>JAQSVV010000021.1:1338639-2677278 GCA_036375495.1 Agrotis segetum | reverse complement strand
AATACTGTGATGTCAGTTACGCAATTTATTTATCTAACATCCCACTACACTACCCACCCTCATAACACGAATACCAACACCAAACACTGTACCACTCGTCATGACGTCACCAACGACGTCACGCCTGCGCGGGCGCAGGTGTCTCCTAATTAACAAGGACAACGTGAGAAAACAACCAATTTACTGCACTTTACCGAAATTATGCCTCTAATGTACCGGGTTATGGGCGTTGAGTACATGTACCATTAATTGAATTTGGTGATAAAAATAATAATTTAAGAGAGTAAGGGAAAAAAGGGGATGTTACATTGAGAACACCGTTGGCGCAGTGGCTACGTTTGATTCTTGCATGGAACAATTAATGTTGGTATGCCGTACAACAAATAGTTGTTCCGTGTTTGCCTAATTCATCATCATCATCATCATCTCAGCCATAGAACGTCCACTGCTGAACTTAGGCCTCCCCTTTTGATCTCCACATAAACCGGTTGGAGGCGACCTGCATCCAGCGTCTTCCGGCGACCCTTATGAGGTCGTGTGTTCACCTTGCTGGTGGACGTCCTTGCCTAATTGCCTGTTTGCTTAATTGTGTATACGAATTTAAATTTTAGTAAACGCACCTGAAATTCTTCTTTTGTTCGAAACTCTTCAATAAATGACAGCAAAACATCGGTTGCTTTTTCTTGTACCTATCTATGCATTATTTACGCAATCATTCATATGTTGGTTGATTGCGTAAATAATGCATAGATAGATATTACAAAGAAAAAAAGTTAAATTCATGGCAGAAAGCCCTGGAAATAAGAATTTTAAAAGGCGGTCTTACCGGTAACAGCGATATCTTCCAGACGACCTTTCAGATATGAAGGCTGTAGCCCTCACACAAAAGCATCATCATCAGTCTATAACGTTCCCACTTCTGGGACACAGACCCCTCTCTGTGAGAAGGAAGTGGGGCTATAATCCACCACGCGGGCCCAGTGCGGGTTGGTAGATGTCACATGTCTTCGAATTTTTGGTTCTAGGACATGCCGGTTTTCTCACGATGTTTTCCTTCACTGTTTTGAGAGCAGTGGTGATGAAATAAATTACACAAAGTAATGCGCCTACAATTCGTAAGTCAGGACCGATACCACTGGGCCACCACTGCTCCACAAAATATCTCCCACAAATCTATCACTGTCTGTTATAACAACAGTAAGCAACCGACGCCATATTGGCCGACAGGTGCCACCACGTAAATCAAATGAGATAATAATCTCTTAATTTAATTTATTTCCAACGGATACATCACGATATGGAGGGACCTGTTAATTGAGAGTGGAACTAATGCGGAGGGGTTCTGTGGTCAAATCTGAGGGAATCAGGGGGTGGACTAGATTACCGTTAAAATAGAAATATTAGTAAAATTATATTATCTAGTAGTAAAAGAAGTGCTGATAATAGGGGGAGATTGAAAGAAGGAAACGTTTTGCGCCGACCGATAAATCGGTTTGTACCGGAGTCGCGAGACTATTATGAGCCCGGAACGCAAAGGGCTATTGAAGGACAACGTAAATTTTAGTCAGTACAAGTCTTATAGTCCCCCCTGCCCTGCCCTGAGTGGGAGGTCTAAGGTTACCCGATGATAGCTTTTCGTCATAATTTTGAGATCAGCAGTGACGAAAGTCAAACTAAAAGTAAAGTCAAAGTCAAATTATACAAAGTAAGTAATGGGCTTGGCTGGGTTTGAATTCATGGCCCACAAATCCTAAATCGAAGTCGTTACCATTGGTTACCGCTGTTTTGTGTTGGATTAGCGCTTAGAGAAAATTTACCCATTTTTTTATTTTACGGCATATTCACGTTTGACCACTGTCACGCCTGATGGTAAACGTATGTAATCGACAGTGAAGGACTTTTGCCTTGTATCCCATTCATTCTTGATCTTCACTTACGATCTCAACACAGAAAGACTTTCGTTATATTAGAATAGACAGTGTGTGTTGCCATTGATGACATATGGCTCTGAAACGTGGTCTTTGACTGCTGGCCTTTTAGAGAGACTAAGAGTCACTCAACGAGCAATGGCAAAAGCTATGCTCGGAGTTTCTTTGCGGGATAAAATCCGGAACATGGATATTCGGCTAAGAACCAGTCACCGACATAACTCATAAAGTTTGCAAGTTGAAGTGGCAATGGGCAGGCCACATCGCTCGTAGAACTGACAACCGATGGGGAAGAAAAGTTCTCGAGTGGCGACCACGGACCGGAAAACGCAGCGTAGGCAGGCCTCCCACTAGGTGGACCAACGACATCGTGAGGCTCGCGGGCAGCCGATAGAATGGATGCAAGTGGCGAATTGTCGTTCGGCGTGGCGGTCTAAGGTGAGGCCTATGTTCAGCAGTGGACCTTTCGGCTGATGATGATGATGACGAGAATAGACAGGTAAGGTAAACAAATGAAAAAAGGTAAGGTAGGTAGGTAGTTAAGTATCCCCAATAAAACTAACTTAGATATTCTGAAACTGACAGCGCTAAATTGTTATCGTGATTTTATCTAGAAACTGCGATACCTATCAAACAACATCATGATCCATTGATTTAATGCTATCAAGTTCTATTGTAACGCTGAGGTACGGTATGTTAGTTAAGTCAGTAAAATTTCAACGTGGGGCTTTGATACATCACACGCCATAGAGCCAAAGATCCAAAGAGCTGTCATTAATCTGGCGGGGATCGCGAACCAGTCCCATCAGGTAACTTTTTAGAAACAAGACAGATTTGAGGAGGACACATGCGTCTATGAGGAGGAGCTCGTGGCTAAATAATTACAGCCACACAGGCCGATCTTTTGGGTTAAGCCGAGCTTGCCGAGATTGGTCTGTGGACGGGACCATCAGTGTGTCATAGAGAGTTTCCTCCGTGCCTCGGAAAGCACGTAAAGCCGTTGTTCCCGGCTGTCATTTGTAGATCTTTACTGACAGTCGTTACTGTTAGAAGCTCTAAAGTCTGACAACCAATCGTACCATGGGGTATCGTATTACCCAGATACTGGGTTGTGGAGGTCCGACAGGCAGTCGCTCTATGTAAAATACTGATTACTGATATTCAGCTGCATCTAGTTCGGCTGGAAGCCGACCCCAATATAGTTGGGAACACATCCCGTCTATGAGGTGTGGAAATATTTGGCTGAGTAGGCATGCTTGCAGCATCAATTAATTGCAAATCTAATTAGTAGGTCAGGTGGAGTTTTCGCCATCATCATCATCCGGAAGACGTCCACTGCTGAACATAGGCCCCTCCCCTTAGTCCGCCACGCCGACCGCGACCCTCACGATGTCGTCGGTCCACCTAGCTGCGTCTTCCGGTCCGTGGTCGCCACTCCAGAACTTTTCATCCCTATCAGTTGTCAGTTCTACGAGCGATGTGGCCTGCATTGCCACTTCAACTTGCTATGTCGGTGACTCTGGTTCGTCGCGCAATATCCATGTTCCGAATTTTATCCCGCAAAGAAACTCCGAGCTTAACTCTTTCCATTGCTCTTTGAGTGAGTCTTAGTCTCTCTAAAAGGCCAGCAGTCAAAGAGCACGTTTCAGAGCCATATGTCATCACTAGCAACACACACTGGTTAAACACCCTTGTCTTGAGACACTGTGGGATTCTCGATGAGAAGATATCACGTATAGCTTCCCAAACGCTGCCCATACGAGGAGTTTTAGTAATCAATGCATATAACGCAACAAAGTTTTAGAATCTTCCTGAGATTGGGGTGGGGTAACTTTTTTTTTTAATAATTCGATAGCTTTAATTAGAGAATCTCAGGTAGTCATACTCAAGGCATGGAAACAACACATAATTTTACAACAATCCAAAAAAAACAATAAATTCATTATAATTGACAACTATAAATTAACAAGACAACACATAATATAACACTAGAGACTGTCGGAAATACTACAACAAAATGTAGGAGACATTAAGGACCTTACGCACCTGTCTGCGAGCGTATAATTAGGAGTACGTAAATATACGGACTCACAGTATAAATATTAGTGGATAAGTGTGAAGGTGTGGCTCTCAAAGGTTTTTTGATTCATAAACTGGTCTAGAAGAGAAGCAAGAGCTCCTTTTTTTTGCATGTTAGAATCATGAAATGAAATGAGTCCTCCCACCCAGCGCAGGGGGGACTGTCAAACTTGTACCGACTTATATTCACGGTGTCTTTCAGTAGCCCTTAACGTTCAAGCTTCACGGTAATTAATAACTCTTTGAGGCGCACGTGGAACACAACGCGCCGTCGAACTGGGCATAGTCCATGGTCGGACAGCGAGTTGTCCATTAATTACTCGCCGCCCACATGCCCAACGCATCACACCTAGTTTTTTGTTTTACATTTATTTTCCTTTCCAGTCCTTTCAATAAGTTCATATTCTATACTGTGAAGTTTTAAACACTTCAACAGCATAACATGAAAACAAAACTTGGTTTTGATATTTTTCATTTCGGTTTTCTTACATTTTCTCAAAATATCATTATTTTGGCGTCTTCCCAATTTCATATTAATTGTGATTATTTTATCACGTCATCGTAATTTTCAGGCTAGTTCCACCTTCTCAGAAAATTCAACCATCAATTTCTGCTATGCTTTTCTGGACTAATATCTCATAGTTTCATACGATATTAAGTTCAGACCCAACTTTCAACAATAAAAAACCCACCCTCACTTTGAGAACCTCAATATTATTGAACAGCAGGTGCGTAAGTTGCGCACGAGTCGATCTCTTGACGTTATAAATACTTTAACGTTCTTGCACTAATTTGTTTCACTGACAAACTGTTTTATTTTACTATTCCTGACAGGCGTAAGGCGTAAAATATTTTGTTTTTGTTTGGTAACTTGTTAATTTGAAGTTTTTTTTTTTCCGGACTATTGTGTTTTCTACGCCTATTTGTGGTTGAAAAGAAATCAATGAATATCGGAAGGGTTAAACAATCACTTGGCATGTGTTCTTGATTAATGAATCAACCTGTTTTTCTTTGCTTGAATTGATCATTTTCATAAAGTAGAATGGGTGCGTAACGATTTTGACGGAAGCCAACTTAGGTTCCATATATCCAATTTAGTATTTATAGTTCAGATAATGATGATGATAAAGTAAATAAATATTTTCAATTAAATTAATCAATGAACAAAACAGAAGCTTCTTCTTTGGGAGTTGTGACTTGATCCCTTCAAGTGCCCGCGTCGTGGATACCTAGCTGTCCTTTCCTACCTTGCACAAGTAACCATTAACCAATTGCCATCAAAGATATAAATTAGTTCCTCTCTAAAAAATTAACAAACAAAAGAGAAATCTTTTAAGCCAAAATTTTAAAGAAATATCAAATCAAGGAACTTATTGACAAGGATTTTAACGTGGCTTCCAAGATTCTTTTCTTTGTCACCTTTACTCGTATCCTTTGTCAACATACAAGGCCTAACAATAAATACATCAGCATTCTTTATTACCTAAAAATATGAACCGTAGAAAAACACAAACAATTTCATTTTATTTATAGACAGTTTTGACTCAAAAAGACTGACTTTTTTAAATCGCGTCACGGCAGATTCAAGTAAATCGGATTCGTCGTAGTGCTATTGTGATTTTCTCATAATTTATGTTACATTTTTTAAATAAATAATGTTATTTTGTTATTTTAGGATAAAATGTTTTCAAATGAGGAATCGTAGTGTGCAAACAAGGCTTGCTAAATAAATAAAAGACGTTGTAGGAATAGGATTTTGAAATTGGAAGCTTTTTTCGCGCCATCTTGTGGCAGCCATCTTGGATTATTTTGACAGGTAAATTTTCGAACAGACAATGGCGTGGACTGTGTTTTTTGTGGTGAATTAGGGTTAATAAAGTAAATGAGTCTTGTCTTGTCTTTGAGATCTTAATATCAACAGCTTTTATGATGGCTGGTTGTTAAAAATGGAAGCGGAAGGTGGAGAATTACTGGATGTTTTGGTCCAGCTTGAGGGAGTCTTATGTCCAACAGTGGAATGAAACAGGCTCCATTGATTGATTTATCTTTTTTTTATACCACGAGAGGTTTTGCGCTATTGACGTCCATTGTACATTATTATCTATTAATTTTATTGTTCTGTAAACCTTCTGAAAGACGGTACCCCTTTTATTTATTTGATTTTTACTTTGATGATAAAAACTTTCTACTCTCATTTCCTCAAGTACCTATGAAGTTTCTCAAAATAATAAATTACTTTTCCTCTGATACAGTTACGAGATGCATAAGTTTGTTCATAAAACTTGTTTTATATTAAGCGTAAGAAAACTTTCTTTTTCATTGCGGGAAAATGTTAAAAGAAAATGTTGGGGAACGACTTTTGACGTGGTTAGTTAATTTCTACAAGAAGAATTTAATATCTTGGTATGTTTTTTTTTTTTAATTTAGTGACAGGTTCGCGTTTGACCACTATTTCGCCTGATGGTAAAGCGAAGATGTGGTCGACGGTGAAGCACGCTTGATCAGATTTAATCTGTTCACTCTTGACTTGAAGACCCCAAGGTTACATCAGGAAACAGTCACAGATCTCGGCAGGAAATAACACTTCTTTAGTTAATTTTTTACGTTTTTTTCTTAATAAAAAAAATTAAAGTTCGATTATTTATTCCAGTCAGTAAAATGACATTTGTACATGAATGAAATGTACAAAATTTCTTTGTATCAGTGACAGTCGCACTGTCATGTTACTGACTCGAAAATTAACAAACGTACTATAGGTCGCGTTGGAGGACGTTTTCAAACTCTTAGAATGGAACGGATTCGGCATCAACATCAATGGCGAATACATCACTCACCTTCGTTTTGCCGATGATATAGTCATCATGGCAGAATCGTTGGAGCACCTGAATGCTATGCTCAGCGACCTCAGTATCGTTTCCCAACAGGTCGGCCTTAAAATGAACATGGACAAGACGAAAGTCATGTCGAATGTCCATGTGGCACCCGTACCGGTTGTTGTTGGGAGCGATACTCTCGAAGTTGTAGACCATTATACTTACCTTGGACAGATTGTTCAGTTAGGTAGGTCCAACTTCGAGAAAGAGGTCGCCCTAAGAATCCAACTCGGATGGGCAGCGTTTGGGAAGCTACGTGATATCTTCTCATCGAGAATCCCACAGTGTCTCAAGACAAGGGTGTTTGACCAGTGTGTGTTGCCAGTGATGATATATGGCTCCGAAACGTGGTCCTTGACTGCTGGCCTCTTAGAGAGACTAAGAGTCACTCAACGAGCAATGGAGAGAGCTATGCTCGGAGTTTCTTTGCGGGATAAAATCCGGAACATGGATATTCGGCGAAGAACCAAAGTCACCAACATAGCTCATAAAATTTGCAAGTTGAAGTGGCAATGGGCAGGCCACATCGCTCGTAGAACTGACAACCGATGGGGAAGAAAAGTTCTCGAGTGGCGACCACGGACCGGAAAACGCAGCGTAGGCAGGCCTCCCACTAGGTGGACCGACGACATCGTGAGGGTCGCGGGCAGCCGATGGATGCAAGTGGTGAATTGTCGTTCGGCGTGGCGGTCTGAGGGGGAGGCCTATGTTCAGCAGTGGACGTCCTCCGGCTGTTGATGATGATGATGATGATGATGACTATAGGTCAGATTTTTTTAATCTTTTTTTTTTAACATAAAGGAGTGTGAGCAAATCGAGACAAGTGGATATTATAAATATTTTGCACTATCAACTTAAACTTTTTTTTTTCAACCATATCAGCTAACCGTATTAATAACTGTCCCAAAGCCCCACATAAAACCATGACAAATCAAAATCAAAGCCTACTAAACACAAACATCAAAGAGAAAATGTCACATAAAGGCAAAAATCACGAGTGCACAGCAAATCGTTTAATTGCATCAAACGGGAACGAACCCACTGACCAACATAACTACCGCTACCCGCTATGCACACAAACTAACGGAGTTGCAGTGACTCGATCATTTTAGTTGATCGCTATTTCCTTAAGTGTGTTTGAAATGTAGTTTGTGTAATGTGTAACTTTTTGCACTTAACTTTCTTTATGTTTGACTCCCTTTCGAGTTTTTCCCACAGTTTGCTAACTCAGAGTGTTATGGGCGCATAACCAGAAAGTTGGCAACGTCGCAAATAATTGTCAAATATTAAAAAGTTTTAATTAATTTTGTTATTTAGCAATGATACTGTATGAAAATATGGCTCCGTACTACTCCGTAGTAGTGCACTAAAAACATGATTAGGGATTGCAATAGTTAAATTATCATAATACCGAATTTAATTATGTATAGTTTTAGATGTAAAAAAAGCATTTGGAAGCTTTCCAAATGCCTTTTATACACCTGAAACGGACATCAAATTCAGTGTTTTAATTGCATTCTTATATCATTTTTTTAGTGCACTACAGAGCGATATTTCTTGTTTTCTTTCAGAAAAATTGCCAAATTAATTAAAACTTCTAAATATTTGACAGCTTTATGCAACGTTGCCAACTTTCAGGATGAGCAGCCTTAAGTGTGGTTGAAATGTAGTTAGTACCTATGTATTTTTTTTGCACTTAACTTACAAGTTTAACTTCCTTTCGAGTTTTTCCCACAGTTTGCTAACTTAACCTTTATCAGGGTGTTATGGGCGCATAACCAGAAAGTTGGCAACGTCGCAAATAGTTGTCAAATATATAACATCAAATGTAACCGCAAGTAAACCATGACCTGGAGGGGGTATTACAACGTCTTAAAACCAGGCTTGTTCCGGCGAGTGAAAGTGACAGGGCTATACAAGTCGTCTAGCGCCATCTCGTTTACTCACTGGAACAAGCCTGGTTTTAAGACATAATACCCCCCCTGGACTAGGAAGAAGGATATTTTTAACTCAGTGATATGTTTACGAAAGCTAACTTCTGAAGTCTACATGATTAAAAGTAAAGAAATTAAACATAAAGAAAGAAATACCATATTTATCATTGTCTGGTAGAAAACTGAGGAAAAACTACACGTTAGTACAATACATTATGTAAAACCACAAAGGAGTAGATAAATATAGCATAAGTAACAAATAGTTCTTGTCTAACACAAACCCAGATATTTCAATATATTTCCCTAAACAGTTTCCAAACTACAAGTTAAACCTATTTTTCAACTGTCTATCCATGTCTAGAAAAGCATTTATCAATGGAAAGTAATGAACATTTATTTGCCGCCGCGTATCGAAATTTCCGAACGAAACAAGGGAGTCCAAGTTTTAATAGCCTTTTTATCAATGGCTCTTATCAAAGACAGAGTTATCAACAGACCGCTAAAGATAAGGCGGGAAAACAATGCACCATCGAAGAAAAAACTTTTTACATCTTCCCGACCGTTCCACCTTCAATAAAAGACATCCATCTCACTCATACATCATCTTATAATAAATGAAAGAAAGAGATAGATATGTCACACGAATGTCACACCGAACCCCAGGTAAAGTTTGAATACCATTTATTCGAACGCGAGCTTTGCGCGCGAACACACGGTTGCGCGAGCGTTTCCATTTTCAAAAAAGTTTTCGGCGGTTTTATTCGAAAATGAATTCGTCTATGGAAAGTGTTTTTATTTTTTATATTTTTTAATGAATGAGAACAGTGTGTTTCAAGGAGTTTCTAGTGATTTTGTGAAATGACAGTTGGTTGTTTTTTTGTTCGCGGACCATCTTATTGTGCAATAGGGATTATTTTTTTGTACCGGAGCTAAGGATACGGTGAGTCGGGTTCCCATTCAATAAGACTTTCGTGTTGCAACTGTTACCTTTATGATGTATATTATGTAAAATACATAAATTGTGTAAGAACTTTTGATACCTGAGAAAACACTCATATTTTTAAGTTGGATAAACTTTTCTCATGATGACAAAACTTAATTTTACTAACTGAAAAATTAAGTAAGTATCTTATTGTTTCTTAGTTTAAAATCTTTAAATACATTATTAACCTCTACAAATCATATGAGAAACAACAGATCCAATACAAAAACATCCACAGCCCGCCAAGAGTTCAACACACGAGAATCACCCTCAATTTCAGCTGAAACAAAAACCTACAGTGTCGAAAGCTCGCACGCAACGCAGCATCGATATTTACTCTGACTGAAAACTTACTTGTTTCACTAATACATTTAAGAGATAATAGCACTAACATTTTATTATTGATTTTGAATTAGTTAACCTCACGGTTCTGTCTTCATACTGTCCTCATCTATACTAATTTTAGAAAACTGAACAGTTTGTTTGGTTGAGCGCGTTAATCTCAAGAACTACTGATTCGATTTTAATGATTGTTTTTGTGTTAGTTAGCCCATTTATCGAGGAGAGGAAACTTATAATCTACAACTAATAGGAGCACAGTAATGGCTGCAACTCTGGACAGCAACAAATCTAAACTTCAAAATTCCAGATTTATTTTTAGTGAGGACTTTTTCAGTTTCTAAAAATACCTTTTCTTCCAAAACACTGCTCTTTAACTGTACTAAACTGTTCTTAATACCTAAACTACACGCAACTATTTAATACACTAGTTTAACCACTTCCCTGTCCGATGAATCACATGTGACTCACGACTATTGTTTAGGTATTGTGTCTGCTGCGCGGACAGTGAAAGTGTTAATATACTTGTAAGAACATTATTAGGCACTTCAGACACATTTTAATTAACACCATTTATGAAATCCAGGCTAAATACAGTCATAATAAAAATTAACGAGAAACAACATATTATTAGCAACCATTTCTCGAGTTATAAACCGACGGAAGTTTTAGCAAGCCTTGCTCATGCGCATATACATGTAAATGCATCCGGTTTCTCTTGTGTAAGCAATATAGATTTTATCTGATCGTATCTTTTTTATTCCTTGTCACTGCATCTATGGTTGGTGTCTCGAATAATTTAATTTATTATGATTTATGCTGTTTATCAAGATTTGGGGGATATAGAGTATCTATTTCGTTTTTGCAGCATCTTTGGATGGGTTGCAAAAAATATTTCTTTTACAGAATAAACTGTATTGTAGAAAGATCGGTCAGTGTCATATTAGGCACGAGAACTATTGAATTTAACTGAAACTCTAGATTTGGGAGATAAACTTTGAAACATGAACACCTAAAACACCATACAAAATTAAATTCAACTGTTGTTGATCATCTACGGATTTTATTTTATGTCTGTATTTATAATATTTAAAACGATTAACCTACCTAAATTCCTTACATTATAGAAAATATCTCATGCATTTTATTTTACTTCATTTACCTGGAAAATTTGCATGGATAATTGTGCATGCTCCTATTAAAAAAGAAGAAAGTCAAAGCAGTTTCGCCAAAAAACCAAGTAGACCTTAATTTTTTTCTGTAATCCTACTAATAATAAAAATGCGAAAGTTAGTGAGGATGTATGTATGTGTATTTAGGTATGTTTGTTACTCTTTCACGCAAACACCACTGAACGGATTTGACTAAAATTTGGTACACAGATAGTTTATAACCTGGATTAACACATAGGATAGTTTTTATCCCGATTTTATGTTCCCGTGGGATAATTTTCGAGTTGTAGCGGGTGAGCTAGTTAAATGTAATTCTTCAGGAATTATCCTTAAATTTTGAGCTACAAAATATCAATTCAAATAATTTCTAACCACAAGAATACTGCAAATCATGTACCACAACTAATTATTCTTTCACTACAACCCCTTAACCATTTCCCATGATCTACATGACATAAATATTGATCAACATTTTTATGTAAAGTTTATGTGCATAAATGAGTTATTAAACGTGTTATAAATTCAACCGATTCGTTATTGGACGACAGTTTTGTTAAGTTATTGACTGGTCATGGCTGAATGATTTTGGTTTTTTTTTTATTGTTTTTTTTTTTTGTATCGTCAGCAACGTACGGAAAAAAATGGATGTGAAATTAATTGAAAACTTCGAAAAAAATGTAGCTATGTTCTTATAAGTAAATAATGGAAAAATAAGATTGAATAATTTATTGTGTGTGCATAAGTTTCGTTTCTTTGAAATATTCTTCAAGAAATATCGGCGAAAAAGGTTCTTGTCTCAAAATATTTCATAATGAATCTTGACAAAAGTTCACAAATTTATTGCATCTAACAGGTGAAACGGGTAATTAATTAATTAGAATCTACGGTAATGTAGTCAGTACATAAATTAAACTACTGATAATAGTAGACATTATGAAAGAAAAAAAAATCTTTTATCAAAATACACCGTTCTGCTGACCATATCAATTCAAAAAATCGCGAATGCCAAGTTCATAAAGTCAAATACCAAACTATAAGGGCTCTCACACACTTAACTGCGCCACAATAAAACAAAAGATCATAACAAGCACTTCTCAAGCACTTTGGTCAGTTACGCCCTTAATTACAGCGAAAGTGAAACGGAAATACACCTCACTCCCTTATCGAAAAGAGAGAGAAGAGTAAATAGATTATAATAAAGCACCCTTGCGATCCAGCGGAGCGTACGCGCGGATTTTTTTGCACGAGTTGAAACCTCTTTGGAGTTTTTTTTTTTTTATATTTGAAGTCTGTGAGAACTCGGCTTTTACAGTCTAGTGCTTTCGTTCAGTAATGGATAACCATCACGCTATCATTTTGTGGGAATGGGAGTTTTTATAATAAAGTTTTTATTTTAATTTAGAGAGTTAATTGAATTCGTTGTTTCGTGTTTTGCGGCGGAAATGGGTCTGATTGATTTATATTCCACGTGGTTTTAAACGGTTTTTAGATTCGCCATTATAAGGTTGCCTGTGTAAAGAAAAATGGTAAAGGGCAGTTAAATATTTTGCACTTCGTAGGTCGGTAATTATTATTTGAATTTAGCTGTAAATACATGAAAAATCAAAGGAACCACAATTTCATTTTATTTTTACTTTTTTTAAATATTTACGTAAGTACCTACTATATTTACATTTTCTAGAAACCACTTGCGCGAGGAAATAGAATGTATAAATACTTAACTTTCGATATTGTATAAAATAATCTAAATACTTAAACAAATAACTTTCTTCCTGCCCCTTACTCATTCAGCAAAATCAAAAAAGATACACAACCTCTTTACAAACTGTCACTTTAGAAAAAAAAAGTAAAAACAAATCATAGATCGCGAAACAAAAGACTAGTCGAACGCCCGGAATCGCTCGCTCCTTTATGGTGTCAACCAAACCGTAAAATGTTTTATTATCATTATAATTTATTTGTTTGACTATAAACGTGGAGTGCGCATTTAATTAAAAGATTCAAGGGGTTAGTAGTTTGTAAGACATTAGAAAAAATGTCGTAGATTAATGTGTAAGTACCGGTTCTTAATTTTTTTGAGGTAAATCTATTTGTTGGCATCTTATAGCTGTCAAAAATTTGATGTTTACTGACACTTTTGACATTGGCAGATTTGTTGACTTTATGGTGCTTTAAAAAAGCGAAATTATTATCCTGCCTTTTTTCATGAATGATGAAATTACAGAAAAATAGGATTTATACTTTGAAAGTTAACGATATTTTTCAGCATGGTGGCTAAATTTAAATTAGATTTTTACTATCATAGATGTTTTGAATTTATTTTTACAGAAATTCTTTTGAAAACATTTTTTTTATCGAAAAGGCCTTTTAAAGATTCTCCCAGTCATTGGCGGCAATTAGGATGCATAAATTATCGAAAGGAGTTGTGATAAATGATTGGATATTTTTTTGCCATCTCTTCTACTCTTTTGTGATCTGCTAATTTACATTTTAAGATGATAAAATAAAGGTAAACTGCAACAAAAAACAAGAAAAAAATACCTTTTCATTTATACCGGTATCACATTCAAAAAACTTTCAAGTCACGAAAAAGTTAACCCATTAGCGACCTAGTGTGGGACTGATATTTTTTGCCAAAAAAAAAACTTTGACAGTTCTCACGGAACGTAACAAAAAAAGGTCGGACTACCCAAGCGGGTGAAAAAAAAATACTAAAAATTCTAAATACAAATAATTGTAACAGTAACGAAGGGTTGGAGTAAGTAATAAAAGTAAATTAAAAGATTGGATCACTCTTTTTTTTTCTTTAATTGAAGAGTGTTTTTTTCGTGTGCCCATGTTTTTTTTTGCAACCAGCATTATTTCGTAACTACAAAATTGCTGTAAATATTATTTAATAAAGAAAGAATGTGTTCTCGCGTATTTAGATCATAAACTTTTTTATATTGTGATAAAATAATCAAAAGAGTCCTCTTACGGGACTGTCAAACTTGTAGGTGTACCGACTCAAATCCATAGTGATCCTTAAAAAGCCCTATATTATGTAATTATGTTATTAAATAATTATCTAAACATTTAAATTTTCATGAAAATTAATTATCTTCGTTAAATTATATTACGGTCATCGTATGGCTCTCAATGGACACACTTGAGATCGTAATATACATTACGAAGTGCCTTCATATTATACGTTTATATTAAAGGGGTTCGCAAATAGAGCAACCGAAGTTGAAGTGTATCCAATACGAACCCTTTGTAAGCCTTTTGGTAATAATCAAAATCTTTATTGAAGAGGCTCTTAAATTGATTTCTCGATTGGTTTCTCTTTCAAATTATAAGGATTTATTACTGGCATGACGTAAACCAATAAAAAGTATTTTATGAATAAAACTTGTAAACTGTAATGCAAGTCCCAACTTTTCTAGACATAGTATTGCTAGTTTTTAAAATCGAGTAGATATTTTAAGTTTAGCACTTGCAAAACTCCAATAAAACTGTTTAAGCATTCTGATTCTTTTTTTATAAGTTACGAATTTCGAATAAAGAATCACTCACCTAATTTCGAATAAAGAATAACTCTACAAAGTTTGAATGACTGAGTTCTTTTTTCAAATACTTCAACCAGAACCTAGCAGTGACTTTTTTTTAATAACTTGGCAAGTTAGACAGATGCCAAAAAACTTATAACTGAAGCTAACAATAACAATTCGACTTGGATTCGGTCAAACCCTATCAATATAGCCTGAAGGGTAAAGACGACATGCATTACGACTACCCTACAAGCCATAAGTAGGTGTCAACCCGTAACTGCTGGGAACTTATCCCCTAATCCTGGCCGCCCAGAGGTCAGGGGGCAAATAGGGCTGATTTATATTGATAAACCTGCCACCTGGTTTACTTGGCGACTTAGAAACGAGCATGCTTGGCGTTACTTTAAAAAAAAGAAACATAAATGGAATTGTGGCTTTGGTAACTGTCTAGGTTAGAAACAGGCGTAATTTCGTAAATAAAATTTAAACATTTATATGAAAAATTGGGCATTTATCAACTAAACTAACATTAGGGCCACACTAATGTAAAATGCCGTTGATTATCGCGTTAATTGACGTTTAAATGAAAATTTAAACACTATTTTTGCGAAAATCAACGGGAAAAGTGTGGCCCTTAGGGTATAATAAATCTCACTAAAACAATGAAAATAGTGTTATTATAAGAAACGTGCTAAAAAAGCTTGTTCAGCTTTTCTTTTTTAAATCAATGAGATCAATCAATTGCAAAATCCAGAATTGACGTGAATGTAGAATAAGATGGCCAAAATAAATCGTCAACTTTGTGTGGAAAAGACGAGTTCTATTTTCAAACTACTCCACCTCAAAAAACTTAATTATCTGTGCCAAAAGTTTAGTTTTAACTGCAACCCATAGATACTCGTAGATAGACAAACAATATGCACCGGTGATTCAGTTATTGGAAAAAACTCGACCGTGTTTTCCATAAGCGGAAAAGTAAATTCGCAATCGGGTCAATATTGGAATATTGGATTTTTTAAACTGGATTACTCTGTTGGCGTTGGAATACTGGATAACTGTTCCGTTCAGAAATAAATAAGGTTAGTGTTGCAAGTTTTATTGAAAAATACTGTTGTAATAGAACATTATAATGTTGATTAAAACGCGAGTGATTGCTTTTACTGTTTGTTTTTAGTTAAATATGTGTAGAAATATGCAAAATTCATTCTCATCTTTTTATACATACACTTATTTTATAGGCACAGACGCCAGAATATCAAACTCCCTCAATCTGTCAAGTTTCGTTAATAGATTTTCAACCTTATGATAATACTGGAAGTTAATAAGCGATTACTAAAATTTGATAGATTAGGGTAGGTCTTCCTGCTGGCGTCTGTACCTAAGACTTCACTTTTTAAAGCTTTTTAATGCTGTTAGAAACTCCGGAAAAATCGTGTAAGTTTTAATTAAGTACAAAATATTTCTACTAACTTTTTTAAGTTTAAACTTATGTATCCTGCTTGCCCATGGTTATGCAGTTTCATTAAAAACAGTTCAGTCATTTCAAAGTTTGTCTCAAATGTAGTTCGCCGTACACGTTCTTAAGGTTCATTATAATCACCTTTTAATTTATGCCAGCAATAAGTAGTGCTGATCAAACGATAAGATTTAATAAATTACTTTTTTTCTATGTTGGTTCGAACCAGGCCAAGAGTTACTAGGTCTAGCTGTCATTTGGAGGTCACTAGTAGGTTATTTGAGAACAAATAGTTATGGAACCTTTTTTTTTAGCACTATTCATTAGTTTTTTCTCACATGGAATTATTTTATTTGTACTTACCCGCCACTCTTTTCTCAAATCACTACAATTTCTGAAAACTGACTGAGGTAACTTAAAAATAATTTTCTTATGCGTAACAAAATAATCAGAAAATACTGACAAAATTACAATTTCCACTATCCTTCACACAAAAGTTAAAAAAATAAAGAACTAAAACTAATCTACTAAATTAAAAAACAACCTGATTTTCCTACAACTTATATATTATCTTCTAATCTGTCATTGACACCTCATAACCTCAAAACTCTATCAACCATTTTCTTGTAACTGGCAGCTAAGAATTCAAATCGTTCTAGAACTCCGAACTAGCGCGAAACGTTAGAAAAGTTTTTAACTTTCGAACTGCGTGAGTATTTTCAATTGTGACCCGACTGACGCAGGGTTGTTTACTTTTGCCTTAAACTTTCTACGGGCATTCAAGATTAGGCAAAGATTTGTCTTCGAATGAAAGTCTGAATCTTTTAGGGAAAATGTGTGTCCTGCACGTAATAATTTATAGACGTAGTCTTCAAGTTATTATTAGCTACTGTCTTGCAAAGCGTTTGTTTATGAAAATTTGGCTCACGAGGATTATGCTTTATTTTTTCAAATAAATGCTTCAGCAATTACAATTTTAACGATATTAGATTCGTGATCAAAAAGTTTGTTCCAATCTATTTCATATCCAAAACAGGCGTTGTCTTTTCGCACCTGCCGAACAAAAGTTAAACTAAAACTTGTCCTAACATAACGTGGACACATCAATCATTCTTACACCACTAACCGTTGAAAATCAAGCCGGTATAGCCATGAGGAAACAAAACGCCATTTTGAAAAATCACATCAACAAAACGTGTTCTCATTTCAAAAGTCGACAATAGACTCAAGCTTATTTTTTTCGCAAACGTTGACTTAGGCACAGGGGCTAAAACTTACAGCCAGGTTAACAATAAGGGGAGTATTCACGGCAGTCTTAAACTTAAAAAAAAGTGCGATTCTTTACCGTTCAACTGTATTGTTAGAAATAGGTTATAAAAATTTAACGTCTCTATTATAGAGTTGGGATTATGTTTTCGATATTAATCGGTTATACGAGGACGGTTTATGACTATTTTTATTGTGTTATAAAGTTAGTAGACTTTTATATGAGGATCTAAGTAACCTTGGTAAGTGGATTGGATTTTAATTTGATATTATAAGATTAAAGTCAGGGGTTAAAATGGCAAAATATTTTCAGAAGCCTTAGCAAAGTATTTGTGTCATTATTGTTTGGTATTTAGTTAATTAGTTGACCTAGTCTCCGCTTAGATAGAAGTTGCCTTTCTCTGAAACCCTATTAATGTTATTTCATTACAAATAGACTAACTTATACACTTACCGCAGTATCTACCGTTCCCATTAATTTACAATTAACCTATTCTGTATCTAGCACAATAACAAACCGTTACGTAATATTAAAAATAACTAATAAATATAGATTAAAAACTATCGCTACTACCTCACCTGTCCAAAAAGTTTTTTTTACAAAGTCATCTGCTCCATAAATTAGTTCACAATACATAATCAAAGATTCAATACAAGCCCACCCCTTGATGTCCTCGTAAATTTCCCACAACGACTGCCATGTTCCTTGTCACAAAATAAATCATGACATTTACATGTACTCTTTGGTTATTATAAAAAAAAAAAACTAGATCGGAACTTAACAAAACGGCTCCTTAACAAATGTCTTTGTGACTACAACCATAATTCTACCTTGCTGCATTAGAAATAAGGTTGGAATTTGCTTGTGCAGCGGAAATGTCAAACCCGCAAATGTTTCGGACAGGAACGCATCTCCGAGTTTCGCACACTTCCTCAAACAATAACTCCGGAGAGCAGAGCAGGGTTTACAAAAGGATGAAGTTACTCCAGATTGTATAACAATTCGATATTATTACTCCAATTTCTTCGGAACGTCAAAGGTGAGCGATTGTTGGGTTAACAATAGTTTCAATTTGGTAGAGGCAAGGGCTTGCTACCTTTGACATAACGACATCTGCTGTTTTTTCATGTCTTCTTCTTATTATTTTTGGAGAAGAATAATTTTAAAGTCTTTTTGCGATTTTGTATATTTCTGAACGACTGATTTGATTTCCAAAATGTTAATTTATAAAAGAATAATGTTTTATCGCATGCTGCCTGTATTGCAAAAGAATTGTTTTAAAGGCTGCTATTGAAAAAATCGTAGATTTTCACTAAATTGGATAGATCAAAATCACAAACACAAAAAGCCTTAAAAAATCAAGCACAAAAATCGAATATCCAGTGTTTTTTTAAAACGACTGTAATCTGTTTTTAATAATATAAGTAAAAATTTACCCAATCATAAATTCACAAAATACGCAATAACCGAAAAACAGAAACAGACACCTCATCAACGCCAACAATCGATTCTAAAAATTTATAGCCAAAAACCGCAATAACGCTGCGGGTAACATCCCTATTGACACTTATTTCAAAATGGCGGATGGCCACAGTCCAATAGTCATTGTATTTCTTTCCCATGGACATTGGAATGTTTACCTTTTAAAATTAAAAGTATCACTGTACCACCAAAGTTTAGAGTTATAATTTTACGGATAATGATTTTGTTACTAAATATTTTAGGGGGTAATTTTAATTGGAACATTATTTTGGGAAACAGTGGTGGTTTTGTTTCTTGGGATTTCCGGGTTTTAAATGTTTCTATAATGTTTTTAAGTATAGGGTCGGATTTAAGTATCAATTTACTCCCGACCCGCCTCGACATTGCATGGGTTGAAATTTTCCTCCTATCCGGTGGATTTTCCGAAAACCCACAAAACCTTGTAAAATAACGAATACTAAAACCAAAAAAAAAAGAAGTTCAAATTGACTCTTTGCCGAAAGTTTTTGCGTGAAAGAGTAACAAACATCCATCTGTCCATCCAATCTAATTTTTACATTTAATTTTAAAATATTAGTACGACAGACAGACAAATAGGTATTGTCTGCCTACCCAGCATCTTAGTTTAATTCTATGAAAAATTATTTCGAGATTTAGTTCTCTTACTTTGAAAAAAGTCGTACATGTACATGTAGTAAAGTTACTACTTCTTGCGGATGTTCCTTTATAAGTTTTTCAATTACCTATACATAAAATTATAATAATAACCGTTATAATTATACATACAATTATATATGAAATCTTAGTCATCATTGAAAGCAAATACGCTTATTTAGGTAATGGCTTAATCATGTTAGAAAAAAAATTACTACTCATCATTTCACTGAAATGTAAACCACACAACCATTTTTAAGCGTTTCTGTCTTATTTACAGTTCATATTTAAATTGCGTAGGTTTCAACCCGCTTCCCTCATTAAGGACGTAAATAAACATAACATTTCGTTAATGAAACATAAATAAAAGCCATTTGTGTGAGCGGTTCCTTTTTTTAAGCAAACGAAACCAAAAATTTCGAGAGTGATTTTGTGAAAGTTACTTATATGCAGTATACTAGGTAATGGATAGCGGGACTGTCGAAGTAGAATATTATGCGACCCTGGAACGCAAAGAGCGTGTGAAGAATCAGGGTGACTTTTAGTCAGTAAGAGTCTGATCCTTCCACTCCACAAAAGGCGGTAGGAATCACTTGAATATTTAAAAAAATATAAAAACAAATTTTTGGGTTGGTATTTGTAACAGGCTCTGTCTATTTTTCAAAAATTTAAGATATTATGTCAGAGTAGGAGAACTTTAGACATAAATACCCCCTTATACGCCAAAGTTAATCCTTAAAAAATGTATGGTTAATCCGAGGATTATCCTGGTTGTAACTTTAGTCCACGTTTATTAATAAGGGGCGAGAGAATACTTACTGCATAATAATTTCGTTGTGCAAAGTTCTCCTACTCTTAAAAGACGTTTTGTTTCGCTCTAAAATTATTTGTTTTACCTCATACAATCCAACAAATGACCAGAATCTTATAAGAATAATTCACATTTAGCTTCTAACACCATAACTGTCTTTCAAATATTCTTCATAACGTCTTCCAAAAAAACATCGTTAAAAATTAACTTTATTATATTTTGATTCATAGGCCTATGAACCACGACCCTATGCTATGGCATGCGTATGCGCCACCATATGGCCAGAGATTGATAGATAAAAATGTCGTAATGACCGCATAACGTTAAATAGATACAGTTTTTTGACCTTACCGAACTATGTTTTGTAATATGGAATAAGTGGAATGATATTTGACCTTATTTTTGACTTTCTCAATTGACACTTCAAGTGTTAAAATCACTTTCGAATAATTTTCGTAGAGTTAATTTTTTTCTAATAAGAGGTTATAAAAATCACACTATGTTATTTGAAAGTTTCTATCAAGATTTACGTGACGATTTCACATTACTACACCTTTTTTGATTTCTTTAACTACATATTACACTTCTTCCTGTGAACATACTTGGGAGCAGCTAGGTAGACCAGAAGGCAATTGAAGGAACACGGTGGATTTTAGTTAGTACGAGTCTGATAGTCCCGGCCTCTCCCCTCAGCACGGGAGGACTGAATTGAAGAGTCCAATAGTACTACCTAGCGAAACTTCACATCTAAATAAAAAAATGTATTATCTGCAGAATTTCTCAAAAAATTCTAATTGGAAAAACAAATATATCTGATTAGCATAATACTATTTATTTAAAATTATCATGAATTTTCGTGTACAATTTATATTAGATTCATTGATTAGTTCTAATAATCAATCAAAACTTAAATAAATTTTCGTTCTATGTATCAAGCTCGAACTTGCTACATTTACAACATCCACTATTTTACCTCAACAGTCTAAACAATGGAAATAAAACAACATCAAATTACGTAATTGCACTGTAATTGTCAGCAGTTATCGAGGGGCCTGCGTTTGCGCACGCTCCGGGAGGGGGAGGGGATTGTGGGGGGTGGCAACAGCTGCGCGCGCGTCGCACTTAGCATGGGAAATTAATACTTACGAGTAAAGTCAATAGTTTTAGTTGTAGTCAATTGTTTTTAGGGTAATGTGGATAGAATTTGTTTTAGTTTTTGCAGGTGTTCAGGTCAAATGGGGTTGATAAGGGTACATGATGGGTAATGCGGGTTTGTTAGATATTTTTTTGGGGTAAGTGAAGTTAATGTCAATGAAGTGAATTTTGTGTAGCGGGTCTGTCTAAACAAGGTACTGAAGTCTGAAGTCCTAGGACGCCAAGGCCAACTGAAGAAACCGGGTGGATTTTTAGCCTATAGGAGACTTAGGCCGTGCACTGCGGTTGGCGGGTGCTCTGCCCAAGCGGGTAGTCCTATGTCCACCGTATGCTCCACCGTGTCCTCCGGGCGATCCTTGCAGTGGTGACGGCCCAGACGTTTCCTCCCTCCCTATCCGACACAAGAACTTCCCGAAACATCCGTATCCGCTGAGGACCTGCGTCAAGCGGTAGGTCAGGACGCCATGACTTCTCTCCAGCCACTCCTCAAAGAGGGGTCTTACCGCCGCAATTACGGCGTGCCCGACGTAAAGACGCTAAAAGATAAACGATAATTGAAGTAATAAATGTAATGGAACTAGAACCACAAAGTGCATTACATAAAGTATAACACATCTGTTTATCCAGTTTGCTTAAATTATAATTACAGCACGCGCCACAGACAGATGTATGGACAAGTTGAGAAGATAATAACTACCTGCAAAGGTAACTCGTTTGTTTTTAAAAGCACTACACCTGATAATCATTATGTCGTCGCTAAAAGCCTTTCATTACTAAATGGTGAGAATTTTTATTAACTTGATGTGTCTTCAGTCTAATTGGAATGCAAAAAGTGGTATCGAATGGGATATAATCGGCGAGCGGCATTTTATACGATGTCTACCAAGTAATTTTATTTTTCGAAGTTAATGAATCGATTTTTAAGAATCTGGAGAACATTTTCGATAAAAATGTTGTAACTAAATTAAAACAATTTTGAATTGGGTAGTTATTAATTAAAAACAATACCGATTTATTTTTAATTTTATATAATATTTTTATTGATGTATCTCACTAAAAATAAGGTACTTATAATCATAATCTAAATTGCATTTAGAAAATCTTGTTCACACCCTTTTAATGGTGTTCCCAATACATTTAATGATTTTTCTAACGTAGCCCTTTTTAGACCTCCCAGAAAACTCAATGTTTTGACAAGTCATGAAAACCGTGCGGCACATAAGTAGGTAAGTCACAAAAACAACTCTAGTTTTCTTTACTCTATGAATAGACGTCATTAGTCGCACCTAGTTACTTAGTGCTAAAGTCAAAGACCGATACCTACTTTGCCGTTTTGAGATACTATTTTTAACTTTATATGACATTATATAATCAAAGCTTTATATCTAAGTAAGTAATGCCTGTAAGTGAAACATGACACCACACCACGAAAATGGGTTATTTAATGGAAAAATTTACAAAATGACAGAATGTTCTTAAATCCCCCAAAATAGAGCACTTCCAAAAAATAAAATAGTCTTGTATAGAAACTTCTTCTTGGTAGAATAGAAATAGCATTCGTCATGCATGCTCTCAAAAAGAATTAATGTTGGACAGTTCAAGGCAGGTTAAAAAAATTGAACAATGAGAGGTTAAACTTTTTCTCATTGAAAATTGCAGAGCAATGGAGGAGACTTTTGACCAAAGTTAAAAAATACGATTGGAAATTTCGATGTTAACGAGAAAAGATACCTACTGTAGACAGCCAATATCCTGTCCAAAGAAAATTTTCCAACAGTCAATACTTTACGTAACTTATCACCACTTAAAACTCTACCCACCCCAATCCCGAGACACGTCAACAGAACAAATGAATGACGTCACGAAACCGGAACCAATAATAAAATATTCCGAAATGTCCCCAGAACATGACAGCATTTGAATTCCATTATTGAACCATAAAGGTTCCGTACAAACGGGTGCGTTCTGAATTATTCATGTACAGCGCCACCTGTCGGCCAACCGACAAACTAACGTTTGTTACCATAAATTATGTAGAAATAAATATTTGATCGGTCTGTTTCGTAGAAGCTATTAAAGTGTGAGTGGAAAATTTTAGGAAAAGCGTTCTATTTTCTGCGAAAGTTTTGTATCTGACCACTGTTTTACTTATTCAAGACTGAACATACTTCTTCAATTCAATAAAAGGCCCAACCAGTTAATAATGACACCTTTTTTTCCAGCCTTTTTGTCGACCATATCTTCGCTTATACATCCAGTGCAAATTAAATTTAAAAAAGCCTGTCTAGTTCGCCATTTTTTATATCAAGTCATAAAATTAATCAACGCACTTGCCATCCCTACATTTTTTCTCGCTTATGAAGACGACCAAAGCACTTATTACGTTCTTCACAAGATGTTAGACAATATTAGAAACCATATGACGCGTTTTAATATAAAAGGATACGATAATGAAAAACAAAATAATATTCTCGTCAGAAGGGATAATCTTTAGGACAGATTTAATTAGGTAATCCCAAATTGAACACCAAAATATCGTTTTATTTTTACTTTCTGCCTCGCTTTATCCCTGAAAAATTTCCAACTGAAAACAAGACCTTCATAACGGTTCAACTGAATTAAATAAAATCCCCTAAAGCGCACAACAAACTCAAGGTAACAATTCGTAAAAATTCAATTCTTGTCGACAAAAACATCCGGCCATCTTGGCGAAGTTCAAGACAATGCCGATGGATGTCCTGCCACCTTATCTTACGATCATGCCGTCAATAGAGTCCTTATCTCAAGAGGATGAAGTTTCAATTTCAATTGTTCAAATGACCTACAATCTTATCTTCTTGTTGTGCCTCTACAATAAGCCGTATGACCACGGAATAAAGGTCAATATGGAAAGATAGAACGTTCGATTAACTTTGCATTACTCTGTAACCGCTCAGCAAATTCGAAAGATTCAAATTCAGAATCCGCTAAAACGTGTTCCATTCTATTCAGCCAGCAGCTTTGACGTTCAGCACGCACCATACGTTCTAAAAAGTATTCAGTTCTTGAATCTAAACCTTATTCCTACGTGATTCTGTCATTTAAAAACTATATCGGCCAGTAACATGGAGTTTGTGCATTGGGTAAGAAACTTTTTTGTTCGGCAACCCCAAGTTTCGCGAGTCGAGACGTGCATTCGATATTAAAAAAGCTTCAGAAAAATCTTTAAATTCAATAGTAATTTGGTGTTGAATAGGTAGGGAGAGGATAATGTAAGTACGCCCTGTTTTTGCGGTGTTGTATTTAGTACGCGAATTTCTGGAGTCGCATTGTGTACACACTGGTTTCTTGCCCAGCGTGAGGCTGTCACAGTGCCGTGGAGCTGAATGGAGCGACCAAGTTTCTAATTACACAGTCAATTTGGTAAGTAAAGCGGGAAACATGAGTTATTGCCCTGGCCCGTAACCGAGATGAAATCGGCCATATTTAATATGCGACAATAGATTGAAAATTTCGTGAACGACTTAGCATAATAATGTGCGTATTTGATTGTATTTTTAAACGATTAGTTGGTGATTAGCCCATAATAATTGTGCGCAGTTCAAGGGCGTACCTTTTTAGAAATTACTGTTTTTGTTTGTTTTGCAAATTGTGCCACTGGAAGCCAAATTCTTTAGCACGTGTTCAACTGTAAAAGAAGCCATATTTGAATATTCACGTGCAAGTTTACAATTAAAATAGTTTAATCTTTGGAATTTTAAACGCAATTCGTACATTTCTACCATCTTTGAAAAACGTTAAATATTCTTTGCACGCACTGGAATCAGTTCAAAAAATATTACATTATCATTGTCATCGGAATTAAATCTTAGACAGACAAAGGCTGCAAAAGATTACGTGACCAAAAATTCCATAGACAATTATAAATTCACACTCATCTTCATCACGAAACTTTCGCTGTTTTTTGCAACACGCAAAACTATTACACAATCATTAAAAAAAAAAGCATGAACTAAAACGCGTGCAGTCGATCGTTTTCGCGCCATAACTAATGTCATCAGTGCCACATTCCAAATTGCATACGCTACAAAACGTGTGATGGCGCAAATGGTCTTAACGGGTATGGCTCTATACCGTATTGGAACCAATTTGGTCTCATGTGGTCACATTATATGAAATATCATTATGTGGTTATGTTAAACTCGTCCCAGGCCGGAATTTGGACTTGTGCCCGGATTAAAAGCTATATAATCGACACAATTACTGGGGATTTCAATATTACTGGTGAAGTGGTGTAATGTAAACCAACTCTTTACTCTCTTTTTGGCAGTAATCATAATTATTTGCATAAGTACCCATTTCCAACTACGTTGGGATCGGCTTCCAGTCTAATCAGAATGATGCATCATCATCTCAGCCGTAGGACGTCCACTGCTGAGCATAGGCCTCCCCTTTAGATCTCCACATATACCGGTTGGAAGCGACCTACATCCAGCATCTTCCGGCGACCTTTATAAGGTCGTTTGTCCACCTTGCTGGTGGACGTCCTACGCTGCGCTTGCTAGTCCGTGGTCTCCAGTATATAAATAAAATAGAAAGACTGCCTATAACCTCCTCTTTGCGCAATTTCAGTTCCAGAATTCTTGTAAATCTTTCAAACTGAGATTATGAAGAATGAGTGTAATAGTTGGATATTTTTTTTACATAAGCTTCATAGCCCATACTTTACCAAAGTGTAATCCTCTGGCAGATGTCGGTCATGGCGGCTTATCTCACTGAAGACAGTCATCGGGAAATGTTATAATCCTTAAGAGCATGCGAAAAGATTGACCCAAAGTTATATAAATAATTACACGATAATATCATTGATTTAAAAAATACGATGTCTTATGTTTTAAGTACCTATAACCTTGATACCTATAACCTTGATACCTATAACCTTGATACCTATAACGATGGATGCAAGTGGCGAATTGTCTTGTATGTTCAGCAGTGGACGTCCTCCGGCTGATGATGATGATGACCTATAACCTTTATAGGCCTTACTAGTGTCGGAGTTTAGCCAAACAACACTTACTGTGTTCAGTCGGTGCGCACGTGCACAAGTTTTTACTGAGTGAAATCACTTACTCGATAATCTCAGGTCTCAACTGTTATTCTAGGCCATTGTAAATTTCTTTAGGGCCATGAGACAGATTTGCACGATATACACAAGATAGAAAGATTATGACAAGATGCTACAGAAAACCCTAAATCTAAATGGTCAGTGAAACACTAACAAAAAGGCCACCCCAGACTTAAATTCCATAACAACTTCAATAACTATAGCACAGACTAACCCCACAAACAGTCGCAGTATCTATAAGAATGTCGTTACGCGCATCTTTCATATGGCCGCGAAGAATCAAAAGATTTGGCTTATCGAGGGGGAAGTGTGGAATGATATTTACGATAATCGCATTCACGCAATGCTCTCGATGACCGAGACACATGCAAATAGGGTTACCAGGCGACAGAAAGTCCATTTTTAGGTCTCATCCAGACTTGCTACACGAAGAAACGACTCTATGTGGATGTTACAAAGGCGATAGAAATTCCATTCTACATTTTTGTTCAGCGAAAATGGATACTTCGCTTTTATTACGTAAATATAAAGCTTTTCTGGGTTACTCAAGCTTAATCGTCGATAAGATTGATTACTTCTTAAGGCATTTTTAGGAAAGCAAAAGTACTTTAAAAGAGTGTCTACTAACAATACATCAATTACAAAATGTCAATTCAAAAATTTATCGAGAATTTTCGGAATTTTCAAGGATTTTCCAATTTTAAAATGGTAATTGGTAACCCTATCAGCGAATCGATATCGAACAATAATAACCATGACATGAGTTTAGAATAGCCGTGATATGCCATCGATGACGTTAAAGCTATTGTAATGGGTTTACATCAAGGAAACGTTTTGTCTTAACGATGTTAGGTGGAAGAGGAAATTATTGAAGCGATGATAGGCCTATTATGGCAAATTCTAGAAGATTTATGTAAATTATTATTATTCGCCATTTGGGAAGCGTATTAAACAATGCGACGTAAAGTTTCTATCAGTGTTATTTTTACATAACAAGGGTCTTTTTAGGGCGATATCAATCTTGAAGGGGAAGAAAAAGGGTCAGGATATCTCGAGAAGTCCTTTTGTCAAAATATTGAAAATGATTGCAAGGGTGTGCAAGTTGCCTGCCGGGGTCGCGGGATTATTCCCTTACCGTAACCTCGGAACGTAACAGGCTATGAAGGACACCATGGATTTTAGTCAGTAGAAGTCTGACAGTCCCTCCCGCCCTGCCCGGGGTCTCTGGAGGACTCATTTGATGATTTTACCACGCTAAAAAAAAAAAAAAAAAGGGTGTGCAAGTTTCATGGAAAAAACTTATGGTAGCCATACACCATACTGCCTATTTGTCAATTCGGCATAAAACTGCCAATTTGCTCAAATAGAATTGAACGTGTATGGGGGTGGAATGCCAATTTGATGGCATGACATGCCAATTTTGATAGGTCATCAAATCGTTTTTGACACAACGTCAAATCGGCAGCAGTGATGCCATCTTAGCAACTTCATAGATAGTTAGCTAATTTTATAAAGGTACTAGAAAAAAAGCTAAAAAGTGTAACTTGTGGCTAAACTTTTTAGCTACTTTTCTACAGGGACGGTTAGGCCACGTTCACACGGCGATTATTTTCCCGTATACCGTACACGAGATTTTATCGAATAGAGTTGACCAGTTTTAGGACAACTTTGTACGGTACACGGTAAAATATTATATTTCTCAAACACGGGATTTTCCCGTATGAACGCCGTTTAAACTATTTTTAAGTTTTCATTTGTGAACTGTTATTACTGCTCTATTCGATAAAATCTTTTATACAGTATACGGGAAAATAATCGCCATGTGAACGTGGCCTTACCAGGAAAACTGAGGCTTTTCGCACATGGATCGCATGTACACTCGTAAAAAAAAGAGTTATTCATTTTATTTTAAACTAAAATACGATTGAAAACTTGAGAGATGTCAAGGGACCACGAAAGCAAGTTAAAAAAAGGTTCATGCTATTTTCGACCTTATTGACATTTATGCAAACACCTGATTTTAATGAAGGAGCAATGTTAACGAATGAGAATGTGAGAAAAACAAACTAAACTTTAAATGTCGATAAGGTCGAAAATCGCTTGCACCACTTTTTTTAACTAGCAATCCTTAAGCAAATGTTTTCCGACCTTCAAGCGATTTTCGACCTTATTGACAACGATGCAAACACCGGATTTTAATGAAGAATCAATGTTAACGAATGAGAATGTGAGAAAAACAAACTAAATTTTAAATGTCGATAAGGTCGAAAATCGCTTGCACCACTTTTTTTAACTTGCAATCCTTAAGCAAATGTTTTCCGACCTTCAAACGATTTTCGACCTTATGAACAACGATGCAAACACCGGATTTTAATGAAGAAGCAATGTTAACGAATAAGAATGTGAGAAAAACAAACTAAATTTTTAATGTCGATAAGGTCGAAAATCGTTTGCACCACTTTTTTAAATCTAATTCGATAGTCTCATGATGAAATGAAAAGGTGCTAGAAATTGTAGCTGTCGTCACCGAATAATAGCCAGATCTAGTTGCTGAGTTGGCATCACTGGTGCAGATTTGAAGTTGTGACAAATCTATCGTGTCGATAGGCAGGATGGTGTATGCCTACTATAAAACAAAAGCTTCAAAGTAAAGCCTCTATAGTTCATAACACCTCGTGCCTACCTACTTCGTGAACAATACAAACTATGCCGTCTCCAATCAGTCAATGTTTGTGCCATACATTATACATGCGAATACATAATCGCTCACAGCTCAGATCCATGTGAACAGTACATTGACATCTGTCGAGATGACGAATGTTTGGCGTAATAGCTTTGAGTCACTTGTTGCATTCATTTACAAATCTATAGATGTATTTTTATCTAGATTTGATGGCTTAGAAGGTAGTAGTTGATTTAACAAATTAGCTTTTAGCAATAATTTATAGTACTTATTTATTGCTTGTAAGGAGTCTCCTACTTTTTCATTATTAATTTATGGTTTGACCTACATTAAACAGATTACGCGTACAAAAGTATTTACTCATTTCTAATATAACTGTTTTTTCTCATTCCAGATCAAAAATGTTGAAGTGGGCAGTCTACGGTAAAAAGAATCAAGAACTTCGGGTTCCCAACGACATTGAAAATGAAGACTGCGAGCAGTACACCGATGAACCTTATAACAACAATAACAAAATCAGAAGATCTCTTGACGCACAAACAGTCAAAAAGAGCAAAAAACCTAGTAGGTATCAACGAAGATCCTTAGGATCTAATGCAGTAAGAAAAAACTTAAAAGCAGTTGATAAAGAAAATATTAACTACATTGGAAATACACCAAATTATTACAGAGAAGGTTTCATCAAGAAACCAGAATGTACAGCGCTGAAAGATGTCAGCAATATTACTCCAACAGGTACCCCAGTCAAGAATTTTGAAAGGAGAAAATACTACCTGAATGGTTCAAAAGATGACATTCCTCCAGATTTACCACCAACTCCACCCACTTATAGTAGAAGAGTAAGAGAAGCGAAAAAGAGGAAACTAGAAATGGCTAGCGCTAATGAAGTATTTAGGAGAGATAGCTGTGTATATAAATCTGAAAGAAGAATAAAACCTATTGATAGGAATCCGTTAAGCCCAAAGCTAAGTCATAGTTCCTCTGAACCTTCACTAAGTGATCTGTCTGATAGACTGAGTGCTACAACAACAAGCAGTAGAAACTCTTTCGCTTTAGGGAAACAAAATAATCACCCAGTTTGCACAACAAAAGCAGTCAATGACGGCCTAGTTGAAATAGAATATGATAAAGATCTAGTTCTTAACTGTATAGAAAAACCCCTAACTTTAAACAAGAGTACTATAGAAAAAACCACTTTACCTATATTTGGACATCACATATTTATGGATAATCCTCTATATTTTAATAATAACGACATCGGTCTCACAAATATAAGGCCTTTGAAGAGGACAAGAAAGAAATCAAACGATTTTGAAAGTTCTTTCAAATCTCCTTCTGTTGATAAAAAGGACGTCCATACTCTTGTAAGAGAAGGATGTTCTCCTGTTTCTATCACACCTTTATCTACAAAACTGGCAGCCCTGAGATTCAGCACTATGAGTGTACACAGCAAATCACAAAGGGTTGCTTTCACCAATGACATTACAGAATATTTTCCTAAAGTAGAGAATCCTTTTACTATCCCTCTAAGGGACGAAGAAACGTCTACAGAAATGGAAAATAAATTCATCCTGGGAAAGGACTTAACAACCAATAATACAGACTCAACTGTGTCAACCACACAAATGGGTGACGTAACACTTGAGAGAATGATTGAGGATATAATAAAAAGTACAAAAATTATCAAATCTAAAAGAAGAATACTAAACAAAGCTCCAGAAATGGAGATTCAAGAGGAAATTCCTCCTCTGGAAACAGTCAAAGATTTATTTGTGAATCCTCAGGCGGAGAACAAAGCTAATTTAATAAAAGAAGCTAAATACGTAAACTTATCACGAGAGAACTCCGTATCACCTAAAACTACACCAACTAAGAAGATGCCTGTTCATAGAGTAAATGACAAATTATTAAAGAATCTTCCAATTGGCTGCTTCATCTTGGACGATGGTGATGGTTACAATGAAAGGGAAGTTAGGACACCTGACAATGCTATAGATGGCAAGCGTAAAGCAAGTCCAAAGAAGAGGAACACGACTCTAAATAGATCACAGTCTATGAATGTTTATTATGAAAGAGGAAACCTTGAATCCATGTCCTCAGAATCGACTCCTGACTTGTACTCCGCTGCAGAGGAACGAGCAAGTTTGAGACTAAAACGGCAGAAATGCATACGGAGGAAAAAATCCACAGTTAGCAACGACAGTCAATGGAAGAACAAAGATTTGAAAACTTCAATTCTCACCCTAGAAATTGGAATACCTAGTCCTGCAACAGAACTTCCCAATACGTCTTTATGTGAGCCTTTAAGTCCTCCATTATCAAATCCAATCGTCAATGATGATTACCAGAATATATCAATGAAATCTACTGTCTCTCATAGCAGTTTGATGCCTTATGATACTCTAAGCAACTCTCACAACAAGAGATCCAGAGAACTGTTTGGTCTTACTTTGGAACATGGCATTCCAAGTCCCATTACTCCTGTGCCGAATCTTAAAAGACCAGGTAAAGTGCTAAGCGAAGAAAGAGCTCATAAGACAAGTAAATTAGACGAAGATTTCCTTCCAAATGATGCGTATACTCCTGTTATCGAGCACAAATCAATTCGGAGATGTTTAACATACTCTCCTGAAGAGAATAGCATTAGTAGTAGTGAGGAGAAAAGACGGAGCGTAGCGAGCAATCGTATGGAGCAATCTAGCGAACGATTTCAGCCCTTAAAAGGGACGATAGATTTAGAAATAATGACAAGGAATGACGTCATAGACGTGCACGGTGAGTGGTGACTATCGACCTTCATTATACCCTAGTATTATGGCTGTGTCCCATTTCTATGGAGTTTTAAAAACCCTCTTTATGTTTGCAGTTATAAGGTGCCGGGATCTTTTGAGGTCTTCAGGGAAAGCGGATGATATCAATGCTTATGCGAAGGTTGGTAGTAAATCATTTTGTAACGTTAGGGGTTACTTGAGAAGAGGTTTATGAATTTGTTTTTTTGTTTTCTTGTATTGCATGCCGTAGATAACTGTTGTTTTCGGCATGATTATTGCCATTCTGTAGCAAGTGTTTTTGTCAAAGTTGCCAGTCAAGAGCCAAGTCGAAAATAATATTAGGGCTAGCCTTATTACCGCCGCTGCCGCTTAGCCGGCTAGCCGTAGGCAAACATTGTTTGGAGTCCCTCTATAAATGTAGTAAGGACAGCCCTGGATGTAAAATGTGGACTACAGAGTAAACTGGCACAACTTGAATGAGGCTTAAAGCCCTACAGTAAATTCCAACAGTGGACCACCTGGGAAAATTATGACATTATGTACCCAAAAATTAACAACCTCTAATTAATTTTATCTACCTCCATTCTCAGGTCGTAATCAGTGGTGTAACAGAAAGCCAGACCCTTCCATCACAGAGGTCCATCTTTCAAAGAACATCAGTGCTGTATGGCAAACGGGCGCCTGAGTTCCAGAGGCACTTGAAGCTTCCTCTACCAACTGCTGTATATGAGCATCAGGTGTTACACATCTCTGTGTGGCATCGAGATAAGAAGTATAGGTAAGTGTTACTATAATTTTTTTTAGAAAGAAGAAAGAAAATAATGCTGTTTTCTTTTCCATAAACATCATCTTCAGTCTATAACCAGTACCTTTAGCACGAATTTTTACTCTTTTACTTTACAGCGTCTTTCCAGTATTTACAGCGTTTCTTGTATGAAAAAATGGAACAGCGCCTCTGGTGTGCGAACTAATTTTTTCCTTGAAAATTGTCAATTAGAAGTTGTCAAAGTTCCAGTTTATACGAGTATTACGTCTCAAATAGTGAAAATTCGTGCTAAGGGTTTTCCCACAGCTGAGACACAGGCTTTCTTTGAGATATATTGGATCACAAAAACTATATAATTAAAGGATAGTCGGTGCTTTTGGATCGCAAAAAAAAAATATCGAAATTAAAGGTCATGATGAAAGTTTATAAATAATGGGTATAAATAAGAACGGATATCATTGAATTATTTTTTTATAGAAAAAATACTGCTTTTGAACGATTGTATGTGATTAAAACATGATTAAAAGTGTACTGTAACAGTGCAAAATAAGAAGCGACAATCAAGGTAAGTGAGATATTTTTGTTTGACTTTGATTATGTTGTTATCAGCAGCTTCATTGCAATTTAATATATATGTATTCATTTTATCAGTCAATGAGCTGTACTGTTCAATTTTACAGTTTTAAGTTGCATATTTCTTAAATACGTAAGTTATTTATTTCTAACGAAAAACATTACTAAACTTAATGATACCTACGTCATTACCTAAATAAAGAAACATAAACTTACATCTGTTCCAAATAAAATACATCACCCTACGATTCTTATAAACTCTATACCTACTTTTTTTCCTGTTTAGACATTTTTACTAAAAATAGAAACGTAATCAATTTCATCGGAGCTTCCAATTTATTGGCAAGGAATAAATCCCTCTAAGCCAAAGCTTATGACGCCACTAAAACGGATTTATCGTTTTACCTATAATTAAATAAACGAGCAGAACCTTAATATTTTAAGTAACATTGAATCGTTACCTTTTTAGGTGCTCTTTAAGCTAGATTTAATACTGTACTGGATTAGGTAAAGGACACTTAGTAAACTGTGATTATTATTTTAACGCAATGACACAGAATACTTAAAAGTACTACGTGCAGAAGTGTCACTTCCCAAAAACAAGCAAATGTAAAATCTTTGCTTGTGAGAATAAATTAAAGATTGGAATTATTTCTGCCGACAGACTGTCCTGCAGTTTGGCAGAAGATATGTATTTTACAAACTGTGTAACTAATGAATGAATAAATAAATATAAAAATAATAAAAAGATCGCTTATAGAAAATCACCATCTGTCTTGTCTTTACCCAACTATGGTGAGTACTAAACGAATGCAGTTGAAAATCAGTATAAATGCTAGTATTTTACATGGAGCGACTGCTTATCTGACTTCCACAGACCAGTTACTAGGTAAGACTGTTTGGTAAGACAGGGGTTTCTATCTTCTATTTTTCCACGTGTCTAAAATTTTATCTAAATTAAATTCAAACACTTTCAAGTAGTTTAGACAAATTACATTAAGAAAAGTACAGGTAAAGAAAAACAAATACATTAAAATAAATAAAAATGCAAATAATAAAAATAATGGTAATTATTGCATTACCATATACATATAACACATGTAAGTAATTGAATTATGTATTAGCTTATATATTTGGCAAAAGAATTATTTTATTAAATCAGAGGAAATCGGAGAATCTATTTCATAAGGTCTTTTTCGTACCACTTGCTCAAAAAAGTGACATTCTATGCCACAAAAAGCGTACATAACAATAGTCATTATTAATCTGTTAAAACAGCTTTCCCTAGGGAAAGAAAGTTGTACTGAATTTCATTCATCCTCTAGGGAGAGAATGTGATTTGAATTTCGAATACTTACCGATAGTGAACTACATCAGTCTGTCTTTACACCATTGAGTTTGTATGTAAAGCATTATACAACTTTTTGAAAAATGAATACGCATTTATTATACAGTTATGATTTAATAACATTACGAAAACCGAAGAGGCCGTATGATCTTGATGCCTTTGCTTTTCCGAGAATACAATATAATCTAGGAATTTGCCGCGTTTTGTTTTCTTCAAATAAATAAACGTTGAGTTTATTTTAATTTATTTTTTTAAATAAGTTTTTGTTAAATAAATGTTTAATTAATGCTTATCTCATACATATTATTATAACGTTAATTTTTTCGCAAGTGGTACGAAAAGTAGAGTATTTTCCTCGGTGATAAAGCTGTCTTAGTCTTGGATGAACTTAAATCCCTCGCTACACTCAGGACTCGTCTTAAATCCCTCGCTTCGCTCGTGATTTAAGTTTCTAACACCCTCGCTACGCTGGGGAGTAAGCCTCGAGTCCTTCGTTATGCTCGCGATTTAAATCGTCACCCGCGACAGAAGACACTGCTTTATCCCCTTGGTTAATAATCTACTATTTTTACAATCTTACATAACGTCAAACGAAAACATTCGCTGACGCACGACAATACACAGATACTATACAAACATACTCGTTTATCTTCTTCCATACCTAATTAAGTGATATACTGAAAACACACCCACGGCATTCGGTTACTACCCAACATTGTCTTCTTTTCCTACCTGAAAATATTCCATTAATATGTAATATCCTTCGAGTTAATCGTATTTCATTACGGATAGACCTGAATTTTGTATCGAGCTCGACTGAATAACAGTCGCATGTTCGAAGCGATATTTAATTCACGGAATATGAGATTAGCTGGGCTATATAGCTGTAGTATAAACTTGTAGGTATCATGATTATACAATGAAATACATTGTCCATTATTATATTACAAGTTAAAAAGTAACACTGTTTGTCAGTTTTGTCTCCAATAAACAAAGAAGAAAAAAAATGGAAAAGAAGCTGTAATAGCTGAATGGCTTCTGGGTCAAATCCCGCGCACGAGCATACCATGACTTGGGTAAGGCAATACAGGTTATATTGCAGTAATATATCTCAAAGAAATTATTTGTCTACATAGAGGTGTAAAATGATCCCTATTTTAGACCTCCATGTAGACTTTCAGTTGTACATATTTGGCAAAAAAGTCACAAATTCTGAACAACGTGAATTACTAGAGTGGTCGACACAGTCCACAGAATTAAACCAAATGAGAGCCCAGTTGAGCAGCACAATACCTCCTCTTCTAGGTTGACCAACACGATGCCGCGCCGCTCCAAAAAAAAAACACAAATCTTGAGAGGTGTCAAGGGACACCGGATGGAACGAAGTTACTGTATACACTCAACAAAAATAATCGTCGCGACTCCACTCCGCTCCACTCCACCCCACTCTTTGAGCTCTAGCACCCTTTCGCAACGCGCGATAAGGAACTTCGTTCAAAAAGTGTCGTGACAACTTTTCGTAAGATTTTTTTCCGTCTAGCCCCCTTTCACAACGCGCGATAAGGAAGGAACTTCGTTCCAAAAACAATCCACAGAATTAACCAGCTGAAGTGGTAATGGTTATCTTAATACTTATATTTATAATCCATGGAGGAGATGTGTTCTTGAGTGGGGACCGCAAATCGGCTAACGTAGGGGAAGACACCCTCGAGCTAGGAGGGGCTTCGGTCTTAGGGTGTACTGTTGCAAGAGGAGAGCTGGCTAAGATGGAGTCAAAATGGCGTAAAATTTGAGAGGTTTATGTAAAATAGTGGCTTGTTGTCGTTGACAATGACTACTAATTTTACTTAATTATTTAAAATAGCTTTTAGAATTATTTAGAAAAGAAATAATTAAAATTATGTTGATTTTTCGCTCGCCACGATTGCTCATCGTATACATTTTTTTTTTTTAAGTTGAGTTTGGTTTGCTTTTTACTCTATTCTAGGTGCCAGAACCAAAACCTACGATAGAGCGACCTTACCCAGAAGAAGCCTGTTCACGTTCTGCAAAGTAAAAAAAAAAAAAATTTAAAAAAACTTGTGTCTAAACGACTACTCCCAATTAGACCCAATTCAGTAAAATACCGTACAGCTAGTAGTCGACCCTGGTCTTCATGTTAGTATCTACCTTATGACCGAATTCATCGTCCCACATTTCTGGCGAAGTGATTATGGCCATCCCCGGAGACTATTCTTTGTAAAAGGCTTTGAGAGCGGTCCATATCCAGAACATTATAACGTTTTGGGGTTATATCTTCATGTATCTTTAGGTAACAAGTTATTTACTCAACATAATTGGTCAAATGTAAATGTGTTGTAAGAATACCATTGGCTTATCTTTTAGGGCTGTAGGATTGATGTTACATTATCTTTGAAAATATATTGAATACTTAATTTTTTTCTATTTAAATGCATTAGGCCTCCCCTTTTGATCTCCTCATATACCGGTTGGAAGTGACCTGCATCCATCGTCTTCCGGTGACCTTTATAAGATCGTCTGTCCACCTTGCTGGTGGACGTCTGGACGACGTGAAAGGGGAGGCCTATATATTATGTTCAGCAGTGGACGTCCTATGGCTGAGATGATGATGAAATACATTATTTTAATAGGCTTTAAAAACGAGGTTCTTAGCCTTTAGCTTCGTCTTAATCGAAATCTCGGGAAAAGTTTAAAGGTCACACAATTTAAACGCGATTAGTTTCCAACTCATTGTAACGAAGTAAACAAAGTTAAAACTTTAAAGACATGAAACAGGTTATTAAAACTTATTTATTAGAGCTTGTGTTTCAAGTAAATTGGGCTTGGGAGATAATAAAACATAGCCGTTCATTAAAACTAAAACAGTCTCGGATAATAATTTAAATAATAGTATAATTTTTAAGCCCAAAAATATTTTATTGTTACAACTCAAAATGATAATTATATTTCTTAGGTTTAATATTAATTTTAAGTGTTATTTATTTTGGCACTGTTGCAATTACAAGACAAATAACAAAAACTAAATATACATTAAATATTGAATATTGGTTTATTTTAATATTTTCGTTCCTACCGTAAATTTTTCGCTTTGTCAAAACCCATACAAAAGCAGAAAACGATATCAACGCAATTGTCACGAAAAAAATAGCCGAAAAGCGAACACTTTGTCAAGTCGAGTCAACGCGTGACATGAATAAATGAATTTCGAACGTCAGCATTCGAAATTCGGCTGTATATGGTGAAGCCGCCATCTTTATTTTAAAAATGGAAAAAATAATAATATTGCATAGCGCATGTTTTAAAATAGGAGTACTTTATTCACTTTTCCTCTGTAGCACTTTCATACATAAGATATTGGGGAGTTGAAGTGACGCTGGCTCGACTGGACCTGCGCACAACGATCGATTGCCCAACGACGCAGACCCGGGCAGTTGCGTTGCCGACTCTAGACGGACAGCGGTCCCGTTTTTGCCGCGTCTACCCCTTTATAAAATACGCATAGATTTTTTTTAAAGTGCTGTGTAGTGAAGTGTCTGTGGTGGTCTTATTTTTAAAAAAGTGGATTGAATTTTTTGAAGGGTAAGGTTATTTATTCCTTTTCGATTTTTTCTGGAATATTCATTCCTTCAATTGGATTTTTTTGTCACTGAACCTACATACCCATATTTTTTATTTCTCTATTATTTTTTTGAGTTTCTTCTATCGAAAACCATCCTGCTTATTTTTTTAATATTTTACGTAGTAAATTCAAAATTGTAGCTGTACCTAGGTGTTGAAACTTGAAAAACGAATATTCATTTCATATAATTAATTTTAAATATACGATGCAATTTCAATTATTTGGTACCTCAAAAAACAATTTACCTACTCGAATCGCGCAACATCCTTTGTCACAATTCTCGGAATACCAAAACCAAAAACTCACAACTCATATTTACGTAATTCCGTTCGTGACATCATTAGATATTAAGGAACTCGTTATTATTAAAATTATAATGACATTCATCCCCTCACTGCGGTGGCATCCCCTTGAAACTCGTTATATAGGGATATGGGTTACGTTCTTACGCGGCATGAGTAGTGGGATGCCACACTAACACAATATTTGAATGTTTTAGTATTTTTCCTTATTTTTAGGAAGACTTATTCTTATCTCTTTAGCATCTAATTTTGTCCTTGTGAAACTTATTAACATTACCTTAAAATACGTATGTAATATATTTTAAAAACATAGACATACCTTACGCGGCATGCAAAAATGGGATTTCATTGTTAGTTACTATCAACCACTGCTAGGCAAAGACAAATGCTTCCAGCTATGGCCAATCCAGGACCAACGTGGTGCCATACTAATACAATAAAAACTAAAAAAAGAATTCTCAGGAATTTTAATAATATTCCATTTTTTTCTTTTAATTCTTAATTCAAAAAATATTCGTTATTCATTTGTTTTTTGAATGCGTTCGAGAACCATTTTAAAAATGTCTTACCGCCCCTGTTAACCTAAATTCCCGCAGGTACCAATTATGCTGGTTTACCTTTAGTAGGAGTGGTTTCGCTAGTGTACCTAGGTCATTGGATAGAATGTGAACGTTGACCTTTGAATTACAGCTTTAGTGTAAATATTTTACATTTTTATACCTGGCAATAGATTTTAACTTTAAGTTATGGGTAGTAAAGCTGGTATTACTTTATAGTAGGGTTGCAATAATGTGGGATTTTTTTAAAGTTTTTATGTAGCCTGTGAACATTATTATTGGTTTCTTTTTTGGAGGGGGGTTGTCCTCCCAATCTAGGGGAAGCGGAATGGTCACAAAAAGAAAGGCATTGGCCCAGCACTGGGACGGTTATAGGTTACATTTAGTTTTCTCCTTACTTTTTAGTTTTAATCCAGGGCCTAAGTGGACCACTGATCTTTGATTTTGTACATACGTCCCGGCATCTTCTACGAGGTCTGACACAACGCCTTTTGGCCCTGTAAGGGGTGGTCATTATGGCCTACAGGTCTTTGGGCCATAATGGCCGTGTAAACGTGGCCTGACATCAAACTTTTTAGATAAATATGAAAGTCTGATAACTCTTCAGTCACTATTCTTATCCTCCTTTTTCCCAACATCGTTGAACTCTACCTACCCTCCAAAATTAAGCTAAGAAATAAAAACGAGCTAAGCCCTAACCTTTCGTGAACACTAGATCTTGTACCTCTTGACCTACTTCCAGCTTAACAGCTTAAAAGCTCATTTATTGAGCTTAAGCACACGACGGTGAGCTATTACTAACAATTTATTTAAAACTATAAATTGCTACCTAATGCTATTAGAGAAAAGTATAAAGTCACATACGATTAATGGCAAGTGGAGGTATGTGTAAATTCTGTGTTCTTTTTCTGGTATCTGGTGATTGCCTTCCGGGGTCGTGTGTCTTTCTTACAAGGGATGGCCCTGAAATGAAAAGGGTTACCAAAAGAACAGCGAGGATTTTTAGTCAGTCGGAAAGTCCCTTTCTATACAACTACATGGCAAGGGGGAATTATTTGATGATTTTAAGAATCCAAAAAAGATACAAGAAAGTATCGAGTGATCGAAATTCATCATCATTCATCTTTTGGACAATTCTTTGCTTGGTACTCGTATTTTCAAAAATTCGAGATGGGTATGCTCTTAACTCTAGTCTAGGTTCAGAAACGGCAGAGACAACGTTTTCGATAGAGTGAGCTTACCCAGAAGAAGCCTGTTCACTCTAATTTTGAAGATTTTGGGTTATGTGTGTTTGGGAACACAGACGTAGGAAGTGAGTTCCACTCTTTTGTCGTGCCCACTATGAAGGCTGTATAAACAACTATTATAAAAGATTATTTACATGGATGGAATAAATATATACGCCTAAAAACCTTTTTATTTTTACCCTTTTGCAGTTTTAGAAGTAAGAAAAACTTAATTAGACACTCCCAGTTCCTGTACATTTGAACAAACCTCGCCCGAACCCCAATAGAGACATTTTCCTTATCTGAGGACATCAGCACGCGGAAGCTCCTGAATTATGCATGCGATACGCATCGAGGTGTGGATTACAGTATTAAATATAAGGAGATTCTCCTGTTCAAGGATTTTGCTTGCAAAGAATTTATGCATCAAATCTTGCCTTGATTTGCGCAGGTGGACATTTAAAAAAAAATCAACCGACATTATCGCGGCGTTGTTCCAAATTCAAATGAAGATATTGACAGCACTGTTGGTGCCTAGGATTGGGCAATGTCCTTTCAAAATATTTATAATAAAAATATCATTTAATTAAAAATATTTTTTTTTAATTGTCTTATTCCTTTATCTTTAACGTAAGCAAAACATGAAAATGTTTTCTGTTTGCTACTCAGCAGTTTTTATTTTTCTTACTGTGGCACTTTTCGTGAAAGTTCAGTTGCTAAGAGACACAGTAGTACCAACTTACAAAATTACATTAAAAATTCACAAGCTCAGGTACGGTCAGAGCAGAATGTAACAAAACAAAACACACTCGAGTCGCTAGGGAAATCTTAAGGCTCTAGACAGACGGACTGCATTTCAACTGCAATCCAACTGCAAATTGCAGTTCGGATGCAGTTTGAATGCAGTTGACACGACTGCAATAGAACTGCAAACCAAACGTGCAGTCCAATTGCAGTTCAATTGCAGTCGGCGTGCAGTCGTGTGAACTGCACACCAACTGCAATCGAACTGCACGGTTGGTTTGCAGTTCTATTGCAGTCGTGCCAACTGATTCGATTGCAGTCGGTGTGCAGTTCACACGACTGCACGCCGACTGCAATTGAACTGCAATCGGACTGCACGTTTGGTTTGCAGTTCTATTGCAGTCGTGTCAACTGCATTCAAACAGCATCCGAACTGCAATTTGCAGTTGGATTGCAGTTGAAATGCAGTCCGTCTGTCTAGAGCCTAAGAATAAATGAGCCAACTTCAAACGACCTTGGTTGCTTTATTGGTCTAGTGGTTGTAAGCATTACTGTTGAAAATGAAGTCCTCCGTTCGATTCACAGGTTGGGTAGTTTGTTAAATTATTGGATTTTAACTATTTGGAATTAATTATTTAATTGCTTTTTTTTTTCTTAACCAAAAATAAGTCAAATCATTGATTTCAATTGGGCCATCACTTTAATGAAAGAGGCACTTTTGAACGTCCAATTTGATAATTAAAGGAAATGGGATGATATTGATTCTACTCTCATTCGCAAGGGAACGAATGACATGAACGGTTGGAGTTTCTTCTCCATTCTTCTCCATACAAATCTACATGGAGAAGAACGGGCAAGAAACTCTATACCATAAATTGACATGGTAGCCTGCCAAAGTGTCTTAAAGCGTGAGTAATTCCAGTGTGGGAAAAAGACAGAGCTATACAAGTCGTCTAGTGCCATCTCGTTTCCACACTGGACTTCATAGTGGGCCACCGTATCATAACGTCTTAAAGCCAGTCATGTTCCAGCGAGTGAACGAGATGGAGCTAGACGACTTGTATAGCTCTGTCACTTTCACTCGACGGAACAAGCCTGGTTTTAAGTCGTTGTAATACCCCCCCTGTACTGCTTATTTCTTATTCACGTTGCTTCTGTAAATAAGTTATTTGTAAAGCATAGTTTGGTATCGATCGTGAACGTGAAGGTGTCTTGTAGGGCATCCTAGGGCTTATACTAAGAACTAGACTTTTAAAATTCCACGTAAATGTGTTTTAGTAGAAAAGTATTATTATCGGATTTATTCTTGGTACAAATCAAGGTTTAAATTTTTATAAAGTGAAGTGCAGTTGCGTCGAATATATGTAACTCGTCATTTTAGAACTTTTTGTTATTGCAAAATGTTTTCAATTGATTTTTCTTTTGAGCTCATGGCTAATTCATTACAGCCGCACAGGCCAATCTTCTGGGAAAAGCACGTAAAGCCGTGGATCCCGGCTGTCATTTTAGATCTTCGACAGTCGTTACTGCTAGTCAGAAGCTCTAAAGTCTGACAACCAGTCTTACCATAGGGTATCGTATTACCAAGATACTACTACTAAAGTTGTGGAGGTCCTATAGGCAGTCGCTCCATGTTAAATACTGATATTCAGCTGCATCTGGTTTGACTGGAACCCAACCCCAATATAGTTTTGAAAAGGCTAGGCAGATGATGCTGAGACGATAATGCTGCCCTACAATGGTAATTTATCTTGTGTTGTAGGTGCGTTTGCCAAATATTTTAAGCTCCATACAATTATTGCCGTGATTTTATAGACACAATAATATATTGTAAGAATTGCGATCAGTTGGTTTATTTATCAAATTTTGAACAAATTACATTGAGTTAAAAAAATTCTATATTTTGCCTCGAACATACTCGTTCTTGTCTAGATAAACATTGGGAGATTACAGACCTAATTTAATGTTATGTAAAGAATACGGTCAACTAAATTATTCATTCAACCTATACCGAATTATGAGTAACATAATACCATTTCATTAAAGCAACGTTTTATTAATAAACCCGACATTTCAGAGCCTCGAAAATGTCACCATTATTAATAAACCACTGAAAATTAACGAAGCAGTGACAAAGGACAAAGTACTATCGATCTCTCATCTAATATTCTTTTCAATGTACTGAATAAAAGCCGTATATAAATCTAATTATGGATACCAATCTGTACTGAAGGAAGAAAAAGGTCAATTTTAAGTGGAGTATTCCATAATTTTTATTTTATTATTCATTTGAAAATGCAAGCTTTTTTAACAAGTTTAATTATGATCTTAGTCTCAATTCCCTGTCTCAGGCATTGCTCGCCGTCTAATAACGATCAGGAGTATTAAGACCACTAAGGATGTATCTAGAATGAATTGGAATAGACGTTTACAGTAATTTTACAATTATTATGTCTTGTGGCTGGGACTGTAGCAGCCTATTTTTGGATTATGTTTGTCTTTTGACAATTCAAAAGTGCCCGTAACTCGCCTGTTTGAAATGAACGCTTTTTGTATTTATTTATATATTGACAGATACAATACAGCCTACCCGAGCCAGTGTATCTTGTGTGTTAATTTAGGATAATAACTTTAGTTGTGCCACATTTAAATCAGCTCGTTTTACGCGAAAGAGTAACAAAATTTCCATCCATACATCTATCCCTCCCATGGTAGTGCGTGAGGGACTGTCAGACTTTCAAATCCACGGTGTCCTTTGATAGCCCTTTAAGTTCCAGGGTCACGGTAAATTGGATAAGTCACTCGACCTCGGCAGACATGGCCCTCTAATCTATACATTAAAATAGAAGTTAAGATACTTTTGGTTATTTGGTAGAGTAGTAGGAAAAATAAAAATAAATATTTAAGTTTTTGAAAGAGTCACAAAATATAAAAATAAATACTAAAGTTTTTGAAAGGGTCACAAAAATTTCGTCCACGTACGTGAAAAGAGCCTACGTGTGGGCAATTCTGTGGTATATTTCATTTCTCTGTTGTGCGAGAAAAGAGGAAGCCATTTTTTATTTCTATTCTTTATATTCGCCTTTTCCTAGTCCATATGAGTATATTTCGCATTGTATATATAAGGCATGGTAAAAAATAAGGGGAAGTGGTTTCATAAATCCACAGTTATACTATTACGCTTGTTTTCCTTAGATTCGTTAGTAGAGTAGGTTAGACAGCAATTTATTTTTAAGGTAGAAAGCAAATGATCAATGTTAACAGCGCAACAGCCATTTAGAAAAATAATGATGATGGTTAAAATCAAAAAATAAAAAGTAAAGAGCATGGGCAAAGCCGCGGGTGGAAGATAGTCAACTATACAATAATTATTTAGTTAATATAAAAAAAAAAACTCTTGGACTTCTACTGATTTCAAAATAAAATTCTTTATTCTACTCGTAAGTGTGCAGTCAGTCAGAAAACCACTTTTGACCAATGACGGTGCGGAGACTGTACACAATAATATGTGTATTTTGGGATGGAAGGTTGTCAATGGAAAAAAAAAACATAGAGTCCTAGTCGCAAGACCTAATAATAATAACTTTGAAAGTACTGTAGTGTCTATTCCAAAGTGAAGATCTCAATGGAGAAGAACGGGGAAGAAACTCCATGAACATTCTATTTCAATCAGAAAATTTTATACCCTAGTATATAGGGTGACTGGTAATTAGTGTACCTACGATACTTAAACGCGTTTTTGTGCTCATTATAACCAACAACTTTTACTATGGGGACAAACATGAAAACTCGAAAAAAAATCAGCTGTTTAGTACATTTATGTTTGCTTAATGTACTCAACAGCTGATATTTTTTTCACGATTTCGGCTATGCTCCCATAATAAAAATTGTTTGTTATCATGACCACAATCACGTGTTAAGTATCGTATACTAATTACCAGTCACCCCATGTCTTTAGTAGACCTCTTATGGGTATTTCAAATTCCGAAAAATTGCCACAACCCAGTCTGGCTTTGAGCCAGACGAAGATAATTATGGATAACCAGCTCCATGCTGAACTTATGCAAGTATATGAAATAGTGACGCATTCTAGAACTTGGAGTTCTGCCCATACTGAAAGTGAAAATGTGTTTAAAAAGGGTATTCAGTGAATTTTTAAATAGTTTATCTGTTTTTGACGTGATAACGTCTTATAATTCGATGGCCGGCTGCACGCACGAAAATAGATGTCGTCATGCGGCGTTACCTCGCTCTGTAGCGTACCTTACGGCATGTCAATTGTTTGTTTATTAAATAGCAACGCAAGTGCAGTATTTTCTTATGACGTTGTCACTTTCAACAAATGTCAGTAAACCGACTTTACAGACAACCGATTTTTTTTTTGCTAGTTTTTGGTGGAAATTAATACAACAATTTAAATAATTGACGGCTGTCACAGTGACTGAACGATTGACTGCTATGCAACGTGTCGCTGATTGGTTACGATTTGCAAGTAATTGTTTCGGGTTTGGGTGTTTGTGCCCACAAAACAGGGTTCTCCTGTTTTTTGGGTGCGTTTCTCCTGTTTTGCGGTGATCCTAGTGTGGGGCAATGTTTTAAAAAAAAAGAAACTCTTAATGCAGCATTAATCAATTAATTTTATCAAGACTTAATTTGATGTCGTGGAGCCGTTTTTCAAGGTAATCGTGACTCTGGAACGTAAACGGCAGCTGATGAAACAGTCTGACAGCCTACAGAAAGAAAGAGTAATTCGAAGTACCTACCATGAACATTTCTACATTATACACATTTTTTCTTATAACGAATAAGAACCAGCACGACATTTATAAAAAAAAACTTTTTTATTTCTCCCATAAAAATGTCTTGTCCAAACTAGTCCAAAGTAATACCATAAAGAGAAAAAGAAAAACTGTTTTGGATGTTGTTTGCTTGTAACAAATATTCTAAAAAAATACTGGACCGATGTTAAAAATTCTTTCACCTATTTTAGCTTTATTATCAGCAAATACCATCTAGGCAATACATTATTCCCAATTTTTTTCTGTGCGAATCTGGGGCTAGGAAAAACAAAAAAACATTGATTTTTCAAAAACCGCTTGTCTGGTTTCGACAAAATTTCTATTAGACTATTTGGAAAGTAAACCCTTTCCAACAAAAAAAGGAATTTGTAAATCGTTTGATAAGCGACAGAGTTATGTGCCAACAAACAAAAAAAATACAAACATCCTTTTTTGTAGCTATTTAAAAATCTTACTTCCTGTTCCTACATAACACGAAATAAACCGTTCACTCTCACTTTTAACATCCTTTACATATGGCTGAGCTACCTAATCTGCTTACCCCAAGCGAAAGTGTAATGAATTAGGTTATATCGAGCAGTGTGCGATGACCTGAGTCTAATGCGACCTTAAAACCACAACGAAGGGATGGTTATATTCAGCTTTACTTGCGGGTGTACGCCTGTACGGTATGCGGTAGTGCCAACATGTAGGAAGAAATGGTTTTAATTGAATGTTGGTATTTCTGTGAGTAGAAACGTAAAGTAAAGGAGACGTTTCAGTTTTATATGGCGCTCCGGCCATAACATGTACATTTTACCGAAGCTGGGAAAATTACCACTGAATAGAAATAAAATACAATTTTTTTCGTAATATTAAATGGATTTTGTGTACAAGATGAAAATAATTCATATCGCAGATCATCATGAAAAATGAAATAAAATAGCATAATTTTTGATGACATTTATTTTATTTACCACCACACTTTGTAACATACAGAGTTCAATAAAAAATGAGAACTTGTTTTAGTAATTTTGTTATTTAGTTCTTTTGTCCAATCATTACCTATACTCGTTACATTTCCCATAATTATTTAATGATTCGCAAAATTTCAATTTCCGTAGTAGAGAAGAATGATAAACACCAACAGAGTACGCAACTTACACGAATGACTTTTCCGGTAGTGCCAACATGCGGAACATGATATTTTGTATGCATAGAATGTTGGTACCTCTACATTTCAGTTTATTCCGTTGGTACAGTAGCGAATAGAGTTAATAATGGTCTTTTCCCTATTGCTTCCTCCCAGCCTTTATTTTGTTGATGTTTATTACAGCTATTTTTACCATAATAAAACCTTTGCGTCAATTTGACTTGTTCAAAGATCTGTTTTGTACCTCTAGCACGCGTTTTCAGTATTTGAGACGTAAAGTAAACTGGAACTTTGACAATTTCAAATTGACAATTTTCAAGGAAAAAATTAGGTAGTTCCTTCTTTGGTACACACCAGAGGCGCTGTTCCATGTTTTCATACAAGAAACGCTGTAAATACTGGAAAATAAAAGAGTGAAAATGTAATGTCGTGCTAAGGGTATTGTTTGGAAACGGGAATAAGTAAAACCTTCATTTTTTTAAGTAGAACTGCCACCTCAAAAATCTCTATAATTATATTGCTTTTATCTCATTTTCTCTCACGTTAAATTTTATGAATTTATGTGACTGTCTCTTTTTACTGTCACTTTTTCTTTTCAACTACTTTCAAAACACAAACGATGCTAAAGCAATTAAAAAAACAGTTCACTACCAAAAAAAGGTATGGCCCCCGCTCCAACGTTCATTACCCATTCCACACGAAGAAAATACTCGATATTAAGTAATAGAAACCGTATATATACATTATAAAACTTTTATTAAGGCCGTTATGAAAGGCCAAGGGGAGAAAAAAATAACTATTTCTTGTGTAGATTTGACCTATCACGAAGTATTTAATAAAAGGGTGGAATGAGAAACCTACAGGGCATGGAGACTCCTCGACTCAGCCTTTTCCATGCAAACCAGGAACGGATTTTACCGTTGAAAATTAACGTGATTAATGCGATTGATTACTGTCCAAATCGAGTTCAAAAGTTACTAGTGTTACAATTATGGCGCGTTGCACTTTTGAAACTGTCAGTCACTGTCTGTCACGGCATTTCCCGTTTATCTAGCCCCAGCATATCACACTAATGACGTAACAAAACTGACAGCTTCTTTTAACTATGAGCATCTATTTGATGGTCACCACATAGACACCGAGATACGCAGAACACTTAACTTGAGAACAACTTTTTGTACCCGATTGAGCACCTATCAATATTTTGACAAATTGCAATGATAAATGATCTTTATTTAGCAAATTAGTTTTGGCAAACTCTTTTACACGTCAAAAAGACACTATTTTTAAACTAGATGAGGCCGGTGTTTCGTACCTGACTACTCTGAGAAGAAACAACCGAAACAAACTCAGAGGTCACAGTCTCTTTTAAACTCTAGACAATTTTGTATTGGTAGAGTTATATGAGAAATTGAGAACCATGCAGGTGTCTGTGGGCCTGTCCAGTCAGTGCAAGCATGTGTCAGTTACCGTGTAGCTCAACTCATAAAATAATTGCTCTCAAAATAGTTCTGGAAATAGTTGCCCAAACGGGAATACCTCGCAACTCTTTTTGAGACTTGAAAGTTGAATATCCAACAGTGCATTTATTTAGTTTTTTAATTAAATAAACAGGCTACAGTCAGACTGAAGATAATGCACCACTGAACACAACCCTACACAATATTTCTATTTTTGCCCAGTTTGCAAATGAGAACTGTGTACCTTTTGAAAGAGCTTGTGCTGAATTCCCGGCTTCATTATTTTATGCATCAGCTTTGTTGGGCTTTATTTCGTTTATTTTTTGAAAATGTTGCCTCTCTCTGTGATCTACGTTTCGTTATACGCTTTTGTGTTATGAGTATGCTCGAATTTTTTTACTGTTTTTTGTTTGTGTTGCAGTAACAGTCAGAGATATAGACTACAGACCTTAGCTATGTTGTAAGTGTTTTGTGGAATAAGTTCTTACTTGTACAAATATTTGGACTGCTATTAGTGTTGGATAGTTTATCGTAGCCAATTTCATAGTTAATACCACGTTGATAAATATTTTTCATTAGGTGCCTGCTGCAAGCCTGCAACTGGGCAGCAATTATTGACGCAGTGGTCAAGTGTTCAGTGTATGTGAGTTTGTACGTTTGTAGACGTATCCACAGAAGATTCCTAGTAAGAGGAAACGTTTTTTTGAAAAACAAAACGGGCTAAAAACATATCCCACAGAAACGTTTTATCGGAATAAGCGGTATCATATCTTATTCAAAATCAAAAATCTAAAAATCAAAAGTTATTTATTCGAATAAGCCTGATTTATCAGCACTTTTTGAAGGTCAATTTTCACGTAAGAGAGTCCCCCAAAGTGGCCCCTTCGACACTTCCTAGTGTTTTGTTTGGGAATAAGTGGCGGTACAAACTTCCCAGCAACAGACAAACTCCCGAGCAACAGAAGTAGCGGCACAAACTCCCCAGCAACAGAAGTGGCGGAACAAACTCCCCAGCAACAGTCCAGATTATAAACTATCTATGTTTCATCCAAATCAGTGTAGTAGTCTTTGTGTGGAAGACAACAAACTTCCATCCAACCATCTGATAAACTTACGCATTATAAAATACTATGATATTATCTACCTACACTGTAAACGTGAGAAGCCGGGTCGCGTTGTTAGTTTATTACAAATGATATTGTAATTTCATTATTTACTTACACACTCACCTTCATACTGCCTATACCTTTCCTCAATTTATATGCCCTAGTAGTTTCCACACTTCTATTTTTCTATCACTATTGGTCTTCAGTCGTGGCGATTGTGCATTGTTTTACAATGGAGGCTAGAACGCCTTTGTTCTGCGTTTTATTGAAAAGTGCTAGAAACTCGGAGTGTCGGCACTTTTCCCGTTTTTTTTTATGAGGGCTGCTACCCTATACTGCTGTTGTTCGGTACAGCACGTTAAAGGCAGTGTTTGTTGTGCAAAAAGTTGACTATGAGAGAATACCTTGTGACGATTACGTATTTATTTAAATTAAAAATTCAACTCGAAATACTACACATATTCGGGGCTTTCATTGATCACGCTTCCATTGACAAACTTTATTCAAATTTTCAATTTATTTATCGTTTAATCGTAATCGGTTTTGACTGGCAAAATTCTAGTCCGATTTTTCCTACAGTGTGTGTATTTTTTTCTTTTACATCGGCCATGATGTCTCCTCTAAAAACAAAAAATCAATAAGTACAAAATTCAATTTTGTCGCTCATATTTGCCGACCCGAAAACATGTGTGACACCCCTTACACTCAACCCTTATAATAGTGGAGCCATATTGGAAAATTCTCGCCCTGAATACTTTGAAAGGGAAAACAAATGGAGCATACTTCCTATCGGCTCTGTGGCTTTCAACTATTCTGTGTAAATTATTTGAACAAGGTCTGTTTTCATTTAAATTCTTAGTTCGTCAAGTTTCTGATTAATATTACGAAGTTTTTGGTCAGTTTGGCAACCTCAGTATGTAAAAATTTACTCTAACCTATTGTCAATTGGTTTCATTTTCAATTGAATCGCTTTTTTTGCTGTTTCATTTTATATGTCTGTTGGCTCGAATGCATAACAACCCTTGTTTACGAGTAACCTTGGTTAAGCAGAGGTTTGTCTGATAACACACACACATTACGCCAGTTGCTATTTAGTTCCATTGCTAAGGCTCAGTTTATTGATAACAACCGGTCACAAAATATACAAACATTTTATCAACAATGATGAAACTGGTAAAGTCAGAAGTAAAAAAAAGTGAAACTGCAAAACGACCTATAGACATCAAAGTCAAAAATGTCGTTTTGAAGTTCTTATAGACAAGAGTGTTCATCAGATTTTTTACTTTTTTTTAGTATGAATGGAAAATGGACTGTGACTATGGGCACTATAATTCCACTAATACGTAATCACATTAAAAAACCGTAATAAACATTTTTATCAAAATTTACAACCTCATCGTTTACCCACCTCTGGTTAGGACAAAATCAAGGCCTTCTGACAAAATCAAACCACAAAACCCAACATCAATAAAATCTACCCTTTAAAACCGTAACGGAACGTTACGAAAAAGACAATAAAACACATAATATTATTATCAATAAGTAACAAGTCGATCTCCTGAGGGCATTACACGGTAGACCATAAACACTTCGGGCCATCGTAAAAGACCGCTGCGTGAATCTTGGATTACCTCCTGCCTCGTAATGTTCAGTTTATTTAGGACGCCAGTGTAATTGCTCTGTGGGTTATTTTTTTTACAACCTCTTTCTCGGGGTGGTCACGTCATCAAATGAGTCCTTTCGCCCTGTATGGATTGGAAGGGCCTGTCAGACACTTACTGACTAGTAGTCCACCATGCTGTTGTTTTAAGCATGTTGCATGCATGTTTAGTTTTAAGTTCTTTTTGGTATACTGCGTGCACGTTGAGGGGGATCAACGTTGTTTCTTAGTCTTAAATACCTACGTAATTTTTTTTGGGTGGTGGTAAAATCATCAAATGATCCCATCCTGTGGGAAGTGGAAGGGACTGTCCTTACTAACTAAAAGTCCACCCTTTTCTTACTTAGCCAATTCTGCGACTCTTGTAATACGTACAGCTTGGCCAGAACGTCTTGAAACGGAACTAATCTTTTTATTTCTGACAACGTTTTAAAATCTTTAATTTTTGATGTAAAGAAAGAACGCAGGTTTGTTAGATTTATTATTGTGCCTTATAACTAACGTAATACGTGAAAAAAAAGCTTTCAAAGTGTTGGTAGCGGGAGCACAGTAGCGACTTACGGTTTTCTACTGTTTTTTGCCTAAATAAAACATGGACCTACTATGACTAGGTCTTTACCTAATCTTCTGAATAATAAAGCCATGAAGTTCAACAAGGTTTTAAGTCCTATTTTACATAGTTTAGTAATTAGTTGACCCAGTTCTGCTGTAAAAAGGATTACAGTGTTATTTAGTATTTGATGGATAGGTCGCGACCTCATTGCTGGTAAACTTTGTCTATGGGCGACAGAAACAATGCAATAACACTAAGTGAACTGACAATAATATTGCATTTGTTTAAGTAAAAAGAACAGGGGGTCTACAACGTTCATCACGGCGCTGCAAAGTTTCCTGAAAGTATTATTCAATTATTATTTTTTTAAATAAGTCCGGCAAGTTTAAGACGGCACGTCTGGATGGCGTACAGGCTAAGCGTTTGACTACAGCACTGCGTCCCAGAGATTCGTTACCTGAACTGAACTGAACAAATATTTGCAGGGCCCACAGGTAGTTCGTCTTTGTGGGTTTAAATGTTTGCAAAAGTACCCATGATACAGGTGAAATTCCAAGTTTAGTGACAGAGTATTTCTAGAACCCAAAGACGTAATTTTTGAAGAGCTATAGTATCAGCGGCGCTAGGGTCAATGTCATTACATCAAATTGCATTAAAAAAATCCACGAAAAACATTTTGCGGAACTTCAGTAGTACCTTGCAAACTTTTCGATAAATCATTCGTTGTAGTTATCATTATTTACTTGTCGCAATATAAATAGCTTTTGCCAGCGGCTCCGCCCGTTAGTAATCGGAAATGATCCCACAGGAACATAAAAACCGGGATAAAAACTATCTTATGTGTTGATCCAGGTTATATACTATCTGTGTACAAAGTTTCGTCTAAATTCGTTCAGTGGTTTTTGCGTGACAGAGTTAAATCCATCCATTGAGACACACTTTCATAATATTAATTAGTAGGATAGGATAGAAGGATTATCATTGAATCATTACATAATGCAAGATAACATGCTTAAACCCGTGTTAATTAACTTAGCCTAATCAAAAACTGACTTCCACAAAATCCAATTCCACAGTAAAACCCGGAAGAGCTTCGGAATTGATCTCCCTACGCCATTATGAAAGTTTTTTGAGCATCCAACTTTCAACTAATGGTTAGCTGAGACCCCGCGTGCTAACATGGTAGGGTTGCCACGGAAATATAGTTTTTATTACCGTTCATTAATTTGTTAATCTGTTTTGTAGTTATTATGATTGCCATAGAAAGCTGCAGTCGCAAAAAAAGGATTATAAAATAATTAAACTTACGAAAACTTCATTTTACTGTATGTTTCTTTTATACGATGCATTTTTTTATACTTAAGTGTAGAATTTTGAATAATTCAGTAGCACGTTTACATATTTTTATTCATTCTTATCCTTATCGAAAAAGTATATCTCTGTTTTAGAACAAAATTTAGCGATAGATTCGCATTTGACCACTGTTGATAAGTGAAAATGTAAAATACGTTTATGTAAAACATAAACATATTTTACATTTTCACTTATAATCATATTGTTGTTATTTGAACCGTTAATCTATATAATAGTATCATAAAATATACATATTTGTGCAATCCTTCTAACCTGAATTAATAAATTAAAAACACTTGCTTAAATAGCAAGCCAGGATCGAGATTAAATTATAAATCAACCAGGATTAATTTCCAAACTTATTCTAAACATTTGCTAAACAACTTTCGAGCTACACCACCTCAAAATTAGTTCATTAGTTACTCCCGAAAGGTAGGAAGAGAGGAAAAGTTATTAATTTTTACTAATTATAAAGCCAATTCATTTAAAAATAAAACACTTTTCAGTAGAGGGTCCTTCACATTAACCTTCTGTGAAATGAGAATAAAATAAAACAATAAACACCAAGTAATTCGTTGACTTTTATGTGAATTAATGTCTCTTTTTGTTATCATCTTGTTTACTCAAACAAGCGATTACGCAACGGAAAAAAGTGTTTATTCATGCGAAAATCAATTCTAATTCCAAAGACAAACAGACCGTATAATCCCAGGATTTTATTTGATCATTTAGGCACATTTTTGTTCGTATTTTTTACAATTTGAGAAATCATGTTTTCATTTTCTGACGTTTTACATTTTAACGCGTAATTTTTGACAAAAATATCTAACGCAAAAAAATGACTAATTCAAATTATTATTGATGCATTTCTAACAGATATAAATATTTTAAAATTAGAACAATGTTATCAAACGCCTTCACTTCTTAATTTGTTTGACATTTAAAAAAAAAACAAACATTAAGAGCCATAGACACTCTTCATCCACCTTTCAAAAAAATTCAGTTTCACCGCCAAAATTATGACAACTTTTTCCATCGACATCCCTAAATCTTATTTCGTACATGGCAAACAGGGGTTGGGCTGACATTCCTGGCTGTTTGCGCCCATGCCTTTGCCACCAGCAAATTATTTTTATGTTTGTTAGCCTCTGAGCTAATATAGCTCCAGTTTGATTGGATTCCTTCAAAAGGATTTTTATTTTTTTGAGGCAGCGTTAAGGGTAAAGCAAATAAAAAAGGAACGTGTGTGTTTGTGACTGGAACTTTTTTTTGCTGTAACTTTTTTGAGGCTAATTGCAAGTTGCCAGCACTTTTTGTATTTTTTAGTATACTATTGTGGCTTGGATCTGACTGATTGACAATCTGTGAGACTATTATGAGAAAAATTTAAACATAATGGTGATTTTAGGTAAGTAAACTCAAACACACGTTTAAATTTGATTATTTTCCACACTAACTTTTTTTTTAAACTTTACAAGTGACTATGCTAAAATTTAAATACATATTACAACCATCTAATAGGTATGTAAGATTTTAGATCTTCTCATAAGTGAAACCCCTGTTGAAACTAATCATAGTAATTAAGATAAGACCCAGAAGTTAATCTAACAAAACCTATCGTAATAATTTGACAACCTATCTCATTATAGGGTTTCAAAACCCTAGATTCTAATAGCCCTTATCCCATTATCAACCCTTAAAAGATCAGCTCATTGACGTAACCTGCAGACTACCTACCTATCAGACAGACCACTTAGCCCGTCCCAAATCCCATATCAATTACGTGAAAATTTCCTAACGCTTACCTAGAACGCTTATACATATTTGCCTACGCTTCCCCTACGGCCATAACTTCCACAGTACCTATAACCTTCCATCCGTAACGACATTTCAGGGCGGTGCCCCAACCGGGCGGCAGTTTATTTACCGGGCGGCAGTTTATTTACTTGGCGGCAGTTTGCTTACCAGTAAGCTAGAGGTTAATAGCGCTCGTCAAATGCTTAATAAACCGGTCGTTATTACTGGAAAAAGGTTACCGAATAGTTAGTAGTTGGTGTTAATTTGTAATGACGTCAGTTTGTTGATGGAGTTTTAGTAGTGTTTTAATGGTATTTTATTGGAGATTGTTATACAATTTTGGCTTTTAAGAATTCAAAAATCTAAAATTGTAGTTTTGAAGATTATCACAAGTTTGCCGACACTTTTTTGAAGTGAAAACTTCTTTAGCGGCGTTGTACACTTTTTCTGTAATGGGTAAAAAATTTAAAACTCGCGTCAGGGTCACGTGACCAAAACTCGCGTCAGGGTCACGTGACCCTGATCGAAAATGAGTAAGACGTCATTCAAATTAAAAATAAAACATAGTAACAAAAAAGTTTTCACTTCTACCGGCACTCCTGGAGTGCAACCTTTTTTTTTTTATTATTGTCTGTCGGCGCATGACAATTATCTCGTCTGATAGTAATCGGCAATGTGGTAGAGACGGTTAAGCACGCTTTGCTAGATAGAAGTAACCTATTCAATTTAATAGTATTTGGCAGGACCGTCTCAGATGTGAAAGCTCGACTATGCATGTTATCTGATTTGATTTTAATTTGACCCAACTTTCGGATTCATGCTTTAAGTGAGTCAAACTTGTCTTTGAAAGGATTAAAATCACCTAACAACTGGTTTTGAAATAATTTTCAGACCATCAACTTTAAACATAGGTAGAAAATGCACAAAAACTCTTGTGGGGTAACTCAGCCCATGTTACTGAACACTGTTTGTTCTAAGACTTTTGGAAATTCGAAAAAAAAAAATGTTTTTCATACAAAATGAGAAATTGATCGGGCCATCAGTATGAAAAACCATTTTTTTTGCGTATTTTACGTAGGTATAGAAGTATACAACGTTACACGTTGTATACTTCTATACCTAAAACATATTTTTCAAAAAGTCTGCTAAAACAAAAAAAGAACTGCAAATTAAAAACCGTACAAGCTACCCTTAACACTTGAACTAAACCGTCCACTTTAACAAATCAAAGTCCTCAGCCTGCTCACCCCTTAACAACTAAGCTCAAACATTCCCATAATCCAGGGTAACTCGAGTCCAAACGAGCTGGCACGAAGCCAAGCTACCAGCCCTTTAGCCAGGCACCCCTCGTGCATGTAGTGAGTCAAATAAGATGATCTATGAGACTATTGCTCTCAAGCCAAATGAGTATTTATGTTGGCTCACTTTTAAGGTTGTTTTTGGTTTGTGCTTCGTTTTTGTGGAGGTTTTTCTGTGTGTGAAAGTTTTGCGGTCACAAAAGGAAAACGATATTAGTGATTTACTCGTCAATTATCGAGACCTATTTCATAATACACAGTTTAGGTTCTAAAATATCGAAACAAACAATTTCAAAAACATTATAAAAGCGTTTACAATCGCCTTTCTGTCCTTGTCAATTTACGCTTAATTTTTTAAACATCCATAATTGGTTAATCGCATCTACATACCTGCAAGATCGCAGAAAATAATCTAATCTCTTAAATAATAACAAAATAAATGTTTAGAATCATCATTATCAAGACAACTACCAATAAAATTAGTTTCTAACAACGGTTGATAAGACCTAGTATTTGGAGCCCCTAACTAGTTCATTGTAAAACTAACAGAGTAACTAAATTCTCGCTTCAACTATTGAAGACCCAAATCCACCCGCATCAGTCTCAAACCAGACCTTTCCCTACATAAAGCATGGAACACACTGCCGGCTAGTGAGCGAGCGAGCGGGCGAGCGAAGCGAAGAGAGAGGAAACTAAAGAAAGCTTCGGCAAGCTTAATATGGCTTTGCTCTTGACTCTAGTCCAAGTCAAAGATGAAAAAGACAAACGATGGAGCGAGCTTACCCTGACGAAGCCTGTTCACTCTATATTTGAAGACATTTGATTTTGCTACGATGTACGAAAAGTTAAATGTCGACTATTCAAAAGAAGATCACAAAAGCGAGAAGGCGAGTGCACCGGGCGAGCCGAGCGAGCATAGTTTCACTTTTTCTTACTTCGGTTCATACAACGAACTACAGAGTAATAAGCTAAGCTAGCGACGTGAACTAATAGCATCGCTGGCATCGTCGGATATTTCACTCGTATCTTTTAGATCGCTGTCGTAGCTTATCTCTGTCCGGTGTGAACCGAAGCATGAAAAAAGAAGAAAGAATGCTCACTCAGCTCGCTCGCTCGCTAGCAGACAGTGTAGCCTACGCTTAAAGTTCTAGTAGAAAACAAATAGCATGTATAGTTTCTCAAAAGGTTATCCTCTTGGGAGTATACCCACAAATAAATAACTACTTCAATTCCCTTTTTCATGTGGCCTGAAAGCCTGAAACTGCCCTTTGTCTCTTGGTTGTAAAAAGAAAACCGTGCGATACAAATCGTTTCTCATCACGCGAGGAGAAACACCCTGGCATTAATGAATTGGCAATTTATACAAATTACTCTATTGTTTTTTACGTTCGTGAGGAAAATTTCAGTATATAGGATTCTAAAAGCTATTCGGAACATGTATTATGGGTAATTGGTACGTGTTTTTATTTTAATATTATGTGGTAGGTTTCAATTTAACTGGCTTAGCTATATTTTGGATTGAAAGTAATGAGTTGCTACTATGATCTACGAAGACTTTTCTAAAATAATCGAATGTCACTAAATATCAGTTAATATTTTAACCTCTAAAACTAATAACTTAAACATTTTGGAATTGGCCCCTTGGGAAGATTTGATTGGTATAATTTGAATGGGCCCCGACTGTGAGTGTGAATGAGTGAATTCTGAACTACTGGGCTTGTTTCTTTCTTTTTAGTGTATTTTTAACGCAGTCGGGTTTTTTGTTTTTCGTTAATTTTCATCTACTTCTTTACTAACAAAATATGTTTCTTTATCCGAAATAAAAGTACTTATCATAACACTGTATGGCCTTGCTTGATAACTACAAAAATCTTTTGTAATTTTGTAAAGAACGCAATTCTATTGGTTGTTCAAAACACGTCTTGACTCCGCACAGCTCGACATAGCTTTGGTGGAGTCTCGGCCTAAGATGGTAGCAAAATAAATGGCTATTTTATTTTTCATTTATCTTTGAACTGAAACCTTCATACTTATACATTATTACACGATAAGAAAGCCGTTTATACTCTCATATACAGAAACCATAACCCCATATACACAGGTATATAAGGCTATGGTATCTTCCTTGCAAAACACAGTCGCTCGATTTCCCTTCAAATAAATTTCCTTAATGGCCTGTAACATACGCAAAATACTCCGCGAACCAACATGACACGGAATATTTTCACAGTTGTTTTCAAGACATAAAACTTCATAATGTTTACCGAGGCTAAAGTTTTTGTTTCTCAAAGTATTATTTTATCGTAGTTTGACTGGCCTGTTGGTCTAGTGGTTAGTGACCATGACTGCTATGCCGGAGGTCGTGGGTTCGATTCCCACCCAGGACAAATGTTTGTGTGATGAGCACGATCATTTGTTCTGTGTCTGGGTGTAATTTATCTATTATGTACGTATTTAGAAATATATAAGTATGTTTATCAGTTGTCTAGTACCCATAACACAAGCTCTGCTTAGCATGGGACTAGATGGCGTTGTCCGATAGTTGTGAAATATTAAATTGAATATTAGTTTTGCTTCGGAATGCACTTAAAGTGTTAGCCAGAAGCTCGAAAATCTGACATCCAGTCTTACCAAAAACCAGTATTATCCAGTTAGTCAAGGGAAGGAAGTTAGATTGGAAGTAGCTCCATGTGATATACTAATATTCCCTGTGGAATAATACCTCGAACCGGGAGGTATTCTACAGTAAAGCACCCGCTGTAGTAGCACCTGAGCTAATGGCACCATAACTATTACGCTATTACCAAATAAGGGTCATTTCAAAATTTTTAAGAAGGTTACATGTACCTAATGTGGAATACCTCTTGACTGGAAACCGATGTTATTATAAATTTAAAATGTCACTTACGGGATATCTTCTGTGATAATATATTTGTTTGAGTTCCCGATAGTTCGACGCTGTTGCAAGCGCCATGATCGCGGGTTGACTGGAGAGTGCGGGTGGATGGAAATAAATTGTTAAGAGCAGAAAAATCTGTCTACCCTCTTTCTTTGTCTTTTGCTACGCATACTACTGAAACTCGACACTAAGTCACGGCAAAACACAGTGACAGTATCACCAAGTTCTGTGGAATCTTTACTATAATGCCGACTGCCTTTTTTAAGTTCATATTCACAACTGGATTTAACGTACTTGACAATTTCAAGGCAACAATATAGTTGGGAAATGGTTAGACAGAAAATGATGATGAAGATATCTCGAGACATGTCTTGTAATTTTCTTGGATACTTAGTAAATATATTAACTTAATATCCTGCCTCAAAATAGCCTTTCTCTTTTGTTCTGATCACTTCCACTTAGGTTCACTTAGGACCTAAGTACGGATCCTTGTCCTAAGTACCTACTCTCTTTTTCGGATGATAATGTTTTAGCATCCAAAGAGATCTTTCTTTTATTAATCTACCGGTTGTAAAACGTTCGTCACAAAATGAATTTGTCACATTTTGTAAACCCATACATTGAAAGTTAATTCGTCACATGCATTAAAAATATCAACATGGTATAATTACTTTTAAAAAGAATATGGACGGCTTTTACGGGCGGAAATGAAACATTATTTAAAAATACTCCGATTTGATTAATCGTTGGAAAAGCCGTAATGTTGAAATTCGCGTGACTGTTTTTTACTTTCTCTTTTACGTTTAAACTCTCGATTTCAACCACTTTTTCTACCTAACGTAATTTTGATATAAAATTTCTATTAAATAGGCACATGGGCCGCATAGCAACGTGTGTAATAAGGTTTAGCCGGATCAATTAACCTAGATTAGATTAGCTAGTTGATTGGAACTAATTGGATGTTCTACTAATAATAAGTACATAGGGATCGTTCAATTGACAGTACGAAAATGTAAATAAACCGAATCTGCCGTATTTCAAAAAGAAAAATCGTCGCGTTTTGCAAGTTATTTTAACCAAGCCTTTCCTCCCAACTATCCCACACTATAAACCCATATATTTTACAGTAAATTCTCAAAAAACGATGTCGTTCGTATCCCAAACGGTTGCGGGGCTGAGTCAGACGCGAACGCGGGAGGACCCGCCTCCGCGGCAGCACTGCTCGCACCAGCACGCCCATCGGCAAATGCAGCTCAGCAGAAAGAACAGTCTCCCAGAATGGGACCCACCAGAACAGAGAACGCGAAAGAACAGCCTCCCAGCCGATCTCTTGGACAGAATGACGGAATCCACCATCAGCACCATATCAGAAGAGTGACAGCTATCCCCGTAAGTTTGGTGTCCCCGTCACTCTATAGTACGCATGGATGCACTCCAAATGTAATGCACAGGATGGGAGGAAAGGCTTTGGAGCAGCCCCTTGCATGCTTAGCGGCTTATGTGATTAGGGGAAGACCCTGCACGAACCCTATAGATATATGTTGTGCGTATATGTTGTAAGCGAAGATGTGAAGGATCAAGAAGAAATGAATGTAGATGACAAGCAAGAGAGAGAAGACAATGTAAATGTATTGCCAGTTGATTCTGAAGCGATTGTATTTGACAATAATGTACAAAGAAATGTGAACTTTATAACTACACAAATACCAGCTATTTACAAACCAATTCCTTTAAAAGATTGCTTCCTATTAAAGATGTATGATAATCAGAGAAAGCCAATGACACGCTATACAGCATAATGTAGGTATGCGAGTGGACATAAATTGTCTCCAGAGGATAAAAAATTCAACGTTGTACCCACGTCTAGACGTAATATATGCGTTCGTATGAAAATCGATAATGTCCAGTTGTTATGCAATGTTACTGAACCCGATAAATAATTTGTGAAGAACTGTAAACACATTTTCATGATAATTCTGGTAACAGAAGAATATTGGTTTCGATCATTTACCACAAAGCTTCAAACGGTTAAATATTATAAAGATGGAACACCGTCCAAAAAGCGTACATAATTATAAATAATTTATACGGTATTTCAAAGTTCACTCGTTATTTAAAAAAAAATTATGAAGAAATTCTCGATCAACGAAATTCTCGTAAGTAATAAAACAAAATAAGATGTAATTTCCAACAAAATACTTTAAATACATTTCAGAATTCACACGGCTTTCGTCAATAAAATGAACTTCGAATTTCGGATATACACGAACAGAAAAGAAAATTTAAAAATTTCGGACGCCAAAAATCCGCTGCAGAAAATCCAGAGCTTACCGATCCCCAATTAATATTCGTAATCAATTTAAATTTCCAGTAACCCTGCCAGCTAACCCAATGGTGTTCAAATATGAAGATGAAATTGGTCCAATTAATGACGAACGTAATTGAAATCCGATCGATTTTGTTCGGGATACTCGTCATTTTTCCATAACCATACGTTTTCAGATGATAAATATCGTGGATCTATCAAAGATTGCTATAAAAGCTATCCTGCGATACTGTTGAGAGAATTCATCTCTTGTTTGTATTTTACTGATATAATGAAACTTTTTCAGACTTTGTTGCTTTTCTTTTTCATATTAATGTTGACGAAGATGGATCAGAAAAGTTGCGAAAACTAAGAATAATTTACGGAAAAGTGTTACATAAAACATGGACGTTGCATAATTCTGTGTTCATAAAGGGGTAGAGGTAAACGAAATTGTATAGAACATCAAATTCATCAATACCACTAACGTTTACAAAGATGAAATTCTAGATAGTTGGAAACATACTTAGTCCATTGCCCCAATTCGCTACCAGTTTGTTACCGACATGAGAGCATTTAAGCCTTATTGGACATAATGATGTGATCTAACAACCAGTAGACGATGAAGTGTCACGCTCATATATGGAAGCCAGACCCGGCCCTTGATTAGACGGAAACAAAACTAAATGGCCTATTGGAGCAGTTTCATAATCTAGATCTAATAACGTGTGGTTCGATTATGGGTACGGTTATGTGAAAGGTTCTGCCATAAATGCAATTTATACTGGACAGATTTTCGTCTGTAAAGTCTAGTAGGGATATAAAAATAACATTGTGTCACACTTCAGTAGAGACATACAAATTCATCAACAATTCAACTATGCTAAACTAACAACAGACGTTTCCGAGCTCACTTACGTTTTAAGTAAAGAAACCCTCACGCCACTTGAAGCCAGACTAGGTAGAAACAATTTATCAGATGAACCTGCAAGGTCAAGCGAACTTTCCCCTTACGTGCATGCTAATAAAGCACGCAAAGCTATTTCTGTTAGAGTGCATGCCACTGCACAGCTGTTTATAAGCACAGATCAAACTGCGATACCTATAGAAAATAACAACATTCGTGTTCAAGTTGATTACACTGGAAATAATTGTGAAGAATGTGGAGTAATTGTACCAGATTGTTATAAAGTTGAAATTAATGAAGCAATAAATAAAATAGAGGAAACAATGGTGGAAAAGAACAATTGAGATACTAATGAAGTTGAAAGAGACGATCTGAATATCGAAGTTGGTTAAAAAACTTATAAAAAAGGAAAAACTGGACAATACTGAAATGAATTCGTTCAGAAAAACGCACAAATTGGACAGGAAAATTAATAAAAAGCCTTTCCCATTCCTGAAACTATGCGTCACAGGCAAGCCATATCGATGACTCCTTACGTAACACGCATTACGTATGTAGGCCATTACTCGCGAGCCTCCCGGCTTTGCTGCATTAAGGGCGGCTTAATGATGACTCATGTATATTACAGGGCCCACTCCTCCAGCTTTTAATATTTTACCAATAAAAACTGTATTTTTTGAACCAGCGTATGTTTCTGTATTTGTAAACCCCGCTTTAAATGCTATATCCAACGTATCATCAATGTTTGTGAACTCTGTATTCCCTTTATGATTTCGTAAAATTGTATTATTTTACTCGCCGGCGTATTATTCCTTAATGATATTGTGATTTCCTCGTGCGTATTTATTATTATATCCAGCTAACCCTTAATTTGTATTGCTATCTTTATCGGAAGATCTAATTGTATCCAATGGTTATATACTTTCATCATGGTCAGATCTTATACGTTCTCATGAAATAAAATATCCTTTGTGAATCCTTTGGTCCATGTGGATCCGGTGTGGACTCGCCATTACTATACATAACGGCATCACCCCATTGCGTACATTTACATATTATTCCCATCTCGCAGACGATCTATTGACCTTTAACGAGCGAAAATGGAGCAGACAAGGAACATTCACCTTATGTACTCAATTTAGAGTTCAGTTTAGAAAAACAGACTTATGTCTGGACCAATGTTCGCCCGGAATAATACTTGTTCTACATCTTGTCGAACTTTAAGCTCGGGATAAAAGAGAGCTAGATTTGGATCAACTTAAGTCTGGGATAAAACTAGTGTTCGATTGGGAGAAACTATATCCCAGGATTAAAGTGTACAGTCATTTATTAATTCCATCTCCATTGTTACAGGAGGAGCGAGTTTTTAGGATGTGTCTCGTTCCCACTAAAAGATGCAATTAACTGCGACATATCCGGCACGTACTTCCTGCAACAAGGTTCTGGACGCGGCCAGAACGCGGCGCAAGCGCACGCAAATGACAGATTCGTTAGAGAGGACCGCGTGACTGAAGGGGATCCACGTAAAATGGCTACTGATAACATTGAAACTAGCACTAATGATGGCACTAAAGAAAACCATAACGATAAAGGTAAGTTGGTTGTACTTTTCAAAGACCTTATATTTTGTTTGTAAATATACGCACATTTTATCAGTAACGTTTCAAGTAATGGGAAAGATGGTAAAAGAAAATGCTTTTGGCTAGAATCCAAAGAAAAATAAATCATAGCTACTGCCAATCAAGACTGCGGCTATCAATGCTGTTTCGTTTAGGTTCTGCATCTTCTACTAGCAAAAATGTATAAGAGCATATAGTTGTTTAACTAAAATAAGTAACTAATTCGTGGGGAATGGATGGTTAAGAGACGCACAGAACAGAGAGAAATGGTATAAGAAGGGGGGCCTATACCCAGCCGTGGGTGATCCCGGGCTGATACGATGATGATGAAGTAACTAATTAAAAAAAACAACGGTTTAATAAAAATATCTACATGAGGGACTGTGGTGTTGAGTGTCCAGTGTGCATTCTTCTTTAGATTTAGGTAAATGCTATCATTGTTCTTGCTTTTTCATAAATTCTTATTGATTGCACCTTCAACTACATCACACGTGTTTTCTTTACTCTCCTAATCGCCAAACCTCACAGGACTAAAAAAGCGTTAATAAAGCGTCTCTCATTCCTAAAATGAGTATTGCAGACGTTCTCATCCTGAGGAATGTTACTTTGTTTAGCTAGTTTATCTATTTTTTGCTTTGTTGAGTGTCCACCTTATCTTCACCATCACCATCTTCAACAGGCGTGTCAACAAACGGCCCATCATCAACCACAGCGAGCCAGGCTCAAGCGGTGGCCGCTGCTCTTCAGAGAGAGGCTGACGAGCACCTGTTCCTCCGATACTTGGAGCTGGACCCGCCTGAGGATCCTAACGCACCCAAGAGAGCACCCAGGAATGGACGCACTCCGTTTACCACCACAAGGAAGTGAGTACGATCTCTGCAATTTTATTACAAGTAGAAATAAGGACAAAAACATTTTAATTACGAGTAGTTCTCAGCCATGAGCAATATCAATATTGTTAACCAATGCATTGAAATCTTTTCTTTTTTTAATTTGCAGTTCAATGTATTCAAATCCTGTGAATGATAAATAAAATCAAAGTACTTAATACCGATGTAATATAGTATTCAACGACGTAAAATTACACACGCTTTGTATCGGTTGTTTGATGCCCATAAACAAATACTGTTTATATAAATTCTTATTATTACATCTCAACAGTTACAATATCATCTCAGTCATTTTAAATTAACGTTACGTCAAGACAATCTTCTTACTGGTACCATCCTAAATTCTTTTTTAATCAATCTAACCAAATTTTCCTCCTTTCAGACTCATCCGCGGGACAGCCGGTGGCTTCGGCTTCACAGTGGTCTGGACCAGGCCGCCCAGGGTCGAGAGGGTGGCAGCCGGAGGGTCAGCTGACCGCGCTGGACTCAGAGCAGGCGACTACCTCGTGTTTGTGGGCAACAAGAACGTGGTGACGTCTAACGAGGAGGAGGTCCGGAGTCTTGTCAAGTGAGTAGATCTTAAAGGGACATAAGATTTTATAATTGTGGATGTAGATGGGAACTAACTTTACTTATATTGAGAATTCCAAGTGCTAATTTGAAAAACCATTTCTGGAAATCGACAAATAATCGCTGTGACAGTGATGACCATAACCCACCAGCGAGGCCTGATAATGAGTCGGTTTATGTCACAGTCTTCAAATTTTATTTTGGTCGTGTACCTAGGTCCTCAAAATATTTTCACTAATCGTTTGAAACCAGTGACTCTGAATTCAGCGCTTTTGAAAGCGAAGCTCTTTCACCTCTTACTTTAAATGAGAATCAAGGTTCAAATTATTTAGATAAGAGAATCCTTATACTAAATTCCTTTTCCTCTTTCCAGATCATCAGGTCAAATGCTGAACATAGAAACATTCAGAAGGGTACCACCAAACGGTGTTGGGATCCGACCAAGGCTGACTCAGGTGACCATACCTCCACCGGAATGCACACCACCTCCAGCCCCGAGGTCTCCTCGTGCTGCTGCCCTGGCATCTCCGGCTGCAGCAGCCCGGCCACCCACCGCCTGTTCTTCGACCAGTCAGTCCCTGGACCGACGCAAGCTCCATCTACCACAAGTGACATTCTCCAAAGAGGTCGGTAACGGAATCATCGTTTGACAGCTCAATGGTATCGTTTTGGAAACTAGTCATCTTTCTGGCCAGTTCGTTTGACGTAAACTTGATTCTATATAAAGATTCTAGAATATTAAAATTCTTGATTTCATTTAAAAGTGAAATTGACACTGCCAGTTACTTTTCAATGTCCTAACAAACAACCCAAAGTTCGATTTTGACGTTTAAAACTTCGCACACAATATAGCTCCTAGGACAGTTTTTATCCCGCTAGTACGTTGGGGAATTTCCGATCTGTGAATGGAACTACGGCGATAGCTAGGTCCATACGAAATAAATAGTAATGCATGGTTAATATTATAGGTGCACCGAAGTCAGTAAGATGGATTTCTATCTGTGACCAATCCTAGAATTCAAGTTTCAAGTTCCACTAATGATTTGTATCATTCATTTTGAATCACTTCAAGTTACCAAAATTGGATTTGTATGTTATTTGTGTTAAATTACATTTCCTCAACAAGTTTACGTCTCATGCACTGGTCATTAGAAACATTATTCGAATTTATTATTTTGGTATTGAGAGACAAAAATTTAACGAATTTGGTGCTAGTATCAAACTTTGTATTTTCTTCATTTGTGGCGTAAAATTCATTAGTATGTACAGAAGTGTGTATCTCATTTTTGTTATTAATATTATTTTCTTTTTTTTTTGTAAATACTTCATAATACATTCCATTATTTTAGTTTGTAATTGCTAGATTTTTGTTTAAATAAGGAACAATGTGTACTGCCGGTTTTTGATCGAAAATGTTTATAACTCTTTAGGCATTACTAATGAAATTATTTATTTAGATAATAACGTAAATATTTTATGTCAAAATTTTATTGTAATTTAATGTATTCCTTAAAAATCTGCAGTCTACACTATATTACTCGTAGCTAGTATCTATTAATTAAACTATAGTTTATAAGTGAAATCATTGAATGGGGAATCGTTACGTTTAAGCTTACCTGTTTTTGTTAATATTTATTTTGTTACTGTTTTTTTCTTTTTCTTATTTATTTTCTTTGTATTAGTTCGTGCGTGTTGTATCTTGATAGTATCTTAGTCGTGTTTTTGTATAATTTTCTTTTTCGCAACTTTATGATTTTGTATTCTACTCTAATTTATTTTACTCGTGTATTGGATGCAAAAAATTTGGTTCCTGTTGTTTTTATTTCGTTTTTAATTTATGTTCTATAATTTTAAGTGCAAATAAATTTATTGCTTTTAATTTCTTTTTGTTTGTTTAATTTTGTTGTTATTCCTTGGTTCTGTATTATTTTCCTGTCACCATCACCTTTTCAATCACCATCCATCCAGCAACAGCTATTCACAAATTAAGATTATTTTCTAACAGGTTCTAGTTTTGGGAATCTTTGGGATTGTATTCTTTGGCTAAACGAACGCAATATTATGTTGGATGCTGTTCAGACTACATCTGGAGTCATTTATTATAAGGACCTTGTCGAAACTCGAACAAACTTCCGTGCGTTCAAGCGTTTTTGCCATACCTATTATTGGAATCAAATATTAGTAATCATTTTTACCCGTGGTGCTAGGCAACTGGGCTTCTCCCAGTTGTAATGTCCCTTTGTGCCTATTGGCCTTGTTCTGTTCTGTCTCCTGCTTGCATGGAGGGAAGTGGAAACATATTTTTCCTACTCCTCCACTATTCTTTTCTGATTAATTTCGTGCAGGATCCAAGACAGGTAAATTCATTCTCCGGGACACGTCGAGACTTCATTGTCTCGGCGCTTTTCTGGTGGTTGCCACTGTTTATTCTGGCTTTCAGGAGTTGCAGTGGTTTGGGAATAGTGTGGTGGGTTTGCCCCAACAAAAAAAAAGGTTCTAGTTTCGGTTTCATGAACATTCCGAACAAACCTTATTTTTGAAAATGTTCTATTGTATTTCAAGAATACCTACAGTTTAGTTGCAAATGTAAATTAATAATTCACAAGAACAACATTCCATTTTGTTAAATTCTTATAGAAAATCTAAATTGCACTTACAATAAAGTACTTGTAGTAACGAACTAGTGCATGATAAGGCAAAAATTAGACAGACCCACTCTCATAAGTTAGTCATAAATAGTATCTTAACCTATTTACAATCATTACACAAAATAACTATATATAAACTTAAAGATACTACATAATTATAAAAACTAAAATTAAAAGTAAATTAATAAATTAAATACTATTGATTCTATTAAGTTAATTTATTATTTAATAAATTACGAGTAAATTAACATCTTAGCATATAGAAAGACCCCGCCATCTTCTTCGTGTTAGGTTACTTTAAACCTTGCAAACAGAAATAGGTTCAGGTGTCAAGGTAAGTTAGGTCAAATATGCACCCCTTCCAAGTAATCCCTAAATACTGCATCTATTCATAACAAACATAGTTTGCAACACTATAAGATTCACAGGTATTATCTAAGTTGTTTTTGTAGATTTTAGCACAAATTCATTTATCACGTCATTTTCTCACAATCATCTTTAACAAGAGAGAAGAGCAGTGCTCGCCCAATGGTATCGGTCCCGACTTACGAGTTGTAGGTCGTGGATTCGAACCTCGCCAGGCGCATTACTTTGTGTAATTTATTTCATCACCACTGCTCTGAAAACTGTGAAGGAAAACATCGTGAGGAAACCGGCATGTCCTAGAACCAAAAATTCGAAGACATGTATTGTGACATCTACCAACCAGCACTGTGCCCGCGTGATGAATTATGGCCCAATCTCTCTCACAGAGAGGAGAACTGTGTCCCAGCAGTGGGAACATTATAGGCTGATAATGATGATCTTTAACAAACATAGTTAGTTTACAACACTTTCTTATATTGCTAGGGATTATATAAGTTGTTTTAAAGTTAAACAAGATTTCAACACAAATTCATAATTGTAACGTACGATCATCTTTCAAAAGCCCGAAATTTTCTTCCTATCTCTCATGACAAGTTAATAAAACTCTTGTCCACCACCAGACCCCAGGGTTGGCAACTGACGGACGGAAGCGTGCACTCCTGGCGGTGGTGGCGAGAGAACAGCACTACGGCACCTGTCTCCAGTTCGGTCTGGTGAGGTTCGTGTCGCCGCTGGCCGAGAGAGCCGACCTCATAGCCCCTAATGATCATCAGCTACTGTTCCAGAATATTGAAGAGGTAAGTAATCCTGGACCCAGACAGATGGCGAACGATAAACGAAAAAGCTCTGTTAATAATTTTCAATTTTATGTTTTGGGGCTCAGATCAAAGAAACAGGCAGATAGAACGCTCAGAACACGCGAGTGGGTCCACCAAAGTTAATACAAAATCAAATCGAATTACATTCCATAATGTTTTCTTTGTTTTTGAGAACAACTTTTACAATGGTTTCAGACACGTGACGGCATATTTTGGCAAGCAACAACAACGACGCGCAGCTTGGTACGACGCGTAGCTTGGTACTGTCGCGACTTTGTATTCGATTTTGATTTTGTATTAACTTTGGTGGAACCACTCGCGTGTTCTGAGCGCTCTATCTGCCTATTTCTTTGAACTGAGTTTTGGGGTATAAAGTTGTAAATCTATTAAAGATGTGGATGCATTCGTGCGTCCCGTGCCGCAGTCTTTATGAGACTTTTAACTTAAGACCTAAAGTTGAAAATCTTATAGACTTCAAAGTATTTTTGTTTACATATTCTAATACAAAATCAGATAGATATTTGAATGAATGACGAAAACCCAACATTGGGTCGCCGTTATAATCTAATGGATACCCATTACAACCAAGAATATAATAGATAGATATTACTATCAAAAGTATAATAGACCTGGCCCCGACTGAATTCATTTGAACTTTACTTGAATGAGTCGACACATTTTGTAATAACTACCAATAAACTATTCAACGAAATAACGAAATAATGCTAATAATTGGTATTGGTTTTAGGGACGTGTATATTTAAGCATGAATCACGAAAAAGGGAAAATCATATTTTTACATCCAAAGCCGCTTTGATTAGATATTCAAAAGAAGAGGGTACCTAAGCAAGCATGTACACTCAAGCGAATGGACCACTTTCGCGACACCATAAAGCCTCCTCTTCACAATCGGCCATGATAGCCGTGTTTGCCTAACAGAAGGAGACGGCGCTATACCAGAAAGCAAGACGCAAATAATGCTATCTCGATTCTTAGTATAGCGCCGTCTCCTTCTGTTCGGCGAACACGGCCATCATGGCCGATTGTGAAGAGGAGCCTTAAAATTAGCTGACGTCAAACAAAATTAAGGTCTATTCTTCTTAGCGTATCGATGACAAACTAAATTGTGTCGTCCCAGAACTGGGCCATAAGTTCAGCACCCTCAGAAGCGTCCATCAGCTCCTGTAGCGAACAATCCTCAGGGCTTGTAGGGCACAAAATCCGACATAAGAAGATCCTTTATATATTTCTAATAAGGTTGTTTATGACATATTTAGTACTAAAACAATTTCAAACCCAGAAAAGTTTCAATTTAGTTACTAGGAATTGATATCAAAAATGAAAAAGCAAACACGAGGCCGAAAACTGAGGATGAAAGAGACACTCAAAATGTTAAAGAAGATGATGGAACTATAGTAACTAACCATCCACTTCCAGATCTTCCGGCTATCAGAAGACATCCTGGACCAAGTGGTGCAAGACGACGGAGAGATTCAGACGTCGACGGTGGTGGCCATCTACCTGCAGAAGACCCCTGTGTTCCTTAGCCTTTATAAGAAGTACTGCCTTGGACTTAAGAGAGCCGACTGTGTTTTGGTAAGTCCATTGTGATATCGAGTGATGATTTTATGATGATTAGAAGACTATTGTTATCAACTGCTTCTCACACTGGTTGTTCATGTAGGAAACTATTTTTAAACAGCCTGTTATTAGAGTGAGAAGATCGCTAGCGAAGCGATTATAATCTAAATCGTTCAAACTGATTTCAAGTTATTAAGCAGTAGATATACCGCCTTATCAATAAATGTGGACTAAAGTTACAACCAGGATAATTCTCGGATTAACCATACACTTTTAAAGCATTAACCTTGACGTAACTTTGTCCACGTTTGTTAATAAGGGGGACGGGGTTTAACATATCGCCATTAGCAATGAGACCACTATTACCTACTATACCGAACAGTCAACAATAAAGTTCAACGAGGAATATTTTCTCTTTGTAGGTATTCAGAATTTCAGAGTCAGTCTTTCAAAAGTTTGACAAAACAAAAAAAATATCACACAGTAAATAAGGTGACAAGCGTTACAAGTTAAATAAACTCCGATCATTGAACAACTATAAGATTCCAGCTTTTATAAAACCCAATCAATTCACAGACCTTCTTAGCATTAAAAATCCTCTTCCGTAACCAGGTAAAAAAATCAAAAGACCCCAGTGGAGCATTCTCTCGGTTCTGCACCAGCCCGCCGATACCGCGGAGAAGACCGGATATCACGTCACTGGTCCACAAACCCCTGGAGCAGTTCCGAGAGCTGCTGCGACTGATGAGGGCAGCTGCGGCGGCCACGGGAGCTGGCCCGTACGACCAGCTGGAGAAGAAGCAGCTGCAAGTTATTGTGGAGCAGTTACAGGTAAAATCAATGATTCATATAGGTACAGATATTTTAAATTCCACAAACTGTGGACGGGCAGTCTACCGTTTATCTGTTGGTCTAGTGGTCAGTGACTCTGACTGCTATGCCGGAGGTCGTGGGTTCGATTCCCACCCAGGACAAATGTTTGTGTGATGAGCACGATCATTTGTTCTGTGTCTGGGTGTAATTTATCTATAATATGTATGTATTTATAAATATATAAGTATGTTTATCAGTTGTCTAGTACCCATAACACAAGCTCTGCTTAGCTTGGGACTAGATGGCGTTGTGTGATAGTTGTGGAATATTATTATTATTATATTATTATTAATTAGTTTGGAAACTAGTTGGAAACGCGAATGCGAAATGAAGTTTTAGATTCCATTCCCTTGGGTTATTTCGTTTATCAATTAGGGATTCCCTAATAGCAGCCACAGAATCTCTATTTCTGGCTGGTTGATGGCAAGCGGTAAAGGAAAACATCGTGAGGAAACCGGCATGTCCTAGTACCAAAAATTCGAAGATATATGACATCTACCTGCACTGGGCCCGCGTGGTGGATCATGGCCCATTCCCTCTCACAGCGAGGAGGCCTGTGTCCCAGCAGTAGGAACATTATAGGCTGATGATGATACAATACGGGACTACAACATTGCTGGCAGAACATGGATGTAGGTACTAATAGGTACACCTAACAATTAAAAAATATCTATGGGCATATTAACAAAATTGTAGATCTGTACTTTAACCAATCCTGCAAAACTTGAAAAATTTGCAAATGACCCAAAATTTCAGATAGGTACTTAGTCAGCCATAAAATCAGTAACATTCTGTGCTTCTTGTGCAAAGTAAATAAATAAATATTGTTATTTTCAGAGTGGTTACCAAGACGTGACAGCTGGTTCAGGACTGATGGGCCTCGCTGGTGATGGCAAGCCGCTGCTGTCCGTCGCAGACTTGGAGAGTCGACTCGTGTTCACTAGGTGTAAGGTAAATATCAAAGAAAACTTGACCCTAGAACGCAATTTAATGGACTATAGTTGTAGAAATACCTTGGATTTTAGTGAGTACAAGTCTGAAAGTCCCTTCTTTCTATTCCACCTTGGGCGGAAGATTTGTTTAATGATATTAAAAAGCTAATAAAAATTAAACATTGAAAAAAGAACCTTATGAGACCACGTCTCGTTTTATTTAGATGGATGGAATAAAAAGACGATGATTCATTATAATCACTACCATATTCGCTGATTCGTGACAAATTGATGCAATACTATAATACAATACTGTAGTTACACCATAGTTACACAAGAATCTTATGAACGAAGTAGTTCTAGTCAATGGAATTAGCACACTTATGGAAAGTTGCTATCGCATCCTATGCTCCAAGTTCTATTAATCAAACGGAATTTATTATGTCTCACTTTCATTACTTTATGTGGAAAACTAGTTATGTATACGTTACGATTATGCCTGCGGGTTTAACCCACGTAGAGTTCGGTAATAGTCGCCCGGGTTTGAATCAATTAAATCTTCAAAAGCAGTAAAGTCGGTCGCTGATGTGAAAGCAATGATGTCAACATCCGAACCAGAAGGTCGCGGGACTTACGAATTACTCCTATATTTAATGATTGAAGGACACCGTGGATTGTAGTCAATACGAGTCTAGCAGTCCCTCCCTCTCTTCCCTGGGTGGGAGGACTTATTTGATGACTTTAGCACGATAAAAGAAAAACTGAACCAGAAATTCGAAAAATTGTCAAGAATCTACAATTTGGTCTTAACCAACTTGATGGGTTTGGCCCGAAACCATCACACAGAGAGGAAACCTAGCGTTAAACAATAAGAACTATAAATCCGTATACGATTATGCCTTCAGTAACAATCCAGATTCTTAACACACTTGTTGTTCTTCCAGCCATTCGTGCTAAGCACGGCAGGTCGTCAGTGGATCTTCGGTGGCGAGCTGTCCCGGGTGGAAGGGCGCGCGGTCCGACCGTACTGGGCGCTGCTGTTCAGCGACCTGCTCCTCTTCGCCACCGTGTCCCGGGACCGGGTGCTGTTCGTGACCGAGGAGCCCGTGGCGCTGGCGACGGTGTCAGAGGCGCAGTTCAATGTTAGGAAAAAAGGTTGGTATATGATGACATTTTTATCACCAAAAGAGGCTAGCGTAGCGTTGCACTCACGATGCAATAAAAACCACAACAGACGTTGAAGCAGCAAATTACATCACATAGACAGACACAAAGCTGCAAACATGGTATAAAGAGCCTTAACATAAAAAAATAACAACGTCAGTTTAAAAACTCATGTGTTACATTTGTAGAAATAAACGTTTTGACAATGAATTCAACTTGCCCAGGCTCTCTACATTAACGTATGTAGTCATGATTAACGAAAGACCATTTCAACTTTTTACAAGAACATCACAGCAGTATTCTATGTTTTCTAAGGTATTTAATCTTCTTTCTTATATTCCAGCGACAGAATTCCGGCTGATTCTGGGCCGAGCGGGAGGCGAGTCTCCTTTGGTCTCATGTTCTCCGCGCACACCAGCTCGGACAAGAACCATCGTGCTCCGCGCTCCCTCTATAGACCTCAAAGCAGTGTGGCAGAGCTTACTGCAGAGACAAATGTGAGTATTTTACTGCCAGATCATCTTTTTTGTAGTAAACGGGTATCAGAGCATACATAGAAAAAATGAAAATTCAGGGTCAATACTTAATGTCAGATGATTTCAATATGCCAAAAAGCTACATAAAAAATATAATTCAGGATCTGTTGAACAACGGCAACTTTTTGCATTCAATTAATGAATAATGTGTAGACAGTATTTCAAAGTCCTTATATAAAATATTCTTAACGGCAATTTATTTCTTCCAGTTACCGAGCTCACACGATGTCAGGCACGCCGCTCGGCTCCCCGCTGGACTCCCCGGACCCTCAGCTGACGTTCTCCCTCGCCACGCTGGACTCGCAACAACGCCAGGTATCCGCCTCCAGTATTCAACGGCACTCCAGCCTGGCCCTCTTACCGGCCAGCTCCTACCGATCCCACCTCAACATGCTCGTTGAAGAACGACCAGAGAAAGAAGTCAGAGTTAGTTTCGACGTCAGAACGAGTTCGATCTCTCCCATTCCTCAACCAGTCCGAGGACCTCTCAGCACAGTCTGGAGAACAGCTCCTACTCCAGAAACGCCTTCCGCTAATCTCTCCCCGGCAGACTCTCAAACGTTCTCCTCCCATTTTGTCTCGTCGTCGAGTATTGAGAAGAACGATGAGCCTCACACTTCTCCCAGTGCCCAACTAACGCCTGACGGTGGTGAAGATTATTCAGAAAGTTCACCCTGCAGATGGGAATCCTTCGAAGCTGATTTAGCTCTAGCAGACTTGGATGTAGACCCCTCGTACAAGCACGATGTCGAGGAGCGCATCTTCCTGCCCGACGATCCCCTGCTGCAGCGGATGGTAATCCCAGAGCGGCCGACTCCGCCGGCCTATCTGGAACTTTGATCCGCGGAGTCCGATCCGGAGCTAGCAGACACTTGCTATCCCCGGAATCGCAGAGACTGGAGATAAAAGTTTCTGAAGGGAACCCTTCAACGGTGTGTTCTAGTAGTCATGTTTAGCCGGTGTTTAGGAGACGGAGTGAAAGCTTTCGCCGCGTAGACTGGCGAGTTTGTTGGATTGTTATAAAATCGCTTATAGTCGAGATTAAGGTTGTGGTAACAAAATTTTGAGAGACATATTTTCGAACATTAGCAGTATTAAAGAAATCTCGGTATTTTGATTATATTAGAGAAATAATTTGTAAGTCTGATGCCCCACTTATGATATGCGACCGGGTATTAATGAAAATTTACTTATCACAGAACTGAATTCACGATTGGGTATTTTACAAATCGCTTTAGTGTAATCGAAAATGTGTATGCCAATATTTACCAAATAGAAAATCAGTGTCAAATGTAACTTTAGGGTACCAATAGTGAAGATTCGTGTGCAATACATTACACTTTTTTGGATACCACGTTTGCTTAAGTCTTCCGTCCTTTTCTTAAGAAATTCAAAAGGCTTCGTTATTTTGGTACTTGTTTGACGGCGCACTCTACCTACTTCTTGATTCCTCCAACTGTGTAATGGAACAATTAGCTGATAAAAATGTTGATGTTGTAAATGTACAGACACTGGACATTGTAAATCTGTACATAGAGTTAATTGTACAGGTCATGTGGATATTTGGCGATCTGCTTCGCGAAATCAATCATGTAGTTGCCATCATTGCACACTTAGAGCATTTTGATTTGAACAATGCTTCTTATGTTGAAATGTTCATCGCCATTAGATATAAATATATTTACAAAGAAAAATGGTAGTCGATGTTAAATGTGACTGATTTATTTAATGCTTTTTTATTTATTAGTGTAATAAATGAACACATAGAGTATTTATTCATGTAACAGCAGATGTTTGTTAACGAAAATTTAGAAGATCGTATATTTGTGTCGCTAGCATCGCAAAATGTTCACATAACCTAACACTTTCCCGGGAAAATTTTTGTATGTGTATAATATTTTTTTTTACAAATCTACGTAGTTAGAATCCGATAATTTTCGATGTCTTTGGCTGTGTGTAAATTTTTAATATAGTCTTATAATATTATGAGGGATAAATTATAATTTTGAGAAAGCATTTTTTATTATAGTTCCGGTTTCTTCAGTACATATTAATGGAATAATTAAAATATAAAATTTGGATGTTTATGTTTAGATCGGAGCAGAATATTTCTTATTATCCGTAAATAAAGTGATTTTGTCAATGGCGAAATATTTTTCTTTTTATTTGAAATTGGTTAGGGGCCCACAATTTTGCGACGCTAACGAATATTTAATAATATTTGAATTGAAAGATCTACCATTTTTCTATGTAAATTTTAACATGTTTAATTACCTACAATTTTTTTTAACATATATAATATTAAAGCAAGTATTGGGTAATATTAAGGTGTTAATAAGAAACAGCATGATGGTTACGGGTAGCAAAAGTATAATTATTATCAAATAATAATAAATTAGAAGAAGGAAGTTGACAAGAGATAAAGTTTAGTACAAGATCGTACAATTATTGTATATGATAAGAAACAATTTAATAAACATAAAACAAAAAAAGTGTCACAAAAAGACAAGATTAACACTGTAACTTGACTAACTACTACACTGCTTGAAAACGACAATACACACACTTTATCACAATATGCCAAATGATTCTAGAAAATGAACAGTTTGCTCGTCAAATCTCTTGCATAATGTGCATAACAGTCACAATAATAAATGAAAAGAATCCTTATTCATAATAACAGCTAAGCAGGACAAGTGAAATAACCACCAACTTATGATTTTGAATCATGAGATCTCTAATGAAGCGCCTTAAGAGGAAATGTTTCGGTGGCCTTGGTAAGTGAGTATAATTTTGACTATCTCCAAATATCCACATTACTTCAATCCCATTATACGTAATTATTAACAAATTTTACAAAATGACCAAGTTAGAAATACACATCGTGTACAAAATACAACGTACATCTTTAAAATACTCTAAAACTAGGCTACTTTCAAAATATTCTAGACACGACGCAGTTCAGTGGAAACACAGACAGGAGGAGGAGGGAGTAACACGGAAGGAGCCAGAAGTACTCGCAGCAGAGGATCCACCCTCCATCTACAAAGATGGATGACGCAACTGCCTGAAGCTGAGGAGTTAGATCCACCTGAACCTGATATGGAGGTAAGTGGTGATAGAGACGCAAGTGTATAGTCAGTGGTCATTGAGGAGGTAATCTTGAAAAATATTCGAAAAACTAAAGTATTTAAACTGATTTAAAAAAAAAAGCTACGCCACACGATTCATCAGGATTTTTGTAAGAACAAAGCCGTCCTGAAACAATCATTCACATAACGGAATTTGGATTTTTATAGATGTGGAGCGTAGAAGAACTAAGAAAGAGGTCGAAAGAGCTAAATCTTCTTGAGGTGGCCGATCTTGTTTCAAGTCATGAAGCCAAAGGAACGTCTCCCGGTGAAAAGAAAGAAAACGATCGAAGTCCTTCAAAAAGCAGTAATTCTGGAAGTCAAGTACGTATATAAGTGCTTAGATGGAAATATTGTGATGTCACTCCATTAAAACCGCATCTTGTTTCAGATAACGGTAAGGACAAGCCCAGTGGTAGTCGACACGATTCCCGTCTGCAGACAGTGCCACAAAAAGTGTTTGTCCAAACCAAATAGTCCCCTTGTGTCCCAAAAGGAGCCGCCAGTGATACCCTCCAAACCTAAACCCGAAGCATCGCCCCAAACCTCCAACTCCAATAAAAGCTCTACCAGCCCGTGTAGTGCGCACTGCGGGAATCGAAAGCCAAGAAACTTCTCACATACACATCTTGAACGTAAAAATGCTATGAAGTTACGTCCAGAGGATGGTCCGAGAGCAGCAAAGAAGGTCATAGATTCAATAGAACAAAGTCAGAGAATGCTCAAATCAACGTCCTACGAACTCAAAACTGATTCGCCAATTTTAAGCAGAAGTGCTCATTCCGTTCATACAAAGAGCCAGTTAGAATTAAGAAAAGATAATTCAATAAGATCGCCGAGTCCATCATCAAGTAGTCGAAACAGTCCATTGTCTACTAGCCATACAACCTGTAGTTCTATGGTCTTTAATTCTAGTTCTAACGATTTAAGGATGTCCAATTCGAACATCGCCAATCAGGTCCAATGTGTCATTGCTCAAGAGAAATACTTGAATGAGGTCAAATGTGCTGAAAGCATAACTTTAACGAAAACTAAAACAGTCACATCTAACTACCCGTCTCCAGCGTCTGCAAGAAAAGAACAAATAACAAGACAAAAGGCAGAAAATGTATTAAACAAAGTCTTAGGCATGAATATTGTGACTAAGAGAGAAAACGTTGGTTCTTCTTTGAAGACATCATCAGTATTTCTAGAAGACGATTTGATACACGAGGATGACCATGACTTCAAAATAGAACGAGGTCTAAGACGATCTCCTAGAATGGGTATTTCAGCAGTCAGTAAAATGAACGGCGACATTAATAAGAAGACTGAGAGAATGGATGACATCAATGCAAATAATGCTACAGATGCAGGATCTGATGAAGATTTAGAGTTAGGACCCCTTATGTTGATGGGTCTATCGGCCATCAATCCTGCAGCGCATTTGATGAGAGTAGAACCTTTCAAGAGAGGTTCAGGGACGAGTTTGAACAACCCTTGTTCTAGACCAGGTAGTCTTGGCTCGATCAAGTCAGAGTCTCCTGTTCCTAACATAGCTGTTGTTCCACCAACGCCCGACTTTAATTCCACTAATAAGACTGTGAGTTCACTTTTAAGGAGTTGGTTAGTTACCCATAGATTCTGATGATTATGAACTAACTCTTATATTGCAGGATGGCCTTGTAGATGAATCCCCAGATTCCCCCGATGTCCCAGATGACTTGCCTTATGTGACGCTCAAAAGGTGTGTTAATAAAAATTGTAAAGTTGTAGTTTTTAAACTAGTTGGTATTGTTGTAAAGACTACTAATGTTGTTTAAGATATGGCACAATGTCAAGCCTGGAGAGATTACCGTCCGATGAGACTGACGATGGCAACGTAAGACTGACAGCGCAGGAGCCAGAGACTTCGAAAGCTTATAATAATCCAGGTAATTACATTTATGAACAACGTAAATACTACTATAACTTGAAATGGCAAACACGTGCAAAAAAAGAACTAGTAAAGTACAATCTCTTCGAATACCTATTTACTATTACATTTTCTACATTCGATCCATAAATTAATGTTAATTACGTTAATTTTATACCGCTTACTCACGCTAGGCTCTTTATTTTTCTTTTCCTCCGTTTCTACGATAACCTTGCTTTGTTCTTTAAACTTAATCATAACAAAAAACAAATAGGAAGTAACATTTTATTGAATGGTTCCTTCAGTGAGCGGTGCCGCTGGTGGTATAATGGGCTATGCTGCAAGAGCAGGCTCGTTCGTCGTGGAGAAAATGAATATCTTCAGTTATACTGAGAGTGTACCGAGCACAGCCATTGCGCACAAACAACCCTCGTTCTTAGAAAGGTATGTCTTTATTAATGTTACTATTATAATCATCATTTTTCATTTTGTGTGACAATGCGATCATCCTCTGTGTCTAAAGCGATCATCCTACAGTTTGTCGTGTTTTATAAAATTACGATTTTAACTGCCATTACACATGACGAGAGCGACATTACAAACCTTGAAACTACACGACAAGAGAGTTAAAAACTCAGGATTTCAGTAAAACCTACAAAATCGAACCACGTTGACTGGTATTATTGATTGCTTTTGATCTAACAAGTGCAACCTGTGAATAGGAGAACTTCCAGAGACATCTAAAGAATCTTATTTTTACCAGGCTGTATTTTTTTATGTAATGTTTTGAATTTTTTGTATAATAATATTTTTCCCGATATAGGTGGAATACTATTCAACGAAGACTCTCCAGAGAACGATGAGTATGTGTGGGTGGAAACTGTAGTGCATTGAGATTTCATTAAGATTGTATTACAACTCATAGAGCTAAATAATTGTAACAAACCCAACAAAACTAGATTTAGTATTTTGTCCTAACTTGATCAGATTTGTAACTTTAGAAATAACATATAAAATTTTGCTAGAAAAAATGGAGCTATTATTTAAATAGTAAAACAGATTTTTATAATCCAACTAATTTAAAATATCAACAATAGGTACACAAAATTAGATTTTAAATTAGAACTTACCATGGTCGTAACAGAAGGTACGCGTAACTATTTTTAAAATAAGTAAATAGTATTTAATTCGTAGAACTATTTAACGTAAACGTAGCTTTTTTGTATAGGTTTTGTACTTTTTTATATTATAACAATCATCATCTACTGCAGTAGTATAATGGACTCGATGTATTCAACGTTAGAGCTCTTTAGATTTGCTCAAAACAGATTGGTAAATAATTTTATTTTAGTAAGTTAATATTTTGTAGTTTTCTTTTCTTCATAGACCTCTCCTGTTTTCCGCCATGATAAAAGTTCTAATTTTACCAGATGCCTTGGAGTAAGTGACTGGAAGTCAACAATTGGTACTGAAGAAGGTACAGGAGAAACAGGAGAGGGAAGTGGAGCAAGTGGTGAAGAAGCTTGGGGCACTCCATCTTCTGGAGACCTTTCAGACAACCTGCCTGATTCCGAACATGGAACGCTATCGGTAAGAATTATTGACTAGTCCTTTCTGTAAAGTTAGAGACCTGGATTAGATAGTAATTATTTTAATTACTCCCTTCAATTTATAAGCTAATATTTAATATTTATTAGTAAATGTTCAACAATATCACCCATCTCCGTCATCTACGAGATGGAATCCTTATATCGGCCATTCTCCGGTTGCAAGTTTTTATTTGTCCGCGCTTACTTAATCCGTAATATGATCATATTCATAGGGTGGTTTTTTTTTATATGTTAGATTACGACCGTATCTAGCTGTATACAAAATATTGGGTTCTGTTTTAAACTAGTGAGCCCAAATTAATTGAATCTCTGTTCGAAAAAGCACTATTTTCTAATTACCGACGCCTGTCCGCACTCCAACTTAATGTTAAAACTTGCTTGTAATTTCTGAAACCTGCAGATTTACTTTGATCCATTCAACGTTTTAAACAATACAAAACAACGTGTATCACCTACCAAAATATGGACTCAATAGAACCAGTCTATAAATAATTATAATTGAATAACCGCGTGTCCGATAGAAAGTTATAATTACCGTAACAGTATCTGTTCTTGGGTGCACATCCCTAAATAACGGTATTTGGCACATCAGTACCGCACGCGTCGAATGTCCTCAGGGCGTGCTGCAGCCTATTAGCAGTCGTACGTCTCAAACGTTACTGTAGCGCCAACAAAACACTTGAGTATATAATTTCCGTAGCCCTTGGTTCAAAACTTTTCTAATTACCGTTATACTTATTTAAATACTCAATTTTTTAAGTTAGACCCTAGTTGATAATGTAAATGAAACAGTACTATGGCTTACGTATGTTATGATAAGCCTGTATTTGCAGGCTGTGATGGTTTTCGAAATTTTGAAGAAAGTCTATCGTTTTCTAACTACCGTATACTAATTACCATGTGTTAATAATTACCGTTGTATGAAAAACTTATACAGAAAAATCAGAGTAGAGAGTAATAAAAGACAAGAGGAAAAGGGAAACTTGGAAACAATCGAGGAAGAAGTAGTCATAGATCTAGACGTGCTTGATAACAGCATATCAGATCCTCTTGAAACTCTGTCAACACCATTTATCATCTCAGCCTATAGCAGTCCACAGCGCACGATCTCCTGCTTTTTTCATCCAGCTACTGCCAGCCACATTTTTCAGGTCATCGGTCCATCTTGCCGGGGGGCGTCCTACACTACGCTTACCTACACGCGGTCTCCATTCAAGAACCATCCTACTCCACCTATCAAGGCAGACGTGACCAGCCCACTGCCACTGCAACTTGCTGCAGATTTGGAAAATATATGTAACTTTGGTCTTTTGCCGTACCTCATTCCAGATTTTATCCCCTAGTGAGACCCCAAGCACAGACTTTTTCATAGCTGCGTGACATGAAGTCGGTGGGCCAGCTTGACTGACAGTTCCACGTTTAGGCTCCTATACCTGCCTGAGGTAGATGTATTCTTGGACAACTTCGAGTGTTATACCTTCGACAGAAATTGGTTCTGAGACGACATGGTCATTCCTTGGTCTTGTCCAGGTTCATCCCAAAACCACACGTCTCGAGGCAGCATTGAGACTGTTCAGCAGGTCTTGCAGCGATTTCGCCATAATAAATAAATATATCGTCGGCAAAACGAAGGTGCATTAGGTATACACCGTGGACTTGATGCCCAGTCCGTTCCAGTCCAGCTTCTTGAACAAATCCTCCAGCGCGTTGGTAAACAGTTTAGTTAGGGGATATTACAACTCCCTGTCTCACACCTCTTAGCAGCTGGATGGTGGTTTTGTACTTGGACCGACATCGACGCTATGCTATAATATAGGTTCCTTAGTACCTTTATGTACCGCCAATTGACTTGGCATCGCTTCAAGGATTCCAGAACAGCCCAGGTTTCGATGGAATCGAAGGCTTTTTTGTAGTCCACAAAGGCTATATAGACACAGCGGCCAGTTATACTCCCCTGTCCTGTCTTCTGTAAAACCTGCCGCACTGTATGTTTGTGGTCTAAGGTGCTACATAGCCTTTGTAAAACCCAGCCTGCTCCGGTGGCTGGAAAACGGCAAATCTAGCGGAAAGCCGATCTGTGACGACCCTCGAAAACAGCTTGTAGACGTGACACAGACACAACGGGATTGGTCTATATAGTTTTTGAGGAGATTTTTGTCTCCTTTCTTGAAAAAAAATGTCACCACGGTCCTGCTCCACGCCTCCGGGGTAATCCCACTGGCTTTGACGAAGTTGAACAGCCTCTTAAGGTCAAACAAGTCAACATTTTTTCCATAGAAACTTCGTTGGGGTTTTACTCCACTATTTGACAAAGTACATCCAAAATTAAACATGGTATCGTTTTGTCTCATTATTAATTTTGTCTGTACGGAAGCAGAATTGTAAAATATGAAGCTATTAAAAACTTACGAGCTTCTAAAGATTCGTTTTTTTGCTAATTTTAACACAACTTTAGGTGTAAATTAGAAGCTAAAGAAGCATCAAATTTCCAAAACGAAATCCGTACCGACACAGCAAATTTATCGAAGAATTTAATACATTAAATTTGAAATTAATTGGTGCAGTGGTTTTTTCATAAAACCCCAACAGCCAAATGCTTTTTCGTATTTTTTTACGCGCGCCTTTTACTCTGAATGATCCTGCATCTCACTGAATAAGTTTTCCCCTGTTTTCTCCACGGGGGGATGACGCTCGCGCACACATGAACAGTATGGCTCGATTTCCGGTGAAATATCATGGTTTTTGACCATGCCTGCCAGTGAGTTCGAGCTCGCGACTAGCGCCGCCTTAAGCTCGCCGAGCACAGGTTGGCCCGTAGTTTTTAAGAGTTTCGGAGGTGATGCCAACACTTCCTTACTTACCATAATAACATCAACTCCGCGTCCAGCTAGTGCTCTCTCATCTTCTTCTACTAGCACTTTGTCATTATTAAGCAATATTGAGCAAATGGAAGAAATTATGGATACAAATATGGAGACACAAAATATTTTCTAATTACCGTAGCATCAAATATTCAACTTGTCTAATTACCATACCCAACTTTTTTTTAAATCTCAATTTCTAGAGAACCATCAGTAATAGTAGAATGCCAAAATAACTATTGTATTCCTATCTTTAATGTGTTTCATATTCTAATGTGTTTAAGTTCATATCAGTGAAATTCAAAAACGGCACGGTAATTAGGCAAATAACACCTATTTGGAGAATGGCCGATATCATTTCTACTTGGGGTCTTTATAATTCTCCCATGTCATACGTAGCGGTTTTATTTATACATTCTATCAAATGGCACGTTAACAATTTTCAACAGGTCTCTTATGCCTTTTGAACGGAAAATCCTTCACAATTTCAGTCCCCCACGAAGTCATCATCATCATACGCTGGTGATGACGACACTGAGCTGATGATGGACGAGCTTCTCATGGCTCCTACTATTACCGGACCGACGACGCTAAGGCCGCTTCTTCCGAGGTGAATTTCTAAGTCTTTTGAATGCATGCTCATTTATTTTTATTCTTTTACTAACGCTTGGTGTATTTAGATCTTTGACTACAGCTTCACTAATAGATAAAAAGTCATTGCTTACGCACAATTATAGTTCAAATATACTTTTAAAACTTGTGCAGTACTTATTAATATATTGACACTCAGACGCTTTTATAGAACAATTATTTTAAAACAAGCATCTGACACTTTAACATGCATTTCCAAAACTTCTTTAGGTGATAGATTCGATATAAGTTCAAGTAATATTGAATTCTGGAATAGTAAACCAATCGGCATTAACATACAAAATTTCAAAGACATGAAACTAATAACAATCTTGAATGTAGGGATGTTTTTAGAAGAAGACTAGAACCTCTCATGGAAGAAGAGTGCTCTGACAGCGGAAGTGAAGATAACAAACCTACTCCCACCAACTCTGACGACCAGGTGAATATTAACACTAATTAAAATAGAAGAATTACTAATAGTTGCACCAAAGTTCCAAAATCCAAAGTATTTGAAAAAGTTACCCTTCACGATAAGGTTAAAAAAAACCAATAAATTGCACATTTTAATTTAAGTAATAATATCCTAGAATTTTCCAGAGTCGAAGTTTGGTGCAAACACTTTTCCTTGTAACCGACTAATGTTGTATTGTTATATTATGTAATAATTAATACGTACTTAATGTTATATGTAATTTATGACCCAACATATTTGTTTACTTCGAATGTAATAATGTGTAATACCATACCTAATTAGTCTGTCAAAATTGACGTTTAGCACTTTAATTCTCTCAATTTACATACTTGGTTTAGTATTCTATGTTTTACTTAAGTAGTCCCTTGACCTAAGTCAAATTTGGCAGATAGTGAATAATATTATAGTTGTGTAGGAGTATCGTTGTAACCCATGGCATGCCAATAACCATACAAAGTGACGTTATTGGACACAGCATGCTTGTTGCATGACATATTTGAGTAAGACCCAGTATCGTAAATGTTTAATAAGTTGACATTACCATAGATTCAGACATTAACAATGGCGGTTAGATCAAAATTAAATTCAAAAGTCAAAACTTTGAAGATTATTTCGAAATTTTTCACCCTGGAGATAGATCCGGGTTATTGGCAAATGGAGTAAACTCCCGTAGCTAGGTTATATCTCACATTGTGACTGGTCCGCTGGTGCGGCGCTTGGCGCAGGACAGCGAGCGTGGCCTCGATGCTGACGACTGTTGCGACGTGCCGCACCCGCCGCCCTCTGCTTCAGATCAAGGTGAGTTCGCAACTCGTTTATGTGGATGATGTTCTAGTTTTCGGTAAGTGTGTAGAGGATCATGATTGTGTGCGAATGTCTTGTGAACGATTGTAGAGGCTCACTCTGTGATGTTGGGAGGATTTACTTTGTTGCTTGCAAATTTTCATCTAACTTTTTGCTGACCAAAGCAATCTGCGCTAGCATTTCTTTCAGAGCATTTTATACTAAACTATCATAAACTTTCTTTCCATCTATTGTAATTATTTTATCTTGCATAAACTGTGGCAGTTTAGAGATGATGAATGCATGGGCCTAGAATGAAAAATAATAAAACAGAAGATCGGCATCGACTTCAACATTCTCACACAACACAATGTCAAGCACCCATAAACATTACTAACAGAGAAAATACATTTTGACAGAGAAATGGACAGCTTGACAAATGATGAAAGGTGAGAGATGACAATAGTCTCGTCGTATATCAACACAAATGCCGACATTTTATTAATGGCACGGTGCATGAGTATTACTTTGAACATAATTATTCGTACACATTTTACCAGAAATAATAACTATTTTAATTTTAAGCTAAGCTTCTTCGTTTTTACACTCAGGCTTAAAGTTAAATTTCAATTTCTGGTAAACAGGTAACGTTGTTGATGTACCCCTGTACTGGCACGATATCCGTAAATGTCTGTAGCTATAGCACTCCACTATAATATTTATTTATAATATATTTAAATACTATATCAATTTATTCGATACATCTTTTCTATACGAACCACATACCGTCGCCTTGGAGGCCAATGGAGCTAAGCCACAAATTTTGCGAAATGGAGTTAAGTGCATTAACGTACTCACAAAGAGACATACTTTATACTAGTAAAGACATCTAATAGATATTTTAATTGTAAGCAGGTTATTTTTAAATTTGCCAATAAATGTAAGAGTAGTTTTAATAGGAGTCAAAAAATGTATGCAGCTTAGATTCATTGTGATTACAAGTCATAGAAAATAATTTTTGAGAATTATTGAGTGGTCAACAGTTCTAAGAGCTCATGATTGTATTCTAGAACTTAAACTGCATTCTATAAAACTGTATTCTAGAATTTTCTGTCGATATTATTTGGGAACATGTAACAGAAGGGAGCGACCGATTCCCGTTCCGTCTTCCCCGCAGCATGGCCTCGACAAATGTCGAGAGCGAGAGGTCTCCGCCTACCACCGCCATGAGTACACGGCGGTGTTCTGCCCAAGTGGGGCAATCTTGCACCGTATACTCCACCGTGTCCTCCGGCGATCCTCGCAGTGGTGACACCCAGGCTTTCATCATCATCATCTCAGCCGTAAGACGTCCACTGCTGGACATAGGCCCCTTCGATCTCCACATATACCTGTTGGATGCGACCTGCGTCCAGCGTCTTCCGGCGACCTTTATAAGGTCGTCTGTCCACCTTGCTGGTGGACGTCCTACGCTGCGCTTGCTAGTCCGTGGTCTCCACTCTAGTTCTTTTCGACCCCATCGGCCATCTGCTCTGCGAGCAATATGGCCTGCCCATTGCCACTTCAGCTTGCTAATCCGGTGGACTATATCGGTTACTTTAGTTCGTCTACGGATCTCCTCATTTCGAATTCGATCACGTAGAGAAACACCGAGCATAGCCCTCTCCATAGCTCGCTGAGCGACTTTGAGCTTTGAGATGAGGCCGATAGTGAAACACCACGTTTCGGTGCCGTAACTCATCACACACACATTGGTTGAAGACTTTCGTCTTGAGGCACTGAGGTATGTCGGACGAAAAGACATTGCGTAGTTTCCCGAACGCTGCCCAACCGAGTTGGATTCGGCGGTTGACCTCTTTCTCGAAGTTGGACCTACCTAACTGGACTACTTGTCCTAAGTAGATATATGAGTCAACAACTTCGAGTACCGAGTTTCCAACAGAGACTGGGGTGGGCACAACATTGGCATTTGACATAATTTTCGTCTTGTCCATGTTTATTTTCAAGCCCACCCGTTGTGAAACTCGGTCGAGGCCATCGAGCATCATGCTGAGTTCCTCCATCAACTTTGCCATTACTACGATGTCGTTGGCAAACCGAAGGTGAGTGATGTATTCGCCGTTGATGTTGATGCCAAGTCCTTGCCATTCCAGGAGCTTGAAGGCGTCTTCCATTGCGGCAGTAAACAATTTCGGGGAGATAACGTCCCCTTGTCGTACGCCTCTTCTCAATGGAATCGCCTTCGTGCTCTGCTCCTGTACTCGGACCGACATGGTGGCGTTATTATACAAGCACTTCAACACCTCGATGTACCGATAGTCAATACGGCATCGCTGGAGTGACTCGTTCTCGACAGTCGACTCGACCCGACCCAGGCTTTACTCGACCCAGGCTTTACTTCCCTCTTATCAGACACAGGTACCCCCCGAAACTTTTGTGTCCGGTGAGAACTTGCGTCACACGGTAGGTCAGGACGCCCGTGACAGCTATCCAGCCACTCCTCAAAGAGGGGTCTAATCGCCGCGATTGTGGCGTGCCCGGACTTTGGTTGCGACAGTCGTTCCCCGCCGGAGCTCTTTCCTCGGATTCGCCTCAACGCGCCACTCATAAACGCGCTGGAGGGGCAGTCACCTTCAGATCCCAGGGCAGCAATCCGGCAAGTAGGTTGGCCGATTCGCCGGCGATCGTGCGGTATCCTCGGATCATCCGGATAACCATGACCCTCTGGCATGCGACTAACTTTAGTAGTCGCGTTGGGATGCTCAGAGCCCACACGAGGGCCCCGTAGAGGGATGTCATAGACCGCACGACACTGGCGTATAGCCTCCGGCAGGATCCGTTTGGCCCGCTGAGATTGGGCAGAAGTCGTCTGAAGGCGGCTGCTGCCTGGTTCAGCTTTAAGGTCAATCTCAGGAAATCTCCCTTAAGTTCCACCGGCTGTCGAGAACGAGTCCCAGGTACTTCATCTTCCACACGACGCCGATACGAACCCCTCCCACCGTTATGTGGGAATCTGAACGTGGTGCGTTCGGACGGTCATGAAAATACAATCAAATGACCTCTGTTTTGTGCAGCGCCACGTCGTGCCCCAACTGCCGGATCTTATCAACAACCGTCGCAACCGCTTGCGTCGCCAGGTCAGCCACCACCTGGTGCAACTCTCCCTTCGCCAGGACGAGCGTAACGTCGTCGTAACATATTCGTTCGTCGCCGCCAAATGTTGTTTAGTCTGATGAGAAATTCCTGTTGATTTACAATAATATAAGATCTGGAACTTTTTGAATCGTCTCGTGCATCCCATTGTTGTCCAGTCCCCGGGCTCTTAGAATTCGACATCAGACGTTTCAGATATTCAATTTTGACGACCCCATTGCTGCTGGCATAAGCAACAGGACCCGCGTACGAAGTCGCGGGCAGAAGCTAATGAAAAATAAATGAAAAATAATTATTTTGTAATTTTTTTCAAATATTATACTTCGCTTACGCCTTTTTATCTAATTAGTTTATGATTATCATGAGACAAGAGAGTTAAGCGACTTACACCCCGTACTACGAGTATTAGATTATTCATAAAATAGTAGCCAATGGTCCTAAACCACATAACTTAAAAACCATGATATTTTGGTAATTTATAATTATAGCATTCAATAGCCACACGCTTTAATAGTCTAGTGTAAAAATTTCAATCCTCTGCTACAATATGACACTGGTTTATTTCCGAATAACTGTTTTTACCTGCTTCGTTTATTTTTTAAACGTCCATAACTCAGAAGTGTAGTTCTGTGGAATAGCTCTATTGGACTCCAAGGCGACGATACATAAGACACTGAACTGTTATGAACTGCTCACGATGCTGGAGTAGTTTCTGGGGAGTATAAGGTTGATGATGTTGCAGAAGCAGAGGACGGGTGTGTGCACGTCGACCAGGATGCTGGCGGGGGGGGAGGTGGTGGCGCCGGGTGCGATCTGAGCCCCGACCGGACACCTACCAACGAGGCGCCTTCGACGCCCTTACTATCTGGTAAGCATGGCAAAAGCCATTGTTTAGATTTAACAACTCGTAGAACAAACGCTAATAGAAGTAGTAGAATGGTAATAAAATAATATCTCTGTATAACGTTGAGTTCATTATTTATTAAAAAATCTATACATAAATTGCATTTAAGATACGAAACTTTGAATTCAAGTTATATTTTATTACATTCAGCAGTATCTTCTCTGTATTATGTTCAAATGATTGCTTATTAAAAGCTGAACAACCACTCAAATAACGTTCTTTTGCTACAGTTTCAAAAGAGTTTGCGGAGGTCCGTGCCACTGTTGGAGTTGGTCGTCGGGGCTCAGCCAGCTCGGACAGCACGCCCTCCACACTCGAACGCACCACTATACACAACCCTACGACACTCAGCCCACCCGCACCAGGTGAGCTGGGATCCTACTACTTATTTTCACATTAGTGAAGTTTGAATCTTGACACAGCGAGCTCCATTGCGCCAGCTCCCCCAGGAACTCCATTTCGTTTTGCAACTACATACTGTGATGGTGTTTTGGTTCAAAAATATATCTCATTATTACAGTTTAACTATCAAATCTTCATAATTTAGATGATTTTCAGCGTGTGTTGAATGAAATAAGTCTGGCAAAGCAAGCTTTAAAATAATAATATTATACGCATTAACGCATGTGAAGCGAATTTCAAAGATTTCAAGAAAGGCGAAACGTTAGAAATGGATTAAAAAATGTCATTGAATACGGAGGTTGCATGTCCAGTGTCCAAATCTTGCTCGCGTTCCGAATTTAACTTTCCGTAGAAAATCTAGCTTTAAGATTTCTCATTTCTCATTCAGAACATAATTACAATACTTACATTAGAATACAATTTTTTTTTAAAGTAGACACCCCTTTTCAAACACATCTGTGCCTGTATCTGAATGAGAAATGGAATAGTTTAAAGCTTGCTTGAATTGCTAATGAAGAACTGTTGTCAATACTAAAACTCTGTCACCAGCCGTTTCAGCCTCGGAGCAAGCACCAGCACCGGAGGCTACCTCACAACAGGAGGAACAGAGACCACCGACGCCGGAGCGACTCAGTCCTCGAGCGGAGATGAGGCTGGCACTGGACCAGGGGAAGGACATGCTGGCCGATCAGGAGGTGTCCTGGGTACGTTTTCATTTACTGTTGATACCCGTTTCAATAAGTTAAATTCAAATACAGACTGGAGTCAAAAATCAAAGTTGATAAAACTACTTACTGATTAAGTTATGTCGACGTTGGAAGCCCCTGGATTTAAATCAATGAATGGTGTTAGCTTCCTTGATGATATTTCATTTTCTGTACTTCAGAATTTTGCGGCATTTACTACCCTCGAACTTATGAACCACATTAAAACAAGAATAAATCTGAACGTCTAAATTTTCTCAACTAATGGGTGTATCACCTTCAAAATTGGAACAAAACAAAATATGATAATACTCTGTCTTTTTTTTTAGGCTGGCGGGTCCGACCCCTGGTCGTTTCGCGCGGCGTGTCAGCGCTCTCTCCTGCGGCGCGTGGCGAGCGCAGACGCAGTGACGCTGTGCCGCGCGCACCCGCGCCGAACCGCCCCGCATACTACTTCGCGCAATTCTGTATATGCTTGGAAGGGTACGTTGTAAAGAACTCTATAATCATTGCTAACCTTTTGACTGTAAGGTTAGAGATGTATGAAAATGCAATCAAATTGCACCAGCTCCAAATTAATTTGTATAGAATGAAAGGGGAGATGAAACATACTAAGGTCATACGCCTTTGTTTAAACACAGAATCTGAGCTCTCAATAACAATAGTAAAGCTCTGAATGTTTCAGATTTCCTATCTGTGGTTCCTTAATTTGACGTCGACTGTGGTTTTGAAATTAAGAATGTTCAATAGAAAACAAAAACCGAAATTGTGATTGAAGTTGATTTCGTAACATTTTTCAGTTCCAGAAAGCGAGAAACCTATGGAGATGGAGCAACTGGCACGAGCGGAAGTTCAGACGATGCGTTCGCGGACGCGCTCTCTATGCCAGAACGGGAAGATGTTAGTAATCTTGCAGTTTCTTTGGAAGTGCGACATTAGCACACGCTAATGCTATTGATAGACATGAGAATTTTGCTCTGTTTAATGCAACCGTCTATTTTTATGGTTGGGTACTATAAGTTGGAAGTTAGGCGCAACCTTGCTCTAGCTAAATATGTATTTATGGTATTTCGTGGGATACTTAATAATCCGCAAATATTGTCATCATTGGGATTGCTTGTTACAAACAGGAGGTTACGATTGGGACCGAGGCAGGCACTTTTTAAAGTTTCGTCTTCCCGTACAAACTTATTAAGGTTCGCACCTATGGTACGCGCAGTAGGAATACTGAATAGGGTCTCCCGGCGGTTAGACTTATTTACTTGCTCTTTGGCGGAATTCCAGAGGGTGACACTTAGTGAGTTGACCACTACGTAAGACCCAGACCCGTTACTTGGGACTGGGCAGACAACTAAATTATGACTACTTTTGTTAGCTTGGGTATTACCTGTAATGGCAATTGTATGTGTTAATGAAATAAATAAATAAATATTTTTTTACATTTAGCTCTTTTGAATTCGTCTATACAGTCCTCATTATTTAGAGCCTAAGATAGTTCATCAATCACACACACAATGAATCACATCTTGCATGAATGAAAAACTATTTACGGACAGGATACTACAAGGATCTAGCCTAGGTCCACAAAAGTTGACAATTGGTGATAACTTACTATAAAGGATAGTTACTTAAGATTGCTATTTCTATTTCCAGAATGGGTTTCCTCCGTCGTCGCGCATCGTCCGATAGCCCCCGCCGCGAGCCGTTCCTGCTGGCGGCGACGAGCGCGCGGCCGTTCTCTCCGCGCCGCACTTCCGTGAGCAACAACGGCTATTACAAGATATGCTTTGTCAATGGCTATGTGTGAGCACAGCGCACGCACCGGCTTATCTGTGCCAATCAGCTGGATTTAAACATTCGCGGGAAGTTTTTTCATTGTTCACACGTTATGTCTAATTGTACAGCATTCTCTATCACCTGTGCCTCTCTCTTTCTAGTTTCTGCTGGATGAGTTGTGCGGGCTGTTTTAAAATGGTTGTCACTGTTATATTACAGACAGGGATGTTAAGGGTGTCGCTAATTAATATTAGTTTTAGTAATGAAGAAACTTCCTATGTAGTATGTACACGATTAAAAATAAGATGTGAATTTTCAATTGAATACTGCGCGCTAAGAATAAGTGAGTATGTTCAGAAGTGTCAATGGGACAATTAAAACCTGCCTTAATTTTAGATCCGAAACTAATGTTTAAACAAATTTCGTCCTAGTCAATAAATTAGAACAATTAAATAAAAGCATTTAAGGTAGTTTGTAATAAGAAAAGTAATTCGAACTGTTCAAAACGATTCAATAATGGTATAATCGTGTTTTATAAAATTTTAAAGGACATTTTAATATTTGGAAGTCTTAGAATGCGAGAATGTAAGTGGAAAGTATAAAGAAATATTAATATACGAAACAGTAGTGAGTGATAATGTTTATTCAGTAAAAATTGGCCAATAAAATTGCCTTTCTTTTCAAAAAATTTAAAAATTCGAAAATAATTATTGTTAAATTAGTATTTAAACCTTTTTTAGTAAAAATATTCCATGTTTTTAACCTTTACCTATGTCTTAAGATTATTACCGTTTGGTATATTGTTATGATTGTGGTTGTCTGGCACTAAGCTCATGTCAATTTGTTCTTTGCTTAACACTTAGAATTAAAGTTTAAATCCAGCTTTCAGATATGCTAAATTTGTTTTTGTTGTCTGTTGAACTGATCTGTCCATTTTAATTGGAACGAGTGTTCTCGAAAATATATTTTTAATAAAATATCATTAAGCTTTTCATTCTTCATCCTGCAGCTTAGCTGATCCTTCCTTTATTTTACACAATCCTTCATTTTGTTTAGCGCTAATAAAGCCGTCCACTTCTTCGTTTTTGCTAATATGTTTTGCATACTCTTAGTCTTCAATGTCTTTAATATTTCGATTTGTAAAGAGACATTTCACGCGGTTTATATCCTCTAGTTTCCACTTTACAATCTAAAGTAGCAAGCTAGCGTAGACCATACAGGGTTATTTAAGATATATACGTAGTGCTCCAGTCTACCTATAAGGTTGGCTGTTTCATAAAATTAAATGTAATAATCCTGTATTTTTGTTTTAGGTAAATTTAAAACCGTAATAGAAAATATAAAAGTAGTAGTCCATAAATCTATAATGCAATATTCTTACAGGAGAAAAATTTCGAGAAAAGATTCTGGAAACAAGTGACTAGAAGACGTCAATCTCTTGGATCTATCAGTCAAATATAGACTGGATAAACAAAACACAAACGATGAAATAAAGTGTTCACGTGTAGAAGTTCACAATATAGACGTAGATGATTCAACATTAGAGACTGTATAACTAGACGGTCAAAACTTGGACCAGGAATAAGATAAGCCTAAACTACGGAGTGCTAAAAGACGTGTTAATACTAGAGGATGATGATAATGATGATGAAGTCATTGGATTGCCAAACGATACCAGAAATATGCCAAATAACGACGAAAGGGACCTGTCAATACTTCATATCTTAGAACCATTGTGTTTATAGTACATTACACTGAAATAGGCCTAATTGTTGACTGTAAATAAAAGAGCCGTTTATTTCTCATAGTTGTACAAATAGAATTATTTGTAACTGAGCTTGATAGAGGATGTAAAATATGTGATAGGTTACGAACTGTTTTAACTTTCTTGTAAATTGTTACATCTGATACGAATATGTAAATTGGTTTTTTCATAACTATTGTAATATAATATGTTTTCTCGTCTTTGTATTCTACGTCGATTTGTCCTTTGAAATGTGTAACGCTTGATTTCATAAGACGCACGATTTAAGATGAATCTTCTGTGTGTTAAACAGTATTGTACACATTTAGATGCGAACGGCTGTTCGATATTTTTGATAGGTTGTACTGGTACCGAAGAAACCTGTACCAGATTTAATTTCTTCATCTAATTCTTAACAAGGATTCAGTCTACGGAGGTTATAATCCTTGCTTTCTTTGATAGATAGTAATACCATATTAGATTTCCATCAGACTGTCTACGTTTTTAATAAATAAACTTGGTAAATCAATATTTGTCAAACCTATGGCAATGTCTTTTATAATAAACGTTCCTTAAATAATGTTAACTTACTTTTATAAATCCTATGTCATGTCAGTTTTCACTAATACCAGTCTACCTTTAAATGAATGCCCAAAAACAGGTAATTGTTGGATTTTCAACTCTAAACTGTGTCGATAGAGTCAAAATTCCAACATAACATGAATGTATACTTGCAAGTGCTTGGTGTTACTGAAAACAGGCCCTGAATACCTTTTGCACTTATGTGCCACATTTTGTAGATATGGAACTTAATAATATAATTAATAAAAAAACATAAAACATTAGGAAATTTGTGCAAAAAACATTGCTTGATTAAGTTCCTAAATGACGAATTACGTAGGGGAATTTTAAAATTAATATCTATTATGTAAACAAATTAGATAAAAATGTCATGATCGTCGAATTTATTAATTTTAAACTCCTTGTAAACTTAAAATTGTTTAGAGTTGAAATATTTTAATTTGTATTTGGTTTCTCTTTATCGATGGATCAAATAAAATTATGAATTAATTTTTTGACCATGTTATTTTGTTTATGAAAATATCGAAACCATTTTGTATAGTGCATCTAAAAGGCATACAACTGCTAGATTTTGTACACCTCTAGTTGCTGTCGAAGAAAGGCTTTTTCTGTTCTTTATGTACCTATACAAGAGTTAACATTATTTGGTATTTTATTTTTCACAACAGTTATTATTCGTTTTGTTTAACCACATTAAATCATTCAAGATTCACAAGAACAGCATTTTGTTTCTGATATTTTAGTCCACATGTAACACTTTCACCTTGATTTTGATTTACGCAATATACGTTTCAATAAAAACTCCTAACGTCAGCGTCGTCGTTGGAAAAAATGGGGATAGCAAAATAAAAACAACAACTAAAAATGTTAAGGTACGTATATTTAATATTAAAATACATCAATTCACAATGTAAATACAAAATTTACATGTAAATAAATTCAATTGATACAAAAAAATATTAGATATTTTTAATGTCTTAGCACCACATGGTTTTCTTCAGTTTTATTTTTTAACTGGCAATAATTTAAGGTTAAAACCTTTTACTGTTTGCCTTTCTCTAAAGTAATTAAATATTTTCTTTTGAAAATATTAAAATGATTGCATTTTTCTTAAAAAACACTGGTTTACTATCGGTAGATCTAGTAGATACGGTACCGGACTATCATCAAATGGAAATAAAAAAGTTGTTTCCAGAAAATAAAATGTTACAACCGCTAATTGAGCACAATTTGCACTATCCCATTGCCCTTTAGATCCCACACTCACATAGCAATCGAGGCAAGAATAAACTTTTAAAATAAAAGTAATAGGCTGAAATTAACAATACTATTCTTATATTGACGATATCATCATTACGCCAGACGAGAAAAGTGTACTTAAAAGTAGTGAAAGATTTGTTTAAAAAATCAGTAAAATCGCCCGTCTTGCCTCAAATGCTAGGTATAACTCTTCATTGACTTATTACATTTACCTATATACAACTAATATTAGTGTTGGCAGAAAAAAAATAAGAAAAAGCGAAAAAAAACTTCAATAACCTTTACCAAGATTACTAAAGAAAAATGTTTCTATTTATAAAAATATTCAAAATGTACATAAAAACTATAGACATTTAAAATAATATTTTAATGATTGTTAGGAAGCGATATTAATTCATTTTGGCACAATGTTAGTTTTATTATATTTTTATAAATTTTATTTTATTGAAACTTACTATAAACTAGTTGACCTTTTAAAAACTTGTTAGGTATCTAAAATAATGGTATATTTTGTATACAATGTACCTACAGGACACTCCTTGCTAGAACTAATAAGTACGAATAACTAACTTGAAACAAAATACAAAAGTATATCATGCCAAATGTAAAATAAAAATAAAACATAAAATTCCACGTGAAAAATATACATTTGCAATGTAATCTATACCGGAAATATACACTTGTATACTTAAAAAAAATATTTCATTAAAATAATGCCAAGCAGAAAATTTTGTAAAAAATAAATTCAATTATAAAATATTATGTCACTCAAACAGGTATTAGTCACGAACGGACAGAATCGCATTACACTAAAACATCAAGGAATAAATTCAATATAAAAGGCAGTGAAAACTATCACTTGAGTAACTTTGAGCATAACACAAAACTTACAATATTTTGTTACTGCTAATTACAATCGATTCCTGAGATTTCTTTCAATTTACAAAATTGCGTACAACGCCATCTATGTATCGCATCATGACTTACAACGCCTACGTTCTGAATCGCGCTGTCAAAAATCTATTCGCGCCATTCTCGGGACGCTTGGAAGGTTCGCACTTCAGATGATGTGAAGGTCGTTAATCCTTGTGGACCTGCAACAGATACATAATTATATTATTTTTAAACAAACTAAACTCAGGTTTAGCGAAAAATCATCATGTGAACTTAGAGGGCAGGTATTACAACGTCTTAAAACCAGGTTTATTCCAGTGAGTGAACGAGATGGCGCTAGGTGATGATGGCGACTTTTATAGCTCTGTCACTTTCACCCGTCGGAATAAGATAAGCCTACATTTAAGACGTTGTAATATGCCCCCAGTACAGATTGATAGTGCTAGATATTACATAATGCATCCTTGGATTTTCTGTTTCTAGGTTTCCTCACAATAATCGGTTAACATTTTTCCGCAGTTTTAAAGAAACCAATGTGTGCTAAGAATTGGAATAAGAAAATAGGTATTCATGTTATTTCGATGAAAGCCTGCAGTAAAGCCTCACCTCTAATCCTGCGTCCAGGCGTGGGCGTGACATCACCTTCGGGAGCTGTCCATTGTTCCACCACCTCCGTCGCTGAGCGAGCCAGCGATGGTTGACTCACAGAGCGATGTAGCGAGTGACGGGACCAGGACCTGGGGAAATGATAGATGTTTCATTTCAGAACTCTTGAAGCTTACTTGCAAACTGGCAATATTTTGTGATAAATCTCTATTTCTGTTTGTTAAGTGTGAGAAATGTCTATAACCGAGTGAAATTGAGAGTGAACAGCATCTTCTGAATAATCTTCATGTGTTGCTTCGGAGGCCATGAAATCTCCCTATCATCATCATCATCAGCCGGAGGACGTCCAATGCTGAACATAGGCCTCCACCTTAAACCGCCACCCCTAACGAACGACAATTCGCCACTTGCATCCATCGGTTGCCCGCGACCCTCACGATGTCGTCGGTCCACCTAGTGGGAGGCCTGCCTACGCTGCAGTTTCTGGTCCGTGGTCGCCACTCGAGAAATTTTCTTCCCCATCTGTTGTCAGTTCTACGAGCGATGTGGCCTGCCCATTGCCACTTCAACTTGCAATTTTATGAGCTATGTCGGTGACTCTGGTTCTTCGCCCATCTGTCAATCGATAGTTAACTCACTGGTTCTGATGGAAGGGATGTTCGGAGTCGCTGTCGTCGTCGTAGTACCGGCCGAGCTGCGTGCCTGCCGACACCTCCGAGTGGGTGTCCGCTTGCTCGCGGGCGTAGTCCACCATCATCTCTGACATTGATCTGGAAAACAAAAGAGATCAGATTATACTTCAACTCCAATATGACAAGAACCGTAAAACAGAGAGGTTTAAGCCGGAAACACATTATTAACACCCGACGCCACTCGACGAAACGTGATGCGTGTTGAGTCAAATCAAATGTATTGTTTTCTATGACCAGACTCACACTATGAACACCAGACGCGACGACACGCACTCACTGCACATTGGGTGTCGACACGTTGCGTCGCGTGGCGTGTTATATAATGTGTTTCTGGATTTAGGCAGTTCACAGGGAAAGGAATGAGTCAGACAATCGGAAACAGGGATGATTTTGGTAAATCGATTTAAGGTATATCGTTTTTTTTTGTGAAAAGTTGTAAATAGTAAAATGTCAGTGCAATTGTTGTTAATGTCATATCACATCACTTGGGAACGGTGGAAAAAGCTTCCCGAGCAGAGTCCGAAATTAATAAGTAAACAAAAGGTAATGGAGAAGCGTGAGCCAAAAACTTGAACTGCAAAAACTGAATAAAGTCATCTAGAACTGTAAAAATTCTCAATAATTAGTTATCTATTATGTAGCGAACCATTTGGATTAAAAAAAAAAGTCTCATAAGCTTCCAATTTTTCCGCAAGTTATTGCTATCTGAGATTAAAACTCTGAACTGCTATCCTTTGAACGCGTCATGATTAATTCAGGTCAAATAAGATTTGAAATTGAAAACGCACCTCATATCAACATGGTCGCTGCGGTAGGAGGACCGGCGAGACCTCTGCGGGTCCCTCAGGGAGGTCGCGTCACTGTCGTACTCGTACAAGGTTGGCAGGGAACTGCGTCGGGAGCGGGAGTCCCACTCTGTCTTCTTGCGGTAGCGGTTCTGGAAGAAAGAAATTTGGTTACAAGTGAATTTTAATCTTTAAAGAACAAGAAAGTCTTCTAAAACTCTAGAATTAAGAGGAGCTTTTAAACTAGAAGCTCGTTAAACTTTTAAAAATAAAAGCCCAATGTCAGATATGGACAGTTGTAAAATCAGATGAATCACTATAAAGATACAAATTCTAAATATCTTATGAGCCTGAAATCACGTCGACAACCGTAACTGTGACGTCACTTGGAGACTGAATCTTTTTTTTATTTTTCGTGCTAAAATCATCAAGTGAGTCCAAACCCTACTGTCAGACTTGTACTGACTAAAATCCACGGTGTCCTTCTATAGGCCTTCAAGTTCACATCACGTTTCGTGATGCGACACCTTTCATCAACAACTAAACAAACATTATCTTGCTTCTCATCTTACCTTGGGTTTATCTGGAGGTGGGGCCAATATGCGAATGATGACCTCCCACTTGGGAGGAGCATACAGCGGGGCGAACCGATGGTCATGTGCAACTCTACTGAATTCCTCTCGGGTACTGGAGCGTGCCAGTTCGCGTCGAAGAGTACTCTCGTGGGTGATCAGCTCGCGCCAACGAAGACGCTCCTCGCGGGTCAGGCGGTATGAGCGTTCGGTTTCGGATAGGACCTGGAGATTATGGGAATCGTTAAAGTAGATACAACATAAAAGAGGTATAGCGGTTTGTAGAATAGATCGTAAAAAATGGTCAGAGAAGAAAATATATTTTGTTGTGGAATTACTATTAATCTGAGCAATGTAGGATACTGATATAGTAATAAAATAAATAAATTAAATTAAAATTTAAAAGATCATATTCGTTAAATTCTGTATCTTTTCGGATGCATTTATCCGCAAAATACTTTTTAATGTATACCAACTGCCAACGGTAGACGTGTGCATTTGCGCAACTGTGTAACTTTATTTTGAATTAAATCAAGAACTTTAAGGCCCGTATATATGTATATGCCCGTACGAATATATTCGCACCTCAATACTCAAGCGATTTTTAAAACTAATTTCAGCCAATTAAATGACTTGAATGAATCTAATTTTAAGTAATGCTTGAATATTAAGTGACATTCCTAAAAAAACAACATAACTTCGACTATTTTACTTACTGCTTACTACAACTTCTCTCTTTAAACATCTCAGCAACAATCAAAGGTTATGCAATCCTACCTCATCCTGAGCTTCGGTCTTCAACACCCTCGTCAGCACACTCCAATTGACAGGCACAGGTGGAGCAGGAATAGGCTCCGGAACATCCTCATCATCCTCGTCTCTGAACAGAGGGTTGCGAGCTGGAGGCAGTTCCGGGAGGAGAGGCAGGTCTGATGATTGAGATTGGGACTGGTAGCTGCTTGATGCGGTCTGCTTGATCAGCTCCGGGGAGAATAGGTCGGGGCCGCCTTTACCTTTGGAAATAGATATTGTTTGTCAATCATTATGAACGGAATGGGGAAAAATTTGATTAAATCAATGTAATATGGTTAATATCATGGAAGTTAAATAATTATATCATTGCTAACGCAATTAAAGACTCAAAGACCAATACCAAAATGTTTTGTACAGACTGCAGTAATAAATAGATTCTTATTCGATAGACCAGTAAAACAATACACAAACAATATAAAATTTCAAAGCCCATAATAGCGATCACCTTCAAACAAAATCGCACAAAATTTCATTATCGGTTCGAACGATTTGTCTGTCAGCAATCGTAGTTTTAGTCAGCTTCATCTGGGCACCGGACAGATATCCCATTTTCAAATGATATTAAGTCATCGCTATAAGAACTTAAACCACTATCAAGTATAAAACCCTTACCAATATACTTCTGCGGCGGCAACGACAATGGAACCCTCTCCATCTTCGGAGTCAACGTCATCCCTGACGCGGAGCTGATGTCGGAGAAGTTCTCCCACTGCGCCTCGGGCACGGTGTGGTTGCGGATGGTGACGTCGAACTGTGGCGGAGGAGGAGGCACCTGCTTGTACTCCGTTACCAGACGCTTGTGACGCTCGATGTCCTCAATGGTCTTCTTCTCCGTGATCGTGCGGAGGAACACGTCGTCTACTACGTGAGAGGTGATCTCAGGTTTTCTGGTGAAATAAAAATGGGTGTAAAGAAATGGACAGTATCGGGTGAAAACTATTTTAACGATACCGCATACATTGGATTCGGATAAGGCATTTAAGCAAATTCTAAAAAAAACACATGTGATACACTGTCATCGTCTTCATGCTTGACAAGTGTCTCAAGTCTCGTGTTTATTCCACTTCTATATTATCATAATCAGCCTGAAGCCTTTTCCAATCATTTTAGCACACTTCACAAACATACATTACTGGACTTTTATGTAGATGACATTATGGAAAATTAGACTTCAACCGCCTTCAAGTTAAACAAAGAATAACTTACCTGGCAGGCATGATGGGTGTTTCAGGTATAGGCTCTAGGCTCTCCATCAGCATCTCCTGTTCTTCGGTCTCAAGACGCTCTCTCATCACAGGAGGTGGCGGAGCAGGTTTCTGTATGAAATAAAAGATTTTAGTTTCCACCAAAAAATATAATGCACAATTTAGCTACAATGGGGATGGCAACTGGGGAACTAATGGCGCTAGCATATCTAGTTCCCAGAATCCTCATTGGTTCAAATCTTAGAGGTACTATTCGTACTACGTCATTGGTCGGATTAGGACCTAGCTATGGTGGCGCCATCTACAATTAGCTTTGACCGGGCTTCCCCATTCAGTCTAAAGTCATAATGTAAGGACTTTCTGCGACCCCAGTCAGACTCAGTTATGTCTTAAAGTAAGTCTAGTTACTTTATGGGAAAGAGACAGAGCTATAGAAGTCGTCTAACGCCATCTCGTTCCCACAGTGGTACTCTCTCGATATAAGACGTCATGGTAGGCCACCTGTTTTGTTTTGTTTCTTCGACGCTTGATATAACGGCTTCTTGCTGGTTTGTTTTCCCTCGACCTTATGAGATCCTAATTCTAGCTTCGGAGAACAAAGACTGCGTCCTATAACCCAGGGCGTTTTACAAACACAAAACGTTGTAAACCAGCATAAAAGGATTGTGGTGTAACATAAAATATTTGCCGTGACCAACAAATAACATAAATTACGAAAACATTCTGCTGTTAGATAAAAGACGCTAAAGACAGGTTTTTATAATCGGTAATTGTGTGACTTCTGGCGGTTACTACCCTCAGAATGCAGGTCATAGAAGCTACGGTACGCCGGAGAGGCCTACCTGTGCAGGTATGTTCGCGCAGGTACACCGGACCGTGATAGCAGATACCAGATCTGTGCAGATTTTTCATTTGAGCAGGCGACTGGCGCAATATAGATTCTTTCTAGTGTCACCGTACGATGTGCCTGAAATGTATTGAAGACTGCTCTGGTACACCGGAACGTAACTATACACGCTGCCGTCATGTGCAGGCTAACCTGCACAGGTCACCTCTTAGCTAGACCGCCTTAATACCTACTTAACAGACATTTTTTTCTTTCTCATAATTCTGTCCCTAGTTTTTATAAGTTAAACAATAAATTAGTATACCTTGATATGGAACATCCTGGCGTGAGACCCATCAGTGACCTCAGTGACTGAGTGCGTGTCGGTCATCTCCGTGTTCAGCGACACGATGGACCGCGGCCGTCTCGACCACTCCTGGTTAGTCACACGGGTGATGATGATGAATTACATTATTATAGTGACTATTATGTATGTGTGGTAGTGGTGGTGTATGTGAGTAATTTTATTTTGCATTCATATGATAGTGTTTGTTGTGTGTTGTACGTGCATTTTAATATTCAGTAGATGGATGAAAACTTATGTTTTTGTTGTGATTTTTGATTTGTGCAATCTGTGATATTTGTGCATGTGTTATATTAGATAGTTATTAAAACAAATACATTTTATTTCATCAATTAAAAAATTAACTTTGATTTCAATATGTTCCAGTTCCGGTGTAAATACACCGGCAGTATTAATTCTTTTTTCGCCACTGGAGAACCAGCTTCAAAAGGCTTTTGCCGTAATATTCATTATGGCTCCAAATGGTTCATGTAATATACCACACGGTGCTGCTCGCCAGTTCTGTCATACTTGAGGACTTGGCTTGACATGCGATAGCGTGTCTAGATCCGTGATATTGTTAACTTCTAACTCAAAACAATGGAAACATGCACCCCGTAATTCTCTTTCATTGTTCGAACCCCTCATTTAGTGCTATTACTCACAAAACACTCCTTCACCTCCTACCTATCTTCCCTCCACATACCTGTTTCTCCCTCTGCACCTGTGAGTAGACCGCAGGAGGTCTGGGCGGCCTCTCGGGAGGAGGCAGCTGGGAGGCGCGTGCGGGGAGGGGCAGCGCCACGGGAGACACTGTGCGGACTGATTCCTGACGCTCGTGCTCTTCTGAGATCATCGTTTGTCTATGGAGAGGTGATAAAATGAAGGATTATATAAATATTTTTTTATTTGCTAAAACCTCTTTTCAGTCTGCTTGAACAAGTCTTTGACTTCTAGATATTATTGTATAATAAAACGTGTAGCTATGATGAACTAGTATTGATAACAAGCAAGTAATGGCGCCCAGTTGGGCTTAAACTTTACAGTACAGATGCCAGCACATTCAGCTGCCACAATCTGTCAAACGTCCGTAATAGATTTTAAACTTTATCACAAAATAAGAAGGTTCACATTCGATTGGATTTTTTTATAGATTCGGGTAGGTTGATGTGCTCGAGTCTGTACAAGAGTCTCAACGTTAATTAATACTTCCATCAACAATCTCAATGAACGTAACGTCATGCGTAGTAACAATTTATTATTTTCAAGAAATAATAAAATTACTAATGGCGCCCAAATGGGCCTAGAGTTACAACACAATTATTATGTCGAAAACAGTAATATAGGTATTCTAAACTAAAACTTCATTCACCGGTCTCAGTGAGACTACTGGTGAGGGAACCTAATACATAAGTGACAATTTACTTTTAACAAAATTGGTAAATGCTATTGGCGCCCAACTGGGCCTTGAGTTACAACTCCATTTTGATGATCACAGGTACACTAAGAGAGCCTCACCTGATACTTCCTCCATCAGTTTCAGTAAGAGTGATGGTGGAGGGTGGAGAAGGAGGCACAACCGGTCGCTGCACGCGCACGCGCACGTCGAAGGCTGGCGCCGCGCCTGACACCAGGCGGGCGTTGGTTGCCATCGCTTCACGGGTAGAGCCGTAGCCTGGTAGTAGAGAATAGTTATGAATAAGGTTTTCTAAGATATTTACAGATAATATTCAGAAATTATCTTCTATATTCATTTACAATTACATTCCACAGCTTAACATAAATATGTGTACATGTTACTGCTACTAATTTTGTCCATTCTTTAATATTTTTTTAAGCCTGAAAGGGTATCAATAGGAATGAAGGTAGACTTTTGCCCAGCAGTGGGACAGTATAGGCTAATTATAAAAAAATACTATCGAGAACTTTCACTACTTTAACTTTAACTATCACAACATTAATATTTCTAAAGGAACACTTTGTCCCAACTGGGCGCCATTAATAACCTTATTGGCGCCCAAATGGGACTTAACCGAAAATCTATTTAGGATCAAATAACAGCCTACCTTCACTATGATAGGACTCGTCCATCATAAAGGCAGCGTTGCTGTGCGCCTGTTCGGCTTCGCTTGGCGTCTCCGACGGGTAGTCGGAGGGAATCGTGTCTGAGGCCACGCTGGCCACTTCAGCGGCAGCAGGGTAGACTGGATGAGCTCGAGGGATTTTGACTTCTGTATAAAACAAAAACAAAATAGAGTTGTGGTTTGTATAATATTGTTTTTAAAAACATATTTTTTTATACCGTATTTTCAATCGACCCTTATACTTTTTTTTTTCGTAGTAAAATCATCGAACGAGTCCTCCCACCCAGGACAAGGCGGGAGGGACTGTCAGACTTGTACTGACTAAAATCCAAGGTGTCCTTCAATACGCCCTTTACGTTCGGGGTCACGGTGATTCCGGCAGGCTTTGGCCCTCTAAAGGAGGCCCTGTCTCTTTGAGGCGCGCGTGAAACATAACGCCGTCAACGCGGCAATGGTCCATTGGTCGAACAGCGAGTCGCCCATTACTCGCCGATCGCACACTGCTTAAGTAAAGTTTTGACTTGATTTTGGCAGAACCTTTTACCACAACAAAATTCCTTACCTTGTATACTTTCCCTGCTAACAATAGAAGCAGAAGAATCATCGATGAACCTCCTCGGGGCGGGGAGGGCACGTCTTCTGAGGCAGAGGTAGGAGACTCCCAGGCCTAGGAGTAGCAGCGTGAGGAACAGGATCGCGCAGATTATCATCAGGATGTGGGTGCCTGCGAGCGGAGCCTTTGCTGGTAGAGGACCGGTTTCGGGCCTGCAGGAGAATTATAAGATTTAGTTTAGTGGGTGTAGAATCTATCCCATACCATCCCATGAATGATTCCCATTGAATCCCACTTTTGGATCCCATTGAAAACTTGTTCTCTTGTAATTTTTAAAATTTGGAATCCAACGGGAATCGGTATCGGTCCCGTCTTACGAGTTGTAGGTGGTCGTTTCGAACCCCGCCAGGCGCATTACTTTGTGTAATTTATTTCATCACCACTGCTCTTAAAAGGGTGAAGGAAAACATCGTGAGGAAACCGGCATGTACTAGAACCGAAAATTCGAAGACATGTGACATCTACCAACCCGTCCTGGGCCCGCGTGGTGGATTATGGCCTCACAGAGAGGAGGCCTGTGTCCCAGCAGTGGGAACATTATAGGCTGATGATTAAGTTAAAAATTAGTATGAATTAAACTATGAAACTCACGTAAAGATGAGGGGATTGAAGACTGGTTTGGGCACGATGGGCGGTGGATACCGGCACACGATGGTGATGACCTCATCCCCATCCATCTCCAAACCAGGGTGGAATCGGACCACTATGTTGTTCGTGAAGACACGGAGAGGATCCTGGTGAAAAAAAAAACATTAAACATTAACAGTTTTAAGGTTATATTTTTAATCCGTTTAAATAATTTAGTGCCCAAAAACTGACTGCTCTGAGCAAGTTATATTGATAAATTAATGATCATTTTTTATAGCAACAATTAATTAGATTTTTTTATTGTCAATTTGGAAGCCGTAGTTAGAAATGTGTCCGAAGGTTTTACAAATAGCATTACGATCGCAAATTAAACACATACAAAGCGCTTTTTAGGGTTCCGTAGTCAACAAGGAACCCTTATAGTTTCGCCATGTCCGTCCGTCCGTCCGTCCGTCCGTCCGTCCGTCCGTCCGTCCGACCGTCCGTCCGTCTGTCCGCAGTTTAGCTCAGAGACGCACAGTACTAGAGAGCTGTAATTTGGTGTGAATATACGGATTTGTTGTGCCGAAAAAGTGGTAAAATAAAATCTCGTAAAATATTTTTTTTTAGGGTACCTCCAGTACTTACACGTAAAGTGAGGATTTTTTTTTTGTCGCGTACCCCTTAGTGTGGGGTATCATTAAATAGGCCTTTAAAAAATAATGATAGTTTCCCTTTACAGTTTTTTGATAAAAAAATTCGTTTGTGAAATATTAAGCGTTAAAGTGCAAAATTTTGCTCGATTCGAGTGTCCCCCCCCCTCTACCAGCTAAACGGTTATGTTTGGGGGTGTGAAAAAATTCACAATAGTAGTATATATAACGAAGTTTAAAAGAAAATTATCATGACTAAGTAGGCTTTACAACTTTACGAGTAATAGTCGACCAACTTATAAAATGTACTTGATTAAATTTTTTCTTAAACAAAATGTATCGGAGACAACTGCAAATGTAAGTTTGTCAACTTTATTTTTACAGCTTTTATAGGTATGTTTTTTGGGGATAGGTAGGTTTTTATCGTCAACTATTTTTAACTAAATTCAAAAAAAGGAGGAGGTTCTAAATTCGTCGTAATCTTTTTTCTTATGTATTTTCCCCGATTTCTCAAAGACGATTTTGAAAATTCTTCTTTTTAAAATTAAATTCAGCGAATCAGTTTAGTTAGTTCGCATAAGTATTTTGATGGGCAACTACGGAACCCTACACTGTGCGTGGCCCGACATGCACTTGGCCGGTTTTTTTTAAATAATTATGGCCTGCACTACCAATTTCCTTATAGGTATCCTAACATTTAAACTCACTTTTTTTTTTTTATCGTGGTAAAATCATCAAATGAGTCCTCCAACCCCGGGCAGGGCGGGAGGGACTGTCAGACTTCTACTGACTAAAATCCACGGTGTCCTTCATAGCCTGTTATGTTCCGGGGTTACGGTAAGGGAATAATCCCGCGACCCCGGCAGGCTTTGGCCCTCTGAGAGGGGGGCCCCCGTCATTATGCTGACGCTCTTTGAGGCGCGCGTGGGACACAACGCGCCGTCGACCCGTGCATGGTCCTTGCCCGGTCGCTGCCCGAGTTGCCCTTTACTCGCTGCCCGCATACCCGCGCCTTCGGTGGCCGGAGATCGTCTCGCAACGTCCGTCGCCGTGGGCGTCCTACACCGCGGTTGGGGCGGAGGGAGGACTCTGTCCTCTCTCGCTCGCGGCGCGCCTCCTCCTTCGCGAGCATTACTGCTTCGCAGAAGGAGGCGACCGCTTCCCACTCCGTCTAACATTTAAACTCACATACAAAAACAACCAGACCCAAAATAACTACTCGTAGATCATACAAATATTTGAATCGAACCCACGACACGCAGCGCACTTTGCAACACTGCTCAGCGCTAACCGTGCCATCAAACTTGCATCCTTTACTGATGTAATGTTAAAATGATTGCAGAAAAATGCAGCAAAGCCTTACCTGCTTGGTGCCACATCCTTTGAGCGGCAGTTCCAGCTTGTAGGACAGGGCTCCCTTGCCCACCACCTGGCATGCGGAGTGCCGGTCGAAGTCCGCATACGCTATGCCATAAAACTTCTCGTTGAATTTCAACTCGATCTGAAATACAACGGTTAATGATTTAGTTATAAGTCATGGAATCAGAGGCCCTATTTTTTCTTAACATTGTAAAATCATCAAATGGGTCCTCCCACTCAGGGTAGGGCGGGTTAAGTAATGCAAAGTTAATGCGACTAAGTTGATGAAAGAAATACATAGTTCTTTGTTCGAAATATAGAGGCGCTTTTTCCAATTTTCCGTACCTACAATAAACGCAGTAAATAGTTTTTTAGTTCAAGTATGCTGTAAATAAAATAAAGAAATAAGAAAGAAAGAAAAAACATTTATTTGGCGCCACGGTAGACACACATTTAAAATAAATAACAAAAAACATAAAAAAAAAGAAAACTTACATCTACAACATGAGAGAAAAAAAAAAAACAAAAGAAATTAAATAAAAGAAAACAATTTTTTGTGTGTTTCACGGCTGCGCCAAAAAGGCCCAGTTCAGCAATATGTCGAGCACCTAGTGCCCGACGCTGGTTTTCAACTGGACCTGTAAAATAAATAAATAAATATTGTGAGAAGGCCTCCGAAGTTACTTTGTGGAAATCCATGACATGATTTAGATGTCAAATAACTTTTTATGCATATTTATGTCCCCCGTCAATTATTGTAGACTTGTATATTTAAAAAAAAATGTGTGGGTGGAAAACATGACCCTTAGTCTTACAGCGTTGATCAAAAATCAAGAACTTAGAAGATAGATATTATCTCTGCTCGAACGAAACCTCGATAGAAATCAAAGATCAAAGCTACCTACGGAACCCTTAAAAACAATCAGAGATATAAAACCCCAGTAAACCACACAGTCCAATAAAATCTAACGTAATCAATGGTAAGATAACAGCTAACAAGAGCTGACTACATAAAAGTATTTCACATTATCTCTGACACAAATCTGAACGTGTCGTTATCACAAAACTCGTAGATATACCGGACAGTACAGTCGACACCACGAATATGTATGTATACACTAGCTAGACATCTAAACAACTTGAAATTATTTTTAATAGGCCATAAATTAAAAATCTGTTCAGTCAGAATATTAAAAAAAACATAATGGACACGTATTATCTACTTTTTTAATAATGACAATGTTAAAACGCTTCCAAATTCCGGTGTGGGGTTTGTAAAATTGTATCGAGCGAGTGACTTTTTGTGATTTATCTTCGTCAATTTTGATTTTCGTAACAAAAGAAAAAATACAGGTTAAATTTTTTTTTTTTATAATCTGTAATTATTAAGGATTATGTTTTTTTTTTTTTAAATACGTCCCATTGCGTTGTTGATTTCGTTCTTGCAAGTACGATTACTGTGGTTTTGTCAGCGATTTCTAGGTCGGGCAAAATGTTATAACCAATGATATTTTAGTAGTTATAACTGTTTATTTTTCTGTAACGATTATTTCAGCTTTATAGTAAGCAGAGTCTAGAAGATTCCCGTCCAGTATAAATGATAAATAATAATACCTTCTACTCGTATTACTTATGACTGAGAACTGGCAAATTTTCCAACATTATTTTAAGTATATCGAAACCTGAACATAGTTTGTTCAGAATCAGTAACAGAATCGATTCCAATGTTTACACCATGTTATATTTTGTTCCAAAAATATTTAGATGTAAATTGAATGGATGTGCTTCATAAATTATATTTATACTTTTTTTTATAATACCTAATATCATTTATAAAAGGTGCACGTCTCAGGGGTTGTCAGACTAACCACAAATTTTGTGGTTGAAAAGTGATTTTATTTCTAAAAGGTTTAATAAACAAGTTACTCCAAGAAATACAAGTACCTACCACATATTCGTGCTCTTGACGGTACCAAACGAACGGTTACCGATAGTTAAACTGACCGTTAGTACTTGTTCTATTGACAAACGTTATTGAACGTCTATTGACAAACAAACGTTATAAGACGTCTATTGGTGACGGTGGTGGTTAACTGCATCAGGCGCGTGCTCTTTGGTGGTTTAGAATCAAAGGTCTTAGCCCAAGTTTTCCGTATTTTACCGTACAGCTTACGAAGTATTACGACTTTTTAGAAAATGAAAAAGCACCTCTAGTGTACGAACAAGGAACTAATTTTATTTATCAAAATAAAAGTCAAAGTCGGGGGTTCAGTTTTATTTTTGAGTCCCCCCATCAGATTGCTGATAACTCTTTAAAGCGACCCGGGCATGGCCCATGATCTGACGGCGAGTCACCATGCCCGCGCCTACGGAGATGCCGTAGGCTTCTTCGGTGACGGTTTACCTTACCTTTAAATTATTCTAAAAAAACTGTCGGCATTTATGTTGATAAGAGTCATTTAATGTTTGCAATTACAAGTTTTTAGACAAATGTTCAACAGATTTTTATCTTCTTGTGTTAAGACGGTTTACTGATTAAAATTCTGCTGTACCTACTTTATACCACGGTAATATCACGGTAATAATATCTATCAGTACTAGCACTCCCTACAAACGGACGAAACGCGAGCTATACCACGTGACTCGATGTCGGGGCGCGCTCAGGCACCAGGGCGCAGACAGTCACGGCCGTACCGTAGTGACGCGTGACGAACGGACGGTGTGTTGTTTTTTTAGCAAAATCAGTTAAAGTAACTATTTTAACATGACGAGTATAAAATATTGTGCTGTTTTTGGGTGTATGAATTCAACAATAACGCATCCAGACATAAGTTTTTTTAAATTACTTGCAACCTCTGATAGGTAAGTACTGACTATAAAATAATTTTACTTACTAGTAGCTAGTAGATAGGTACACAATGTGTGACTTTATAATGGTGATGTATTTTCCATTATCTCACGAAAAAAGGGTATTTGGATTAATAAATGCAGTAAACTATATGAATAAAGTAAAGGAAAGTTACTGAGACAAGTGAAATAGGTAAGTTAAAGGCGGTTCTGAATGAATCATGATACGGTAGGTACTTACTCAGAAAGTAGGCAAATGTAATTAAAATGCTGGAGACGGGCGTCGGCACCCCTAACGCATGTTTACGTACCGCGCGGCTGTAGGTATTTATTTTATCATGCGGCCGAGTTCCACTACTGTAGATATTTATACTGTGGTAGGTAATATTATCGTAATACAACCTATTTATTATTATTAGGTATAATTATATAAAATAACTAACCTGCATAGAACCAGCGGCACAGTTGAGGGCAGCCTTCGTTCTGTTCAAGAATATGACTGGACTCAAATCATCCAACTTTGTGACCTGTAACAAATATGAAAATTGTTTTAGATGAAAGCACAAATATCACACAAACCAAACACATAAAAGCTCTAGAAATAAACAGAGGGCACACAAGATCTAAAATGCTTTTCAAATCATCAAATGAGTCCTCCCACTCAGGATAGGGCGGCAGGGACTGGCAGATTTATACTGACTAAAATCCATAGTGTCCTTTATTATCCCTTTACGTTTTGGGGCCATGGTTACCAGATAAGACAGTTCCACAGACCCCGGCAGGCTTTGGCCCTCTAAAGGGGACGCGCCGTCGACCCTGTCATAGTCCGTGATCGCACGGCGAGTCCCCCATTACTCGCCGACCGCATGCCCATCTATAATGCTTGTAATTATTTTAAACGCATTAACGCATGCGATGCGCATCGTAAAGATGATTTTTTTTGAATCCCGCTTGCAATCTGAAATTTTTCTTTCGTCAAAAAAAAAAAAAAATATCTTTATAATGCTTGTGTTTAAAACTAAATAACACCTTAACATTATTAGTTTAGACTGATAAGATATGGTATGACACCTTAATATTATTAGTTTAGACTGGCCTGTTGGTCTAGTGGTTAGTGACCCTGATTGCTATGCCGGAGGTCGTGGGTTCGATTCCCACCCAGGACAAATGTTTGTGTGATGAGCACGATCATTAATTCTGTGTCTGGGTGTAATTTATCTATAAGATATATGTATTTAGAAATATATAAGTATGTTTATCGATTGTCTAGTACCCATAACACAAGCTCTGCTTAGCTCAGGACTAGATGGCGTTGTGTGATAGTTGTGGAATATTATTTTTATTATTATATTATTAGTACAAAACATATAATCAGCTTGTTCCCACTGCTGGGGCACAAGCTTCCTCTTTGTGATAGGGAAGTAGGTAGGCCTTGGCTTTTATGCACCACTCGGACCCGGTGCGGGTTGGTAGTAAAAATTATTAGATATACTGAAATTTGAACTCTCAGTGAAGATCAGTGAGTTTAAAATCCTATACAGTAGCACATTTAGGCATATAATTCCATTGAAAACCAGCAAAGTAATATATTCTGCTTAGTTTCCGATAGAAACGTCCCATTTCTTCACATAACACGTCTAAAAACCCGATTTTCTAATGGTGTTATCTAAAACAAATGGCCACCACTGGAGATAATGATAAAATTGAAGACGATATTATCCTGTTTTCTTAGCGACATTGTCTTATCTTCCTTTCGTAAACAGGCATTGGAAATAATCGTATGCAATCGGACTGGGCCTAAGTAAATATTAAGTAAATAAATACTAACACTTTCCTTTATACCTTTTATGATCTTAGAAACATGCGCATTGAAGCGCGGCTTTACTTACTCCAATATGCATTTTGTTAAATAATATATTTCGTAATAAAACTCGAGAGTCGTGACGTCACAAGCAAAAAGCAATTTCAAAAGTATAAATATAAATACGTTTTAAATATTTTTCAATAACTGACGGACGTTTTTTTTTTCAGTCAAATACCTTATTGTGTGATATTTTACACCAATTACGAAGCACACGCATGCATTATCTATTTATTGTAGGATATATAAACTAAACGTGAATTATAATTATAATTATCAAGCACGTGGAACTAAATTCATATGCGTGAATTTACACATTACTGTCAATTATAACACCCTTATTAATAAAAACGAGCTTTAAAATGTATGGTTAGTCCAAAGATTGTCCTGGTTGTAACTTTAGTCCATGTTTATTAATATGGGGGCGTCTGACTAAACACGTGTTGTCACTTTTTCTCATAGTCGGGAAGTAACCGCCACATTAACGTGTTTTCTCGTTAATTTTTGCGATAATAGTCTTTAAATGTTTGTATTTAACGTCCATTAAAGCGATATTTAACGGCATTTCTAATATCACTAGAATACGCGACCGACCGTACGCGACAGACGTCAGCGTAACAGGAATTCAAACCTAAATCACCAGAATTTACGCCTTTTAAACTACAAAGTTTCTAAGCCCACATTCAACCGCAACAAGACAAAATATTGTTATAGCCGTGATCAGTGTGATCACAAGTTGATAGCCGCCGGCGCAGCCATTGTAGCCGGTGCCTGGAGTGTCAACATAGCTTAGCGGCCGTCTGACCGACGAGATATTGTTATTGGGCCGGCAAAGAAATCTATAGCTTGTAGATAGCTGACTTGCTTATGATAGTTTGAATGCTGGGCGCGTGTTCATTGTTGTGCGTCACGGTTCGGAAATTGAAAGTTGTTGGAACTTGTTTGAGATACTACAGGGTGGTAGCAGTGTTGACAGCATTGAAATAAATTGTAAATCTAATCGAAAAAACCAATAAACATTTTTGTTTCCTTAGTAAAGTCAATATTTACAAAGATAAATTGACAGTCGAAAATAAAAATTGTACTGGTTGTGTTGCCGATTTAAAAAATATTTATTTATTTCAATATCAAAATAAAAGTATTTAAGTATTTCTAGAAGGTTACAGGCACTTTTGAATTTCGAAAGACAAAAATAAGTTATGGTACTTGTTTCGTAACCATTAAATTCGAATTCATATTAAAATTCAAACAACATCGTTTTTAGGGTTCCGTAGTCAACAAGGAACCCTTATAGTTTTTATTCTATTCTAATATCTAGCCATAAAGATCGAATGAAATAGCAGCGTTCAAGTCTTCCGTTTCCGGAGTGGAAGCTTGAACCAATGGCAGAGCGTTATGACAGCGCTCAAACGTCCCGTCCAATCACAGGCCTTTTTGGCCGCGCTCCCCGCGCCCCCAATGGCGCGTGGCTGTGTGTAAGATTCACCGGCGCACGTGAAACGTGCGATCGTAACAAATAATCGAAATTAAGAACCTTTCTCAATAATTGCGTGTGTGAACGTGTTCTGAACAATATTTGTGATCCTCAAAGCCCAGGACAAGAACTATTTCAAACGAGACGCAGCGTGGGAGCTCCCAACTAGGTACACCAGCAAAGTACCTCCTGGACAAGACGTTCGTGGCTGAAGGTAAGAGTTTCTTTCTTTGGTGGCGAACTTCTTGAGCGTTGCAGCCCATTCGATCTTTAGCTAGGCTGCCCCCAAATGGGCAGGTAACGGTTTCCTGCCACACACAGTACTACAGTCCCAGTCACAAGACATAATAACTGTGAAAGTACCTAACTTATATCCTGATTATTAACTGTCAGACTATTTGATTTTAAATGTAATAAATGGGCGTTTTCCATTAGACGGCACGGCGCCGTCGCCGGTGCCGTTGCCGTGCCGGCTGGTGCTGCCGGTGCCTGGGAAGCAAAAATGTATGAAAATGTACGGCTCGCTTTTGCACTCACCGGTGCCAGCGGCTAATGGAAAAACGCTCAATAGCTTGTTATCACTCGGTATTTCCCGTATCGTATCGCATACTACAATGGAAAACAACCCCGATAGTAACTGCCTGGAGCTAATAATTAGCAGTAAAGATTTATAGCGGCGTTTGGCATGCACCTAACTAAATATAGAACTGTTGCAGCAATCATCTGGCTGGGGGCTGCTACACTGAACCCTAGGCTTTTGTACCAGATCCTTGATTATCTTTGATATATTGTCTTTGGAGGTACCTGGATAAGCTGGGTTTTAGATTTAGGCCGAGACTCCACCAAAGCTGTGCAAGTCGAGACGTGTTTTGAACAACCAATAGAATTGCGTTGCCGGAGTGGAGCTGTGTCAATAACGCAATTCTATTGGTTGTTCAAAACACGTCTCGACTCCGCACAGCTCGACACAGCTTTGGTGGAGTCTCGGCCTTAGAGCTTTCTTCCCCATGTTTACTCACTATAAACAATAGGGTAGTTTCCAGGGTCAAAATAATTACATTCTATTTAGTCCGTATTTTAGATCATAAAAAAATATTGGACACGTATTTTTTCTTTTTTCGATTAAACAAAAAAGAACAAAGATAATAGGTAATTTAAGTTACCTGTGACGTCACTCTGCGCGAAAAATGCCACGCATCGTGACGTCACACGTAACTTTAATAGGCTATATCTTTGTCATTTTTGGTCTAATTTACGAATAAAAAAATACGTGTCCCTTATTTTTGAATAATCTAAAAGACGGACTAATTACATTTTTTTTGCATTGCATTATTTTTGAAGTGAAAACTTCTTTAGCGGCGTTGTACACTTTTTCTGTAATGGGTAAAAAATTTAAAACTCGCGTCAGGGTCACGTGACCAAAACTCGCGTCAGGGTCACGTGACCCTGATCGAAAATGAGTAAGACGTCATTCAAATTAAAAATAAAACATAGTAACAAAAAAGTTTTCACTTCTACCGGCACTCCTGGAGTGCAACCTTTTTTTTTTTTTTTTTTGCATTATTACATTTTCTTCTCTCGTTAGAGAGTATCAAAACCCCATACACGGGTCGGAGTCAAGTTTGTAGGAGAGAGTTTAAATACAGAATGTTGATGATATTGGAGAAGAAGTGAGAATTGTGGCTTTTGAAGAAGATGAAGAGTGTGAGTTTGCTTGTGTGAAATGTCGAAGCTTTGTGTGAGAGATTTTGGTACTAAGCCAGTAGAAGAGAGTGTGTTTTTACTAGCATGTACACTGCTGGGCAAACCTGTTAGTGTTGTAAAACCCATAAAAAATACCTCAAAAGAACTTAATAATTTCAAATGTTACTATAAATTCTGTAGCCATATAACACGTAGAAGCCTAATAAGTATTTACTCGATTAGAACCGAAAAATTACAAACCTACAAAAACTTTAACAAAAACTCATGACAATACTTCAAAAGTCGCCCACAGTTTGATATTGATTATAATCTATTTCCTCCACGTACAGATTGACAGAATAATACTATATTATATTTCTTTAGCTTCATTTTTCAGATATAAATAAATAGGTAGACTATGTAGTACTTTCAACCTACTAGGCAACTTTCGCACATTTAAAAAGTAAAATCGAATGATTTTTTAAAAACAAATCGATAATCGATACCCCTTCCCTAGTCTATGGCGTCCGACCGCGCCGTTCAAGTTTCATTCTTTTTTCGTGCGAGGCAACGAGCACATCTCTGTTATAAAAATTATTTTTTTCTAAGTGTTTTATAACAAGTTTCTGTGTGTACCTGTGATTTCCACTGCACAATAATGCCGAAGCGAAAACAAGAGGAGAAAATTCGTTATTACGAATCGAAATTGCAAAAGTTGCGGGATACACAAGTACCTGCACCTATTGCACGCAGACGGTGTATTATTTATTCGGATTCGTCTTCGGATGAGAACAGTTTAGGTAAGTTTTTTCAAACGATTACTTTACATGTTTATTTTGTGTAAGTCACGTTATTATCCTGGGTGTTGGCCGCGAGTCAACGCGAAGGAAACTCCTGAGCCGGGGTGCTGGCCGAGAGCCACCACGAAGGCAAACCTACATCTTTAGGTCTAGGTGTTGGCCGTGAGTCAATGCGATGACCAGTTAAAAATATAAAATATGATTTTTTCATTTTTATTTCTGTCTACCCTCAAATTTTAACAAACGTTTTTACGTTGTTACAGACCAAGAGGAAAAGACGACTGTCGAGGAAACACCTCAACAAGACAATTCTAATGTGGAGGTTCCACCTGAACCTGCCACCACAGACGCAGAGCACGTAGAAGAACTTGACGTGGAATTTCTTTCTGCGTTGGGTGATTCAACTACCGATACGCCTACTTATGGTGAAAAAATACACGAAACGCTGGCACAGCGATGGCTCCCAATTCTACGCCGAGGTATCCCAAAGGAAGCTAAGGAATCATTGCTGAAAGAGCAAAAAAATCCCGAAAACTGTAAGCTTTTGAGGGCTCCAGTGCTAAATCCGGAAATATCAGCGGCACTCATCGAATCGACGAGAAACCGTGACAAAAAGATAGAAACCCAACAGCAGCAATTAGGCCTCGGTATAACAGCCGTTAGTCGAGCCATGAACGTACTTGTCACTGGCGGAGAAGACAAGCAAACCAAGGTACAGGCTGTCAAAATTATGTCTGATGCTTGCCGCATACTTTTGGACCTCCACTATGTGGAAACTAAGTCTAGAATAAATCTTATTACACCGGCATTAGATAAATCATTTATCACCCTTATTCAGGACATGGAAAGGGATGAATCACTCTTCGGCAACAAACTGGCCGAAAAAATCAAGGCTTCCAAAATTATTGAAAAACAAGGACTCCAAATTAAAAAAGGAACCGGTGCTCAAAAAGCTCCCGTGTCGTCCACATCACAACCAGCATCAACAACACGGACACGCTACCAGGGAAACTGGACAGCCCCTTCCCGCTATCAGCCGTCGTCGAACAGGGGGGGGAGGGGAGGTGCTCAGAGGACTCCTTCGGCGACACAAAGAGCGTTGAATACGACAGCACAAGGCAAAAGCAGCTACAACAAGCAGCGTGCTGCTCCACGGCAGTAAACACGGTATGTCATGCAGGCAGAATCCGACATTATTTCGATTGTTGGCTTAGAGTTACTGCTAATCCTTTTATATTAAAGGGGATTAAAGACGGTTTTTCTATACCATTTGATACCGAAGTTAGCCAATCGATAGTACCTCATAACAGGTTCTCCCCATCAGAGATATTAGATATGAGGACTGCTATTAATGAATTATTAGACTTAGGCGCCATAAATAAATGCCAACCATGTGAGGATCAATTTATTTCAAAAATTTTCTTGATTCCTAAGACCAATGGGAGTAAGAGGTTTATCCTCAACTTAAAACCACTAAATAGGTTTGTCTCCAAATTACATTTTAAAATGGAGGACTACCGAACGGCAGCAAAACTAATACCTAAGGATGGTTTTATGGCTACCATTGACTTAAAAGAGGCATACCTACTTCTTCCTATCTCAGTCAATGACCGAAAGTATCTGAGATTCCAGTTTCAAGACGAAAATGGAACTGTTTCATTGTATGAGTTCTCTTCTTTACCATATGGTCTTTCTATAGCTCCTAGAACGTTTACGAAGGTTATGAGAGAAGTTATAACTAACCTTAGATCACGCGGCTTTACCTCAGTTATGTATTTAGATGATATCTTGTGTATCGGCAAGAATTACCAAGACTGTTTAGAGAATGTTAGGGAAACAATCAATTTGTTACAGTGCCTAGGATTCATAATAAATTATAAAAAAAGTTCAATACAACCTAAGCAGTCTTGTAAATTTTTGGGCTTTATTTACGACTCAAAGAATATGACAATATCCTTACCTAACGAGAAACGTGACAATATAGCACATCTGATCAAAAAATTCCAGTTATTACCTTATTGCTCCATCAGAGATTTTGCACAATTAATCGGTACTTTAACTGCTGCTTGTCCGGCAGTGCGCTACGGATGGCTGTACACCAAATTGTTAGAAAGGCACAAATTTCTCACTCTGAAGAAACTCATTTCTTTTGATGCCAAATTTAAATTATCAGCCGATATATTACCTGATTTAAATTGGTGGGCTAGAAACATTCAATCAACGTGTAACTTAATAGGCACACTTGACTTCGAGTTTGAAATGTTTACAGACGCCTCCAGAACGGGTTGGGGTGCATATAGCAACCAAAACCGTGTCCATGGTGGTTGGACAGTAGAGGAGCAGAAGTTCCACATAAATTATTTAGAACTTTTGGCAATATTCTTAAGTCTAAAATGTTTGGCTAGAGATAGGTCAGAGTGCAATATATTGTTACGTGTCGACAATACCACTGCAATCAGCTACATCAACCGAATGGGCGGTATTCAATACCCTCATCTCAGTGAGCTAGCTAAGAAAATTTGGCAATGGTGCGAGACGCGAAAGATTTGGTTATTTGCTTCATACATAAATACCCGGGAAAATAAGGAAGCGGATGAGGAATCTCGGAAAATAAATAATCCGGACATTGAATGGTCTCTATCTAACAAGGTCTACTTAGATATTGTAAATAGTTTAGGTACTCCTGAAATAGACCTTTTCGCTTCTCGCACTAATGCTAAGTGCGATACTTATATCTCATGGATACCAGATCCAGACGCGATTGCAGTGGATGCATTTACTATGAATTGGAATCAGTGGTTCTTTTATGCTTTCCCACCCTACTCATTAATTTTAAAATGTCTACAAAAGATAAAAAATGACAAAGCGAAAGGCATTTTCGTTTTTCCATTTTGGCCTTCACAACCTTGGTTTCCTCTTCTAAAAAGCATGTTGACATCGGAGATAATTTTCTTGAATAGTGACGCCCTTCCTCGGTCTCGTTACAGGACGCGTCGGCAGCAGGCTTCCCTGGCTGCAGTGAGACTCTCCGGCACGCGTTTTCTAGAAGAGGGACCCCGGAGGCCGCTTTAAATTTAATGATTGCGTCGCTTGCTAAGAACACGTTAATGCAATACAGTGTAACGTATAAACTGTGGTGGATATTCTGCAGAGATAACAATTTGAACTGCTACGATGCTGGGATAGCCCAAGTCATCTTGTTTTTAACTGAACGGTATAATGAAGGTTCAACATTCGGAACATTGAATAGCCACCGCTCAGCACTCTCCCTCCTACTAGGAGGTGAAGTCAGTACTGACGTCAGAATTAAAAGACTTCTGAAAGGCGCCTTTAAACTTAGACCATCAGTTCCCAAGTATACCAGCACATGGGATCCTCAAGTAGTGCTGAATAACATATCCAATTGGTATCCCAATGAAGATCTCTCCATAGAGAAGATAACTAAAAAGCTGGTCACCCTATTAGCTTTATGCACCGCCCATAGGGTGCAGACGTTATCACTTATAAAAATAGACAATATTATTATTAATCCAAGCGAAGTTAAAATTGTTATCCCTGATATTATAAAAACTTCTGGCCCGGGACGTGATCAACCAATTTTGATTTTACCCTACTTCATTGAGAATAAGAGTATTTGTCCAGCCACCACCTTACAAAATTATCTAGAACTCACAAAAGATTTAAGACCCGTGGGCGCTAAAAATCTTTTACTAACTTGGAAACGACCCCATAAAACTGCTTCTGCTCAATCCATCAGTAGGTGGATTAAGCAGGTCCTGGCCGACAGCGGCGTGGACGTATCAGTGTTCAGTGCACATAGCACGAGACATGCGTCCACGTCGGCTGCCAGCTCAGCGGGTGTATCTCTAGAGGTTATTCGGAAAACGGCGGGCTGGACAAAAACATCAGAAACATTCGCTAATTTTTATCAGCGACCTATTTCTAATGATGAAGATTTTGCAAGAGCAATTCTACGTAATGATTAAGTTACTTATAAGTTATCATAATAATTATAAGATAAACATTTTGGTTTTGTTCCTAGAAGACAATATTTATTTAATAAATTCTATTTTGATGGACAAAACTTTTTACTCTAAACATCTACATAGTCTACCTATTTATTTATATCTGAAAAATGAAGCTAAAGAAATATAATATTATGATCAAATGAACTTCACGTGTGAAGTTCGATCATTATTATATGATTTAGCTTCATTTGAAGATATAAACCCGCCCTCCCATATCCCTTAACTGAAAAGTTTTGTCTTCTCTGAAAAAATGAAACTTGAACGGCGCGGTCGGACGCCATAGACTAGGGAAGGGGTATCGATTATCGATTTGTTTTTAAAAAATCATTCGATTTTACTTTTTAAATGTGCGAAAGTTGCCTAGTAGGTTGAAAGTACTACATAGTCTACCTATTTATTTATATCTTCAAATGAAGCTAAATCATATAATAATGATCGAACTTCACACGTGAAGTTCATTTGATCATAATATTATCGTTAAATTAAAAAAGTCTATCTAACGTAGTTAATAACTAGCACAATTTATATTAAAGGTCAATTCACACACGATCGCTAGTTGAAATTGAAAGTAGAACGAAAAAAATGTACGTCTTTTTATAAACTCTTTTTTTTTTCTTAAACTCTGTAGTGAGCTTAATTTTTTTTTGTATTGCTAGCCAGCATTACCTTTCCAAAAGTAGAGCCAGAAGGTTTCGTTTTTTTTTTAGTGGTAAAATCATCGAATGAGTCCGAATCCGAAAGGAACTGCCAGAATCTTACTGATTAAAAATTCACCTTTTTTATTCCCCCCTGTTGCGTTCCAGGGCCGTGATATCCTGATTAGACAGTCCTGTGACTACCCCAATGTTCTAGTTCAATTTATGCAAAACTTTCACACCAATTATATAAATATAACGTTATTATTTTATTTATTTTTATACGGAATATCGGAAAATAGAATTCTATCCAAATTCCGAGCAAATTTTTCGAAACAATAGTCAAAGTCAAAGTCAAATCATTTATTCCAATTAGGCCATCAAAGAGGCACTTTTGAACGTCGATATTTAAATTTAAAGGGAATAGGAAGGGAAGGGATTGATTCTACACCCATTCGCTAAGGTAGGTTGTATGGAGAAGAATGGGCAAGAAACTCCATACTTACTCTTTTTAAAAAAATGTTTTACAATATATTTTTTTTAACAGCATTTGAAATAATTAATGTCAAAGCAATGTACCTTGATAATCTAGACTAAAAATAAAAAAAAATAATAAGAAATAAAAAAAGCAAAAAAAGCAAAAAGGTACATGGCGTTCACATTTTAACAAAATATTGAAATTACACAATTTACGAATATAATTTAAGTGTGTGAGCATTAAAATTTCAACCAGCTTGACCTTGTTTAAGCCCTACATTGTACTATGGAGCAGGACCAGCATGTTCCCAAACATTTTTATCTTGAATATAATCTTCTAATTTATAATATGCTTGTTTACTAAGGGTGTTTTTTATGTACCTTTTAAATTTTTTTTCATTTAGATTTAAGATTTCACTCGGTATTTTATTGTAACATTTAACACAGAACCCCATAAAAGATTTTTGTACTTTCGACAATCTAAAATATGGTTGATCAATTTTATCTTTATTTCTCGTATTAAAATTATGTCTGTCGCTTATTTTATTAAAAAGATGAAGATTTTTCCTAACATGCATTATATTTTCATAAATAAATTGACAAGGCACTGTCATTATATTAATTTTTTTGAATAATTCCCTAAGAGATTCGCGACGACGTAGATTGTAAATTGCTCTGACAGCTCTTTTTTGCAAAATAAAAATAGATTCAATGTCAGCTGCCCGGCCCCACAATAGGATGCCATATGACATAATGCTGTGAAAGTAGCTGAAGTAAACCAAACGCGCAGTTTCGACGTCGGTTAACTGCCTTATCTTTCTAACAGCATAAGCGGCTGAGCTTAGTCGCCCTGCTAGAGATGCTATATGGGGGCCCCATTGTAATTTATCGTCTAACGTGATTCCTAGAAAAACTGTCTGATTAATAAATTCCAATTTTTTTCCGTTCAATAAAATTTCACATTCGCTTCTTCTAACATTTGGTAAAGTGAATCTAATACATTTTGTTTTCTTTTCATTAAGAACTAAATTATTAACAGTGAACCAATTTTGAACCTTAAGAATACAGTCATTAACAGTGTCTAAATTTTGTGCACGTCTGTCAATTTTAAAAATTAAAGATGTATCATCAGCAAATAACACCATCTGTGGTTGATTTTTTAGTAAATGAGGTAAATCATTAATATAGACTAAGAAGAGGAATGGACCCAAAATAGAACCTTGAGGCACTCCCATAGTCATTTCAGCCCCCAATGAGTTTGTACCGTTTATCTGAACTTTAACCTGTCTATCTTTTAAGTATGAATTTAGTAAATCAAGGGCTTTATTTTTAATACCATAATGTTCTAACTTCAGCAAAAGCGTTTCGTGGTTAACGCAATCGAATGCTTTTGAGAGGTCGCAAAAGATTCCTATGGCATCCTGTGCTTCCTCCCAGGAGTTAAAAATGTTCTTCAATAGGGTAACACCGGCGTCAGTTGTACAACGACCTTTGGTGAAACCGAACTGTTGACCATGAAAGATGGAGTTTCTATTGAAGTGACATAGCAGTTGTGCAAGCATTAACTTTTCAAACACTTTACTGAAGACTGGCAAAATTGATACAGGCCTATAATTGTTCGGTTCTTTACAATCACCCGATTTGAAAAGTGGAGCTACCTTACTGTGCTTCATAAGATCCGGAAACACTCCTTGGTCTATACTGCTATTAAATATAAAAGCTAAATAAGGTGCCACGGTTTCTATTATAGATTTACAGGCCTTTACAGACATTCCCCATAGATCTTCTGTTGACTTAATTTTAAGATCCTTGAATGCTTTAATCACAGCTTGGGGGTTCGTGTGCCGAAACCTAAACTGCTTCGGGCAGGCCTTTACATTATTTCTAAGTAAGGCAGCAGAGAGTGCGGGTGACGAATTTAAAGACGCAGTCGTCTTAAGAGGTATATTCGAAAAAAACTTTTCAAATTCCTGAGCTACTTCTACGTCTGTGCTTACAGGGCCATGTGCAGTTTCTAAATTAAATTCGTTATTGCGCTGTTTATTCCTACCTGTCTCATTATTTATAATTTTCCAAGTTGTTTTAATAATAATAATTCCGTTAACCGCAGATTTCTTGAACATCTCCGGGACAAAAGAAGGGCAGACATTGAGCGCATACAAATATATGGTAACTGAGTCAAGGTTGCTTCGAGCTGGCAAAGTTCAGACAACATCTGTTGTGTGTTGAGAAATCGTGAAATAAAAATGCAATACTAACCTACTACTAAACAGACTAAGGGTGCTCCCACATCTATCGACGCGGAATCGGATTTTTCCGTCGCCTTTTCTCTTTCTGTCGCTTAGAACTGTCACTTGCTAGACCGAGACAATGCGATAGCACGCGGCCGCCTTGAAGATTCCGCCGCGTGCGATCGCATTATGCTTTCTGTCTCGGTGTAGCAAATGGCAGTTCTAAGCGACAGAAAGAGAAAAGGCGACAGAAAAAGCCGATTCCGCGTCGTTAGATGTGTGAGCACCCTAAAGAGATAGGCGTATATCCTTCTCGCACTTTGCGTATTAAAAATGATGACATTTCGATAAACACAATTTAATAAAATTTTTAAAAAAATTATTACGAGTTCATTTCTTTTTTTGTGTGTGGGCCATAGTAAATCAGTTTTTTTTTTTTTAATAAACCCAAAAGCCCATGTAGTAAAATACACAATCAGAAAAGAAAAGCCTTCTGTAGAGATTTTAAAGAGTTGGAAATAAATTTCACTCATTGGTATGTGATTGGATTGAATGTGTTGTATACCCACAATTCACTCGCACTAAGCTTATAATTATCAAGTAATGTACTACCCAATCATTTTTAAATAATACCTTTAGGTACATCGCTGTAATGCACCGTTTCAGAGATATCAAGGCAGCCAACAAAAACTTGAATACATTTGTCACATCATGCCGCGATTAAATGTAAATTATGTTTAAGGCCGTTCTGTAAATTACCCAGTAAATGAAAATTAATATTTTTTGTCCTGAACATGATGTTGTATTTTTACCCGACTGTCGGCCCCTTGGGAAGATTGACTTTGGGCAGTCATATTACGACAGTCGGGGCCCCTTGGGAAGATTTGATTGGTATAATTTGAATGGGCCCCGACTGAATGAGTGAATTCTAAACTACTGGGCTTGTTTCTTTCTTTTTAGTTTTTTTACGCAGTCGGGATTTTGTTTTTTTAAATATTTATTTATCAACGCTGTGGTGGCAGTTTGGCAAAGGCATAATATCTGTTTTGCTGTTTGACATGAGAACATTTTCGCAGAATGGCTGAATCAATCTTAGTACAGTTTTTGTTAACTTAAACACTTTTAAGTTAACAACATATTGGGTTCGTTATTTTAAGCTTATTTTCAGTCCTTCAAACGTCTTTCAGGCGTTTACCAATATATATACGAGTAATTCCAGTCAGTATACCCTCATCCCGAGTTTTCACTATTTTACTTTACAACGTCTTTGCAGTATTTTACAGCGTTTATTGTATGAAAAAATGGAACAACGTCTCTGGTGTGCGAAGAAGGAACTAATTCTTTTAAAATTGACAATTTGAAAACGTCAAAGTTCCTGTTTACTTGAAACTTACTACAAACTCATGATAAGGCCTCTGCCTCTAAAAATATAAAAGAGAAAGCTAACAAACATAGAAGTCTTATTTCTACAATTACATTATGAAAACCAAAATTAACCTTCTTACGGGTGCCCTAATTTGGTGATCAAACCTTTTTCCATGAATGAAGACCATAATTATGATGGGCAGCAGCAAGAAAACACTGCGCAAAAAAAGTTAGTAACACTTTGCAGTGGTTATCCCGTAGAGGTGGAATCATAATTTCGCGTCGATTGATCGACAGCTCGCGTGACCAGAGGGCTGGTTCCTTTTTTGGTCAAAGAATAAGCATTGCCATCCAACGTGGCAATGCTGCCAGTCTTCTGGGCACGTTTCCGGATGACAGCGATGCGGAGGAGTACTTTGACGCCTAAGTGTTCTCTGCCTTTCAGTTTTTTTTATTTTTTTTTTTAATAGGTATTTATATTTAGTTTTAGTCTAGTTGTAAATATAATTATAGTTTTATTTATTTTTATTTCTAGCTTTAGTTACCTGTGTACATATTATTTTAACATTAATTAAAGATATTACCCATTTTTGTTCTTAATTTGGTTGTTAATACTTTTACAAAGTCGAAAGATATTTTTGGAGTTAGATGAGGTCTATGTTTCGTACCTGACTACTCTAAGAAGAAACATTCGAAACAAATTCAGAAGCCTCTTCTATAGTCCGGAGATAATATTGCTCAAGTCATACGAGGACCATACTTTGTCTGAGATCAACACGAAGCATGCATTTTGATTGCGTCACCTATTACAGGAGACGAGGCGTTATACAACCACAAATAAACATTTCATTCTCAACATTATTACACAACACATTGTAAACAGACCAACGTGCACAACATTGTATTGTATCACTACAATATTCCTGTTACATTTTGCAGATCGTGCGATGCTCCTAACTTAAGGGTCTAACACAAACGCGCTAAATAAACTTGTTGTAACTCTAAAGACTTAAAATAATACAACTTTGAGAAACAGGGTAAAAAATCTTTATACATATTATAACGCCTATTTTTCGTCGTTTTGTTAAATCATCAAATTAATGAGTCCTCCTGCCCAGCAGGCGTAGCATGGCGCCGTAGAAAGAGATTTTGTCGACGGCAGAATAGACAAAATCTGTCATTTTGTCTATTCTAGTATTTCCAGTATTTACAGCGTTTTTGTATGAAAAAATGGAACAGCGCCTCTGGTGTGCGGAGAAAGAACTTATATTTTCCTTGTAAAATTTGTCATAGTTCCAGTTTATTTTACGTCTCAAATACTGAAAATTCGTGCTAAGGGTTCTGATTTCGAAAAACGGACCAGGAAACCGGAAGATTGATGTACAGTCACGAGCAATAATATGTATAAACTTCACAGAATTCAAAAGCGATTTTCTCCCACCATTAAGCTATTGTCAAACAGACAGGCGTGACGAACGCGAAGCGAGGCGTTTTTGTTTGTAATGTATGGAATTGTTTGAAGCCTGTCACATAGAATATCGGATCGCTTTCGCATTTTTATATGACATGATTCGGTTCGGTTCGCTATCGCCTGTCTGTTTGACAAAGGCCTTATTGATTTGCCTTTTGCGTTTTCATGAAACTTCTATTTCAGTAGTTATGATATTACGAACTAAGTCTTATTTCAAAGTGGAAACCAGTATTTCACCAGTAATTTGGGTTTGAATTTTGTTTAGTGTATACATGTTATTGCTCGTGACTGTATGTGGCCGGCCTTATTGCCAAAAAATCCACACTGCACCTTCAAATGCCCCGTGTATAAACGTAACTTCTCCTGTTCATACGAGCCCTACCGAGATGAGTAACAACAGACTCTTACACCGGTATTCTGCGGTTAGACCCACTTCGTGTTGTGGGTTGACAATAACCATCATCGTAACCATTGTTGGTCACCGCTATGTTATTATGAAAAAGTGAATTTGTGACATGATTCAGTGAAATTAAAGTTTTGATTAGAATGACTCAAATAAAAGTAATTGGAATACTTACTTCAAAATGGGTGAACTACATTATGAAAACAATAAAACACAAAAGATAGTTGGAAGTGACAGTAGTCATTATTCAAGTTTTTTTTTTGGAACTGCGATTTTTCCTCAACAAGATTCTACCTTTAACCTCGTAAGAATCCTCATGGATGAAGCTTGCCAATAGCTGATGATATTCAGGTGACTAACCCAACAACATGTTGAACAAGTAAACCAAATACCGAATCGAGGAAAGTTAGAGTAGGAAGGTTCTCTAATGGAGACTGCGTGTAGGTAAGCGTAGTGTGGGACGGCCCCGGCAAGTTGGACCTAAAGAAGGTGGCTGGCAGTGGCTGGATGAAAAAAGACGGAGATCATACGCTGTGGCGCTCCCTGGGAGAAACCTATGTCCAGCAGTGGACTCTAGTAATAGGCTAAAATGATGATGATCTATACTTAGGTACTTGGTACCTTGGGGGCCTCTTAATATTTAGAGCATTTAAGGGACCTGATTGTTGTGAAACATCATTAACCAAAATAACCTCGTTAGTTTTGTACGCCCAATCGAAAAGGCGATGCGCTGTATATTCGGTTCACTCTTACACCCTATACATGGACCCTATTATGGATGATTCACATTACACCGTGCTGTGCCCCGTCCGTGCCGTACCCCGGCCAGCCTGCTGAAATAATAATAAATGAGTACGCCAACGATGTCATGCAAGTTGAAGTGGCAATGGGCAGGCCACATCGCTCGTAGAACTGACAACCGATGGGGCATGGACCTAAAAAAAAAGGCGGACGGAACTTCACTAAGAAACGATTGAAGCACCACAATGGCGACGGCCTTTATATGTGTGAGTTTGTATAGGGATGCCAGATGAAGGAAAAAATTACCCATTTTTAAACAATATTTAATTAAGATCTCCCTTGAACTTAAGTCTAATTTTTTTTTTTTTGTGACGGATACCTATTTTTAAAATAAAGGTAAAATAATTTAAGCACATTGGTTATTAAAATATTTACAACTCGTTTAATGTAAAAAGTATTGCAATCCCTTTTGGTGATTCAAATTTTGTAGACTTGTCTTTTACTATCGACACATCTAGAAATCCCTTCTAATTTACTTAAGTGGTTAAAACGAATGTTTAAGTATTTTTCGGCTATAAATATTTAATTAAAGCTATTTTATATTTAAATAATTCAACTTAAAATATACCTTAATTAAACTATATAAATATAATATTACTAAATTAAAATAAAACTAAACTATTCAAGAGCATCGAAAAATTCATCCTCAACGCTGTCAGCTGGTAAAGCTATTTTATGTTCCATTCCTACACGTCTACATTCCTATTCCATGTCTACACTCCCTTCGGGTCGACGGCGCGTTGTGTCCCACGCGCGCCTCAAAGAGCGTCAGCATAATGACGGGGCCCCCCTCTCAGAGGGCCAAAGCCTGCCGGGGTCGCGGGATTATTCCCTTACCGTAACCCCGGAACATAACAGGCTATGAAGGACACCGTGGATTTTAGTCAGTAGAAGTCTGACAGTCCCTCCCGCCCTGCCCGGGGTTGGAGGACTCATTTGATGATTTTTTTTTAGTGTGGTAACACACTAAAAAAAAAAAAAGTGTCTACACTCCCTTATTATTTTCATACAATCATTTTTCCATGCATCATTTGCCGTGGGGAAATCTGTAAAAATATAGAAGAATACAATAACGATAAATAGTAACATAAAATATAAATCTCCCAATTTTAAAATAATTTGAACCATGAAATAGTTGCAACACTGATTGATTTCAAGATGTTTATTAAATTTATTGACGTAAAATCGAGAAATAAGCTTCAAATTGACATGCTTAACTATGAAAAGTGATCCCCTGGCTATTTTAATTGAACTACTACGGTTTAGACAACTTTTTGCAACACATGACCGCATACTTTGATTTTTATTAGACAAAATAACGCCGAATAATACGCGAGCGTCGTTCGAAGCGTAATGGCCGACGGCTGACTTACTATGGTGTGAATGTGTGTGTGCTGGCTTGTGTGGACAAGCGCACTGACTTACTATGGGTGCTTCACTTGTTTCTTAGTGAAGTTCCGTCCGCCTTTTTTTTAGGTCCATGCGATGGGGAAGAAAAGTTCTCGAGTGGCGACCACGGACTGGAAAACGCAGCGTAGGCAGGCCTCCCACTAGGTGGACCGACGACATCGTGAGGGTCGCGGGCAGCCGATGGATGCAAGTGGCGAATTGTCGTTCGGCGTGGCGGTCTAAGGGGGAGGCCTATGCTCAGCAGTGGACGTCCTCCGGCTGATGATGATGATGATGATGGTGATGAGTACGCTTATCGAAACCTAAAAAGGGTTTAATTGGTGATACTGACCTTTCCATCCAACACGGTCTGCTCAGGGAGTCCTTCCCCCTGGTATTCGATATTGTTCGCTTGAGAGCCGTAGTTCGACTGCGCTTGCGCCGCGGCCAGCGCGCAAGCCATCACACACCATAACAGCGCCATCTCTTGGCTGGAAAATAAAGAAAATATTACGTTAGGAACGTTAACGACAAGGTTCGAAGTGGATGATAATTATATTATTCATATACCTAAATGCACCTATTAATAAATAAATATCTGGTTGACCGAGCTTTGCTCGGTTTTTAAAATGTCTGTATCTTGGGAACCGAACTTTTCTCGAACCTGGGACCTTGATAAATCGATTCCTTGAGCCGAAAAACCCCTAATCTGTAACTTTCATGAAAATCCTTGGAGCCGTTTCCGAGATCCTGATTATATATAAATATACAAGAATTGCTCGTTTAAAGATATTAGATAGATAAAATTTAAGGGCGCTCCCTCACCGCGAGCATTCACCTGTAATGTAACGTTACAGATTCGAACATTCGCTGACAATAGAAAATCAAATTGCGCACTTTTATGTTAAATTGCAGGTGAATGCTCGCGGTGAGGGAGCGCCTTAAAATGTAAAAAAACCGAGTCCCTAAAAGGCTAAAAATTTACAAAGATGTGAATAATAAATTTTGATTACCTAATATTTACGACAGATAATTATGTGCTTCAAAGCTAAGGATCAATGCAGTTGTAGGATAAAAACTATTGTTTTAGTTGTTAATCCGTGGTGCCTAATATCATTGTGGTTTTCATCCAAAATTGGATCTAAATAGGTACTAAAAATGATAATTTATTTTCTTGTAAAAAATAATAAAAAAAATCGACTTATTTAGTTAACGTCATACATTGGTGCTAACTCAGATGTAAATAAATACGTATGTGATGTTACGATAGAAAGCGCACGCGCATTTTCCATAGATCGATAACTATAACCGCGAAGAAAGTAGTCTACCATCTCACGTTACAACATTTCACTCAGGAAGTTTTTATACCAAGTTTTCTATAGCAACTGTATACGGTTTTCACTTTGAGAAACTCGTCGGCAATTTTCTTATTTTCTCATGTATGTATATGTAATTAGATCGTGGTTTTCTGTTACATTTTTATACAATGTTTTTGATATTGTATGGAAAGTTTTGTGCAACTAATTGTAAATGTGATAAAAAGGCGGAAGACGTTTTTATTGTAACTCTTCAAAAAAGAGAATGATTATATACATATAAAAAAATAATTAATAAAAAGATAAATAATATCAATTATTATTTATGTTGTTATAAGTACACGTCATTATTATTATGATGAGTAAATTATTATTATTAATCGAGCCCGTCACAAACCTAGGCCGGGACACGTTCACTATGGACAGACACTAGATTCATATTCCAATTTTCTTTCACCCTTTCCACATGCACTTACTCAGTTCACTAATTAAAATCCAGTCACACATCAAACAGCACCGCTTCACATTAATATCCCTACAAAGCTACACCATTCTTAATTCCATAATAAGTCACCAACCGATAAAAAACGATCGCGTTGGCATTAAGGCGCCATTAACATTTTGTGTCTGTCAATCCGAACAAGGATATATTCCGGCTGCGCGGACGCAGACACTGTAACCTTTCACCGAACAAGGTCGTATGAACTGTTGTAGCTTTTGTCGCGTTTGAATACGTAGTTGGTATTAGTTTTTGTATGATTGTTAACTCGTATGTGTGATTAAATGTTTATTTTAAGTTGCCTTCTAATCACATCATCACGATTTTAACAAGATATTTTGAATATACCGACACTTGCTCGATATAGAACACGTAGACCGGAGTTCCGAAGGTCAAAAGGAAAATCCGTCAGTCTGGGTCGCAGTACTGTTTTAAAATGCACTGTGGACTTATTGTCAAAGAGTAATCGTAGGAACAGGTATATTTTTACTCTGTCAATATTTTTCAGCCCCATTTCGGTTTCGGTAGTAGAAACATATTATTTTTCCTACACCTCCAAGATTCTTTTCTGATTAATTTCGTTGCAGGATCCAAGTCAGGTAAATTCATTCTCCAGGATACGTCGAGCTTTAATCTCTCGGCGCTTCTCTGGTGGTTGCCACTGTTGATTCTGGCTTTCAGGAGTTGCAGTGGTTTGGGAATAGTGTTGTGTGTTTGTCCAAAAGTCCCTTTCGGTCCGGCTATTTTTGGGATCAGTACCTATTTAACATGCAGAGATTGGCTATCTGACCTCCACAACCAAGTAACTGAGGAATGCAATACTACTTGGTAAGACTGACTGTCACAATTTCGAGCTTCTGACAAACAGTAAAGACTGACGAAGTTTAACAAATGACTGCCAGGGGGGGTATTACAACGTCTTAAAACCAGGCTTATTCCGGCGAGTGAAAGTGACAGAGCTATACAAGTCGTCTAGCGCCATCTCGTTCACGCACTGGAACAAGCCTGGTTTTAAGACGTTGTAATACCCCGCAGGACCTTCAAAGACTTTCAAAGTTAATATTTAAGAAAAAAAAATCAGGGATAATGTCCAAATTACAAACGCACCTTTAAATTACAGATACAGAAACTCCAATAATCCAACAACCAATCTTCTCACAAGGTGAAATCATCCATATAATATGTACCTATACATTTATTTCGCAAAAACTCGCATGTTACGAACGGACTAATATTTTCTGAGCAAACTTAATGCACTGGCGTATCGCATTGACGCCCCCTGACGCCAAATATAGGGTTTTGAATCGGACTCCGTCATTATTGAGAGCCTTTTTTGTGGTAGAGGTGAGGATATAGTGATAAGCGGGTGGAAGAAGCGATTTCGCGGCTGATGTCCTTCACCCATGGATGGAACAGAGGGCCAAATTCATGGCTATTCAATGGGGAAGGCAAGTCAAAGCTAATTGTAGATGGCGCCACCATAGCTTACTCCTAATACCAATAACGTACTTACTATTTTGAAGTACCTTTAAAATTTGAACTGATTTGAACCAATGAGGATGCTTGGAACAAGCTATACTAGCGCCATTAGTTCCCCAATTGCCATCCCCATTGGCCAAATCAATTATATCAAGCAGACCAGTTACAGGACTTTTGACTTGTGAAAGACATAAAAAATAGAATTAACTACTACAATATTATGGTGCTAAAGTCCCAGTCACAAGACAACAACTGTGAAAGTACCGTAGATTTCCATTCCAAGGAGTAGATCTCTATGGAGAAGAACGGGCAAGAAACTCCATGGACACATGGACACTCTTTTTAATCGCCAGAATTATTACAAAACCTTGTTACATCATTCATTTTGAGATGGTACATTATGGTCAAGAAGATGTTTTTTTTTTTGGTACATGACTCACTACCAACCAAGAGAAGCTTTTGTAATGCTCAACCGGTCAATCCTGTACCCCCTTATTAATAAAGGTGGACTAAAGTTACAACCAGGATAATCCTCGGATTAACCATACATTTTTTAAGGATTAAACTTGGTAACTTTAGTCCACGTTCTTAATAAGGAGGCAGGTGTTCTTTGAATTTAAGGTCTCCAACCAGTGAAAGAAGTTGTGAATTCGTAATATGGAGAGCTCGGAAAGCTATTTTTTCCATCTTAGGGTGCTCCCACATCTATCGACGTGGAATCGACTTTTTCCGTCGCCCTTTCTCTTTCTGTCGCTTAGAACTGCCATTTGCTAGACCTCGATAATGCGATAGCACGCGGCCGCGTCGAGGATTCCGCCGCGTGCTATCGCATTATGCTTTCTGTCTCGGTCTAGCAAATGGCAGTTCTAAGCGACAGAAAGAGAAAGGGCGACGGAAAAAGCTGATTCCGCGTCGATAGATGTGGGAGCACCCTTACGATTTAAATGAATAATAGCTGAAGTTAGTCCACAGGATCAAAAGAAGTTGTACTTGGATTTACGCATAAATGTCTTGCATACAAATTACTTTAGTTAATGCAGATCTCAAACCGAGATTTAGGGCGAAAAGATTTGTATCTTATTTAAAACAGTTAGCTGTATAAATTATGATTACTGAGCAAAAACACCTTTTTAGGACAAACGGAAGCAATTTATATTTTAACAAATGAGTTGTTTTTTTTAATTATACAACATTCAAATCTAATGGTTATTTCCTGTGGGCGTCCTTTAATAAAAGAAAGACCGGAAAAAGACATTGACTGGTAAATTAAGTAGAGACACCATTTTTAAATGACTTGAAACAAAGAGATTAAAGCAAATAATCTTTTTCTCATCCACCTTCCTTTATATAATTTCATCAACACAGCTATAGTGTAGAAAAATCGAGTCTTCTTCTAACTCGCACTGGACCCATCCATTACTGTAATATGGAGAAGGCACGGGTACGTTAAAGGCTATGTTTCCGCTATCAGCGTTTTCATAATCGCTACGCGCATCTCAGCTCCCTCCCTTACCCTGATATCGTTCACATCACGAAACTCCTCGCCAAATATCATTTCACAAATACATTAAGTGTCGAATTTATGAAAGAGAATATGTAAAAGACAGAGTTTGCGACGAAGCAAGTCCGACTGGTTTTTGCAAAAACCACTTGGAAATTCACAGAAATACTTTAAAGTTGTGTATTATAACGTTTTTATGAAGCACAAATCATGTGTTATGTTTTTAAGAAATTGAAATAAAGATACCTACCTCTTATGTTGTTGTTACCTTTTTCCAGTTATTTTAATGTTTTATCTAAGGTTACACCGTTATAAGTAAGCAGCCATTAAAATATAAGATTTTTCTTAGATTAGAATATTAGCAAGAAATAAAGTAACTGTGTTCTCTTGTCCATGAAGTTGACAAAGAAAACTCGTTTCAATGCTATTATTAGTTGAATCTATAATTAATTACGGTGATTAAATGATGATAAACAACAAACAAATGTTAGAGCAAGGTTTATATCTTCATAATTTTTTTTAGCTTTGTAAAATCATCAAATGCGTCCTCCCACCCCGGGCAGGGCGGGAAGGACTGTCAGACTTCTACTGACTAAAATCCATGGTGTATACAACAGATAAAAGTAAGTATACCTACAATGTAAGTATAGTTCCAGTCTAGCCCAGTTTCTTCTGGGTGAACTTGCTTCATCGTACTTAGGTCTCATCTTTGTTTTTGGTTTTGTTCATCATCATTGTGATCATCTGCCTAGCCTTTTCCCATCTATATTGATGTTTCAAACCAAATCTATGTATCTGATTATCAGTATTTTACATGCAGCGACTGCCTATCGGACCTTTTTTTGTTTTTTTTTTTTTTTTTAGCGTGGTAAAATCATCAAATGAGTCCTCCAACCCCGGGCAGGGCGGGAGGGACTGTCAGACTTCTACTGACTAAAATCCACGGTGTCCTTCATAGCCTGTTATGTTCCGGGGTTACGGTAAGGGAATAATCCCGCGACCCCGGCAGGCTTTGGCCCTCTGAGAGGGGGGCCCCGTCATTATGCAGACGCTCTTTGAGGCGCGCGTGGGCCCGGGCATGGTCCTTGGTCGGGCAGCGGGTTGCCCTTTACTCGCTGCCCGCATGCCCGCGCCTACGGTGGCCGGAGATCATTAAGCGACGTCCGTCGCCGTGGGCGCCTACCACTGCGACTGGGGCGGAGGGAGGACGCTGTCCTCTCTCGCTCGCGGCCCGCCTCCTCCTTAACGAGCATTACTGCCTCGCTGAAGGAGCTGACCGCTTCCCACTCCGTCTCGCCCCGCAGCATGGCCGCAACCAATGCCGGGCGCGAGAGGTCTCCGCCTATCGCAGCCGTGAGGACACGTCGGTGCCCCGCCCAAGCTGGGCAGTCTTGCACCGTATGCTCCACCGTGTCCTCCGGGCGATCTTCGCAGTGGTTGCCTATCGGACCTTCACAACCCAGTAACTGTGTAATACGATACCCCATGGTAAGACTGGTTGTCAGACTTTAGAGCTTCTGACTAACAGTAACGACTGTCAAAGATCTACAAATGACAGCCGGGACTAACGGCTTTACGTTTTTTCTGAGGCACGGAGGAAACTTGCTACGACAGATGGTCACCAATCCATAGACCAACCTCGGCAAACGCGGCTTAACCCGGAAGATCGGCCATGTGCGGCTGTAATTATTTAGCCACGAGCTCCTCATTATAAATAATGAAAAGTTTTGATACTGGAAGAATAATAATATGATTATTTCTCATAATTTATTTCATAAGCTCACGAGACGCTGAAATACTAGCTACTAAGTCCCTTCTTCCCATGGGAAACAACCTACAGACCTCATAGCATTCCATCCCATATACCACCATTATGCCAGTCCATTAGCAGTACCAATAAAGACATACAGACACATTAACATTAATGTGCCCGCATATTTAGCCAAACCCCGCTAATTCCGTAGCCGTCGGCACATAATCGGAGTTTCCATTCAATTGAATGTAAGACCGGTGAATGAATGATTCAATTAGCACATGTATGGCCCTTCTAGACCTGTAGGCCTTGGTAGACTCCCACGGAGATGTGACGCCACTCACGCTTGACGCTAGAGATGTACGATGTGATACTTTATAGTATCGATACAATTGGATTCGATACTCGGATATTTTTTGACCGATACAAAAGTACCGCAATAGGGATAATAGATTTTATCGTGCGATATTTTCTTAAATTACATGATCAGTTAATTTAAAAAACACTTATAAGTTGGACACATATTACAATTCGACGCATCCTACAGGGATTTATAATAAGATAAGATTCGATATTTCCATTTGCATCTATCTAAATCTAAAAATAGTTATCATGTATTCTAGAAGACGATATATATATAGTTAAAAAAAAAACAGATCTAAGTCGTTCAATACAATACTAGAATTGTAACTCATAGTTGCGATCCCGACCAATCCGATATCGATAAATGCAAGTATCGGGCATCCCTAACTCAGTTGCAACTTACGGTACAGTCAACACCTTTAATATGTATGACTACGGTCCAGTATTGACGTCTATTGACATCCAGACTTGTTGCAGTAACGGATTCCCGTATTTCTATGTTTCCGGCGGATAGGGAAGATCGTATCTTGTGCCTTATAGGTTTGGATCGTTTTCTAGAACTATCTGTTGTGGGAACTTTGTGGTACCTATTGAAAGAATGGTGATATTGAGTACTTCTGTCAAAATGGTTTCAAATGATTTTTCATCAAGTTATAATAATAATCGTCTCTTAAAATGGAGAAGGAAAACATCGTGAGGAAACTGGCGTGTAAAACAACTAATTAAAAAAAAAATAGTTTCTATGTAATTTTAGCATCATCCATAAAAATGTAAGCTCTTTCAGCGGTATCAAATCAAAAAAAAAGATCAAACTACACATTTAAAACGACTCACAAAGCAAAGCATAATATTAAGCATAAGTTGACTATACTATGTTAGCTTGAGTTGAGATAAAAAATCTTAAAATGTACACCACAAAACTAATTTTAAGAAAATTGTCCCATGTTAGTGATCAAAACTAAGTATGTATTATTATTTTATGTTATCTTATGTTCTCATGATATTGTCTTATGAAGAATGAATTACTAAAACCTAAAAATCGAAGACATCACAATGTGTACTTTTGGTATTCCTATATACACGTCTAGCCACCGACCACGTTCATCATCCATCTTGTAGATAGACATCAAACTAAAATTACTGCAAAAAGCTTACTCAAATTCGCTATTTCATCTGCCAAAATCATATTAAAACGTCTATTCTACAGAAAAACTTGGACAGGTCTGATTAATAGGCATCATGGCAGGTCTTAGAAATAACAAAACGTTATAAAGTGCAGTTCATACTAAACCCGCTGACACATCCCACCGACAGAAATCGGTGACCCAACATAAACGATCGAATCGCATAATTCTGGAACTTAGCTCCTCTGCGTTTCGTCGGCCGATGCGAGTGAGCCAGTTATAAGTATCATAGATCCTTTAGCCGGGGAATCTAGTACAAGAGTCTCATCATCTGCCTAGCCTGTACCTAACTACGAGTACGAGTATATTGGGATCGGCTTCCAGTCCAACCAGATGCAACTGAATATCAGTATTTCACATGGAGCGACTGCCTATCGGACCTCTACGACCCAGTAACTGGGCAATACGATACCCCATGGTAAGACTGGTTGTCAGACTTATGTGCTTCTAACTAACAGTAACGACTGTCAAAGATCTACAAATGACAGCCGGGACCAACGACTTTACATGCCTTACGAGGCACGGAGGAAACTCGCTATGACAGATGGTCATCCATCCACAGACCAATCTTGGCAAGCTCGGCTTAACCCGAAGATCTGCCTGTGCGGCTGTAATTATTTAGCCATAAGCTGGAATCCAGTACAGAAATACCTTAGTCTATTTAACGTGTAGGTGCAACGCTCCTTCCCACTTTCTTCACACCCTGAAAAATGGAATGAAAAAGTTGCAGAAACGCCAACGCGCTGGCCATGCCTCCGATGAAGGCGTTCATGGGCTATATGGTGACCACTTCCCATCTTTGTTTGTCACCATCATGGTATAAAAAGTGAAGTCGCCAACTAGACCGTCGTCAAAAAGTTCCCGTCTAAGTGTTGGTTGACGGATTTGTTTGTTTGTGTCGTATGTTTCGGGGTTTTCGTTTTGTTGTTTTGTTTCGGATACACAGTTTCTGAAACATCACGTAAAGTGTTCTCCGCCGCAAGTGGGGAGCACCGAAACATACCGATAAACTCGTAGTGTTTACAGAAACAAAATTATATGTTTCTGAAACAAAATGATTTGTTTCAGAAACACGTAGATTTTGTTTCTAAAACAGAGTTTATAAACAATTGTTGCTCAGTGAATACGTGGCTTTAGATTCTCAGAAACAAGTCAAATGTTGACGAATGTCAAGTTTGTGTGTTAGTGTTTAAATTTTGCAAGTTTTTGTCTGTGAGAAGGATTTGATTTAGTAGAATCTTGTCAAGGTAATGACTGATGGTTTAGAATGATATAAGGTATATTTCATAAATTTGAATTTCAAGATCCACTTCTTGGATACTAATAATCGTAATACCTACTTAGTTTGACATTTTGCGTTATGTTCTTTTCATTCTTTTGTCTGGTTAACACTTGGTAGGCAATTTATTTAAATACTATGCACATATTGGATTATGATATGGCTTTGTTTGTCTTTAAAGCCACTTGATCACAACTTCGCAATTTAAATACACATATAATATATACCAACATTATATATTACTGTAGGCGACGTCCCTGCTTTGTCTGAGTCGATAATGAATCGCTTAAATTAATCACTTCAAGCTTGCTTAAACAGTAGTGCAAATAAACCTGTCTGTTGTTGCAAAATTCTGTGCTAAGTTGTATCTATTACTTATGTCTAATCCGCCCACTAATACTAACCCAAATACGATAGTTATTAGCAAAGTTCTCGCCTTTAAACACTGTTTTAAGCTATCACGGTTTGTCTCTAAATTTAAAATGTCACAGGGATATCTTCCATGATTATATTATGTTTGTTTGAGTTCCCGATATTTCGACGCTGTTGCAAGCGACATGATCGCGGGTAGTCAACCCGAAATTCCCGCAAATTCTCGCCTTTAGGCGAAATTGTATAACTCTATTTTCTTAGCAGAAAAAAAGTTTTACAATTCGCGACATAGTTGTAAATGCGTAAAAATATTTAGGTAAGAGCAAATCTGTCTACTGCCTTTCTAAACATACCCTATTATTTAATCTATTTCTATAAAAATTACAGAAACTGTCACCTTAAACTGGCTAGGCAACTTCTCATACAGTAATTCTTGACATTATTTAAGTATTTATTAAATCGATATTGTCAAACCCACTGCTAACACTGTTGAACAAAGGCCTCCCCCAAATCATTCCAAAATAATGCCCTTTTAGAGCGCCTTTTTAGACCAGACATCGCAATCTAAAACGTTGATAAAAATGACCGCATCAACTAAAAAAATATCATGCGGCTAAAATACAAAATGGAAGTTTATGTCTTCCAAATTCAAATGCAATAGCTCTATCAAAAATGAATTCCCCTAACTAACCAAGCGATAGAAACCAATTAAAACGAAGAATAAATTCAATTTAAATTCAGCGCTTCGAAGAAATGAACTGTCCTAATCCGTGGGACTAAAAGTCCTATAAATCTCAAATATCTAATAATAAAAAACCGGATTTCAATCAGTTTATTACTTATGTCATTGTATGTTGTTCTTTTTTGTCCAACAAACGAATTTGTATTCTGTTTCGAAGGCTTTGATGTTGAAATTTGAGTGCAAAGTTGGCGACGATGACTTAACTTTTTTTGAGGTTATAAAAACTTGTCATGTAGTGTTTTTATAGGCGTTTGTGTTTTGTGTGTAGACTTTATTTACTTTATAGTCATGACATGGTTGACTACTTTAAAAAGCTTCCATTTTGTTACTTTGTCGACTCTGCTACTCTTATGAAAGTACTAGTGAAATGGAAAAACCAACTTTCTTTCTCCAAAAATAGAATAACATTGTGAGAAAATAATGTACATTTATTTTGGCTCAAAATAATAAAAGCAAACGCTATAAACGGCCCAAAAAAGTCTAGGTGGCCTACCACCATATTATTTTAAAAGAGTAGGTAACCATGGAATTTCTTGCCGGTTCTTATCCATGGAATCGACCAACCCGAGCCGAGCACCTGTTGTCGACGTTTTATAAGTTCCCTCATGGGTCTTTGTAAATTAAAAACATTTGATTTTGAATAATTAACCTAGGTTACAGCAGTACCACGGGAAATAGGAATAAAAAGGCCAGTTAAAGAAATAGGTTGGTTTGCAGTATGGTGGGTCTACAATACAGTCAAGACTGACCTTCCTTCCCGCAACACTCATGAGCATTTGATAGAAGAAGAAGGAAACATTTGATGAAGTGTAAAACGGGATAATTACCATGTTTATTATTTGTTTTAAGTTTCCGATATTTCGGCACAAAACTCCAAGTTCTATAAAGAGAATGCTCTCGCGTTAAGACAGAGCAACCACATGATCACTAATAAAGCCACTTCCATATACAACAAACTATCCATCTCATTGACAAAGAAAGGGAAGAGACATTTCTGCAATCAAATAACCCACTTAAAATGCTGCAACCCATAAACAGACCACTCTCCTTTAAATATTTCGGCCAACTCCTTTATATGCAACCGACAATTTAAGACCTTCAACCAGAACTGGTTAAGAGACGGATAAGTCCAAGACAAGTGTCTTACAAAATGCATTATTTAACTGGTCAAATACCACAGTTCACCGATCAAAAATCATCCCTAACACTAAGTAATAAGGTGGGAAATAAAATGGTAGTAACGACAGGCATCCGCCATTCTTTTTTGGCGGCAACAACTTTCACTTTTTGCAAGTAATGCCTCATTGTGTGTTTGTTTATGTGGTTATGCAATGATTGAGATGCGATTCTTGTTGCTGAATCTGTGGGTAATGATGCGTTTAACTAAATGTTTGTGGGTCTTGATAGTTTGATCTTTTTATAGAAATCTAGCTATACAACATTATTTTTTGTTTATGCAAAACCTGATACACCTGTCCATTATTTTTGTGTAAAGAATCTATGTACAAAATTTCAAAACCGTATCATTCAAAATCAGAAAGTTAGGAGCTTGTATATTACCTGGTTGTCGCTGGTAGTATCAGAACGAGAGATCCCTTTCGCTTTCCCAGTAGAAACATATTGTTTTTCCTACTGCTCCACTATTCCTTTCTGTTTAAGTTCGTTGCACTACAAGGCAGGTAAATTCATTCTCCGGGACACGTCGAGCTTCATTTTCTCGGCGCTTTTCTTTTGGTTGTCTGTTGATTCTTACTCCAGGAGTTGCAGTGGTTTGGGAATAGTGTAGTGTGTATGTCCCAGAAAAAGTCCCTTTCACTCCGTCCTGGGTCTCATTTGATTTTGATACGTAAAAAGGCCTTTACCACTGAGCCACCACTTGTCTTAATATCACAGTTGATTAATCAAAATAAGAAACGAAAACTCCAATACTTATCATTTAGATCCTCTAGACTAGACCTAGATCATTTTGCGGCGCACACGCAACTGTACAGATCACTAATACCGAGATAAATGGCCGGTATGCAACGTGAACTAGTATAAGTAGCATGTCAAGGTAACTAGCTATTACTAATGTAACCTGTACTTATAATTATGTTAGTGTGGTCTAAAGCAAATTGCCAAGGCTTATGGTAAATCAAAAATAATTTTCAAAATGAATTAAAAAAAATAATAATTTTGATTATAGAAAGAAAGAAAGAAAAGGTTAATTGACTGTATTCTAACTATACTATATTGATAATATTCGTGCTGTTATATTATAGGTTTTCTTTTTTTCAAAAGTAACTCTTAGGCGCCTGTAACTTTCAAACTATGTATTACAAATTTTGAAAAAAAAAAAACCTATTAACCTAGTTTTTTACTGTGTAGGAAGCATTCTAAAAAATCATTGAGATAGGATAACATTTAGGGGTAGGAAAACGTTTTCTCTTATAGTATGGATGAGCGCTCGGTAGACTATCCTCTTAAGTATTCGATTAAGACATTTGCAATTTAACTTTATTGACTAGATTCCGTAAGCAAAATGGTAAACTAAGTGTTATTTTTGTCGTGTAGGCTATTAATAGGAAATCCATTGGCTCACTGCCAGAGGATTCCATAAGATATTGTATCCTTTACTTTATTTTATTATTCCAAAGGAATAATTTTAAATTAAAAATCTAGCCTGGAATGATTATCCAATCATTATGCCAATTTAATATAGTTATTTTTTTTTAAGTTGGACATGTCTGCCGCATGCCGAACGAGATGTGGGCACGCAAAGCTCATGATTGGTGCCCTGGAGCGACACAGGGCCGCGGTAGACCGCGAAGGAGACGAACTGAATGTATTTCTTGAGCATTGGAAAGAGGTGGTGTAAAGTCGTAAACGTTGGAAGAAGGGAGGCCTTTGTACAGCAGTGGGACAGTACAGACTTATTAAAAAAAACTTCGAAAATAGAACAGTAACCTAGACTGTCAACAAAAATATTAACTGTTACAAAGTATTACAACACCTGTGCCCCCAAAAAATGAAAAAATAATGTCCAAAAACATCATTTATAGAACATCGTTGGGTACGGTTAGCCCATACAATATCTGAGCAGCACTAAAAGAAAAATGGCGAATGTTGAGTAGCATAGGCTGAGATAGTTGTCAAAATGCTTCACTCTCGTCTGAACTCAGCATGGTTTCAGCCGATAATTTAGTCAGCATAGGCTGAATGCTGTTCAGCATATTGGATTTCTGTTCAGATTTTGTATCGGCTAACCGTACCCATTGTGGGTGTAAATAAAACCGAAGTTACCCGAAAATTACCGAACTTAGCCGATCATCTACGCAAAGCGCAAACTAGCACTGTCCTTGCGTTTGCGCATTGCCCCACATTCCGACGCCAGTTACTTACCTACTGTTTTGCATGTCCGTTTTGATGCTTGTCAATATTATAACTATATTTTATATTAAATAAATTGTTTAAATAAAAATATAAGGTCATGTTTTCACAGCCGGTTTGGTATTTACGACTAGCCAATTACTTTTAATTGAACTTTAAAATGGTATTCATTCTTATATTTTGGTAGTGAGATGACCTCAATATTGTCTATCTAGAATAAAACATTTATTTTGTAGGAATTAAATTTTTTATATTCCATTTTGACTTTTTCATTGTTTTTTTTTCACAGTCTAAAAGACTGAAAAAAATCCCCTATTTTTAAGAAAAAATATAAGTCACTTGTTTAAAATCCACAAAAGTAATCAAAAAGGAAGACATTTCATATTATACTTACCTAATGACTTTTTTTTCGACTTACAGACAACTTATAATTTTAATGTAATCCTTTTTTGTAAGTAATTATTAAAAACTTTGGTATTAAGCTTAATTTCGAATTTCAGCAACAAAAATAAAACAGAAATAATTAGCCCAATTATTAAGCGAAGTCAAAGTACCGGAAAAGACCAACCTTAAAATACTCAACCGCCGAAATTATATCAACCTTAAACAAAACAGACTAAGAACCGTGAAAAAAATCGTGTCCGGAAATATAAAAACACACCCTGTATCGCCCCATCTGTACTTTAATTAATTGGCCACATTAATAGCTGCATTCACAAGGTCTTATATTTCGACATCAGTAATAACTTCCAAGATATAGATTTGGTAATGCAAGCCTTTATAGATGAAAGATAAAAGTTGTGGCTGGGCCACAAGTAACAAGCTCACGACAAGCGTCTTGCGTCAGCGACTGCGGAGAAAATTAATCGAAGAAGCGTTTAGTAACAGCAACGCGGCTTGCCAAGTGAAGAAACCATAGTAAAGAACATCATCATCATCATCATCAGCCTATTAATGTTCCCACTACTGGGACACAGGCCTTCTCTCAGTGAGAGGGAGTGGGCCATAATCCACCACGCGGGCCCAAGGCGGATGCGGCGGAAGGCGAAGAGAGGAACACGCGTTTTAATAACTCGTAGCGCAGTAGAAGGTAGAAGTGTTATCGCCTGAGATAAATAATGAGGCTTTCTATTTACATGATGTAAAACAGTTACATAGTGTAAAACAGTTCATCTAAATAATATATGTATCTCGATACATGATCAAGCTACAAGATGATTTACGACATAAACAATAGCTTTAAGCGTCACCGCTGTGGGACATTTCATTTCATTTCATTTATTTATTCATCGAACAATTTACATTGTGTTTGAATTTACAATACAAAATCAAAACTTAAAAATAAAATATCAGTCAAGTAAATAAACAATCAAATCTAGCACCAATTACATCAAATCATATGTCAATTAAATTAAATGTCAACCAAATCAACTGTCAATTAATTAAATGCAAATAGATTAAACATCAATAAAATCAAAAGTGAAAAATACAGCAACACGTCAATTAAATCCAAATGTCAGTTAGATTAAATGTAAATAAAAACATCTGTTGAACAATTTCAAATAATTCAAATATCAGTGAAAAATAAATGGAATTTCAAAAATAAGAATGTAAATCATAAAATTATCTGGAGTCATTCGACATCAAATCGGATACAGAATATAAACATTTTTCTATTAGGAAAGCTTTCAGTTTTGACTTAAACAAGTTAGTGTTATACACCAAGGATTTTAGTTCCGTAGGTAACTTATTATATAATTCTACTGCTTGGTAACGTGAACAATGCGTTGCTATGTTAAGTTTAGGTACCATTAAATTTTTAACAACTTTTCTTCTTGTACTTTCTCTCAGCTGTCTTTCTTTTTGATTGACATCCGATTCCGACATAAGATGTTGGTCGCATAGTGTAAAGTGATCCACGCATTGTGTTACACACTTTTGCAAGCATACCGCACGCCATAAATTGCGTTGCAAATCACGTCATAAGTCGCGTCGCATTTCGTATCTCCTGAGGTTGTGGCCAAGGCCTAAAAGATGGCAGATAAACAAACCACAAGCGGGCTCGAACAGTACTGAAGTTATATTGCATAATTATAGACATTGATACAGTCAAAACTTGATAAGTAAAAGTTATATCAGTGTCTGTAATACATAAGTTTTTTTACTAACTGGCAACCTTCTCAATGACGTATGAGTGTTGCCAAAAAAAAAATGACGTCGTTTGAGTTGTTCAGGATCTACAGGTTGTCTTTAAGTTGTTTTCGGTTAAGTCTTGGTTGGTATGTGGGTTAGAGAGCGCTAAGCGCAAATAAAAAAGACAACATTCAAACTTGACTGACCGAAAGCCATCCTATTGTTTCAGTTATCAATTACAGAACCCACACAAAATTGATTTGATCTTAGCGTAGATCTTAACTCCCTTTTAGAGAGACTAGACGTAAGTCTTAATATAGTGGGTATATTATAAGACGATTATATGTGTATACATTTAATACCAATCTATTTCAAATAAAATAAGGTGTCTTTTCGGATAAAATAGGAAAAAGCTAGACAGCTTTGCATCTTTAAGCATTGATTAACTTTTAAATACGATGACATCATCTATACTTATAGAAGTGCAAGTTGCTCAACCAATTAAAAGACAGACGGTAAAAGTAAAACTCCTTGACGCAATCGCCGGTAAAACATGAAATTACACTTAGGAATTCTTTCTTTTTACCGCTCCCAGTATTCCAAATTGGGTCTCCACTAATGAAGAGAAAAAACTGAACAGGACGCGTCCACTCTCGTTGACCTTGTGGCCAAATATAGAAATGATTCAAAAACCAGAAAGAGAGGTTTAATCTTTTTATTTTTCTTCGAACATGGGTTTTTTGGGGTTAGATAATGGTTAAATAATAACCGCCCAGTCGATTTTCAAGGTAAAGCTACGCTCCGAGGTTTATTGTAGATAGGTGACCATTTAGTTATAGTTTCCTCCGTGCCTCGGAAAGCATGTAAATCCATTGGTCCGGATTGTCATTAACTTGAAAATCTTCGACAGTCGTTACTGTTACTCAGAAGCCCGAAAGTGTGGGGGCCATAGATTATTTCTGTGTTGGGGCAGAACATTTTACAATAAGATTGAAAATGATGGACTTAGCAAAATACGAAAAGCACATGCCTACTGTAATCACACATCCATCTTCCAGGCATAGCTAGACCCTAAAATCATTCACCATCATTCCCTGGAAAGGAAGTTTAACAAAAAAAAATGTTGAACATAAGCTTCAAGTTTTTAAATCAGTTCAAACCATAAATCAATTTATTTTCGGCTCGTAAAAGATTTATTTTCGAAAAAGTTAAAAGTGATTTTTGTTTCAGTAATGGCTGTTATTATAATGATGAATATCAATTTCGCATCTTCGTATGAATATAATTTGTATGCCGAACGTGTGTACTAAGTTTTACTTCCAATTAGCGCTTTTAAGGGGCTGTTGACACTTTTACGGTGACACTATGAACTAAAATGTTATTGGCAAAAAAAAGGAGATTTTTGAAGACTGTCTTTTGTGGCTGTCACTCTAGGTTGAAATAATCAAAGGCCTTATCATGAGTTATCAGTTATTCTGCCGTGAAATAAACAGGAACTTTGACATTTTCAAATTGACAAACGAGGAAAAAACAAGTTCCTTTTTCGCACACCCTGGGCGCTGTTCCAATTTTCCATACAAGAAGCGCTGTGAATACTGGAAGGACGCTGTAAAGTAAAAGAGTGAAAACTCGTGATAAGGATAGAGTTTTGTTTTTAATTTTTTAATAAGATTAGATCGTAAGAGTGGAGTGTAATCACCACATTAAAAATGTAGATTTTAATTTCTACTGCTTCTTGTCTGGTACAAGGTATTTAAAAAATAAATTAAACAAATAATTGTTGCTGAAACATACAGTACATTCCAGAGACGAAAATAAAATCCATTTTCGAGTCACAAAAGTGGTACAATTTCATTTTTATTTCACTAAATTCGGTCCCTTTTGATCGTTTCGAACTGTACCGAAAATATGCAACCCGTCCTTAACAGTCAAACGTTTTGACACAAAATATGGCCTGAGTCAGAAAAACTTTATTTATGGCATCGTTTTAAAACCCGAAATCAATTAGGATACAAGAGCAGGCGCCCGGCAATCAGTCATGTTTGTACTTTTGATTTTTATTTTTAAAAACATTATCGGCAACAACTTCAAAGGTTGGATTTCAAGACATGGTTTTCACCCGACTGAGGCGCAGCCCAAAAGAAGAGTAATGTGTTTACCAGTATGTACCTATGACCGTTTCGGATTTCTAGATATTACATTTTGATGGAAAAAGACAAGTGTCCTAGGATACTTCAAAATTGGGAAAAAGAATATGGCTGAGTTTGCGCGCCATTTCTGACTATTTTTTTTTAATGAATTCTTTATAAAAGGTGATTACAAACCGCAGTGGTAGACGCCCCCGGCGACAGACGTCATTAGACAATCTCCGGCCACCGTAACACGAGCATACGGGCGGCGAGTAATGGGCGACTCGCTGTCCGACCATGGACCATGCTCGGGTCCGAAGACGGCGCGTTGTATTCCAGGTGCACCTCAAAAAGTGTCAGCACAATGACGGGGCGCCTTTAGAGAGCCAAAGACTACCAGGGTCGCGGGACTACTGAATTACCATGACATCGGAACTTAAAGAGCTATTGAAGGTCACCGTGTATTTTAGTCAGTACAAGTCTGACAGGGCAGAGCGGAAACGACCGCTCTGCCCTGGGTGGGAGAACTCATTGATGATTTTATCACGCTAAAAAAAAACTACGTGGGGTTGTCCCGGGCTATTGAAGAACACCGTGGATTTTATCAGTACAAGTCTGACAGTCCCTCCCGCCCTGCCCGGGGTGGGAAGACTCATTTGATGATTTTGTCAAAACTCAATAGTGCTTTCACAACAAACGTTTCGTTTCAACTGTCACCGCAGACTCTCTCTTGCCAAGATGTACCAAAAGAAACAATATGCGTCGAAATATTTTGGTAATCTTACTAATTAATAATTTAATTCTAAATTATTCTAGGTGATTTATAGTTGGGAAAAGCCGAAAAGGCTAGGCTAGATGATTCTAGCTGATTAATCTATAACTTTAAAAGGGATCCAACTTTGAAAGCTGAAAAATGAAGCTGCATTTCAGGGATATAGGTAGCCGTGATTTGGGCATGCGCGTCATCCGTCCGGGACCCACGCCCTAAAAATCAATCTTGCATAGGGCGAGTCTATCTGACCTCGCTAGCTTTTAACCGAAGTTGCAAATCATAACGTTTACTCAAAAATGCATGTAATGTGGTCATTATTTTGACAACCTTGTTTGAGCAAAGTCGCCTTTGCCGGAGTGTTTCTAGGAGCGGCCAGTAATGTTTTTGCTGGCCGCTCTACAGGTCGGTAATACATTGCCGGCCGCTATTTTGACGTTTCAACGTTTTAAAAAAACAAATGCAAAAAGATTTTATTTAAAACACAGCTGTTTGTATATAAAGAGGTAGGCACAAAAAGATTGTATTCCATATTAAAAAAAAAAAATACAAAGAAGTAACAAAAGCGTGGTTCAGCGAAATTTTAATTTTTATTTAGTGACTTTTTTTTTGCTTTAAGTAAGTGAAGAAAATATACCTAACAGTCAAACACCGCATTAAAATTATCGCAAACTATTAGTAAGTAATATGAAACCCGGTGTTGAATTTTAGTAACTGTACTTTTCATATTGTTATTTTAATTAATTTTCTAGTTAATACCTATATGTATTTTATTTAAATCACTTGCTGGTTTTATTTAGGTTAGGTACTTGCATTTTTGAGTAAAGCACTATACAAGCCTTGGCCCATTATGACTCTTCGCTGGTCACGCTATGATTGCCTCGAGCTAGCCTAGCTACGCTCTAGGCCTTCCAGCTTGGCCATCATGCAGCCCTTGCTGTCCTCACTGTAAAGGCCTCGGCCTCCGGCCTCGGCCTTTATCTCAGCTCGTCCATCAAGTGGTGCATGCTGACCGCGCTGTGTCGGCCTGGAGCTGCGCTAGGCTGCGCTGTCGGCCATCATCAGCGCGACCAGCAAAGTAGCCATTATAGGCCGCGGCAGTAATGTACTATTACGCACTCAACAATAAATTTCACTTTTCTGGTTCGAAACAACGAAAATTAGGCTCAAGCGTAAAATGTCCCTTTCGCAAAATGTCCACAGGTAGCTTAATGTCCCTTTCGCACAACGACGATATAATACTAGACTCGTAATAACAGGCGACCGATGTCTGCCAACACATTAGGCAAAAAAGTCTTATATTCGTCTCATTTCGACCAATCCTGTGAGCCGTAAACATACGTTGAGACAGAACAGACCTTGAGTTAGCCAATCACAACGCAGTACCCCGTCCCCCTCGCTTACGTAGTACCTCAGCGAGTTGGCAGAATAATTTTCGTTCCTTAGATCGTGCATGCGTAGTCTAGTATTATATCGTCGTTGCTTTCGCAGAATGTCCCATTTCGCAAAATGTCCCTTTCGCAGAATGTACCCTTCTGAACTTTTATATGTACGTTTCTTAGTTCAATAAACAGGCAACTTACTACTTTTGATGATGCAAGTGTCACTGGATACATAATTAATTGAGTAAAAGAAAATGGTTTACTTCGGGTGCAATAGTGAGCTTTTTCCGTAACTATCGAGAGTTTCAAAATGAAAAATTTTAAGTCACTTAGTTGTATCTACCGACTGAATAATGAATCACCACTTTCAACAATCTCTCAATTATAATATGAATCTGTTACTTTTTATATAACTCTAATACCTAATACTCTGATCAGTTCGGCCACAAAACGTAATAATTACGTTTTCCTACAAAATTTCGAATCGACCGGATTCGCCATTTTAGTCTACCACTTCCCGGTTCCCATATCGGACATTAATTAACAATTGTCCCACAAAACCCAAATAAGCACAAAAAGCAAACACCACTTGCAATACACACTAATGAGGTAACCAACCAAAATGGCGGATCGGCTTACCCACAATTCATTCCCCGATAGGATAGCACTTTGTTTCCAGAAAAGGCACCCCTTATACAGTGATCCGAATGTAAAGACTATCTTCCGCACATCTTCAAGGCTTCGCCTATTGAGGTGTCGCGGCTAACGAGCTGATTCTAGATATCTAGCAAGAAAGGTGAAGAGACAAACACGTAACAATGTGTGAAAGGGAACACAATTATAAATTGTTGCTGCGGAATAGTTGAAAGGGAAACTTGAATGAATAAGTTAGAAACTGTGGAGTTGGCTTATCTATAATATAATGGGCGTCGAGTAGTGGGTAGCTCGCCGCCCGATCAGGAACTAGGCCCGGGTCGATGGCGCCTAATATTCCACACGCCTCTCAAAGAGCTGTCTCTCTGTCATAATAAGGCCTCTGGGCGCCCAAAAGAAAAGGTTTATCTTAGGAGGTAATGGCTCTTCAAATTGTAAAGAGAAGTCTTAGTACGGTTTTATCTCAATATTTTAATTTCTCCCCGCCGGGGTTGCGGGACATACGTATACCGCGACTCCGGCACACAAAGGGCTACCGAGGACACCGTGGATTTAGTCAGTACAAGTTTGACAGTCCCTCCCATCTCACAATCATCAAATGAGTCCTCCCACCCCGGGCAGGACGCCCGGGGTGGAAAGACTCATTTGATGATTTTACCAAGAAAAAGAAAAAAAATATAATTTCTAGGAAACCGCTTGAGCGATGTAAGGTTTTGGTTGATAAACATATTTCTCATGTAGTTGTATTGACGTTTACAATACTTGCATAAGCTGCAAGTAGTTATTCCGAATCTGGCTATTTGGATTATTTTAATTATTATAATTAAAATGTGAATTGAAATGCTTGCATTTAAGAGGATAGAATAGCTGCTGCCATTTCAAAAAATAAGTATTTAGAAAAACTCTTACTGTCCCTCTCACGCGTTGAAAAAACCCCGATCGTGCGATAGAGAGCATTGCAACTCGCGACTGAGTGTACGTATTTTTTATATGAAATTTGTCTCTCGGGAGAAAACGTTTTTCACATACTAAATCACGACCAACCTCTTAGATTCTGGTGTCAATCGTTTCAGCATATTATATTCTAGGTTTGTATGTTTTGTTTTTTTTCTTAAACTTCTTTGTTTTATAAATACAAAGGTTTTACTTCAATGAAGATTTTGTCATAAAAATAGTAACTTTTAGGCCCGACGCTGCGTTAAACGGGTCCCCGCGACGGACAACCGTCGCGGGTCCACGTCCGTGGTCCCGCGCGTGGCCCCGTCCGTGGCCCCGCGCGGGGACACGGGCGTGGATACGCGGCTGGTTTCCGTGGGTATGCCACGGTCCCCGTCGCGGAGACCGATTTACGCAGTGTCGCTAGTTCAATTTGAAGATTTTTATTTCAATTTCAAGTTAAAGCGCGATATGTAAAAAGTTGATTTGGAGTGACACTGAAATCGAACATTTGTTGGATGTTTATACTTCCTATTCTAACTTATACTTTTTTTTTCCTATTATGTATTTCATTTAAACAAATACCTACAAAAAGAATTTGAGACTGAGGAATTTTTCGCAGAGAGTTACACATATGCAATTTTCATGTTTTGGTAAAAAAATAGAACTTCTTGGCTAAAAAAATGTTGGATTATTGTGCATCTATAATCTGTATCACCTACTCTCACCATATTCCAAATTTCAGCATCGAAGGAATTTTTCGAAAGCCTTCATACAAAAAAAAATTGCTCTCTGTTTGCTCCAGTAAGGGTCGATTTATACTAGCGCAGAGTCGAAGCGCATCGAAGCGTATTTCTAAAACTGAACATAACAATTTCAACCTTAACTCCACAGCGTAACGCAGACATTACTTCTAAGATTTTCACGATTCACGATCAGCGTTCTTCACTTTTTAAAATCTTAGAAGTAATATGTGCTTTACGCTGTGGAGTTAAGGTTGAAATTGTTATGTTCAGTTTTAGAAATACGTTTCGATGCGCTTCGACTCTGCGCTAGCATAAATCGACCCTTACATGCACCGTGTATAAGCACCCTTATTGACTGAACAAGCCCGTGCGTGTTACCGCTGGCAGGCACCGCGCGTAGAGCCGCGCGTGGCTCCGCGCGTGGCCCCGCACGTGGTTCCGCGCGTGGCTCCGCGCGTGGCCCCGCACGTGGCTCCGCGTGGGTCCCCGCACGGGTCCCCGCGACGGAGCACTTTTGTATAGAACCGCGCGTGCATCCGCGTAACGCAGCGTCGGGCCTTAGGCGTCTGTAACTTGCAAACTATTATAAATTTTTAAAAAAAGAAAACCTATAAACCTAGTTTTTTACTGTGTCAGATGCATTGTAAAAAATCATTGAGATAGGATAACATTTATGGGGAGGAAAACGTTTTCTCTTTTTGTATGGACGAAAGCTCGGTAGACGATAGTCTTAATTTGTTTTATTTTGTAAAACGCCCCCACGATAAAGGAGAAAATCCTAACGCGGAAAGAAAAGTGGAAAAACAAACATTCAAAAGGCTACTAGTTATCCTGGAGGGGTATTACAACGTCTTAAAACCAGGCTTGTTCCAGTGAGTGAACGAGATGGCGCTAGACAACTTGAATTAGCTCTGTCACTTTCACACGCCGGAATGAGCCTGGTTTTAAGACGTAATACTCCCCCAGGACACTGCAATCTTAGTTATCTTTCAAATACATTCGCAATTTCTTTTCCTATTGTCCATTCATTATAATAATAATATTCCACAACTATCACACAACGCCATCTAGTCCCAAGCTAAGCAGAGCTTGTGTTATGGGTACTAGATAACTGATAAACATACTTATATATTTCTAAATACATACATATTATAGATAAATTACACCCAGACACAGAACAAATGATCGTGCTCATCACACAAACATTTGTCCTGGGTGGGAATCGAACCCACGACCTCCGGCATAGCAGTCAGGGTCACTAACCACTAGACCAACAGGCCAGTCAAATTATGTTCCCTATACATAACAATGGTAACCAAGTAAAATAAAAGCTAGACTCTAGGAAGAGTCTGCATTGTGACCTGTTGTGTTGTCACAATAAATCCTAGTGCCAGAGACATATATTTTAAATTGTTCCCGACTTATTTTTGTTAGGTCGGTTGGTAGTACTAAGTTATGGGACGGAAGTTATAGAAAAATGTATGTGTTTTCTGGTTTAGAAAGTTGATAAAATTGATGGTTGCTAAAATAGTTACAATTTAGGATGCAATTGTACAAGGTAGTATGTTTTTTTCAAACGGTAACTTACGTAAGGACATTGAATGGATGACTAATTATTATTATTAAAGCTCACTATTTGATTCCTAAAAGCTTGAGCACTTTTTGAACGTCAATTATACATAAGTCAGTGTCCCGAAGCGACCGCTAATCTATTGATTTTGGAACGAAGTTCCTTATCGCGCGTTGTGAAAGGGGGCTAGACGGAAAAAAATCTTACGAAAAGTTGTCACGACACTTTTTGGAACGAAGTTCCTTATCGCGCGTTGCGAAAAGGTGCTAGAGCTCAAAGAGTGGAGTGGAGTGGTGCGGAGCGGAGCGGAGTGGAGTGGAGTGGAGTCGCGACGATTATTTTTGTTGATTGTATACAGTAACTTCGTTCCATCCGGGTGTCCCTTGACACCTCTCAAGTTTTTTTTAATTAAATACCTACATGAACATGCCCACGTAAAAATCAATCAATTCCATTTTATTAACTGTGCAAGAATCAAATACAAAACACTAAAGATATTTCCTCTAGCTCTTATTGCATTGAATACAGTAATTTCCCAAGCTGTTAAGCTATAAAAACATAGCTGTATCCGTCCAATAAATCTAATAGCTCGATTCAAGCAATTTGTAGGAGAAGCTGCGAATCTACACGTAGATTCAAGATGGCCGCTGACCGCATTATAATCGTAATTAAAGGAAATGGCAACATTAGCGAGATTCTTCAAGGATTATCTGCCTTTTATAGACTCTGGAAAAATGTTTGGGATTTTTTTTTGGCCTCACTTCTGTAAGTAGACGCTTCTGATTGAAAGCGAAGACATAATATAACATAAGTACTAAGAAATATGCAATGCAATTTCACTTTAATACTGAATTCCTCCTAGGCCGACATAATTATCTTCACATCTTAGTTCTCACGTGATAAAGAAACACTTCTATAAAATAAAAAATAATCGCACCTGGCAACACTTGTCTATGATAAAATCAAGATGGTTGACGAACACGTTTCGGCGGGAAACTGCCGCGACCCGTCACATTGTCGGCTTGTTAACTGCAACAAAGAAATAGTGTGTTTTTATGAATGCAGTGGGATACGGAAGTTTAAAACCACAAGGTTTTAATGGCGTGAACTAGCAGACAAAGAAAATAAACAAGAGAAACATTGAGTATTCTTTCAAAATTCAGTACTAAACTTTGTTTATAACTAAGTACCTAGTTATTTATTTTGTTTACATAAATACACATTCAGTTGCATAGAAATCAGTAAGTACCGCAAAACAATTAATAGTAATAATTCCAATTAGCGCTTAAAAGTGATTCACTTTTGTTTTTCGTTGGGTCTAAAAACCCAGGCCACTTTTTTCTGTACTAATCATGCCAGTATCAATTACACCGGGCACGCCGCAATTGCGGCGGTAAGACCCCTCTTTGAGGAGTGGCTGGAGAGAAGTCATGGCGTCCTGACCTACCGCTTGACGCAGGTCCTCACCGGACACGGAAGTTTCGGGAGGTACCTGTGTCTGATGCGAAAGGAGGAGACGCCTGGGTGTCACCACTGCGAAGATCGCCCGGAGGACACGGTGGAGCATACGGTGCAAGACTGCCCAGCTTGGGCGGAGCACCGACGTGTCCTCACGGCTGCGATAGGCGGAGACCTCTCGCGCCCGGCATTGGTTGCGGCCATGCTGCGGGGCGAGACGGAGTGGGAAGCGGTCAGCTCCTTCTGCGAGGCAGTAATGCTCGTAAAGGAGGAGGCAGGCCGCGAGCGAGAGAGGACAGCGTCCTCCCTCCGCCCCAGCCGCAGTGGTAGGCGCCCACGGCGACGGACGTCGCAAGATGATCTCCGGCCACCGTAGGCGCGGGCATGCGGGCAGCGAGTAAAGGGCAACTCGCTGCCCGACCAAGGACCATGCCCGGGTCGACGGCGCGTTGTGTCCCACGCGCGCCTCAAAGAGCGTCAGCATAATGACGGGGCCCCCCTCTCAGAGGGCCAAAGCCTGCCGGGGTCGCGGGATTATTCCCTTACCGTAACCCCGGAACGTAACAGGCTATGAAGGACACCGTGGATTTTAGTCAGTAGAAGTCTGACAGTCCCTCCCGCCCTGCCCGGGGTTGGAGGACTCATTTGATGATTTTACCACGATAAAAAAAAAAAAAAAAAGTTTCAATTACACAATAAAAAGCATCCGCTACCTCATGAAAAAAGTTCATAAACACATGTCAAAACTTTTTACTCTCCGAAAAAAAAAGTTGTTCAACATTCTCCCAAACACCAGTGGGCGTTTAAAAAAAGAATAATTTAATCGGTACCATTGTACCCCTGTCATCACATCTGCATACAAAGGGTTAGTTCTAACGGGGGCAATAAGAACCCACTGACAGTCAGCGGCGCATTGTTTTTATAACGGTTGAACTTTTTGCTAAAACGCTTACTAGAAATGTGGATTAACCGATCGAGAATTACAATTGTTATTTTTTTTATGTAACGGCATTAGTTACGGTTTGTCAGATGAATAAAAAAAAGTCGGATCATCACTGGCAGGTTGATAGAAAAAAAGATGGCGGCGAGCGGGAATTCAATGCAACTGTCAAAATCGTGACGTTTGTTTTTTTTCCTGTTTGCTCTTGCACGTACTGATATCCTTTGTGATGTAAAGGTGGAAGACTTCCATTAGATCAATAACTATATTATTTAATTGAAACAGCGTTCTTAAACTGAAAAATTTTCCAACTTGATTTGATTTATTTGACTTTATAATAATATCAAAATATATAAGTAGAAAATTAGCTTTTTCTTAATGGTTTCACTAGCTGCTCGGCTCCTATTAGATAAAGCGTGATATTACATAATGACATAGCATGATGCCTATAACCTTACTAGATAGAGACATTTTTTCAATTTGAATCAGTAGTTTCTGACGTTAATGCGTTCAATTTTAGAATAGTTTTTTTTTTTAAATATCGTACTTTCAAATTCACGAAACATGACCAAATTGACCATACAAAGAAAAGACAATGACTCCGTGCCAACTTGCCAAGTATCGCTCAGATCTGCGCAAGCGTAACATTCTTTTGCGTCACCCTGACTCACGCGCAGGTGACATTACTATTCCTTGTATGTCATGTGTTGTGACAATGATTGTGGTGTCAATATACCATCGGAAGCTTATTAGTCATCTGTCATACATAAGGTGATTAATTCTTTTATTAATAAATTGCGAGAATTGTTCAAATTCTTTGATTTAATTAGTTTCAGGGTTGCATTTGTCGTTGCAAGTCTTGCAAACCTTGCCCATTTTAATGATTTTGTTTAATTTTTAGCATTTTGGTCAAATTTTTGGCAAAATCTACAATTTATTGTATACTAGCTGACCCGGCGAACTCCGTACCGCCTAAGAACGATTAAAAAAAACCTTTTAAACCTTCCCTGGACTTTCCAAAATAATTCAAAATCAGCCAAATCGGCCCAGCCATTCTCGAGTTTTAATCAGACTAACGAACAACAATTAATTTTTATTTCTAAAGATCACTCATAAACGAATAAATCAATTAAGAATCCTTTTAAAGCAAACGATTTTTAATTCAATCTCGACGCCTAAATCAGCTTTCTGGCTGTTCAGAAACACGGAACTCTGCCACGTTCAAAAACAAATCCCACTATGTTTACAAGATAATCATAACAGGTCCAATAAAATTCATTTCACGAGTCTGTCATGTCGTCGACGCACCGTTTTGTGAACATGTGAACCGCCATTACGACGGTACAGTTAAATTCTTGGGAAATAACATAACAAACTACTGCTGGGAATCAACAAAACGATTTTTAAACTATGACTAGTCTTTGAATTACTGTTTTAGGTTTGAAAGTTTTGTGATCCATGCTTGATTTATTAGTAAGATGATCGCTTAGCAGTCAATTGAATCAGGATTTAAGTAATTTGATTTAATTGTCAATGTAAATCTAAGTAATCCACAATCTGCCTCCCAAATCAAATAACCACTGTGTCCACAAAAACATTCCAAAACTTTATGGTCAACAACAGAATCTTAAAAAAAAAACAATTATTCAATTGCCCAAATGCCCATTATCAGACGACAATAAAAGGAAAAAAAAAAACAAAACAAAAAAGTTCTAATTACAAATTTTTAAAAATGCCAATCCATTCTTACTGACACAAATGACAAGCAAAAAAACAGAAGGTTCTAATTACAAATTCAAAAAAACTCTTTCGGGTCCATAGACATCTAAATTCATGAGCACGTTCCCCCATAAAACAAAAGGGAAAACGACCGTAAGCACTAAAGTCGTCGAGGTCTTGAGGAGCACGGTTGATTAACATTTGAGACCACCTGTGTGGCTTTAGAAGTTAATGGAAACTTTTTTAGATGTTTACACGTTAGTAAGCTTGGTATTCGGTGTTTGTATAATTTGTATCACTAAGAAGCGAAACTGCGAAATTTCTACTCAATCATAACCTTTTTTTACCTATTTTGCGCGACTTTTGGGCAAAGTTTCCTATAACATTCTACTCTTCCGTGCTATTTTCTTCGGTCATTCTCGCATAATAATCTAATTATTACGAAAATAAAGTTAAATGTATTTAATTATGAATATTATTGCAATGATTGCGACAAATTTATGAGTTATGATTAAGAAAGACAGCAATCCAAGATAAACGTTTAAATAACAAACATAATTAAAACTCACTATAATACTTAGTAGGTTATGACTGACTATAAAACGAAATCAAAATAAGGATATAAGATAATGAAGGTAGACATTTTTCTTACTAAAGTGTAAAGTATAGGAACATTTTCTCAGCCAAAGCACGAGATTGTAAATATTTACAAATCGATATTTCAGACATTGTTCATGAGATGTTACGCCATGTTTTTTATTTTATACATACGCTCAGACTAGACTTTTGAATGGGCGTTGTCATTCATTTTGTTATTTCTTTTTCAGCCATTAACAAAACAATTTTTAAACAACGAAAAGCTTTTAATTGTACAGCCTTTGTTTTTTAGGTTTACGTTTATTGGTTGAGGAGCGAACAATAAAAACTAAAAGGATTGGTCACAAACTTGGAGACTAAAGTATGTAAGTAATGGCAGTTGGTTAACCAAATAGGTAAATGAGTCATTATTTTCGGACGTAAACTTTTTTAAATGTTGATTATTAGTGTCTAACAAACAAATAATCAAAGATAAAAAGAAAAAAAAAACTTGAGAGGTGTCAAGGGACACCCGGATGGAACGAAGTTACTGTATACACTCAACAAAAATAATCGTCGCGACTCCACTCCACTCCACTCCACTCCACTCTTTGAGCTCTAGCACCCTTTCGCAACGCGCGATAAGGAACTTCGTTCCAATAATCAAGCCTCTATAGTCAAAGTTCCAGTTTACTTTATGTCAGTAAACGTCAAATGTCAAGCTCGATGATGTCATCAGCCAAGCCACCACAAGCCATTGTGTACACGGCCATCAGTCACCACGATCTACGATTCCCACATTGACACACAGTTGTCAGTTCGTCACATCTTCTATCGACGTAACGCAATTTGAAGAACTGCGGGCTTAGTACAAACGCGCGGAGAAAACGAATACATTTTTTTTAAATAGTTTGTAAAACACTTTAAAATATTTCGTTGAAGGTGTACTTATCCATTTCCAATGAACTGACTGACACCTTTATAGTGCCAAAAATGTTTAATGAAGTTTTTTTTTGATTGAGATGTTTTGATGAGCCGTTATAGCCCATTGGTAAAGGCCCCCACTTAACCCGGCGCCAATGACGCTGGGTCAAATTGACCCGAGGCAACTTTAAGCGAACATATTTTTTTTATGCTTTGGTCCCATGTTTTGAAAGTTCGTGTAGCTGGAGATATAGCCCCCCTCTACCACCCTCGTTCATATGATCTGTGTAACAATGGTCGCAGATTGAGATTCACGCGCTTCAGGTTGAAACGGGTATGTATGACCCAGCGTCATCGCTGGCGTCATAATTTTATGACTTACTTTTATTCGTTACTTTAGTGTTCAATGTTAATTTTCTTTGTTATTTTTTAGTTTCTTTATAAAATGTCAGTAAAAAATGATCTGGACAGAATAATGGCGTTGTTAGAAGACTCGTATTCTGACAATGAAGATTCCTCCTCGAATCCTGTAGATTCCCGGGCCACTCCAGACATTGACGATGATGTCCACTTATTTCAGCGTAATAACAACAGCTAAAGTAAATAAAATGCAAGTTCCAGGATATCGAAAAAGTTGTCAAATATGTCCATCAAAGAAGGATAAGAAAACATCGCACACTTGTAAGGCATGTCGCATCTTCGTATGTCCAGACCACTTTGTTTCATACTGCAATAATTGCAGCAGTTCGATGGCTGTAATCGCGGAACAAGAAGACTTATCATTATATTTTTTTTATGTAATAAGTTTTTTTATCTCTTTTTTAGTCAATAAGACTATAAATTCCTATTGTTTCTAATAATGAATAACTAAAAATTAAATAATATCAACATATTACGTTTTTATAGTTGATTTCGCATGTGTTACTGAAAATGTTAATAAATATTGATTTATTTGATTAATAAGTATTATTTTTATTTCAGTATCTAACTATAATCCCCTTTTTTGATACACAATAATAAAAATAAAGACAACTAAAAAAAAAACTATTAAAGATATAAAATAAAAACCGGGTCACCATGACCCGGTGTCATCGTCGCCGTAATTATTTTCACGTCATTGGCGCCGGGTTAATAGTAATGTGGGTGAACCAAGCCAGGCGCATTACTTTGTGTAATATATGTTTCAACATCACTTTTTTTTATCGTGGTAAAATCATCAAATCAGTCCTCCCACCCCGAACAGGGCGGGAGAGACTGTCAGACTTGTACTGACTAAAATCCACTGTGTCCTTCAATAGCCCTTTATGTTCCGGGGTCACGGTAAGGAAATTAGTCCCACGACTAACACCACTAATCTAAAAACGGTGAAAAAAAACATTTTCAGGAACCAATAAAATATTGAGAGTCCTACTAAAACTTCGAAGACATGTAACGTCTATCAACCTGCACTAGGCCCACGTGGTGTGGTGGATGCACACTCACAGCATCCTCCCTCTCACAGAGAAGAAATCTGTGTCCCACCAGTGGGAACATTAGGGTTGGACCTCATCTGGCAGCACGGAATCGCCTTTTTCCGTCGCCCTTTCTCTTTCTGTCGCTTAGAACTGCCATTTGATAGACCGAGACAGAAATTGCATTTTGTCCGTGATGGAGGATTCCGCCGCGTGCTATCGCATTATGCTTTCTGTCTCGGTCTAGCAAATGGCAGTCTCAGCTATATGTTTATGCTACCATTGCGTTTATGTCTTACATTCGTGCTAGGCGCTCTGATCGTTTGTCGTCCCGCGTGCAAGTTTCTTAAAACCATGCGCCGGCGCAGCTCACATGCGCAGGCGCACGTGATGGCGCGCGCTGTGTTGTACAGTTTTTGGAATTATTGGTAAATGACATGTGTGTGAGTGACTCCTGTTTAGAATGCTAGCAGGTGCACAGTAAATTATTATTATTAGTGACCATTTTAATGCTCTATGTTCAAACATAAAACGAAGCTTTTAGGCAAAGAAAACTCGAAAAACTATCAGATGGTATGGTTGGCTGACCGACTTGCCTACTGCATTGCGTGTCGCGGGTTCGATTCCCACGGTGAGTGATGGGTAGCTCGCCGTCCGACCAGGGACGAAGCCCGGGTCGGTGGCGCGTCGTGTTTCGCGCCAAATGCCTGTTAGGGTCGCAGGTTTTTTCTTAACCCAGGATACCGTGGCCCCGGAACGTACAGGGCATCCGAAGGAACACGGGTGGATTTTGGTCAGTAAGAGTCTGACAGTCCCTTCCGCCCCACCCAGTGCGGGAGGACTCATTTGATGATACTAACAACTTTTAAAAAAAAATCTTGAAACTAAAATGATGGAAATAAGGGCTAATAATTCTACAATTTTATATTATTTTCATTGAGTAAGATCTGAGAAAGAAGATCCAATATGTATTATATTTACATAAAAGCTATTGGTAAAAAAACAGGATTATTGAATAAACACATTCTACTCAGACACAAAATGTCAAATATTTCGTTAGACAATTTCAATATAACGTGACATCTGGTGCTATTAATTTATCGGTTGTAAAAAAGTGTCTGACCTTAGTTATTAAATCTTCACTGACTAATAAAAAAGGAAATGAAATCTAAAAAATATCTTGTTTTAAGACTAGTTTAGCCTGTTTTAGAATAGAAACAAAATTAAGGAGATGCTTTTAAAATATTTAATAGTCCGCCATAATATATCAAGGAATACAAAATTAATGAATTCGTTGACGTTGTTAAAGTAAAATTGCAGCGATTTTAAGATGTTGTTACAAAAAAAGCTGATTTATTAGTATATTTACAAAAAAATAACAGACTGCTTAAAATAGAACTAAAACGATTTTAAAAAGATTATTTTAAAGATAAGTTCTTCAAATGTTAAAAATCAGCGCAGCAGGATATTAAAACACTGATATTGACATATGAATACTGAGGCTGTAGCATGAATTCTACGTATTTGGCCGTACAGCGTACTTAAAGTATTACGGCGAAAATTGTATGGAAACTGAAAAACTGAAAAAACCCTCAAAATGTCCGATAAAGTCCCCGTTTACTTTACGTAACAAGAGCAAGAAAAGTAAGGCTTCAAATTATACCTATTAATTTTAAAAATAAAACCAAAATGGTGGTGCTAAGACAATGTAAACTTTCAAATCTCTTTTAGCCTATAACTGTTTAACCGACAGCTCTAAAAAGAAGGCAATATCTTCAAGTCTTCAACTCAATCCATTCAATATCCTCAAACACGTAAACCTGCGTCAGCGCAGCTTATATCCTCAGTACGCTACTTGGCATGCGCAACACGGATCACCTCGGTCCGCCCGAGTAAACAGACGTCGATGATTTTGTGTTTAATGCATAAAGAACAAGGATTTTTTATTGGTGTTTGCGGCCATTCAAACGTTTGGTTTTACAGGTGAAGCATAAAATTTAAATATTTGAAGCATAGAGAAGAGAATGACTTTTTTTAATAAACCTTGAGTCGATACCAGGTCTAAACACCTGGTATACGACTTTCTTACAGTGCGACTGAGAAAAGTATAGACTTCCTTGTCGTGCGAAGGGCATAACTTTAACTCTGGTTCGGTGGAAAAGGAGGAATATAATTATATCAACCAAAAAAAAGATTTCAGTTTCTTAAATGTTACAGGGTCTATAAGCCTTGTAGCTCTACAAAGGAAGTTTTATTACAAGGTGTATAGACCTTGTACCGCTAGGAATGGAAAATATAGAATAATTACTGCCGCAGGTGCCGAACGTGTTAAGTCTAGATTTTTTAATAGTACTTCTTAAAATTGACACATTAGTGCCATAATTTATGATACGTATGGAGGGGAGGACTCCTTTGATGATTTAACCACGCCAAAAAAAAAATACCAAAAAATTGAAAAATTACCTTTATTTCGAAAATCGGTGGCTTAATTTTTATTTTACTAAGTTTTATGCCACCAACTTATGTCAGTTGTTATGTCAAGACTGAGTAAAATAGAGCTTCTGAACTGAACAATTAAATAATGCTACTACCTGCTAAAATTTTGTTTTTCCAACAATACTCTGTGAGCCACTAACCCACACAAGATTTTAACCTCTTCAAATAATATTTTCTTATAGTTAACTCAACCTCTACAAGGCAAACGTAAATAAAGTGTATAACACGAAGAGTAATTAAAATGACTTCTTGGACTAGCACAGGCGTTAATTCGGGAAATTAATATTTTTATAAAATGAAACCACGTCGCTTGTTGCTAATAGTTAAATCGGAAGTGTTTATTATTTTTTTTTACCACAGACAGTATAAGTATAAAATTTCTAGTTTTGGATACAAGGCTTTTGTTCGTATTGAACAGATTGGGGGGGCCCCACAATATGACTGCAAAACATTTAAAACAAAAAGAATTTTATCAACTATGCGGATCTCTAAAATAAAAATATTTTGTTACACTAACTGAAAAAATTTCACATTATTCTAGCACAATATCTTATTTATGAATATAACTGTCAGTCTTTTACCTAAATATGATTTCCATTAATAAAGAATTTATAACAACCCAAACAACTAGCCTTTTTAATTTTTCATCAACACAACTGTCTTAACATCTTTTTTTTTTGAAACTATTTACCTGTCTTAACATCTTAATTAAACTATAATAAGAAGTTACTTAAATGCTAAACAAAGTTATCTTTGTATTTATAACATAAAAGAATGCTTAAACAAAAAACATAAAAGAAATACTTTTTCTTTATAAACTTAGAATGTAACTTATATTTTACTTAACAAATTACTAATCACCTACCTACAAAAAACCTAACCAATTTTTACCAATATACAAGGTAAGTTTCCCAACGGTAAACTTAAGTAAGTATGAACTAGGTACTTAATACTAACAATATATGAAAATATTCCTAATCACTTAAAGGTAGAGGACACACATTCATAATGCTAGTTTGCACAATAGAACCTGTTACAGTTTTTACATTTAATGCTCGTACCTTTCCATCTTTGCCAGGTAGCACACTGACTATTCTGCCCACAGGCCACTTCAATGGGGAGACATTTTTATTTCTTAGAATGACCATCATTCCTTCTTTTAGATTAATTTGACTGTTTGTCCATTTAGGTCTGTTTTGCAGAGTAGTCAGATATTGTTTGTGCCACTGTTGCCAAAAGTGCTGTTGCATTTGAGTGCACCTTTTCCAAAAGCTTAATTTTCCCACATTAGCCTCTACTAAATTTAACTCTGGGTAAGACGTAAGAGATGCACCTGTAAGGAAATGAGCAGGTGACAGATATGACATGTCATTTTCATCTCTTGACATTGGGGTAAGCGGTCTTGAATTTAATATACTCTCAATTTGCACCAGCACTGTGTACAATTCTTCATAGGTCAATACAGTATCTGAAATTACACGCTTCACATGATATTTTATACTTTTTATGCCAGCTTCCCACAGGCCACCAAATACTGGGGAATAAGAAGGGATAAAATGAAAGGAAATTCGCTCTTCGTTACAAAAGTTATTAACCGCATTTTGATGGTCGGTGGAATTCTGCATGTCATATAATTCTTTTAACACATTATTGGCTCCTTTGAAATAAGTACCATTATCACAATAGATTTTTGATGGTTTGTTTCTCCGAGCAATAAAACGCTTAAGACAACCTAAAAAAGTATTAGTTGTCATGTCTGACGCCAATTCTATGTGAATAGCCTTTGTAGTGAAGCAGATAAATATGACAATGTAAGCCTTAGTAATGACAGGGTTTCTTATTCTGGTCTGTTTCACATAGAATGGGCCAGCATAGTCTGTCCCGACTATTTGAAAGGGACGAGACAGATTGACTCGATCAAATGGCAGTGAACCCATAAGCTGTGTGGCCGCTTTGGCCTTTAACTTAAAACAAATCAAACATTTGTGCAACACAGCCTTGATTTCCCTGTTGGCATTGATTAACCAATACCGCTCATTTAAAGTGCTAAGTACTAATTTCTGCCCTGTATGTTTCAATCGAAGATGTTCCTTTAAGATAATCATGCGAGTTATGTTTGATTTTTTGGGTAAAATGATGGGGTGTTGTTGTGTGAAGGGTAAGTTAGAATTTTGTAGGCGCCCTCCAACCCTCATCAATCCAATTGAATCAATAAAAGGATTTAAACTTTTTAAATTGCATTTCAAAGTACCATGTGACTTTAAAATCTTTAATTCTTCTGTAAAATGTCTCTTTTGATCTAATTTTATGATTGTTTGTAGGGCAGAATTTAATTCTTTTGGGCACAAATTACCAAGAAATTTTACATGAGCATTTTCTTTCTTAGAATTGTGTATGAACCTTTGAACATAGGACATTATTCTTATGATTTTTTCAATATTGGAATATTTAGCAAATAAACTATAGAATGAATTTTCAATTTTACATAAGTTACACGTTTTTTGCTCTTGCTTTAGTTCTGGAATGTCAAAATCAGTATTTCTATTTTTAGAATCACAGTGAATATAACTAGCACACTGCAAATACTGTGGTCCATGGAACCACAACTGTCCCACCTTGTCCTCAAGTGCCTTGGGAGAAACTCCTCTTGAGATACAGTCCGCAGGGTTATCACTGGTTTGGACATAAAACCAATAAAATTCTGTTGTTAATTTTTGAATCTGTTTTACTCGGTTAGCAACATAAACGCTTAATTTTTCGGGTTGTATCCCAAGCCAAGCGAGGACAATTTGAGAGTCCAAATATAAGAACGTTTTTACATTATATTTAAGGCATAAGATGTCCTGCACCTTTTTGGCTAACATAGCCAGCAATAATGCACTGTTTAACTCAAGCCTAGGCGTTGTTAGTTGTTTAGCCTTTGGGTTAATGCGAGATTTGGAGCACAATAGATTGACCTTGACAGTCTTATGTTTGTCCATAATTCTCAAATATAAGCAGCAACCATAAGCAACATTGGACGCATCAGCATAACCAACAAGTTCAATAGAATTAACCACAAGCATGTTAATGTTTCTAGGCACAGAAATAGTCTTCATTTCTACTAAGCTCCTGGCAAATTCAATCCATTGTGTCTGTAATGGCTCTGGTAGATAATTATCCCAATTTAAATTCAAAAACCAAACTTTTTGCATAAATATTTTTGCTTGAACCAAGACTGGACCTAAAATGCCTAAAGGATCGAAAATCTGGCTAATAAAGCTTAGTATTTGTCTCTTAGTGTATCGCTCTAATAGGTCATTTTTAGGACACTGTATTGTCAAACTATCCGAAGACACATCAAGAGACAAACCCAAAGTTTTCATGCAAGCATTATTCTTATCCAATTCCCTATTGCCAAAGTATTGCAATTCAACAGGAATGTCTTTTAAAATTTCAATATTATTTGAATACCATTTGTGCAATGTAAAACTTGCCTCACTCATAAGCTCAATCAACTCCTTCTTAATACAAAGTAATTCAGAAATACTATTACTGCCACACTGTATGTCGTCCACATAACTTGAGTGTTTCAAAACAAAGGCTGCCAATGGATATTTACTTTCAAAAATGTTTGCTAACTCCATTAGACAGCGTGTGGCCAGGAATGCTGAACTTTTCAATCCATATGTGACAGTCTTAAGTTGGACACATTGGACAGGATCATTACTAGAATTTCGCCATAGAATATTTTGCAGACAACGAAATTTGTCTTCAACCAAAATCTGTCTGTACATAGCCTTGATGTCGCATAATAAGATATATTTGTAAGTTCGAAGCAATATCAAAATGTCGAACAACTCACTTTGTGTTACATCACCATTTAGCATGATATCATTCAAGCATACTCCATTTTTTGTACGCATACTAGCATCAAAGACAGCACGGACTGGAGTGGTCTTACTGTTGGGATTTATTACGGGATGATGAGGAAGAAAATATATGTTTCCAGCACTTAAGTCATAATTATCAATATTGTAATAACTGGCATGACCCTGATTTAAATAATCTTGAATGAATTTTTTATATTGCTGACTTAAAACCTCATCTTTTAAAAATCGTTTTTCCAAATTATGTAATCTTTGTAAAGCATAGGATAAAGAATCACCTAATTGCACATTTTCTAACTCGAGCTTAAGTGGCAATGCTACTGAAAATCTTTTATCTATTAATTTAACCGAACTCTGAAAGCATTCTTCGGCAAGTTGATGTTCAGTGGACCCTTCTTTAAATACACTAGGAACCTTTTCGCATTCCCAAAAATGAGAAATTGTTTTATGCAAGGTTTTTTCTTCCTCTCTCAATTCACATAGTTGTGAATTGAGAAAAGAAGAAAAAACCCTGCCAGCAGACACTGGCAGGCTCCCAGCGGCAACATAACCGAAGCAAGTATTAATTAAATATGGCCCAGTCGGCGTGATGGGCAGCGACTCACGCTGCAACACCTGGAACAATATATCACATCCTAACAAAAGTGATATTTCGCCTGACTTGTTAAAATTGTTATCAGCTAGTTTAATATGAGCTGGAATGTTATATTTAGAAATGTCAAATGATTGCTGTGGTAAGTTGCATGTAATATTTTTTACTATGCAGCAAGATACATTTGTTTTGTAATTATTTACTGATGAGAAAACAGTACAATTTGCCCTTTGAGTCACCTTATTGGCCCCCTCAACAACCCCAGTAATAGTTTGATTTGTAGGTATAATTTCACAACAAATTTTTTGAGCCAAATTCTCAACTATAAATGATACTTGTGACCCACTGTCTAATAAGGCCCTAACAGAGGAAAAAGAACCATCTTTATTTTTCAGGCGGACAATGGCAGTAGGTAGCAATACATCTAGGCTGGTACTAGTGCCTGACATGGACACAACACTATCACCTTGCTGTGTGGCAGCAGCCACCGTAGCTGCATGCTGAGATTCCTCACTGTTTTTTGACTGGTCATGGAGGAGACTATTATGTCTCTTGTGGCACACCGTACACTTTAGACGCAACATGCACCGGTTCTTATGTTCATTCAAACAAATGGTGCACAGGTTTTTGCTTTTTACAAAGTCAGACCTCTCCAGTACTGTACACATTTTAAATTTAGGACATTGAAATAGTCTATGATTTTGTTGGCAATACTTACAGGATTGTTGAGACTTTTCAGTTGCTACACCACTCACAGATTTAATTGGTTTAGAAGACTTGTTAGACGGAGGAGTCTCCGATCTCTTTTCTTCAGAAGTATTTTCCATAGCGAGCGCCCGTTTTTCTAGAAAATCAATAAATTGGGATAGGGTTGGCAGTTCTTTTGTGTTTCTTTCAAGATAAAACCCACGATAAGTATAAACATCTACCTTTTTTGCCAAAATATTTATAAGCAGTATGTCCCAATGCTGAACAGATTGTTTTAAGTTTTTTAAGGCTGCAAGATGGAGATTGAAGTTACCTATGAGTGAGCGCAGGTTCTGAGCAGTACATTTTGAAAATGAGGGCATATCTAGCAAACTATTCACATGGTAATTTACAATTTTTGGCACATTATCATACCTATTTTCTAATAGGCTCAGAGCTGTCACATAGTTTTCATCAGTTAATGTTAAATTCTTAATTAAATTAAGAGCTTCGCCACTTAAATAGGAGCGTAAATAATATAGTTTTTCACAATCACTAAGATTTGTGTCAATATGAATGACTGACTTAAACATATTAATGAACGGATAATAGTCCGCTATTTTTTCACCATTGTATGATTGAATTTGTATTTTTGGTAAACTGTTGAACTTACCATGTGCCCCATTGTTGGGCACATTGTGTACAATCGCGGCTTTGTGTTTGTCAAGAATGCCTATGGCTTCATAATATTTTTCCTCGTACTCGTCGTAATTTTCATCGTCACTTGAATTTAAAATAAAGATCGCCTTATTGAGCCGCTCATACTCCTTGAACGACTCACTTAACCGACACCTCTTCTCGGCCAGGGCTTCGCAGGGGCATATCTTCACAGCTTCTTCGTTCAAGCAAAATTTGTGCATCCTAGTGATGCTACCTTTGATATAACCTCTCTCGGCCACTAGAACTTCTAACTTGGCTTCCGACATGGTACGTTATTGACAATACACAGCTAACAAAAATAATTTTGTAAAACACGTTGTAGAACAATTTTTACTAAGCACAAAATGGCCGCACACAACGCAATAATGTCTAACAATCCTTGTTGTAATTTGCCAACATGGTCGCAAACGCAATTCAATCGTGATTGGTTGATTCCGCAGTGTCAATTTTCAATGCTGTGTTCCTATTGGCTGTACACAATTTTGAACATTCGGATACGCACTACAGATGAAAATGACTCGTAGAACACCGCGTTGACCGCCGGAAGCGACACGATGACTAGATATCTTCCGTCTTCTTCTTTCTCGAACAAATGAAGAGTGCGCACGATGACGCTGTAGTTTGATGCACGGAATAGGCAACTTTTCAGACACGATGAGAGAAATGGACTCACTCGACTTTTCTTTTCCCTTTTTTCTCGATGATGGTGTTGTAAAATTGGCAGATCAAAAGCACCGTAGTTACAATAGGTTTGGTGGTTTTCCACACTGAATGCGCTCACCATGAACCACACGCCGCCATTCTATGGTCTGCTGCCACACTCGACGAAATGGGATTTTTAAATGTTTCTCGGACAATCCGACTCGTTGAGGACCATAACTTCTTCTGTATAACACGAAGAGTAATTAAAATGACTTCTTGGACTAGCACAGGCGTTAATTCGGGAAATTAATATTTTTATAAAATGAAACCACGTCGCTTGTTGCTAATAGTTAAATCGGAAGTGTTTATTATTTTTTTTTACCACAGACAGTATAAGTATAAAATTTCTAGTTTTGGATACAAGGCTTTTGTTCGTATTGAACATAAAGATGAATATTAAAATCCACAATACCAAGGTCAGACTCGAACCCACGGACCGTGCAAGCAAACACACATCCTCCGGAAACTGAGTCATTGGTGACGTCAGACACTGCATTCTTATTAAATACTATTTTAAGAAAATTGCTAGTGGGAACTTTAGAGTGTAAAAAAGTAATGAAGAGTTTAATTGTGCTGTGAATGGCAACAAAAAATCTTGTCAAATTACTATTTGATTGCGGTTTCAAGAATTTTTATTAATACCGTGAAGAGGCTCGTGGCCTAATAATATCAGACACACAGATGGATCTAAAAGGTTAATCCACGCTTACCTAGGTTCGTCTATGGATGGGTGACCTAAACATCTATCATAGCTCGAAGAGAGAGATATTTTACCTATTTAGTCGTTAATATTAGTCAGTGGTCTAAAAGTCTTAAAAAATCCTTTCATGTCTCGTGTTACTCCTTTGGAACGCAAAGGGCAATTGAAGAAACGGATTTATTTTTATTCAGTCAAGTTTGACAATTAATCTACCCGGAGTTGAGGACTCATTTGATGACTCAAAAACTCAAGATGAATGATGTCACTAAGATTCTGTAATATTTTTTTTTATTGAAAAGGAGTGTCCATAGAGTTTCTGGCCTATTCTTTTCCATAGAGATCTACGCCTTAGGCACATATTACAGAACGAAACTCAAGCAAATGATCTCTATTTAAATCTAGATTTCAATCAATCAAATGCCTTGAATATAGTTTTAAGTAATACTTGAGTATTGAGTGATGTTAATACGGGCCTTAGAATAACCTACAGAATTTTCACAGTTTATTTTTTATCTTTTAACTGGGACTGTAGTACCATAATTATTTTTGTAAGTACTTTTTCAGTATTTTATTTTTTAAGTATTATAGTTTTTGTCCTTTGACTATTAAAAAATGCCTGGTATTGGTGTAGTTGAAATGAATGATTTGATTATAACTTTCCACTTCAAAAACAATGACTTTATTGTGAATTTTAGGTAGAACTACAAACCCAAAAACTGTCCAATTTGGTATCATGCAGTACATGCGACTTTCGACCAATGGACCAATAGCCTTACTTTTTACAATTCACTCTAGCCGAAAACACCAATTTTCCACTTTAAAGACAGTACCACAGAATACATTAACAAAATTATAAGCTAGTATTAGAAGTTTTAAGACTGTATATTGGACTCAAATGGAATTAATTGCAGTAATAAGAATAATGTACGCAGCATATACTATATTTATATTATTATGATAGAAGTGTTATTACAGCTTATGATGGCATGTATGACATCACTGGTAATGTTATGACACGGATGACAGCTGTGCAGGATAAGGCCGCATATTCTGAAAGTTGGCAACGTCGCAAAAAGCTGTCAAAATAAATACAGGTTTTAATTAATTTGGCAAGTTTTCTGTCTGAAAACAAGAAATTAGGACCCTAGAAACGGTAAATTTAAACTCAAAAATTTACAAACATTTTTAAACTTAACCTAGCAATGTTTCGACGAAAACCCGCAGTTTCTGGGATTTTCCTCTAGTCTGTTTTAAGTCAATATTACGTCAAGAGCAAAAATAAAGTAAATAACTAAAACTAACCTACCCAACTACTATCTCAAAATCCAATGCAAAAAAAAAACACCTAAATCACTTAAAGACGGCCAACGAAAAATTAATTACTATGAAATGACCAACCGACATTTTTTCATACGTTTATTGAACGTACACAAAGAACCTTTGTAATTACATATCAATGACAACGCTATAAATTAATTACAGTCCAATAATGCATTTGATTACATTGTAATCAACTCGTGCGCAGCACATGTGCGTGACCTTGTTGTAACCTTCTAATGTCAGTGGGTGGTATCGAGAATGCTAAAACTGATTTTTCAGAGATCATGATTCATAAAGGTTAGCATTCAGATCGCTTTCAATTGTAAAAAAAAATAACTTTCCTTAAAAAATATAGAAAAATCTGTATTTGTTTAAAAATCAATAACTGTACCCTTAGCATGAGTTTTCAGTATTTGAGACGTAAAGTAAACTGTAACTTTGACAATTTCAAATTGACAATTTTCAAGGAAAATATTAGTTCTTTCTTCGCACACCAGAAGCGCTGTTCCATTTTTTCATGCAAGAAAAGTTGTAAATAGGCACTGTAAAGGCGCTGTAAAGTAAAAGAGTGAAAATTCGTGCTAAGGGTACTGTTTGTTAGTCACACTAAAACTCGAGAAAGGCTGAACCGATTTGGCTAATTTTTGTTTTGAATTATTTTTGGAAGTTCAGGGACGGTTTAAAAGGTGATTTTAAACCTTCCATGGACCAGGCGGATGATAAAAGATCCCATACATAGCTATAGTAATCCTAGCATATGGGTGCGATACACGGCCTTGTTACAGCAACCTTCACGTCAAGTGCGCACACGCAGCGTGGGTGGCTTCAACAAACTCATAGCGTATAGATTTCGACATGGAGACTTGTCTTTTGTTTGAGTGACAGCTTATTATTGGTAATTGTTAGATTGCTGATCAAAGCCATAAGATATTTTATTTAGAAGACGGATATTGACATAATACTTGCTTAAAAAAAATATAAGAAGTTTCTTAGTATTATAGTAGTGTGCGTTTGGCCGTGGTTTGTAATCTCAACTCCTTTTACATTGAACTTAGACATAGCTTTTGTATGCTGGAAAGCAAAATTCGAACCGCAAGCATTTGCTTTCCTTTTTGTGTCCTCCCACCCAGGGCAGGGCTGGAGCTATCAAACTTTTACCAAATAAAATCCACGGTGCCTTCAATAGCTTTTACGTTCCGGGGTCATGGTAATGAGGTAAGTCCCGCGACCCCGGCAGGCTTTGGCCCTTTAGAGGTAGGCCCCGTCATCTTGCTGACGCTCCTTGAGGCGCGCGTGGAACACAACGAGCCGTCAAACCTTTTCTTTTTTGATGGAATATAAAATCATAAAATGAGTCCTCCAGCTCTGGGAGAAAAGAAAAGGACTTATAGACTTTACTTAATAAAAACTCTGTTGCACAAGTTGTGCTTTACGTTCTAGCCCCGCGATGCCCTTTTTGAGACAACGCATCACAACCGGAAAACATCCACTCCTGGACGTCTCCATCCATGTTTCTACATAAAAACCGGACCATCGCTACTACTATACATAACAAGTATATAAACATCGTAGAATCCTCATTAAACAATTACATACAATATCTACGCAACATATCTCTACTTTCAATTACGCTGAGGTTATCATAATAACATCTAGTATTGCAGCCGAAGGTTCTAGACACCTGGCTAATAACAGCATTATTTAATAGCTATGTAATGAAAATACTTGTAATTGCGTATTATATGGCTAACATATTATGTATGTAAAACTTGAATTCGAATAAAATACAACCTGGATCGACGCGATCCAGTTCAGACTGTGGGAAAGAGACAGAACTATACAAGTCGTCTAGCGCCATCTCTTTCCCACAGCGTATACTGGATCGCATTAAGAGTTCGTGGTAGGCCACCAGATAAGAAATAACTAGAGAAATCGTAAGAATTACAGTCAAATCACAATTGAAAAGAATAATAAATAAAAAAATGCATTACTTTGTACAGAAAATATTTTTTATTTATTTTTTTTGTAAATAAGTAATGATTCTTTGACCTTAGACTAAAAATATAAAGATAATGAATTAAAGTTGTCCGACACAAGAATTTCAAATCTCTAAAAAAATTTTTTTTTCTTAAACCATGGAACATGATTTTTCTTGCTTATAAACTGTACGACCTTGAACTTAAAATCAACATAAATATAGAGAAACCAACTAACTTAGTAATCCGTCAAAAGAATCAAAAACAAATATTTACAAGAAAAATACACTCGGTTCCAAAAATAACGGGTCAGTCACATAAACCCGAATATCTCCCGAACTACGTATGCCATCCTAATGAAACGAAGACTGTTCAATTGAGAATTTAATTATACAGATAAAAAATAAAATAAAACTTAGTTGCACCCACAATATCAATCTCTAAATTAAAAAAAAACGAAAGTAGTCATATTTTTCTTAAGATTACATTTTTTTATGATTCTTTTTTTGGTGTTTTTCATCACTTTCTTCATATTATAATACTATGTATTGCTTCCACGAGCTCTTCTGACAGCTTCCAGGCGATTGGGCATGCTGTACACCAAATTTCGGAGCCGGTGCTGAGGAATACCTTCCCATTCCTTGTTTGAGCACGGGAAGCGTGATTGGTGGGGGGTTTCGACCTTTCACGCATCTCTGAAGCTCGTCCCAGGCGTGCTCGATGGGGTTTAAGTCCGGGCTTCGCGCTGGCCACTGCATGAGTTCGATACCGACCTCTTCAAGGTAGTCATGTACAATTCTGGCGGTATGGGGACGCGCATTATCATGAATTAATATGCCAAGCCGGTCCATCCTGGCCATGAAAGGACCTACATGTTCATTGAGGATCTCTTCCACGTACCTCTCTGCATTTAGAGTTCCATTTTGAATGAGTACCAGCTCGGTGCGGGCCTCAGCAGAAATCCCAGCCCAAACTTGTACGGAGCCCCCACCGTACGCCAATTTTTACTCCACACACGCTTGATGGAAGCGCTCCTCAGGTCTTCTGTACACCAACTGCTTACCATCATGCATAAAAAGCATGAATTTAGACTCGTCCGTGAACATTACCCTACCAATCGTCTAGTGTCCAGTTTAGGTGCTCGCGCACGTTTCTCTGCCTTGCAATTCGATGTCCCCGTTCCAGTTTGAGGCCATTTGCGGGCCTCAATGGTTTCAAATTTGCTTCAGCAAGACGTCTTCTTACTGTTTCAGCGCTTAAATTGCCACCTCTAAAGCGAATAAAGTGAGTTTTTAGACCAACAGCAGTTTGAAAACGATTTCGGAGCATTGTAGCCACCAGTTGTCTATCTTCCCTACAGCATGCCTAATCGCCTGGAAGCTGTCAGAAGAGCTCGTGGAGGCAATGCAAAGTATTAAATGAAGAAAGTGATGAAAAAAGCAAAAAATACAATCATAAAAAAATGTAATCATAAGAAAAATATGACTACTTTAGTTTTTTTTAATTTAGAGATTGATATTGTGGGTGCAACTAAGTTTTATTTTATTTTTTATCTGTATAATTAAATTCTCAATTGAACAGTCTTCGTTTCATTAGGATGGCATACGTAGTTCGGGAGATATTCGGGTTTGTGTGACTGACCCGTTATTTTTGGAACCGAGTGTATTTCGGTCAAACAAATCTTCCATACAAAAGACATCAACGAGCGACTTGCGCAAGCGCACACCATTCGTACACGATCAAACATGGTTCCGTGTGAACATAGAAAATTACAGTTTTTTACCGGTTTTTTTTATACTTCCGTTCATACGAACGAAATTGTAGAGTCAACGGATCGAAAGCAAATATTGATTCTGACCGGTCGAGATAAAAAATTCGTGAAGCGCGTTTTTTTGTTACAACGGCAGGGTTCCTTACAAAAAAAAATGCAAATGCTTTTGTTTTTCTCTCTCTAGATATCTTTCTAATACCTGCCTGGCCTGTTGGTCTAGTGGTTAGTGACCCTGACTGCTATGCCGGAGGTCGTGGGTTCGATTCCCACCCAGGACAAAAGTTTGTGAGATGAGCACGATCATTTGTACAGAACAAGTCTGGGTGTAATTTATCTATGATATGCATGAATTTAGAAATATATAAGTATGTTTATCAGTTGTCTAGTACCCATAACACAAGCTCTGCTTAGCTTGGGACTAGATGGCGTTGTGTGATAGTTGTGGAATATTATTATATTATTATTAATGTCTTTTTGCCGCTTTACTTTCTCAAGCCAATCAGGATCAAGTATGACAAAAAAAGTTGTTTGATTGGGAAAGAATTGTACGAATTATGTATGTTAATTTTAACTTTTTTTTAATTAACAGTTTAACACTACTTCATTAAGTCATATCTTCGTCATGGCATAAGTGGTATGTCAGATAGTATAGTAGTATACATAAACAGTGATTCATAATGCACGTGGTATGTACTATGGCACGTGATTCACGATTTATTACAAGTAAATATTTAAAATGCGAACGAGGTTCAAGTCTGGTGGCTTTTAGGGTTAGGTCAAAGTATGTGTGGATATGCTATGTATATTTGTATACTTATTTCTACCTTACCTTTTAAACCTAAAGCAAAATGATTGCAAATGTCATTCCAGAAAAAAAAACTAAAATACTTTTTTTTTCTCCGTTTTTTGCGTCGATTCAACTACTGCGCCAGTGTTGTGTAATAACGGCTGGTAAAAATACTTGAAGGAATTCCGTATTAAATTGTGATGACAGTGTGAGTTTATAAACTTATTAAATCAAAATATGTATTACAAAAAAATAGAAATAAAAGCACTATAGATTTTCCAAGATTACAACGAACGCAATAACAAACAACATTTAAAAGCTCTCTTCATACTCCAAACGTCAAAAAGTACTCCTACATAGTCAATAATTATGTCTTCTCTCATTTTCCTACGGAACCCTAAAACTAGCCACTAAAAGATAATAGGTGCAACAAACTCAGGCCGGCTCGCTAATTGTTTGGGCACCCGCTAGATACAGCTTTACGATGGCCATAGATAACAGAAAAAATATTATTAGTTACTGAGAATTCATGGCTTTTACGATTTATTGCATAGTGGAAAAACATTGAGCAAAAATGCTGGTTGGTATATGACTTGAAATTGAATTGGTAATATTTTTGTTTTAAGTTATAACTTACAGACTTACTAACTCCATGCACTTTTAAATTTAGAATTCTAAAAAGATTGTTGTAGGGGGGAAAACACCATTTAAATTATAATCTATGGTTGGGCCGTTCCAAATCTAAACTTCTCGTGGGAGTTACCGCGGTCATCAATTTAAATCGTAATTACGTCATTTTGCACTACCGTTCTAGCGACAGTTGTAGATAATTAAATAATAGTCTTTTTTCTCTTTATTCATAGTTTTGCGTTCGTTAAGAAATAATTAAAAATATTTTAAATATTCATTTTCCTCTCAATCCGTTGCCATCCACAGCAAAACCACTTTTTGCCCTCATTAAAGCAGTCACACTCAATCCAGTCCTAATAATTATAAACGTGTCTCACCCCACATACTCGTCTAGTATGGAAATGTGAATAAGGGCCCATCCACGACCACAGGCGATACGACACAAGCACGCGTCTAAATGACACGTGGATTGCAAGCCAGTGACACTCGGTATGTATTTTCCTTCTTAAATTTCAAAAGCAAGTAATCAGTCAAACGTGTTTGGTTAACCGGGCTATAATGGTATGGTGGCATTAAAGTTAGAATTTCAGCCAGGTCAAAAGACTTAAAAGCCAAGTGACTTGATAAGCACTCTCCCTGAAACCTCTGCTAACGGCATCGCTGAGGTACGAAGGAGGGTAGGTACACTCAATAATCTGTGTGGTTCATTCTTTAAAAGACCATCTCAAACTAGAACTCTGAGTTTATTTGGGTGTGTCGTCTATGAGTAATGAGGTACAAAACTCCCATCATCTGTTTGCAAAAAAACTTACTTGCATAGATAAATATCATTATACTTAACCAAAAAAAGACAGTCTGAATCAATAAACAAAGTCAATTTCCCTCTACCGTCTGTCGCAAAACAATGTCGCTCGATCGTCTAATTCGTGGCCAAGTCGTAAAAACCAGTATGCATGCTAATTTGTTGGCCATCTTAGCCTCAAGCTGTGTTATGTAAATATGTTAGCGGAACTGGCTGTGAGGCAATGGCGCACCTTGTGGGTCTGCGTTATGTCATATGTACGAGTATATATGTTTGGTTCGTGGTTGGTTAGTATGTCAAAAGGCTGGTTTTGGGGGCTAACTTATGCCAAAAGTAGTACCTGAGTAGTTTATTAACCTACTTCAAAAATAAGAAGGTTTTTACAACAAAGTTTCTTTGGTTTCAACCAGCTCGGGTCGCCATTTGCCTCCACGAATTTTGTTTGTGTCAGCGAGCGCGAAACATAGTTGTTATTTTGGCCCCAAACTCAGGAGTATTGGTTCATTTTAGATCAGGATTGTGAAAATGGAAGTTATGGTGAAAGGCCTTTGTCCAGCAATGCAATGATATAAGCTAGCTGAGTCAGTAGTTACCGGTTTCTTTGGTAGTTTATGTTTTGAAAATAAGCTTTTTAATCGCAAATTAGTCATTACCATTGCACGCTATATTTTACCAATCTGGACATAACATTTCATCCACTACATAATGCTTTACTAATCTTGGTTTTTCCAACTTTGTCATAAAGTATATTTGGTCTAACACCATTTCTCAGAAAATATTCTTATCTTCAGTTTGAATTTGGAATCGATGTCATAGACAAACAAATGACGGAGCTTTACAGAAGTTGCATCAATGTTTGAACTCATATGTTATGAAAGCTAACAAAGGAGTCTGCATTCTAAGCAAATGATTGAAGTCGTATCTGAACCGGTTTTATTTTTATGCTGTAATATTTAAAATGGTATTATTATTATTACTAGAAGTCAAATCAAGTGGCCACCCGCCAATTTGGTTTTGTGCTTGCAAAATATAAAAGATTGATGATCTGACATTTCTTAGACAGTGAGATGAAATCACATTGAGATGGCGAGAAAAATTTGCAAGTCAAGCTCATAATCGCAAAAAAAATAGAGAATGCTAAATATATTTGGCGCCGAGTTTATGAAATAATAACAATGTAAATACTCAATGTATACGCTCAAGTTAGCCAAGAAAAGTTCAAGGATGGTAGTGATAAAGCATAGGTACTTATAGATACGAATAGAACAGGGCGATTCCCTAGCAGTGCAATTAGACTAAGTTAGTAAAACAAATGTTTAGATATAAATATGACAAGAAAACTAAAATCTGAAGCCATAAATAATTTAAAAATCCCAGATTTTCCTCATCTCATTACCATCCCTCAAATCATTACCATCCGTCCAATCATATCACGTTTGCGTGCCGGCCCTTAAATCACAATAATGAGCCTTAACGACACCTGTCAGTCCTAATAACAGGTTTAACAGTAATCACACATGTAATACTGCAAGAGAACACCGCACACAGTTAGTATTTGACGGCGAATACTAAAAAAATATGATGTGCAGCGATAATTGTGGCCTGAGGCAGTCACGGACTGCTCAGAGTACACTGACGAAAGAATGGGCAGAAGGCTATTTGAAAAATTGCATACTAATATGTAGTTGGTACAGGTACAGCATCAATCTGTCTACCTACCTGTGGCGACAGAGAGTACGATGAAAAAGAAGACCGAAAGAGGATCCGATAAACCAATAGATCTATAATAGACAGTTACTTTTTTTTAAATAACGACAGTTGACTGTCTCTTTTGGCGCAATATTGTTGTTGGTCATACCGTGTTTTAAAAAAAAAACAAGATGGCGTAGACAACAGTTCTGATTATTCTGTGGTTCTGATTTTAGGACGAAGTTTGTGATGTCAAATTCTTTGTTAATCATGGCGAATTTTGGTACTGAAATAGATGGTACCCTGGGGACAAAAAGCAGTTTACTTTTAAAGCTTGGTAATTCTTACTTCAATTCTTGCATTTAGTTTTAGTCAAAACATAGGTTTCTTGGCGCATCACCTTCAAGAATTATTGTCTGTCTAGACTAAATAATGTGACCATTCAAATACAGCAGACCGATGTCAAACAATATCGTTAAAAGCTTCCGAAGAAAAGTCAGGGTCACATTTTGTTGATTTAGAATTTAGATCATTCAGGAGAAGACATTTTTAACAGTATATTTTTTTATTAACTTGATATTTATTATTATCTCCCAAAATGGTCCTTCTGAACAAACCTACACATTGTATAAACAATAAAATATAATTTTATAATCAACTGCGACGTGCAAGTGTGAAGTAACAGTAATTACTGCTGTACATGCGTTTTGTTTGCGTTTTGCGTGCGTTTTTTTGTATGAGCGACTAGAGCTGTCACTAGACTCTGCTATCTTTATGCAGACTTGTTTTAATCTTGTAGCTTAAGTGGAGCAAATGCTAGGCTTGGATTAAGAACAATCTTTGAGTCTGATATGAGTCGAGGAGATAATTGGATACGACTTAGGTATTTAAATTGCTTGTAATTATGTTGGTTTGATAGATAAGCTGACGCTGCTACTTTGTTGTTTTTTTTTCTGTATTTTATTAATAGGTTGAGTGAAAACACTGCATTCAACAGTGTTCTTTTCTCGCATTCGATTTTTAAAATACAATAAAAATAAAACATTTTATTTCCGTAAATGATTATAAAAAAGGTTAGTAGTAATATTAAAAAAGTAAGTTAATTATAATTTTACTAGCTGTTGCCAGCGGCTTCACCCGCTACAACTCGAAAATGATCCCGCGGGAACATAAAATCGGGATAAAAACTATCCTATATGTTAATCCAGGTTATAAACTATCTGTGTACCAAATTTTAGCTAAATCCGTTCAGTGGTTTTTACGTGAAAGAGTAACAAACATCCATACATCCATACTTACAAACTTTCGCCTTTTTAATACTCGTAGTAGTAGTAGTAACTTATCAGTTAATCAAGATTATTTTTTGGTTGCTCAAAGGAACTATCGAATTACCATGACCTGGAAGGGCTTTTGAAGGACACCGTGGATTTTAGTAAGTACGAGTCTGACAGTATGCTATCAAAGATAGCCAATCCTCTCTGCTACCGTTTTTTTTTTTTTGCTCACCGCGATGCGATTACAAAAACTTAAAACTTATGTCAATCTTGTATGGGTCGTCTGAACAATTATCTTTCCTTATCTATCATTACAATTTATATAAAGATTGGTTATTAACACCTCTTAAAAATAAATAACTAATACTAATTTATATGCAAATGTTGACTCCCGCCTACAGGGTCTAGTTTTGGTTATAACGTTATTTCTCAATTCTTTATTCGAATATGGTTCGGTGTCATATCGCCTTTTAGGTCGTTGACATTATAACGTTTACAATTTATATGTGATGCGCATTTGAAAAAGGAATTAAGGATGCAATAAATAAAAATATTTCAGTTAGTGTTTTTTGGATAACTTAGAGACGTTTTTCTGATTAAAATTTTGCTCCAATTTATCAAAAAATAGCCATAATATAAGTACTCATTTTGAATCCGTATGATACATTATATGGAAACTCAAAGCTACCAATAGCTTCCATAAAACCGAGATAAAACTAACTGAAAACTACAAAATCTTCATATTATGATCAGCCTTTTTTGAAAATCTACAATCCTAGTAAGCAACAAAATCGGATCTACGCGGACAACTTACGAAAACCGCATCAAAATCCGTTCAGCCAAAGGCGAGATTATAATTAGAGGTCTAACTGAGATACTTATTTTTGAAGTCGATTAAAAATACCAAGAAAATGTATTATACTACAAAAATCTACCAATGATGTAGGCAACACTCATTGAAAACTACCAAAGGAATCGGTCTAGTCTATTGTTTACTCAGGAAAAAGCAACCCTAAGGTACTTAACGACCTAGCGCTTGAAAACCGTTCAAAATAAAATAGTCCCTTCAGAGTTCTGACTGCCTCGATCAAACAACAAACCGCAAACACCGCATTTCTTCATCCCACGTTGAAAATAAAATAAGCATTTTTTGCCACATGACTTACATAGTTTTACATTATTATAAAATACTTTCAATTTTTGCACTATTAAATCTAAAGATGGACAAAAACTGACTTTTAACGCGCGCTGAGAATTGCATGTTATTATTATAGTTTTTACTCGCAATCCAGCACGCTCCGACATTTGTAGAAAAAAATGTTTAAAAGGACACTGTCTATGGAAATATTTTAAGAATGTCTATGAGTGCACGCGACTGCGATTGCATTTCTTCACGCGTTTGAAAAAGGAATGGAAATATTTAAAATGGAGAATACTTAGATGTTTTTAGGAGTAAAATATTTCTTTTGTTTGATGCAAAAGACCAAATATAGAAGAATTTGTTGGATAAAAGCAGTAAAGATAAAAATTGCAGAAAGGGCAACTATTCTTAACACAGACTGCCATTGAATCTATAATATATTTATAGAAGAAACATAATGTTTTTGCACTACTATAAAACAGTTCTGACATGTAAAAGTAGCGTTGATAATAATATCTGACATCCACGTCGTAAAAGTAGCGAAAGCGACAATCGGAAAAATATAAAGATTGCGAAATTACAGTTGCAGTCGCGCCATAAATCTCTATCCATAGACAAGCAACATGGCCGCTTATTCTATATTGTCTCTGGTCCACATGAATTCGTTTTATTCGCTTATTATCAAGGTTATCTTTGAGGTTGATTTAGACTTTATAAATATTAAAATAAAGGTTATATTTGAATGTTATTTTAGGTTATAATAAATTTGTTTTGTAAAGTGCATAGCGATGACAATCTTTGCTGAGATACCCCGCGGTTTTATTGGTAGCAATGGTGAATAAAAATATTTTTATCAGTTAAATATTTATTTTACTTTAAGAATTTTATGTTTATTTTATGATTTTATGCAATGCTCGTAATCTGCATAAAAAACTGAGTTACGTTTTTGAAGATATAATTTTTTATATTCAAATAAAGATATCTAACTTAAAAAAAGTTCAATACTTATAAAATTGTGGTCATTTTCATTGAACTAAATGAACCTTACGTAATACTTTTCTCGAGGAATCCCTTTCATTTTACGGAGTTTCAGAAACTTGGCTATAATTTTCAAGGGCATGAATTTTAATTAAAAAAATCTATTTTCCAAACGTTCATCTTGATGAAAGTTTCATATCATTTCCCGAGATAACTTCTTATTCAAAATCTATCTATGAATATTTCGTTTGGTCAGAGAACAGAAAGTTTTTTTTTATGAGGTTTTCCTAACAAAGCACATAGCTGAATTGCTTAAGTTACTGGATTTTCTAAACAAGGTACCGAAATCCTGGAACACAGAAGACAACTGAAGTAACTGGTTAGTTCCACAAGAGCGGAGAGCACTGATTTGATGAATTTCCGAATCCAAAAAAAAAAATGTTTGGCAATGTATTTTAATTCAGACAATTACTTTTACTTTTTATTTTTTTTCTAAAAGAACTGTCACCTATTTTTATAAAAAGCTGGCTAAAACTAGACTTGTAAGTATTTTATTTTTATTTATATTTACCTCGTTTATTCGACGTCTTCAACGGTGCCCAGACGAGGGCGGCATTTAAGACGTGCGTTCGATAATCTGTAAAAATAAAAATAAAAACTTTTTAATTCCATACGCACTATTTTTGTTTAAATATAGAATAATATTTTAGCTTCGGGCGATGGTTGGTGCTGATATATATCTTTATGCTTCAAGAGCTTCAAGTAACTATGGCGTATTTGTTTTTAAAATTACTTGTTAGTCTAGATATGGGTCGTTGATAAATTGGTCCCGGATTAAATTTCAAGCATTTTTTATTAAGGTTTTAACCGCCCGATCCACAATAAGCCCTAATGGCACAATTTTGAACCACCGAAGCCCGACCGATTTTAAACTGTATTTTTGGAAAAATAAGTCTTAAAATCGGTCAGGGTTTGGAGGCAAAAAAAAATTCTCGTGGTCGACAGGTTAAAGTAAACCTCTAGAAGGAAGTATCTGAAATCATATTCATCCAATAAAATTGGAATTTCCTATATACATCATTTCATTTTATTCAACTTATAAAATTAACCTTTCCTGTTCACCGTTATTGAAAACGCATTCAGATTTTTAAAGGCCATTTATCATTATAAGTAAGGCGTATTTACCCTTGTCTTCAAACCCAATTATTGAATTCTTTTCAGTCATGCTAAAATAACAAAAAAACTTTGATTTGATTTGAAACTACTTATTACGACGACGAAATTGGCTATGTTATTTAAATAAATAAGAAAAAAATGTGGTAAACTATCTGCACTCGGCTTAACATGCCTTAAAATAGGGTCACCATATGTTACATGTTTACCGGATAGATAATTACAAACTGTCATGTCATAACCGACTTAATATGTAGGAATTTACAGCATTTATTTGGCTATAGAAAATTGTAGTGTATCGAATGTTTTATTGACTGCCCCTGCCTAGCATTTCCCAACAATATTGGGTCAAGTTCCAGTCAAACCAGGTGCAGCTGAATATCAGTAATTTACATGGAGCCTTTCGGACCTCCACAATCCAATAACGACTGTCAAAGATCTACAAATGACAGCTGTGACCAACGGCTTTACATGCTTTCCGAGGCACGGAGGAAACTCGCTATGACCCATCCACAGACCAACCTATATTTAAATACTAAATTATTTCCAAAATAAAACCTCTTCTTGCCTTGTTCTATAGCTCCGACGTAGAACCAGTAAAATTTCTGGGTTAATTTAATAAGCACATTATTGAAGCCCAAATCTCTTCAAAACCCATGGGAACCCTACCCATTGTTAACTCAAAAAACAACACTTTTTGTGGGACACGCATTTCCCAGACGCTGCAAGGACCTGCCAAAGTGACTCCTTTGACATTACCAGCCGGTTTCAAGAGCAAACAACGAGCCTTCGCCCCTACCTGCACCCATCACGAAAAAAGTTCACGAAACACCATCCATTGCACTTTTTACTACCTACAAGAGAGAGCGAAATGACGAGATGTAAAACAGCAATGGAATGCAAAATAAGAGCTTTAGTTTTTTTGTCTTTGTCTCGTCCTCGGTCCATCATAAGAAAAGGTTATGCTAATGATAAAGCTACTTTGAAATTGAAAGTGACCGAGTGGCCTTGAAGAGGTTTTGTTTTTCGTTAACAATGTTTTTGGAACAACGATCGTAAGTGGTTGTTTTGAAATTATAATTTTAATGCTCACAATTTGAAGTTGATAGCATGAGCTTTTTTGTGTGATCTTAAAACATTGTGAATGTGGAAGGTCCATACCATAGTATTTACACTGAGCTAATGTTACATAGAAAATGCAAGAAGGATTACGTTTGGTTCTATTTTTCCTAATAATAAAAACGCGGCAAAATTAAATACAGAAAATATGTGATTGTACACACGGCTACACATCAAGCTATACAAAACCAGTTTATCGTAAACTCACTTTGTATGATCATTCCGCGCATACAACGATCAGCTTATACTGGTTTTGTATAGCTTGATGTGTAGCCGTGTGTACCTACGCATGGAATATTTACTTAGACCATTTTCGTCTCATGTCAAAAAGGGCTAATTTATTACTATATGGTGGTTACATGCGAAATAGTGGCGAAACGCGACCCTAAGGCAAAATTAAAAAAAAAACTGCAGGCCACTGAGATATAATCACAAAAATAAAAAAAATGTTTCTGCCAATAAAATATTTCGGTTTTTCGACGTCCATCGTAATTTAAAATTTACTTTTCGAAATTTGAAAATAAAGACCACTTTTATTGGATCGTATTTCGTGCAAGAGGGCCAACTTCGTGACCAAAACTTGGATGACATCACTGCTACAAGTTTATTCCTGAGTGTATTTTAATCAGTTCGACTGCAAAGGAGTTTTAGAAATGACATCACGAGTCAATGGACCTCAGTGTACTGAACAAACATCATTAATCAATAGAAAACGACCAGTGATTTTATAAAGATTTAAGAGCGCATATTTCAAATTTTCTTTACGAAAATAAAAAAAAATATCACTCTGTAGTGCGCTTAAAAATTGATTAGGAAATTTGCAATAGTGAATCTTAACACTAAATACAGTTTTAGACATAAAAAGGCATTTGGTTTCCAAATGCCTTTTATACACCTAAAACGGTTACGACATCAAATTCAGTGTTTTAATTGCATTCCTTTAACAATTTTCTAGTGCACTACAGAGCCGTATTTCTTATTTACACAGTAACATTGCCAAATTAATTAAAACTTGTTGACATTGCCAACTTTCTGGTTATGCGCTCTTATGGTGTGAATTTTATTCAAATTTTAGCAACCAACCAGACCAAATATAAAAGTTAAACAAAAATATGGTGTGCATTACATATCCTATAAGTTCGAAAATATCTAAATACAGATTTACCTAAAGACGTTACTTTTTTCAGATCCACTTCATTATACTTCGTATCAGGCCCGAAGCCAGCTAACAACACGATTCCTATCGGCTTGTCTTTCGAAATATAGCAAATACTAGTATCTATTATTTTCATTTATCATAAACAAATTAAGAAAAGAACAATCAAAAAAATAAATAAACGCCTACATTTTTTTTCCGCGCAATTTCAACTCACGCCAAACACATAACGTTTGTAAGCCGCAAGGCGAATCCAGAATTCAGTTCATTTAATTCATAGTTTCTCTTGTATCGATCGTGAGCTTGATGCCATATAACACCGCTAGTTTAAGGACGCTGGAAAGCCGAATATTACCGGCTTATGATAAGGATAGAAATATGAAATGCGTACGCCAGAACGAGATAGAATGATACTGGACTTCGTAATTCGTTTAGATAGTATTATTCGGATGACAGATTCACATTAGTTTTGGTTCGCGCTTTATATTTATATTTTTGTGTTTATTGTTTTCCCCTGTCCATTTGCATTATACTTGGTATTATTTTTGTTGAAATTTCTAAGTTTTGTGTAGTTAGCGCAGTAATATCGAGGTTAGTTCAGTTCATTAAAATTGTTTAGTAAGTGTTCAGTGTGCATCGTAAAACAGTGTCATGTTAGTTTCGAAGTTTTCAACTAGATGGCGCTGTGCATTTACGTCACGTCCCTGAATCGCGGTGTTAAGGTGTGAAGGCGATTAGTATAAGGTTGTGTGAACATAATATTTTTTTTTATCGTTGTGTGATGTGATTGAGATTACCAATAATAATATTATGTGATTTCAATTTGTTAACCGTACCTTATTCCGTCCGTATTTTTATTACATTTTTTTATGTGGGTTCTTTGTTCGCGGGATAACTTCGTCGTTAATGAACCGATTTTGATTTTTGAAGTGAAAACTTCTTTAGCGGCGTTGTACACTTTTTCTGTAATGGGTAAAAAATTTAAAACTCGCGTCAGGGTCACGTGACCAAAACTCGCGTCAGGGTCACGTGACCCTGATCGAAAATGAGTAAGACGTCATTCAAATTAAAAATAAAACATAGTAACAAAAAAGTTTTCACTTCTACCGGCACTCCTGGAGTGCAACCTTTTTTTTTTGTTGTAAAGAAGATATTTTCGAAAGTGGTCCCATTATAAGGAAATTTGATGATGGAAGACCAGAGAAATCAAGTAGATCTTTCAAAAATCGCAGAGAATTTGGGTTGAATATTTAAACTAAAAAGTCTAGGTTGGAGCAATAGTTACTGGAGTTCACGTTTTGGTCCGGGTTCACTCTCAAGAAATTTTACGCTGCGCCACTGCTTCGTATCTCTCCCGAAGATGATTACAGTTTACATGCAGCAGCACGCGAGTTGATGCTGTCCTTATCACACTTTTAAAGCTATTTAAATGCTTAAATATTTTATTTTATACAAAAATAAATAAAAAAGGAGGTAGTGTATTGACTATTTCCTTCCACTGTCGACCCGCCATCTCCGTCACAATTCTTGACTCATTACGTGATTTTGTGTTGTCCGACTCACACGTAAATTTACTCTTTCGTCTGTAAACCTGTACAATATGGGAAAAAGGAAGCGATCGGATAGACATGATAGTGACAGTGTCGAAAAACTTTTAAAAAAAGTGAAGAAGTTAGTTAAAAAACGAAGAAGAATTTCCTCATCGTCATCGGAATCTGAACCAGCGTCGCCTCCTTTGCACTCACCACCGCACGATTTAACCAGTGATCTAGAACCACAAGGTAAGATAACAAACAAATACCGACATACTTATTATTGTTCTCATCTACCGCCTCGAAACTACACATAAATTAAATTAAATAAATTTATTGTGAATGTGATATCCTAATGGGAATCATGTTGGATGGCTAATGCCTAGATATTTAATTGTCATAAAATGAATATAATTTCATTGTGTTATCCCGGCGTTTATCGTGTGTGGATACTATGACTGCTATTATGTGGGTAGATGTTCTTACAACACCAACATTAATATCCCGACGTATATCGTGTGTGGATGCCAACGTTGATATAAATGTCATAAAATGAATGTGTTCATTGTGTTATCCCGACGTTGATCGTGTGTGGATACTATGACGGTTATACATGTAATACGACAACGAACCAAATATTTCGATTCCGGACAAAAGTGCCCACTTACGGAATGTGCCTACATACAGCTATATTCCATTCTTCCAGATGAGATCATAACTGCTGAGGTACCATTAGAAGGCGAAGGAACGGCTGATGAAAATCCGGATGAACTAGACCCGGATGTTTTGCAACTACTAGGGTCTGACCCTACATTAAACAAGTCGTTTGGAGATAATTTACACAAGGATTTGGCAACACGATGGAAACACATCCTAACTAACGGTCTCACTAAAGAGGACAAAGTCAATCTCCAAAACCAATATCTACCTGCTGAAAATTGTATTTACATGAAAGCACCTATGTTAAATCCTGAGTTAAAATCTGCATTGTCTGATGCTAACATTAAAAAAGATTCATATAGTGAACAGAAACAAAATCAAATGGCCAGCTGTATCTCAGCAATCGGCAAAGCATTAAATATCGCCTTGTCACAGACTGAAAACATTCCACAAGAGGTTATAAAAACACTCAGCGATGCAGGGCGTCTGATTTGCGATACGCACTACAGAGAATCCCTGTCTAGAAGATTCACAATCATTAATGCCATAAGTAAACAGAAAAGAGAAATAATAAAAAACACTAAAATAGATGATTACTTATTCGGTTCTAACTTATCTGATTATCTAAAATCCACCAAGGCTATAACAATGTCTGCCTCGGAACTGAGATTCACCGCAAATAGTGGAAAATTCAACCAACAGCGCAATCAGCCGAGTACTTCTACATATCGCCAAACAGGTGCTTTAAACGCACGGGGGGCGCCGCGGGCACCAGCCGCCGAGCAGCGAGCGTACCCCAACCAGACTCGGCGCCAGCCGCCGCCACCGCCACGGGATCATCGCCGCGCGCAGCCGGCCTCACGTGCACGGGGGGCCAACTACTCAGCACGACGCCGCTAATCATTACGTCACAGGTAGATAATAATCATGTACCTATAGCAGGCAGATTACAACATTACTTTCATGAATGGCAAAATATAACTAATGATAAAACTATACTGTCATGGATTAAAGGATATCAAATACCATTCCTATGCAAACCACATCAGACAAACATACCTAAAAGGTCGTATACGCACACAGAAAGAAACATAATTGATAATTGCATTTCTGAACTATTAGAATCAGGTTTTATTTCTCAATGTATCCCTTGTGAAAATCAATTTGTTTCACCAATATTTACAGTGCCTAAACCTAATGGAAAACATCGCTTCATTCTAAATTTAAAAAACTTAAATAAATTCGTTCACGTTGACCACTTTAAAATGGAAGACTATCGTACAGCTATAAAATTAATCGATCAAAATTGTTATATGGCAAGCATAGATTTAAAAGACGCGTATTTTTCAGTCGCAATTGCCAAAAGTGACAGAATTTATCTTCGTTTTTGTTGGAATTCAGAAAGGTTTAAGAATCAATTATTCGAATTTAATGTCTTGCCGTTTGGACTATGCACTGCACCCTATGTGTTCACTAAATTACTAAAACCTGTATTACATTACCTACGTTCATTAGGTTTTTTATCAGTAAATTATATTGATGACTTTTTATGTATCGGAAATTCCTATAAAAGTTGTCTTATTAACGTTGAAGCGACAAAAGAATTACTGTTAAAATTAGGGTTTTTAATTAATGATGTTAAAAGTAAAATTAACCCAAGTAAAAAATGTCTTTTCCTAGGTTTTATATTTGATTCAAGACACATGTCCCTAACATTACCTATTGAAAAGAAACACCGTATAAAAACAATGGCAAACAAGTTACTACATATGAACAAATGTACAATTAGGGAACTTGCTGGATTTATAGGTTTGTTAACATCAGCATGTCCCGCTGTTAAATACGGCTGGTTATACACAAAGCTACTAGAAAGAGAAAAATTTCTAGCACTTAATTATTCTAACAATTATAATAAACACATGATACTACGAGATTGCATAAATAGTGATTTAATTTGGTGGACGGAAAACATTGACTCCTCACGTTGTTCCTTTCAAACAAATGATTATAGCCTTGTAATATTTAGTGACGCTTCAACCACTGGGTGGGGCGTAGCTTGCAATAACCAAACCGCTCATGGACATTGGAACCATTCCCAATTAAAATTACACATTAATACTCTCGAGCTACTTGCAGCTTTCTATGGTCTTAAAATCTTTGGATCACAACTCAAATGTTGTAATATTTTACTCAGAATAGACAATACTACGGCAATTGCCTATATAAACAAAATGGGCGGCATACAATTTACACATTTAAATAACATTGCACGCGACATATGGCAATGGTGTGAAAAACGCAGTATAAATGTTTTTGCATCCTATATTCAATCCAAAGAAAATATAATAGCTGATTTTGAATCTCGTCAGACATTCAATGTAGATACAGAGTGGGAATTAGCAGATTATGCGTTTAATAAAATAATACTTTCATTTGGTACTCCACAATTTGATCTATTTGCAAGTAGTCAGAATCATAAGTGTTACAGATACGCTTCGTGGAAATTAGATCCAAATTCCGAAATTATCGATGCGTTCACAATCAACTGGAATAATATTCAATTTTATGCTTTTCCTCCCTTTAGTCTTATCTCAAAGGTTTTACACAAGATTAAAAATGATAAAGCAGAAGGAATTGTGGTCGTGCCATATTGGCCAACCCAACCGTGGTACCCAGTCTGGCTAAAATTACTTAATTCAAAAATAATATATTTTAAGCCTGACAAAAACTTATTATTTTCCCCTTTCAGGGAGGAGCATCCCCTCCATGCGGATCTCACCCTGATGGCAGGGAAATTATCCGGCAGTCGCTGCTAAGGCGCGGAATACCCAGTGCATCTCTCGATATAATGATGGCGTCTTTCTCCACTAACACCCTGAACCAATATAATACATCACTAAAATCATGGTGGCTATACTGCAATGGTAAAGGATTCGATTATTGTGATTCCAATATTACTCAATTAATAGAATTTTTGACTCATAAATTTAATTCCGGTGCTAGTTATAGCACGCTAAATAGTTATCGTTCAGCGTTATCAATACTATTAGGTCAAGAAGTAACATGCAACGATACCGTAAAAAGGTTCTTTAAGGGAATTTATCGTATAAAACCACCCGCACCTAAATACCACACCACCTGGAACCCAAATTTAGTATTAAATTATTTAACAAATTATTTCCCAAATGACTTAATTACACTTAAAGAATTGTCTTTAAAATCGGTAACTCTCTTAGCACTGGCATCTGCACAAAGAATGCAGACTTTAAGTTTAATCAAAATTAAAAACATTACTATTGATTCAGAAAAAATTCTAATAAAAATTGAAGATTTAATAAAAACCTCAAGGCCAGGCGCTTACCAACCACTGATAATATTACCATATATTAAGGAAAACCCCAAAGTTTGCCCAGCCTTAACCCTCAAATATTATATAGATAAAACTGCCTCTTTACGGAATCAAGAAGATTCTCTATTTATAAGTTATCAAAAACCACACAAAAAAGTGGGTTCCCAAACTTTGTCTCACTGGGTAAAACAAATTCTACAAAACAGTGGCATCGATATTACTTTATACGGGGCGCACAGCACAAGGCATGCGTCCACGTCTGCTGCTCACAGAGCAGGTGTCAACTTGGAAGCCATTCGTAAGGCTGCAGGCTGGACTGAATCTTCCCATGTCTTTCAAAAATATTACAATAAAAATTTATGTACTTCTAACGAAACTGAATTTATAAGTGCACTTTTTAGATGATTATCTTAATGATACTGTTGCTGTATGTTAAATGAATATTAATTTAGTATGTCATATTACTATAGGGTGATTTGAGAAACAGTAAATTATTTATATAGATCGCTTCGATATTTATATTTGTTTTTTTTTTTTTTTTCGATACTCTAAACATCTGCATGTAAACTGTAATCATCTTCGGGAGAGATACGAAGTATAATTAAGAATCAAACGAACTTACCTTGTGAAGTTTGATGTCTAATTATACGAGTGTCTTGACCGAAGATGATTACACTCCCTCCCCCCCTGAAAGTCCCAGGAACTATCGAAAAAACAAGAGCTCTGAAAAATGAGTCAAGAATTGTGACGGAGATGGCGGGTCGACAGTGGAAGGAAATAGTCAATACACTACCTCCTTTTTTATTTATTTTTGTATAAAATAAAATATTTAAGCATTTAAATAGCTTTAAAAGTGTGATAAGGACAGCATCAACTCGCGTGCTGCTGCATGTAAACTGTAATCATCTTCGGTCAAGACACTCGTATAATTAGACATCAAACTTCACAAGGTAAGTTCGTTTGATTCTTAAATATTAAACCATTTTAATAGTGACTAATTTGAGCCTATAATAAGACAGTAAAAGCGGTTTGAAAAAGAATAATGTTACCACATAAAATAAATAATTGTTCAAAGAGATCTAACAAGACCTGACACTAGTTTTATCACCTATTAAACCTGTAACTTTACAGTTATCTACAATCACACCACACCCACAGACATCCAAACATGGTCCTAGCTTCCATACCAAGAACATCCATTACCCTTTTTCTATCGAAAATTAGGTTGGATTTCTAAGGCCAGAAAAAAAAAACCGGCAAATGGCGAGTGAGACTAGCACACGGCGTGTTCCGTACCTACCATCTATACAAATATTATAAAGATGAAGACTTTGTTTGTTTGGTTGAACGCGCTATTCTCAAGAACTGAGGGTTCAAATTGAGAAGTTCTTTTTGTTTTGGATATTTCTTTTATCGAGGAAGGGAAGGCTATAGGCATTAGGCAATATAAATTCACACTACGACTATAAGGTGCCGAGCAGCGGAGGTGAAAACACGAGAACGGCAAAAAAAACATGACTGTTCTATGGAAGCCCCTTAAATATTTATTTTATTCTGTTTATTAGTATTTTTTGTCAAGCCAACAGTTATTTACATCATGTGTAAAACTTTATTACGATTAATTATAATATTATAATTATTACGGTTCATAAATGCGATCCTGTTGACAGACGGAAAGACGTCTGTCTTTCCGTCACAGTGGACAGCGGAGTCTCAGTAATACGGTTCTTTAGTTACGGAACCCAAAAACTAAAAACGTTTAAGAACCACACGATTCCGCGTTCCGCACTGCGCCTACGCATCCCTGACTAATAGAGATTGCTCTCAAGTTGGAAGGACAAGTTCTGTACAAGGTAAAGAGGTATTATGTCAAGCTGTTTTAGTCATATTGGTTTGAAAATGCTAGGATTGCTTCATGATGAGAAACTAGCTAGTGTTGATGAACATGGCAGGAGGTAGGTGTTTATGTATCTCGATCTAATGATGATTGAGCTCTTTACTTTGTTGAGTTTTTGTTTTTCTGATACAAATGAGTCCTCCCACCCCGGGCAGGGCGGGAGGGACTGTCAGACTTCTACTGACTAAAATCCACGGTGTCCTTCAATAGCCCTTTCTGTTCCGGGGTCACGGTAAGGAAATAATCCCGCGACCCCGGCAGGCTTTGGCCCTCTGAGAGGGGGGCCCGTCATTATGCTGACGCTCTTAGAGGCGCGCGTGGGACACAACGCGCCGTCGACCCGGGCATGGTCCATGGTCGGGCAGCGAGTTGTTCTCCGACTACGGTGGCCGGAGATCGTCTAGCGACGTCTGTCGCCGTGGGCGTCCACCACCACGGGTAAGCTCTTTACTTTGTTGAGTTTTTGTTTTTCACACTAGTTTTTGTTGACACTAGGGTTAGTATAATTACAGCTGCATAGGCCAATCTTCCGAGTTAAGCTGAGGTTGGTCTATGGATGAGTGACCGTCTGTTAGAGCGAGTTTAAAAAAAAACAAAGACTGAATTGAGAACCTCCTCCTTTTTTTGCAGACGATTAAAAATAAAGATTTATATAAAATAAAAAATAAATAAAATAGTATTTAGATTCTAATGTTTATTTAGATTTTTTATTTTTGTTGTTTTCTCACTCTGTCACTTGATGTCTCAATTTTATATTTTTGTGCACAGGCTGCCATGTTAGCTCTCTGCTGCCCTGGGTTGACGGTGTATTCCCGTTCGTCCCATCGATTTCGTCCCACTAGTGGGACGAACGGGAATTTACAAAAATAATATTTAATTTGTTCCCGATCGTCCCACTCCTAATTCAAGATGGGACGAACGGGAATATGTTTTTCGATTAGTGCCGTTCGTCCCACTAAAAAGATTTTTGCAGAAATATGTTTATTCGTTGTTTCGTAGTTTGCTTGTCCTTTACTGCACTTCGTTCTCGACAAGCGCTATAATTTTTATCTTATAAATTTATTTTTATTTTTTTATATCGCAAAGTTGATTCTGTGATTTTTACTGTGATTGAAATGACGGATTTCTATTCCAAATTTGTTTTTTTTTACCAATTAAAACCACCAGTCTTATATTATTTAGTGGGACCAATAGAACTTAAAAAAAAAATTAATAAATTATTCCCGTTCGTCCACTCAAAAAATTTAGTGGGACGATCGGGAAAATATTTAGTGAATTCCCGTTCGTCCCACTAGTGGGACGAAGTCAAGTGGACGAACGGGAATACACGGGGTTGACTGGTAGAGAATGCCTCAGGTATTAAGTCCGCCTTTGTACCTTTTGTGTTGCATAAAGTTTTAAATAAATAAATACAAGCTCCAGAATACTCCAGATTTCTTAAAACATGTTTCTTGTATCTATAACAAGTTATTAAACAACAAAATTATCTCAATTACAGTACAGTATGGCCAAAGTTACTTAAGTAAAGCAATGCTTATGATTTGCATAAGTGTGGGTTTGTGGGCGACTCTTGCCAAACTAAGTGATTCAAAGAAACTCGTCAAGTTTGGTCTGTGGTCAGACATTATTATAAGTTTGGATAAGGTCGTAAAAGCCACAAGATTTTGTAGTTTCATGGACGAAGTAAGGTCGTATTTGGCGAAGAGGCTGATGGAAGCCTTAATTCTTACTACTTACTTATTATAAATGCGAATGTTTGGATGGACACTACATATAAGACTTTTGATCTAATCTAAGGATATTTGTTACAATGATAGGTTGTACTTGTAGGTTGTAGGACATCTTTTATCTATTGTACTGTAATAATAGATCAATGCTTTTATTCCGATTTTACGACCGTGGTTAATTTTCGACATGGCGCCCACCAGGACTTAAAAAAAAACTTAAAATTAAAAATTACTTCTTCTAAAAAATTACAAAAATGTGTGTGTGTTATAGTAAGTGACCTCATTACGTTACGAGAACCAAACCTCGTCTCAGGACTAAATAATAAGTTACATTCACCCTTTTTTTTAGCGTGGTAAAATCATCAAAATATGAGCCCTCTCGCCCCGGGCAGGGCGGGAGGGACTGTCAGACTTCTACTGACTAAAATCCACGGTGTCCTTCAATAGCCCTTTCTGTTCCGGGGTCACGGTAAGGAAATAATCCCGCGACCCCGAACACTTTCACCCCTTGTATTACAATGTACTATTTATTACACATACTTACACAGCTAAGCTGTAAGCTAATAATGGCCCCGGGCATAGGCAACACAGGCTTCCCTATCACCTAAAACCTACTGTAGGTTTTTTGCCTACAAAAACTAGACAAAATCCCATTTAACCCTACCGATCGACAACCAAATCGTACCCGCATCGTGAACTGAAAACTATGACATAACAGTACCCGTGTCAACGGTACAGCACACTCGTGCCTGCCCCGCTATCACAAGCGCCGTAATAATATATAATTGAATGGAGCACTTAGGGCTCCGCTGAAGCCCTTGAGAAATATCTACGTGATGGCATTTGGACGTGTTGAAGAAGTGAAATGAGTTGGTGGGAATAATTATGGTGGTGAGGGCTAGTTTTAGTAAAGTAAAATGATGGTTGGGTTTATTCATTAAATAGGGAAAAATAAAGAAAGTGAAATTAAGCATGTATAATCTACATTTGTGTGGATATTTATCTAATTTATAGTTCTATAAGACGAACCAAAATAGAATGAAATCAAGAAACGTGAAAATTAGAGATAACTTTGTGATCGTTTTCTATCGAGAAAATGTTGTCCTTTTATGTTTTCTGTTTACCACCGCCCTCGCAAATATAATGAAGTTTCCAAAAATGATTTAGTACTTTAAAAATCCAATCGAAACTTGAAGATTTTGCTTTGGGCGCACTTTTAATGCGACGCATTTATTTGAGTAAATTATGAGTTTTCCTTTTCCCACCCTGAGTTGGAGCGAAATTAAGGAGCTGACAGACCTACAGACTTTTTACTGGTAAAAAAACTATATTTTTCAAATGCCCTTCACACTCTTGCTTAGGCAGGCCCGTGAATCCGCGAACATAAGACTCAAAGAAAATAAGATGTCTTTTTTATCGATCTGAGAATACCGCGTTTACTTTGCAGTCAGTCATAACCAACTGAAACAATTGATACCAGTAATAAAAACATCGCGAATATAATTGTCAGTGACATTTTTAGAACCCCGATTGCACTTTAGATCTCGACTTTTTGAAAGTCAAAAAAATTCACGCTAAGTAAGTAGTCTAGCAGAAATTATAATAATTTGTCTACTGACTTCTTAAAGACATAATGTCCATGTCTCAGACAGCAAATAAAAGTAATAAAACATAACAAAACTGTAGTTCTTGCAACAACGTTATGAAACGGTTCCCACTCGACATAACTCACAATGCATATTACTTTCTATCGGCATTGTCTTCACAATTTTAGCTTTTTATTACGTATGGAAGTGCCGCCTTTCTCCGGTTTCCATCGACAATATATATTATTATACTTTTTTGAGATGTCTTCGTTTCGCGGTCTTGAGCAAACGATGTCATCGATTAGATAGCTTATAAGTAATAAAAAAAGAGTGATTGCATTCACTCTTTTTTAATGCAATAATCCTAGTTCCTAAACTGGCCTTTGTAAAGCATGAATTTCTTTTATGCTATGTCTTGGACGTGGAGGTTTCCTGTCTTAGATGGGGTGCTAAGACAGGAAACCTCCACGTGCGCCCGTGGACTGGAGTTCCCTCTCGGATACGTCCGGGGGGAAGACAAATTTGATGGAGATGATGATCAGATGGGGCCGGTGCACCCTGGGATGCGGGCAAAAACTCTTCCTTAGTCACTGTGTGCCTAAGTGGTCTCTTTGCCAGTATGCGAATAGCCTGTCGTGTGGACGCTCCAACGCGTGTCCCTCTGATCAGCAGAGGGCACAGCGGCGGAGCGGGCTTGCGGACGGTGCGTGATGGGTAGCTCGCCGTCCGACCAGGGACCAAGCCCGGGTCGTTGGCGCGTCGTGTTTCGCGCCAAATGCCTGCTGGGGTCGTGGGTTTTTTCTTAATCCAGGATACCGTGACCCCGGAACGTAAAAGGCATCCGTAGGAACACGGGTGGATTTAAGTGAACGCGACTGACATAAAAAAAAGGGATTCCTTCTATTCGCATAATGTTCTTTGTCCTAATATACTTCGGCATAACGATTTTGGCACAATTTGTTTAGGCATAATAATACTTCGGCATATTTTTTTTAGGCATACATCTTACATTCGCATAATCATCTTAAAGACTAATTTGTTTCGGCATAAATTTGATTCGCATAACGTTAGTAGGCCTAATGACTATTAGCATAACGTTAGTAGGCCTAATGACTATTAGCATAACGTTAATAGGCCTAATGACTATTAGCATAAAGTTAGTACGCCTAATGACTATTAGCATAATAATATTCAGGCATACAATTAATACTTTCTAAATTAATACGTTTCTGTAACAATTAAATAATATGTTAATTAAAAATTTAATATGATGTGCAACAATAGTTAGTGACAGAACCGAATTGCTGCAAAACCGACTCCACGTAGTCTTGTTTGTCCTACCCCTAGAGTGTAATTTAAAATCGCGTGGGGCCGCCGGAGGCCCGCAGCGCCGGAGCCGTGACAGAAAACCTTGCCTGCTGCATGTTGCATGCTCGCTTGAATGCTGCATGCTGCATGCTTGCTTGTTTGCTGCATGCTTGCTTGTTTGCACGCTTGCTTGCTTGCATGCTGTATGCCTTTATAAGTAATGTTTTAATATCATTATGCGTAAATAAATTTTTGCTTTAGGATATTATGCTTAAAAAAGTTATGCTTTAGAACTTTATGCTTAGTAAATTTATGCTTTAAGATATTATGCTTAAAAAAGTTATGCTTTAGATCTTTATGCTTAATAAATTTATGCTTTAGAATATTATGCTTAATCATTATTATGCTTAAAAAATTATGCGTAAGCTATTATGCGTAATTATATTATGCGAAAATATAATTATGTCAAACAAAATTATGCTAAGTTATATTAGGTCTTAAAATTTTATGCAAATGAATAGGGAACCAAAAAAAAAATATTTAACAGACTAAACAAGCTACTACTGTCGAATATCTACACATGACAGCCAGGAACAACGGATGCTGGAGTCTCATTAGCAATAATAATTTCCCTTCATTTTGAAGTTTCTCTATTGCCTAATACTTTAGTATTTAGTTCAATCACCGGTAGCCAAGTGTCTTAGCAATTAATAATATTTAAAAGTTACATCCTGTTTCAAATAAAATATCCGTCGTTCAGACAGAGAAGCCATTCATTTAAAAAAATCATGATTTATTTGGACAAGAAATAATCAGCAGTTACAAACTGAATAGAAACAAAGTTCATAGAAATTAAGAAATAAGTAGGTATCCATTATGACTTCTTGTTCTTCCTTTTTTATCATAATAGAATCATAAAACGAGTCTTCCTGAGTGGAGCGGAAGGGGAATCAAAATCCTATGACTAGTAAAAAATCTGTTGACCTACCCTGAACTCTTGACACGATCCAGTTTAGGCTGTGGGAAAGAGATGGCGCTAGCCGACTTGTATAGCTCTGTCTCTTTCCCACAGCCTAAAGAGCTCGTGTTAAGGCCTCTGGGGGGTTATTACAACGTCTTAAAACCAGGCTTATTCCGGCGAGTGAAAGTGACAGAGCTATACAAGTCATCTAGCGCCAACTCGTTCACTCATTGGAACAAGCCTGATTTTAAGACATTGTAATACCCCCCCTGATCTTAAAACTTCATTCCTTCATAAAACTGTCTACACATTTTTGGAAAGAAGGGAATGTGTTGCCCACTATTTAATTTTAATCACCTTACGGTTACTCCATTTGCCAAGCTTGGTGATTATGCCATCATCACCATTCTATCGCAATGATGTGATTCGGAGCAAAACGGCGTAGATGATGTAAGTTCGCACTGTAGACTCATAGGTATGTAGGTAATTCTATCGATCTGTGAGGAAATCGTGTGAATGTTGGCTTAAGGTGATTGCTTCGATGTAGCCCGCGAAATTCAAATTTTTTTACGTTTTTTGCAATTTGCAGGCCAGTGACATGTTGTAACTTTATAAATATTTGTGTTGCGGTAATAACAAGTATAATTTTAAATATAAAAATTGTCAAAAAATTCGCTCCATCAGCTCTCACATAGAAAAGGTGCATCGTAGTTAGATTTCGGAGATTTTAACATGATGCACCTTTTCTATGTGAGAGCTGATGGAGCGAGTTTTTTGATATTTTTTATATTTAAAATTATACTTGTTATTTGCGCAACACAAATATTTATAAAGTTTCAACATGTCACTGGCCTGCAAATTGCAAAAAACGTAAAAAAATTTGAATTTCGCGGGCTGGCTTGAGCATCCCCCTTAACTAGAAACGTATTAATTAGATACCTACAAGTTTCTGAAACATCTCTTTCCCACAGCCTAAACTGGATCGGTCGTGGTAACGCCTCAGATGACAAAAGTACGTGCCGAACTATTGACTGCATGCACGTGTGATACGGGTTCGATTCCCGTACCGAAAAAATAATGGTATAGTCTAAAAGTTGTTCCGGGTTTCGATGCTGGTGCATGTGAGTTTAATAAAAGGGTTTCACACTTCAGGAATTTCTTCTCTGTCGTGGGTGCGATTTCGCAACATTTAAAAAAAGATTGAAAGGAATATATTTCTAAGCTATGGAAGGAAAAATTGTAGAAAAAAAAATGTTTTAAAAGCAACTGCCACTTGTCTCTGCTTTATTTTCTACGCAAAGATCGAAGGACCTGTACCCTTAGCACGAATTTTCACTCTTTTACTTTACATTTTTACAGTATTTACAGAGTTTCTTGTAGGAAAAAATGGAACAGCGTCTCTGGTGTGCGAAGAAGGAACTAATTTTTTCGTAGAAAATTGTCAATTTGAAATTGTCAAAGTTCCAGTTTACTTTACGTTTCAAATACTGAAAATTCGTGCTAAGGGTACAGTACCCAAAAAAAAGTAGCTAGAACTACACGAAAACTCGAATCAGTGAAATCTTACCTAGAACAAATATCTATTATAGTTACCTCTCCTAGAAATAAACAAAGTGAAGCTTGCTAAGTGTCCACTTAGTCTGTGATGTTCACGGAAGGGGAACTAGTCTAACTAGTTCTTGTTGCCGCACCAACATGTTTAAGAATGTACTAAGCGTTGCTAGTTTACGCGTATCGCGAAAATAGAACACTTTGATACAACCGCGCGGTTGTGTGCACGCAGTCTTAGAACTAGAATTCGGTTTTTAAAAATTTTGAAGATTAGCTAATTGGTAATTAAGTATGTGTTAAGCTTTCTTTCATTCGTGAAATACAGTGGCTCGTGGCTCCATAATTACAGCCTCAATAGCAGATCTTCCGGGTTAAACCGCGGTTGCCGAGGTTGGTCTGTGGGTAGGTGTCGTAGGTGACCATCTGTCATAGCGAGTGTCCTCCTTGCCTGGGAAAGCACGTAAAGCCGTTAGTCACGGCTGTCATTTATAGATCTTTGACAGTCATTACTATTAGTCAAAAGCTCTAAAAGTCTGACAACCAGTCTTACCATGGGCTATCGTATTACCCAGTTACTGGGTTGTGCAGATCCGATAGGCAGTCACTCCATGTAAAATACTTATATTCAGCTGCATCTGGTTCGACTGGAAGCTGACCACAACATAGTTGGGAAAGTACTAGGCAAATGATGAGGTGCATAAAGTATCAGAGACTTAAAAATTCTGTTCCAAAATTCAGAGAATATAAACTATGCTCCAGACTTTCGACAGTCATTCATCATCGTTCACCCTTTCTTATCTCAATTTTTCTGGTGAAGACACAGGATCTATTAATTCTTTACGATTGTCCATTACACGCTTACTCTTGTTTAATTCTCGTCAATTAATTACCTTGGTATTTAAAAGTCACTGCCTAAATCCCCAAATGTCAAATCTAACTATAAAACATGACCTGTTAAAATCAATATCGATAATAACATAATAACAAGACAAATAAAAAAAAAGAAACGGCCAAGTCCGTGTCGGACTCATGCACATGAAGGGTTCCGAACCTTAAATATTAAACGGAAAAAAAAATCTCTCTCTGTTGTATGACACCCTCTTAAATATTGTACCTACTGTTTTAGTAGGTATTGTTGTTATAGTGGTAACAGAAAAACGATAAATGATTTGTGAAAATATCAACTGTCTATCTATCACGGTTCGTGAGTATAGAGTCCGGCTTGCTAGATTCCTACAGCTTGGCCAGAACGTCTTGAAACGGAACTAATGGTTTTGTTTGCTGACGTTGCTGACAACGTTTTAAATTTTTGATATTTGATATACCTAAACAAAGAACGCAGGTTTGTTAGATTTCCTAATGTGCCATAAAACAAACGTAATAAGTGAAAAAAAAACATTCAAAGTGCTGGTAGCGAGAGCACAGTGGTCACGGGACTTATTCCATCACCATGACGTGACCCCGGAACATAAAAGGCGATTTTAGTCAGTACAAGTCTGACAGTGGGGGGTGGGAGGACTCATTTGATGATTTTACCACGCTAAAAAATTAAAGCAAGGCATCTTTGGCGACTTCCGGTTTTCTTGCCAAGCTGTAATAACTGGACCTGTCAAAATCAATATCGAAAATGTCAAATCAATTTTTTTAACGTAAAATCCCTGCTCAGTCGATCTATTACTTGGTACTTAGGTTGTAACATTGTCATATCGGTTCCACTTTCAACGTAACACACAACTAATAGCGGGTACTTAGTTTACATAACCGATGTGGGTAGTGATTGACGGCATGGAGGTATTAAGTTATAAGCGACAAGCGGGTTGAGAAAGACTTTATTTGCATTGTCTTACCTAAGTGCAGCATGCTGGTTGCTGGTTGCTGCTTGGCTGGAAGTTTTATGGCCTAGAATCATCAATGGTGTCCACACAAAAGTCCGGTTAAGCAGCTCACAACCTCCTATAGGTTGATCTGCGAGATGCCATTCAACAAAAGATTTTCAGGTTGTCTGGATAACTCGATAAAACATCCAGTTTATACTTAGGTAGATCCCTCTGAAAAGTATTTTTACGGTACCTATAGCTGTACAGCGAGGCCAACGTCGTCTTAATGCGAGAAGAGTAGTTCCACTGCTAGAAAGAGACAGAGATATAAAAGTCGTCTAGCGTCATATTTTTCCCACAAAGAAACTACCTACTCCCGGTTTAAGACGTCTCTGTAGGCCACCAGTACGAGCTTCTTTAACTGCGACCTGGTCTATTGTGATCCTGGTGGCCAACCGTGACTTCCGTTGTGGAAACGAGATGACGATAGAAAATAGTATATAGTTCTGTCTCTTTCCCACAGCGGAACTACTTGTTTTGAGACATCATGTTAGGCTACCTGGTCTGGCCTTGTAATTTACGGCCCTCTCTATACAATATATTTTGTTATGAAAATAATGACTTGTCGACTTCGCACATGCCGTATACTCGCTGCACTCCTATGACTCAACGCCTACAAAACTTGTCGCGTCGGGTGTTCGAACACAAAAATCGTGTCACGGTCACACACATAATCGTGTATTGACAGCCGTGACTGTATGTAAATGTCTTCAGCGTGGCACTTGCGCCTGCGCCGAAACTGACGAACATTGCGTATTGTTATTTATGGCTAGCTAGAAATGAGTTTATTAACTTCAGGGAAACTTATTTTGTGTGAATAACGGAGAATGGATTACGTTTCGGATGTTTCATTTTTGCTCAACTTAAGACCAAGATTGATGACGGCACGGTGGCGCTGTGGTGCAGCATATCGCGGGTTCGAGCCCCATGGAACAAATGTATGTGTGATCAAGAACTTGTTGTTCCGGGTCTGAGTGTATGTGAGTTTCTATGTACAATCGACCTAGTGGAATTATGACCCACCATAAGGTTATTTTCCTACAGACATTCAAATACAATTAGGTCCACATTCGCGTAAACATGCATATCCATGGTAACGACTTTGATCTTTGTCAATTTGACGGATTCAAACGATTTGTTGTCAAAATGGGTCATGATTCCACTTTGTCGATTGTACCTACATACATACCGTAGAACTTCCTATTGTAATGAATTGATGATTTTTGATCAGCATCATAAGTCGGGATGTAAAAGACATAGGTAAGTAAACAGTAAACAGTGGTTGTTTACCTAAACGTTTATCGTTTGTCGGTATTAGGTACCTAATATACTTCTTACTATCCTTAGAATCAACCCTGCTCCCCATACCGATATAGGACTAATCGTAATTCGTAAATAGACATTGGTAAATAGCAGGTGCATTGACCTTGCGACCGTTTCTTACCACATTCGCTATTTGAGCAGTAATTAGCGTATTAAATGCCCAAATTACCAATATACTACTCTAACGGTGTTTAATTACCCTCTATAAGACCACCTGTGCTATAACTCAATAAAATCTAAGATGAATTAGCCAAAAAAAGGAACGTCCCGCATGTAACCCAAACAAAAATCAACTTTAAATCAATGTCTAAAGAGTTTTAGATGAAGGAAACTAGTTAGGAAAAGCATCGTAAAGAAAACAGCAAATAATACAATGTAAGACCATTTATTTAACGGTGATAGAACTGTGTTTACGTTTCAATCATTACTGTTAATCTGTTTACAACATGGCTAAAGACTCTTGTACACAATGGCCCACTGTTCATTCACTGAATATCATTGTATGACAGGACATGGCGGACGATGGCTTGCACAATTTCATGCCTCATTGGATGTAGTAGCCTTAACACATTGAAAAGGATTGTGAACGGATCACACGAATTGATAGACAGCTAGTGCATTTAAAATTACAATATTATTTTGAGCTACACAAATTAGGACAATAATTAATGCCCACTACTGCTTACACTAAAAACACCAAGTTGAACTGGGCCAGTATGGATAATGGCCTATTCTACCATAGAGAATGTATGCCTGTATCCCAAGCGGGAAAATTATGGCTGATCCAAAAAGTTGGAAGTATACAAAGAGTCTTTATTTAGTAAGAAAAATTATAATCTATTCATTTTTTTTTTCATTTTGTATGCCTTTTACATAGTACCTAGTTAGATAACCAATGATATATTTACAAACAGTTGTGATGGTTTATTTAATATGAGGATTTTCTATAGACGGTGTACTGTAAAAGTTGTAAATATTAAATTAAATATTAGGTAACAAAAGTAGAGATGATTAGATTTAAATACACTGTAGAAAAACATATTTTTATCAAACTGACAATGAATTAGAAAAAATATTACAATTAATATCACTTTAAAAACTGCACCATTCCGAAAAATATTAACTTATAATTATAACTTACATAAAGTCTGTGACTCATTAGAATTAAAACAATAAAAAAATCACACAGTTTAGTTTCAATCAATCTCACTAAAGAAAATCTACAACCTTTTGCATTCATAATTATTTTATCAATAAATTAATTTAACTAAAATTCTGGCAGAAATATCGAAGGACCACAGACTGCTTCGATCTAGAAATTTAATTAATCTCTTGATTTAATTGTCGTGAAGATTCTTTACCAAATTGCATTACACTATTTTATTTAGGTGAGAAATACCTAATCCATTGCCAAAATTATCTCATCAACTTCCATAAAATAAGCGATCATTCCTAAAATATTTCTGCCAAAACATTTTGAACATTGGACTATCTTAGATCTAAGTTTGGAATATCTGGGCCAGGTCAAAATTCTTCAGGTCGACGAACATACCGGAGTGCCCATTAATCATACAATAGTACTCGGCACCGAGCATGTACGATAGCACCATAGCACCAACGAAGCCACCCAGATGCGGTGAAATGGGCAGCAGTATTATAGTTGCTACTATCATACCTCCATATGTTACGTACCTTTAAAAAAAGTTGTTTATGTTAGAAAAACGTTATAATTCACATAATGCCCCCAAAATGATAGTGTTAGGTAATGAGCTCATTATATATTGAAATAAATATATGTATATAGAGTTCCTAAATCTATTAATACATACAAATATTTCAATTGTATGAAAAACAATGGGATTTATATATTTAAAAGTGTATTAAACAAGTAAGATTTACTATAAACCTTAAGTTATGTTTTATAAATTTATTAAATTGGCCCATTTGGTCATTAAATAAACAAAAAAAGATACACAGATAAAGCCTTTCCTAAATACTATAAATAAATTAAAATAAATAAATGAATTTAGTATTGTGGCACCCAATAAAAAATTTCAATAAATAATAATCATTAAAAGAAAACTCAAATGTATTTTAAACATATAATAAATAAAAATATAATGGCCGCTTTCACCCACCACCAATTAATTCAAAAATGTTCATTTACCTACACATTAAATGACCACAGATTACAGGAAGCCCTATAACTCCTCGTTTCTGTAAGAAAGTTTATTAAATTATAAAACAAAACCATAAGAAAGACTGAAATGAAAATACCAGGTGTAAGACTTCTTGCTAAAGAAATCCATTGAGTTTTTTGTTGTTTGAGAATAAGCTGGAGTCATTCCCTATAAAATTTATCAAGTAAAAAATAATGACAAAATAAACTCCTTTTTCGTGGTGTCTATTCACTAACTAGAAATGTTATATACTTGAGAAAAGAGTCTTGTAATGTTTTATCTTTAAGATTTCCACCTGAAAAAAAAAACAATAAGCAATGTTAAATATTACCTTGTACTAGCAAACTTGTCCATGGGGTCCTCATCTTCTCTTTCAGCAATACAAAATTCTCCCTTCTTAATATATCCTTTGGCACACTTCCGGCACATATCGGGCCCATCACCGTGACATGTGTCACAGGACTTATCACAGGTCATACACGTAAATGACCCGATGGAATTCAAGCAAAATTGATTCTTAGTGCATTTATTTATATCATCACATTCATTTATGTCGAGACAGCCTTCATCAGAGTCAAAGGCAAAGCCTGCCTTGCAAGCCACACAGTCTTTTTGGGAACCCGCTCTACATCCACCCATACAGGATCGGTGGCATGGGGAACACAACAGCTTCGTATCATCCTTGTATGATAAATAATATCCAGTCATACATTGATCACAGTTTTCTCCTGTGTATCCTGGATCACACAGACATGTTCCATTTCCCTTTCTGGTGCCATCTCCACGGCATTTACCATTTCCACTGCACAGTCTCTCATGATCCCCAGGGCACGGTGTGCAGTCTTTACCATAATGTAATTTTGGGCAACAAACTTTTAAATTATCAATACAGATGTATTGAAATAAATCTGTGTTTTCATCTGGGTCTTGAGCCCACCATGTCTCAATAAACTCCTCAGCTTTTTCAGCCATATGGTGACACTGTAGAGAGTGTTTGCCCTCCTTGCATATTCCCTCTTGTATGTCAATTAGTCGCATCTCACTTCGTTTATAGGATAGTTTGAGCTTCTCTTCCTCCCACGCCGCATCACCGCCTTCGTATTTACCTCTCGCAGTGCGCTCTAAACCTTTTTTGAATGACTCGACGAATAATTTACAAGCCTGACAATCGCCGAGGTTTTTAGAAGGAGTTAAAATGTCAGGGTTCACAACTGGAGGCTGGACATTGCAAAGAGCGAGAGGCAATGTTGTGAGCGCAATTATTATGTTCAACATATTTCTCCGATTGCTCCGCATGTTGAGACAGGCCTGCAAAATTATTTACAAGAGGATAGAATCGCTAAACTTACACTTTTAATTCAGCAATTTTCTATTATTGAATAATTGGGCACCCTCAACATTATTGTTGTTGCATTGTCAAGTACCTTTAACGATCCGGGAGATTTCTCGAAACACAACACTATCTTGAATTCAATAATCACACTACAGTCACAATCACAACTGATCAATATTTAATAAGAATAAGGATTGTTTCTTGTTTAACACGTTTATTTAAAACGTATAATACTGACGTGTTCTAATGAGACTCGCCGACCGCTTTGAATATTTTTTTGACGTTTTGTTTGCTATCGACCCATTCATTCAGCTGACATTGACGTAACGCCATCTTGTTGCTACGTTTCGTTTCACACAAAATTCAAAGTTGTAGATTTTGATAAAATAAAACTAAAAATTAAACAAAATATTATAAACATCAGATTACGCCTAAATAAGTCCTTTCCATAAATTCTTTAATAGGATTCACCTACACATAACACCTACACGTTGTTGTTACGTTTATCGGCCGTGGGAGGAAATCCGTTGACCTTTCTGATATTTCGCAAACTTGTGTTTATTCTTTTCGTAACTTTGTGTTAATAAACCTTACGTATCATGTTACGCTATACACAAAGCAACCAGTGCATGGAAACCTTCCTAGTAATATTATAAATGAAAGATCAAACCCATCTCACAATTCATCATAAATGGCATAGTACACAAAGCCATCAATTTCTTTTATGTTTTTGCTTGCTTGAATAGCACGGGAAGTTCTTACAACTCAATCTTCAGACATCTCGACCACAACGTTTAAAAACCTCCGATGCTCATAATATAAAAGAAAATACGATAAAACATGTGGGGAGGCGTGATCAAGATGTAAAATGATCGATAGCAGGCGCGATACGAATGGTATCTTCAATATCTTGGTATTATGCGAATAATGAATAATAGTACTTGAAAGGGACCATCATTTATTTTCCACTGCATTTGTATTCGATCATCGTAAGTGTAGTCTTAAACAAGGACCTAATTACGTGTTCCCTTAGCTATGAACAGAGCGTTTATAACTATCATGTTATTTTTAGACTTCGCAGCCAAAGAAGCTTCTTCTTTATTATATGAAAGCATATTTTATTTGTAAAAGGTCCCTTGGGCAAAGATAATGAACCTGATTATTTACAGGTTGAAGTATGCATTATATAAAACGTTATATGTATTAATAAACATCTCTAGATATCTGTTTCTGGCCATTTGGTTATGTAGGAAAATAGTGTGATTTGGAGTAAGAATTAACGAAATTAGTTTGCCGCTATGAAATAAGTAATTTAAAAACGGTAATCGAAGATATTAGTAGGTACGAACTTCCCATCAACAAAATCATCCACATTTAAGAGACGAACTCTAAAATGTTTAACAACACGTATACGTAATTGCACAGGCAATGATACTTGCATAATAACTTCCTGCTTTCACCGTAACAAAGACTATTTCTCTTCACGACTGTGAACTACAAACTCACACTTGCGGGTGGCGAAACATAGGAACTAATAAAAAATGTATGGCAGAAGGATTGGTTCGCGAAGATACTAGCGCCATCCGATCAGAAAGCAGGTTTGGTTTGTCGTCAGTATAATTGCGTTGAACAATAAGGTGTTCTTGTTGTAGTTTTAGCGCGTTTACCGGCTAACGGATTTAAGGAACATGTTAGACGGAAAAGCAACGTGAGAGGCAGAATACATGTTCCTGTGCCTTATTTTTTTTTATTGAATATGTTTTCGCGGGAAATTAAAAGGACTATGGGCAATTTAGACCAAACATTGTTCTCTTGTAAATTAAATTAACAAAAGCTCCCGATTTTAGGTCAGCGTGAATTCAACTTTTGTGCTTAAACCTGACTAATTTATCATTGCATACAGTTTAAAATGCATAGAGTAACGTAAAATATTTATATTGTCAGTAAGTACTTAAGGCAGATTTGTAGTAAAAAAAACATGTAATAGAATGCTTAACAACTCATTATTTTACAGCAGTACAACAAACTTGAGTTTGACTCTACAATGTAATCACAATGTTTCAAGTAAGTGATCTAGGTAATTCAGGTGGTAATGATTTCGACCCTGGCACACAACAAACCATTGTGTTTACCTACCTACTCAGCGGAGATGACCAACTATTTGATTAACAACTCACGTGATTGATGGTGGACGTAAATTAGGTAGTATTTTCCTGAAATTATATTTTGTAAAGGACGCGGTATCAAAACTTCGGTTTCAACTTTATGCCTTAAACGTTGTTCATAAGAATCGCATTTCGGATTTCAGTTTGTAAGATGAGATGGGTACTAATTTATTATACCACGATACATTCAATATTTGCCAAAAAAATAATTTAGTTTTGCCGAATAGCCCAATATCCAAAAGAAATGTAAAATAAAAAAAAAATATTGTAGAAAAATATGCGTTCGATGTTCGAATACCTACATTCACGCGTTCCTACTCGCATCAACTTTATTTTGTTTTGCAGTAATGGTTTATCGTATTAATACAATAGTACCTGCTCGGCCGGCAAAGGAAACTATTTGTTCGTTTTTGCATTGTCACACAGCTGTTTTAAAAGCGAAAAGTTTATTTTTAAGATCGGTATCTAGCGACTAGAGTGGCCCAGTCGGTATGTTGTTGTTGTGTTATCTCACGCAATCCATGTAGTACATAACATTTACTTGACTATTTAAAGTTAGGTACTTGTGTTATTCTCTCTCGTAAGTAATTAAGTGGATTAGTAGATATTTCCATTTTAACATCACTTTTGTAGAAGTATCAATATTTCAAAAGAAAATTCACTCAGCAAAACTGAGGAGGTTTGTTACACTTGTTCTGGGTTTTCTTTTATTATTTAATTTATTGCCCTAATATAAAATAATTGACCAACAATTTATGTTAATACCAAAATTGACGACATAAGGAGAGAAACAATTAATTCAAGTCTAAACTAATGACCGTCAAATAGGTTTTCAACAGGGTATTTTAAAAACGCCATAAACGGCATAAAAAGTGGTCCACGACTGCCATTAAAGACCAACGCCGTGTGTGTTTATACACGTAAAAATAGAGACATAAATTAAATATATTTTTTCAAGCAAGATATGCGTGCAAAATGCACTTAACAATTGTCCCATAAATTATAGACATCCGATACTGGCTGTAAACGAGAACATACCAGTGCGCTATTTTTAGGACGAATTAAAAAGTTAAACACAACCCATGATTCCATGAATGGAGACGCGTTTTACTAGATGCTGATGAAAACTGACGTTTTAAATTGTAACGAAGACCTTTTAATTTGCAATTAAAATTCTATGTGTTTTTAATCCAGCAAGATACATTATTTTAACTTCAGCTTTAGCTCTTATGTCTACCAAACAACATGTTTAGTGTTTACGACAAATGGCGCGAAATTGGCAATTTTCTTTTTTTAGTAACTTTTTAATGTTTGGCTTCAGGACCTTTGTGCCAGTAATAACATATTCCAACATTACCAAACTACTTATTTGTCACAAATAATAATATTAGTTCGGCAAACAAAAAACTACAAAATAAAGAACAAAATAATAGCATCTGAAAATCATCGGGCTATTCTAAAGCAATTATTTTATCAACGATCGATTTATAATTGCCGCTCAAATCTGATAATAGATTCTCCAATGGCCGTCTATGACTAGGCACGTTCGAACAAAGCTTCAAAGCAATTCATTCGATCTTTTATTACGATATTCGATAATCTTTGGTAGCACAATATAAGATTGCCCATGGCAAGAACACTTCGTAGAGTAGGTAATTTTTAAATTAGAAAAAGTTAGTTAGGTAAGTACCTTCTCACTAATATTTGTATCTATTTTAGAAGAATTATCTAGGCATGGATTAATAAATTCTATTTGATTCCCTTGATGAGTCCGCTTAAGTGCTCTGTCTATAATTTCTTACTCAATTTATTTCGTATCGTCGCAGCATGCACTCTTCTTTCATCTATTATCTATAAATTTTCTGCCCCTTCGTTTAATAAATAATAATCTTCAAAAATTTTCTTCACGACACGACATCTTCCTTAGCCATTCCAGTTTTTGTTTATACAGAAAAAAATCTGACTCTACTGCTCCGTAATAATCTTGTAAGCCACGCAGACCTTTGCATATTATGAGAAATAAAAAAAAAGAATCAGCATACAAACTCATTACTCGCCAAGCACTAAACACTAACATAATCTTGTAAGCGTCGTAATTAAAATAAACAGTTTTATGGCTTATTACGCAAAAAGTGGAAAAAAAGCTTTTATATTTTAACGCCGCCTCTCCTGTAATTAAGTTTGCAAGCAAGAGTCGCCTCTCGTAAGTACTAACTAAGGAGAAAGGTGCGAACAATTCGAGATACGCGCTACTTATTTTATGAGAGTAACCCCTGTCCGTTGTTTCACATAAATAAGCTGGTGATGGATATTGGAGTCGGTACAGAAACGATTCAAAGTGTATTGTTAATTTTGAGAATCCTTAGTCCGACACCTAAAATTTGAAAAAAAATTGCGTTTTTTAAATTATTTTAAGGTAATGGTTTTTTTGCTACGTAGTAAGTTTGAGAAAAAGCTTCAGATTATTACACTTTACCTTTACTACAAAATATATCATGTAATGTTTCTGGCATGGCTTAGAATTTCTACAAAATACTTCACCACAAAATACAGTTGCAATAAAATAAAATCAAACTGAAATACACCTTAACCCTTTCATTTTGAGCCGTAAATAACAAGTGAGGCCAGCTCACTCCACTCAGTGCTAACAAGGGCTATAGTTTTGTGTAAAACAAATACAATTTATGGCTATCGAAGGCTTTACATTAAAATACTTTGTAGGCAACGGAGCAGGCAATTTCTTGACTCACTGAGACACTGACGTCATGGTTGCGAATGGCAACCGGCTTGGCAAGGCCTCGCGACAACTTTACCATACCTACCGGAGCGCGGTACGCGATAAATAGCAAACTTGTGTCTACTCAAACTAGATATTATGATAAACATATTTATTTTTGTCCAGTTGACCAAATTAAGTTGAAAAAAAACTACCTATTCTCAAAAAAAAACATTCAAATAATTATGTTCGGCAAACGGAATGTTGTTTCAAAATTATATTTTCGCACTTCTTTCTGTCGTTATTATAAGGACTTATTCTTAATTTTACGTAAAAGCTAAACGAGTAAAAAATAATAAATGAAATGAAAGGGCAATGGTCAAATATTGACCTCCGCTTTTACTTTCACCAAATATTTATCGTGCGGTACTTGGATTTAAATACGTCTATTTTCAATGAAAAGGAAGCAGTAGTCATTTGAACAGCAAGTATGATGTAACTTAAGTAGCACAGTTATTATGTATTTCGCACTTAACATAGATTACACAACAAGGCTCTTTTCAAGGCTTTTTAATTTTACAGTGCTATATTGTTCTTTAAAATACTTGCATCTTGATTTTTTCTGTCGTTGTCATCTAAGTATACTTCAATTTACCACGATTTTCATTTTGAAAAACGAAAAATGGCACTTGAATTTTATGACCACAGACGACATCTCCATTCTATCGAGGCGAAGCGAAATACAATAAAACATCAATGTTACGGCTTACAAGGATCGTAAAACGAAACGGGACAGCCATTCCAGTCACAGAAATAATATCAATTCCCGCCAATTTTCACCCGCCATGTTAGGCAAAGTAAACAAGATTATTGAGCTTGTCTTTCTATAACTTCTACTACCATTCAATAAAATGATTCGTAATTTATTTTTATCTTTTTATTACATAAAAAACTAATAATTATAGCTTAGTTAAAATTAACTTACATTTTTAGGTTCTACGGAAAAATGTTTAGATTATCTTAACATTTTTCCGAAGCGAACTGTCTCTGCATTTCCCGACTTATAAATTTTTGTAGGTACCGCAACTGTTTCGTACAATGAATCTTAATAGTGAAGACTGCAACGGTGCATAAGCAGTGGCAAAGTCGTTATCGCATTAACTGTCGCTTGCAAACACCATAACAACTAGTTTACTCGGTCTTTCATGCATTTGTTGCGGTTACTGAACAACCAAGAAGTACCTAGGTACCGTTTATCTTTACTCTAAATTAGGGAGAATGACATGTCGTCCAGAGTTAGACTAATATTACTCGAGATTTGTAAAAAAGTATAAAAAAAAGTCTGTTCCCTTTTGCCATTATGGAATAAATTAAGGACATAACAAACTTCGAAATAGAATCTTTATTCTATTGTTTAACAAGAACCACCTTAAGCCTATCGCCGGTCACCTCCATTACCCTGATAAGGCACCACCGGTTATGAATTCCATTACATCAATTCCCGCCATTATTCAAATTCCGAATAATATATTTTGCAGCTGGCAACTGCGAGTGGGTGCGCCCACTGCCGAACCTTGTCCATACATCTAGTTGCGTAAGGTCTGACTTATTGCAACTTGAATAATCCTGTTCTAGATTTTGAATTGCTAATAAATGAGGTCGTGTTGCGATGCAAATAGTTTAGTGAAGGGCTAGGCGTTAGTTGGGCTGCAGAACCCGTTTGAGAACAGTAGTTAGCGGCGATGGTGGGTGGAAGACAAGCGGTGGCGATGCGTGACTCTCTCACTATTATATTGATGACAACCATAGGAAAGGTACAAATTCTTATAATTTATAGTTGTCGTTGACGCTTCCCGCATAACATGGTGGAGTCTTCAATTTCCTTATAGGTTATAAACGGAGGTACCTGATTATATTCGTGATTTATAGCTTATAGAGCTTTTATGGATGTTGGAAATTGATGGAATTAATCAATGGAAGGACTTTCTTAGCCTTTTATAACATGGCATGGGTAGGTAGGTACTTAGTCAACCTGCTTATAACTTAAACAGCCAGGATCCATTTAAAAAAACTCTATCTTATAATAAGCTCCACTCCACTTAATCAGAAACCATTATCAGGCGCAAAACATCCAGTAAAAAATGTCGCTCATTCTTAATAGGTTTTTCTTTCAATAACAGCGATGTAGTTAGGTTAGTTTTTGTCGTCTCATATCAAATCGCTAGGGTACAACCTAATAAATAAGTCACGTACAAACATCCTGCGCCATGCGTCGTCGTCCATAAAAAATGCGCTACAGCTAATCGCCGGTCATCGCTCTCTCTAGCTCTTTCGAAAAATATAATATTTTATTATAGCAACCCAGACGCTTACGGGAAAGACAAGTTCCAAGTTAGTTCCATGTCTGTCTTGTCTGATGTGTACACAAGTGTGCGCTCTGTAATTGTAATATTACCTAATTTGGTATGAACAAAGGAGGGGTCTACATTTACAAAAAGTCTAGAACAAAGCGTGGCTCCATCTACACAAATCACTGAACGCATTCGCCTCCATTACCTTGCATCGTGTTATTTGCCTAAGTGGTTCGATGCAGGATAATAAGTTAGAAAGAATAGCCGTAGGTTACGGCCACCTTTGTCTGGACTCCGCTTCGGTCATGACACCTCGGGGCTAGACAAAACGTGGTCTAATCTTCCACAGGCAAATTGCCGTGTAATGGGACCGTGAGCTCCGCGATTGTTTCTATAGAAGGCCACATGGCATGTGCTTTAGACGCAACGTTATTGGAAGATTATTATTAAAAAAAAAAACAGGGTGATCACCCAACCATATCGCCGAATTCGTTAATTTGAAAAAAAGGGACCCCGTCACAACTTCCCGCGTTAACCGATGTCATGTCAGCCATATTAAAAAAGTGTTGCCACGTAAATTGGCAGCGGCTAATAAAAAGGTAAACAAAAAGTATTGATCGGCCCCAGCAGGGCGCCTCGATAACTCTCAGCCTAATGATGCATCAACTATCATATTCGCAAGGATAATAAAGATGTTTTTGTGAGCCCTTATTATCTCTCTTTGTTCCATTTTTGATTACACCTCGAGCGCATGCAAGTGAGAATCGTTTCTTGAAAGCTCGCTTAAAAGTGGATTTATTTTGACGTTTATGTTTTTGTTGGCGCACTCAGCAAAATACCGATTATAATAATAGAGTTTACCTAATAATAGGCAGGTAATTAAGTAATAAAAACTTCAACGTGTTTTTTACTAGCTATGTCCAAACAACATCAAGGTTTTGATGAAGCATTCGTATTTATGTTAATTAATTATCATTCATCGTGAAAACTTCAATTTGGAAACGTTTTTGCCCATATACCTACTTTTTACATACGATCGGTTTAATTTCATAATTATAGTTGCCATGTGGTTTTAGTCGGTAAACTTTTTATATAATCTTCAATTGAAGCTTTAAGCATTTTTTTTTTTTTTTTAGCGTGTTAAAATCATCAAATGAGTCCTCCAACCCCGGGCAGGGCGGGAGGGACTGTCAGACTTCTACTGACTAAAATCCACGGTGTCCTTCATAGCCTGTTACGTTCCGGGCTTACGGTAAGGGAATAATCCCGCGACCCCGGCAGGCTTTGGCCCTCTGAGAGGGGGGCCCCGTCATTATGCTGACGCTCTTTGAGGCGCGCGTGGGACACGACGCGCCGTCGACCCGGGCATGGTTCTTGGTCGGGCAGCGAGTTGCCCTTTACTCGCTGCCCGTATGCCCGCGCCTACGGTGGCCGGAGATCGTCTCGCGACGTCCGTCGCCGTGGGCGTCCTACACCGCGGTTGAGGCGGAGGGAGGACTCTGTCCTCTCTCGCTCGCGGCGCGCCTCCTCCTTCGCGAGCATTACTGCTTCGCAGAAGGAGGCGACCGCTTCCCACTCCGTCTCGCCCCGCAGCATGGCCGAAACCAATGCTGGGCGCGAGAGGTCTCCGCCTATCGCAGCCGTGAGAACACGTCGGTGCACTGCCCAAGCTGGGCAGTCCTGCACCGTATGCTCCACCGTGTCCTCCGGGCGATCTTCGCAGTGATGACACCCAGACGTTTCCTCCTTCCGCATTAGACACAGGTACCTCCCGAAGCACCCGTGCCCGGTGAGGACCTGCGTCAGGCGGAAGGTAAGGACGCCATGACTTCTCTCCAACCACTCCTCAAAGAGGGGTCTTACCGCCGCAATTGCGGCGTGAACGGCCGTCGGTCGCGACAGTCGTTCCTTCCATACTGCCCTGAGATCGCGCCGGAGGTCTTCGCGCCGCGCCTCGACTTCTCGAGGCAGCGGGGCCACGCCCCAGCGCTGCGCCTCCACGCGCCACTCATAGACGCGCTGGAGGGCAGTCGCCTCCAGATCCCAAGGCAGCAATCCGGCAAGGAGGTTGGCCGATTCGCCGGCAATCGTGCGGTATCCCCGGATCATTCGGATAGCCATGACCCTCTGGCATGCGACCAGCTTCTGTGGTCGCGTCCGGATGCTCAGGGCCCACACAGGGGCCCCGTAGAGGGCCATGGACCGCACGACACCGGCGTAAAGCTTTAACACATTCGCGCGCGGCGCTCACTTTTTCGAAACATGTGATGGAGCACTGTTTTCCCCCATACATTTTTTTACGACGTATGGTGACGTTCTGCAGTATATAATCATTTTTAATTTTTTTTATTAAACACTGCGTCTCGATACGTCGACGTGCAGTTACGTTCTGCCACATTTTATCCTTAAAAACGCATTAAAATATACTATCTAAAAGCAAAACGTATGTGTACGTCGATATTGTATATACATACACATGAAATACACACAATGAAATATTATTTCAATCAGCCAACAGGACGTAGGTCAAATGTAATTTACTAGATTTTATTACAGACACACACAAACTGTCTTGGCGACACTGTAATAGTTGGACATAAATAAAAGCTAGTCAAATTAACATTACTAGTCAAAAAGTGTTTAAATCTTATGTAAACAAAATTTAGTATTTACTGTAATGCCTAAAGAACATGGTTGTGACGGATCCGAGTTTGTATTGTCACTTTTTTTAATGTTTTTCTTCCTTCTTGCTCGCTTTATTTTGTTCATCTAAAACTGTGCGGGACGAATGAACTATAGTTGATTGTAAATAGTAGTGTTTATGTGAATAGTGCAAACAAACTGATAAGACAGTGATAACAGTTATAATCTTATAAGATAGTGTTTATTAGAATAAGTGAATCTTTTCCTTATTAGAACTTTGTTTTTGTGATAAACTTAGTTGTATCTTGTAAGAATTAGTTCGTAAGTTTTATTAGAATGTTTATTTCGTAGTATTTGATAGTTTTTTAATAGTTTTTACGAAGTACTTTGTACGTAGTCCGCAAATATTAAATTATGGTTTTTTGTGTTGAATTTATTTTTCCCCAATAGAAATAAGTTTATAGATTAAGGAAATATATAGTTTGTTATATGTTAGTATAGAAAAAACTTGTAAAATACGCGGAAAATGTCACGCGGCTCTCGTTACGGTAACGTTTCGCTGTACTTAAGCTAACTGCGTCGAATCCGCCCTTTTTCTAATTGGATAAAATTCGTGCGCTCTGATTGGTCAACCAATCAAAGGCCTTACATTTTTCTTAGCGAAATTGTATAAAAGACGGGTGGGTCCGGGCGATCGACACAGTCGGCGGGCAGCAGCAGCAAGAAAGAAAACCTAGAAGAAACATGAAAGAAGAATAAAGCTCTTCTAGTACCAGCTTCACCAGTGTTTTATTCACCAATCCAGCGAATCGAATGTGCCGTCCGGTACATTTATGGTCCTGTCGAGTCCGGATACGTGAAAAATTCTGCGTGAAGATAGAAGATAGTACTTCAGTTTGAAGATAGAAGATAGTGCTACAGTGAAAATTACTTGAAGAACGTACTCCGTGTTCGTGTCTACGTGTCATCGACCTTGAAGAATCAGCTGACATCATGCCCGTTACGCGCTCCGAGGGTAGGGGCCGCAAGCCGTCGAGTGAACAGAAGCCGTCATCGTCTGAGGCCACTCCAGAGACCTCTGCGACCGGTACCAGTACGGAAGTTACATCAGAATCGACCCAATCGGGGACGACTGCCACGGAGAGTTCCCAACAGACCTCTACCTCCGCGGCGACTGATCCCACCACCGTGACCTCCGCCGCCACCGCCTCGACCGCTGCATCCGCATCAGCCGCCAGCGCCCCCCCCGCGCCGGCAGCCACCGTGCCCCGCCCCTCGGCCGCTACCGCGCCCCCCGCCTCGCACCCCGCCGGCGCCGTCGCACCTTCCGTAACCCCCTCCGCCGCGACGACGCTCACCGCGGGTGCGAAATCGAAACAGCTGATGAAGCCGCCGCCCGCCGCTGTCCCATCGAAAGAAATTCGCCGTGATACTGACGCCTCGACTGTGAAGCAACGAGTTGTCAAGAATATCGCCGCCGGTACGTCGAAACCAACCGGCACACAGACCCTCCGCCCCCCCAGCAAGAAGGGGGGAGGGGGGGGATCGACTTATAGCAAGACGAAGATACAGAAGATCGCTAAAGCAAAGGAAGATTTGCTCCGCCTTCAGGTTGAATTAGCTGCTGCCCGCCTGGCCGCGCTAGAAACTGAAGACACTGATAGAGAAGATGAAGAAGAAGAGGAAGAAGGAGTCGAAGATGAAGTCTCCCTCTACTCAGAAGTCAACGCCCGTGTGGACAACTGGTTGGAAAACCAGGTGACTCGCCCCGTCCTAGCCATCGCCAACGAGCCTCACCGCCCGCCACCAGAGCCGACGATCGTCCACGAAGAACCACCGAAGCAAGAAGAGGTTCATCGAACACCGGCGGGAGGTCAAGGGGACCTCGCCCTCCTAGCTGAAGCCATCACTCGGGCTGTCAGCGCCGCCCAGCGACCCAAATTCATCGAGCTACCTTTCTTCAGTGGATCGCACCAGGAGTGGTTACCCTTCCGCGCCGCCTACTACGAGTCTGAACCAACGTTCAGCGCCGTCGAGAATATCAACAGATTAAGAAGAAATTTGAAAGGGAAGGCCAGAGAAGCAGTCGAAGGGTTACTCATAACCAATGCACACCCTTCAGAAGTTATGAAGACTTTGGAGTCAAGATTTGGAAGACCAGAGTCAATCGCAATGATAGAAATGGAAACGCTTCGAGGTCTACCACGTCTCACCGAGTCGCCGAGAGACATCTGCATATTCGCCACGAAGATCTCCAACGTCGTAGCAACATTGAAAACATTGGGTTGTTTTAACTACATGTACAACCCCGAACTTGCGAAGACATTGGTGGACAAGCTGACACCGACGCTCCGGTACCGCTACTACGACTTCTCATCGATGCAACCTAAAGAAGATCCCTGCCTCATCAAGTTGGAGAGATTCTTCAAGAGGGAAGCAGAACTGTGCGGACCCTACGCTCTGCCTGAACAGGTGGCAGCACCATCGACATCCGCACCTCCAAAGAAGACTCAGCGGGTCACCAACGTCACAGAGAAGAGCAACACATCGAAGTGCTTCGTGTGCGACGAGACAAGTCACACCAACCCAACAGAGTGTGACACATTTAAGAAGATGGAAGCCAATTCAAGATGGGATGCTGCAAAGTCGAAACGCCTCTGCTTCAGATGCCTACGTTATAGGAGCAAGACTCACAGTTGTCGAACGAAGCCATGTGGTGTCAACGGGTGCAAGTACACGCACCACAAGCTGCTTCACTATGAAAAGAAAACAGAACAGGCTGAGAAGACAGAGAAGAAAGAAAATGAAGACAAAACAGAAGTCATCAATTCGACATGGACAGTTAAGAAGCAATCCTATCTGAAGATTCTGCCGGTCCAAGTGAAGGGACCAAAGGGAACAATCAACACATTCGCATTGATGGACGACGGATCAACGGTCACACTCGTCGACGACGACGTCGCTGCGAGCATCGGAGCTACAGGACCCGTAGATCCACTGAAGATAGAAACCATCAACGAGTTGAAGACTGCGGAATCGGCATCAAGAAGAGTGACCATCGGGCTGAAAGGGGTCAACGAACATGAAGAGCAAATACAAGCAAGAACAGTGAAGAACTTACAAGTCTCATCTCAACGGGTTCCACGCGACTTAGTGGAAGGATGTCCACACTTATCGGACATCAAGGGACATCTCACATACTCCAATGCGAAGCCACGCATCCTCATCGGTCAAGATAATTGGCATCTCCTGCTGACTGAAGAAACAAGAAAAGGGGACAAGAACCATCCGGTGGCATCTCTCACGCCGCTCGGATGGGTACTCCACGGAAGTCAGACAAACTCCTTCGGTCAGAAGATCGACTTCGTGTCACACATGAAGGAAACAGAAGATGACCTCGAGGACATGGTGAAGAGATACTTCGAGATGGACGCCCTCTGCATCAACCCGAAGAGACCAAAAACCGACCCAGAAGAGAAGGCACTTCGAATACTCGAACAGAAGACTGAGAAGATCAGCGAAACAAGATACCAGACCGGCCTCCTCTGGAAGAAAGAAGACGTCAAGTTCCCAAACAACTATGAAAACTCACTGAAGAGGCTCTTCAACATAGAAAAGAAGATCGATCGCGACCCAGCCCTTAAGAAGAAGTACGTCGAACAAATGGAAGCTCTTATAGAAAAGGGTTACGCCGAGCCCGCGCCGCCGCAGAAAACTCCTGAGAAAACGTGGTACCTGCCTCACTTCGCGGTCATCAACCCCATGAAGCCGGACAAGCTACGTGTTGTGCATGACGCCGCCGCCAAGACCAGAGGGGTAGCTCTCAACGATATGCTCCTCAAAGGTCCGGATCTGCTTCAATCGCTGCCGGGTGTCGTCATGCGCTTCCGTCAACATTGCATCGGGGTCACGGCGGACATAAAGGAGATGTTCATGCAGGTCAAACTTCACCCAGAAGATAGAGACGCACTGCGGTACTTGTGGCGCGGAGATCGCCGCGACGACCGACCTCCGGAGGAGTATAGGATGACATCGTTAATATTCGGGGCATCAAGTTCACCGTCTACAGCAATATACATAAAGAACCTGAATGCCAAACAACATGAAGACACTCATCCGGAAGCCGCAGCTGCCATCGTAAACAAGCACTACGTGGATGACTACCTCGACAGCTTCAGAAACATAGAAGAGGCAGTCAAAGTGACAACAAGTGTACGTGAAGTACATAAGAAGGCCAGCTTCGAATTGAAACAGTGGAAATCGAACTCAGCGTCACTCCTAGAAGCACTGGGAGAAGAAAATCGAACCGAAGACCTAGAACTATACAAAAGTGAAGAGCAAACCGAACGAGTACTGGGCGTCATATGGAAGATGAACTCAGATGAACTGACGTTCAACCTCAACATGACAAGAATACCTGCAACACTCATCGAAGGCAAGCAACCGACAAAGAGAGAAGCCCTGCGCATAGTGATGTCACTCTTCGACCCATTGGGATTCGCCTCGCCTGTCACCATCAGGGCGAAACAGATACTCCAAGAAGTGTGGCGCCGAGGAACGGGTTGGGACGACCGCATCGACGAAGATCTGGCGGAGCAGTGGGAGTCGTGGATAGGAGAATTGAAAGGCCTCCACGATATAGCAATCCCGCGGCAGTACCTACACTACAGCGACGCCGCCTCACTCGAACTTCACATCTTCAGCGACGCCAGCGAGTCGGCCTACTCAGCGGTGCTATTTTGGAGAGCAGTGACACCGGACGGCGAAGTAGGAGTGTCGCTAATAATGGCCAAGGCAAAGGTTGCGCCGCTCAAGCTGACTAGTATACCAAGATTGGAATTACAAGCAGCAGTAATGGGAACCAGACTCTCAGACGCAGTAATCGAAGAACACGAGAGGAAGCCTAACAGAAGAGTGTTCTGGACCGATAGCAGGACAGTACTCACTTGGATAAGGACCGGGTCACGGTCTTACAAACCGTATGTAGCTCATCGCTTGGCAGCCATAAAAGAGAGTTCAAAAGTCAACGACTGGCGCTGGGTCCCCACGAAACAAAACGTCGCCGACGACGCAACAAGAGACGTACCGACAGCCTTCAACAAAGATCATCGGTGGTACAAGGGGCCGGATTTCCTGTACTTAACAGAGGACTCCTGGCCAACAGAACCTGTGAAGACCACAGAAGATGAACCCTCCGAAGAGGAGAAGACGCATCACATAACCGATAAACAGAGGCTGAAGCTTGCAGAGGGCCTGCCTGATCCGACGAAGTTTTCCAATTGGGACCGCCTCCGGTACACGACAGCACGTGTACTACAATTTATCGAACTCTGAGGAACGCCACGCACAAGGTCAACTACCGACGGACAAAAAAGAATAAGGAAGCGGATCCTACATGGCGGAAGACCAAGCCTAAGACAGTGAAACAGCAGGTACCGACGCCAAAGAAGATAGTTACGAACAATCTGCTTCCAGTCACGGCCGAGCTCCTGAGAAAGGCCGAAGAGCTCCTGATGCAGTCTTCACAACAAGAGGCCTTCACAGCAGAGATAGAACGATTGAACAGCGGGAAGCCGGTCGAAAAAGAGAGCCGCCTTCACCAACTCAGCGTCGAATCCGTAAACGGCTCACTTCGACTTCGGAGCCGTATCCGAGCAGCCAAAGACATCGAAGAAAAGGTCAAGAGCCCACTGGTCGTCGACGGGGATCATCCGACGGTGAAGCTGTGGATACTGGCAGTTCACAGGCAGCTGCATCATGCCGGCGTCGAGGCAACAATAAACGAGTGTCGCCAACAGTACTGGGTACTAAGATTGCGCCCCATTGTGCGCGCAATCCTTCGACGGTGCCTCTTCTGCCGCGTGAAAACACTAGCGCCACCATACCCACGAACCGGGGACCTGCCAGCATGCCGATTAGCACATCACAAGCGACCGTTCACCTTCACTGGGGTCGACTACTTCGGGCCTCTCTCCGTGACCGTCGGACGCACCAAACAGAAAAGATACGTGGCCATCTTCACGTGTCTCACGACGCGAGCCATCCATTTAGAGGTCGCCGGCTCGCTCAGCGCAGACTCAGCGGTGATGGCGGTCAGACGCATGATCGCACGACGAGGCTGCCCGGCTGAAATTTGGTCGGACAATGGCACCAACCTAAAGGCTGCCGACAAGGAACTACGACAATCGATCGACGCGGCGACGGCGGAAGAAGCTGCGAAGAGGACCATCTCCTGGCGCTACATACCGCCTGGAGCACCGTTCATGGGAGGCGCCTGGGAGCGTATGGTACGCTCAGTCAAGACAGCGCTTGCAGCCACACTGCACGAGCGCCACCCCACCGAAGAAGTCCTCGCCACTCTACTAGCTGAAGTAGAGTACACCGTCAACAGTCGCCCGCTGACCCACGTCTCCGTCAGCGCAGAAGATCCCGAGGCCCTGACTCCCAATCACTTCCTACTGGGGGGTCCGGGGCGAGTGCCGCAGCCAGGCACATTCACCGAGCAAGACGCCATCTCCAGGTCCAGCTGGCGAGCTGCACAGAGGCTCGCTGACATCTTCTGGCTCCGCTGGGTAAAGGAGTACCTACCCGAACTCCAACACCGGCGGGAGCCCAACGGCCGAGGTCAACAAATCAAGGTGGATGACCTCGTGCAGATCGTCGACCCGAACCTGCCTCGCAACGTGTGGATACGAGGACGAGTCATCGCGGTGTATCCTGGGCCCGACAACATCGTGCGGACGGTGGACCTGCAGACCAAGGGAGGTGTCCTGCGCCGGCCAGTGAGGAAGCTGGTGATCCTGCCCCTGCCTACGGACGACGTGCCCGCACCGGAACGAGATGCGACTCAGTCGCACGGCGGGAGTGATGTGCGGGACGAATGAACTATAGTTGATTGTAAATAGTAGTATTTATGTGAATAGTGCAAACAAACTGATAAGACAGTGATAACAGTTATAATCTTATAAGATAGTGTTTATTAGAATAAGTGAATCTTTTCCTTATTAGAACTTTGTTTTTGTGATAAACTTAGTTGTATCTTGTAAGAATTAGTTCGTAAGTTTTATTAGAATGTTTATTTCGTAGTATTTGATAGTTTTTTAATAGTTTTTACGAAGTACTTTGTACGTAGTCCGCAAATATTAAATTATGGTTTTTTGTGTTGAATTTATTTTTCCCCAATAGAAATAAGTTTATAGATTAAGGAAATATATAGTTTGTTATATGTTAGTATAGAAAAAACTTGTAAAATACGCGGAAAATGTCACGCGGCTCTCGTTACGGTAACGTTTCGCTGTACTTAAGCTAACTGCGTCGAATCCGCCCTTTTTCTAATTGGATAAAATTCGTGCGCTCTGATTGGTCAACCAATCAGAGGCCTTACATTTTTCTTAGCGAAATTGTATAAAAGACGGGTGGGTCCGGGCGATCGACACAGTCGGCGGGCAGCAGCAGCAAGAAAGAAAACCTAGAAGAAACATGAAAGAAGAATAAAGCTCTTCAAGTACCAGCTTCACCAGTGTTTTATTCACCAATCCAGCGAATCGAATGTGCCGTCCGGTACAAAAACAATGGAATTTCTATGATTAGAACTAAAATAAAACTACTCTAGTTGCTCAAATATAAAAATAATTATTGTATTTTATATAATACACACTCTATAATTTAAATCCAGTATAAAATATGTGATAACTTACGATTTTAAAGTTTCGTCACCCTGGAGCTCACACGTGCGTCACGTAACAGCGCACAGCCCGACTGACAGTATGGCGGAGCATACTCCAGTTGACGTCTATGGACGTTCTGCGTTTGTGGGTAGGTGTCTTTGTATGTGTCAGAAGTACCGACAAAACGCTTAAGGCTCTAGACAGACGGACTGCATTTCAACTGCAATCCAACTGCAAATTGCAGTTCGGATGCAGTTTGAATGCAGTTGACACGACTGCAATAGAACTGCAAACCAAACGTGCAGTCCGATTGCAGTTCAATTGCAGTCGGCGTGCAGTCGTGTGAACTGCACACCGACTGCAATCGAACTGCACGGTTGGTTTGCAGTTCTATTGCAGTCGTGCCAACTGCATTCAAACTGCATCCGAACTGCACCATACCCACCCGCCCGCACTACTTTATCCTACCTTGTTTCTAACCTTGTTTCTACTACTGATTCCATGAGCAGGGGGGCGGAGCGTTAAAGTAGTGCGGGAGGGTGGGTATGGTGCAGTTCGGATGCAGTTTGAATGCAGTTGACACGACTGCAATAGAACTGCAAACCAACCGTGCAGTTCGATTGCAGTCGGTGTGCAGTTCACACGACTGCACGCCGACTGCAATTGAACTGCAATCGGACTGCACGTTTGGTTTGCAGTTCTATTGCAGTCGTGTCAACTGCATTCAAACTGCATCCGAACTGCAATTTGCAGTTGGATTGCAGTTGAAATGCAGTCCGTCTGTCTAGAGCCTAAAATCTCGATGCTGTGTGACACTACGAAATCAAGATTTTGCTATGTTGTGGCACTGTGACGTCACTATACGAGCATTAAATGAGAATCGGACGTTTCCTTACGTACTGAATGATAGAAAAATGTAAAATTTGACGTATCGATACGTTGTGCGACATCGTATTTCGGTTTTTTGACGTATCCATACGTCATGAACGCGAAAGTGTTAAGCATACGTTAAAAAGAAACAAACGTCGAATGAATGTTTTTTAGAAGCAAAAAATAAAGCACCTATCTCTTGATCTCATTGTACGACAGTCAAAACGAATTTATAAAGTTATCTGTGCACGAATTAAAAAACTCCGTCGTCATAACAGAGCATTATAAAAACTTCGGCTACTGACGTACACTTTATTTATTTTTGAGCGACGAACGAAAATCTCATTACCATCCTCTTTTAACGGCTTACTCTCGGAATTAGTTTCGTTAATAATGACGGAATAGTACAAGTTTTATGTTTTCCAATGTTTGACGTGAGTGTGGAACTCACAGCGAATTTTTTTTTTTTAATTTAAATACCAAAATAAGCATCACGATTTAAAAATCGACAAAAAACAATAGAAACAAATATATAAAGAAACATGAGCATATTTCCACCAATCATGAGATCGCTACGCATTTGATGCGTTTTTGCCCACCCTCCTTTAATTGCAGCCAAAAAGTATTACAAAATAAAGTCTGTCCTTTGTAAAGGACAAAAGATGAATTCTTAACTTCTATTGTTTAAATTCTGTTCACACACTCGCGGAATTTTAAAACCTGAGACAAAAAGGTTTCCTCTTAATCAAGTTTTAGACATAATTATCTAATTATACTAACTAGATTTTGGGTGTCTTTTTTTAATGTCTGATGCTTTTTCAACTCGGTTTAATTGCTTCAAATCTTTTCTCGTGTGGCTTAATTCGGTACTAACGTAGCCATTTTAGATATTTTGCAATACGAGTTTCACAAAAGATTTATCAAAAGCTTTAAGCCTAAACATTACTCAAATACCAAAAGATCCACGCTACACTATAACGACATTTAAATCACACTCAAATGTCCCCCGCTATTTTCCCATAACTTGATCCGTTCGTTAGATTCCCGCCATTCTAAAGTCGTCGACGCAAGCGCATCCAAGAGGCGGAACTCAAGTAATAGGCGCATTCCGCCGACCCGCCTGTGAATACCGACGTACTTACGATCTTTGAATGGCTTAGGAAGCCATTAACGGCTCCAAGCTTAATGCTTGAACATAATACCTTCCCTTCCCATTGTTTATCGATTTGAAGAACAAATTGGAAATGTCCATATTCCATAATGGTACCTAAATGGGTATTGTCCTTTGAAAAATGACAAGTCATGTTGGGATAGATTTTAATGATTATATCTCAGATTAAACAAATTAAATTATAAATTATGTATTATAAAAATTATAAATTATGTTGTCTTTTTATGCTGGGTCTATAAAATTCATCATCATCATTCTATCTAATCAGACAATCTTTCACACAAGCACAATACAACCAACGAATTATTTCACCACATTAGTACTTAGTCAAAAGTTCTAGCAAAGCAAATAAAAGCGCGGAATCTATGCAAAGATTCTCGGAAAATCCGGATCAATTAATGTAAGCCACACATTGATTACATTCGAATTGGCAAAGATAGGTAATCGTAATTAATGTAAACTGTTTAAGTAGGTACTGTCAATTACAATTAGTTTATTAGTAGCTTTAAGCATTTTCCCTTACAATTACCATGCCCATAAACATATAATCGTCTGTCTCTGTGTTACTTCTTGTATATAAGAAGATTTGTTCGAGGACAATAATATCAATGAAATATTTATCATTTTTCAACTTGTTTCATAAAAGTGCAATACAAAAATATTCGGATTTGTTTTAAAGCGTGGTAGCAATATTTAATTAGTCCTCCCACCCAGTACAGGGCAGCAGGGACTGCCAGGCTTGTACTGAGTAAAATCCACGTCCAATATTCGGACTTAGCTTTATTTAGAAGATTTAATTACAATCACATCAATTGAATAAATAAAGTTGTATTCACCAACTGGGTCAAATCACAATCAAGAAATGTAATGCACAAATAAATGCAGACATACCTAAATAAAGACAATGGTCAATTTAATATTTTTCTTTTTACCGAACCTGCGGTTTTTTCTTAAAACATTTAGTTAACTGTACTTAAAACCATGTCTAATCCATTAAACTCTACGGAACGGTAGAAAGGGCAAGACGAAGTTATGCGCATACTTCTTTGATAAAATGGGCAATGTTCTTTGTAAAAATGTAATGTTTCAAGTGTATTTTTAATCTGCGTATGTTTAGTGAAGAAATAGTCTGTCATAAAACTGTTTCTTCTCTAAAATATCCAAAGTTTCACTTGTAGAAAAGCCTATGGCAAAAGGGCCGCCACCCCTGACTCCTTATCTGTGTCATAGCGAGTTTTCTCTATGCCTCGGAAAGTTCGTAAAGTCTAAGCCGAAGCTCTAAGGTCTGACAACCAGTCTTACCATGGGGTATCATATTACCCATTTACTGGGTTGTGGAGGTCCGAAGGGCAGTCGCTCCATGTAAATTACTGACTTTCAGCTGCATCTGGTTCGACGGGAAACCGACCCCAATATAGTTGGGGAAAGGCTAGGGAGACTATGAGTAGTAGAAAGATGAGTTCTATGTTCGCGTAAGATTCGTAATGAAACTCTATAGGCACCTGACAGTTAAATAACTAACATCACATAATGAACAGATGAACAGGCAATTTCATCAAGGTAACAAAACTTGAATGCAAAAATAACTAGCCATGACGTGTCAACCACATGGCTAAGCCATTATTTAATACCTAGAACTGACTTTAGGTATGAGATAACTAAAATTATTACTAAAGATAGATGAATAGACAAGAATTAACGGCCTTGTTGATTTGGTCCTTCTTTTTTTACGTGGAAAGTCATCAAATGAGTCTTCCCACCCAGGGCATGAAGGCAGGGACTGTTACTGACTAAAAATCACGCGGTGTCCTTCAGTAGCCTTTTACGTTCCGTGGCCACGGTTACTTGATAAGACAGTCCGACGACTAACAAGAGGTCCTGAGGTCTATTCCTAGGTCGTGCAGAGTTACTGAGTGTTTTCATCAGGAATTTGATTTGACGAATATTGAGTCATCCCCTTTGGATTAGGGATGAGCGTTGAATCAACGAACTAGTTGAATCAACCGTTGATCTCCTGTCAACGTTACGTTAACTGAATATGAATCAACTAGTTGAATTCGTCAACGACGTTTATGAGTTGAAGTCGTTCGTTCTCGTTAATTCAAAGAGTTGAATTAACGAGAACGAACGAACGAGTGTACAACTAGTTGAATACGTCAACGACGTTTATAAGTTGAACTCGTTCGTTCGTTAATTCAACGAGTTGAATTAACGAGAACGCAAACGTTATCTTCAACGTTGAGTTTTATGGTTCGATATTTTTTTAAAGTCATAGATTGCGAGCGGTTGAATGAGTTGATTTTCGAATTATTTATTTTAAGAATAGTACATAAATATTGGTGGAGTTTGTTTAATTATCCCAATGTATTATTTGAAATGTACTATTTTCTGAGACGCACGAGGTATAGCGAACAGCCCTCTGTGAAAAATGTAATAAAAATATTTTTATTTCACACAATTTAAGATGTTAGTTTGTACATAAAACATTTCCAATACAAAATTTGAATCAAATTGTTTCTTAAATTAAACGCGCAATCGTTGATTATAAACCGTTTAATGAATCAACGGTTTACGTTGCAAGTTGACAGTTAAATTCGTCAACGAGATGAACAGGTTAACTCATTCAACTCGTTGACGAATTTAACTAGTTGATTAACTAGTTGACAAACGTGAATCAACGTTAACGTTTCGTTGACGGAAAAACCGTCAACGACCCATCGCTACTTTGGATATTGAACATGCTGTCGAAAATATCGGTATAATGGTCTATTGATAGATTTTCAGGAAAGAAATGGGCAACTGAGCGTACTCGTAACTTTATTTTTAAATGAGCTACACTCAACGTGTTACGTATAATAACAGTCATTATTTACATTCATTGTGTAAAAGTAGTGGTTATTATGTAACAATAATTGTTTATGTTTTCTTATTATTTCCTCATTCTTTTGAATTTTCATTCATTGCTTAAAGTTCGTTAACCATGTTGAAACTGTAAATGAATGGAAATCGTTGCTTTGAAACAACAACAAAACAAATAAAAGTAATGAAAAAAAAACAGTGTATAAAAATAAAAAAATATTTAATTGGAATCTAAACTCCAACTTACGTAAAATAAAATAACATGACCGAAAAAGGTTACCTATTTAGAGTTGAGACCAAGCGGCTTAGCCGCCAATTTTATTTTTCTTTATGGCGGGAAGCTTAGTCTATGGAAACGGCCACGGCCACAGATTATAATAATGATGAATAGATTTTGTGTAGTTAGATTTTTTAAACGTATTTTGTAGATAATGATGATTCGATTCAAATATTTATTTGAGTTCAAACTTGGGAGTAACTTATACCCAATGGGTTAGGTATTCATTGGGTACAATTTGTGGATTAAATTCCTATTTTTAAAAATAAAATTGAAAATCTTAAGAAGATCGCCTGTACTTTGTTAACTTCGTATAAAAAGTAGGTAATTAAAACACAGTGCCAATACAAAACAAATTAACCTAACAAACTAATAAACCATAACTACCCCAAGAGTCCTAGTGGTCGCAACTGTTAATCCATGGGTGTGATTCCCGGATCGAGCAAGTGTTTTAAGGATTTTACATTAGACAGAAATGTTTTGTTTTTGGTTTATATTTTGCCCGATATACATGCTCATCCCCAACTTACGAAATATGCTCTAAGTTTAGGTACACATATCTGCCAAACCCCTTAAGAGTTGCCGGCATGATGTTATAATATTATCCTAAGTTTAGTGTACGTTTTAGAGGGGCCAAGCCTACCGGGGTCGCGGAACTAACGAGCTACCATGACTCCGAAACATATAGGGCTATTGATTGAAGGACACCGTGGATTTTAGTCGGTACAAGTCTGACAGTCCCTCCTGCCCTGCCGTAGGTGGGAGGACTCATTTGGTGATATTACCACGCTAAAAAAATGTATGTACGTTTACGTTTAACCTTTGAACGAGTTTCTACCTAAATTGCTCACCTTCACAGCTAATTTGTAAGTCAAAACAATTAAATGATTTTTAATGATACGACTTCTTTACAAAACAAGCAAAAATATTTCAAATGACATCAGAGTTATTTTAAAGATTATTGTACGTAACTAGATAAATACTTTATAGCTTACAAAACAGTAAATGGCATAATTATTGGATGAAAGAATGATTGCATGACACTAGGAATTCCACAAATCCTTGAGAATTTTTCGGGACAGTGAAACTGTCACGTAAATTAAAAAAGGCGCTTCTGTAGAACATGATAATAAAAAGAAAAAGTGTAACTGTTAAGGCTCATTTTCCCTCTTCCTTGTCTATAGATTCCGCTATTTTTCTGAACAGCGTCGACATGTGTAGTGCAAGTAGTGAACGATTTTGTAAAGGAGTCAAAAATATGCCTAATTAATGTTGGAAGACGACCTGTGTTATGAAGAGACTACACAGTCATTTACCGTACTCCATCCCACTATATCTGGACCCCACCTAAACATTCAAGCTAATAAACGGGAAAGTTTAATGTCAATTTTCCAATAGTTTATGTCTTCCAGGTTTACATGACCAATGTAAATATTAGTAAACCGGAAAAAGGCTGTTTGTACAAAGACAGATAAAAAAACAATAATGTTTACGTACACGCAACAATATTAAACAAACAAATCTCGCGTACAGGTGCGGGCACAAGTACTCAAATAGTCCACTTGTGAGCAATCAGAGACACGCACTTACATATGTCAAAATGTTATAATTTTCAAGCTCTTCGAGGTCGGCTTAAGTAATCCTTGCAACGGACCGTAACAACTCATTCATTGCCTTACAAACCGATGCAAATGAACCCGCGAATGGGTACCAACCATTTATCGACCACTATCGACTAGACCACAATACTAGAAAGAGAGGGCATTCGATATAAAATTAGAAAAGTAAACAAACCTCTTTGCAGAGTCGTTGGAGCGGGGTATCCTTAAAAAAAAAAACAATCACTGAACGGTTATGAAACACTATTGTAACGGGCACGATTGACAGTTTTACGACACAATATGGGTCCCGCGATCGTATTCCGACTGTAATGCCGCGACGTGCGTACGCGCCGCTCGTTCCGCGCTGACTGCCTACCTCACGAGACGTGCCCAGTGAACGTAGCATGACCTTCCTGCCCACAGAGCCTAGCAATAGAACCTCTTTTCCTTTTTGGGACGTGTCCCCAAAATTAATGACCTTCTTGGAAATTGGGAAATGTCCTTTCACAGAGGAAGATTCCTGGTCACCCGAAAAATACAAACTTTTGACCTCTTGCTGAAAGAAACCTGTACTTACTTAAATAGGTACATGAAAATATATACAGAAGAATGTTTTATTATGTACAATAATAATATAGTGATAATGTAAAAATTTCAGATTTCCACCAGCATCCACCACGTTTAAAAAAAATGTTTTTAAGCTAGCGCCGCCGCCCACAAAAACAGAAGGCTAGTAGGAATGCAATGCTTTCGCAAATATTTTAAATAAATCGTCTTTATCTTTACCCGACTAACTAGATGTAGAACTGAACTCCCGCAAATAGAGATATTTGATTCTTGCCTTGTATTAATTTAAATATTTAGTTATGTATTCAAAACTTGCGTAGACAATTAGTATGCAATAAATATTAATAATAATAATGACATCATGTTATAGGTATTAGGTATACCAGATCTGTGTTAGAAGGCACCTATATTTATGAATGGCATAGCAATAGGAGACCATAACCGTCCAATATTTTATTAGACGTAGCGTAACTGCGTAACGATGCGCATCATTGCGGTAACAACACTAACAACGGTGAAGAAAGTGTGAACAGGTGATTTCAGATGAGTACTTTACCATAATTAATTATTACGTTACTTTTGCGTGCAACGGAACTGTATAATGCTGCCATGATAATAAAGATAATTTTCTTCTATTATAGTAGAAAAGAGAAAATTCTTGTTAATTCATTTCGTATACCTACATGTTAATTCATTTCGTATAACGCTAAGTGGCAAAATAATCTTCATAATCTTCTGCCGAAGAGATACAAAAGTACAAGATGGAATTACGTGTATTCATTCAAAACACACGAATGAGATTAAACTGTAGTACCTATTTCATTTAAAGTAGTTTAAATCATCATCATCATCAGCATCTTGACAATACTTTACTGCGAGTAAAAGTTTTTGACAACTTTTTTTTCATTTATCCAACAAAAAAGTGACTGTTTTTTATGGTAGATTTTTAGATTTTAAATACAGCAACATTAAAAACTGCTGTCAACTCGTGACTGTCACTGTCACTTGTTGACAAATTCGTTTCGTCTGTTTTGTGAATTTGTGTGATTTTGCTATGACCTAAATCCTAATACTTATAAATTGGATATAAAACTACAGTGCCAATAAATAAATACTTAAATCATAATGCATCACTTGAGGAAACTCGTTACAAATACTGGTAACCAACCCTTTCTTATACATAGGTTATGTTTTGACTAGTTTTTATTTCATAACAAAAATATTACTTTTCATTCTGTTTTTATTACTTACGCAATCTTAATCATAAAGCTGACATCTGCATTAGTAATAAAAGTATTTCGCTTAAGCGCAAAGGCGTAGAAAATAAGCGCAGTTGCTAATTATAGCACAAAATATTTACTTACTTAATTTTAAGTAAACATGGTGTGAATGACTTGTTGAAATAGCCTTGGTTTTTCGTTTCTAAAAGTATACTATTCGTTCCTAGGAGTTTATATAAAATGGAAGGCTTAATTTGTGATAAAGTATGATTTAATTTTTTGTTTTTTTTTTTTCTCAGTAAGCAAAGAGCACAAGAGACTTTTTAGACTGCCATTCAAAAATACATTAAGATGTATGAGTTCAATAGAAACTCCTTATGAAAATCAGATGTCCCATATGACCATTCCTAAGGGTAACCTAGGACAGCCCACATACCACACACATCCACATCTAATATCACAGGAACACTTGACTTGTGGGATCACGCAGGCGGAGTACAAGGAGAGGCGAGATCGACTGGTTAATAAATTGGTTGAAGAAGTTGTGAATATACATACTACACATATTGTGAGTAGATGTTTTTACTACTTTATTAAATTTTTTAAAACTTTATTTGTTTGAGTTTTTAAATTGACATTGTTACTATCATTAGAGCTTGAAAAGGGAGTAAAATTCAAAACAAATAAACATGGTCTGCTTTGTTTTAAGTTGTATTGAATGAATATTAAATTTGTTCTTTTGCAACATTCATCAATATTTTCTAATAATCCTACAGTACATTATTAATCACATTTAAAAATCTCTGACCTGACCTGATTTCTGAATTATGAGTTAAAAATATTGTTCTTGATCAATTATGTACTCTATTGCTTGGGCAAAACAAAGGAATATTCTATTTTACGACTTTTACCTAATTTTTTAAAGCCAACTGAGAAAAATGTTAATCACTTTTAAATAAATAAATAAATAATCAATTTTTTTTATCATAAAAGCTTTTTGCTCTATTTCTTTTCAGATAGTAATCCCAGCGGCCCCTAAACAGTACATGTCAGACAAAATACCGTATGTGTTCAGACAGAATTCAGACTTCTTCTACCTCACTGGCTGTCTAGAACCTTCAGCTGTACTAGTCCTAGTAAAACCTGCACAGACGGACCAATATAAGGTGAGTTTCATATGATAAATTTAAGATTGCAAGACTACAGTCATGGGATAGGGCAGGTCATGTCTGCTGGATGCCATCTCAACTGTATGCTCGAAAATCACAGGAACAGAGTCCTCAGAAAGCTAGACGGGGTGGCGGCAGGCCTTCATCGTGAAATTATCAAAAGAGTCCTCCCACCCAGGGCAGGGCGGGGGAGGGACTGTCAGACTTGTATTGACTAAAATCCACAGTGTCATTCAGTAGTCCTTTATGTTCCGGAGTCGCGGTGTACGTGTGTCCCTCGACCCCGGCAGGCATTGGCCCTCTAATAGGCCTAGGAGAAAATGGCGGGACGTTTCGGATGGCTTCCTTGTGTATTGGCGTGAAGAGGCACACCATTGAGAGAAGTGGAAGGAATGGGGGGAGGCCTTTGCTCAGGAGAGGGACAGAGTAGGATAGTAATTTTTTTTTAGTTCAGATTATTTTCGTTGTGAGCGCGATGAACGCGCCTCGTATTAAGCACATTATTTGAATACAAAAGATATGCCATATTCATCCCAACTATTAGACATTTTGAAATTGGTTGATTGATTTGATATTTTGAGCAGTGGTGACCCAGTAGTATCGGTCCCGACTTACGAATTGTAGGTCGTGGGTTCGAACCCCGCCAGGCGCATTACTTTGTGTAATTTGTTTCATCACCACTGCTCTCAAAACGGTGAAGGAAAACATCGTCAGGGAACCGTCCTAGAACCAAAAATTTGAAGACATACATCCACTAACCCGCACTGGGCCCTCGTGGTGTATTATGGCCCATTCTCTCTCAAAGAGAGGAGGCTTGTGTCCCAGTGGGACATTATAGACTGATGATGAGATATTTTGAAAACCTTTTTGGGCTATTTTTCATTAAAATTAAAATAAAAGGTAAAAAAGTAGGTACATAGCAATGTTTTGGTGCGTGAAAGGACTGACGTACTTAAACTTAATTACGGCAGTCCTCGGGTACTGTGATTGATTTGATAGTCCTCACCCCGCCTTGGCACTTATCTTAAAGAATATCGTTTTAGAAGACAAAGTTCTTGAAAACTGACTGCTAACATCGAACCGTTCCAACGAAGTCACACAAGCGCAAACCGTGAACCCATTTTTTTGGCCTTGCACTTCAACTTAAGTTGTTAACTGTTTAGGCAACTGGACAATCCTGGCAATGACAGGCTTACGCTAACAGCACCCCTTGTATCGTATGACCCATCTGTGCTTCAGCTTAGTGCATTGTGTCCATCGTGGTCGCAGACTTTTGACGCAATTTTGGACCGGATCCTTGCCGAACGAATTGCCAAACCTACATCTGTCTCTTTCCCTTTTAGAGCATTTTATTTGTGCACGACAAAGACGCACATGCTGAACTATGGGAGGGTCCGCGGACGGGCTGCGCAGTCGCAACTCGATTGTTCGCCGTCGATGAGGCCCGGCCCGTTGAGAATTTTGAAACGTTCCTCAACAAGTGAGTTTATTTGAACATTTCTTTTACACAATGCTATACTATTGCTTTATTTACTTACATTTTTTTGGCCTTTAATAGAACCTGCTTTAATTTTTCTTTCCGCGTTTCGGATATAATTTGAAAACTGCCTCTTTTTTTTGTTGGTATAAAACCTGAAAATTTAGCATTACATACTAACATCTAAAGTACAAAGCTGTAAATTTTAAAGCTGATGAATATTGTTTGTTTGGTTAAATGCACTAATTTCAGGAACTAATTATTATTTAATGTTGTAAAATCCATTTATTAAGGGATGCTAATAGGCTACATACCGTCACGCTATGCTCAATAAGAGCCCAATAGCGGTTGAAACTGCAAGGTACAGCTAGTTAATTAATGAAACCTTACAAAGATGAAGAGTTAACTTTTATCTCAACTAGGCTTTTTGCTTGAATTAAATAACGCTGTTAGGCTATATGAACCAATAGGATCGTACTAAATCTCCACTCCTCTTCAATGGTGCAATCCTATTGGTTAATATTTCATCGTTTTTGCGCTCCGCTAGCTCGCTCCGCATCATTGGACAGGCAGCTTTAGGGTTGTCAACAATATTTTTAATAAATATTTCCATTATTTTATTCCTACTGTAATCGTTCCATTGTTAAACACTTACATAGGCTTTTGAAATCGTTGCTTAGCACATTGATTGCAGACTTCCAAAAATTCATTGTGAAAAATTTACCACAAAACCATACAATACAACCACTCAACAAAAACAAAACAAAAAACTTTGCTCCACCTAAATCCCCAGACATAAAGATTTAAATACCCAGTACTTGCTATAGGATGACTCAGACATGCAAGCCAGCGGTGCTCTGGTACCACAACGAGGCTCCAGCGAATCCTGACATCCACATGACAGTCCGAGGGACCCTCAGAGGAGACCATAACCTGACCTTAGCTGACCCACAGCGGGCCCTACATTTTATGAGGGTTATAAAGTCACCAGCTGAAATTGAGCTGATGAAGGAAACCTGCTATGTTGGATCCCAGGCTATTAATATGGCTATGTCTTGTACGAAACCTGGTGAGTTTGGAAAATTTGATATTTTTTAGAAAACGTTGCCTCACACTCTCAGGTATTTATACCGTCGTGGGTGCGTTTACAAACATATAAACTCACATACACAAACGCCCAAACCCGGAACAACTACTTGTATTGAAAATCATACAAATATTTTCTCATAAGAATGAATATTTGAATGGAACTCGCGACACGGAGCATAGCAGTCTGATCGTTTAGCCACTGCGCCAACTGTGCCGCAACTGTGATACTTTAATTTTGAAAATCTTTTTGTCCTTAAAGAAACTTTACCTAGTATTAGAAATATCTCCTGTATTGTGGGTGCATTTATAAATTCTCAAGGATCACCTATTTTCGAGATCACTATCAGAATTTTATAATGCATTTTCAGCATACCTACATAATATTAATTGATTTCAAAATGCTAAATTATTAACAGTTTAGGCTGAACAAAACAATAACTTTTTATGAACTTCTGTCTGGATTCAAAACCACTCTGTACCTTCGGTTGCCTTTGGTGTTCCAAGGCCGGAGAATAGAGTTGAGACACACGTGTTAATTATTTCGCAGTTTTACAAATCAATTTTTTTCTCGATAAAACATTGCCCCGTAGTTTCTCCTATATCTTTGGTGCGTCAAACATTAACTCACTGACACCAACACCCAAATTCTTAACAACTATTTGTAGATCGTATTGTATTGTATAACGGGCTGCCCGGCTGGTATCCGCAACTCCACGTCATATGCGCGTATTATGCGTGATTGAAGATCGTACAAATATTTGTTCCGTGCCTAAACCCAACCCGCGACACGCAGCAATGCAGCAGTCGATTGATCAAACACAGTGCCATCATTTCCAGCTTTACTTGAAACTTGACCCATTCTCCCTCAAGGTGTATCAGAGCACATGGTGAACGCGATCCTGGAGTACAGCAGCAAGCAGGGCGGGGCGGAGCACCTGGCCTTCCCCCCCGTGGTGGCGGGCGGAGCGCGCGCCACACACATCCACTACGTGGCCAACAACCAGCTGCTGGCCGCTCATGAGATGCTGCTCGTTGACTCAGGTATCATTGACCTTCCCCCCCATGGTGGCGGGCCACACACATCCACTACGTGGCCAACAACCAGCTGTTGGCCGCTCATGAGATGCTGCTCGTTGACTCAGGTATCATTGACCTTCCCCCCGTGATGGCGGGCGGAGCGCGCGCCACACACATCCACTACGTGGCCAACAACCAGCTGCTGGCCGCTCATGAGATGCTGCTCGTTGACTCAGGTATCATTGACCTTCCCCCCCATGGTGGCGGGCCACACACATCCACTACGTGGCCAACAACCAGCTGTTGGCCGCTCATGAGATGCTGCTCGTTGACTCAGGTATCATTGACCTTCCCCCCCGTGATGGCGGGCGGAGCGCGCGCCACACACATCCACTACGTGGCCAACAACCAGCTGCTGGCCGCTCATGAGATGCTGCTCGTTGACTCAGGTATCATTGACCTTCCCCCCCGTGGTGGCGGGCGGAGCGCGCGCCACACACATCCACTACGTGGCCAACAACCAGCTGCTGGCCGCTCATGAGATGCTGCTCGTTGACTCAGGTATGGAGCATTGACCTTTTTTTTTTACCGTGGTACAATTTATCAAATGAGTCCTCCCACTCACGGCAGGGCGGGAGAGACTATCAGACTTTTACGTACTAACATCAAAGGTGTCCATCAATAGAAATGGAAACTACCATTGAAAATTGACCTAGACTTGATTTCAGTCATTTTTTTTTTCTTCTTTTTGCTTGTGTGAAGATGTGGCTATGGCTACCCCCCTTTTTTTTAGGTGGTTTATAAAAAAACAAGAAAAGCGAGTTTATAAAAACGTGGGAACAATTGAGTGAACTGCCTTGGGTTGAGTGGAAGGAAATGCCTAACTAAATAATGCTTACACCCGCACAGGTCGATCGTTTGGGGTAAGCCGCGCTTATCGAGGTTGATCTGTGGATGGGTGACTATCAGTGTCATAGCAAGTTCCCTCCGTGGCACGGCAAGCACCTAAAGCAGTTGGTACCGGCTGTCATTTGTAGATCCTTGACAGTCGTTACTGTTAGTCAGAAGCTATAAAGTCTGACAACCAGTCTTACCATGGGCTGTCGATATTACCCAGTTACTGGGATGTGGAGGTCCGATAGGCAGTCGCTCCATGTAAAATACTGATATTCAGCTGCATCTGGTTCGACTGGAAACCGACCCCAATATAGTTGTGAAAAGGCTAGGCAGGTGATGTTTTAGGAAAATAATCTAAATCATGATAGCCTTCTGCCCTCTCTTTGATTTGTATCCACTTGGTGACTTCGTCGTTCTTTTCACTTATTTCTATATTTTATTTTTGTCTAATTCCTACTTTATTGCCTACGCAGGTAGTCAGCGCTGGATGTACAACTCGGACATATCTCGGACATGGCCGGTATCCGGCAAGTTCTCCAAACACCACAGGATACTCTACGAACTGGTTCTAAATGTGCAGGTAAATTGTTGATTTAATCTATAATCTAATTTTAATGTTATATAGTAGATTATTAACCAAGGGGATAAAGCAGTGTCTTCTGTCGCGGGTGACGATTTAAATCGCGAGCATAACGAAGGACTCGAGGCTTACTCCCGAGCGTAGCGAGGGTGTTAGAAACTTAAATCACGAGCGAAGCGAGCGATTTAAGACGAGTCCCGAGTGTAGCGAGGGATTTAAGTTCACCCAAGACTAAGACAGCTTTATCACCGAGGAAAATACTATACTTTTCGTACCACTTGCGAAAAAAATAACGTTATAATAATATGTATGAGATAAGCATTAATTAAACATTTAAATTTAACAATAACTTATTTTAAAAAATTAATTAAAATAAACTCAACGTTTATGTATTTGAAGAAAACAAAACGCGGCAAATTCCTAGATTATATTGTATAAAAGCAAAGGCATCAAGATCATACGGCCTCTTCGGTTTTCGTAATGTTGTTAAATCATAACTGCATAATAAATGCGTATTCCTTTTTCAAAAAGTTGTATAATGCTTTACATACAAACTCAATGGTGTAAAGGGGCGTTTTTCAAAAAACCTGACCGTTACGGAACCGGAACGCTATTTTTTTTAGAAATTATGTTGGTATTCTACGTTACTCACCTGACGTTACGGAGGTACATTTTATGACTTCACATCACAATATTTTATATATAATACACTAAAAGTTATGATTCTAATATACTTCGGTTATTTTTAGATAGTTTGTGCAAATCTTTAAACAATGTTCTTATTAGAACGATAATATTTTAGCTTTCAAAATCACTTTACTAATCGGAACACGTTTTTATCGACACACTGTTCTGAACACTAAGTAACGGTTAAAATAAACAAACCTAGAGGCCCGAAAAAAATGGCCGAACGATTTTAAACTGTCAAACAGCGGTTGCCACATCAAAAATATCTGAATATTGGTTTTCTATTATAGTCGACTAAAATCGTAGTTACTTACGGGAAATTCCGGTATAACCAAAATTCTAGGACCAAATAAAATTTGATTTATTTTCTTATTTTGTTATAAAAACCAGTTAAAAAACATTAAAAAACAAAATTTTATATTGTTTTTCACAAACCTAGTGATTTTAATATGCGTATGATGAGAATATTAGGGGATTATGACACTTCAAAGTTAGGAAAGTATGCATGGGACATCGTGAAATTGGGGTATATGTATTAATACATTTTTTTTTTTAAATATATTAAGTGTTTATTTTATATTATTTTTCTGTTTTAATTTACTTTCCTTGAAATGTGCTATCGATTGCCATTTTAAACATGACATTTTGACTAATAATTAATAAATAAGATAATTCAAAAGTCAGTGGACATTATGAAAAGGCAATGGTCAAAAAATTTGAAAAACGCCCAAAGACAGACTGATGTAGTTCACTATCGGTAAGTTTTCGAAATTCAAATCACATTCTCTCCCTAGAGGATGAATGAAATTCAGTACAACTTTCTTTCCCTAGGGAAAGCTGTTTTTAACAGATAATAATGACTATTGTTATGTACGCTTTTTGTGGCATAGAATGTCACTTTTTTGAGCAAGTGGTACGAAAAAGTCTTTTCTATTTATTATTTTAAGAGTACCTTTTTATTACTTAAACTGTGTCACTGAAGGAAAACATCATAAATTCGTCGAGGAAACCTTCTAAAACCAAAGATTTGAAGACATGTGACATCCACCAACCCGAACTGAGCCCGTAAGGTGGATCACAGCCCACTACCTCCTACAGAGAGGCTTGTGTGACTACATAAGCTGATTATTTATGCACTTTTTAGACTCCTTGTTTCTGAACCCTTTGTTGAGACATTTTGCTGATATTGATAATTTTTAATTATCTCGTAAAAACCGCATATTTCAGCATATTCAATATCATTACTGACTCCACACACCTCGCCACACAACAAGCGTATATAACAGTGTAATTTTTAGACTCAACGAGTTTAGGGTCAGTTTAAAAATGTATATTGATGGTTTTGTTAATTTTTAATTGTAAAGGGCTGGTATCCGCAACTCCACGTCATAAGCGCGTATTTTGCGTGCGGTTTAATGTTTTGATAATAAAAAAATGAGTTAATCGGACCTCGAAAATCACATCTTATTGATTTCAAAACATTTTTATCCTCATTTTTTATCTTCGTTAACAGAACCGTTTAATCGAGATATTGGGTGAGCAGCGTCCACCGCTGGACAAGTTGTTCGACAGCATGTGTCGACTGCTAGGCACACATCTTCAGCAGGAAGGCATCATCTCCAAGAAAGTTGACGGACAAGAACTGCTCGGGGTAAGTAAGAGTGTATCTGACTACAATGACTACTAAATAAATAAACGTTACGTATTTTAATTGTTCTATCAATTAATTATGGATGGGCATGCGGACAGCGAGTAAAGGACAACTCGCTGTCCGACCATGGACCATGCCCGGGTCGACGGCTCCTCGTGTTCCACGCGCGCCTCAAAGTGCGTCAGCATAATGACGGGGCCCCCTCTTAGAGGTGGGCCCCTCTGCCGGTGTCGCGGGACATGTCATTACCGTGACCCCGGAACATAAAGGGCTATTGAAGGACACCGTGGATTTTAGTCAGTACAAGTCTGAGTCCCTCCCGCCTTGCCCGGGGTGGGAGGACTCATTTGATGATTTTACCACGCAAAAATAAAAATTATAGTGAATTGTGGAGTGCAACAATATATGTGGAATTCACGGAATCAAAGCTTTTCCTCAGGAGTGAGACCATCTAAATTGGCAGTATCTGTACATGTTAATACAAACGCCAAATCTAAAATTTTCTCAATCGAACATGAACCTTCTGCTTTTGTAGTAAGGTTGATTTAAAAATATTGACAAATGGGGAAGGCCGGTCAAAGCTAATTGTAGGTGGCACCACCACAGCTAGGTCCTAATCCGACCAATGAGGTAGGACTATTTTGAAGTACCCATAAGATTTGAACCAATGACGATGCTGGGAACTAGCTATACTAGCGCCATTCGTTTCCCAGTTGCCATCACCATTGGAGGAGTTGATGTGCTATTTTCATGCTAAAATCGACCTTAAATGTGTATTGTCTTGAACAGAAAGCGTACCGTCTGTGTCCGCACCACGTGTCGCACTACCTGGGCATCGACGTGCACGACTCGCCGCTCGTGAGACGGAACGTGCCCGTAGCCACTAACATGATCGTCACTGTGGAACCAGGTCAGTTTTTTTTTTTCTTTATTAATGATAGGTTCGCGTTTGACCACTATCTCGCCTGATGGTAAGCGAAGATGTGGTCGACGGTGAAGCACGCTTGCCTAGAAGTAACCTGTTCACTCTTGACTTGAAGACCCCAAGGTTATAGCTGTCGGGAAATACAGACGGCGGCAGGGAATTCCACTCCTTAGCTGTGCGTACAATAAAGGTATTGGCAAAACGCTTTGTACGCACCGGAGGGATATCCACCATATATCGATGGCGCATTGCCGTACGTCTTGTAGTCCGATGATGGAAAGGGCTAGGCGGAATCAGGTTGTGCAGTTCCATCGCACACTCTCCGAAATGCAACCGATAAAAAACCGACAGGCTGGCCACACGGCGACGATGTTCAAGGCTCTGGAGCTTTGAATCGACCAGAGCATCGTTACCGATTAGCCTCTTGGCCCTTTTATAAATAGACTCAAGTGCGTCTTGTTGGTATTTGGCGGATCCATCCCAAAGATGAGAGCAGTACTCCATGCATGACCGAACTTGTGCTTTATATAAGTTAAGCAGCTGTTCAGGCGTGAAGTACCTTCTCACCTTTGAGAGGATCCCCAACTTTTTCGCGACCAACTGAGCCTTTGCCTCAATGAATGGACCGAAATTGAGGGTAGATGTTAGAGTAACCCCATGAAAGTCAAGATGGTCCGTTATCGGTAGTATGGTCACACCTCGGAAAGATGGAGCCGGGTGGAATTGGCTCTTTTTTGCGGAAAAAAGACACGCCTAAGTCTTAGTAGCATTGAACCTGACCAAATTGGATTCACCCCATTCTGAGATAGCCTCCAAAGACAGGTTCAAGCGCTCAACCATGGCCTCTCGGAGAGACCGGATCTGAGGTCCAGGTCCGTGCATCGGACACGTATCTCTCAGCAACCGTGCTGTCATCTGCGTACCCAAAGGCTCCGGGTTTTAGCAGGTCATTTATATGAAGCAAAAACAACGTTGCTGTGAGCACGGACCCCTGAGGTACTCCGGCGTTAATTTTTAACTGACCGGACGAGCAGCCATCAATACCCACTCGGATGGAACGATCCCTCAGGAAGTCTGCAATCCAATCACACAGACCACTGGGCAAACCAAAGGAAGGAAGCTTAGCAATTAGTCCCTCGTGCCAGACCCTGTCGAAAGCCTTCGAGATGTCAAGGGAAACAGCGAGTGCTTCCCCGTGTTTCTCGATGGCCTCACTCCAGATGCGTATGGCATACGCTAGAAGATCCCCTGTAGACCGGTTTCGACGGAAGCCGTATTGGTGGTTACTAAGGATATCGTTGTCTTCTAGGTATGCCAGGAGCTTATTGTTCAGCACACGTTCCATACTCTTACAGAGGATGGACGTGACCGAGATGGGTTATTTATGTAATAGGATGTCTAGTCAGTAAAATTCGTTTAATATGGCGATTTGGCCAAATACGTGAAGTTTTAAATACAATTGCTGTGGGAACAGCCCTGACTTTTTGGCAATGCAAAAATGCCTTTAATGGTTCAATTTAAATAAGTTCCTGTGGCATCTCCAAAGCCACATAATGACGCATTTTCATTGGTTAGAGAGAGAGTAATAGAGAAACGCATGCCACAGAGCCCGCATTCGGGGAATGGTTTTCATTAGTTGATAGGGCCCGCATGCGGGGCGTAGGCTGGGACAATATAAGTTTTAAGTTCGTCTCCATTTATTGACAAGAGTGGCAGATCCGCATGCTGTATATCTGTCATGGGCCAAGTGATTAATGCGGGCAGAATGCATAATGCCCAGCCATATCGGGCCAAGTGATTAATGGCACCCCGACTTGGACAATTTAGGTTAGAAGAGGATGGCGGGGTCTCTTCGTGACTATTTTTTTCGCGAAGCGGGGCTCCTGGAATGTTCTGGTAATACGGTCGACATAGCATTGTTTTACTAAGTCATTGAATTACCATGAAAATAAATAACCCTATTCAATTGTATCCAGGAATCTACATCCGACCAGACGACACAACAATCCCCGAAGAATTCCGAGGCATCGGCATCAGAATCGAAGACGATGTCTTAGTCACTGACGGAGAACCCTTAGTCTTAACAAGCGCGTGCATCAAAGAAGTGGACGACATTGAAGCAGTGGTCGGTAAACATGCGAACTTTTGAACCATAGACTTACTGGCTGGCTGGCTGTTAAGGAAATAGCATAGATATAGAGTATGGACTGATTTTGTTTTTGTTGTGCCACATTAGGAATTTCTCTTGCATTATGGTTGTGTTATAGTACAGTGGCCGGCAAGTAAGTTGGCAAGAGTCGTTAGATGCGCAGAAGTCATTTTGTAGATCTCTTTGGTGGTCATGCGGGTCGCGAGGTATGCTCGGATCACACTACCGTGTGATCCGAGCACGTGATTGTTGCGTCACTCGTCTGTGCCCCTCGCACAGTATACGCGCTCTCGCTTACACTTGTGTGCCGCTAAATGCGATGCGCAAACTTACCCCCACTAAACCATAATCTTGCCAACTTACTTGCCGGGTACTGTATTGTTACGAGCTGGGTATTGGGATAAATTAATTAACACCAATTAAAACCAAATACAACTTTATTCACAGACAAATCACAAATTAAAACAATCACAAAACACTACTCAACACTTTAACACTTATACACACTCTTAATCACACGTAGAACTCACTTAGATATCGCTTGTATTTCACTTCGAGTCGCCTCGATCGTAGTCAAAACTAGACTGACTCGGTCGCCGATCGGCGCCCCTTTTTATACCTCGGCCGGACCCACTAGATGTTTCTAGAAGATGGTCGAATGTTCTGGAAACATCCTTTGACTTCGATGTAAACCCATACATTCTGGAACATTCTAGAACCATCTCGAAACATCTAGAACAGGGTAGAACTTTCTAGAAATTTCCTGACCGAACTTGAGTAGAATTGTCGAGAACCTTGTGGAACTTTCGAGAACCTCATAGATAGGTCTCGCAATTCGATCAACGTAACACTGCCCCCTCCTTAGACATGCTCGTCCCGAGCATCGTTAGTCCCGTTGTATCGCGCCAAACGATCAACATGGACAATCTTGGGCGCGCCACGTAGACCCTTTTGTATCCGGTAGGTGACGTCGTTAATCCTGGTCACGACTCGGTATGGCCCATCCCATTTTGCTTGTAATTTAGGAGACTTCCCTTTGCTACGCACTGGGTTATGCAACCACACAAGTGACCCCTCGTCGAAACCTCTATTGTTTGTCTTCCGGTCGTATCGGGTCTTCATCTTTTCAGACATTTGTTGGCCGGATTGTCTGATATGCTCATATACATCGTTCAACTTGTTACGCAAGTCATTTGCATAATCGGTTACACTGCATGGAGTATCAGGAGGGGTTCCGGTGATGAGATCAGCAGGCAACCGTAATTCCCTTCCAAAGTTCGCGAAGGCTGGTGTCACAGCTGTACTTTCGTGAACTGCACTACGGTATGACAGAAGAAATGGCTGTATGTGCTTATCCCAATCTCTTTGCCTGCTTTCCACAACCTTGGCCAGGTATCTCTCCAACGTTTGATTGAACCGCTCCACCATTCCATCAGATTGTGGATGGTAGGAAGTCGTTCTAGTCTTGTGAGTACCCATCAGCCGACAAGTCTCCTGGAATACTTGTGATTCAAAATTCCTTCCTTGGTCGCTGTGTATTTCCAAGGGTACTCCAAAACGACAGAAGACCTCCTGAACCAATTTATCTGCGACTGTTGTAGCTTCCTGGTTAGGAATGGCGAAGACTTCTGGCCACTTTGTGAAGTAATCCATGACAACCATGAAGTACTTGTTCCCGTTTTCACTTTCTGGAAATGGTCCTGCCACGTCTAGTGCTATCCGTTCCCACGGGGCTCCAACGTTGTATATCTGCAAAGCACCTCTGCTGCGTGTCTGGGGTCCCTTCACAGCCGCACAACTGGTACATTTCCGACACCAGTCCTCCACATCTTCACGACAATGGATCCAGTAAAATCGCTCACGTATTTTCAGTAGGGTCCTTTTTACACCCATATGTCCACCTGAACATCCGTCGTGGTAGAGCCGCAACACATCCGGTACTTTGGCTCTGGGGACAACCATTTGTAAGTGACAGTTGTCTCCTCGAGCGTTTTCCCATTTACGGCACAAGACTCCTTCCTGGATAACCAAGCTGTTCCATTGCGCCCAATAACTCTTAGTGATGGAACTCATCGCAGCTACATCACTCCACTTGGGTTTAGGAGCACCAGCTTTAATCCAGTCGAAAATTGGTTTAATGTCTGCGTCATTTTGCTGAGCATGCTGTAAGGTTTCCTTCCATTCGTTACTGAGATCCGTTCTTAGCATTCTAACAGGCACTACTTCCTTGGCCTCTTGCCTGTTGCAGTGCTTACAGTCTTCAGGGCAAGGTCTTCTAGACAGTGCATCTGCGTTACCATGTGCCCTCCCACTGCGATGTTCAGTTACGAAGTCAAACTCTTGTAGTAGCTCAATCCACCTCGCCACCTGTCCCTCTGGATTCTTGAATTGCAATAGCCACTTTAATGCGGCATGGTCCGTTCGCAATAAGAATTTTCGTCCCAGCAGATACTTACTGAAGTGCTGCAAAGTCTTTACTACGGCAAGTAATTCCCTTCTCGTAACGCAGTAATTTCTTTCTGGTTTCGATAGAGATTTGCTGTAGTAAGCTATAACAACTTCCTGATTTCCTTTCCGTTGAGACAACACCCCACCAATTCCAGTATTACTTGCGTCTGTGTCAACTATGAAGTCATTTTCAGTGTCAGGATAGTCAAGAATAGGTGAATTGCACAGACGTTTCTTTAATTCCTGGAATGCGATGTCACAGTTCTCGTCCCAACAGAATTGTTGCTTCTCCTCAGTAAGTTTGTGTAGAGGTTTTGCAATATCAGCAAAATTCTTGACAAACCGTCGATAGTAGGAGCATAAACCTAAAAATGCTCTGACCTCCGTCTTGTCTTTCGGAACTGGCCATTCCTTGACGGCGACGATTTTCTCCGGGTCTGTCTGAACACCTTCCTCCGAAACTATGTGTCCTAAAAAGTTCACTTGTCTCCTGAAAAATGAACACTTTTCCGGACTTAACTTAAGATTTGCCCCTCGGATTTTCGACAGCACTTTAGTTAGGTTTTGAAGGTGGTCTTCAAATGTTCGGCCCACGATGATGATGTCATCCAAATAAACCAGACATGCGTCTCCGATCAATCCAGCAAGTACTTGCTCCATCAACCTTTCAAACGTCGCAGGAGCATTGCACAATCCAAATGGCATGACTTTAAACTGCCATAGGCCCTTTCCTGTGGAAAATGCAGTTTTCTCCTTGTCTTTAGGGTCTATTTCCACTTGCCAGTAGCCGCTTTTCAGGTCTAACGTTGTGAACCACCTCATTCCTGTCAGCGTATCCAATGTGTCATCGATCCTAGGCAATGGGTAACTGTCTTTTTTCGTGACGTCGTTTAACCGTCGATAGTCCACACAAAACCGCGTGTTGCCGTCCTTTTTCTTCACTAGGACCACAGGAGAACACCACGGACTAGATGAAGGCTCTATAAAACTGTTCTTCACCATGCGCTCAATCATCTCCTTCACTTCCTTTTCGCGAGCAACCGGCACCCTTCTTGGTCGTTGTCGGATTGGTAACTCATTGCCAGTGTTAATTTTGTGCTGAACCAGCCCTGTTCTCCCTATGTCAGCATCATCTGTAGAGAACATGTCGGCATACTGGAGTAACGTTTTCTTAGCCTTATCCATTTCTACTCCAGTTAGATCGCAGTTTTCCAGAAGTGTTGACACGTCAAATTTCAAGCGAAGCACTTTTTCTGACGGTGTACTTTCCATAAAGATTTCTTCTTTACAACATTTCAACACTCCTCGATCAACATCGATCTCACAACGATATTTCCGCATAAAGTCCAAGCCCAAGATGCAATCGTCTACTATGTCAGCCACGATGACATTATGCCAATATGCTTTATGACCTAGTTTTAACTTCACCTCCTTCTTGCCTCGGACGGTTATGTGCTGACCGGTAGCTGTCAGTAATTGTATGCGGTCGTGGTTGTTGAAGAAGTCCCCAAGGAACCGACTTGCTAGATTTGAATTGACGACCGTATGAGAAGCTCCTGTATCGAGTGTCAATTTGCATGGTTTTCCGTTGACTTCGCCTTTGATGATCAGGCTGTTTCCGTCATGGGCCTGTGAGATCGAGATCCTCGGGGCTCTTTCCATACCAGCCAGCACCCGCCCCTCAGTCCTGGCGTTTACTCGTTTCCCTGCTGTTGCTGGGCAGTCTTATCGGCCCCTCTTCCCTGCTGGGATTGATCTTCTCTTGCTGTATTTCGCTTAGGGCAGCTGGACCGAAGATGACCTTTTTCCCCACAAGTATAGCACCTAGGACTGTACCCTTGTGGTCGGTCGCGTACAGGTGATTCCACTACTTCTCTGACGCGATGCGTGCGATGATCTTGCCTCACTGCTTCTACTTCCAACGCATGAGCCAAGGCATCCTTTAATGTTTCGTGATGCCCAAGTCTTACGGCGGCTCTGACTTCCAAGTCACGTATTCCGTCGACGAATGCCTGTACGAGATTACCATTGATCAGGGCAGGAGCAGACTGGTATGCCTTTCGGACCATCTTTTCAATTTCCAGGGCCCACTGCTGTAGGCTCTCGGCACTACGTTGAACACGATCCTTTAGCTTAGCGCGAAATACGTGCTCCAAGTGCGCATCGCCGTACCTCGATTCCAACGCTTCCAGCAGCTGGTCGTAAGTCACCTCCTTGCCAAGAGCCTCAAGTACGGTGAGGGCCTGGTCTCGTAGGCCTAACGTGAGCGCGGTCATAGCTTGCTCTTTCGTCCACCCATTCGCCTTCATAACGGCCTCAAACTGCATCCTGTAAGCCGACCATGAAGATGTTCCGTCGAATGGCGGCACCTTAAACCCGCGTGCCGAAGGTGCAGCCATCACTGGACACACAACCCCGTCTCCAGACCGAAGTTCACCCAAGGCCTTCTTCACTCCGGCAATTTGGACCTCAGCTTCAGAGATGCGGTTCTCGTGCTGATTGACTTGCTCTTTAACCACTTTGAGCTCCTTGCCAAATGTCGAGTGCAGGTCCTTGATCAGGTACATCTGCTCCTCTTGGCGACGAGCCTGCTCCTCTTGGTGACGGGCCTGCTCCTCTTTATCTTTTTGTAGCTGTTCTTCCAGGCGGCGAGCCTGCTCCTCCTGGCGGCGGGCTTGCTCCTCCTTGTCCTTTTGTAGCTGCTCTTGCAGCAAGCGCACCTGCTCTTCCTTGTCCTTTTGTAGCTGCTCTTCCAGGCGTCGAGCCTGCTCCTCCTGGCGGCGAGCCTGCTCCTCCTGGCGGCGAGCCTGCTCCTGCAGCAGCGCCATAAGTGCAGACAGGTCTGGACCCGCTGGTGTTGAAGATACTGCAGATGGACCAGCGGCTGGTTCCGTCGTAGGCTGAGCACCACCCGGCGTCTGTATCGGGGAACCTCCAAACCGCCTCTGGTCCATGTCTTGCTGGCGCTGACTCCTGGTACGAATACCGTCTGTGTCGTCCTTTGGTAAAATCGGCATTTTATCCCTCACTTCTGACACCAAATGTTACGAGCTGGGTATTGGGATAAATTAATTAACACCAATTAAAACCAAATACAACTTTATTCACAGACAAATCACAAATTAAAACAATCACAAAACACTACTCAACACTTTAACACTTATACACACTCTTAATCACACGTAGAACTCACTTAGATATCGCTTGTATTTCACTTCGAGTCGCCTCGATCGTAGTCAAAACTAGACTGACTCGGTCGCCGATCGGCGCCCCTTTTTATACCTCGGCCGGACCCACTAGATGTTTCTAGAAGATGGTCGAATGTTCTGGAAACATCCTTTGACTTCGATGTAAACCCATACATTCTGGAACATTCTAGAACCATCTCGAAACATCTAGAACAGGGTAGAACTTTCTAGAAATTTCCTGACCGAACTTGAGTAGAATTGTCGAGAACCTTGTGGAACTTTCGAGAACCTCATAGATAGGTCTCGCAATTCGATCAACGTAACAGTATCATCTGCTTGTTTGATCATATACTTTAGAAAGAGAGAAAAACAATTATTTGAGAACCTATGTATCTCTTTCTTGTAAGACATACTGATAATGTGTATGGTAAAAGAAAGACATAGACAGACAAACCATTGTCTCTAAAAAAACATTGCGTCTCAGTAGTTTATTGCAAGGATAGTTTAACAAACTTTTAAATTCGCAAACACAAACTCCCAGACCCGAAACAACGTCTTGTAGATCATAACAAGACTTATTTATTCGAGCGAAAATCGAACCCGCGACTCGCAGCGCCGCAGAGCAGTGCTGTCGTCTTTCTAAAAAGTTATAGTCAATGATAATTGACATTTGGCTATGGAAGGCTGAAAGGCTTAGTCCATGAATTATGTCTATGAAAAATACAAGTAGAAAAGTGATTATAGCCAGTAATTTTCTTCGAATACAATTGGCTGCAAAATCGCTTCCTCTCTTTCTAGTGATTAATTTCATTCAGGTATTACCAGTCCATTTTCTATGTAATCGTAGTCAAAGCACTTACCGGCTGTTACTTTAAAACTATAGGACCACGCGAGAATTTTCTTTGCCAGAAACTACTTAAGATTCAAAAATAATTGTGGCCATAATAAGGCTATTCCTATGTAAAAGGACCAATAAGGTAAGCGTCCACAGGTCCGCATCGTAGGTTTCGGACGCATCGCATCAATCGGATTAATTAGACTGCGTCCGCTGTATTGGCAGCGATCGGATTGCCGACGCGAGTATCAACAATCGGACTGATGCCACCTGATGTCCACTGATCGGCATTCCGCATGACGTCATCGGTACGCATCGCATGTAAGCATTGCTGATGAGCCGTCCGTACGATGCGGATTAGTGGACGCTGTTGTATGAGTTTTAATACGAGGCAAACTAAAATGCGTTGCGTACGATAAGTGCGATGCGGACCTGTGGACTCTTACCTTTAATCCGTGTCCTAACCAAAACGAGAAATTTGAATATGTCCCGCACATGTTCGGAAAACCGAAAAGTGCCCTTCGTTGGTATAACCACGCATTCAGATTCTCCGATATAGTTGCGGCCTTCGAGTGGGTGTTTGTTTTGTTTACGATACGGCCTTAGAGATTAGTTGCCTGGCCCTATAGCCAAATGGCAAACGACATTCGCTAACGTTCAGCAGTCGCTAATACATTTTCAACTTTATACCCCGTCGCATAAAGTTGAAAATCTAGTACAGACTGCTGAGCGGTAGCGAACGAAACAAACGAAAACGATCTGTAATTTTTGATAGATTTTCAACTTTATGAAATGGAGTATAAAGTTGAAAATGTATTAGCGACTGCTGAACGTTAACGATTGTCGCTTTCCGTATGGCTACAGGCTCTGATGTGAAAATGTATTACCTTATTTCTCAAGTAAATAGAATCGGCTGATAGACTGTAGCTTTAATAGAAATTGCAAATGCAGTGAGATTTTTAATAGACTTCCTTTTTTATTAAATATTTATTTATGGACGTAGCATCTAGTAGTAGCATCATCAGCTGTTGGTCTAGTGGTTAGTGACCCTGACTGCTAAGCCGGAGGTCGTGGGTTCGATTCCCACCCAGGACAAATGTTTGTGTGATAAGCACGATCATTTGTTCTGTGTCTGGGTGTAATTTATCTATAATATGTATGTATTTAGAAATATATAAGTATGTTTATCAGTTGTCTAGTACCCATTACACAAACTCTGCTTAGCTTGGGACTAGATAGCGTTGTGTGATAGTTGTGGAATATTATTATTATTATTTGACGTTTGCAAGTAAATTAAACTGGAAGTTCCGAGGCAATGGGTACGGTTAGCCGATACAAAATGTGGACAGAAATCGACAATGCTGAACAGTATTCAGCCTATGCTGACTAAATTATCGGCTGAAATCATGCTGAGTTCAGACAAGAGTGAAGCATTTTGACAGCTGTCTCAGTCTATGCTACTCAGCATTCGCCATTTTTCTTTTAGTGCTGCTCAGATGTTGTATCTGCTAACCCAATAAGTTCAATTTATATTACCGCGAAATGGAATGAATAAGATTTTTTTGAATCGAAATCTTAAAAAAAGTAGTTAACTTAGGGTGCTCCCACATCTAACGACGCGGATTCGGATTTTTCCCTCGCCCTTTCTCTTTCTGTCGCTTAGAACTGCCATTTGCTAGACCGAGACAGAAAGCATAATGCGATCGCATGCGACGGAATCTTCAAGGCGGCCGCATGCTATCGCATTGTCTCGCTCTAGCAAATAGCATTTCTAAGCGACAGAAAGAGAAAGGGCGACGGAAAAATCCGAATCCGCGTCGTTAGATGTGGGAGCACCCTTAAAGTTTCACATCGAGATTCGACGCGAAGATACTAGAAATATGGTTTTTTTTTTTGTAAAAAATAAAGTTACATTTCAAGTCGCACTATTGACGTGTGAAATGACCATAAGATATCTTAAATGCGTTTCTATTCTGTACGTTAAATTCGCTTCCATTCCGTGGTACTGTAAATTGAGGCTATATATCGTTATTTTACACACAATTACTAAAAAGCGCAAACATAAACTTAATATAACAATAAAGTGATACTTTTGAAGTATTTATTTCGTAGGTAGTTTCTACGCATTTTATCTTATTACCTAGTTGTACAGAACACTAAATTTTCATGTTCCTTTGTAAATAGAAATTGTAAATAAGATAAATAAAAATGTTGAATTGTCTAATTGAGTTGTATTATTTACTTATCAAAATCTGCCTTGAAACTTGAAGCGATTTTCTTGTGGTACAACGAATTCATCTAATACAAATGCGAAAGTAACTTTTGTTTTTTTTTCGTTACATTTTCACATTTAAACTACAGAACCGATCATCTTGAAAATTTGCAAATCCTTCTAATATTATAAATACGAAAGTATGTGAGGATGTATGATTGTGTATGTAGGTATGTTTGTTTCTCTTTCACGCAAAAACCACTCAACGGGTTTGGCTAAAATTTGGTACACAGATAGTTAATAACCTGGATTAACACATAGGATAGTTTTTATCCCGATTTTATGTTCCCGTGGGATAATTTTGAGTTGTAGCGGGTGAAGTCGCTGGCAACAGCTAGTACTCTTTAAGAACGAGTTTTCAATAATATGTGTAAGTATTCAATAATGTGAGGTGTTTACATAATTAATGCGTATGAAATAAAACCACAAACTTATAGAAAAAAAAACATTTATGTAAAGTACACTTACATTTTCCGGGCTATATTTTTTTTTACATTTATTTATGTTTTTAACCAACATGGTTAACACGAAAACAGGAATCAAATAACAAATAGACGTAGTTTTAACTTTTACCCGACTGCAGTTGAGCCCAAAGTTGGGTAATGTTTTTCACACAGCCAAATTAAAAATGGCCGAAATTTGTTTATACAAGATAGATTTTTATAGCTTGAAAAATAACGTCATAATGGTTAATTCTAATACACTCTTGTTTTATACTTATAAAAATATAAAAACAATATGACATGGTTCCTTATTTAAAGAAATTTAAAACAATTGGTCCCCAAATTAACAAAATGAGTTCAAACACTTAAAAATTATAGGACAAGGGTCTTAAAATTATTATATTAGATAAATTGTGTACTTTTTTATATAAAACTTGTATGAAAATTATCATGAAAACTGATAGATTTCATACCTACAAAAATAGTTATCATTTTGTATAGCTCTCAAATTATGATGACATATTTCGCATACTATGACTACAGATTTTTTTGTATATATAAATTCTTTATTCCCAATTGATGATAAAAAATATGTATAAAACCATATCTATACTTAGCTACATTGTCTTTTTTCATTTTTTATATAGTATTTTTAGGAATGTTTAGAAAAAAATAGGTCTATAATATTTTAAATAGTCTACTTAAATCTATATTAAAAGTAATGTAGATCTAAGTTTATAAAACATAATTACGGTCGTAACCAGCACGACCTCTTTTAAAAACAACATTAATGTCTAATATTCGAGGTACAATTCGAATCAAAATGCAATATTATTTTATTTGAGAAAGTTTTAACATTTTGTGAAGATATGACAAAATAAAAAAGCTAAACGTATTTAGCTTCGACCCAATTAAATCGACGTCAGATATATTTTTATCTGAATTTACAATTTTTTACGTTTACTATAGTATTCTGAAAAAATATTGTCTAACGTCGAAAGTAATTCCTGCGTCCTAACCAAAGCAATCGTCAAGCCATCCGTAACTCATCACCGCGTAGACAGAGGGCGCTCAATTTGCCGAATGATTAATTCCGAACAATTGACAATATTATTGGGATCGATTTAGCTGCGCGGCAAGTCACCAGTCGTATCTCTTGCATAGTAACTTGCGGCTCAGGCGAATTGTTATTTAGACTAGGTCCCCACTGAGAACACCAAGTTTTTTAAAACGCACCGTCTACGCGCGTTTCAGAAACGCGCGTCGACGACGAGTTTTTATTAAACAAAGCAGACAGGCTGCGTCTGACTTGCATGCGCATCGCGTCTGTATCGCTACAAACGTACTTCGACAGCGCGTTTGAAAAACGACAGTTAGTGTGGCCCGACTATAAGAGTTTAGGCGGCCGTGCGGCGAAATTGGCCCCATAACGAAGCCGAAAAGATCGTTTTGGTTAGAACACAGGGTCATGTCATCACAAAATGATTTTATCTATATTTCTGCTTACAAGGTAGCCATTAAAATAAGGCACTAGACTACCTTCTCACTTAAACTTCATAAATTATATTTAATATTCGATATTTGCTAAAAAATAGATAGAAAAAAAATCTTGTAAATAAAGTACCTATAGTAAACATAATTTTACACATTTCAAACAATTTTTGTTTGTCCATTCACACACATAGTTTTTTTTAAGTATTTTCCTATATTTCAAACATGATATTACGTACTAGTATGTAGTTTTCGAAATCACTGTTTTGATTAGGCATAAATGTTTTACTGTGATGTTTGTGAGAACTATGGTCTTTTGGAATCATACATATTCTGAAAGCAGCAACTCGACTTGCAACTTTTCTACAGTGTTTTAAAGATCAAAATAATTTTAACAAAACAAAAAAAAAACATTCTAGGTAATCTGGAATAAGGTATATTTTGCTGAAATTTGTTTCATAATTTCATTAATTTTCAAGGAAAATCTTAATGGGATTTGAAAAACTTTGAAGTACTTTCTAAAGCTAATGAAAATCTATACTTATGTCAAAAGAGCAACTAGTCTCCTTTGTGGTTGGATTATAACTTCGTTTTTGAAAATTCAAAACTAGGGTTTAGAAAGGCCATTTATTGTTCAGCATTTTCTAATTTAATGCTTATAAAATGGCATTTTTCTGCACCCTAATCTGTTTGAAATATATGCAGAGTTTATGTTTTTTCAGCCATTACTATCACTTGATCTCTCAAGACTAAGAAAACTATTTAACATCACCTTAAAACGTTTATACCGCCACAAAATCACCATTCACACACCAACTCATCACCATTCACTCATCACCATCACCGTCGCTCACCAGTCATCATCAGGCACTCCTCCCGGGTACTCTCCCGTGAGGCAGGCGGTGCAGTGACCTCCCAAGCCATCACTTGGAGTTGACTTCATGTTATAATGTATTGCAGATACTAAACCTTCTACGCTGAGGTATTCTAGACTGTCGGCGCCTGTGAATAAGAGTGATTATTGGTTAAAAAATGATTTTTTCGGAAGTCTTCATACAAAAAAATCCTCGTGGATCAGAATATAATTATTTCCATCAATCAGTAACAAATTCAGAAAAAGTTTTTATAATATTGTATTAGATTCCTCTTTCTACGGTTCAATCTAGCGATTTTGAACTTTAAGTCATCGTAATAATCAATTCTGACCGACGACCCTATACTACTTTTCATGTTTTTATTTTTTATATTACAACACTGAAATAAAAATATGCTACTCACCAACATGTTCAGCTAGTTGGTAGGCGTCCAACTTGTTGGCGATGAGCTCCTCTCGTGTTGGAATGTTGATGCCCATGTAGCACGGGTACTTGAGCGGAGGGGACGCTATCCTAATATGTACCTGAAAAGGATAAAACATAACATAGTTTTAAGACTCATTATTCTTTAACTAGCAGCTTCCCACAGTTCATCCTTGCTATGAGGGTACTATGGGGATGGCAACTGGGAAAAGAATGGCGCTAGTATAGCTAGTTCCAAGCATCATCATTGGTTCAAATCTTATACGTACTTCAAAATAGTACTACGTCATTGGTGATTAGGACCTAGCTATGGACGCCATCTATAATTAACTTTGACCGGCCTTCCCATTGGTTAGCGTGAAGTTTTATAGCCTATAGCCGTCCTCGGTAAATTTACTATCCAAAACAAAGAAAATTGGTCAATTAGAAGCAATAGTTTCCAAGATTAGCGCATTCAATCAAACAAACTTTTCTGTTCAATAGTATAAATAAAATTGTATAGATCCAGGACTATAATATATCTCTATGCCAAACTTCATCCAGTCCCGTCCATCCCATCCGTTTTGGTGGCCTGACTTCTTAAAGCTAGTACTTCCACTGTAGAAAAGAGACCGAGCTATTTAAGTCGTCTAGCGCCATCTCGTTCACTCACTGGAACGAGCCTAGTTTAAAGACGTTGTAATACTCCCCGTGATGTGATTGGGTAACAAACTATCAAACTTTTGCACTAAAGTAAGATTCCTTACCTCAGCGGCCCCAGCATCTCTCAACAACTTGATGATCGGTCCGATCGTGTTTCCCCTGACGATGGAGTCATCAATCAACACGATTCTCTTCCCGCGCACGTTCTCAGACAGCGCACCGAACTTCTTGGCGACGCCCAGCTGTCGCAGGCGGGTGGACGGCTGGATGAACGTGCGACCTACGTAGCGGTTCTTGCAGAGGACTTCCATGAATGGAATACCCGACTGAAAGGAAGTAAGGTTAGTTATTTTATTTTATTTATTTAAAAAAAAAACGTTGCCCCAAACTAGGATTTTCTCCTGTCGTGGGTGCGTTTACAAACATAGAAACATACTTATAGGTCATACAAATATTTGTTCCGTGTGGGAATCGAACCCGCGCTGCGCAGCCGTCCAATCGCTCAGCCACTACCCAAACCGTGCCGTTCATTGTGCTATAATGGATCTATGTAATGGAAAAGGTGGGTTTTATGACGTTGATGTAATTTGAGTGTACTATAAGCAATAGAGTCCGCGCCACGATTCAAATCCTTTTTGTTATCGTGGTAAAACTATCAAATGAGTCATATATGGTTTTAGCACTATTGGTCTCGTAAAATCATCAAATGAGCCATTTTGATTCTTTTCTTTAGTATTGCGGTGGATTCTAATAAAAGCACCGCTATTTCATAATGATGTCATCATAATTCTAAGTGCAAACCTGCACGGAGAAAAAAAACGTGAAAGATGTTTCATTTTACAATTACGTTATTTATGTAACGGTATACTGAGAAAAAAAATACACAAAATGGCGGGTGACCGGGCCACAATCTTCAAACGTTTTTACCAAAAGAATATGAACCTTCTACTTTAGTGATAAAGTTGAAAATTGAGTTTTAAAAAAATTAAGTGTTACACTGACCTGTCGTGCATACCCGTGTGCGGCCGCGGTCCCCGACTCGGGCACGGAGCTCACGATGTCTGCGTCCACCGCAGACTCCCGCGCCAGCATGCGGCCGCACTGCATGCGGGCTGAGTACACCATTTGTCCTGGAATTAACAAAGCTTAACGTTACCGTTTTTCTTCGTAGTCAATATGTCACTTTATTTATTCGTTCTTTGTGTATGAGTATTGTTTCAATATTTGTGAACCACAGTAGTGAGACAGTAATGTAATCGCTGACTAATGTAGTGGAAGCGCCCATGCGTCAATAATAAACTGCACAATGGGGAAGGCAAGTCAAAGCTCGTAGATGGCGCCACCATAGCTTGTCCTAATCCGACCAATGACGTAGTACTGGGTCCATATTGGCTCACCTAAAGTCGTTTACCCGAAATTGTTCTTCCTAACGATTTGTAATCCGAATGATCACTCTTCCTAAAATTTTTCATCCTAAAGTTTTCATTCATACTTTTTGTAGTGCTACCGGCGATGTTCATAACACTCATGTTTCCGAAAATTGTTATCAATAATATCGTATTGTAAATATATTTTAACTCCTACTGTTTTTTATCATAAAGTTTTTATCCCTAAACATTATTACTGGATTTAGTAGTCAAACTAAATCCAGTAAAATGTCAGAAAGGTGGACGGAGCACCGCTTCGCGGTGCTCTTACTTCTGGGTGGTTTAAAAAAAATAAGACCCCGCCATCCCCTTCTAACCTAACCTGTCCGAGTCGGGGTGCCACCAGTCGTTTGGTCAGAGTGTCGTCTTGGGGGCACTACTTCGAAAATTTTCGCTCGCTACGCTCGCTCGGCTCGCGCGTAGTTGGTCACAGTTCTAACCTAACCTATGGATATCTTTTCAGGTACACACCACTATTAATAAAATTAAAGAAGACACTTTAACTAATAAAAACAGAAAAACCAATTCATATAATTAGTGAGTGCGATGCAAGCACTTTCTAAGTATACGTGCTAATATGCCAACAAAATAAAAAGAAATCTAAACAAAAAGATAATTATGACTTTGAAATAGTGTCCGACCGAAACTGATTTTTCAGCCGAAACCGAAACCGAACTTTCGGCCTAGCTCTCAGTTTCGGCCGAAACCGAAACCGAAACTTTTTAAAACATTTAAATTTTCGATTATTTTTTAAAATTTTATGTTTGTTTTTTAGATTTTTTAACACTTAAGAAAAAGTGTATAATTATACAGGAATTACAAGATGACTGAAGACCGATTTTGTCGAAAACGAAAACTGCATCATTGGATTTTAGAAAAATCAATAGTGCTGGTCAGGCATCGAAACCGCAGATTTTGGAAAAAAAACCACACATTATTACACCATTCGATAGTGTTGCTAATAAGGATCAAATTCTGGAAATAAATGATATACGGCAAACTTATGGAACAAATAGGTTTCTAAGAAATTGCTATTTATCTATGTTATTTAACTTCTACTGAGCCATAATCTATATTTTCTGCCTTGACGATTGATAAGTTCAAATATATTTTATTATTACATGAATATAAAAGACTTACTCTTGGCAGTAAATTCGAAAACATAACCTCAACTCACGATTAAATGAACGGTGGCGAACAGCGCCGAGCCTCGCCGTCAAGCAAGCACGTGTTGGCTACGAATGTTACCGAACGACGCACGAAAATGCACGAACACTTGAGTTTCGTCAGGTTTCGGTTTCGGCAAAGTTTCGGCTATATTTTGGCCGAAACCGAAACTAAGGCCGAAACTAGATTTTTTGGCCGAAACCGAAACCGAAACCGAAATTTCGGTCGGTCACTAGATAATAGTGTAAAAGAAGGTTATGTTGAGAAAATATAGGAAAACAAATAATAGTAGAAGAGATGTTTATTGCTACCCACATTATGAAGTCAAATGATTCGGAAGTATGAACATTAGTGACAGAGAAATTAGGAGTTGTGATCAGTAGGATTAAAAATGTTAGGAATACAATTTTCGGGTTTCCAATGATCGGAGTTAAAATTTTAGGGGAACTTTGGCGCGCCCCGTAGTACTATTTTGAAGTACTCGTACCTTTAAGATTTGAACTGATTTGAACCAATGACGATGCTTGGAACAAGCTATACTAGCGCCATTAGTTTCCCAATTGCCATCCCCATTGCAGATTTGTGGATTATTGTAATAAGTTTTAGTATATCGAATTATAAGTCATGTAAAACCAGAAACATTTCAATCATTAAACTTTGGTTTAATTCAAATAAATATTTTTTCAATAATTATCTCGTTCCCGTAAATTAACTCAATATAGTAGGTAAAATAACCCATCGCGAATCGCTTTTTTGCGGTAAGAAAAAGAATCGATTTTGGACTAAAATCGTTGCTTTCGTATGTAATAAGCTCATTTGGTACGGTTAGCAGATACAATATCTGAGCAGCTCTAAAAGAAAAATGGTGAATGCTGAATAGCATAGGCTGAGACAGCTGTCAAAATGCTTCACTCTCGTCTGAACTCAGCATGGTTTCAGCCGATAATTTAGTCAGCATAGGCTGAATACTGTTCAACATTGTCGATTTCTGTCCAGATTTTGTATCGGCTAACCGTACCCATTCATGTAATTTAGAACTTACCTTCAAAGATACTGTCAGCCCTTGCGAAGTAGACGTACTCGAATATACAGAAGGCTTGTTGTTTGTCGGCCGGCCGCTCCACAACGTCCACGGTTCGGATCCCGTGCCGAGACATCTCTACAATCTCGCCGGGAAGTACCTCACGAACGTAGCGGGCACCTAGAAGATAATGAAGGATTAGAGGATATATTTGTGTCTGGCTTTTGCCCGCGGATTTAGTGGAAGTCGACAATTATCCCACGGTAAAGTTGTCTCGGGATAAAAGTTATACCCATACTGCCCTATTAAGCGCAAAAGCGGTACCAATCGTAAACTTGATTTTTGTGCCATTCGTATGAATTATCTAAGGTAAAACTGAAATAGTTTTGTTTTGGTAAGGATAAGGACCACAAAAACTTTTAAACGTCTGTTGAACAATTGACCAAAAAAGTGTCAGATTATGACGTTGAAATAAGGTCCGTTTTGCAGTCACACTTTTTTTGGACAAGAGTGTTCAACAACTGTTTAAGTTTTTGTAGTAAGGCTGTAATCGTTTTGTGATACTAACCGATAGAGAGGAATCCACACGACTCGGAGGAGACAACCCAGCCCTCAGCTCTGTCCTCCACTCCATTCTTTGCGCACCCGTTCAATAAAACTGCAATAAATATTGGGTTATTTACTATACAAATTATATGAAAAGTAAGGTAAGAGAAAAAGCAGAAATAATTTTACAATAGCTATTACCAGCGGTTTATTTAAAAATCTATTCTATGGTGTTAATCCGGGTTATAAACTATCTCTGAACAAATTACATCGAAATCCTTTCAATAGTTTTTGCGTTTAACAGTAACAAATAACCATCCATGCACACAAACTTTCAGGTTTCTACTATCAGTAAGCCTGAATTGTTTGAGTTTAGATTAGTAGTAGTAGTAACTGTCAACCTACTCAATTGAGAACCATGCAAGTAAAACCCGCATGCAATTTGCACATTCTCGAAAACATTCTTTGGCTGCCTCGAAAAATCTATCCAACACAAAAATATTTTTTTAATTCGAACCATTAGTCCCTGAGATTAGCGCGTGCAACCAAACAAACTCTTCAGCTTTAAAATGTTAAGTATATGTAGAAACTGTGCCCCATGAATCCCAATAATTAATTAAAGTAATGAAAATAGTAATTAAATGAAATGTGTTCATGCATTACCCTCGGCATGCCGCGCTGATGACTGTTTGTAGACATCTGAAAATGTTACGTTATTACCATTTTAAATGTAATATTAGTTACATAACAAACCACTGAAAAACTCATTCAGTTCGATTACTAAAAAATATTTGACTCATGTTTTATAAACCTTAATTAAATGATATAATTATATTTTTCTAAAGGTAATTTTATTATTATGAAGTGAGCAATTGAGCATAATATAATTACGTTTCAAGAAATATAATTATATTATAACGTAATTGCGAAACGTAAATTAACGTTTGCGTTCTGACTTCACTTTGATATGTTTTATCTTTGTCAAAAAAATTACGTGTCCATTGTTTTTAGAAAAGTCTTACCGACGGACATTTTCCAATTTTATTGTTTTCAAATGAAATAATTATTAAAGAGTAATTATTATGATTTATTTTCTTTTTGTTATGATTTCGTGAGTCTGTTTAAAACTCAATTAAAAAAATAAGTTCGAGTAGTTCAGGGATTTTCAACATTATTATGTCTCTGAATACCTTTTTATAAACAAAATGTTGAACATAATACAACATTCAATTCATCGCTATATTGTTGAGCATTACTTACATGCATCCATAATTGGCAGCATGATATAGAAAAAAATATATTAAAAGATAGTGTTGCCCACACTAATAATTTTTGCATTATGAGTAGTGGTGATGAAATTAATGAAATAATGTTCGATGCCTGGCGTTAATAGAACCCACGACCTACAAGTAAGTCGGGGCAGTTATCACTGGGCTAATCTATCTGGAGTCTTTAATAGATTTTCAATTTAATACTCCAGCTAATAAAGATGAAAATCCATTAAAGACTGATGAACGTTCGTGTACGGAACAAACGAAAACGTTGTAAATTTTAATAGATTTCAACTTTAAACATTAGGGTATAAAAGTTGAAAATCGATTAAGGACTCTTGAGCATTCACGATTATCGCTTGCCGTTTGAGTATGACCAGTTACATTAGTTAAATTACAATTGAAAACTCTTAGTGAGACAAAATGGACCATGTAAGGTTACAATCTGTCATGCTACGAGTATTAACATACCAATGAAATAAATGATGTTGCCATTCAAAATTAATACAACTTACATGATGATCCGAGCGGTAAGATTTTACCGAGACAGAGTGGTCTGTTTCCGTAGGGGTCGCGGACGGCGTAGATCTTGTCTTTCAGCATAATTACTAAGGAGTAACTTAGAGGTGCCAGTCTGTGTGAAAATAATGGAGAAATCAATATATTTGTTACTATGAAAAGGGCGAAAGTATTACATAATTATGTATACAACGTGTAACGTTAATAGCGCAAAACCTCTCGTGGGGTAACTCAGCCCATGTTACTGAACAATGTTTGTTAAAAGACTTTTGGAAATTCGCAAAAAAATTTTGCTTTTTCATACAAAATGAAAAATTGATAACGGTGAAGGAAAACATCGTGAGGAAACCGGCAAGTCCTAGAACCAAAAATTCGAAGACATGTGACATCCACCAATCCGCACTGGGCCCGCGTTGTGGATTATGGCCCACTCCCTCTTACAGAGAGGAGGTTTGTGTCCCAGCAGTGGGAACATTATAGGATGATGATGATTACATAATTATGTATACAACGTGTAACGTTAATAGCGCACAACCTCTCGTGAGGTAACTCAGCCCATGTTACTAAACAATGTTTGTTCCAATACTTGGAAATTCGCAAAAAAAAAATACTTTTTCATACAAAATAAGAAATTGATTGGGCCCATCAGTATGAAAAATCTTTTTTTTTCGAATTTCCAAGTCTTGGAACAAACATTGTTCAGTAACATGAGCTGAGTTACCCCACGAGAGGTTTTGCGCTATTAACGTTACACATTGTAATAATAGTATTTGCTACTACACTAGCGAACAAACTTATGGAATCATTTACTTGGAATTGATCTGGGATAGCTCCTTATATAATGGCGTGATTTAATTTAATTTCGAATCGATTTTAAGTTAACATTTAATCCTTTAAAATGGTGCCATTTTGATTATTCTTGACTATTCATTAAGAAGTCCCAAGATCACGTCGAATCAGAGTAAATAATTACATACTTTTACTCGAAAGGTCAAAATCGAAGATGATACACTTTTAAGTTTCGTTCGTTATTTATTCCTCGAAGTTTCTTATAATACCATCCACACCCTCTTAAAAAAATCGTCCTATATTTGAAATTTTTAGGTTTCAGTCTTTTGTATTTAGTAAGTTTTAGAGCATTCCTAGACTGTATCGACTGAAGATATTATATTTTTTTTTGTCTAGCTGTAACAGTTAGCCCGCTATGAGCTAATTTGCGTTTTTATTTTATTTCCCGCGCTCCCACCCGCGCCGTCGGACTGACAAGCGCAGCTCTACGGACAGTTGGGACGTAAGGTCACGAGCAATAATATGTATTCACTTAACAAAATTCAAACGCAAATTACTCGTGAAATACTAGTTTCCACTTCGAAATAAGACCTATTTCGTAATAGTATGGCTTCCAAAACAGAAGTCTAATGAAATGGCAAAAGTTTAATCAATATTGTAGCAGTAAATCGCTTTTGAGTAAACTGCTTAGTGTATACATACTATTGATCGTGACTGTACATATTGCTTCCTAACCATAAACTAGGTATCTACAGAAAATATTTGCCAAAAATAATGATGGTGGCGTCAAAAGGGTTTGGTTACCTCATGAGGTGGTTAATACGCGCTGGCCAGTCGGGTCCATTGGTCTCTCCCTCGGGCGGGTTGAGGCAGAGCGCTTGTGTGATCAGTTCTGAATCAGAGTGAGTTGACAAGCCCACTCCACGACCTAACACCTGAAATAATACAACTTAATTAATGGTTGGATGAGCTACAGGATAACTGACAAATGCTTGCACTGACTGGACAAGTCCACTCAAATCTGTGTGGTTCTTTCTTTAAAAGACCGTTCCAGACACCTCCATGGTCTTCTGGCTTTAAAAGTATGATGTCTGGACTTTAAAAGAGACGATGACCTCTGAGTTAGTTTCGGATGTTTCTTCTCAGTAAAAGTGTTTTTAACAACCTACTTGCAAAATAAATATCATTTATCGTTTTAACACAGATTAATGACTGACTGAATGGTCTAGTGCTTGCAAGCGTGGCTGTTGACTAAGAGCTCCTTTTGGGACTGGGGGGACTGTCAGACTCATGGTGTCCTTCAATGAACCTTTACGTTCCGGGGCCACGGTTACCCGGTAGTCTTACGATCACGGCTGCCATTGGCCCTTTAAGGACCCGTCATACTGCTAACCAATCTGAGGCGCGCGTGGAACATGACGTGCCGTCGACCTGGGCATGGTTCATGGTCCGAGAGCCAATCGCCCATTAGGCCGAGACTCTACTCAAAGCTGTGCAAGTCGAGACGTGTTTTGAACATTCAATAGAATTGCGTTGTGGAGTGGAGCTGTGTCAATAACGCAATTCTATTGGTTGTTCAAAACACGTCTCGACCCCGCACAGCTCGATACAGCTTTGGTGGAGTCTCGGCCTTACTCGCCGCCCGCATGCCCGCGCCTACGGTGGCCGGAGGTCGTCTGGCGACGTCTGTCGGCATGTGCGTCTACCAAATGCGACTGGGTTGGTGAGAGGACGCCGTCCTCTCCTTCACGCGGTGCGCCTGACTTCCTACTCCGTCCGTAGCATGGCCCCGACCAATGCCGGGCGCGAAAGGTCTCCGCCTATCGCCGTCGTGAGGACACGGCGGTGCTCTGCTCAAGCGGGGCAATCCTGCACCGTATGCTCCACCGTGTCCTCAGGGCGAGAGGAACGTTCATAAAATAATGATGTTCCAATTACCATCTTTCTCAAGCTGCTACAGTTGACCAGCTCCCCATTGTGTGCGACCGCCAGCGCGCCGTGAGCTGTGTGCACCACGAACGGCTGGCAGTTCACCTCCTCGGACGCTGCTGACGTTGAGTACCTGAATCAAATGTGTAAGAATAAATTCAAATAAAGGAAATTCTAATTTAGGTTCTTCCATCATCATCTGCCTAGCCTTTTCCCAACTATATTGGGGTCGGCTTCCAGTCGAGCCAGATGCAGCTGAATATCAGTTTTAATTTTACATGGAGCGACTGCCTATAGGACCTCCACAACCCAGTGACTGGATAATACGATAGCCCATGGTAAGACTGGTTGTCAGACTTTAAAGCTCCTGAATAATAGTAACGACTGTCAAAGATCTACAAATGACAGCCGGGACCAACGGCTTTACGTGCTTCCCGAGATACGGAGGAAACTCGCTATGATAGATGGTCACCCATCCACAGACCAACCTCGGCCAGCACGGCTTAACCCGGAAGATCGGCACGTGCCGCTGTAACTATTTGATGGAATATGTGGATATCATGATGGAATATCGTGCAAACAGTGATGTGGATATACATATTTATTTTTCAAACCCATGAAAGTTAAAATTGACGTTAGGTTAGCGTGGCGTGGCGTGGCGCCCACTCGGCTAAGGTTCTCTAGGTGCTAGCACTGGTCACTCTTCCTATACTCTCCATCGTGGTGGTAAGTACGTTGTGTTGTACTAATACCTTTAAACTGTGTATCCCCTTACTGCGGCCAAGACACCTTTAGCCTAACCACGGTCTTGTGAGTCTGCTTGACCGGCAGTGAGTTTTTATTTCCTCCTACCTATTTCCTTCTATCTTCCGTCTGTTACCTGTAGGTGTCTAGGTGCAGACATCCTGATCTACTAACATTGCTAGGGTAAAGTAAAAATGAATTGTAAACTCTTGAAATCAATGAGCTCTCACCCGGTGTTTAGTAATCATCTTCACTTATCACATTTTTATCGCTGCTTCCTAGATAGTTACCTAAATCTAAAATTATGACAAAACTGCAATAGAATTTTAGATAATAATTATATAATGCAAAATCAATGTTCAACTAAATTCTAATTAAAACTACTTATTCTAATTGCAAACAATCTATTAAACTACAGGAGGAAATAACTCTTCAACTCTAGTCATAACTAAACTTCGTTAAATAAAATATAATTACCTAGGATACCTACAACACAACACAACTATTGAAAATATATAACTTATTAATTCATCTACTTCAACCTACCTAGCTTACACCACAACTAAATATTACTATTGGAGAAATATCTACTTTCTATTAATCAAACTATCTAAATTAATCTATCCTGATCATTTCTAAAACTATCAGACTAAATCTACAATAACTAATAACTAATTTAACTAAATCTGCAAAAAGTAACTAGAATAAATCTACAAAAGAATCTAAAATAAGTCTAGCTAAACTATCCTAACTAACGGAACCAGTATTCCACCTACATAACTAAAAATGTTCAATGTTCTGATCTAAAAAGCTCATTAAATAGTCATTAATAGTATTTCAACCTACCGACCTATAGGCTGAGCACTTAAGATTTCTCTCTAACATCTTTGACTCTAAATCAAGATGCTGAACTTAGGTTCTCTCTCTAACCTATTGGTCACTATAGTTTACCTTGCTGAAGGTTTACTCTAGAAGTACTATTAACTACCTACTTGAGTAAGAACATTGAAACTGCTTGTAGTTGGAAGTCTACCTGGTTACTATGAAAATAATTTTTCTCTAAATTCTAGAACTATTTTTTCTAAATACCCACCTAATATAAAAAATAAAATTTTTTGATTTGCTAAAATTTTAAAATAAATCTTTTTCTAAAACTTTTACTTATCAATATGACTTTTCATGTCATGGAATTATGGTGGAGCTATCCACCGTAATTCCCGTAGGCCTAGCTAACTACTAGTGTCTGACTCACTACTGGGTCAGACGATGCCAAGGGATCTACGACCATTCTCCACCTGGTTGTAGGAGGTCAACTTGTACCAGAGATTAAGTCTCTTAATCTCGGGCGTGCAGCTTCTACCTCTTTCGCCGCCTACCTTAGATAGCTATAATCTAATTATAGTTACACTAAAGGCATACCTAAATGCCATATCTACTGTTTTTTTTATAAAAACAAAATTTATAAAAAATCAAACAAAAATAATAAACTAAACTTTTTAACCAATTTTAAATAAAGAAAAGACAACTGGTCATAACATAACCTTATTAAACAATGTTTTATAGTTTAACTCAAGTAAATTAACCTTTTAACTAAAAAACTTAAACTTTTATCTAAATCTGACTAAAGAGAACCAAAACCTTGCTAAAAAACTACACCTACTTTTGATTCTAGCTAAAAAAAACTAAACCTAAAACTATTAACTACATACCATAATTCTCTTTAAATAAAAAATAACTTTAAAATGGCATAGTCCGAAATTACTATCCTAACAACTGAAGGTACTACATACCACAGTTGAATCTTGTATCAGCCTAACCCGATAACAAGTCTACAGGATCTGGCCCTACCCCAGATTCCTTGGTGATATCACTACTTGATATCCACCTAAACCACTTGGTTTCCGGCCCTACCCCGGTTACCAATCTTGTGCCAGTCTACCCTGGTAACAAGTCTACAGGATCTGGCCCTACCCCAGATTCCTTGGTGATATCACTCCATGATATCTACCTAAACTACTTGGTTCCCGGCCCTACCCCGGTTACCAATCTTGTGCCAGTCTACCCTGGTTACAAATCTAAAGGATTTGGCCCTACCCCAGATTCCTTGGTGATATCACTACATGATATCCACCTAAACTACTTGGTTCCCGGCCCTACCCCGGTTACCAATCTTGTACCAGTCTACCCTGGTTACAAGTCTAAAGGATTTGGCTCTAAACCAAATCCAGTCAGTGAATATCACTACAAGGTATTTACTTGCTACTTTTATATACTGGAGCTGCCCAGTTATATAATAACTAACTATGAGCGGATCGCAACTCAAAAAACAAGCCTTATGCGTGAAAACTACCTATTATTTAACTTTTGTTCTAAACTCTAAATAACTAAAATTCTGTCACATAAGCACTAAACCTAAAACCTAATCTAATTTCGTCACTTCGTATGATTGTTGAACGCATGTACCTTAAACCTACCAAAACCTAAACTTTCTTGTAAACATAACCATAAAACTAAACTTTCTACAAAGTTCCTACTTCTATAACTTCGCTCAACCACTAAATAACACAATGGGCGTAATTATAGTTGAGTAAAGGTAATAATTACCTATATATATTTCTAGTAAGCTAATTAAAATTCTTTTGATAAAATTATTTGATCTAACAGCATGTTCTAAGATAACCTAGAATGTCGTTGACCGATTACATTTTGAACTTACTGACAGCTGAGACTTGTCAACTTTGACAGTTGTTTTGGTCATGGACTATAGGCTTTTCGAACATCGTCAATCTAGAATAGACATTGATCGTGGACCGAGACCTAGATCAATTCTATCATAGACATTGAACATGGACCTGGAAGGTCAGCGTCAAATATTTTAATGGCATGTTTTTTTTAATCTTTTACCTAAATAAAATTATTAAGTTTAGCTTTTACTAAATAAATATTATTTTAAAATAAAATAAATATAAAATATTTTAAAATAAAAATAAATATAGAATTTATTTTAAAATAAAACTTAATTAAATACTAAGACTTATAGAAAAACTTTATCTTATTGAAAAAAAATTTTTTTTTGATATTTTTTTTAAAAAAAAATTTTTTCTGACAATTTTTTTTAAAAAAAGAATTTTTTATTGAAATTATTTTTTTTGAAAATTTTTTTTTGTTTGAAAATTTTTTTTGAACAAATTTTTTTTTTAAATAATTTTTAAAACTGAACTCCTTCGAACTTGAACTTGGATTTTTACTATAAGACTGTACTACTTAAAGTTTGTAGAGTACTAAATTTTTTTTTATTCTTGAATAAACCTGTTACAACGTTCAACAATCAACAACGGAGTATACTCTTACCTAGGTAGCTAGATACATTACCCTGCGTTTTTAACATCTTGGTTACCGAACCCTACGGAGATTCACTTGCTATTTTTATCTTGTGCTTTTCCAACTGACTGTCTTGAGTTAAACTACACTACTATTAGTTTACCTCTTGTATGAGATAGTAAGTCACTGATTTAGGACTACTTCCAAGTCAGGGACGGACATAGTATGAATGGATGAATGATTGATGGAATGGAAGCACATGAATGGGATGTATGAACGTTATGGTAGTCAGTTTAGTGGTTCAGGCCTTCTAGCGGATTTTCCCTAGGGAAAATCCTTTCATAGCAGCCGGGGTACTGTAGCGTTGTAGTCGATTTGCAAAAAACCGACTAAACGCACCTCACTAATAACGTTGCCCATCACTAAATCTTCCACATATGAACGCGTCATCGCTTGGCGGCGTTCGTGTGTGCTATATAAGGGCCCGCTTCGTTAGTTATTTCTTTTTCGAATCGGAAGCTGCTTTTACTGAAAAACCCCGAGCTAAACGGGTGAGTGCTCATGTGATTTCAATTGTTCGCTGTCCTGCCAGATCGCATTTCTTTGTATTTCTTTGTGTGCGCGGTCTGGCAGCCATTTTATTGTATCAGCGTTATTTTAACCATTACTGTCGAAAAGCTATATGTACTCATCACCTTTTCTTCCTCATTGCACCTCACTGTGAATGCGCCCACATGCTTTTCTCATCCTACGCTATGCTTGCCTCGCCACGCTGTGCCTAGCTGCTCGCTTTAATCGCCTGGCCACGCGGCGAGGAAACTTCCGGAATGCCTGGGGCATGTGTGCGCATACCTACCTCTAATTGTAAGCCACCGCGATGGGTGAGTCTTTCCCAATCCCCTTGCTTTGGGCTTGCGGCTGAAGGACCCACACATCGACGGAGGCTTGCAGAGCTACGGCACGACGCTTACGCACGCACCCTTCTCCGCACTCGTTCCAGGGTTCCTGGCTACGGCTAACAACCAAACCTACGGCTTCACCTCTGAACCGTCAGACGTCCCGCTGCCTCCCGGCCTACCCCGGGAGAGAGGCGCCTGACGATACAACGCGGCCACTAACGCCGTTGGCACCCCGTGGAAGCTGAGGCCCACGCCGCCACCTGCCGGCCTTGCCTCGCTGGCACGTCGCCACGCGCACGGCGCTAACTGCCCGTGAGCCCGCCACCTGATACGGCTACCCACGCGGCGCGTGAGTGCCGAGACCTCACGCCAGCCGCGTGTGGAGGTGCCTGCCTGAGCGGGCCACGTGCCTCGCTGTGCCCTGCCTGCGCGGGCCACGTGCCTAGCGGAGGGCACTCACAGCCTGCCTGCTACCTGCCGATCTACGTGCCTGCTTCCTTGAAGGCGGACGCGTCTGCCACGCGCTCGCCTCCTGCCCTGCATCGTCGTCTTAGGCGTCCTAAAGCCCAGGGCAGTACCTTTCTAACCAAGTGACCAGTGACAAGTGCCTAGAGACCCTAGAACCTATTACCCTGAATCTATTCTGTGTGCTCATGCTCTCTTAATAAATGCATTAAGTGACGTTTGGTTTCGTTCATACACCTACCTAGAAACCCGCTTGCCACAGTAATGATGTTGGATTAATTCTGAGAAGGTATTGGTAATAAAAAATAAGATGTCTACAGTGTTTGCAATATATTTTGCACGGTTGGCAGATCATTTAGGGCATTTTAGGCTGATTTTAGGGGATTGACTAGTGTTGCGTGTCGCGTCTTCGATTCCCGGATGGATCAAATATTTTGTTGGAATTTAAAGTAAATGTTCTGAAACTGACTGCGCAGAGGAGCTCGTGGCCAAATAATTACAGCCGCACAGGCTGATCTTAGCGGATAAGCCGAGCTTGCCGAGGTTGGTCTGTGGATGGGTGACCATATGTCATAGCCAGTTTCCTCCGTGACACGGAAAGCACGTAAAGCGGTTGGTCCCGGCTGACATTTTTAGATCTTTGACAGTCGTTACTGTTAGTCAGAAGCTCTAAGGTCTGACAACCAGTCTTCTGCGGAGTATCATTTACCCAGTTAATGGGTTGTGGAGGTCCGACAGGCAGTCGCTCCATGTAAAATACTGATATTCAGCTGCATCTGGTTCGACTGGAAGCCGACCCCAATATAGTTGGGAAAAGGCTAGGCAGATGATGATGTTCTGCACTTCTGGGACTGGCTGCCATCCACGTCTCAGGAATAAGGCCAAGACTCCACCAAAACTTTGCGAGTCGAGACGTGTTTTGAACAACCAATAGAATTGCGTTATTGACACAGCTCCACTCCAGCAACGCAATTCTATTGGTTGTTCAAAACACGTCTCGACTCGCACAGCTTTGGTGGAGTCTCGGCCTAATTCTTAGGGTAGGAAAGAACAATATAAAAAAGGTGAAATTCTAGAAGTCAATATACATACCTAGTGTGTCCAATGCCGAGGTTTCCTTTCAGTTTCTTCATGGCTTCGTCATTGAATATATTGTTGATGAGACCCATGCCCTTGTGTGTGTTGAAAGAACGAGCATTTTTGCCCTCTGACGTCACTATACCGGCTGACTCTTGTCCTCTGAGGAGAGAAAGGTATTTTTAAAAGAGGCTCTGATGCTGCAGAGGCTGAGTGATTGAAGTGCTGCGTTGCGTGCGGCGTGTTCAATTCCCACGAAGCAAATATTTGCACTGATATGTGGCATAAACTTGTATGTCCATAATATATAACGTTTAACGTTAATAGCGCAAAACTTCTCGTGGGGTAACTCAGCCCATGTTACTGAAGAATGTTTGTTTTAAGACTTTTGGATATTCGCAAAAAAAGTCATTTTGCACACTGATGGGCCCGATTAATTTTTCATTTGGTATGAAAAAGCAAAAATTTTTTTGAGAATTTCCAAAAGTCTTGGAACAAAAATTGTTCAGTAACATGGGCTGAGTTACTCCGAGGTTTTGCGACGTTGTATATGTGTACCCGGAACAACCAGGTTGTTGCCTCGGATTTCATGATACAGGTGAAAATTCACGTAGTAACGTTTTCTTTAAAAAAAGGAAAATAATTTTGTAATTTCAAGTCGACGTGGTACGATTGGCGCAGTGGCGCGAGTTCGATTCCTGCTTAGTAAATATTGTGAAAAATATGTGACATAAGCTATTGCGGGTCTGGTTGCCACACCACAAAATAAAATGTTTAAAGCGCAACTGCGACTCTGGAAAAAACCCTAGCTGATATTTTGCAACCGTTAAGATTAATCCATTCTAAAAGTTGTAACTTTGAACACCGACTAAATAAAGCGTGCACTATTTTTAATCTTATCGCTGCAACAATACGGTTCATAGTGCTATAATCTAGAACAACAAATAATGTTTCAAAGAACCATTGTTTTTACATTTTGATAACGCGGTTTTCCGCCTGATTCCCAAAACAATTAAGGAAGAAGTGTTTGCAGGCCCTTTATATACATCCGACCGCGATAGTAAACCTCTTTTCACCTCTATACACTTGAATATAAGGTTGAAAAATGATCAGCAGAAAACTTTGCAGGCTGTACCTTCTTAAATTAAATAATGTTTCATTATTTGCCGTGTAATTCATCGACTCAGGGTTCCTAGTAATCTAGATAATCTAATGTTTGTAAAGGGACTTTATTATTTATTTTATCGGACGAATTATTTGAAGTTTATTTTACTATCGTATCCTGTGTTGTTGTATTAGGCTTTTCTAATTTGTCAACAGTCATATTTAGAAAAAAAAACACAATATTCCTAAATTACGTAATATTTTTGAGTTATATCGAATGCTCAAAGCTCAAAGTCGCTCAACGAGCTATGGAGAGGGCTATGCTCGGTGTTTCTCTACGTGATCGAATCCGAAATGAGAAGATCCGTAGACGAACTAGTCACCGATATAGCCCACCGGATTAGCAAGCTGAAGTGGCAATGGGCAGGCTATATTGCTCGCAGAGCAGATGGCCGATGGGGTCGAAAAGTATTAGAGTGGAGACCACGGACTAGCAAGCGCAGCGTAGGACGTCCAACAACAAGGTGGACAGACGACCTTATAAAGGCCGCCGGAGACGCTGAATGCAGGTCGCTTCCAACCGGTATATGTGGAGATCAAAAGGGGAGGCCTATGTTCAGCAGTGGACGTCCTATGGCTGAGATGATGAGGATGAATAAATAAATAAATATCTTAGTGATTTGTTACGAAAGAGAAGTTGCTCCCTGGTCGAGAAATGCAGTGCCCTATAAGAAAAGAATTGTTTGGTTTTAGGACATGTCGGTTTCCTTACAATGTTTTCCTTTACCGTTTCGGAAGCAGTGTGATGAAATAAATTACACAAAGTAATGCGCCTGGCTGGGTTCGAACACACGACCTACAGCTCTTAAGTCGAGGCCGATACCACTGGGCCACCACTGCTCAAACACTGCTTAAATATCGATGTAGGCAGAAAAGAAGATGTGTTCTGTTCTGTTCCTCACCTGTGCTGTAGCGCCACTAGTCCCAGACATATGACTTGCGGGATATCCACCTGTGTCGGCCATTCCCCGGTGCTGATGGCGCCGAACACGCCGCATTCGTGAGTTAAACCTGCAACAAAGGATGATTTTCAATCAGTTTATCCATCAGGCAAGCTATAGACACACACATTACTTTTTTTCTAGGTGTCCACCCCAAGCAATGGCACCAAGGGCTATAAATTTGTAACCCGCAGTAACGGTTGAGCGATCCCACTGGTGGTGGGATGCCCCACCAGGATCGCCTGCGAGCCAGGTCGTTATGCTGTCGGAGTCCGACAACAAAGAGTTTTGACAATGTTCTGTGCGCCGGAGTTCCAGTTCAAATGATCATTTAGAAGTATCTAAATGATCGTGATCTAATGATCGCGTGTTGGCGACCTCATAGCTTTATACACCGTGACTTTTTAGTCGTCTTACAAAAGGGGTCCACATAATGTATCCGACCTAAAATACCTCTTGGCAAGTTTCTTTTTTAGGGTTCCGTAGTCAACAAGGAACCCTTATAGTTTCGCCATGTCCGTCCGTCCGTCCGTCCGTCCGTCCGTCCGTCCGTCCGTCCGTCCGTCCGTCTGTCCGCAGTTTAGCTCAGAGACGCACAGTACTAGAGAGCTGTAATTTGGTGTAAATATACAGATTCGTTGTGCCGAAAAAGTGGTAAAATAAAATCTCGTAAAATATTTTTTTTTAGGGTACCTCCAGTACTTACACGTAAAGTGAGGATTTTTTTTTTCTCGCGTACCCCTTAGTGTGGGGTATCATTAAATAGGCCTTTAAAAAATAATGATAGTTTTCATTAACATTTTTTTGATAAAAAAATTCGTTTGTGAAATATTAAGCTTTAAAGTGCTAAATTTTGCTCGATTCGAGTGTCCCCCCCCTCTACCAGCTAAACGGTTATGTTTGGGGGTGTGAAAAAATTCACAATAGTAGTACATATAACGAAGTTTAAAAGAAAATTATCATGACTAAGTAGGCTTTACAACTTTACGAGTAATAGTCGACCAACTTATAAAATGTACTTGATATCATATTTTCTTCAACAAAATGTATCGGAGGCAACTGCAAATGTAAGTTTGTCAACTTTATTTTTTCAGCTTTTATAGGTATGTTTTTTGGGGATAGGTAGGTGTTTATCGTCAACGTTTTTTTTCAACTATTAACTAAATTCAAAAAAAGGAGGAAGTTTCCAAATTCGTTGTAATCTTTTTTCTTATGTATTTTCCCCGATTTCTCAAAGACTCCTGGACCGATTTTGAAAATTCTTCTTTTTAAAATTAAATTCAGCGAATCAGTTTAGTTAGTTCGCATAAGTATTTTGATGGGCAACTACGGAACCCTACACTGTGCGTGGCCCGACACGCACTTGGCCGGTTTTTTTTTATTGTTGATAATATTTTTTATTTTGACATTAGAAATATGAAACACCCTGTTAAAATGTTTACGTATCAAGCTGTAGAGAATACCTACCCAGCGCAATAAGTAGGGCAGATCATTTCATTCCATTTTCTGTGAGACAAGGGTGTTTCTAACTACGCCTTACGTCATAATAAGGAATTGAAATTTTATTATTAAATTTTTCAAATCTCTTAAATACCTATTTTTTTATTTTAATGTGTTCTAATCATTGGATACATGAACTGGGCTCCTTTTGTAAGACGACTAAAAAGTCACGGTGTATATCTGGTTGACAGAGAGTGCACATCCAAATATTTTCTTTGATTCGGAACACAAAACACGCCTACCAAGATACCACCAAACACGCGATGCTCTTATCATTTCTTCGTTCATTTTGTAAGTTCACAGTAACCCCGGTAATCTACCACGTTTCTATCAAATAACCTTCAATAGTGACCCAGTTTTTTGCCTTCTCAACGGTAATAGTAATAATTAGAGATAATGTTTCCATTCAGTTTATAATTTAGTCATTGATTGGAGAATCACTGATATTAAAAGTTAATTAAAATATGATTTGCGGGTTATCTGATTCGGAAAATTTTGCTACACTGGTTGGCGATGGAGTGTGACCCAAAACCAAACGAAACCGGTTTTTCTGGACTAATAGTAAATCTACTGTTGATTAATGTTGTGAAATACTCGCAAAACTTAACTAACTTATCTAGCTAATAATAATGGCTTTTCAAAGAGTTGAAGGTAATTGAGAAAAAGTTTAAATATTAAGCTTTTTGGCCACAGAAGCTTCGACCAAGACGGAAGTTATTTGCCCAAACGGCGTACGACAATTAGTTTAAGACAAATCGGTGGTCGTGAGCACGTAGTGCACAATGTGATATCATCATCATCATCTACCTAGCCTTTTCCCAACTATATTGGGATCGGCTTCAAAGTTTTGTGATAACCCTTTTATTTAGGACATCGAAAATTGCAGAAAAATCAAGATAAAAAATAGTATTTTGGTTCCGATTCTGTCAGTACATTTTGGTCTTTCGGTTCGTAACTGTCATCTGTATGACAAGCTTAATAATGATCATCATCATCATCTTAGCCCGATCATAATCTTCGTGTCCATATCTACTTGTGTTCTGCGCAACCATTTGAAAGAATTAGAATCTTATTATTACTCATGTGACTAAGAGAGTGATGAGTATGAATGTTGATGGATGGAGAGGAAGAGGAAGGCCAAAGCAAAGATGGATGGATTGTCTAGGAATGATATGACAGAAAAAGGAGTAAATGATACTGTGACGTCTGATAGGGGAGAATGGAAGAAAAAACGTGTTGCGCCGACCATAAGTAAAATAGGATTAGGGCAGGAAGATGATGCTATTAATGGGGATGGCAACTGGGGAACTAATGGCGCTAGCATAGCTAGTTCAGCATCGTCATTGGTTCAAATCTTATAGGTACATACTTCAAAATAGTACTACCTCATTGGTCGGATTAGGACCTAGCTATGGTCGCACCATCTACAATTAGCTTTGACCAGCCTTCCCCATTTTTTCGGAACTACATGATTCCGAGTGCTATCAGAGTCACGATGACGGCATTATTATCATCGTTGATGAAACTTCAGAGGTCAACGTAGCATAAATGATCAGCTTTGTTTCGATAAGAACCACGAATGACTTGTTACATGATTGTTAGAGAAACTACGATAAGCACGTGACACGTGGGATGGTTTCATTGATTTCCATTCATTTAGAGATGACAATGTTATTAATGTTACGTGATAGTACACTTGCATTATGCACCGCGCGCCGCTGTATTCTTTGCTCGGACAAAACCGTAAGCGTTTTCGCTATGGGCAACCCTTGTGACGTGATTCAAACTTTTCTATACATTTGATCTTACTGCTGGGATGGAATGCGATCTGGTGAGCGGGGTGACAAAACTTCACTCGAACAAAGTCACCGGCTGAAGCTAGTCGGATATTAAAAACAAATAACTTCTTGAGATCATGCTAAGAACGTCGTGACACGCCCCAGCGAAGATGGCAAGATGACTTTTTTTTAACGTGATAAAATCATCAAATGAGTCGTCCCACCCCGGGCAGGGCGGGAGGGACTGTCAGACTCGTACTGACTTAAATCCACGGTGTCCTTCAATAGCCCTTTATGTACTGAAAACCAGCGCTGGATGTCTTTCGCCCAGATGCTGAGTTGGTAACCCTTTTGGTGCGGACATGCTCATCAAAATTCTTATTGTATTTCTAATTTTATTATTATATTTTTTTTTGTGTGTGTGTGTCCTAATCAATAAATATTTTCTATTCTATTCCAGGGTCACGGTAATGGGATAAGTCCCGCGACCCCCGGCAGGCTTTCGCCCTCTTAGAGGGGGCCCCGTCAAATGGCGAGATGACTTGGACCGCTTCTTGAAGGACTGGACCACGGTCGCAGAAAGCCGCGAGAAGCGGAAAGAGTGGAGGGATGCCTTTGCCCAGCAGTGGGACACTATTGGCTGATGAAATAATATTAATGTTGATCAATTCTACAACGTGTAACGACAAATGCGCAAAACCTCTCGTAAGGTAACTCAGCCCATGTTACTGAACAATTTTTGATCTTAGACTTGGAAATTGCCAAATAAAAAAACATACAAAATCAGAAATCGATCGGGCCCATCAGTATGAAAAATCTTTTTTTTTTGCGAATTTCCGAAAGTCTTAAAACAAACATTGTTCAGTAACATGGCCTGAGGTAGGGTGATTGCGCCGGTTAGCGACCAGTTAGCTGAGTTGCCAACTTCAGATGAAGAAAAAAAAATGTTGTTTACACGCAAGATGGTATATGTTAACGCGAATTGGTCCCAAATATAATGTAGTTTGGATACAAAACATAAAATAAAATACTTTCATACAAAAATATTTATAAAATGCTGAAAAAGTGAAAATATAGCGAAAACGTCGGTTTGCGACCATTTTTATCAGTTTATGACCACCAGTGAGCTGGTTTGCGACCGCTATGATAAATTTGAAAAATATGCCAATAAAACAATTATAATCGCTTTAAAAATACTTTAATTTTTGCCATTTAATAAAAACAAAAATGGTAATCATGTTATAATTCATAATTAAAGATAACAATCTCACATTTTGTAGAGAATTAGTCATAGTTGTAATAGAATCAACAATCATTGGTCAAACAATATCCATAAATGTAGTATACGTATAACATTTAAAAATAATCAGTATAATTTCCGAGGGAAAAACGTCTGGAGCATGGACCAGGGGTGAGGTGGTGCTGTTCTTCAAAAAAGGTGATAACAGCCTATTGAAGAACTACAGACCCATCACGCTTCTGAGTCATGTTTATAAGCTGTTTTCAAGGGTTATCACGAACCCTCTCGAACACAGACTTGATGACTTCCAGCCTCCCGAACAAGCCGGTTTCCGAAGAGGCTATAGTACCATAGACCACATCCATACGCTGCGGTAATTATACAGAAGACCAAAGAGTATAACTTGCCATTATGCTTAGCGTTTGTAGAATCTAAGAAAGTCTTCGATAGGGTGGAAACATGGGCGGTACTTAAGTCACTCCAGCGATGCCGTATTGACTATCGGGACACCGAGGTGTTGAAATGTTTGTATAATAACGCCACCATGTCGGTCCGAGTACAGGAGCAGAGCACGAAGGCGATTCCATTGAGAAGAGTTGTAAGACAGGGAACTTTCTCCCCGAAACTGTTTACTGCAATGGAAGACGCCTTTAAGCTCCTGGAAGGGCAAGTTCTTGCCATTCCAGTTATTAACATCAAAGGCGAATACACCACTCACCTTCGGTTTGCCGATGACATCGTAGTCATGGCAAAGTCGATGGAGGAACTCAGCATGATGCTCGATGGCCTCGACCGAGTTTCACAACGGGTGGGCTTGAAAAATAACATGGACAAGACGAAAATTATGTCAAATGCCAATGTTGTGCCCACCCCAGTCTCTGTTGGAAACTCGGTACCCGAAGTTGTTGACTCATGTATCTACTCAGGACAAGTAGTCGAATTATGTAGGTCCAACTTCGAGAAAGAGGTCAACCGCCGAATCCAACTCGGTTGGGCAGCGTTCGGGAAACTACGCAATGTCTTTTTGTCCGACATACCTAGTGCCTCAAGACGAAAGTCTTCAACCAATGTGTGTTACCAGTGATGAGTTACGGCACCGAAACGTGGTCTTTCACTATCGGCCTCATCTCAAAGCTCAAAGTCGCTCAGCGAGCTATGGAGAGGGCTATGCTAGGTGTTTCTCTACGTGATCGAATCCAAAATGAGGAGATCCGTAGACGAACTATAGTCACCGACATAGCCCACCGGATTAGCAAGCTGAAGCGGCAATGGGCAGGCTATATTCAGATGGCCGATGGGGTTGAAAAGTACTAGAGTGGAGACCACGGACTAGCAAGCGCAGCGTAGGACGTCCACCAACAAGATGGACAGACGACCTTATAAAGGTCGCCGGAAGACGCTGGATGCAGGTCGCTTCCAACCGGCATATGCGGATAATGTGGAGATCTAGATAAAGGAGAGGTCCTATGTTCAGCAGTGGACGTCCTATGGCCGAGATGATGAGGTACCTACAACAAATAATTATGAAACGGACATTTAAATAATTACGAAATACAAAAAATCAGACGTGGTCGCATACTCAATGAACTTTCATACTTATTTCTGTTAGCGGCCTTTATTTCTCTCATACTAACTTATGGTGGTCGGAAACCAATGTCTTTATTTCGCTTACTTTGGTTTACGACCACCTGTTTAGCGACCAATTTTGTAGGTAAATTAAATAAACTTCTTACAAAGAAACTAGTGGTCGCTTACCAAAGGACTACAAAGAAAGACTTACAATACTACATTCAAAATTATAACAGACCTGTATGAAGCATAAGGATCATTTATTGATCAAAACAAAATAATGCTGATCTCGTCGGTTTGCGACCATGTGGTCGCTATCTAACGTTTTTGATAAATAAGCATTTCGGTTACCGACCACTTGATTTTATCATCATAATAAGTTTAAAAAAAGCAAAATACAACAAAATTATAATCCATACATTATCGATTATACAATTTAACATGTAACTGGCGTGAAAAACATGAAATAAGTACCTGTGAGCGCCGCGCGCCGTGTTAGTTTTTTTTTAACTCGCGGTACCTCCACTCATCATGGAATCAAGACGCGCATTAAACAATATTTTTTCGGCTCTGGGTTAAACCTTTTGTTTCAAACTTTATAAATTCTTATTTCATAATTAATTAGAAAGCACGTTATATTTATTTTTTATGTATATTACCTCTACAAATACTATTTTCTTGATTTAAAGAAACTTAGTCCGTCAAATGGTCGCCTACTGAAGGTGGTCGCGAAACCGGCGAAACGACCCTACCCCACGAGAGGTTTTGCGCATTTAACGTTACACGTTGTATACCTAGTTAACAATGGCAATGCTAAACTACCAGCGATATTTAAACTTATAAATTATGTGCATGCTGTTCATGCTAATTTGCAGATAAAAAGAATCTACATAAAGACGTTAAGTATTGACTGCAATACAACAGAGCTATGAATGATAAAAACCGCTTACTATACTGAAAATAAACGATGGCCTGTTCGTCATTTTATTATGGCTACAAAATCAATTAGATTAGAAGGGATTGTCAGACTTGTACTGACTAAAATCCACGGTGTCCTTCAATAGCCTATTATGTTCCGGGGTCACGGTATTCTTTAGTCCCGCGACCAAGTTAGTCTTATGATTTGTTAAAAACTGTTAAGTACATAGATTAGTTTCGGATTTTTAATATTGGATGATAATTCTAATTGAACGAAAGCTAACCTTATGCTAGTGCTTCTAAAATGCAATAAGTTCTGCTCTGCTCCTATTGATTGTAGCGTGATGAAAAGTATACTGTAACCAGCGCAGGAGTATGAAAAATAATCATACCAAGTTTCGTCAAAATCCTTCCAGTACTTTTTGTTTCTATACAGACAGACAATAATTTTATTTATTGCATTTTTGGCATCAGTATCGATCTCTAATCACCCCCTGATAGTTATTTTGGAAATATATTTCATGTACAGAATTGACCTCTCTACAGATTTATTATAAGTATAGATTAGCAACCAGTGTTGCCATGACAAATTAGAAACAACCAGTGTTGACCCATGTTGCAGGACTCGAGGATACCTGCCAGGGACCGCCTGCAAAGATAACCGCAACCCTGGCTCCACTATTCATCATCATCATCATCATATTAGCCGTAAGACGTCCACTGCTGAACATAGGCCTCCCCTTTAGACTTCCAGTAGGACCGGTTGTAAGCGGCCTGCACCCAGCATGATCCTGTGGCCTTCATAAGATCGTCTGCCCACCTAGTGGGTGGACGTCCTACGCTGCGCTTGCCGGTGCGTGGTCTCCATTCGAGAACCTTACGGCCCCATCGGCCATCAGTTCTGCGTGCTATATGGCCTTCCCACTTCCATTTCAACTTGCTAATTCGTTGGGCTATGTCGGTATCTTCGGTTCGTCTACGAATCTCCTCATTTCTGAGTCGATCGCGCAGAGAGACTCCGAGCATAGCCCTATCCATAGCTCGTTGGACTATACCGAGCTTACTAATGAGGCACATAGTAAAGGACCACGTTGCTCCACTATTCTTTTCGATTAATTTCATTGCAGTATCCAAGACAATTAAATTCATTCTCCGGGACACGTCGAGCTTCATTGTCTCGGCGCTTTCCTTGTGGTGCCACTGGTGATTATGGCTTTCAGTAGAAGTTGCAGTGGTTTGGTAATAGTGGGATGGGAGTGTCCCTAAGAACAAAAGTGCCTTTCGGTTTACCCAGGGCTCGTGGATTCATTGGATTATATAAGCATCCTAAAAAGGGTACCCTGCAAAATTTCGTTAAACGTAAGATCGAAAATACTAACCTGTCTGAACTGCCCCCCTTCCAAATCTCTTGCTGTTCACTTTCACTTCACCAGGGTTACTCCTGGCTTCACAACTGGGTGTCTCTTCCATTCCTAAGCGCTCCATGGCTGCTTGTGTGTTGTTGAGATCTTCACAGGCACCTTGGCAGCATCGGGATGGTCCTTCGGGACCGTTCATGTTGTTTCTGGAAAGAAGAAATTTAAAATTTTAATCGGTGTTGCCTGCTATTAAAAATTTGGTTGTTTGCTTTGCGAAGCCTATCGGTGTTTCAAGAGTATAAATAATATTGGTGGTTTAGGCGCCAATTAGTCACAAACATCCTGAATCTACGCAGTTTTATTGAAGATAAAAACATCTACATAGATACAGTTTATAAAATAAAATCATCATCATCAGCCTAGCCCAGCATAATGGGGACACAAGACTCCTCTCGGGGAGAGGGATCAGTGGACCATAATCCACCACGCGTCTCAGTACGGGTAGGTAGATGCATGATAAAATAAAATAGTAAATTAAATAAAAAGGAAAATGTTAAATAAAATGTCAGCTGACTAACAAAAATAAATAAACCATCATGCTAATGTTGAACCTTTTTTAAATTAAGTTTTCCTTGTTGTTTATCCGCAAGTTAACGAGCTATTTCAAAAAAAAACTTACATACGATGCAACTGCCACCAAACAACAATAAAATAAAAATAAATAGAAACTTTTTCATAAGATCAAAACAAACACAGAGCCCACAGAGGTCACTAATTGTTCTGACCGCACGAAATCACACAGCGGCGTTGAGAATCAAACTAAATATACTCCCTTTACTCTTTAGATTATAAACGACTCGAGCTTACAAACAAGTTTTTAATGCCAATAACATTTCAATTGCTCGATAAAGAAACAAAAACATGAGCTAAATATTAATCGACTAAATAACAAATAGCACTTCACAACACTATAAAGTCGTTCCAATTTTAAAATGTGACGTCAAGGGAATGTTTTTTTTTTAATATAAATTATATTTGACGTCAAGTCATAATGTGGAATTGCGATAATTTAACTAAGATAATGTTGCTATGCGCGATATTGTCAATAATAGTTATTTTCGTTAAGATTTATTTGCGCAGTTTCATCGTTTTATAGGTCAGGCCAGGGGTGAGGGAGGAAAACAATTGAAAATAATCTTCAAATCTATGTCAAATTGTATCTTGGTACACCACACATCTCGTAAATGCTCAAAGAACACTTCTGATGTACGAGCTAGCCAAAAAATATTTTTTTATTTTTTTAAGGCTTTCCAAACCACTCTCACACCATTCTCACACATTCATCCAGGTTTCTGATTGAGCTTCAGTCTTCTATTTTTTCTCCAGTATTTAGAAAATTGTCATAAGCCACACAATACTCTGTACGTATTTTTTATTATTGTATTAGGCCTAAATAACGCGTTCTTTTCCAACAAGACATCAACCTCGCCATAATTATTTGTAAATTATTTGCAAGCAATTAAAAAATAACCTACCATTTACCAAAGCCCCAGAGAAATCCGCTCAATATAGAACAAATTATCTCAGTCGTACAACTGTTAAGGAATCGACAAGGTGATTAGTGCATTTGCCCAGTCTGTTTACCACTTAGAATTCCAATCCAATGCGTGCTAAAACGGTTATCTGAAGGGAAAAGTTCAACGGTACTTTACTCCCTAGGTCTTAACTACATCCCCTCCATTATTTAGTTCAACGTCTTATGATGGATAGTAGGTGACATGAAGCCGTCCATCTCCCCACACGTAAACAACACGTCAATCAGAGTAGTCAACAATTGTGTGATTGACATCATTTTTGGTGCGTAGAGTTCGCAGAAAAAGTATCGATATTTTTCTGGCTAAGGCTAAATTATAGATTTTGTATGGCGCTGATTCTGTGTTAAAAATTGCTAAGGCTGCTTATTTTTTTTTTGTGGAATTCAACTGAAAACGCGGGAGTGGGTATCAGTTCCTTTTGGGTTATTTCGCTTCATCTTAGGTCTCATCTTGTCTTATCGGATATTTTTCTTTTCAAAATATATAAATAAATACAAATAAGTTCGCCCTCATTAAAGTGGCAGTCGCGTTCGGCCGTTCTGTTAGAAAGATGAACTACCTAGCAGCCTGGCTATTGACCATCAGTTACCAACCAGTTATTCCACATTGTCACCACATTTATGCAACAAAGTAGAGCAGATCCTGCTCTTGAAAGATTACTCCAAGAAGGATCAGGATTGTATGTACTTATTATCAAATGAAATGCTGCAAAACTGTCACAAATAGAGCTATTACGTTCATTAGAATCGTAATCTTTCTATGTCAACAGACTTTAACGAAACGATTTCGCGACAAACAAAAAAACAGCAAACTGGCCACAACTTGCGTATGAAACGTTATCAAAAACAGAATAAAAATGATGAAACAGTCGAGAAATAAAACAGAAAACAATAACATATATTTTTGCTCATTCGCTCGCATACAAATATAAACATTAGAGCAATACACTAGTGATGTGTCGTCATTACAAAAGACGCTTGACTCGTAGGGGGTCAGTTTATCTAGTGACTTGTACATTTCCACAAGGGGGCGCAATAAACAAGCAGCACGATAAGATTATTGGAAATTAACACAACATTAATAATTGTGATGATGACAGTGCCTCACTATATTTAGTAGAGTCTGGCTGGCGCAATATAAAAACATTCTGTAGAACATATTTTTGTCACATGGTTCTCGTATCTAGAAAGAGATTAAGTTGACCTATGCAGTTATTGGATCAATGTTTTGTTGATTTGTAAACTAAAATATAGGACTAAAAATAGAACTACAGTGATTAACCATCTGGTTTAGTTAGGTACTAATACCTAGGTATCATGGTGATAAAGTATCGCAATGAGGGAGTAAATTGATACTTATGCAAGGGCGGATCCAGCTTTTACATCAGGGGGGGGTCACTATGTCGCAGACAGCTTGTCACTGTAGCTAGCTATACTTTTTTGTATCGTGCTAAAATCATCAAATGAGTACTCCTAGTACTCAAGGCAGGGCGGGAGGGACTGTCGGACTCGTACTGACTAAAATCCACGGTGTCCTTCAATAGCTCTTTATGTTCCGGGGTCACGGTAATTCGTGAGTCCCGCGGCCCCGGCAGGCTGTGGCGCCTCAAAGAGAATGACGGGGGTCATTATGCTGGCACTCTTTGAGGCGCGCGTGGAACACAACGCGCCGTCGACACCCGAGATATGGTCCATGGTCGGACAGCGAGTCGCCCATTACCTACTCGCCGCCCGCATGCCCGTGCCTACGGTTGCCAGAGACCGTCTGCCGACGTCCATGAGTCCATCGCCGTGGGCGTCTACAACTGCGGCTGGGGTGGAGGGAGGACGCTATCCTCTCCCTCACGTGGCCCGTCTCCGTCTTTTCGAGCATGACTGCTTGGCAGAAGGAGGCGACCGCTTCACATTCCCTCTCGCCCCGCAGCATGGCTTCGACCAATGCCGGGCACGAGAAGTCTCCGCCTATCGGCGTCGTGAGGACACGGCGGTGCTCTGCCCAAGCGGGGCAGTCCTACACCGTATGCTTCACCGCGTCCTCCGGGCGGTCCTCGCAATGGTGACACCAAGGCGTTTCTTCCTTCCCCATCCGACACAGGTACCTCCCGAAACTTTCGTTTCCGGTAAGGAACTGCGTCATGCGCTATAAGTCAGGGTCTTACCACCGCGATTGCGACGTGGCCGAGATACAGCTATACTTAATATTTTAAAGGAACGCGAAAGTGTGTCTGTCAATTTTCACGTTGAAACCGCTAAACGAATAAGATTTCATGGGGTCGATACTTGAATTAAAAACCGGCCAAGTGCGTGTCGGGCCACGCACAGTGTAGGGTTCCGTAGTTGCCCATCAAAATACTTATGCGAACTAACGAAACTGATTCGCTGAATTTAATTTAAAAAAAAGAATTAATTTCAAAATCGGTCCAGGAGTCTTTGAGAAATCGGGGAAAATACATAAGAAAAAGATTACAACGAATTTAGAACCTCCTCCTTTTTTTGAATTTAGTTAAAAATAGTTGACGATAAAAACCTACCTATCCCCAAAAAACATAACTCTATAAGCTGTAAAAATAAAGTTGACAAACTTACATTTGCAGTTGTCTCCGATACATTTTGTTTAAGAAAATATGATATCAAGTACATTTTATAAGTTGGTCGACTTTTACTCGTAAAGTTGTGAAGCCTACTTAGTCATGATAATTTTCTTTTAAACTTCGTTATATATACTACTATTGTGAATTTTTTCACACCCCCAAACATAACCGTTTAGCTGGTAGAGGGGGGGGACACTCGAATCGAACAAAATTTAGCTTTAAAGCTTAATATTTCACAAACGATTTTTTTTATCAAAAAATTGTTAATGGAAACTATCATTATTTTTTAAAGGCCTATTTAATGATACCCCACACTAAGGGGTACGCGAGAAAAAAAAAATCCTCACTTTACGTGTAAGTACTGGAGGTACCCTAAAAAAAAATATTTTACGAGATTTTATTTTACCACTTTTTCGGCACAACAAATCCGTATATTTACACCAAATTACAGCTCTCTAGTACTATGCGTCTCTGAGCTAAACTGCGGACAGACGGACGGACGGACGGACGGACGGACGGACGGACGGACATGGCGAAACTATAAGGGTTCCTTGTTGACTACGGAACCCTAAAAACCGGCCAAGTGCGTGTCGGGCCACGCACAGTGTAGGATTCCGTAGTTGCCCATCAAAATACTTATGCGAACTAACTAAACTGATTCGCTGAATTTAATTTTAAAACGAAAAATTTTCAAAATGGTTCCAGGCGTTTTGAGAAATCGGGGAAAATACATAAAAAAAGATTACGACGAATTGAGAATCTCCTCCTATTTTTGAAGTTAGTTAAAAATAGTTGACAATTAAAACCTACCTATCCCCAAAACATACCCACCTATTTATAGCTGTAAAAATAAAGTTGACAAACTTACATTTGCAGTTGAAGACCATGTTCTCCGATACATTTTGTTTCGGAAAATTATGTTATCCAAGTACGTTTTATAAGTTGGTCGACTATTACTCATAATCTTGTAAAGGCTACTTAGTCATGATAATTTTACTACTATTGTGAATTTATTCACACCCCCAAACATAACCGTTTAGCTGGTAGAGGGGGGCGACACTCGAGTCGAGCAAAAATTAGTACTTTAAAGCTTAATATTTCACAAACGAATCTTTTTATCAATTTTTTTTTATGGAAACTATCAATATTTTTTAAAAGCCTATTAAATGATACACCACACTAAGGGATAAGCGATAAAAAAAAACATCCCCCCTTTACGTGAACAGGAGGTAAGTACCCTAAAAAACCACTTTACTATTACCACTTTTTCGGCGCAACAAATCCGTATATTTACACCGAATTACAGCTTTCTGGTACTAGGCGTATCTGAGCTAAGCTGCGGACGGACGGACATGGCGAAACTATAAGGGTTCCTTGTTGACTACGGAACCCTAAAAACTGAGCAATCGAAGGTCTGTTCGCTCGCGGTTTCAAATATAGAGTCCTGAGCGTAGCGAAGTTTTCAAAAGTACCAGAGGCAGAAAAACTTTGCTGCCGAGCGCATCTCTTCGCTGTGGTGAGGAGAAAAGTTGTGTGTTGCACTGGGCACTAAAGGTATTCTGCGTCTCGTTCCTTTGAAAACTTCGCTACGCTCAGGATTCTATATTTGAACCGCTCGCAATAATTGCAGTGGCCACCTATGACCCAGCCTGTCGCCCAGGGGGGGGTCATGACCCCCATGACCCCCCCCTTGTATCCGCCACTGTACTTATGACTAGTTGACCCTGATCATTATTTTACGAGCACGGTCGCGTGATTACTTTGATTACGATGTTAGTATGTTCATTTAAAAAGTAGTATATTGGGAAGCAAAACCTAATCCGAAGAGATCGCATTTCTAGGTACCAGCCAGTGTTGTTCCGTTCCGGGATAAACGCCTTTCCTTCCTTCCACTTCTCAATTGACAATCTTTAGAGCATTTTCCTCTCTAAATCCTTCACTTTTTAGTAGGTTTCGAGATAGATTCTGGGTAAGAAGTCGGATAGTCCATCCGAATGAATGCCATGTTCCTAGAATTATGATGATTTGAGTGAATCGAGACCTTGCCGCATTGTAGTTTACACCTAGAAGCCTTGGAAATACCAGGTGCCACACGTCTCATGTAAAAAGAAAATCAGTCAGGCTGACTGTCAAGAAAGTTTTGTGCCAAGTAGCAGAAGTTTAAGTGTCGAACAGATTGCATAAAAGGTGGCCTACCATAAACTCTTAAAGCGTCAGTCTTTAGGCTGTGAGAAAGAGATGATGGCGGTAGACGACTAGTATAGCTCTGTCGCTTTCCCACAGCCCAAACTGGATCGCGTTAAGAGCTCGTGGTAAAGAAGCAGTTTTACAAAATCCGTTTTAACTTCGAATTTAGAAGAGACGTTTCCAGAAGCGGTCGTAACAATTCGTCTTTTTTTTTTGTTGACATTTTTTGCGCCAAATGTTACCTATTCAATTATAATTTCAATAGGTAGGTATGCAATTGCAAATAACATCTTTCAATAGATCCAATTTCGCTCTATAACACAGCTACGTAACGAAAGTGTTACGTCCGGAAACTTCTAATATTTTCTTAGAGCAACTAGAGCAAGAACTGTCTCTGTATTACAAGGTGTACCTACCTGATTATGTTTCTAATACATGTAGTAACTTTATTACATAATGTCTATTGATTGTGATGTAATATTACAACGGCTGGTGGGTACATACTTGTGAAGCAATTTGTTATTCAATAACAATATTTGTTTGGTACCGATTATTTATTTAAACGTAAACGTGAATTGAATTGTGCTTGACATAGGCTATGCAGAGACTGCCAAGAAGTTTTTGCACAGATAACTTTTTTATAGTCCGCGCCATCACCACTCAAGTCCTTTTGACGCGGCGCTAGTTTCTATGTCATTAGCATTACATCAAATCGCATTAGAAATGCAGTACACACGGCTACACACACATCAAGCTATACAAAACCAGTAAGTATAAGCTGATCGTTGTATGCGCGATCATGCAAAGCGAGACCACGATAAACTGGTTTTGTATTACTTGATGCTTGATGTGAAGTGGTGGCGCGGTCCCTAATAATGTAGAATCTAGAATAGTACTGTCAAAATCAAGAAATTGGCGCGAAAATCCTATAATAACTTTTGTTTTAAAAAGGCTTCGTATGGGACAGAATGTGGACCAGCTTCCGACCGCGTACTCTGATAGTTACCTAGTTACTCCAGAACATCATCTGCCTAGCGGTCGTCTTCCAGGCGAACCAAATGCAGCTGAATATCAGTATTTTACATGCAGCGACTACCTATCGGACCTCCACAACCCAGTAACTGGGTAATTAGTACCCCATGGTATGACTGGTCAACAGATTTTAGAGCAACTGACTAAGTAACGACTGTGAAAGATAAACAAATACCAACCGGGACCAACGGGTTTACGACTTTACGTGCTTTCCAAGGCACGGAGGAAACTCGCTATAATGATGGTCACCCATCCACAGACCAACATCGGCAAGCGCTGCTTAATCCGGAAGATCGGCCTGTGCGGCTGTAATTATTTAGCCACGAGCTCCAGTGGCTCAATGTCCACTTTTGGGACTTCCGTTGAGGATAATGACGCCGATACTTTTACTGCTAGTGCGACCATCCATGGACAAAAAACAAAAATAGAGAGAAGTCCCAAAATTGAAGATTGAGCCCAGTACATCTGCCAAATATGGTGTTCGGATTGGTCCGACTCGGTATTTTCCGAACATTAACTCGATTACTCGAGCACTCACATCAGTGTTGAAAAGTTTGTATATTTTATCGAAAATTGCTATCGGTCAATGATGTGCGTTATTTTCCATAGAAAATAAGGTACTTAATTACTTACACACTTAATATAACCGTTACCTATTAATTACTGGAAAGTTGCCCACGATTCATTTCGCATTTACAAAATTATTAGGAAAATAAATGATTGAGACTGGCAAAATATAGCTGAGTGAGTGAAACTAATAAATAACAAACACACTACTTGTTACTTTTCAAAGTACGTAATTAGTATTAGGTCCACAAGTCTTTATTGTTTAAAAGGCTCAATAAGGAAACTCTAATAAATGGCAACAACGCAACAACAGTAATCTCCTAACAAAAGCGCACTGTTGGATTTGTAATTTCCGATCCTGCAAATTTTTTTTGGTAATTCATTTAGGTGACGCATACAGTTAGTGAAAACGGACTTAGGTATATCATTTTATAGCCTGACTCAAATACTTTTAATTTTAAGCAAAAGCCTTTGCAAAATTCAGGGGTACTTATCGAGCTAGAGTAAAAAATGTGAAATTATTCAGTGATTTTTGTGTACAATTTCGTGTTTGCCCATATTTTTTGGTTATTTTTACATATTATTTAGAAAACTTTCGTAAGTTTTCGATAAGCCTCAACGATTAACTTTGCAATAAAGTCATTTGCATGAATTTAGGTCTCTTGGATTCAAAGTGCATACAAATATTTGCATATTATTGTACACACCCCAGTCCGCCAGATCAAAAAAATAAAATAGCTGCCATTCGCGAAGTTTTGGAGTAAGAATTTTTTTAAAGCATTGTTGTCGATGAAAATGAGCCTAGAATATCCCCTTCAAATATCGCTAACTCGTGCCCGGACACACTGTATAATTAATTCGAGTAAGCATCGGGTTAAAACCTAAGAATCAATTTGTAAGGTAGTAATAAATTGGGCTGAGATTGTGATTTTACATTAAAGTGTTCATAAAGACTGGTCCCTTAGCATTCTCTTATTCTCTATACAAAAGACCTTTCTCCTTTTGTTTTATTAACTTAAAATATATTCAAGCAACCACGAATTTTAAAAAGCAGTACAAATCTGCGCAACCAAGTACAAGGATCATTCAATCAAATATTAAAATAGCGATAAAAAACTAATACATATATGTATTAGCAAACATAACATACGCACGCGATTTAAAATGACGTAACTTTATAGAGTGCGTATCATATTATTTGTATTCAAAGACTGAAGGCCTTGAGTACTCAGTTCAATCGGTATTATTAAGCAAGATAAGAATTACTTGGTTAAATTATTATTTCAACTTTATTTTATCGGAAAATAATAACCGAGTCACAAAATTACTAACTCAGTCACAATTACAACTCAGCACCATTTTTATGGTTCGGTTTAGGAGCCCCGCTCAGCGGGGCTCCGTTGACTGCGCCTTAGCCTGGCCTATTTTTTGTACATTATCATTACACATATATTGATGATCAATCAAACTATTTGATTCGTAGCTGACTTAGTAATTTTGTGGAGAATGTAGTTTTTTAGTCAATACTGGACAATAATGCTATTAAATAAAAACCTGTTTTAACCTTTTAAAAAATGATGGTTGCCTATGCATCTCAAAAATTATTGGCACTTATTACAACAAAAAAAAACCGTTGTAATTATTCTGCCTGAAAAGATGACTAGCTGACTTTACCTACAATAAATAAAGTATTACTCAATATTTCAGACATCTCTTTGAAAAGACATCTTTCTGAAAAGACAATTTTTTTCAGCTTATTTGCAATAACAGCATACTGTCGTTCTTTCAAGGTTTGGTTTGGCAATACATATAATTTAGTATTTCAGTAGGTAAGACATATATTTCGAAATCAATTCGGAATTTTTACTTCTGACTGAAATGTTTGGGTAAATTCTATGTCTCTTCCTACCGTTTTTGCAGTGGCAGCTAGTGTAATATTAGATGTATAAGTATCAAGTCTACCCTCATAATAAAAACACAGTACACTACTTGACACTGGCAGAAATTGCAGACATCAAGCTCAATAGGTATTTGCCAAAACAAAAAAAAAAACATAACATAACTTCTAAAAGAAAAAAATATACAATGTGTAAAGCCAAAAGCGCAAAACCTCTCGTGAGGTAGGTAACTCAGCCCATGTTACTCAACAATTTTTGTTCTAAGACTTTGGAAATTCGCAAAAAAAAATTGGGTTTTCATACAGAATGACGTGCCCGACCAATTTCTCATTTTGCAAGAAAAACTTTTTTTTTGTATTTTTATAATTATTTATCGATTGAGACCTTCCTCCTTTTTTTCGCCTTTTAAAAATACAGTAAGTACTTATAGATAAGAAATAGGTACCTATAAAAATGCTTTATTTCAAATTGATTGGTGTGGTAAACTTTAGAACATAGATATCGTGACTGCACTGAGACTGTGCCTGTGGTTTACCTAAATTGGCAATTTAGGTGACTCGGTGTCAATGTCAAATTAGTTCATAACCCTTGTTAGGGCAGCAAATGTAATCATTTTATAGCCTCTTAATATGCAATTAGGTTTAAGGCCATCACAATATTTGCATTGCTAATAACAAGATTGGCGTTAATAGTATTATTTTCTTTAATATTTATGTATTATGGACCTATTGATAGACAGGGCAAGCAATAAGTGGGCCAATAACACCAGTCATTGGCATTATAGTCTATTACTGATAAAATGAGGGATTTTCTTTTTATGTTTTCCCTAGTCAATGATAGATGGCGCTGAACTTGGCATGTGACTACAATGAACGGAACGTCACGTCATTTTTTGATCTAAGCTTGTACCTAATTTTGAGATCTTAAAAAACGAAACGTACACATCCATAAACAACAATTTAAATCTCAATGGTCACATCACATCAATGACACTTTGAAAATAAATAACAAAAAAGGACATGGTCCACAATGTATGGACCAAAAACCCAAAATGAAAGTGTGATCGATACGGTCAAACTGTATGCAGATGGATTCCCAAGAACTATCTTAACAATCGTACCAAGTTACAATATCCTAATCCATGGCATATCGGAGTTATGGGCTGTCAAAGTTTGCCAAAAAAGTTCCACTTGCTACTTGAGATTTCACGTTTGTGTTGCCAAAATAGTTATGCTGCCGATTATATTGCGTACCAACGACGCCATAGTTGTTATTACACAAAAAAAAAGTGCCAGCATTACAGTAACCCCGGGTTGACGGAGCGTTGTGTTCCACCCGCTCCTCAAAGAGTGTCAGCATGATGACGGAGGACTCTAGAGGGCCAAAGCATGCCAGCGTCGCGGGACTTATCAATTTACCGTGACCCTGGAACGTAAAGGGCTATTGAAGGACACCGTGGATTTTAGTCAGTACAAGTCTGACAGTCCCTCCCGGTCTGCCCTGAGTTCCCGGAATCATTTGATGATTCACCACGATAAAAAAAATAGAAAACCATTCAACGAATGATCCTATGGAGAGATGCCGCTGCAAAACTGCTATATGGACGCCTGCCCGTAGCACTCGTGTCTTCTGCACTTGTTTAATTTTAATGTTGTTGTTCTATTCTGTGTGTGACTAACAATAAACTTTTCTTTCTTTCTTTCCAAAGTACGTCTTTTGATGGATGGCCTAAGTAAAACAACATTTGCTGAAAACAATCTGAGGATGAGTTGCCAAAGTTAAGCAACATTCACCGAGGTCTGTCTTTGGATGGGTGACCACTGTAAAGTAACATTTCCCAAAGTGTTTTGTTTCTTAACGTTTGGGTGGATGACATGCGGTGAGATATCAGATGTTATACAGTGAAACTTGGTTAAGTGGGAGTAGTGAGACCTGGATAAGTGAGAAACCTCCATAACTGGAACTCATGCTGAGGTCCCAACACTTTTGTGCCGAATTTACTGACACTGGGTAAGTGGAATACCTCTATAAGTGAAACGACATTGCAGGTCCCTTGATGTCTCACTTAACCAGGTTTCACTGTACATCAATTGCGACTACTGTTATGTAATGCTGGCACTTTTTAGGGGAAATTGCAAAAAACGTAACCCATATAGATTCGTCATGTCTGTCTGCCTGTCTGTCTGTCCGTCCGTATGTCACAGTCTTTTTTCTTCGAAAGTATAAGAGCTATCCTGTTGAAACTTGGTAGGTAGATGTATTGAGTGAACCTCATTAGGATTTTCACACAAAAATAAAAATAAAACTAACTTTGGGGGTTGCCCCTATACATAGAATTGAAACTCAAAAATTTTTTTTTCGTCTGACCCATACGTGTGGTACCTAAACGGAACAGATTCGGCGCGATCTCAGGGCAGTATGGAAGGAACGACTGTCGCGACCGAAGGCCGGGCACGCCGCAATTGCGGCGGTAAGACCCCTTTTTGAGGAGTGGCTGGAGAGAAGACATGGCGTCCTGACCTACCGCTTGACGCAGGTCCTCACCGGACACGGAAGTTTCAGGAGGTACCTGTGTCTGATGCAAAAGGTGGAAACGCCTGGGTGTCACCACTGCGAAGATCGCCCGGAGGACACAGTAGAGCATACGATGCAAGACTGCCCCGCCTGGGCAGAGCACCGACGTGTCCTCACGACTGCGATAGGCGGAGACCTCTCGCGCCCAGCATTGGTCGCGGCCATGCTGCGGGGCGAGACGGAGTGGGAAGCGGTCGCCTCCTTCTGCGAGGCAGTAATGCTCGTGAAGGAGGAGGCGGGCCGCGTGCGAGAGAGGACAGTGTCCTCCCTCCGCCCCACCCGCGGTGGTGGACGCCCACGGCGAATCGTGTCCTCACGACTGCGATAGGCGGAGACCTCTCGCGCCCAGCATTGGTCGCGGCCATGCTGCGGGGCGAGACGGAGTGGGAAGCGGTCGCCTCCTTCTGCGAGGCAGTAATGCTCGCGAAGGAGGAGGCGGGCCGCGTGCGAGAGAGGACAGTGTCCTCCCTTCGCCCCACCCGCGGTGGTGGACGCCCACGGCGACGGACGTCGCTAGACGATCTCCGGCCACCGTAGGCGCGGGCATGCGGGCAGCGAGTAAAGGGCAACTCGCTGCCCGACCATGGACCATGCCCGGGTCGACGGCGCGTTGTGTCCCACGCGCGCCTCAAAGAGCGTCAGCATAATGACGGGGCCTCTCAGAGGGCCAAAGCCTGCCGGGGTCGCGGGATTATTTCCTTAACGTGACCCCGGAACAGAAAGGGCTATTGAAGGAAACCGTGGATTTTAGTTAGTAGAAGTCTGACAATCCCTCCCGCCCTGCCCGGGGTAGGAGGACTCATTTGATGATTTTACAACGTTAAAAAGAAACTAAACAGTTTGCGCGAGAGACACTTCCAAAGTGGTAAAAATGTGTCCCCCCCCACGTAACTTCTAAAATAAGTGAATGATAAATATAAAAAAAATATGATGTACAATGGACAAAGCGGAATCATGACCCATTTTGACAATAAATCGTTTGAATCCATCAAACTGACAAAGAACAAAGTCGTTACCATGGATATGTATGTTTACGCGAATGTGGACCTAATTGTATTTGAACGTCTGTAGGAAAATAAGCTTATAGTGGGTCATAATTCAACTTTGTCGATTGTACATTACCATACAAACTGCAATTGAAAATTGGTTTGAACAAGATCAAGTAATTAGTTTTTTTTTAATACGTCATAAACCATAATCCGCAATTTCCTTTTCAAAGTTACAACCAACTACAAGAACGTTTATATTTCTCGTATGTTACTTACTGCTACGGAACCCTTCATGGGCGAGTCCGATTCGCACTTGGGCAGTTTTTTTTTTTGTAATACCGTTTAATAACATCTAAGGTGTCGTTGGTACGCAATATAATCGGCAGCATGAGTACTTTGGCAGCATAAATGTGAAATCTCAAGGAACAAGATGGATATTTTTTGAACACTTTGACGGCCCATAACTCCGATATCCCATAGATTAGGATGTTGAACGTTGGTACGATTATTAAGATAGTTCTAGATAATCTATCGGCATACAGTTTTTTTTTTGGCAAGACCGTTTGACAACTTTAGAAATTTTCACTACACAACATTAATAATGTTGCAATCTATTTTTTTTTAAGAATTCATAAGAATCATGTGTGTTTAAATTATTGTTTTATCTCTATTTACTTTTACTCCATTTTAAACTTAACAATATGACCACTATCTTTGGGTCAGAGTTTTGATTGTTAATTATTTATTTTAATGATGTAATGCCAGTCTTGATTGCATGTAAGACATACATTGTATTGTTGGTCTTAAAAGCAATGACTTCAGTTTGTTTGAGAAAATATAACCGCCTTCAAAAACAACCACAAAAAAGTGTAAAATAATCTACAAAATAACTTTTCTTTCGGAAGTCGGTGCCTTTGTATTTTTTCTTTTCATTGTCTTTTTAGCCACCGACTTCCGAAAGAAAAGTTATTTTGTAGATTATTTTACACTTTTTTGTGGTTGTTTTTGAAGGCGGTTATATTTTTTTTGAAAAAGTTTTTATTTTACTCTTTTTAGTTTAAATATTCAACCCAAATTCTTGTTAAGAACATTATTCTCTTACATGTGCACTAGAATTTTGTAATCCTTCGCACCAGTACTTACATCACTCATGTACAATGTGTGTATGTATGTATTTTACACTTTTTTGTGGTTGTTTTTGAAGGCGGTTATATTTTTTTTGAAAAAGTTTTTATTTTACTCTTTTTAGTTTAAATATTCAACCCAAATTCTTGTTAAGAACATTATTCTCTTACATGTGCACTAGAATTTTGTAATCCTTCGCACCAGTACTTACATCACTCATGTACACATTAAGCTAATAAAATTCCATATCTCAAAAATTACTGAACCGATTTTGATGAAACTTGCAGTATTCTCTTAGTTAAATGATACCTAGTACAACAAAAAAAGAATAACTTAAATCGGACTTGTAGTTCCGGAGATATAAATCAATCTATGCCTACTCCTTACTATTAAGGAGTTGTACCTTCCATCATCAGGTCATCCACCTGAGATGATGATTATCAGATGCAGATACTTGAACAGCTTTAGAAAATATATGAAAATGGTACTATGTGCCTATAAAATTTGAAGGTTGCTCTCAATTTCCCTAGGATCCCATCATCAGATCCTGACCTGGTGATCATGGGACCAATTGGAAAGTATACCCTTTCAAACAAAAGAAAAAAATTCCAAATCGGTCCAGGCGTCTTCGAGAAATCGGGGAACATACATAAAAAAAAAAAAAAAAAGATTCCGACGAATTGAGAACCTCCTCCTTTTTTTGAAGTCGGTTAAAAAGATATCAAAGCAATGTCATGAAAACGCTGATTGCTGATACAGCATTGTAAAAATAGTCATTACGGTCATTATTTTTAATCCCATCATTTGTAGGTTTGGACCTGCAGTTTAAAAAAAAATATACAGGACATTTTCCAAAAAAAAATTTTTTCACAATCAGATTTTTATAAACCTACTCATTCCTGATCTTTTTTCTCTTTTAGATAACACCATAACTTTTTTATATTATCTGTTCTTTATAAATATTTCATAGATTTTTGCTTTGTGCTTTTTGTGTTTGCTTGTTAAAAAAAAAGTTGTCTTTGACGTTTAGACGACCTTGTAATTTCAAAACAAAAAACACGCTGTACAAATCATGCTGTCAACATAAATCGAAATGGAAATAAAAATTCCGAGGCCATATGACCTAACCTTGCTCCGTATCCCCTAGTATATTCCCAATTGGATAACAATTGCTATAAATTATTAGCCTTACTACGAAAACACGTGACAAACCCGAGATCAACCCATAAAATTACGTAAAATAATAAATCGTAAATAACCATGTGGTACACATTCATGAATTAAAATTATAACCAGGCTAAATTGCGACGAACACTATAAACAAACAAAAGTTTTGCAACTTTACTGAATTTAATTCCGTCGTATTATTTTGGAGACTATAGGTAAACGCACACCTGACCTGATTATTTACAATGTTAGACAAGTTTTAAAATAAGAAACTCACCTGGACGGAAAACTTGAAGACAGAAATGAACGCGAGAAGTCTCACTGTATTTTTTACTCGTGTATTATCAGCAGCGGAGCGGCAACTTATTGAAGGAAGTAATTGTACAGATCGTCTGTCTTGTATTCATTCATTTGTTTGAATTAGTTTGACGTTAAAGTGTGCGACAAGGATAAAACATCGGCGAGATCAAGTGACGTTCCGATATTTTATCAAACACAATTTACTTCTTGTTTAATAAACTTTTATCAAAAATCAAGTAGTCAAGCAGCATAAAATAAACCTACTAACCCGAAACGTCATTAAACCAAGCTATTTATTGCGGATTCTATTTAAATAAACAATAAAATTACATCAGGAGATAAAAACTTATTTTCGTGTTATCTCTTTACATGCGAATTTTGTTCTTATCTGTCTTTGAACATTTTTTTCATTTAGTCAGATTCAACATATCACGAGATTTTGTTTCAATCAAAAACAGGTACCTATAAAATAACCTAAGTTAAATCTAGGCTTGAACATTGTAGCCAGTCGTGCATAGAATCAGTTTCGGAACGAACCTATAGTAGACTATTATTATGAAACAATTTTGATACTTGATATTTTTTTGTAACTTTGAAGTTATTTTTTACAACTTTGAAGTTATAAAACATATAATAATGGACTTCAAATTATGTGAGTACGTGCATCTTTAGTATTTCTAAAGCTGTTACAGGATTTGGCGAATTTTAGGTTTAATCGTAATCATCGACTGACTGGAGAAAAAGGCAATTTTCAAAAAATTTAAAGTTCGATCTTCAAAACAAGTTTAAAATTTTTGCAAATTGGGTTTCGTATCACCTTTTTCAAGAGAAATGCAATAAATTACGAATTACTCTGTACATAACACATTTGTTTGTTAAAAAGAAAAGAATGCGTGGCGCAGGTTACATCCAATGTAGCCGTGTCTACGAGGAGTAGCTTCTTAAGCCGGCCACTCACATTCGCACGAATACGCAAACCCACAAGTGTAGGACGACATTTGCAAATGATTGTGCGAAGTTTTCGTGGCATTCGTGCTTTTCCAAGCTGTGTCGGTTTTTTAACGCACATCAAAGTGCGCGAACCTCGAACCTTCGCGTAGTCTCCTACACATTCGCGTGACCAGTTGCGTACACGATTGCGAAGCAAACGGTCGTGTCGTTGTTATATTTTGTGTGACGAAATACTGATCAGTATAAGTATATAGACATACACCATTAAATTTTAGTCCTTTTAATCCCGTGGAGGGTCGATTATAATTGATAAGAGGGTCGGTAATTCGGTAAATGTAATACTATCGATTTTTAAAGATAAAATTGACTGAGATATTCGTAAACAAGTGTAGGAGGAAGCGCAAACAGTTTCGCAAGTAGAGTATGCGAACCCATTTGCAAATCCGCAAGTTTGCGAATGAATGTCTGACGGCCCTTCATATGCGTGCAAACATTCGTACGATGTACGAATATTTGCGAGCATGTGAGTGGCCCCGGTTAATACCACGGAACCCGGTGGGTTCGCGCTTTTGTCTGGTGGACTCAAGCAAACACGAATAAATTGTGCGCATACATTGTTATATTGTTCGCGCACATCTGGATTGTTCTGTGCGCACATGTGAGCAGTGGAATGTGACGGAATGTTTGCACATTGCTCGATTTAGTTCAGTGAAAATATTCGCGCACTAATAGACATGTGACAGTGCAGACGCACTGCACTGTGCGCGAACCAGGCGCGGTCCGAAGGGGGGTCACAGGGGACATGACCCCCCCCCCCCAAATCTAAGGTCACATTGAAAAATCTCAAAAACTTGACAAATAATAAAAGGAAATTTCTAACTACCCCATAACGGACATGAAATAGTTTGCTGACATCTTGTGCAATATACAATAGGTCTTGTGCAATAATGTGCTATTTTATTCCGGATACCTATTTTTATTAGTGTAGTGAGTGACCCCCCCCCCCCAAAATTTCAGGCTGCGCCTGGCGCGAACAAAAGTTACGTATGGAGAACGTGCACGACATCAGCGCCACTGAACAAAAATAAATAAGCATAGGCAAACTGTATTCTATAAGAAAAATATCAATTAAAGCATTAAAATGAGGGTCATGATGTTATTCAATTTTTCTCTTCACGGCACCTAATTATCTCCTGCATTGTTCATCTTTCCAAGAACAGCTTGAGAATCAATAAAACTTAAATTTACGATTTCTGCTAGTATTCTTGCAGTTTACAACACACTACTTTTTATTTCCAGTGGAATAATGCGATTATAAAAAAATACGTACAGACGACAGAGCTGAGAATGTTCTCTGAGACAGAGCCGTCTTATTCCGACTGCGCCCCAACAGCTACCGTTGAAGAAACTACGATATCTCGTCAGATATTTATTGAAATCAATTGATGAGGACAATTTTGTTCAAAATTAAATACTGGTAATGATTAACGCATTTGTTTGGATATGGATTAATATTATGTTCATTAAAACATTGTCGCAAGAAATGTTTTAATCAAAAACCATTTGATTTCCATAAAAAGGTTATGATGAGTTAACCTTTTTTTTTTTTTTTTTTAGGTGGTAAAATCATCAAATGTGTCCTCCCGCCCTGGGTGGGGCGGAAGGGACTGTCAGACTCTTACTGACTAAAATCCACCCGTGTTCCTTCCTATGCCCTTTACGTTCCGGGGCCACGGTAACCTGGGTTAAGAAAAAACCCGCGACCCCAGCAGGCATTTGGCGCGAAACACGACGCGCCACCGACCCGGGCTTGGTCCTTGGTCGGACGGCGAGCTACCCATCACTCACCGTCCGCAAGCCCGCTCCGCCGCTGTGCCCTCTGCTGATCAGAGGGACACGCGTTGGAGCATCCACACGACAGGCTATTCGCATACGGGCAAAGAGACCACTTAGGCACACAGTGCCTAAGGAAGAGTTTTTGCCCGCATCCCAGGGTGCACCGGCCCGAAAAACTGGTCTTCTCCCCGGACGTATCCGAGAGGGAACTCCAGTCCACGGGCGCACGTGGAGGTTTCCTGTCATAGCACCCCATGATGAGTTAACCTTAAAAGATAGATATTATGCTGTCGCGGACTTTATTTTAGAACGTTTCATGACGAACAATTCCGTCATACATCATTTTTGCGTAATATAAACCGTTTACGCAGCGCACGCAACGGAAGCTCTCAAGAAGAATTTCCCAATTTGACAACATTTTTCATTGCTGCTCTGCTCCTATTGGTCATAGCTTGATGCTAAATAGTAAGTAATTCGAACCAGAAGTTCCTGAGATAAGCGCGTTTTTAGCTGTTGGCAAAGCTGAATGTCCTCTGAGATAATCCCACATTAGTTGTACTAGTCGCCACCATGAGCGCTGCACTGCAATCGAATAGTACTACTCCCACCGCCGTCATGCTCGTTCCCCATAGACTTGCCGGTGCACATAGAGGCTAAACGGGGTACCTTAGTACCCGCATTGCTGAAGTATGCGAACAAAAATGTGCCGCACACTATTTTGATGGAATCGTTCCATTACGGCTGTAAACTTGTTGATATGCCGGCCACTCACATTCGCACGAATACGCAAACCCACAAGTGTAGGACGACATTTGCAAATGATTGTGCGAAGTTTTCGTGGCATTCGTGCTTTTCCAAGCTGTGTCGGTTTTTTAACGCACATCAAAGTGCGCGAACCTCGAATTTTCGCGTAGTCTCCTACACATTCGTGTGACCAGTTGCGCACACGATTGCAAAGCAAACGGTCGTGTCGTTGTTATGATTTGTGTGACGATCTACTGATCAGTGGTACACATACACCGTTAAATTTTGATCCTTTCAATCCCGTGGAGGGTCGATTCGGTACTTGAAACACTATTTGCAAAAATAAAATTAAAAATAAAGTACTTTTTTTCTAAAGTCGAATAAAAGCCTGAGACATTCGTTACAAGTGTAGGAGGAAGCGCAAACTGTTTCGCAAATAGAGTATGCGAACCCATGTGCAAATCCGCTAAGTTTGCGAATGTATGTCTGACGGCCCTCCACCTGCGCGCAAACATTCGTACTATTTACGAATGTGAGTAGCCCCGGTTAGAAACTGCACCTAGCGATTCAAACTCAGGATGACAGGGGTTACAAGACAAGTGTGTAGTATTTATTCATTTGAGTTGGCATTCTTTCGGACCCGGAGATTGCCAAGGCGGAAAAATATTTTGTTTAATATTTATTTTTTATTAAATAATAAAGCACTATCGAAAATATCGAAACCATTGTTGCGTTACTAATAAATAAATAAAAAGTATCAAGACCTTTCTGTCGCACTTCACGACTTGTTATCAAGCCGGGCCGGTCGCGTACGCAGCGGAGCACGTGGTGTTATTCCTCACATCTCCGAACACAAAACTTTATAAAAGGCCCCCGCTGTGCCGTGGAACAAACGCGCGACCCATAGTCTTGCAATTTCCACACAGGAGTACTCGTGCTACACAGAAAATGGCTACACCCAAAGAAGGTACACTTTTTATTTACATTTTTACAAAGTTTTTTTAGTTGGACTGTCAAACATTTAACCCGCCTAAAAATGGACCATAGACGAGAACAACAAAACTCGTCGGTGTGTTTTTTTTTAATCGCAAAGGAATTGCTTTGTTCGGCCTTGAGAGTAAATTAGATGTTGAATCTTTTTATTAGTTTCATTATTTGTTACTATTGATACAAGATTGCTTATCTTTTTGTAACTGGATAAGATGTTGCTATGTTTTATTTATTTGATACTTTTGATAGGAGAGTCCTTGATCTGTAATCTTGCTACCTAATGCTACTCAATTAAAAAAACTACCCACATTATAGAGGATTTACCCACACATTTTATATTTTGTAATTACCGATAAACTAATAATTATGTTTAACCCTTATGGTTAATCTATAACACTGAACTAGGCATAAATTCAACCCCATACCTATACGTTTCGTACAATCTCTAAGTTTTATTTTTACGAAACTTATAAATGCCAAATTAATCGGGCCACATTTCATGCCTTGCATTAATCGAACTATGTAATTTGAAAATTCGTTACGTGGTACCTACCCACTTTAGCTAATTATATAAAACATTAACCGACCAATAGTAATCAGTCCGTAGCGTTTTGTTATCTTTTTGCGATTTCAGGGTTTGATCCTAATGTAAAAGTTTTCCATAGTGATGAGTGCAATGACCTCTTAAAAAGTTTCCAAGATTACCTGCATAAAAATAAGCTGTCGATACTTTGCACTGCGAACAAAATATTAAATTTAATTTGACGCCACTTGACAAATATTATAATATTGTCCACTTTGTCCAGTATATTTAATCCGTTCAGCCTCAGACATGGCCAGACTGGCTAAGAGTCCATCGTTACAAACACAAAGTAGGATGAACCTAAAATTATCCAGAACAAGTACTTACTATATATTAGAACATAAAGTTTTTTAAAGCTTGTATGAGCTTGTATGAAACTCTAGCCAGTACCTATACTCATCGTGACAGCAAGGGACAGGCTGAATCTGAATGACAAAATTTTCATGCGAACTAACAACGAACCCTTAAAATTCCAGTTGGAGGCTACAAGCTTGGAAAGCTCATCATTGAGGGCAAAACAAAGCAAGTCTTCGACCTACCCGAAGTTCCCGGACACTGCCTGCTCCTCAACAAGGACCGTATCACCGCCGGAGACGGAGTCAAAGCTCACGATCTTGAAGGAAAAGCCGCCATCTCCAACCAGACCAATGCCAAAGTCTTCGAAATTCTTAAGTCTGCTGGTAAGGACTCGTTACTCTTATTTACCTAGCCACGGGACATTCGCTACTGCAGCGCATACTAGTGGTAAACGCACACCTAGCCGCACCGCAGTCTCCGCAGTCCCCGCATTACGAATTCTTGTATGAAGTTCTATGAAACCTCGCACACTTACCCGCATCGCAGTAGCCGCAGAATCGGTAAGAAAAAGGACTGCGGAGACTGCGGTGCGTCTAGGTGTGCGTTCACCATAGCACTTCTGGTCGCCTACTATGACGTCTTTATAGAATAATTCCAGTGTGGAAACGAGATGGCGCTAAGACGAATTGTATACCGTCGGCACGGTTAGCGCAGTGTCTGAGCGATTGGACTGCTGTGCTGCGTGTCGCGGGTTCGATTCCCGCATGGAGCAAATATTTGTTTGATCTACAAGTATTTGTTTCTGGGCATTTGTGTATGTGAGTTGATATGTTTGTAAACACACCCACGACACGGGAGAAAATTCTATTGTGGGGCCGTTCTATAAGAAAGAAAAACCCTATCCCACAGTGGAATTCCTCTCGTTTTAAAACGCCTTGATAATCCAGTTCGCTCTTCTACACATTTGTTTAGTTGAAAAAGCTTCGCAATAGGGTAGTTTCCAGGGTCAAAATAATTACATTCTATTTAGTCCGTATTTTAGATTATAAAAAAATATTGGACACGTATTTTTTCTTTTTTCAATTAAACAAAAAATAACAAAGATAATAGCCTATTTTAAGTTACCTATGACGTCACTCTGCGCGAAAAATGCCACGCATCGTGACGTCACACGTAACTTTAATAGGCTATTTATCTTTGCCATTTTTGGTCTAATTTACAAATAAAAAAATACGTGTCACTTATTTTTGAATAGTCTAAAAGACGGACTAATTACATTTTTTAGGGCAACTAGCCTATTGACGCTGAGCAAATTTTCGGTTCAGGGAATGTCCCAAGTGACTTCGCGATCAAAAACCGCATGTTTATTGTTGAAAAAAAAAATTGACACTTATTTTTTTCTTTTGTTAAAACTATGCATATTTACAAAGATATAACTCATCAAAATTCGTGACGTCAGAAGCAAGTAAAAACTGTACTTGGTTGTGATATATTGGCAATTTAAAAGTGTCGTTTCTTCGTTAATTTTGGATACAATAGCAAAAAAAAAAAAAAAACTCAATTTTTTTTTAAAATCGTAACTGGCTGATTCATTAATTTTTTCCGTCAAATAACGAATAACTAGAGTTTTGTATCATTATCTCCAACTAATGATACAAAACTCTTCTGTTGTTCTTATCAATGTGATAAACGAATAATGGTCAAAATTAAATGATGTAATACTGGAGGCACAGACTGGAGGTCTGGCCACAGATCGGTTACGAAAATAGTTCTTATTGCCTTAGAAACAGATGCAAAAGATCGATTGGACTTGGAAGTTCATTGGCAATTAATATGAATATTTAATTTATTTGATACAAAATTATTGTCTTCTTTATCTTTTCTTTACATATAATAAAATCGTAGAGATGTCATTCCTGTACATTGAATATTTTTTTCTTTTTGTATTTTTTTCGAGATAAGGGATCGATTCTGATGCCAGATCAACTTTTATTTTTTTTCGAAATTTTTTATGTTTTTTTGATTTGATCTATCTCCGAAACTACTGTAAAGTTGTCGATCAAATTTTCCTCAAATATTCCTAATAATATGCTTCTGTTTATATGCTATGTATTATAACGCTATTTTTCCTGGGAGATAAGCAATTTTGAATTTTGTTGTTTTTAGATGTTTGTTGATAGTTGGAAGCTAAACCACTGGATATTATTTAGTCAATTTTTCCTCAAATATTCCTTAAACTGCTGTTCTATTAATAGGATATGTATAGTTACGCTATTCCGCTTGGGGGATTAGCAATTTTATAATATGTTGATTTTCAGTCATTGTTGACATTTGTACAAGAACCGCTATTTGAAAATCACTGTCAACGTACTAGCCAGTCCGGTCGGTAACCTGCTTGACTTTCGTGCAAGGGGTCTCTGGATCAAATCTCGCAGTTTTTTTTTCCCTTTTTCAGTTTCTTTTTATTTTATTTTATTTTATTTATATGTGCATACTTTTGTTTCAATATTATTCGCGATTTAAAATAATTACTATTTTTTTTCAATACTTCTCTAGGATATAAATCTACACCGATTTAAATTGTAGGTAGTAAGTTGGATATTTTTTTTAAATTGGGTTTCTATAATTTGTGTTTATTTATGTTTTGAATTGGTGCTCAAACCAGTGCATAGATTCTGTTTTAAACGACGACAAGTTGTACTCATCGAGTCAGATAATTAGTTATTTTTTAGGTATCACGCGGTATGCTAAAAGAAGAGCAATGCTATCGTACAGACGCCAGCAGGTCAACCTACCCGAATCTGTCAGATTTTACCATTCAAACCTTAACCTTCTACTCTTGTGATATGGTTGAAATTTTATTAAAGAAATCTGACAGATTGTGGTAGCTTGATGTGCTGGCGTCTGTACGTTCAATTTGCAGCGATACTGTAAATCGACCCAAAAATGATAGTCTAATGTTTAAATAAACACGGTTCTTTGAAATTAATGTCGCTCAAATAAGGACGTTTCCTATGCAAACTATGTACCTAGATATAACATTATTGATCTAAACTAATAATAAAAATGCAATTATGTTTGTTTTTTACCTTTTCATGCATAACTACCTACTGAATCGATCGTCCCAAAATTTAGCATATACCTACGTTGTCAGGAGTATGGACACGGATATAAGGTATCTTACATCCCGAATAACAGAAGCTGTTTCCGAGAAAACAATTACGTTCATATTCCAGATGGCGCCACACGATCCGTATTGTTTCTCAAATTCTAAAATAACGCAAGCGAAGCCGCGGGCAAACACTAGTAAAATAATAAAATCCTCCTTCTATTTTGTTTTATTTTATTTATCTATAAGTATTTATTTGTCATCAGGCAACGAAGAATTATGAAATATTACTACACTTTCACTATCTAAATACACAGAGAATTATAGTGTTTAAAAACATAACCCTCCTAGCGCAGTCGGGTAAAAATCAGGAAAACGCAGCTGATTCTTTAAACTTTTAGCTTGCAAAGAGCTAAACTGATTTAAGGAGTCCATGGCTTCACGTTGGCATATGAATAGGCCTAAAATGTTCACCCGATTGGGGCACAGAAGTATCATTCTAAGGAGACAGCTTAACCCTTTGTGCAGCTCTGCCCCAGCGTCGAAACTACAGCTACTACGCTTGTGAGCAGCGCTGCATACAAGACTGGCCACTGTAGGTCTTTTCTCTATTAGACGGAGTAGCCGCAAAATGGAATAGACTAATAGACCTTTTAAACCTAGGTCTATCGGTTGCCGTTTGGCCATTGGGCCTGTTTACCCTATCCAGCAACCAATAATATTACGTATAAATCGTATTATTACGTTCTTATTATTGTGACCCCATGACCCCCGCGCAAACAACAACAGATAATCTTGTAACAGTTATGAAACATTGCCTTCGTTAAAGGTCATCTTAATAATATTTATGGACACTCTATATCATCATTGTAATGAGCTTGTTTTTTTTAATAGTAGAAAACAATTGCTGCTGACGTCGCTGGGGTGGATGGCTGGGACCTTTGTGTCAGCTGATAATTTTATTTTTAACTGCGTTGTCAAAGATAACTACCTAGCTAGTAGCTTGGTAAGTTTTACGCTTACCGACTTACATGGGATGTAATGAAAGCGAAATGATGATGAAAAATGAAAATAGAAGCTTATATAACTTAATAATGTATCTCATTGTCAGTGGCAATGTTGATCTCGATCTTTTTCTATAACCAATAGGCTAGTTGCCCTAAAAATGTAATTAGTCCGTCTTTTACATTATTCAAAAATAAGGGACACGTATTTTTTTATTTGTAAATTAGACCAAAAATGACAAACATATAGCCAATTAAACTTACGTGTGACGTCACGACGCGTGACATTTTTCACGCGAGGTGACGTCACACGTAACTTTGATGGGCTATATCTTTGTTATTGTTTGTTTTATCGAAAAAAGAAAAAATACGTGTCCAATATTTTTTTTTATAATCTAAAATACGGACTAATTAGAATATAATTTTTATGACCCTGGAAACTACCCTATTAAAGCCCGAATTTGCCTATAGGATATCCTAGTTAAAGGTCGATGTCCAATCAGAAGCCAAGCGCACCTACCTACATTATTTAACTTGTCACGAATAGTGATGATGCAAGCCAAGTACCCGTAATTACACCAATATGGTCTTTATACTCAGCGACATACACACCAAATCAAATACAAGGATCCGTCCACTGCTGGGAGTCTGGGACGATGAGACTCTTTTCTGTGAGGGAGAGAGGTCCCTGTTCGACTTATGGAAGTCACGTATATCTAAGATTGTATTCTCACCAAGATTCTTCCAATTTTCAGGTATCAACACAGCTTTCGTCAAAATCGCTTCACCTACAGCGTTCGTCTCCAAAAAATGTGACATGATCCCGATTGAATGGGTGACCAGGCGGCTGGCCACTGGTTCCTTCCTCAAGAGAAACCCTGGAGTACCTGAGGGCTTCAGGTTCACTCCTCCAAAGCAGGAAACCTTTTATAAGGATGATGCCAACCACGACCCTCAGTGGTCTGAAGAGCAAATTGTGTGCGCTAAGTTTACGATTAATGGACTTACTATTGGTGAGTCAACTTCGTTAATTTGTGGATTATTACATGCCGTGCTTTTCCAAGACTCGCCAGGCCGATATTCCAGGTCAATCGAGACATATTGACCAGGTATACTTTTGGAAACGCACGAAATGCGTAACTATGAAAACAGAACTGGTCCAAGGAGTTTTGAGTTTCGAGAAAAATTGCTTAGGTACCATTATTCTGGCTCATACTTACTTACCAAATCTTTTGTTGCTATCGCCATTAGGTCAAGATGAGGTGGACTACATGAGGAGAGCCACAATCCTCGTGTTCGAGATCTTGGAGAAGGCGTGGGCTCTCCGCGACTGCGCGCTCATTGACATGAAGATCGAATTCGGCGTTGACCCTGAAGGTGAGAAATGTTATGAGAGTAATTAGTTTAGTTCAGCATATAGACAGGCTTTGGTCAGTTTCAGTTCTTAATATGTAGAACAGAGGTTTAGGCTGTGCCGAAATCAAAACCCAGTGATGGAATTATCTGCTAATAGACATGTTGATTTTCAAAAGTTTTTCGAACTAAAAAAAACATGACTTCTATCCAAAGAATGATAATTAGCATTTTGGACTTCAAAATTGCTTGCACAGCCCTTCAAAATCTGCCTGTCTTTCGTCACTTCCTAGTCTTTTACCGGAAGGCAAAAAATGACGGAGTAATCTCCTTATTTACTTATGGTTTCTAATTGTTCAGGTAACATCCTGTTGGCCGATGTCATTGACTCCGACTCCTGGAGACTGTGGCCCTCTGGAGACAAGAGACTCATGGTGGACAAACAGGTAAGATAAATCCTGGAAAAATCATCTATGTATTCATACAATCCTAATTTCAATTATCTGCCGTTTGTAGACATAGGTTTCTTCGAAACTGCATTTAACGATAGTTAGTCTTAGGTCCTTATTACAGACCGAAACTCAAGCACTGATCTCTATTTAAATCTAGATTTCAAACAATCAAATGCCTTGAATCAAGTTTTAACCTTAGCTTAGTCACACTTCGTCCGAAAATGAATGTTCTTCTTTTTTTAATTTCATTAAAAAAAAAAAGAATTCCACCAAAGAAATTCACATTATGAGAATTAACAGCCTGACTGATCGAACCTCCATGGAAGCGCTTTTGCTCAACCCGTTGTCTCACTTTAATACATATGAGTAAATGAGACGAAAGATGTAGTTCTAATTTCCACCACGTGCATGTGGCGCTATTTGCAAATTCGCGCCATTTTCATACAAGGAACTTCAAAAATTGTTGCGACTTTTCTACTGTTAAATAAAAAGTTTGTTTTTGTACTGTTTTCTCGCAAATGTGTTGAAAAACATTGTATGACACACGTGCAGAAATTGATATTTACAAACTCGTGACTATGGTAAGCCCTCGAATTTCGTCTACTCGTTTGTAAAAACCAACTTACCGCACTAGTATCATAAATAACTATTACGTTCTGTCATTTTGTCTATTCTCGCGTCGACAAAACCCGTTTCTACAGCAGCGCTACGCGTGCTGGTGGCTTACCATGTCGTCTTAAAACAAGAGTGATACCACTGTGGAAACGAGATGGCGCTAGACGACTTGTATAGCTTTGTCTCTTTCCCACAATGGAATCGCTGTAGCTTTAAGAAGTCATGGTAGCCTTACTGAAGAGTCATGATCCAGCAGCTTCCCTGATTATACTCATTCCTCCCTATCTTCTGTAATAAGGTGTACAGAAACCTGGCGACAGTGACCGCAGCGGACCTGGATGTGGTGAAGCGTAACTTCGCATGGGTTAAGGATCAGTTAGACCACTTGAAGCCGAATGTGCATCACAAAGTTGTTGTCTTCATGGGCTCGCCGGCCGATCAGGAACATTGCCAAAAGATCGCTAAAGGTAAAATTATTCTTTTGTAATGATGATTTTTAGGCAACTTCGGACCAATTGTTTCTGGGTCTGCGCTACAGGAAACACGATTTTTTTCGGGATAGAAAAAAGTTTTTCGTTTCGGTAGAATTTTCAACATGTGTTTTCAAGTTAATGTTGAAAATTCAACCGTAAGGAACACAGCATAAAGTTCACATTTTAATATTTAATGTAAGTTCGTATAATGTGCGAGCTTAGGCTAAGCTCCAAAGCGGAGAGGAGAGGAGATGTGTTTGAATAACCAATCAGATGTCTGTTATAAGCGACTGTCAATAAGCGGAGAGGAGATGTGGACATCCGATTGGTTATTTAAACACATCTCCTCTCCGCTTTGGTGGTTACGAAACGTTCGGGCCTTACGAAAAGTTCATAAAGGAGAGAGCAAAGAACGTGTCGGTTTTCTGATTCCAGATCGATTTATCCATCATTTTAGTTACTGTGTGCAAACATTTGAAATTAAATTACGAATTAGACAGTAGACTAGTAATTATGAAATCAACTTAATGTATGTCAACATGATATATAGACTTCATCACCCCAAAACTGACTAAAAACCCACATCCTTTCACAGCGGCCCGCGAACTCGGCCTGAACGTAGACCTCCGCGTGACATCAGCCCACAAGGCGACAGAAGAGACCCTCCGCATCATGCAGCAGTACGAGGACACCCACGGAGCCCTGGTCTTCATCGCAGTCGCCGGCCGCTCCAACGGACTGGGGCCTGTGCTGTCTGGGAACACCTCATACCCTGTGATCAACTGCCCACCTCCTTCTGATAAAATGGTCCAGGTGAATATTTCTGCCTACTTTTACTGGCTGGGCTGGCGCAAAAAAAAAAGTTGGTTGCATGAGCAATGAGAATATGTTTTGTATTTTCTTTAAACATTGCCCCACACTACGAATTTCTCTTGTGTCGTGTCTCATAGAAACTTACATACACAAACACCCAGACCTGGGGGGTATTACAACGTCTTAAAACCAGGCTTGTTCTGGCGAGTGAAAGTGACAGAGCTATACAAGTCGTCTAGCGCCATCTCGTTCACTCACTGGAACAAGCCTGATTTTAAGACGTTGTAATACCCCACCTGGAACAACTATACTTTTATGTCATACAAATATTTTTTGCGTGCTGCAATGGAACTCGCGACACGTTGCACGACACAGGAGAAATTCCTTTTATGGAGTAACGCATTGGATAAAAAAATATAACCCCCCTTCTGAAGCAGTTGGGTATTAAAAAACGGATAATGCAATTCAAAATGGCCAATTGCTGAGCTGGAAAGAGATCAGGCGTACGACCAATTTTCTACCAGAAAATGTGTGACACAAACCACAAAGTTCAAGAGAATCACGGTTTCATTTTTGGAAAGCTAGATTTATCGTGGTTTAGAATGCCCCAACCAACCAAACCAAACTCTTCATGTTTTCGGCCACTTGAAAATTGTACATTTCTTCTTTATACTAAAAGCTCGTATTTTTTATAAATATTGTTGATTGTTGAATTATTAATTATTAATTTGATTGTTGCTAAACTAGACTAATCACCAAAACTTTTCCAGGACATCTGGTCATCCCTCTCCGTGCCATCAGGCCTGGGTTGTGCAACAGTGATCTACCCCGACAGCGCCGCGCTAATGGCCGCCCAGATCATCGGACTTCAGGACTACATCGTGTGGGCCCGCCTTAGGGTCAAGCAGCTCCATATGGCCGCTGCCCTTAGAAAAGCCGACCAAAAACTCAAGAACCAAGTCTAAACATCACCAACTAAAACGTGACAAGGATCTTTTGGCGCTTGAATGACTTTGACAGTTAGGTCTTCCATGTTGTTCTATGAGAAAATACAAGATGGTAGCTTTAATTCCACTTTTCCCCACGCGTCAAAAGATCCTTGTACAGTTATATAAACTCGAATATTATTACTTTTTTTTGTTACTTTTTTGTGCAGTATTTTTGTAAGGGAAGTTTATTTTGTACAATGTATAGAAAGCAAATGCTGCCGTTACATTCCGTAAAATGTTATGTGTATTCTTTACAATAAAAATGAAATATTAATTAGATTTTTGTTTTACCTTATTTACCGTCTTGACTCCTCTTTTTTTTTGTTTGCTTGCTTTGTCCCGCTCCGACAGAGGCTCTAACACAAAAAAAATGAAGTGGTATCTTTTCAACTGAGTTATAAACTTAGATTTTTTTATTTTTTTTGCATTCAGACTAGATATGAGCGCCGATGGCCAATTCCACGGCGGCGGCGTGGCCTGCATATTTTCACGGCGGCGGCGGCGTCGCGGCGGCGCGTCGCGTCCGGCCGTGCGCTTTAGTTTTTTTTATTAGGGAGAGATTTCTTAAGAAGAAAACCGGCCAAGTGCGTGTCGGGCCACGCACAGTGTAGGGTTCCGTAGTTGCCCATCAAAATACTTATGCGAACTAACTAAACTGATTCGCTGAATTTAATTTTAAAAAGAAGAATTTTCAAAATCGGTCCAGGAGTCTTTGAGAAATCGGGGAAAATACATAAGAATAAAGATTACGACGAATTTAGAACCTCCTCCTTTGTTTGAATTAAGTTAAAAATAGTTGACGATAAAAACCTACCTATCCCCAAAAAACATACCTATAAAAGCTGTAAAAATAAAGTTGACAAACTTACATTTGCAGTTGTCTCCGATACATTTTGTTTAGAAAATATGATGTCCAAGTACATTTTATAAGTTGGTCGACTATTACTCGTAAAGTTGTAAAGCTTACTTAGTCATGATAATTTTCTTTTAAACTTTGTTATATGTACTACTATTGTGAATTTTTTCACACCCCCAAACATAACCGTTTAGCTGGTAGAGGGGGGGGACACTCGAATCGAGCAAAATTTAGCACTTTAAAGCTTAATATTTCACAAACGATTTTTTTATCAAAAAATTGTTAATGGAAAGTATCATTATTTTTTAAAGACCTATTTAATAATACCCCACACTAAGGGGTACGCGAGAAAAAAAAAATCCTCACTTTACGTGTAAGTACTGGAGGTACCCTAAAAAAAAATATTTTCCGAGATTTTATTTTACCACTTTTTTGGCACAACAAATCCGTATATTTACACCAAATTACAGCTCTCTAGTACTGTGCGTCTCTGAGCTAAACTGCGGACAGACGGACGGACGGACGGATGGACGGACGGACATGGCGAAACTATAAGGGTTCCTTGTTGACTACAGAACCCTAAAAATGAAGAAAATCATGTTGTTAGTTACCAAAAAAGTTTTATAAAGAAACGTATTTGCCAATTACAATTTTAGTCTTCTATAATAACAGATCACGTTTACTAAAAACAATAATTGTTTCAGTATTTTAAGATGCGAGACAGAGTTTTTAATCAAAGCACTATCTATTTTTTTATGTGAAATGGGTTTGCTTTTGACCCTTTTATCGTGGTAAAATCATCAAATGAGTCCTGCTACCCAGGGCAGGGCGGGAGGGGCTGTCAGACTTGTACTGATTAAAATCCACGGTGTCCTTCAGTAGCCCTTTGTGTACCGGAGTCGCGGTATAAGGGTGTCCCACGACCCCGGCAGGCTTTGGCCCTCTAAATGGGAGGCCCCGTCATTGCACTGACGCTCTTTAAAGCGCGCGTGGAACACAACGCACTGTCGACCCGGGCATGGTCCATGGTCTGACAGCGAGTCTCCCATTACTCGCCACCCGCATGAGGTCGTCTCGCGACGTCCGACACCGTGGGCGTCTACCACTGCACCGTGGGTGAGGGTTCTCCCTCGCGCGTCCCGCCTCCTCCTTCGCGAGCATGACTGCTTCGCAGAACGAGGCGGCTGCTTCCCACTCCGTCTCGCCCCGCAGCATGGTGGCGACCAATGTCTATGACTATCGCCTGCGTCAGGACACGGTGGTGCTCTGCCCAAGCGGAGCAGTTCTGCATCGTATCCTCCACCGAGTCCTCCGGGCGGTCCTCGCAGTGGTGACACCCAGACGTTTCCTCCCTCCTTATCCGACACGGGTACCTCCCGAAGCATCCGTGTCCACTGTCCGGTGAGGACCTGCGTCAAGCGGCAGGTGAAGACGTCGTGGGACCTATCCAGGAAGAGGCCCGTTGACCCTAGTCTAGGTCACGAATGACTAAGACAAGGTTGACGATACCCAGAAGTAGGAGCCCCGCCAAGCGGGGCGCCGTCGATTTCTCTTGTGAAGGAAGAACTAGTTTTGCCTAGGCCAGACTAGTTTATCCTGAAATCGAGTTTGGCCAGTAATTTATACACTTGACTGTGTAGAGTCGACTATACATGTACCAGTATACTTGTACAAATCGAGACTTGCACAAACATAGGACAGTGACCATGATAGGGTCTTTAACCATGGCGTGATATGAAGCGATTTGATTGATTCCAACCACAAGTGAAAATGAACCTTGACACTAAAAAATAATGATGCAATTCGATTGACTTGACGTCGCTGTGTCGTCCCTTAGAAATTTGTGCAAGTATCTTCCCACACACGTTTCAGTATACATGCGCAAGTCTGGATTACCGCAATTATACTGTAAGTGCCTTTTCACACGTTCCGGTTGCCGGGTAGCCGGTGCTGGTATGGCAAATTACGCCGGTACGTGTGAAAGCTATAGTACATGCCATACACTGTGCCGTCGGCTAGCAAAGAGGCTAGAGCGAACAAACCGAATGCCATCAGGACGCGCGTGCGAGCGAAAAAGCAAGTTGCGACTCGTCGTGGCGGCGCGCCGCCCGTTTTTTTCGGCGGCGGCGCGCCGACCAAATTCGCGGCGACGGCGGCGCGCCGGCGCGGCGCTCATATCTAATTCAGACTGATATACTAGGTACCCCAAAAGGCTAACAATAAGAGTTTGTTCTTAAAAGGTAATTTATGAAAATAGGATAAACAAACTTTTAAATAGGATGAGTAGTTTTATTGATGGGAAAGTTAATGAATATCGAGTGCCATAGAATTACTTGATGCGGAAGAATTCGAGTTCAAAATCTATTGAACATAACTCAGTTTCGTTGTTCGATTGTAATTGAACTCAAGGTCAGGATTAGTACTCAGTGTAGTTATCAAGCATCAATAGCGCGGGCGCAAAACCAACACTCATACAAATGTAATGTAACTGACGCAATTAATGACGAAATATTACAACATAAGTTTGTTAAATATCTAATCCAGTGGTCCAGTGGGCCGAGCCCATACAATCTTATCTTCGGGAGAGGTTCTAATCAGTCACTGTAGTGCTCTTTTTGGTGTGTGTGTACTGTGTAGTTTTGCAACACTAGAACATTTAGCTGTAATATTTTTTGACCTTGGTAATACTGCAGTTAAATGTCAATGTCAGGTTTCTTGCAAAAGTGTCGGGCGAGTGCGTATTGTGGTGTTTTAAAAATAACAAAATCATACAGACCATTTCAAACGTACAGAATGGCAGATAAATCTACAGATTATTCTACTGCCAATGGGTTTGAGAGTAAAACCCCGTTCCTGATCGGTGTGGCGGGCGGTACGGCCAGCGGGAAGGTAAGCCTAACCTAATGTTTTGGTATACCAATATCGATTTTTCCACTTGAGCCGTAACTTACGTAACTGAGAATTCTGCTGCGTAATTTTCTTCTTGAAATATTGAAAATGACAGTGTTTTATATTGCTTTCAGTATGTTTTGATTCACTACGTCGTATGTATAACCTCTATCGAGCAACCTCATTGTAGTGTCCGACGAAAAATATTTTTACTGACCATGAAAACATTGTTATCGCTGTTGTTATCGAACATTGTTGTAGTCACTCGTTAGGCTGTCTATCCACTGGAGCGGAGCGAGGCTACAGGGCGGAGAATTCGAGAAATATTTACCAATAGAATTACATTTCAGTGATGCAATCCTATTGGTAAAAGATTTTCCGTTTCTCCGCTATGCAGCCTCGCCTGTGCCAGCCAGCCAGCCAGCCTTAGCTTTGTGTACTACTGCTTATTAACTGTTTACAGCTATCAGTGTCTTATCTAGCCTTATAAGCACCCAGTGCAAACTTCTTTAGCTGCACCCTGGTCTGGCCAATTGTGGTCCTAGTCTGGCCATTTCTGTGCCCTGTTCCTGAGCACACCCCTATTTTTGGCACTGCATAAAATCTCGCTTATTTTTCTTGATGGTGTAGGTAAAGCTAGACATAGTGCATCTACATTTTGCCAGTAATATTTTAAACTCCATGTGATAGAGAGATGCTATTTCTGGAATGCTACTTATGAAAATCCTCATAGAGAATACATTAAATGATTTGCAAACCTGGGAAGCAAGACCAGGTCCTCATTTTCAGTACTTGTAACCATGAGACCAAGAGTCAGTCAAATTATAACATACTTTCATTGTATAACCTGCATAATAAAACAAAGTTTTATACTCAATTTTATAACAAATAATCTTGTTTGTTATTTTGTACAAGGTTACAATTAATAGAAGTCCCTGACTCTTGTGCTAGGCCATAAACCTGTGTTACAAGAGCCAGTGCCCTCTCCCAGGAGGTAACATGAATGGGTCTTATGCAATAAGATTATTTAAACAAAAAAAATAATAATTAAGAAATTTGGAATTAAAGCCTAAAATAACAACACTAAAAAGTAAAATAAGAACAAAATATAAAATGAGAAACGGTTAGAAGTTATGTGTGACTGTGTGTGTGTGTACGCAATGTGTATAGGTAAGTGTGTGTGTGTGTGTGCGCTATGTGTGTGTTAGCCTGTGTGTATGAGTGAGTGAATGATTGTGAATTGAAAGATCAGGAAGGTTTTTTTTTTTTTTTAACTTACGAAGTAGAGATGATAACTTTCTCAGTGTCGTCATAGTTCAGCAACAGTAGCCAAGGCTTGAGGATTTGCTTGATTTTATGCGTGGTCAATTTATAAATACATAATTTTTTGTGAATTTTATTATAAATTAGTGAGCTTTGAGCACGATAGTGTCGTCGTGCAAGTGCGGTACGACAATGGACAGATTCACATATTGGGAAGCCGGTCCGCCGATTGCATAGATTAGCATCTAGAGGCATTACTGAATGGCGGCGCAAGACAGTGCGAAAGATGTTGAATTGTCTAACCGTAAGTACTTGAGCTTCTGAGTACAGCAGGGCCGTAGAGTAGTCTCTTTTACGAAAATAAATAACTTTGAGAACTGCCCGCTGAGCTCGTTCCACACGAAGCATTACGGTTTTGAAAGTCCCGCCCCAGACCGGGATGCAGTAAGAGATGATTGACTCGCATAGTGAACGGTACACTAGTAAAGCTGTTTCAGTGTCAGCCGCATGTCTGAGCTCTTTAAATAAATAAATCAACTTGCGAAGCCGGGTGCATAGAGTATCCGCATGGGAGCGCCAATCCAGTCTCTCATCGATGTAGACACCCAAATATTTTATGTTGTTTACCATATCAAGACAATTGCAGTTGCATGAGGAGTTGCCGTCACAGGTATGTGCTATAATTTTATCGGAGTTCGGCGATGGCTTAACTGAATTTGGTGGTTTAAACTGGATTACTTTGGTCTTCGATATATTAAGCGTCAGAAGGTTACTGGAAAGCCAGTCCATAATGGTTCGCAACGCAAGTTCAGTGCTTTGTTTGGCTCTGTCCCAGGTCTCACCAGATATCAATAGAGCTGTGTCGTCGGCGTAAGTGAATATGTTACAATGAGAGAGACAGAGTTGACAGAGGTCGTTAATATATATCTGAAAAAGGGTGGGTCCCAAGATACTACCCTGGGGTATACCGTAGCTTATAAACTCTACGTCACTAAGAACGGAGTCGATTTTAACGCATTGACTACGCCCCTTAAGGTAATCTTTGTAAATATCTAGGACCACACCCCGCACTCCCATGTGCTCCATTTTGGCCAAAAGTCTGGGAATTGACACTGTATCGAAGGCCTTCGTTAAATCTAAGAAAATGGCATAGCACTTGAGGCGACTGTCCAATTTATCGACCAGGGTATTGGTAAAATCAGAGACAGCATCTTCAGTAGAAATTCCTGAACGAAATCCGTACTGGTTTTGAGCAATCAGATTATTTTTTGATAGAAATTTAGTCAGATTGGTGTTAAGGATTCGTTCAAGTATTTTAGATAAAGAGGTAAGGACTGAGATAGGACGATAATTGGAAACTTCATCCTTAGCTTTGCCTTTGTATATTGGATGAACAATAGCACGCTTAAAAGCTTTGGGGAAAACTCCTGAGTTAATGGCACAATTACAGATATGAGCAATGGGAGGAGCCAGACAGCAACTAGATTGTTTTATTACAAGTGATGGGATGTTATCCCACCCAACTGCACAATCACTACGTAATTTATTAATGGTGCTAATTACAAGTGCTTCATCAACCAATGGTATAGCCAGAGAATTAACTGGAGTTGGGGAGGAAGGTGAATATACGGACGATGAGGTAGTGGCGAATTTCGAGGCAAGGTTTGATCCAACGTTAACAAAAAAATTATTGGCTTTATTAACAGATACAATAGGGTCGACGGCAGATTGGAGCAGGGCATTAGGAGAATGTCTTTGTTGGTTACTGTGCGTAATTGATTTAATTATTTTCCAAGTTGCTCTCGGGTTGTTACTCGCTTTTTTAAGTTCCGTTTTTTCATAGGCTCGTTTTAATTTTTTTCAGTAGGGAATTACAAAAATTGCGGTACCGCGTGTATGAAGTTTTTAATATTGTATTGTTCGGTGACTTACTGACCTGACGGTGCATTTTGTCTCGATTTCGGAGACATCGTAATAAACCAGCAGTCATCCAAGGTTTTACGACCGATTTTCTATTAGGAGTATGAACTATTTTAGAATTTTTTGATATAATAGCTTGAATATCAGCTATTAAAGTATTTGTTGCTAGGTCTGGGTCTGTAGTGCTGATAACATTAGTGAAGTCATGGTTATTGAGTTCATTTTTTATTTCGTCGTAGTCGTATCGGAGTGAGGTTCTTTTCTTTTGTTGAGATACTGTAGATTTTGCAGTCCCTAGGAATATAGCAACAGGAAGGTGATCGGTAACGTGGGTGTCCAGAACGAGTACATTTGCAGGCGATTTAGTTTTCAGCAGGACATGATCCAGACAGTTGTTCACTCTTGTCGGTATAGTGTGGGCAGGTAATAACCCATGCATTGCAGCTAAAGTCAAATAGTCATCCGAATTACTGTCAGTGTTGCCAGGCTTAATATCAATATTAATGTCACCGATAAGCAAGATGTTTTTTTGAGATTTTACGGATGTTATGATATCATTTAAGCTGGACAGGAAATTAGATAGATTTGAGTAGGATGGAGAGCGATATATTGAAATTATAGCGGTGTTATGACAGCTTGTGACCAGACAGTTAGCTTCTGAAAGCGATGGTTCATGTGTGGTGCAGTTGAGGGAGTCTTTAACGTAAATTACGACGCCATCATTTTTTTTTGGGTTGTTGTTTGTTGAGTGCGAGTTATAGCCCTGTAAGACAGGGATGTAACCCGCAACTTGCAGCCAACACTCTGTCAATATAATAAAGTCAAATTTAACTTTCGTTAGTGTTATCATGGCAATAAATTGATCTAGATTCTTTTTTATACTCCTAATGTTAATATGTATAATACGATAACCCCAGACACTCTGCACCACAACATTTTGGCATAATTCAGGAGAACATTTATAGGAGTCGGCAATAGAAACATTGTCTATTTCCTGGGATATTTGATCAATATTCATCATTTTTAACAATTAATAATTTAGTCACAGCTAGTAGACCGAGGTGTTCAAACGCGGGGAGTAAGCCGTTACTTAAAGCAATATATAATATTTGCCAGTTATTATGAGGTAAGTTTGAGAGGGGAAAATTAAGTCCTTTGGGGTATTGTTCTTTTCCTGATGTGTATGCGTGTGTGATTGTACTTGAATATAGTTCAATTCCTGATGAGTGTGTGTGTGTAATTGAGTTTTTGTGATGTTTGATTGCAGATAAGTATGTGTGAGTAACCGTATTTGTGTATAGGTTAGACTTAAAAATAAGAAAAATATACATTTTAAAAGAGTAACAGTGTGTGAAAAACAAGCAAGACATTTTAGACATATTAGGTACACAACAAGGCTCGAGTTTATATTAGAGTAAGTTGTATATTTTGTGCATAAAAATGAATGTGATGAGGCATGAATAGTTTATAATTAGGCAGAGAAGGCAATCCCATTCATAAACATAATCAATCCCCTTTTAAAAATAAATAAAAAACTTGCATAGGTATTCGTCCTGGTAGTCATCATAACCCTAAGACCATTATATTTTGCTTAATCAAAACCAGGGACCAAAACCCTTTATAAATTACGGTACAGGTATTAAAGAATTTCGGTTATTTTTCAGATTTAGGTTACTGCTATCTGGGTAACCAGACCGAAGAAAAATGTAACCTCTATTCAGGTTACCGTTTTAATACCGGTTAACTAAAGATAACGACTCTTTGTCACACACACATGCGATGCGCGCCCTGTGACTATTGCCGACGGCACGTTTGAAGTTTGCAAGATAGGGGTAATTTTTATTTCGGTAACCGGTATTAATACTGGTTATGTATTCACTTTTAATAATAAAGGTAATCTTTAAAATTACCTGTAAAAGAAAAAAAGGTTGTTACCGAAAAAATACCGGTATTGTTGATACCGGTTTCGGTCCCTGATCAAAACACAAAACATATAATTAAACACATATCTCATTCCCCAGTCAACAGTATGCCAACGGATCATGGAGAAGCTGGGCCAGCAGCACAAAGAACAGACAGAACGCCGTGTGGTCTGCATCAGCCAGGACTCCTTCTACAGAACCCTCACCCCGTCAGAGAGGCTCCGCGCTGAACGGGGACAGTTCAACTTTGATCACCCTGATGCTTTTGATGATAAGAAACTGCTGGCTATTCTGAAGGATATCCTGGCTGGCAAGAAGGTGGAAATTCCTGAATATGATTATATCACAAATTCTATTAGGTGAGTAAATAAAATTAATGTTACCAGGGTTGGCGCAGTGGGGGGTCACTGACAGCTGTACTGCGTGTTGCGGTTTCGAATTATTTGAATAAATTAAGGTAAAAGAGGCCTTTGTCCAGCAGTGGTATGATGTAGGCTCGCAGTATCGGTAAAGGCGCTCCCTCACCGAAGCATTCGCATGTAATGTAACATTATAGATTCGACTTTGAGCATTACATTACAATACTACCTCCCTGACTGACGAGCATTCGCATACATTTAGTTAAGATTTGATACAAGGTGCGCATTCTGATGCTTGATTGTCTTCTGTCACTGATGAAATGTTCGAATTTTCAATGTTAACATAACAGGTGAATGCTTGTGGTGAGGGAGCACCTTTAGGTTAAAATATTTTTAATGCACCGCTAAATCAAGAGACATGCTTTGATGGTTTCTTCATAACCAGAAGAAGTGATGAGCATTGAGTCTTTTGCTCAAAACAGAAATGGGAGACCACAAGCAGACATTTTGTTTTACAAAACATAAAACAGACATTCACAACCTACAACCGGTAAAAAACAATTGCAGGTCTAACTATGGGGACTGAACCGAAATATGTAAAGTATTGCAATTTGAACCTTATGTTAACTAATAAAATGACAACAATTCAGGACAGCAAAATCTATTCTTAGTTCTCCATTACTTCGTTTAAGCAATTGTGTGAGGTGACCCCCACCTTTTAAATTAAATGAACACAGTATGGCACTTTATGGTAATAGAATAAGTGCCATCAGATCTTTGCTTTTTGTTGTTGTTTGGTTAGCCGATACAATATCTGAGCAGCACTAAAAGAAAAATGGCGAATGCTGAGTAGCATAGACTGAGACAGCTGTCAAAATGCTTCACTCTCGTCTGAACTCAGCATGGTTTCAGCCGATAATTTAGTCAGCATAGCTGACTGTTCAGCAAATCTGTTCAGATTTTGTATCAGCTAACTGTACCCATTGTTTAGCCATATCATAATATTTAAAAAAAACATTGAACTTAACTATTTCGATTCTTACTACAAATACGTAAATAGAGCGTGGTCTTTTTTCTTAGTCTCTCAAGGCTACTACACACATGCCGGCAGCAATCCCGCCTTGTTTATGCCAAGCGGCGCAAAGCCGCCAAGCATCATTCCTGTTGTGACAGTCACATAGAACGCCGCTTGAATGCTAGGAACGAACTGACGCCGGCAAGCCGCGTAACCCGCCGGCTCCTTTGTGTGGCAAAGCCAGCGGCTTTGAATGCCGCCGGGTGCACCACGGCTTGGCCGGCGACATGCCCGGCGGCCCGGCCGTCGGCACTGTGTGTAGGAGCCTTTAAAGGGGCATGGTCTAACATAAAATGTTTATTAACAATATTAATAACATTTACGTTAGGTAACAATGTTTTGTAACATAACATGAGGAGGATACTTGGACTTTAGACTTGTATTCATTTTACAACACTATCGTGATCATGGGTGTTTAAATACCCATTGTATAATTTATCACAATGGAAATAGCTACTTATAACTTTGCATACTTACTAAAGCTTACGGAGTTCTAAGAACCCTTGTGATAGCACAGAATTAACGTTTGGTTTCGAATTCCGGAAACGTAAAATTGTTAGCACAGTTGCTGAACAATTCACTGGTGTACGATGCGTGTCGCGAGTTCAAATTCCGCACAGATCAAATATTTGTATGCCCAACAGGTAGTTGTTCTGAATCCGGCTGTTGATGTTAGTTGAAAAAAACACCCACGATAAATCTACTCTATAAAAATAAATCGGGATTTCCTTCCTGACGATATAACTCCAGAACGCACGAACCGATTTCCACGGTTTTGCATTCGTTGGAAAGGTCTCGGGCTCCGTGAGGTTTATAGCAAAGAAAACGAAGCCGCTGGTGGCGAAACGGAGTTTCGCCGGGTTTGCTAGTACAGTATAAATTCCTAGATTTAATAAGATTAATTGAAGAATTTGGAAACTTTAATTTTATTGCTTTACTCCGAAACATAGTAAAACACCTATCAAATAACACTTCACTGCAATTCCACCAGCCCACATCGCTCGCACACCATCTACCCAGCAGACGTGGTCCTCATCGAGGGTATCCTGGTCTTCTACTTCCCGGAAGTACGTGAGCTGTTCCACATGAAGCTCTTCGTCGACACTGACTCTGATACCAGGCTGGCTAGGAGAGGTATGTCTACTTTATGGGCCTACCCAACGACGATATAATACTAGACTCCGCATGCACGATCTAAGGAACAAAAATTATTCTGCCAACTCGCTGAGGTACTACGTCAGCGAGGGGGACGGGGTACTGCGTTGTGATTGGCTAACTCAAGGTCTGTTCTGTCTCAACGTATGTTTACGGCTCACAGGAGTGGTCGAAATGAGACGAATATAAGACTTTTTTGCCTCATGTGTTTTTTCAGACATCGGTCGCCTGTTATTAGGAGTCTAGTATTATATCGTCGTTGGGCCTACCACACGCACAAACTTCACCACAATTCTGCCTGCGCAAACTTCTCGCATGAAAAAAAACAACACACGGTCGGCAATACTGAACGCCCAACAACACGCGCAGGCAAGTACGCGCAAGCCGGGATGGTGAAGCTGGTGCGTGTTGTAGACCCATTATGCAAATGTTAATACCCCTTTTTTAGGTGTTAAAATCATGAGGTGAGCATGGGTGAAGCAGAAGGGACTGCCAGACTCGTCCTTAAAGAAATTCATTCGTGTTCCTTCAATTGCCAACGTACCCGGGTCATAGATACCTGATAGACAAGCACGCGACTCCGGCAGACTGGCCGTCTGTGGTGGCCCCGTAAGATAACTGACAACTCTTTAAGAAACTCGTGGAACACGACACGCTATCAACTGGGGCATAGATCCCCAGTTCCCTAGTTGCCATCCCCATTGAAACAACATTCACCTTTACTGAATTACGACTTGCGTCGACGCTCTGGGCGTCTCCCGCGGCAGCTGGATCATGAAACTGTCCTCTCCCTCACGCGTCCCCGCCTCTCTAGCATTACTGTTTCACAGAAGGAGGTGATTGCTTCCTATTCATACTACATAGGGTGTGTTATATTGTAGTGCCCCGCGACATCATGGAGCGCGGCCGTGATCTGGAGCAAGTTCTGAACCAGTACATGAACTTTGTGAAGCCTGCCTTCGAGGAGTTCTGCTTACCGGTGAGTTTTACATATGAGTAGCCTATACTGCTAATATTGGAACGAAGTTCCTTATCGCGCGTTATGACAGGGGGCTAGACGGAAAAAATTCTTACGATTAGTTGTCACGACACTTTTTGGAACGAGCTGAGCGGAGCGGAGTGGAGTGGAGTGGAGTCGCGACGATTATTTTTGTTGAGTGTATACAGTAACTTCGTTCCATCCGGGTGTCCCTTGACACTTCTCAAGTTTTTTTTAATGTGGAAATTACTTTATTTCTGCTGTGTGTGTTACTTTTCCTAGCAACACGGTCACATCATCAAATGAGTCCTCCCACCCAGGGCAGGGCGGGAGGGACTGTCGGACTCGTACTGACTAAAATCCACGGTGTCCTTCAATAGCCCTTTTCGTTCTGGGGTCACGGTGATGGAATAAGTCCCGCGACCCCGGCAAGCTTTGGCCCTCTAGAGGGGGGCCCCGTCATCTTGCTGACGCTCTTTGATGCGCGAGTGGAACACAACGCGCCGTCGACCATGGTCCATGGTCGGACAGCGAGTTGCCCTTTACTCATCGCCCGCATGCCCGCGCCTACGCGGTGGCCGGAGATCGTCTTGCGACATCCGTCGCCGTGGGCGTCCACCACCGCGGGTGGGGCGGAGGGAAGACATTGTCCTCTCTCGCACGCGGCGCGCTTCCTCCTTCGCGAGCATGACTGCTACGCAGAAGGAGGCGACCGCTTCCCACTCCGTCTCACCCCGCAGCATGGCCGCGACCAATCCCGGGCGCGAGAGGTCTCCGCCTAACTTACAAAATACATGGAATACATTTTAAAATCATTGTTTGCAGACCAAAAAGTTTGCTGACGTCATCATTCCGAGAGGAGCCGATAATCTGGGTGAGCCATGTTTTATTAGTTTTAATAGTTTAATAGTTTTAATACTTATTTATTAAAAGAACCTTATTAGAATAAAGCAACTTATTAAAACCTAGATTCTTCAAACGATTAATATTATAATTTAAAAAGAAAAAAAAAGAAAATATATTATTTATTGATCGTGTTTCATATTTAGTATCAACAATTAGCAGCTCTTTCATGGGAAATAAAACAAATATTTCTTCAATTTTTTCTAAAATTTCTTACGTTTATATTTTTTTTGCCCGGTTGTTGGTAATAAGCTTGCCCCTTTTCATATGGGTTTTAAATATAACAAGTCTCTACCCAATCCGTCGTTCGTCTACCAATATTTTAATTACCGTATCGCAACGTACCATTTTTTAAATACTAAGTGATATTTTAAATCCAAGGTAAGTGACACAAGGTCATAGCCACTGCAACGAGGTCGCATACTGCCTTCGAAAACATTCTGTATTCGAAATATTAAAAAAAAATGCAAAATAAGATTGCAGCGGCTATGCTCTTATGTAGCTGCAAAAAGCGCCCGTAATATACTCGCGTTTAAAGTCCGTTTTGCATTGTTGCAGTGGCTATTGACCTTATCGTGCATCATATTTGGGATATCATGTATAAGAAGAGGACTTCGCCTCCGAAGATTGTGAACGGGTGTAATGGACATCCGGAAGTGGATGAGACGACCGGAAGACGGATGTCCGGCAGTTCAGAAGATACTCTGAGCCGATAGTCCTAGTTTGTACGAATCTGTGTGACTTTGTGATCTACTCGCTATGTTCTATTGTTCAAGACTTAAGGTATGTTTATCCTTTTAATTTGATTCCGTGGAGTACTACATTTTTCGATGGTCCCTACATAAATCATCGGAACTAAAAACGAACCTTTTTGTTACCCATTTTATGGATTGCTAAAAAACTTTTGAGTAAAATATTACTTTTGAATCAAAAGTAATATTTTACATTCCACCAATAAAATAAGTAACCTTATTTCTATGGCGGAATGTAAAATATTGCTTATTATTATTTTAATATTACTTATTAATCTTATTACCTCACATCAAAGAAATAGGCAGATAGAGCGCTCAGAAAACGCGAGTGGGTCCACCAAAGTTAATACAAAATCAAAATCGAATACGAAGTCGCGATACCAAGCTACGCGTCGTACCAAGCTGCGCGGTGTTGTTGTTTTTTGCCAAAATATGCCGTCTCGTGTCTTTGACCATCGTAAAAACAAAGAAAACATTATGGAATGTAATTCAATTTGATTTTGTCGATAGTCGATAGATGTCTCGCGTGTTCTGAGCGTTCTATCTGCCTATTTCTTTGATCTGAGCTTATTACTATAAAAATATAGAACCAAAACAGTAATTTTTAGTTTCGATCATTTAGTTAGGGACCGTCGGTCTATTCTATATTCAAATGTCCTGTTTTGCGCTATAAAGTTAGACATAACTGCCATAGAGTAAGCAACAGTACAGATAGCATAATAATTATACCAAAGACTTGACAACTTTGACAATAAAACAGATGGTTCACCTTCATAGCGAGTATGCAAGGTCATGACTCCACCAAGAGTTTCTGACCTCGACCTTGAGTTTTTGACCTTGTAATAAGATCATGACGTCACATTCGACTTCCGACTTTCGAGGGAATGGCCCTGTACCTCATTCACTTGGTGTTGTAAACATAAATTCGACTCTATTGCTTTTAGGACATGAGAAACTAAATAAGTCTTTAAAGATTAACTGATTGCCTTTGTAATCTAGTGGCTGTAAAAGCGACTGCTGAACAAGACGTCATGGGTTTGATTCCAAGGTTGACCTAAGAATGAATAAGAGCCTGTGTCCGTGCTCGGTTGGTGGCAATAGGCTTGTCCCCAATGATTTGGTACACAATTGGCGAAATGTGAGTGTTCCTATTGATAAAAAAACGAGTTTTTTAATTACTCCTCCGAGCCGGATCATCCTTGGAATTTAATGTTGAAACTCAAGAGTTGATCTAAGTACTTTCAAAGTTATCATGTCTTGTGACTGAAAAAGTAGCTTGTTTTCACATTTTCCATCAATAATCCTAACTGGCCTATTTGAAATAAATGTTTTGATTTAATTAAGTTATAGAGAAAATAATCAATGAGTTTACAAGTTCTAATGTTTTATTTACTTTAATTAAGTAATTTACTTTACTCGCATGAAAAGATGCATGTCATTTGGCTAAAATCATGCATCGAAAGGAACAGATGACTAGGTTATAAAATAGACTAGGCTCCACTGCATTATAAAATAGACCTTACGGAAATAACCATAAAGACTTATTTGTTTCTTATGTACTAAGTGAGGCGTTTCTCCAATATCTATATGTATAAGTAATATGTAGGTAAGGTCCATTATTGTTTATTATAAGGCTGACGCTTTTCAAAGCATATAGTTTAAGTATATTGGTATAGCGTGTTCACTCCACATATTATTATGGGGGTAGAGAAATATTTTACAGTTTCTTATTATTTTCTCTATTATATGTCATTTAGGGTAGTTCTAAAATACTTTTGTTTTTAGAATTATCTTGGAAAATCATTGCCTATTGTTAGTTTGTCCCGGCTGTCCTTTGTAGATCTTCGACAGTCGTTATACAGAAGAAGCTCAGAAGCTCTAAAGTCTGACAACCAGTCTTACCATGGACTATTGTATTACCCAGTTGTGGAGGTCCAATATGTAGTCGCTCCATGTAAAATACTGATAATCAGCTGCATCTGGTTAGACTTGAAGCCAGCTCTAAAGTCTGACAACCAGTCTTACCATGGAGTATCGTATTACCCAGTGACTGTGTTGTAGAGGTCCGACAGGCAGTCGCTCCACGTAAAATACTGATATTCAGCTGCATCCGGTTTTACTAGAAGTCAACCTCAACAAGATGGTGATAATGTTAATTATGTCAACCAACCACAGTTAAAAGAGGTCACTGGTGGTCCAGTATTACGGATTTTCATGTAAAAGTTCGTAGGTTCCAGAACAGACAAAGTCTCCATTAACGCTGGAAATGATTAAATAATCTATCTCAATTGGATCTTCGTTTGTAACCAATAAACGACCTTTGTCTCTCGGAGTGTTACAATACAAGGAAACAAGATTTGAATTGAGAATGAAATATTCATTATTACAAAATTAGAAATCAGCCTCACCAAAGAAAATTATTAACTTGACTGCACAGTTTTTTTTTTTGTCAGGAAATGAAAAAAAAATCAGCCTCTCCTTATGTTTTTTTTTTCATTTCCTGACAAAACAAAATGTGGAAGATTACTCAGTGTCGTCTACTGAGCGAGCCCTGAAAGTTTTTGGAGGGCTGTTTCTTACACCCTGTATAGCTACAAAAAACAAAAAAACGTTTGCACAAAAAACGGCTGGCACTGAGTTTTGCACAGGGACTTACGTGTGCAGTGGCAGCCGGGCGGGCAGCGGAATCCGCTAGCGGGTAACGCAAACACATAGTATTTGACTAAAGTGCACCAAGTACGGGCGGGGCGGTTTCAGCGGAAATCTAGTCTATTTCGTGACCCGCCACCCGCTCCCGCTGCCCGCCCCGCGCCACTGTCATTGCACACTAAGATGTTGTGGTAGGCCACCAGAAGCTTCATCAGAAAACCTTCATCATTCAGTAACGTCAATTATTACTAAAAATGTATAAAGAATAATAAAATATTTCTATATCCCCATAAAATATTCTTCGAATTTTAGTCCAATTTGCTTCACAGGGTTACGCTGTATACTTTGTAACTATTGCCCCAACATTTGACGCCAATATTGGTAAACCAATATTTTTGACTGTAACAAACATTTATGTTTGATTTTTGACTTAATTATATTCCTTATTTTATGTGTATTAAAGTTTATAATGGCTTGATTATTTTTCACGTATTTGGTAGTTGTATACTAAATTATAATCAGGGTTAGCTGGTAAAATATGTGATCAGTATTTAAAAATACGCCATTACTATAGAGAGTGATTCATTGAAGTGTTTCATCTTTTTGTCTTAAATATAAATAGTGCATTTTTTGAAACTGCCTGATACGGATAAGTGCGCTATGTCTAATATATTGAAAATATTTTTAATAATTAATTTGGTTTTAATTGATTATGAGGACAAAGGAGCTCGGGCAATATAGTATAGACCCTGGACCATCGCTCAACGGCGATGAAACCTATGCCAAATGAAAGCTTTGAGGTCACAATTCATCTCTCATTTGGCAACTAAGTTGAATTCGAGCGTAAACAAGGTGATCTGGAATTCAACTAAGCTGCGATAATAAGAAATTAATAGCATCCTTAAACCTTTTATTTGGCACGGGTTTCATCGCTGTTGAGCGATGGTCCAAAATGACGCAAACTCCTTTAATTATTTAAATCTTTACATATTATTGGTAATAGTTCATCCAAATATTTTTATATTGATGAAGGCGTGCTTATCCAATTTCTGTTACTGAAACCTATTATACGCACAATATTTACGTAGTATATTATGTATAGACAATTTACTTTACCTGTATCTTATTTTTAATATTCAAATATGTGTGTAATTAGAGATATTTTGTATATCTATGTATTTTTCTCTGTGCAATGTTTTTCTTTAATATTGTGTAAGAAACTTGTCCGTTTTCACTAATACTAAACAATATTTATATTAATGTCTTAATAATAACAATTTATTGGATTTTCAACCTTTGGCGAAACGCTGTAGGTTTTAATTCCAGTTGAGTAATAATACTTAGGCATCCAATTAGGTGTTGCTCAGTGTTAGTGAAAAAATAGATGTGTAGATTAGGATTACATGTTACCATTGCCTTTTATCAATAATTACAATAACATCAATAGATATCAAAATAGAAAAAAAAAACTATTTTTCTTAAAAACATAATTTAGTGAAATACGCATGATTTTGCCCCAGAACAATATTTTTCACGACTGCAGTAATTTAAAATTACATTGTATTTTCTTTAATTTATTTTATCATTTTGCCAATAAATATGTTAAAAACTGCATACACGCATAGATAAATTCATTCATCAATTTATCTAAAATAAAAAAGAGAATATATCAAAAATATATTCTCAAGCACATCATATGAATAAAAATATATATAATTAATTAATTATGTATGTATAATTTACAGACTGATTCAAACCATTGGAAAAGACTCATACATCAATTTAATCATGTAGAAAATGGTAGAATTTACATTATATATCAAATTGTTTACAATTAGAATCATCCCTAGCGCCGTCTGTTTCTACATTTTTTCCACAAAAAAACTATGTTTGTGTTAAATATTAAGCCCTTTTCACATACTCGTTTTTGAAGTTGACGATTTGACGGTACTATTGGCGTAGTGGCTGGAAAATTGACTGCTGCGCTGCGTGTTGCGGGTTCGAAGCATGCATGGAACATATATTTGTGTGATCTATAAGTAGATGTTTTGTGCCAGATCCGGTATATCCCTCTGACCTGAAAACTTCATAAAATTAAGATTGTGAAAATGGCTCTTTATCTATTTTTTTTATAAATTATTTTCTTCATTACTAGAATTTTTGAAACAATAAATCTGGTTCTAAATAGCTCGTAATACAGTTAGTTGTAATAAGGAAAAACTGTCAATGTTCAATGTCTTAGAAATTAAAACTGCAAGAAACAGAGGGTGTGGCCAATTCCAATGATTAAATGTGATAAAATGTAGTGGAAATCGTAAAAAAAATATGTAAAAAATGTATGACGTTTTATTGGACGTTAAGTTAAACGCGTATTTTTGCGGCAATCAGCCATTTTATCATAATCTAATGAGCGGGCCTCGGAAAGAACCTAAAGCCGTTAGTCCCAGCTGTCATTTGTTACTATTAGTCAGAAGCGCTTGAATGGAGATGGCAACTGGGGAACTAATGGCGCTAGTATAGCTTGTTCCAAGCATCGTCATTGGTTCAAATCTTATAGGTACTTCAAAATAGTACTACGTCATTGGTCGGGTTAGGACTAAGCTATCGTGGCGCCATCTACAATTAGCTTTGACTTGCCTTCCCCATTCTGACAACCAGCCACCAACCATGGAGTATCGTATTTCCCAGTTACTGGGTTGTGCAGGTCCGATAGGCAGTCGCTCCATGTAAAATACTGACATTCAGCTGCATCTGGTTCGACTGGAAGCCGACCCCAATATAGTTGGGAAAAGGCTAGGCAGATGATGACTGTTGCATATTCTGACTTTGAAAACAACTGCCGCAGAAATAATCGTTTACCTTAAGAAAAGTATCTTAGTTGTGTAACAAACCTAGGTAACTTAGTTAAATATTATTATTGTCGTTTAAAATTCTAGGTTTTGGCAAATTGACTTGTTTGTTTTTGTGATTATTACTGACTGAAATTGTATCTGGTTATAATTATCATTTTATAGACTTAAATTACCATCATGTTTGGTGAAAATGATCGAAAATCTTATCATATTTGCATTTCACCGCAGAGAAGAGCAGAATAATCTTTGCATCAGATTATTCTGCTCTAATCTGCGGTAAAACGCATGAGACATCGATGTGGGGCTACACTGATTATACGAACATTTAAAGGCTATTATTGTGAAAATCAACGGTAAATGCCGTAAGTGTGGCCAGCTATTACAGATAATGGTCAGTCCTTACTCTATGTCTATGCCCATTATGCTGTATTTATTTAAGTCAGGTATGTTACCTTAGTTGTAAAATTACGTACACAATTTAAAAACAAGGTGTTTTTTTACAATAGTTAAATTTTATATATTGTATGTCTTTTTTATTTCTTAGTCAACTTTCCTATAGGAGTATTATGTTGTAAGCACAATTGCACGTTATTATTATATTATGTAGAGCTTCAGCATTTTAAGTAGCATTTATATACAGAAGACGCATTGGTTTGTGTAGTTCAATTGATGTGTGTATTGTCCTTTTATTCTGGACTAGTGTTTGCCCGCGGCTTCGCTTGCGTTAATTTAGAATTTGGAAAACAAACATATGAACGTAATGGGGATGGCAATTGGGGAGCTAATGGCGCTAGTATAGCTTGTTCCAAGCATCGTCATTGGTTCAAATCAGTTTAAATCTTAAAGGTACTTCAAAATAGTACTACGTCATTGGTCGGATTAAGACTAAGCTATGGTGGCGCCATCTACTATTAGCTTTGACTTGCCTTCCCAATTGTTTTGCGCGGCAACACTCTCTCTTCTGTTATTCGGGATGAACGATACCCTATATCCGTGTCTAAACTCCTGCATGACAACGTACCTATATGCAAAATTTTGGGACGATCGATTCAGGGTAAACAAACATAGGTACTTACATTTTTTATTATTAGATTAGATCAATAATGATAAATCAATTTTTTTAGCGTGGTAAAATCATCAAATGAGTCCTCCAACCCCGGGCAGGGCGGGAAGGACTGTCAGACTTCTACTGACTAAAATCCACGGTGTCCTTCAATAGCCCTTTCTGTTCCGGGGTCACGGTAAGGAAATAATCCCGCGACCCCGGCAGGCTTTGGCCCTCTGAGAGGGGGCCCCGTCATTATGCTGACGCTCTTTGAGGCGCGCGTGGGACACAACGCGCTGTCGACCCGGGCATGGTCCTTGGTCGGGCAGCGAGTTGCCCTTTACTCGCTGCCCGCATGCCCGCGCCTACGGTGGCCGGAGATCATCAAGCGACGTCCGTCGCCGTGGGCGTCTACTACCGCGGGTGGGGCGGAGGAAGGACTCTGTCCTCTCTCGCTCGCGGCCCGCCTCCTCCTTCGCGAGCATTACTGCTTCGCAGAAGGAGGCGACCGCTTCCCACTCCGTCTCGCCCCGCAGCATGGCCGCGACCAATGCTGGGCGCGAGAGGTCTCCGCCTATCGCAGCCGTGAGGACACGTCGGTGCTCTGCCCAAGCTGGGCAGTCTTGCACCGTATGCTCCACCGTGTCCTCCGGGCGATCTTCGCAGTGGTGACACCCAGGCGTCTCCTCCTTTCGCATCAGACACAGGTACCTCCCGAAACTTCCGTGTTCGGTGAGGACCTGCGTCAAGCGGTAGGTCAGGACGCCATGACTTCTCTCCAGCCACTCCTCAAAGAGGGGTCTTACCGCCGCAATTGCGGCGTGCCCGAATAATGATAAACCTAGTACATAGTTTGCATAGGAAACGAACATAATTGAACGGCTTTAATTTAAAAAATCCGTATTTATCACATTTTTATCACATTTGGCTATAATTTTTTGGTCGATTTAGGTAACGCTGCAAATTGAACGTACGATAGCATTTCTCTTCTCCCTTCAGCATACCACGTGATACCTTAAACATAACTAATTATTTGACTGAATGAGTACAACTTGTCGTCGTTTAAAACAAAATCAATGCACTGATTTGAGCATGAATTCAAACCATAAATAAACACAAAATAATAGAAACACTGATTGTTTTCGAATCTTTAAAATTCCTACACCTCGAACCAATATGACAATTTAAAAAAATATCCAACTTTCTACTTACAATTTAAATCAGTGTAGATTTATATCCTAGAGAACTATTGAAAAAAATCGTAGGTAATAAATTAAAATTGCGAATGATATTGAAATAAAAGTACGCACATTTTTTTTAATTAATTGAAGCAGTTCAAAAAAACTTAAAAAGAAACAAAAAGTCAAAAAGAAAATTGCAAGATTTGATCTTGAGACTCCTTGCACGAAAGTCAAGCATGTTACCAACTCCACTGGCTAGTACGCTGACAGTAGTTTTCAAATAGCGGTTCTTATACAAATGTCAACAATGACTGAAAATCAACATATTATAACATTGCTAATCCCCCAAGGAGAATAGCGTAATTATACATATCCTACTAATAGAAGAGCAGTTTAAGGAATATTTGAGGAAAAATTGAATAAATAATATCCAGTGGTTTAGCTTCCAACTAAAAACAAACAGTTTAAAACAACAAAATTTAAAATTGCTTATCTCCTAGGGAAAATAGCGTAATAATACACAGCCCATGAACAGAAGCATATTATTAGGAATATTTGAGGAAAATTTGATCGACAACTTAACAGTAGTTTCGGAGGTAGATCAAACCAAAAAAACATAAAAAATTTCGAAAAAAAATAAAAGTTGATCTGGCATCAGAATCGATCCCTTATCTCGAAAAAAATACAAAAAGAAAAAAATATTCAATGTACAGGAATGACAGCTCTACGATTTTATTATATGTAAAGATATTGTCGTTGTTTTGCATAAAACAGCTTAATTTTTTGGGGTTCCGTAACCAAAGGGTATCCGCTGTCATTTGTAAATGTTTGACAGTTAGTCAGAAGTTCTAAAGTCTGACAGCCAGTCTTACCATGGGGTGTCGTGTCACCCAGTTACTGGGTTGTGGAGGTCCAATAGGCAGTCGCTCCATGTAAAATACTGATGTTGAGCTGCATCTGGTTCGACTGGAAGCCGACCCCAATATAATTGGGAAAAGACTATGCAGATTATGGTACGAAACCTGACGTGTGCGATCCGACTAGCACATAGCCATTGTTTTTTTTTTTTTTGGTTGGTATATCATTAAATGACTTCCACCCCACCCTCCCTGGTAGAGCGGATGAGTTTTTCAGACTCGTCTTAATATCTTCTTGCTGTTTTATGCATAACATAATTATACTTTCTACAATTAGTTTATTATGTAATAGCACAAACGATGTATCTGTTCAATGTTTATTACCTATTTAATAGTTATTTTCCATTTTAAACAATGTATAATTGAAGCCATTTATGTATATTTTAAAGGAATAAAGTGTTTGCAAACTTGAATTTGACTTTATTTATTTTACACAAAATTAGCACGAATTTTCAACTAGGCAAATTAATACGCATGTAAGAGCGCATATTCTGAAAGTTAGTAAGGTCGCAAATAGTTGTCAAATATTAACAAGTTTTCATTAATTTAGCATTGTTACTGTATGAAACACACTTTTGACAGCTTTTTGCGACGTGGCCAGCTTTCGGAATATGCGGCCTTATTTGGAGATGAAAGTTCAAAGAACCAATCTTTCTGATCATTTTCTTGCCTTTGTCCCATGTACCTTGGAGGCGTTCTGCTAGCCCTCAGACTCTCTTTGTCTCATAAATAAAAACTATGCTAGGATCAGGCCCTTTCAATAGCTATGAGCATCATTGAATAATAGGCAAAACTCTGAACGGATGTTTGAAACGTGTAATCAGTTTTTTTTTATAAATTAAAAAGAATAGGTAAAACATAATTAAATCTATTCAACGATGGACATATAGCTATTGTAAGGATGTCACAAAAACTTCCTTCTTCTTCGACAAAAAATAACACATTAATAAATAAAAAAACTAGATAATACATGACGCCGTTGTTAATTTGGTCGTTCCATCTTTTTTCTATATTCTTTCTACATTACAATCTATGCCTTCTCTAACTATTGAATTATCTCTTGCGATTTCTTACAAGCTCACACGGCGTTTACACCTGGTATTTTCTTTCTATAGAGCTAAAGTTTATAGAATGTAGTGCTAATACAACTCAGTTCTTTCCATAAAGGTATTTTACTATTGTACTATTTTAAATACATAATGGACAGTTGTAGACTTCTTACATTTTCATTAGAGCTAGGACTAGTATATAAACTAATATTTCTCCAACTTTACGAGAATTATATGCACGCTGAACCATTTATTCACTATCTTAAAAATAGACACTCAAATGTATCGGTATCTATCCGTAGGTATTTTGTTTTGGAGTCTAGAAAATTCATTCTTTCATTAGAGCTATGAATAAATGAGCCATAATTATCAGAAAAAAATACTTATTAATTGAATAGTCAGCAAAGGTTACATTTCGTAGTTCATCATTCATGGCAAAAATCACTTAATTTAAACTACAAATTTCACTAAGCTTTATGGCTCATTTACATTAGGTCGGTTTGAGGTCGGTCACCGGCAAGGAATCACCGCATTCGGTTTAACTGAAACGCTTACCTAAATTGAGTTGTTTACATTGGTCGGTTAACCGAATTCGGCGACTTGATTGATGCGGGCGACGGGCGGGGCACGGCGCACTCGACACCGACAACGGGCTCGACCGAATACGGCCAAACGAATACCTGTTTACCTATATTAGTCGGTGACCGAATACGGCCTGCAGCCGAATACGGTCTAACCGTCTTAATGTAAATGCGCCATAAGATTCTAACACAACTTAGATCGTAAATAATTAACTTTCATTATCATTAGATGATGTGTCTGTTTTGAGTTTCCAATATTTTTACACTGTTACAAAGTGCCATGATTCTGGTTTACAATAAGTTGTATTCATAGACATGACGTATGGATGAAGTAATACCCACATGAAATTGACCACACTGTAGAAAGAGAGAAGACATTAGCCATTTACAGCTTGGCCAGAATGTCTTGAAACGGAACTAATCTTTTTGTTTGCTGACAACGTTTTAAAATTTTTGATATTTGATGTAAACAAAGACGCAGATTTATTATTGTGCCACAAAACTAGATATGAGCGCCGCGCCGGCGCGCCGCCGCCGCCGTGATTTTCCCCGCGCCGCCGCCGCCGTCGACAGGCGTCGGCGCGCCGAACCCGAGCGGGCGGCGTTCAGTTTAATGTAACACACTGATCAAACCGAACGCACGATAATAAATGCTGGCAAAATGGCGGCACTAGACGTAGACGTTTATAAAACGATACTCTTTGACATTACAATTTCTGTGTTGTCCAAGTTATCAGCAAACAAATACAGTTTTTGTAGAACCTATTTTGGTCAGTTGGTTGTTAATATTAGGGAAAAAAACGAACAGATGATGAGCACTCATCATGGCTTCTTTTTTTTAGCGTGGTAAAATCATCAAATGAGTCTTTCCACCCCGGGCAGGGTGGGAGGGACTCTCAGACTCATACTGACTTCCACGGTGTCCTTCAATAGCCCTTTATATCCCTGCAGGCTTTGGCCTTCTAGAGGGGGGCCCCGTCATCATACTGATGCTCTTTGAGACGCGCGTGGAACACAACGCGCCGTCGACCCGGGCATGGTCCGTGGTCGGACAGCGAGTTGCCCTGTACTCGCTGCCCTCGCCTACGGTGGCCGAAGATCGTCTTGCGATGTCCGTTGCCGTGGGCGTCCACCACTGCGGCTGGGACGGAGAGGACGCTGTTTTCTCCCTCACGAAGCCTGTCTCCGCTTTCGCGAGACCAATGCCGGGGTGCGAGAGGTCTCCGCCTATCGCTGCCGTGAGGACACGTCGGTGCTCTGCCCAAGCGAGGTAGTTTTGCACCGTATGCTCTACAGTGTCCTCCGGGCGATCCTCGCAGCGGTGACACCCAGGAGTTTCCTCCTTCCTCATCGACACAGGTTCCTCCCGAAACTTCCGTTTCCGGTGAGGACCTGCGTCTGCGGTAGGTCAGGACCCCGTGACGCCTATCCAGCCACTCCCCCAAGAGGGGTCTTACTGCCACGATTGCGGCGTGCCCGGACGTTGGTTCCGACAGTCGTCCCTCCATACAGCCCTGAGATCGCGCCGGAGCTCTTCCCTCCGCGCCTCAACTTCTCGAGCCAGGGGTGTTACGACCCGGCGCTGCACCACCAGGCGCCATTCTAAAGGCGCTGGACGGTAGTTGTCTCCAGATCCCAGGACAGCAATCGGGCAGATCCGGAGATTGACCGATTCGCCGACGATCATGCGGTATCCCCGAATCATACGGACAGTCATGACCCTCTGGCATACTCATCAAGACTTACAGTAAAAATATAGCCACCAGCAATTTTTAATGTTAATTTGTTTTTTTTTTTAGTTTATTTTGCCCTCAGATCAAAGAAATAGGCAGATAGAACGCTCAGAACACGCGAGTGGTTCCACCAAAGTTAATACAAAATCAAATCGAATTACATTCCATAATGTTTTCTTTGTTTTTGAGAACAACTTTTACAATGGTTAAAGACACGTGACGGCATATTTTGGCAAACAACAACAATCTATAATTATAGTAGTTAAATAAAAGTCACGCCGCGCCGCCGACGCCGCCGCCGCCGGCTCCAAAAAGTCGGCGCGCCGCCGCCGACTGATTGACCATCGGCGCTCATATCTACACAAAACTAACGTAATAAGTGAAAATAAATAAAATCATTCAAAGTGCTGGTAGCGAGAGCACAGTGGCGAATTCCGGTTTTCTACTGTTTTTTGCCAAGCTATAATCACTCTCTTTTTAATTTTTCAGCCTGTATTGATTATTGGGTCAACAACGCTCAGTCCATTTCCAATGTCTATGCGTCTAATGGTACCGTTAGTTACCATGTCAGTTTAAAAACTTATAACCAATCTCCTTGTTCAATTTCCAGTGGCAATCGACCTGATAGTGCAGCACATATCGGACTACCTGAAGCGGAGCCCTGTGGACAAGACAATCGCCCTGGAGCTCGGCATGTCCCAGTCAGTGTCGTCAGTGCCCGGCAGTCCCCAGCGCGCCGCTAAAGGGGGGCGGCCGCATTAGACTTGTTAGGTGAGTAAAGGTCTACCCGGGGATGTGGGATTCTGCCGGGGACTGCGTGGAACAGAGTGGACTTTTTGTTACGAAGAGTCCTTTCCATTCTACCAAGGAGCGGGTACCACTGCACGCCACTGGTGACCTAGCATAAAGTCTTAAATCCAGAGTTGTTCAAGTGAAGGAACGAGATGGCGCTAGACTAGGCTTGTATAGCTCTCTCTTTTTCCTACACTGTAACTACTCTGGCCTTAAGAAGTCACGGTTGGCCACCTGCGGCCGTATTACAACGTCTTAAAACCAGGATTGTTCCGGCGAGAAAAAGTGACAGAGCTATACAAGTCGTCTAGCGCCATCTCTTTCACTCACTGGTACGAGCCTGGTTTTAAGACTTTGTAATACCCCCCTGATCCACTAGCATGGACTACACATAATATCATAAAGGCTCAATTCTGTTTTTATTTATAATATTTTAAGACTAAAATGATTTGGGACAATATTTTATACCATTAGAGTATGGTTTAGCTCTTTATTTTATCAGATGATTTGCTGAGATTGATTTATGATTCGAAACAGTATTTAAAATATTAATCAGTGGGGAATATAACGATTACATTGACTATGATTTCGGTCTAAACAGAATCGGCATTTTTTTATAGGATCACTATCTCTAGTGTCTTAAAAAAATATTTTTATATTTTCCAGGATAGTTATTGGAGTGACAGCAATAAAAGGAGACGTTGGGGGCATACGACCAGCATGGCAACTGCACGGACTTGGCTGGCGGAATCACTTCACCACGTAGGCTTCGCAATGTGGCGGGGAATGTGTAGAGGTTACCTATTATAACCAAAAATTAATATTTAACTTAACTCTAGTACATCGATGACCTATTTAAGCGTCTTTTTGGACGTACAACGTCCGGTACGCAAGCTTCCAAAAGGTCACTATGTATTTAGATAATTTTATGATTAACGACGTAAAGTGCTGGCACCGCTAGGAGCTGTGCTCACTCCCAAAGGGACAATGGTCGTGAAGGTACACTTTAAAAAAATGTTCGGTAGATAAGTTTAAATTAGATATTTATACCAAATTCAATGGGCTCGTGAGTAGACCGGACCTATAGTGGTGTGCCTTGCTGAAAAAGGACGTTATCGATAAATTACACGTAGGAATAGTTGTTTTTAATATCTCAGTAATGTAGCAACTTTCGATATTTCGTCAATTCTCTCCGCAACTCTAGACCGCGTTTAAGCACAAAATATTTTTTTATAGAATCTTGTTCCGCCTTTCAGTGTAGTTTCCCGCCATTTTAATGCTGCGCCATATTGGAAAAGAAAAATAACAGCTGCTCTTGATCATAGATTACGTAACGTAAGTAAATAATTTTCTAAACAAATTTTTAAATAGGTATATCTCATATGAGAGCCACATATCTAGAGATAAAAAATATGATATACACTTCCTCTAGTTAGCAACTAGTCAAAAAAGTTTGTTTAAACTAAATATATTATGCTCAATGGCATTAGTACTTATTCGGTCTGTTTAAAGTTTTGATGTGTTATTTTTGTCATCCTATTATTGAAGTAATATAAATTATTAAATTATGTACCTACCTAAGTGTTGAAAAGGATTGTTTGAAATTGAAAACCAAAGATAGAAAGACGTTTACCAAAAACTATATAAAATCGAAAAAAAAGTTTGTTGTGAAACTTTCATCAGTTAAATTATATTTTTAAATGATTGGCTATAAATGACTAGGATCTTATATGAGTTTAAGGGCCTTGCTTCGAAGTTGAGCACAAAATCTTCCAGTTAAATAAAATGATGCCTATAAAGATATATCCCACCTAACGAGCTAGCTGACGCGATGCGATGCAATTCGCTTCGATTCGATTTCAACTAAAAGTGAAAATCATCCTTAGCACTACGAAATAAATGTCGACATAAAATGTTTGGCTATCTAAGGGTGGATGAAAAACAAAACACGATCGCCACACGACGTAAGTCAGTCGAATTGCATCATTATAATCGTAGTTGCTAAATTCGAAGTAATCCGTCAGAGTACCAAAGTTGCCGACATAGCAGAAAGAATTAGTAAGCTGAAGTGGTAGTGGGCTGGCCATATCTCTCGCAGGACAGACAACCGCTGGGGTAGACGTGTCCTTGAGTGGAGACCGCGACTTAGCAAACGTAGTGTTGGACGCCCGCCGTCCATGTGGAGTGACGACCTACGACAGGCGGCCGGCAGAGACTGGATGAGGAAAGCTCAAGACAGGGCTCAGTGGCGCACATTGGGAGAGGCCTATGTCCAGCAGTGGACGAATACAGGCTGATGACGATGATGATGAATCGTAGTAGCAAGGACGATTTTCATTTTTAGTTAGTAGAAATTGAAAATCGCAAGAATCGCGTTTTGACTAAGCTAGCTTAGTTAACCGGGACATATCTCTGAGATAGGCCAAGGGCCGTCACCCCCGTGCGTCCTAACCAGTGTGTTACTAGTCAGATATTAACGGTTAAAGTAAGGAATGATCGAGTCTGTTGGCAAAGATTGTCGTATTAAGAGCGCGTATTCTGAAAGTTGGCAACGTCGCAAATAGTTGTCAAGTATTGACAAGTTTTAATTAATTTAGCAACGTTACTGTATGGAAATAAGAATATGTAGTGTACTAAAAAAATTTTAAGGAATGCAATCATTATCATCGTTACACCGAATATACAGGGTGTCCCAAAACTCAACGTCAAGCCGAAACGGGGTGATAGGATTGATCATAACCATCACGAGAAAAATCTGAAAAAAAATCTATCCCATGTAGTTTGAAAATTATGGACATTTTAAGAAAATCCTAGAAATTTGATCAAACTGCACCATTTTTCGGTTATTGTGGTTTTCCTTTTTTATTTTTGTTCATTTGAACTTTGGAATCGTAATCCTAAATAACATTTCTAGAATCCCAATAAAAAATAAAGACACAATTGCCTCAAGTTTCCAAGAATTGAGACTATTTGTTTAACTACGAATTTAAAATTTTCAACATCCGTCGACTTTGACAGGCCCTCCTTTAAAAAAAATGTACTAGAGTGCCTTGGCAAGTGGCATCAAAAGTTGGCGCATTTAATCAGGATTCTAAAATGGTACAATACTTGTTAGTTCCATACAAGAAAAAAGAGTAAAAAAATTAAAACCTCACGAAAGCCGATTTTTGCTATCTCAGTTAAAATGTTTTTGATTCGCACAAGCTCTAGGTAGGTTCGTAATTTTAAGGCAAAATGATTTCAAAGCCCATTAAAAACGTAGCCGACCTGCGTTAATGCATTTTTCAAGCACCTGAGGAGATCAACTCTCGAAGTTAAGCTCGACTAATAAGTAGATCTTTTTTAAGAAGATGTAGGGCTTGTATTGAGGCCAATGGTAAACAATTTGAATTTATTGTTAGAAAATGTTATTTCTCTATCTGAATTTTATTCCATCAAACCTAAATTAAACGAGATCAAGATTTTTCATTATTTTACTAATTTTACTAACTTTTTTAACTTTGGTTAAAGTGGCGACATTATCTATCTCGCTCACTCATGGCAAACATACCCACTATCCATCTTTCTCATCATTTTGCCTTAAAATTAAGAACCTATCTAGAGCTTGTGCGAATCAAAAACATTTTAACTGAGATAGCAAAAATCGGCCTACTTGAGGTTTTAATTTTTTTACTCTTTTTTATTGTATGGAACTAACAAGTATTTTACCATTTTAGAATCCTGATTAAATGCGCCAACTTTTGATGCCACTTGCCAAGGCACTCTTGTACATTTTTTTTAAAGGAGAGCCTGTCAAAGTCGACGGATGTTGAAAATTTTAAATTCATAGTTAAACAAATAGTCTCAATTCTTGGAAACTTGAGGCAATTGTGTCATTATTTTTTATTGGGATTCTAGAAATGTTATTTAGGATTACGTTTCCAAAGTTCAATTGAACAAAAATAAAAAAGAATAACCACAATAACCGAAAAATGGTACAGTTTGATAAAATTTCTAGGTTTTTCTTAAAATGCCCATAATTTTCAAACTGCATGGGATAGATTTTTTTTCTGATTTTTCTCGTGATGGTTATGATCAATCCTATCACCCCGTTTCGGCTTGACGTTGAGTTTTGGGACACCCTGTATAGTTTTAAAAATGCCAAATGCCTTTTTACACTTGAAACGGTTACAACATCAAATTCAGTATTTCATAATTGCATTCCTATATAATTTTTTTAGTACACTACAGAGCCATATTTCTTTTTTTCATACAGTAAATTTACCAAATTAATGAAAAATATTTGACAGCTATTTGCAACGTTATCAACTTACAGAATACGCGCTCTTAAATCGTGATATTCGCTATTACGTTGTTGATTTTATTTATTTGTAGTTTTTAGGTAGATTAAGTTATAGCTTAGGCTTGAGGTTTTCATCCTCATTGTATTGTACAAGAATGCTCGCTTCAGGTATGTGATGCTTAGCTGTCATTGAATAATAAGCTTTATTGTTAGTGAATTAAAGTGTAAACTTACATGAGAGTCGTCTAAAGACGAATGTCACTAATGAGACGTGATCAGCATCTAACAAGCATTCAAGATAAATTAGTTTATTTTGATGTTCATACAATTTTGCACTTTTTGACACTGACAATATAGGTTACTATTGCGTGCTCTGAGCGTTAGGTAATCAGACTTTATGTGATGTTTTAGAAAGGTACTTGTTAACTAGGGCTTAGCCCATATTATAAGGCAGTCAATCCACTGTATCTGCTAGTTTCTGTAACTACGATAGTCTGGTTACTAATTCACATACAATACCTAAACTTCTATATGTATAAGTTACAAAAGAAAAGCGATTATAATCGTTACCATCTTCAAAATAGAGTTGAAAATGTAAATGGCATAGCAAGACATGATACAAAATAGTTTTCAAGTTTTTACGTAGGGTGATTATATTATCTCTAAATAGTTTTAAGCAGCAGATTAGAATTATGGATACATCTTACACTTTTTTTTATGTTTTAGAGATTTAAAATTGTTTGTGGTATATTTAGTTCAGAGTACGGAGAGGTCTCCGCGACCACTGATGACCTGCGGAAAATTCGAGTCACATAATTACATTGTTACTCGGTTGAAAGGCTTTACTTTACTCTCGGTTGGAAGGGAAAAGCTTGGTAGCTCTGCTCTCTAGCTACTGTCGTTGCTTGGATTCCGTGCTCTGTGATCCTTGTATGTTGATTAATTTTAATTACAAAATGATTGTTACTATTAAATCAATGCAAATTGAACTAAGATATTTTTCGTGGTCACGTTTTGATATAATCGCAGATTTCATAAACTTTTTTACTCATAATTTTAAGAATATAAAAAGACAATTGAAGAGATTCTTTCTATTTTAAAATAATCTGCAATTATGTCAAATGGGTCGTGTTATTTGTTCCTTATTTATTTATTTGATTGAATTAGCTTTTCTATGTGAAATAATGCCTATTAGCGTATTACCAAAGAAATTGTTTACTATAGTTACGTGTTTTGTTTTTTGTAATATTTATTGCTTTAAATTATTTTCAAATATGTAGATCATGTTTTCAACTGCTGGCAAGATTGTGGTATCAATGAAATATAGGGAGAAAAGGTAGGTACTGGCCTAGCGTAAAACGGAATTTCAATAGAGTGAATAGACCAGCTAACACTGATTTTGTTTCCACTGTTGAGTACGGCTTGGGCTTGGCCAGAACGGATTGAAACGGAACTAATCTTTTTATTTCTGACAACGTTTTAAAATCTTTGATATTTGATGTAAACAAAGACCGCAGTTTTGTTAGATTTATTATTGTGGCATAAAACTAACGTAATAAGTGAAAAAAAAACATTCAAAGTGCTGGCAGCGCGAAGACAGTGGCGACTTCCGGTTTTCTACATTTTTATGTCAAGCTGTACCTATTGTAACCCCAGCAGGATGATTTTCTTCATAGTTATAAGTTGTTATACCTTCAGTTGTTAAAGCAATAATTCTAATTTGCCTTATTAATTGTAATTTTATTCTAGTTTTTTGTAATTGTTGCCTATATGCAGATATTTTATAAGAAGATAAATGACGTAAAACCTATACCTACCTATGATTATATTATGAAGTTTAGGGTATCATTTTCGCCCGGAAATTGAATGAAGTTCTAATCGCCATAGCCAGATTAGTTAAACCGATCATGTTCGGCTAACCCAGGCAAAAGGTGGAATTCGAACGGAAATTCCTAATCGATACGATGCGCCTATGTATAGAGTCCACGCCACGACTTAGACCAAATCCTGCGGAAAATTCGTGGTCTTACATTTTTTAAATGCTATTTGATATAATGACAGACACTAGCGCCGAGTCAAAAGGACTATAGTTGTGGTACGTGGTACGGACTTCAGTACCTAATGGGGATGGCAACTGGGGAACTAATGGCGCTAGTATAGCTTGTTCCGAGAGTTCAAATCAGTTCAAATCTTAAAGGTACTTCAAAATAGTACTACCTCATTGGTCGGATTAGGACTAAGCTATGGTGGCGCCATCTACAATTAGCTTTGACCGGCCTTCCCAATTGCATCTGCGGCCGTATTATGACGTCTTAAAACCAGGCTTGTGCCAGTGAGTAAAGGAGATAGAGCTATACAAGTCTAGCGCCATCTTGTTCACTCGCTGGAATAAGGCTGGTTTTAAGACGTTGTAATACCCCCCCCTGGTCAGCCATTTTGTTACTCCTTGCCAGCAGTTGCCTACAAATTCGCTTGTATCCGCTAACACTAGTTGTTACTGTAAATAAGCATTATTCTATTCCGTTTCTACATTCTAACGTTTTGTATTCCGAGGCAATAGTTCGTTGATTACACAGACATTGTACAAAATATATTATTTTTTAAATCATTCTAGTTTTATTTTTAGTTGTTTCAACTGATTTGTTACCACCATGCCATAAGGAACACCTTAGCGGGCTAAGACTAAGGCCCGCTTGCACGAACCCGAGTTATCTTTTAACTCAGAGTTAGTTGCCAACACAAGGTCAAATTGACAGTTTGTCATACAATATTGTTTTGACTGGCCTGTTAGTCTAGTGGTTAGTGACCCTGACTGCTATGCCGGAGGTCGTGGGTTCGATTCCCACCCAGGACAAATTAATGTTTGTGTGATGAGCACGATCATTTGTTCTGTGTCTGGGTGTAATTTATCTATAATATGTATTTAGAAATATATAAGTATGTTTATCAGTTGTCTAGTACCCATAACACAAGCTCTGCTTAGCTTGGGACTAGATGGCGTTGTGTGATAGTTGTGGAATATTATTATATTATATTATTGTCAATTTAACCTCGTGTTGGCAACTAACTCTGATTGAAGATAACTCGGGTTCGTGCAAGTGGGCCTTATACTATCAATAATTTGTGAGCTAATGACATAATCACAGTTTATCCATTTTCCATGATCATGGCACTTCCTTACTCCTTCTTCGTTTAAAAAAAAGATAACATTGCCCCACACTAAGAATTTCTCCTTCGTCGTGGGTGTGTTTACAAACATAGTAATTCACATACACTAACACCCAGACCAGGAAAGGGTTTTTAGCGTGGTAAAATCATCATTTTAGTCAGACTCGTACTGACTAAAATCCACGGTGTCCTTCTTCCTCGTATCGATGTTTAAATGAGCTTCGAGCAAAACTGCCACATTTACGGCATTTAGAGTTTGCACGTAGAATTAATCGGAGTACAAGTGAGGAGGTGGGCCATCGTTTGTGCTGAGGCTCCGCAGTCGCAACGGTGGTTCTTCAATAGCCCTTTACGTTCCAGGTTCACAGATAGCTGATGAGAAACTCCCGCGACTCCTTGTAATGTTTGTTTAATATTTGAATAAGGGGTAAGTAATAAAACACCAAAAATAAAATTTGATCCATATAATACACAATAAAATAATAATTATTGCAATAATATAATAGAAAACAAGTTAATCGTTGTTTATTAAATAGATTTATTTAAATATAGTCTCGCCTTAACTAATGTGGTTGCACGTAGGGTGGCGCGCGGACTAGAGGGCGCTAGTGGCGCTTGCGCAGTGACATCACATTTGTTGGAAAAAAAACTTTAATAAATGAAATATTGCTTACATAGCAACAGTAAGAAAAAGAAATAGTAGTTTTATTAAGAAAAAGATAGACAAAGTAAGGATTCAAAGTAATGTCATTAATCAACCGCTTACTGGCGCCCAGCGTGGGACACGCGGTGCTAATCACAAACGTTGCTTCAATAGCCTTTAAACGGATAGTTCTTGTTTCAAGCGATGGCTTTAAATATGTACCTAAAAATATGTCACGCCAAATTGATGCTTGTGTACATTAATTTAAAGTTGATTATGGCTCATATTTGTCAATATTATAAAATTAAAATATAGGTAAATTGTAAAAAAAAATATTTGAACAAAAACTATCCAACGAACGTTTGTCTGTAGTACATTATTGTACGAATCGAACTTCAGCCAACTAAACTACTTAGTCGATTAACAAAGCTTTCCCGACGTCAAATTTAGTTGACTGAATCGACTAAATAAACCAACTATTCGACTAAAGTCAAGATAGTCGAGTTACAACACCCGAAGCGAACAAAAAAATATATCCGATTTTAATTCTATACATTTGGTCAAAATATTAAAAAAAAGAAATGTACAATTAAATACTACAATTATATTTATATATAAGCTGTAAACACTATGACGCTCTATTTGTTACAAATCAAAGTATAACTTTTGTGGTGTGTTCACTGATTATATGTATATTATTATGTGGCCAAATATACCATAAAACGTGGTTGTTCTGTATGGTAGTATTCCAAGGACGTGATAGCTACACCACCAGAGGACCGATGATATTGAATAGATTTTCAACGTTATCCTCTAGAACATAAAGTTGAAAATCTTTTAAAGACCACTTGGCTAGAGCCTCTGATCGCAATTGCGGACCGCAGTGATACCATTTTCTAAAAAAAACGTATGTTCAGGCGATTAGTTGCCTACTACGGAAGCAGATACGGCCGTCTTTGGATTTGTACCTTTTTGAAAATACAAAGTAGGGTTATTTGAAAATCATAGTTGGACTAAAATCTTATGACTTATTTGTACTTACATCAGAAACTATTATACAACAGGACTTTGGATTAAATAACGTTTTTTTTTTGAGAAAATTTTCACACTATAATGTCGGTAGTGGAAAAGACATTCGAGACTTTTCGTGCTGTTGAATTATTATCAACTTTCGGAGCTGAACTGAAAGTTGAAAATCCAACAAGTTTCGAACTCTTCCGACACTATTTTTCTATAAAAGTCGGCCATTTTTGTTTTGCATCTACAAATAATCAGTGAACGTATCTATAATAACTATGTATGTATATTACAAATAAAAACTTGCGCTATTTGTATTGCATTTTCTGTCACTTAATATTATAATATACACGATATTTACAATTACATAGAAATCGTATGCTATTTACTATTGATTGTCAAATAGGAATACAACCCCAAACTGTACAGTGCGATCTTTTAGACTCTGTACTTATGTGCTTTAGAACTTTATAAGTAACTATAGTGGCTTAGTACGTGCTTCGCTACTTTGACAGCAAAATCCCCATTTACAAAATGATCCGCCATTTATTAAATTTATTTGGAAGAAAAATGTGATGAAGAACCGCTCGATCGATTTTGTGCAAACTTCACATCAACCATCTGCTAATAGTCCGAACAACGCGTAAACATTTGGTTTGATATTATATGATTGCATCGCATGTTTCTCCAATTTTCTCGCTTTTCTTGCATGTGTGCATATGCATGAGCCCTCATGCCCTCCCGCCCGGGAGGACTGCATCCTGCATATAAGCCTGGATTTTTGTCGCCGAATTAAAAGTATATATTTTTAACAACATTTAAAGTTGTATCAGTAGGCGAAATGCTGTTTTTTATCTTTTACAAAAGACAAGGCTTTTAAGCAATTACTGAAGTAAACTATTATTTTTCCGACATCTTAAACTGATTTCTAAACAAAACTGTGCGGTAGGATTTTAAAATATAATAACTCGCAAATATTAAGTACACACTTAATAATTTAACTTTTTTTTTGTTCTTGTCCACAAAAGTACACAGTCCAACCAAAACTCAATTCTCAACCCAATACGTAAAGTACATATTGTCAAAGCTACACTGCTCGGATTAGTTACAAATAATGTGGAGGTCTTACTTCATTGGTGCACATCATTTAAAAGGAACTGAGTACAAAAAGGCGACTTTTGTTACTCAATTAATTTCAATGAAGATATTACCGGCTGCAAGGAACTTATTGTCACTATAAATCACTCTCGCGCACCCCCATACATCTTCGTAGCACTTAACGGTGTAACAAAAAAACACAACCAGAGGCCTTATCACAAGATTTCTGTATTTCAAGTACAGTCACGAGCAATAGTATGTAAACACTAAGCAGTATTCAAAAGCGATGTTCTGCTACCATATTGATTAAACTTTTGCCTTTTTCATTAGACTTCTGTTTTGGAAGCCATACTATTACGAAATAAGTCTTATTTCAAATTGGAAACCAGTATTTTACGAGCAAATCATGTTTGAATTTTGTTAAGTGTTTATATGTTATTGCTCGTGACTGTACACACGATGAAAATTGAATAAGCTAGTCCAGTGAACGAACGAGGAATTATTCTTTTCCATAAAATTAACGTCAAAGTTACATTTATCCGTCAAAATACTTGAAAAGTCATACCATCTTTGAATCTTTTTCTGTGTGGGGTAAATTATGAAATAAGTCCGATTATCTTTTGCCATCAGGGCCGCGGCAACCTCCTAAGACATTCTCACAAGCCCGCTGCGTATATTCCTGATGGTAATGGTAATTCTGTGCACCAATAAAGCAACACCTGTATAGCCGCGAACGTTATTTTAAATGTGTATACATGGTGTTCAATGTTTACAGTCTGTGATTCACAAATGGTGTTCATTTTATAAAGAAATAACCAATTTTACTTAAGATAGAAACGATATTTTAAATATCAAAAGAAAATTTGGTATTTCATTTGTTTGAGAGACGTACTCTAAAAAAAAACAGCTTAAATCGTATTTTCTGTTGAATTTTCGACTCTTAGCTTTTTGCCGAAAGTTGAAAATCCAATAGAGCTCGATATAAAACGTTAAAACGGGTTTTAGTCCAAAAGTACGCATTTCATTACCCGACTACGATGAAGCCATAAATAAGGGTAATAACAGACATACATGTTTTAATGTTTGAATGGAACCTTCAATTAAAGTGCTATGTTCTTAGGTACTAGTGTAGATAAATACTACTATGGCTCATTCCCAAAGTAAATAAACAAATATTTTTAATTTAAAACTTTCTCCGATTGGTCTGCCAACTATACGCATGAGAGCAGTGGTGGCTCAGTGGTATCGGACTCGACTTACGATTTGTAGGTCGTGGGTTCGAAACTAGCCAGGCGCATTACTTTGTGTAATTTATTTCATCACCACTGCTCTTACAACGTGAAGGAAAACGCCGTGAGGAAACTGGTCCTAGAAACTAAAATTCGAAGACATGTGACATCTACCAACACGCGTGGTAGATTACAGCCCACTCACAGAGAGGACGCCAGTGTCCCAGCAGTGGGAACACTTATAGGCTGTTGATGACATAAAGTCGAAAATCGATTAAAGGTTACGCTATCACTTAGCAACTCTTTAATGGATTTTCAACTTTATGAGCTTAAATATTAAGTTTGAAATGCATAGAAATTCCTCCGACCAATCAGAGAACAGTTCCGCACCGTAGTCAGGTCATTCGCGATCACAGAAACAACTAGTATATCCCAAAATATATCACTATGACGTCACAACTCCGTACTAAATGTTCCTTTAAAATCTACTAAACGCTTTTTGTTCCAAAATATTCATATTTTAAGTTTACTATGAACTTGTGCCTGTTAATTTACCTCTAAAATAAACCTTGTCTTCATAACAATAAAGGTCAGAATAAAATTAACCATATGTCGATGAAAATAAAGTTCAAAATCAGAGGTGAAATAGTAATAAACAGGCATAGTTATCTATTATCACGCGAAAAGCCTTCGTAACACCGTTTTTTTAATACTGCACGGCCTTTGACTATTTACATAAAGGTATATACGGTCACAATGGGTACGGTGTCCGGCACGTAAGTTGGCAAGAGTCGTTAGATGCGCAGAAGTCATTTTGTAGATCTCTTTGGTGGTCATGCGGGTCGCGGGGTATGAGGTAGTGCCGATCCGAGCACGTGATTGGTGCGTCACTCGTCTGTGCCCCTCGCACAGTATACGCGCTCTCGCTTACACTTGTGTGCCGCTAAATGCGATGCGCAAACTTACCCCCACTACACTATAATCTTGCCAACTTACGTGCCGGGTACTGTTCGGTTAGACGATACAAAATTTGGACAGAAATGCTGAACAGTCAGCCTATGCTGACTAAATTATCGGCTGAAACCATGCTGAGTTCAGACGAGAGTGAAGCATTTTGACAACCGTCTCAGCCTTAAGATAGTCGGCATAGTCAGCATTCGCCATTTTTTTTAGTGCTGTCAAGATTTTGTATCGGCTAACCGTACCAAATAACTTAGCTAGGGAAACTCCAAAGACGCGAATCAAATTAAAAAAAACAAAAACTTCAAATCAATATTATGATGAATGAGAAATTGAGTTTGTTTGTTACAATTTAACTCCTATAAAGCTGGACTAGCGGTCTACCATAAAGTCTTAAACGAGAGTAATACCAGTGTGAGAACGAGATAGCGCTAGGTGACTTGTATAGCTCTGTCTCTTTCCCACAGAGGAATTAATGTCGCTTGTATATAGGGTGACTGGTAATTAGTGTACGATACTTAAACACATGATTGTGCTCATGATAACAAACAACTTTTATTATGGGAGCAAAGCCGAAATCGTGAAAAAAGTATCAGCTGTTCAGTACATTAAACAAACATAAATGTACTGAACAGCTGATTTTTTTTCGCGTTTCCAGGTTTGTTCCCATAGTAAAAGTTGTTTGTTATCATGAGCATAATCACGTGTTCCAGTATCGTACACTAATTACCAGTCACCCTATATATAATTTTGTAGAAAATAAGTATCTATCAAAACTCATCACTTAAAAGTTTCCCTAACTAATAAATCGAACCCTGCAGTTCAATGCACGCGACTCACCACGACCAAGACTTTGTCGTTCAAAATTATGCTGTATTTCTTACTCTATAAAGACTGTTTTAACGTTAACAAGTAGTCAGGGAGGTGATCACATTGAGAGGTAGTTCGTTTATTTTATACTCGCGGTTTTGTATGGACTATATTGTTTTTGTTGATGTCAGTCAGAAACTCAGTCTTATGTCAGGCACTTTAAATACAATTTTTTAGTGGGCAGATATGAACAACAACTTTAAAAAAAACTTTAGTTTGTACAAGCTTTTACAATATTTTGCTGGTTTATGATAGAAAATGGGGGAGGCCTATAACCTATAATAGGCGATTCCGGGCTTAAATGATGATGATGAATACTGTTTTCTAGAAATGTGAAGGGTATTAAACACACTCAATGATCATTTTATATGTCAGGCCTGTTGGTCTAGTGGTTAGTGACCCTGACTGCTATGCCGGAGGTCGTGGGTCTGATTCCCACCCAGGACAAATGTTTGTGTGATGAGCACGATCATTTGTTCTGTCTGGGTGTAATGTATCTATACTATGTATGTATTTAGAAATATTCAAGTTTATCAGTTGTCTAGTACCCATAACACAAGCTCTGCTTAGCTTGGGACTAGATGGCGTTGTGTGATAGTTGTGGAATGTTGTTATTATTTTTTACTACAATACCTTTCCAGAACATATGAATAAAAATTGTCTACATTGCATCATCTGCCTAGCCTTTTCCCAACTACATTGGGGTCGGCTTCCAGCCGAACCAGATGCAGCTAAATATCAGTATTTTACATGGAGCGACTGTCTCCTGCATTACACGAACACAATAGTAAGTCCGTATGAGCATTTGGAATATTCTTTTTTTCCCATTTCATTTCAACTCATTTATTTTAAGCGCACGTTTTTTTTATCGTGGTAAAATTATCATTTAGGATTCCTCCAACCCTGAGTGGAGTGCAAAGGACACTCAGTCTCATACCGATTAAAATCAAACACCCTGGGTGTTCCTTGAATAGCCCTTTTACGTTCCAGGAGCACAGTTACCTATTTACACTCCCGCGAGCCTACAAACGATGTTTAAAGATATTTTTTAAACGTTGTTTATAGCTAAACATAGTTCTAAGCTAAAGTCATTGTTAAATCTGTCTACTAAAACAACCGTGGGTAAATCTTGGAGCAAAACAACAGTCATTTCATCTCGTCGATAATTCCAGTCGCGTGCACAAAACTGTACCTTAAGTAAGCAGTAATAAAATACAAAAGCGATCGTGCCGTCTTTCTCTAAAGTTTTATGTTATTTTATCAATATAATTATATAATATAGTGTAGTTACGTTGAACAACGAGGACAATGTGGCATCTCTCACTTTTTCGCTTGCTTTTTTATTAAAATTATTTTTTTATTGCTTATGAAATGAGTCTTTTATTTTGTGACGGTATGACGTTGAGTAGACGATAGACTTTTATCCGCAGTTTAGAAGAACAACTAAGGGAGATTGTTGATGGCGCGATGCGAATCAATTCGACCGATTTCAACTACAAATGAAAATCAACCTTATCACTACGACATATGACATAAAAGGTGTGGTTATCTTAAGGTAGATAACCACACCTTTTATAAAAACAAATCTCGCTCGTCACGACGACGTAAGTTAGTCAAATTGCATCATTATTATCATAGTAGCAAGGACGATTTCTATGTTTAGTTAGCAAATCGCACGTATCGCGTCATGCGATCAAGCAAGCTCTTTAACAGTTGAAATAAGTCAAATTGCAAGCTTAAATAATAATTGGTTTACTATTTTAGAGCTAAGATGTCACTATGAAACACAGACTCCCAAATATATACTAATAAACATGTTCAATAATATTTCACTCTTTAGATTGGGGTAGTTAATCAACAGGATACATTTCAGAGATATTTATTGTTAACAAAATAGTTCATCGTCTACTCAACGTCTATTAAAACTTGAATTACAGATAAATTATTTAACGTTGACTATGGTAACAACTTCCCTAATAACAAACTTTCATATAGGGTGCTTGTACACGGCGCATGTAACCCGCGCAAGTGCCTCAACATGCTCAAGCTTCATGCGCCGTGTACAAGCTCCCCGCGGGTAACTTGATCAAGTAGATTGCGCATGTTACTCGCGCGGGTAACCCGCACTTTTACTTGCGCGGGTTACCCGCGCCGTGTACAAGCACTCTAACATTCAACTGCAAAGAATTTTCACGCCCTTTGGTGGTACATCACTAACAAAGGGGTAAGTTTTTGATGCTTACCATACCATTTTCAGGGCATAGCTAAATAATTTTCCTGTAACATTACAATGATTTTCAACTATATAAATACCAACTGATAGTTTACATTTGTTTGATGATCAAAATACACATTTTGTAGTATACCTGAGCGAATAAAAAATAGTCTGAAGAAGTAAGCTCCACACATTTCCCTATGGTCTCTGAACGGCTAGCTGATCCAAGTTTCGGTGTAAGCAGTGATGATGGTGGGGCGCGCGCTAGTCGGCGGGGCGCGGCGGGGGCGCGCGGGGGGGGAGGGGGGACGCGGGCATGCTCCAGCTTTCACTGTTGCCCCATCTGTGGACAGTAATGTTACTTGTAACAATTTTGCTAAATATTCATCATCTGCCTAGCCTTTTTCCAACTATATTGGGGTCGGCTTCCAGTCGAATAAGATTCACCTGAGTGTCAGTATTTTACATGGAGCGACTGCCTATCGAACCTTCATATCCCAGTAACTGGGAAATACGATACCCCAAGGTAGGAATGGTTGTCAGATTTATGAACTTCTGACTAAAGCGGATTTCAGACTACGCTATACTATTGTGCTATTAATTATAGCAAAAAAGGACCTAATGTTGGTAAGCCAATAATATATAGGATGACTGGTAATTAGTGTACGATACTCAAACACGTGATTGTGCTCATGATAACAAACAACTTTTACTATGGAAAAGCCCGGTCAACCAGATATTAGACATAATAAGTCGTAACCTAGGAATAATTCGCATAGAGCTAAAAATTGGCAGAGACGTTAAATACCCACTTTTAAATACATACAGCTCTATGCGATTTATTCCTAGGTCAAAGGTCTTTTTTGACTGCTCAATAGATGGCGTGGACGTCGAATTAGAAGTCGCTATGATTTCGTTACATGCACTATGCTATATATAGGTACGAGCCTGGATGAATCAAGTAAAGTCCGGTTGAGCAGCACACAACCTAGTAGAGGTTGACCTGCGAGATGCCAGTATCAAAAACAAAAAAAAAAAAAAAAAGGATGAATCAAGTTAACGTACGTCACTCCCTGTTATGTAGTATAGAAGTTTTAAGAAAGTATTTACTCCTTGTTAGTACAACCTCGATATTGATATATTAATTGAGCATCATTGCTCAATCCATAAATTTAGCCCCGGCTGTAATTTCTAGATTTTGGCGTTAATTGAAATTATCTTTATTTATGCAAGAAGCTTTAATAAAACACTTTACGCGTCGTCTTTTTACAAACTAGATGAGGCTGATGTTTCGTACGTGAATACCCTGAGAAAAAACAGCCGAAAAAAACTCAGAGGTCAGTCTCTATTTAAAGTCCAGATATTTTAGAGTCGATTATATTTGGTCAAGTCATATGAGCAAAGTGCAGATAAGCGTCTGAGATGATGTTTTGAAGAAACACTCTTCGTTTGACGTTTTGAATTCAGCAAAGTTTTTGACAAGAGTTTTAATTACATTTGTAAAAACGTGTTACAAAAAAAGGTGAATAGTTTTACGCAATCCCCATAGATTCCCTTACATATCTTTGATAGAAACAGCACGCGTAGCATGGCGATTCTATCTCTATTCTACCAAGAAAAGACAAAGTTTTTTATCGTTATTTTTACAAAAAATCTACTGTTTTTATGCACAAATATGACACCATTCGTACACTATTGAAGAAAAGAACGTTTATTTTTCACATTTTGTACATTACCATGCTTAAAAAGATAAAAATATTTCTACGTTTCGTTTTGTCTATTCTTTCGTCGACAAAACCACTTTCTACGGCGCCATGCTACGCCTGCTAGTGGATTATGGTGCAAGCGTATCCCAGACAGACACAAGCTACATATAATAAGATGGGTCGCTCACCTATGCTGTAGATGATGTTGATGTGGGCTGTCTCTCCGCGCTGCAAGGTGATGCCACTTCACGTACCCGCTGAGGCGGCGCTTCACCAGCCCCGCGAGCGAGTGTAGCCAGCCTGCGACCGAGCTGCATCGAGACGCGACCAAAACCCGCGCACTACACAACGCTCTGCCCGCTCCGTTTTGTACTGACTCTTTGGTTGTGACGCTCAAAGTTTCGAATTTTCAAACGATGTGGTTTCACATCATTGATGGAATGAATTCATTGAGAAACAATGTTCTAAAAATGATGCTAAAGTATAACCGCCTTACCACAAAAAGATAAGCATTTGTTGAGCGCTTGTCTAAAAAAAGTGTAAAATTGACCCATATCAACGCGTAATGTCGTTTTGACATTATAATCAAGTGTTTAACGATCTTTCTTGTGGTAAGACGGTAAATATTTTGTTAAAAAACATAATGCCACTAAAAATGCATTATTTTTTTATTCTTAAAACACTGGTTTTGAATGCTGTTGTGTGCTTAGTGCCAGTTTTTTACGTTGACGCGATATTAACGTTTATACGCGTTTGACCCTCTCATTGGTTGAGAGTTCTCACGACCTTGGAGCGGACCAATAAGAGCGCCGAACGGAATAAAACGTTACGAACGCGTCAACGTAAAAAAACTCGCACTAAGCACACTGACGAATTAAAGTTGCGTTTGAAAATTCGATGTTTTTATTTTTTATCACTCGAAAGTGAATTTTTTGCAAAAAAAATCTAGATTTGTGTAATTGTCTGTGAAAGATGTTAGCAAGACTATTCTTTTATTACCAACGCAATATTCCTTTTTTAAACCTGTAGGTTTTTTTTTAATCTTGCTCACTCTTCATTCCAGTGAACGAATGAACCAAAGAGTCGGTACTGTATGCCTGCTAGTTAATGACAGCGAAGCTACCATGATGATGAGATGAACAACAGCTGTCTCACGCACACCTCGCCAGTAAAAGCCACGTTATTTACTATACAAGTGGATAGCTTACAAGAATGACTGATAAAATTGTGCTTTGTGCAATGGTGAAAAAGCTCATATTGACTTGGCTTTTTTTCTTGAAATTATAGCAAGAAATTAGTATAATTCAATCTTGATCTCGAATTTTGTCTGTACACAGTTTACCGCCGAATGTTCCAATCGAGATTGGGATTGGTACAGCTTAGCCAAAACGGATTGAAACGGAACTAATCTTTTTGTTTCTGGCAACGTTTTAAAATCATTGATATTTGATGTAAACAAGGACCTGCTTTGTTAGATTTATTATTGTGCCATAAAACTAACGGAATAAGTGAAAAAAAAAATCATTCAAAGTGCTGGTAGCGAGAAGACAGTGGCGACTTCCGGTTTTCTAAAGTTTTTTGACAAGCTGTATACGATATTAGTTTTGGGAGCCAATCAATGTGTTTTTGAGCAAGAATTGCGCAAGTACTTTGGCAAAACTTTTTGAACTTTGCACGTACTCATAATTTTAGAAACCGAATCCTATTGTTGGACGAATTTGAACCTTAATTACTTACTAAAATCTTTTAACAAATAAATCAACCTGAAAACCATCCACTTCCAAAAAACAAATCGTTGCGAAAATATCTCGAAATAAAATACAAATACGCAAATACTTTAGCAACGCTTCCCAAAGCGATACGTACCCGCAGTATACAAGTGTAGCCCTTATTAGCTAGGTGTTAGGGTCGTGTTTAGTGTAGCGAGGCATGTGACAGAGCTACTATGGGCAGGCGATGTGTGGGACGCGGAAGGACAGCGGCAAAGCATAGACACGTTGGAAGGAACTTTTCAGGATATAAGAAATGACATGATCAGTGATCACTAATACTTGTCTTTAACCGATTTTCAATTTTATGTTCTGCTGTATAAAGTTGAAAATCTATTAGAAACTACGTCAGAAACGAACGAAAGCGCTGCGTAGTCTTTAATCGATTTTCAACTTTACGTTTTAGAACATAAAGATTGTTACTTTTCTCGTTTACCACTCGTGTAGGCGCTTAGAAGTCAAAAATATTGTTTACATGGAGACAATTAATTTGCATAGATAGAAAAGTTCCGTCAACGTGTTACAACAATATGACATACATCAACAAGTCGGTAAGAAACATTTGGGAGAACAAACAATTTTGAAAAGCTGCAAACTTAACACACACATATTTCAAAGACCATCAAGCTGACATGAGCAGGACGACAAAACATTCCCGTCTCGCTTTCTTATAACCAAAGCGTTTTCATAATTTTATAACAAAATTGCGCACGCGCATATGTCAGATCGGTTGGTCACGACACTTGTTCCGTAAGAGACCACACGTCCTACTGACGTGGTATCAGCTTGAAGCGATCAATTTATCGCCGAGAAAGAGCTTATTTACGGGAGCTTGCTCTTGACGCAATTCATGGGAATTGCAATTTTTACCAACTAAAAATCATCCTATTGCTACTATAGTTGGTGCCAGTTAAGATGGCAATAGCGGGCATTGACCCCTACCTAATAAGTCCTCGTATAGGTAATGTCATAAGCTCAGAATTAGAATTTTTATAAAATACCGAATAAATTAGTAAGTATATTGTGAGGATACAAGTATCTAAGTATTCATAAGATATCAAAAAAATGATAAAAATATTTCACCTATACCTAAGATTTTATATTATTTTTATATTTAAGACTCACAAGTAAACACTATCATTTCACAGAAAAATGCTAATTCTGATCTTATGTCATTATACGAGGACTTATCAGGCAAAGGTCAATGACCGCTATTGCCATCTTAACTGGCACCAACTATACGATATACTGATGCAATTCGACTGACTTACGTCGCCGTGGCGAGCGAGCTTTTAATCGGTCGAATGCGTCGCATCGCGTCTCGTCGAAATGAGACGAATGACGTCGGTTTAACCTTTATTACAAGGCCATAAAGCTCTTTATGATCGGTCAAGTTGATACCGCGTCGACAGGTGTGGTCTCTAAGTATGTGTTAAGTTTGCTAAACATACAATGAGTGGGTTAGGTTATAAAGTAGATAATTTGCGGCTAAAACTCTAAACATTAATTTAGCACATTTAATTAATATGTCGACACAAAATTTTGATATCGAGTTTTTTAGATAGAGGTGTGACAAATCGATAACATTTTTATCGAGAATAAATTACTAATTAAATATATTAAAGTCAGTTTATTTTGCAATAAAAATATACAGCGAGATAGATGCATGATTATTTTCATAAAATTCATAGAACTTCAACAAGTTTTGATAAACGTCCAAAACGACTTACCTACAGAAAATACATCTTAAAAATAAATCGGTAAACAGAACATATTACATTTTTATATAAACGCGATACGCTATCCTTTATAGGTACCTTCTATCTAAAAACCTCAAAAAATAATTTCCAAACAGTTTTTCCGGCATCAAGCCTTCACTTCGGCTGCCTTACTTCGGCTGTGCGAAAGCATATAACCGCAAAGCACAGAGGGCGCGTCAAAAGCAATAATATATCCCATAACTTTATGGTTTTATATAATCCTCCGCTATTTACATCATGGAAGGGAAACAGACTGTATGAGAATGAGATGATTCGTGAAATCATTGCAATTGCGACTAAATGCGGATTATGTATAGAGTTTAAATTTGTTCGACACAAGAAATAGTCCGTCAGTGAAAGTTTAAAAAATAATGGACCCGTATTTTTTCTTTTCTAAGTCAATCAATATTTACAACAACGACGATATAATACTAGACTCGGATACACGATCTAAGGAACAAAAACTATTCTGTCAACTCACTGAGGTACTACGTAAGCGAGGGGGACGGGGTACTGCGTTGTGATTGGCTAATCAAGGTCTGTTCTGTCTCAACGATGTTTACGGCTCACAGGATTGGTCGAAATGAGACGGATAGACTTTTTTGCCTAATGTGTTGACAGACATCGGTCCCCTGTTATTAGGAGTCTAGTATTATATCGTCGTTGATTTAAAATGTTAAATTGCTTCAAAGCTTGAGAGTGGTGCCTTGTGACGTTAGACTCAGAAGCAAGTGAGGTATTGCCAGTTTTAAGTCGTATGATTTTCAATTTATGTTTACCGGAAAAAAAGAAAAAAGGCAGTTCAAATCTTTTTTAAATTTAACTGACGGAGTAATAACAATTTTTATCAGTCAAATATAATCTTTTGCACTAAGACCTTAACATTCGATGTGGTTAAGCCATAAGCCACATTAAAAGTGATATAGTATTTCAAAGTGTCGTTAGATTCGTAACAATTCTGTGCTGCTTATTCACAGTGTTCAACTTGTTTATAGTCAAAACTAATTTAAGACATATTGAATTGACATTTTTGGTTCGATTTTAGTTGTTCTTACTTCTTGGAGGATTTTTATTTGATGACTCAAATAAATACAAGCAGGTTTTTAAATAAATAAACGATAGAATAATTTAAGTTTTTATTTACTTAGATGGTGGTAATGCGTCTGTATTGCAATAATTTCACGCGTCTATACACACAATGCGTGCGGAGAGAGTGCGCGCGCGCGGGGCAGCGAACAACACGCGCTTTAACTCATAGACGTCATAGGCTGGCTGTACTCCTTCGTTACAAATTGTCATTGTCAATCATAAGTATTGTTACCCCAAGTTTACACACTAATATAGGGCAAGAAACTTGTCAAAAACATGTTTCAAAACTTTGTTTGTAAAATGTTTAAAACATTGTCTCTTTACATGTAAGAAAATATTAAATTAATTTAAAATATGGTTTATAAGATATTCAAAACATTGTTTCTAATATGTTGAAAACTTCGTTGGTAACATGTTCAAAACATTAATTAGGTATAGCATTAACAAAACAATATTTTAAACATAATTTCAAAACATTGATCTACAATGTTGTAGGTATGTTCAAAAACATTGTTTATAACATTCAATATAATTCAGAGCATTGTTTCAATCACATTCAAACTTTGCTTTAAACAATTTCCAAACGTTTTTTCAAACAAGTTTTCTCCACGTATTTTGAGATGTTTGGTTCTACAATTTCCACAACTTGTTTGTACCTCAAACAAGTTTCAATTTTAGTTTTTATAATATGTAGTATGTATATACATATAGGTATTTTTTTAAATAATGAATTTAATAATCTTGTTATAGTTGTATATGTATATATAAATCTAGGTACTTATTGTTTTTAAGTCAAACAAGTTGTGAAAATTGTAGAACACAATAAAGAAAATATGGACAAAAATGTTTTATGTTTTTGTGTAAACGTGGGGTAATTTTGGTAGTAGACAAACGATTGGAAGGAGATGAAACCTTCTGATCGCTTGCAGATCATATTATACTATAGACGAAAATTGGCCACATGATCATTTTCGTCTCATTGGCTAATGAAAGGCAACGTAGCTATTACATAATGCCGGATCCACACGTTGGCCGTGTTTGCCAAACAGAAGGAGACGGCGCTATACCAGAAAGCAAGAAGCAAATAATTCTATCTCGTTTCTTAGTATAGCGCCGTCGCCAGCGTGTGGATTCGGCGTAAAATATCATGTGCCAAATCGATAGTTCTTATATATTCTCTAAGTTGATTTTGTCACTAAATTGTCTCGTGAAAGTGATATTTAGATACTTTCATCTCTCACAAGTATAATCTAGTAATAAAATCACTCTGTTTCAGGAATCCGTAAATAAGACATAAACTGACTGCGATGAGTTCGGCACGTATTTAATGGATGGTTTTTCACACTATTTTAAATTCATGGAAAATATGCAATTATTTTTCAGTCAAGTTTATTTTAACATCTCCCGGGTAGTCCCCCCCGAGAGAAGTTAAAATAAACTTGACTTTTTAGAGCGAGAGAAGTTCCACTGTGGGAGCGAGATAGTGCTAGACGACTTGTATAGTTCTGTCTTTTTTCTACAATGGAACTACTTTCGCTTTTGAGGGGTCATCGTTGGCCTTCAGTTTCCTTTTTAAACTGCCAATATGCCTTTTCACGCAACAAGTTTGAAACCCAAGTATTTCCCACGTTCTACGTTCCCCACTAAAGTCCTCGCAAGTACTTACCCTGGTCGTCGTGATGGTGTTTGTGCTGCGCGGGCGCAGGCGCGGGTGCTTCGCCCCGGTACCCGTTGCGCAGTTCCGCGCGGGTTAAACTCTGGCTACGACCTTCTGATAGCCTGGAGAATATAATAGAAAGTCTTAGGACCAACTTTACAAGAAAAAATGGATTTTTTAGTGTTGCCCTACAATATGAATTAGTTCCTGAGTCGTGGCCTAGCTTATGCAACCAAGTATGCTATGTATTAAAGTTGAAAATCTAGTAAAGCTGCTGAGCGATAGCGTACGAAACAAACGAAAACGATCTGTAATCTTTGATAGATTTTCAACTTTATGCAATGGGGTCTAAACAGGGTCTAAAGTTGAAAATGTATTAGCGACTGCTGAACGTTAGCGATTGTCGCTTGCCGTTTGGCTATAGGGCCAATTCATGTATCCAATGATTAGTACACGTTTTTAATTAAAAGAAATAAGCAAAAAACAAGCAAATAAGAGACGTGATTTAATAATAAAATTTTAATCAGTTATTTTGACGCAAGGCGTAGTTAGAAACACCCTTGTCTCATAGAAAATGGATATGGAATGTCTGCCCGAATATTGCGCTGGGTAGGTATACTCTGCAGCTTGATACGTAAACATTTTAACAGGTTGTTTCATATTTGTAATGTACTAATTTATTAATTATAAAAATAAAAAAACTCGCCTAGAGGTACTTTAAGTCGGATACATTAAGTGGACCACTTTTGTAAGACTACTAAAAAGTCACGGTTTGTAAAAAACGTACGTTTATTAAAACAAACATATTTTTCTATCTAAGTAAAATATATAAAATATGCCTTACCTATCGTTGAGTAATAAAGGCGACGGTGGGTGCAACCTCTCATGTAGCGCGGGAGGCTCCAAATCCGAAGTGCTACCATTTGCTGAAATACGAAAGAAAAACTTAACAATACTTCTTGCAAAAACACACTTTTATTACACTGACAACTTATTATGAACCACAAAAATCAACGATTTACAGCTTGGCCAGAACGGATTGAAACGGAACTAATCTTTTTGTTTCTGACAACGTTTTAAAATCTTTGATATTGTAAACAAAGAACGCAGGTTTGTTAGATTTATTATTGTGCCATTAAACTAACGTTAAATAAATTAAAATCATTCAAAGAGCTGGTAGCGAGAGCACGGTGGCAACTTCCGGTTTTCTACTGTTTTTTGCCAAGCTGTAGTTTAGAAACTAACTAATGAAGGCCCAATTCCGCAACAATAATCCGGGCTTGGATGCTGGATGCAGCCTCATCCTTTCGCCCTCTGCATGCACATTCATAAGGGCGGGAGGGTGCATCCAACATTATTTATGTCATAGATTTTCGCAAAGTAACGCCTTATTCAATATAATTATATTTTCTTTTATGTATGTTTGTTGTTACCTTCATGTCCTAACATAGTGTGTTGTCGACTAGTCCTCGGTGGCGGTTCGGGCGACCGCCCTGTACTGTGTTCTCTACTTAAACTGAAAAAATAACAAGAATTAAGTAAACAAAGTCAAATTCTTTTTTACTTTCTCAATTATTGACCTAAGTTGTTAGAAGACGCTTAGTGGCCCCCCAGGGCCACAATAATAAAACAAGTAGAACTATGATTTCTCACGTGTGGGGTACAGACGCGCGAGGGTTCAACAAGAAAAGGGTACGAGAGAGGACGCATACGCGCACAGCGTGTCTATAGTAAGATTCATACCAACCGGCCGGATCCGGCGACATTTTACAATGCGGTAAAGAACATTGAAATCTATCAACAGTAAATACAGTTCATATTTGCTTGCAAAGTTATCTCCGTCGGCATTCCGCGACTCGTAGCGACGTGTCCCGTAAGTTGCATGCAAATATGAACTGAACTGTATTCACTGTTGACAGATTTCAATGTTGTTTACCGCATTGTAAAATGCCGCCGAGTCCGGCCGGTTGGTGGGAATCTTACCTATAGCAATACGCTAGGAGAAAACTGCGCCTTATTTGCTAAGAGCGGCGTCTCGTAGTGTGTTTCAAACACTTTACTTTTGATCTTAACCCTCGCCGCCCCGCGCTAAGCTACCAGAGCCTGTAGCCAAACGGCAAGCGACAATCGTTAACGTTCAGCAGTTGCCAATACATTTTCAACTTTATACCCCATCGCATAAAGTTAAAAATCTAGTAAAAACTGCTGAGCGATAGCGAACGAAACAAACGAAAACGATCTGTAATCTTTGATATATTGTCAACTTTATGCAATGGGGTATTAAGTTGAAAATGTGTTAGCGACTGCTGAACGTTAGCCAATGTCGCTTGCCATTTGGCCATAAAGACCATGTCTCACAGCGACAAGATCAAACACGTAAGTTTTTTTGGAACGAAGTTCCTTATCGCGCGTTGTGAAAGGGGGCTAGACGGAAAAAAATTCTTACGAAAAGCTGGCACGACACTTTTTTGCCTCGCCCCGCACCTCGCGCCTGCACCCCGCGCCCCGTACCCCTCACTCAACCCCCGTTCCTCGTGACTCTTGTCGTATTGCGGCGTGCACATGTTTCTCTGTCTCTCTCTCTCTAATAGAAAGCAAGCCAGATATTTTCGTTTCGTCTTTCTATTTCGCATTGAACAGTGTGGTGTTGCGACGATTATTTTTGTTAACTTCGTTCCATCCGGGTGTCCCTTGACACCTCTCAAGTTTTTTTTTCACTTTCAAACGTACCTTCTATGTCTAGGTGTCGCATGAAGGTCAACTCGCGATCTTCTCTGCTGGTTCTGATGATAAAACCTCTGCAGTACTATTGGACTAGTGTTCCCGGAACTCTGCGAAAAAACATTAAAACAGTTGATTTACAACTTTATGTTCTATACACTAAGTAAATTTTACCTTATGGTCAAATCACACCTCGACGCTGCGCGCACGTTTCAAAAGAGCTACTCAAAATGTAACTCTATTTACTACACGAAAGGATACACATTTCGCAACGCAGCGCAGCGCTGCGTTTTATGGTAAGCGTCCACAGGTCCGCATCGTACGTATCGGACGCATCGCATCAAACGGATTTCTGTGACGGCAGCGTTCGGATTGCCGACGCAAGTATCAGCAATCGGATTGCCGATGCCCCCTTCATCGCTTCTACTGATCGGCATTTAGTATGACGTCATCGGTACGCATCGCATTAAGGCATTGCTGATGAGCCGTCCGTACGATGCGGATCAGTGGACGCAGTTGTATGAGTTTTCTTACAAGGCAAACTAAAATCCGTTACGTACGATACGTCCATGCGATGCGGTCCTGTGGACGCACACCTTTAGTAGCGGCTCAAAATCTAACTTTAATTAGTACACGAAAAGATACACTTTTGAAATATCGTTGCGTCACGTCTCGGTGTGTGCTGACGTTTAGTAACAACACACATGAACAAATGATAGTTATTCATATAAATATAGTATTTAATTTGCAGTACAGATCCAAAAATAATGATTAGTCATACAAGATTCAACTGTATGATTATGTGTCCTAAGTTGATTTTACAATGACAAAACTGTATGATATTTTTAGTAACATACCGAATAATTATGATAAGTCACACAAATTTCAGCTGATTTTGAAAAGGTCATATAACAATTTTTTATTTGAAGTAGCTAATGTGTAAACAAATGTAACTTTATAACTATTATACTTAAGTTGATTTATTAATGTCAAGAAGGTGGAAATTTTTAATTGATCTAAAAAAAATTACGAAACTAATCATGAATTTAATCATTATAAGTTTGTATGATGGAAAGTTTTGTACCATCATAAACATGTTGGTTGGCAATTCTAAAGTATTATATTGCTAATCAAAAGTTTCTAATGTATGATTTTTTAACGAGGATTCAGTCGTCGCAATCTACCATTCATTACTAAGGCGAAAACACACGGTGCAAAATATCTGCGATGCCACAGCGTTGTTTTACAAAATATCTTCATTTTATGAAAGCTTAATTTGCTGTTAAACTAATGAACCATGCAGGTTTCCTGGACCAAAATCATTAATATAGGTTGTAGTTTTCATCAATATTAGATAGATCACAGATAACTTGAAAGTTATCTTAAATTCGTAGGCAAGGATTATCCAGGGCTTTAGAAGTAAAAGAAATGTTTCGATCGGCGTATACAGGGTCTGTTTTTTATTTATATTGTTCAAAAGGAAGAAATCTGAATCTTTAAGAGATACGGGAAAACATTCCAAGGAAGCTCTTTTCGCTTGATGTTAACAATTTTGGCTTTTTTATTTTTTTGGTCAAGTGAGAATTGTCCACAGAAATTAGTGAAATTGGCCAATTTTTTTGTAAGGCCGTTCGACTCTGTTTCATATAAGGATCATTTAATTGTACCGGAAGAAAAAAAAATTGACCAACTTCCACCCGTCCCGACTGTTTAACGAATTTTTCTTTTGGCCTGTTTCACTAATTTTTGTGGACAACTCACACTTGACCAACTACTGGCTCGAGTTAAAAAAAATCTTTTGAAGTTGGATAGTCCATTTATCAAGGAAGACTATAGGTTATAAAACATCCCACTACGACCAGAAAGAGACGAGTAGCGGGGTTAAAACTACAAGGAACAGCTAGTCTCTTGTAAACCTATAGAAAACTATATGGGGCCAAGTAATGCTGCGGTAGCACTGTGGCGTTTTGCCAAGATCAGGTCCTATAGACAAACAGACGACGACAGCAGACGACAATCGTTATCGCTCAGCAGTCACTAATATATTTTCAACTTTATACCCTAGCGCATAAAGTTAAAAATCTATTAAAGACTGCTGCGCGATAACGAACGGAACAAACGAAAACGAACAAACGAATTTGTGAACTTGAATGGATTTTTAACTTTACATGGGTATAAAGTTGAAAAAACTTTTTTTTAAAAAGTACCGACTTCAAAAACAAATACAAAAAAAGTTTAAAATAACCTTTCTTTCGGAAGTCGGTGGCTTTGATTTTTATTATTTCATTGACTATTGCCACCGACTTCCGAAAGAAAGGTTATTTTAAACTTTTTTGTATTTGTTTTTGAAGTCGGTACTTTTTTTAAAAAAGTTTTTATTTTACCCTTTTTAGTTTATTTATTAAATATTCAACTCAAATTCTTGTAAAATACAAAGTTTTCTTACATGATGTGCACTAATCTTGTAATCCGTCACAACGAAAAAATCCGTATCTCTAAAACTACTGAACCGATTTTGATGAAACTTGCAGTGTACCCTAAGTTGGACAATACCTAGTACAACAAAAAAAGAATTACTTAAATCGGACTTGTAGTTCCGGAGATATGCGTGCACAAACATAAAAACATACATACATACATACACTTATAAAATTTTGTACATTTGTTCAGACGCTGATATAGACTAACTTATCCGAAAACTGGGCAGTTCTGATAATTATACTATATAAAGCTCGATTACCACTCACTCACTGACAGAATTGTTCTCCCAGATGGTGAAGGGGGAGGTGGGTATATTTTGACAGATTCGTATACAAGTCACTCTCGTGAGTATGGGAAAAATCCCAAACCTCCCCTTTTCGCCCCCCCTCTCCCCCCTCCCTATCGTATCTCGGAAACTAAGAGACCTGTGTTTTATTTTTTTACGGATTCGTATAGAGAAGGCTCGGAAAAGTAAAAACCATTTTTCAAAGTTCCCCCCCTTGCCCCCCTTCTCCCCCCTTTAGGCGGATCTCGGAAGTTAACAGACTTGCAACATTTTTTTTTTTCAGATTCATATCAAGGGGCCCAGAGTTGGTCAAAATATTTTTTCAAAACTTACCCCTCTCCCCCCTTTTACCCCTCCCCCCATCGTATCTCGGAAACTAAGAGACCTGTGTTTTGTGTTTTTACGGATTCGTATAGAGGAGGCTCGGAAAAGAAAAGACCATATTTTTAGAGTTCCCCCTCTTGACCCCCTTCTCTCCCCCTTTAGGTGGATCTCGGAAGGTAACAGAATTGCAACATTTTTTTTTTCAGATTCATATCAAGGGGCCCAGAGTTGGTCAAAATCATTTTCCAAAACTCCTCCTCTCCCCCTCTTTAACCCTCCCCCCATAGCGGTAAAGCGAAGCGTAGCGTAGCGTAGGGATAAGGTCACGATAGCTTTCCGGTGGTAGGTAGGTCCTGAGTGGAGCGAACCTGCGAGACCGAGTGGAGCGAAGGGGGGAGGTGGCGAGCGAAGCGAGCCGGCGACCTCCGTAGCGTAACGAAGGTTGAGTGGGTGAAGCGTAACTCAGCGGTGACGACAAGCAGACTTACAAGTAACTCTCATTAGTAGGGCAAAAGTACCAAGCCTCCCCTTTTTGCTCCCCCCCCCCCTCCCAATCGTATCTCAGAAACTAAGAAACCCAGGTTTTATTTTGTTACGGATTCTTATAGAGAAGGCTCGGAAAAGAAAAACCCATTTTTTCAAAGTAGCCCCTCTTGACCCTTTCCCCCCCCCTTAAGGCGGATCTCAGAAGAGACTTGGAACATTTTTTTTTTTCAGATTCACATCAAGGTACCCGGAATTGGTCAAAATGATTTTTCTAAACTCCCCCATTTCCGCCTCTTCACCCATCCCCCCATCGTATATCGGAAAAACTATGTAGCGGTAAAGCGAAGCGTAGGAATGAGGTCACGATAGCTTTCCGGTGGTAGGTAGGTCCTGAGTGGAGCGATCCTGCGAGACCGAGTTGAGCGAAGGGGGGAGGTGGCGAGCGAAGCGAGCCGGCGACCTCCGTAGCGTAACGAAGGTTGAGCGGGTGAAGCGTAACTCGCGGGTGACGACAAGCAAACTTACAAATAACTCTCATAAGTAGGGCAAAAGTACCAAGCCTCCGCTTTTTGGCCTCCCCCCCCCCACCCTCTATCGTATCTCAGAAACTAGGAGACCCGTGTTTGGTGTTTTTTTACGGATTCGTATAGAGGAGGATCGGAAAAGAAAAAACCATTTTTTTCAAAATCTCCCCTCTTCACCCCCTTCTCCCCCCTTTAAGAGGATCTCAGAAGAAACTTGGAACATTTTCTCTTGGGGCCCAGAGTATGTCAAAATCATTTTTCAAAATCAAAATGAGAATCCAAGATGGCGGCTGCTATAATTTTCGAATTGTTCATCAATTTTATCATGGGAGTCGTTTTCATGGTTTTCGAGGATGCTAAAGCCGATAGTGAGGTCAAAATCAAAATCAAAGATGGCGACAGCAAAAAATTCAAAGATATCATCATGAATGTCGTTTTCATGGTTTTCGAGGGTAATAAAGATGATAGTGAGATCAAAATCAAAATCCAAGATGGCGGCTGCGATAATTTTCGAATTGTTCATCATGGGAGTCGTTTTCATGGTTTTCGAGGATGCTAAAGCCGATAGTGAGGTCAAAATCAAAATCAAAGATGGCGACAGCAAAAAATTCAAAGATATCATCATGGATGTCGTTTTCATGGTTTTCGAGGGTAATAAAGGTGATAGTGAAGTTAAAATCAAAATCTAAGATGGCGGATGCGATAATTTTCAAAATGTTCATCATGGGAGTCGTTTTCATGGTTTTCGAGGATGCTAATGCCGATAGTGAGGTCAAAATCAAAATCCAAGATGGCGACAGCAAAAATTCAAAGATATCATCATGGATGTCGTTTTCATAGTTTTCGAGGGTAATAAAGATGATAGTGAAGTCAAAATCAAAATCCAAGATGGCGGCTGCGATAATTTTCGAATTTTTCATCATGGGAGTCGTTTTCATGGTTTTCGAGGATGCTAAAGCCGATAGTGAGGTCAAAATCAAAATCCAAGATGGCGACAGCAAAAAATGCAAAGATATCATCATGGATGTCGTTTTCATGGTTTTCGGGTATGCCAAAGCCGAAAGTGTGGTCAATATTAAAATCCAAGATGGCGGCTGCGATAAATTTTGAAATGTTCATCATGGGAGTTGCTTTAATGATTTCAAGGATGCTAAAAGCCGATAGTGAGGTCAAAATCAAAGTCCAAGATGGCGGCTGCGACAATTTTCGAATTTTTCATCATGGATGTCGTTTTCGTGGTTTTCGAATACCTATGCTAAAGCCGATAGTGAGGTCAAAATCAAAATCTAAGATGGCGGCTGTGATCATATTCGAAGTGTTCATCATGGGAGTCGTTTTCATGGTTTTCGAGGATGTTTAAGCCGATAGTGAGTTCAAAATCAAAATCGAAGACGGCGGCTGCGATAATTTTCGAAATGTTCATTACGGTAGTCGTTTTCATAGTTTTCGAGGATGCTAAAGTTGATAGTGAAGTAAGAATCAAAATCCAAGATGGCGACTGCGATAATTTTCGAATTGTTATTCATGTTAGTCGTTTTCATGGTTTTCGAGGATCCTTAAGCCGATAGTGAGGTCAAAATCAAAATCGAAGATGGCAGCTGCGATAATTTTCGAAATGTTCATCATGGCATTCGTTTTCATGGTTTTCGAGGATGCTTAAGTTGATAGTGAAGTAAGAATCAAAATCCAAGATATCGGCTGCGATCATTTTCAAAATGTTCATCATGGATGTCGTTTTCAGGGTTTTCGAGGGTGATAAAACCGGTAGTGAAGTCTTAATGAAAATCCAAGATGGTGGCTGTGATAATTTTTGAATTGTTCATCATGGGAATCGTTTTCACATTTTTCGAGAATGCAAAAGCCGATAGTGAGGTCAAAATCAAAATCCAAAATGGTGGCTGCTATAATTCTCGAATTGTTCATCATGGGAATCGTTTTCATGGTTTTCGAGAATGCTTAAGCCGATAGTGAGGTCAAAATGAGAATCCAAGATGGCGGCTGCGATAATTTTCGAATTTTTCATCATGGGAGTCGTTTTCATGGTTTTCGAGGATGCTTAAGCCGATAGTGAGGTTAAAATCCAAATCCTATGATCGCATAGAGTGTTCGAGGGGCGGTAAGCGCGTACCTAACACAATAATATTTTGAAATATCATAATTTTATCTAAACTGACAAGTTTGTTTTGGAATTGAAAAATTCTTTTTTTCTTGGATAGTTTTTGTGTTTTCATCATGGGTGTCGTTTTCATGGTTTTCGAGGATGTTAAACTGATGGCAAGGTCAAAACGGGAATGCTAGATGGCGGCTGCGATAATTTTCGAATTGTTCATCATGGGAGTCGTTTTTTGGTTTTCGAGGATGCTAAAGCCGATAGTGAGGTTTAAAATCCAGGAGATAAACGACGTCACCGAAGGCCTGCTGCGTGTTGTCTGCGAGGTGGGCTGTAAAATTTTTCGACCGATCAGGAATGGACGTAAGTCGGAACTTAATTACCAGCGAGACTCTGGCACTGATGAGGAAACGACGAGAACTCACAAAGCCACACAGGCTGAGAGTCAGGTTCTTAACGGGGAGGTCAAAAAGCAGTTCATACGCGATACTCGGAGTGCAAATAACCGAATTATAGAGCAAGCTTTAGCTCGGAATAAAGGCTCGAAGGTATTTGCCAAGCCCAATACCTCCCGCTGTTGCCTGACAAAGCTCAGAACGTCACAAGGCACCACCGTCACCTCAAAGCCAGAGATTCTAGCTGAAGTCGAAAAGTTCTACGGAGACTTATATGCTCAAAAACCTTGCCCACCTCAGGCCCACGGCGCGGATGACCAACGGGCTAAACTGACACGCCATCTCACACGAGCTTCCCGACATTGACATGGGTGAAATTGGAATGGCACTCAGGCAGCTTCACCACAAAAAAGCCCCAGGGGATGACAGAATAACCATAGAGCTGCTCAAGGCAAGAGGAATACCTATCTTGACAGAGCTTGTAAACTCTTCAATTCCGTCATCCACACTTGCATAACACCGGAGGTATGGCATGGGAGTGGTAGTATTATTCTTCAAAAAGGGCGATAAAACGCTCCTTAAAAACTACCGCCCCATCTCACTTCTGAGCCATATCTATAAGCTGTTCTCGAGGGTTATTCTAAATCGTCTCGCCCAAAAGTTCGATGATTTTCAGCCACCGGAGCAGGCCGGGTTTCAAAAAGGTTACCGCATCACATACACACCCTTAGGCAAGTGATTCAAAAGACCGAGGAGTATAACCAGCCTCTGTGCCTATCGTATGTGGACTACGAGAAGGCTTTCGATACCGTCGAGACCTGGGCTGTTCTAGAGTCCATGCAGAGATGCCTCATCGACTGTCGCTACTTTGAGGTGATGAGATGTCTGTATAAGGCCGCAACAGTGACCGTCTAAGTACAAGAACAGAGCACAAAACCAATCCAACTGTTTACAAACGCGTTGGAGGACGTTTTCAAGACGATTGTTTGGAAAGGACGGGGTGTTAATATCAACGGTCAGTACATCTCACACCTCCGATTTGCGGATGACATTGTCATCATAGCAGAGTCTCTGCAGGACCTGGAAAAAATGCTGAACATCTTGAGCGATTCTTCAAGGCGTGTGGGTCTCGGAATGAATCTTGCTGAACAAAACCAAAGTCATGTTTAATGGTCACGTCACCCCGAGACCTGTAATCGTGAATGATGCTGCCCTCGAGGTTGTGCAAGAATACATTTATCTAGGCCAAAGTGTACAACTGGGCAGGCACAACTTTGAGAAGGAGGCAGCTAGAAGAATACGCTTGGGCTGGGTCACTGGGTGGTATTCGGGAAGCTGCGTCATATCTTTAAATCATCGATACCACAATCCCTTAAAACCAGGGTTTACAACCAGCGTGTCCAACCCGTAATGACTTACGGAGCCGAAACGTTATCACTTACCATCGGCCTGGTCCACAAATTTAAGGTTGCTCAGCGTGCAATGGAGAGAGCAATGCTCGGGGTTTCTCTGGTGGATAGAATTCGTAATGAAGTCATTCGCCAGAGAACCAAATGTAGAACCAAATGGCACGTCTGTAGACGGACAAACGGCAGATGGAGCAAACATGTGCTTGAGTGGAGACCGCGAATGGGCAAACGTAGTGTAGGACGCCCTGCTGCAAGATGGGTCGATGATTTAAGGAAGGTGGCTGGCAGTGGATGGATGCGGCCTGCCCAAAACCGGGATGGTTGGCGCTCTTTGGGGGAGGCTTACATCCAGTAGTGGACGGCAATAGGCTGATGATGATATAAAGCTGATAGCGAGGTCAAAATCAAAATCCAAGATGGTGGCTGCGATATTTTCGTAATAACCATCCTGGGAGTCGTTTTCATGGTTTTCGAGGATGCTAAAGCCGATGGTAAGGTTAAAATCAAAATCCAAGATTGCGGCTGCGATAATTTTTGAATTGTTCATCATGGGAGTCGTTTTCATGGTTTTCGAGGATGCTAAAGCCGGTAGTGAGGTCAAAATCAAAATCCAAGATGGCGACTTCAAAAAATCATATTTTTTATATTGGATGGGTAGGCATGGCGCCACGCATTTATAATAAGTTACCAGATGCCATGAAGAATCTTAATGACACACGGTTTAAGGTAGAATTGAAAAGAATGCTTATTGAAAAATGTTATTACACAGTTAATGAATTTTTAAATGACGAATTAATGTAAACTTGTTATTAATTTTTTTTTTTTATATATTTATAATTCTGACTAGAATGATGTACTTGAATATTATGTTTTTAATAATGACTAATGTGACACTTAAAAATTCTTTCTGACATTTAGTATATTTTTCATTTTTGACGTTTACAATAATTATTTCATTAATTGCATGTTTTAAAAATATTTGTGCGCCTCTTGGCATAGCATAGCGACCTTGTAAAATATAATATAAGATCTTTGTACCTGCACCTATGTTACACAAATAATAAATTTGATTTGATTTGATTTGATTTGATGCCGTTTTCATGGTTTTCGAGGGTGCTTAAGCCGATAGTGAAGTCTAAATCAGAATCTAAGATGGCGACTGCAAAAAGTTCTAAGTAAGAAATACTTTTCAAAACACGACCCCGCGAGCTGCTTGCAGCTCGCGCAACGCGCAAATACTAGTTATACTATATAAAGCTCGATTACCACTGACTCACTCACTGATTGACATAATTGTTCTCCCAGATGGTGAAGGGGGAGGTGGGTATATTTTGACAGATTCGTATACAAGTCACTCTCGTGAGTATGGGAAAAATCCCAAACCTCCCCTTTTCGCCCCCCCTCTCCCCCCTCCCCATCGTTTCTCGGAAACTAAGAGACCCGTGTTTTGTTTTTTTACGGATTCGTATAGAGGGGGCTCGGAAACGTAAAAATCATTTTTTAGAATCCCCCCTCCCCTTTTCCCCTTCTCCCCCCTTTAGGAGGATCTCGGAAGTTAACAGACTTGCAACAGTTTTTTTTTCAGATTCATGTCAAGGGCCCCATAGTTGGTCAAAATCATTTTTCAAAACTCTCCCCTCTCCCCCCCTTCACCCCTCCCCCCGTCGTATCTCGGAAACTAAGAGACCCGTGTTTTGTTTGTTTACGGATTCGTATAGAGGAGGCTCGAAATAGTAAAAATCATTTTCAAAGATCCCCCTTGCCCTCCTCCCCCCCCCCCCCCTTTAGGCGGATTTCAAAAAAGACTTGGAATATTTTTTTTTCAGACTCGTGTCAAGAGGTCCAGAGTATGTCAAAATCATTTTTCGAAACTCACCCCTCTCCCCCTCTTCACCCCTCACCCCATAGCGGTAAAGCGAAGCGTAGGGATGTGGTCACGATAGCTTTCCGGTGGTAGGTAGGTCCTGAGTGGAGCGAACCTGCGAGACCGAGTGGAGCGAAGGGGGGAGGTGGCGAGCGAAGCGAGCCGGCGACCTCCGTAGCGTAATGAAGGTTGAGCGGGTGAAGCGTAACTCGCGGGTGACGACAAGCAACCTTATTTTGTTTTTGTTTTTTTATGGATTCGTATAGAGGAGGCTCGGAAAAGTAAAAAACATTTTTCAAAGTCCCCCCCCCCCCTTGGCTCCCTTCTCCCCCCTTCAGGTGGATCTCAGAAGAGATTTGGATTTTTTTTTTTTTCAGATTCGTATCAAGGGGCCCAGAGTATGTCAAAATCATTTTTCAAAATTCACCCTATTCCCCCCCTTCACCCCTCCCTCCATCGTATCTCGGAAACTAGGTAGCGTAGGGAAAAGGTCACGATTCCTTTCCGGTGGTAGGTAAGTTCTGAGTGGAGCGAACCTGCGAGACCGAGTGGAGCGAAGGCGGGAGGTGGCGAGCGAAGCGAGCCGGCGACCTCCGTAGCGTAACGAAGGTTGAGTGAGTGAAGCGTAACTCAGGGGTGACGACAAGCAAACTTACAAGTAACTCTCGTGAGTAGGGCAAAAGTAACAAGCTTCCCCTTTTTGGCGTCTCCCCCCCCTCCCAATCGTATCTCAGAAAGTAAGAAACCCAGGTTTTATTTTTTTACGGATTCTTTTATAGAAGGCTCGGAAAAGAAAAACCCATTTTTTCAAAGTTGCCCCTCTCGACCCTTTCCCCCCCTTAAGGCGGATCTCAGAAGAGACTTGGAACATTTTTTTTTCAGATTCACATCAAGGTACCCGGAATTGGTCAAAATGATTTATCTAAACTCCCCCATTTCCGCCTCTTCACCCATCCCCCCATCGTATATCGGAAAAACTATGTAGCGGTAAAGCGAAGCGTAGGAATGAGGTCACGATAGCTTTCCGGTGGTAGGTAGGTCCTGAGTGGAGCGAACCTGCGAGACCGAGTTGAGCGAAGGGGGGAGGTGGCGAGCGAAGCGAGCCGGCGACCTCCGTAGCGTAACGAAGGTTGAGCGGGTGAAGCGTAACTCGCGGGTGACGACAAGCAAACTTACAAATAACTCTCTTAAGTAGGGCAAAAGTACCAAACCACCGCTTTTTGGCCTCCCCCCCCGCTTTCCCTATTGTATCTCAGAAACTAGGAGGTGTGTTTGGTGATTTTTTACGGATTCGTATAGAGGAGGGATCGGAAAAGGAAAAAACATTTTTTTCAAAATCTCCCCTCTTCACCCCTTTCTCCCCCCTTTAAGTGGATCTATTTCCTTTATTTTCTCTTGGGGCCCAGAGTTTGTCAAAATCATTTATCAAAATGAGAATCCAAGATGGCGGCTGCTATAATTTTCGAACTGTTCATCTATTTTATCATGAGAGTCGTTTTCATGGTTTTCGAGGATGCTAAAGCCGATAGTAAGGTCAAAATCCAAATCCAAGATGGCGGCTGCGACAATTTTCGATTTTTTCATCATGGATGTCGTTTTCATGGTTTTCGGGTATGCTAAAGCCGATGGTGGGATCAAAATCAAAATCTAAGATGGCGGATGCAATCATTTTCAAAATGTTCATCATGGGAGTCGTTTTCATGGTTTTCGAGGATGCTTTAGCCGATAGCGTGGTCAAAATCAAAATCCAAGATGGCGGCTGCGATAATTTTCGAAATGTTCATCATGGGAGTCGTTTTCATGGTTTTCGAGGATGCTAAAGCCGATAGTGAGGTCAAAATCAAAGATGGCGGCAGCAAAAAATTCAAAGATATCATCATGGATGTCGTTTTCATGGTTTTCGAGGGTAATAAAGATGATAATGAAGTCAAAATGAAAATCCAAGATGGCGGCTGTGATCATTTTCGAATTGTTCATCATGGGAGTCGTTTTCATGGTTTTCGAGGATGCTAAAGCCGATAGTGAGGTCAAAATCAAAATTCAAGATGGCGACACCAAAAAATTCAAAGATATCATCATGGATGTCGTCTTCATGGTTTTCGAGGGTAATAAAGACGATAGTGAAGTCAAAATCAAAATCCAAGATGGCGGCTGCGATCATTTTCGAATTGTTCATCATGGGAGTCATTTTCATGGTTTTCGAGGATGCTAAAGCCGATGGTGAGGTCAAAATCAAAATCCAAGATGGCGACAGCAAAAAATTCAAAGATATCATCATGGATGTCGTTTTCATGGTTTTCGAGGGTAATAAAGCTGATTGTGAAGTCAAAATCAAAATCCAAGATGGCGACTGCGATCATTTTCAAATTGTTCATAATGGGAGTCGTTTTCATGGTTTTCGAGGATGCTAAAGCCGATAGTGAGGTCAAAATCAAAATCCAAGATGGCGACAGCAAAAAATTCAAAGATATCATCATGGATGTCGTTTTCATGGTTTTCGAGGGTAATAAAGCTGATTGTGAAGTCAAAATCAAAATCCAAGATGGCGACTGCGATCATTTTCGATTTTTTCATCATGGATGTCGTTTTCATGGTTTTCGGGTATGCTAAAGCCGATGGTGGGATCAAAATCAAAATCTAAGATGGCGGATGCAATCATTTTCAAAATGTTCATCATGGGAGTCGTTTTCATGGTTTTCGAGGATGCTTTAGCCGATAGCGTGGTCAAAATCAAAATCCAAGATGGCGGCTGCGATAATTTTCGAAATGTTCATCATGGGAGTCGTTTTCATGGTTTTCGAGGATGCTAAAGCCGATAGTGAGGTCAAAATCAAAGATGGCGGCAGCAAAAAATTCAAAGATATCATCATGGATGTCGTTTTCATGGTTTTCGAGGGTAATAAAGATGATAATGAAGTCAAAATGAAAATCCAAGATGGCGGCTGTGATCATTTTCGAATTGTTCATCATGGGAGTCGTTTTCATGGTTTTCGAGGATGCTAAAGCCGATAGTGAGGTCAAAATCAAAATTCAAGATGGCGACACCAAAAAATTCAAAGATATCATCATGGATGTCGTCTTCATGGTTTTCGAGGGTAATAAAGACGATAGTGAAGTCAAAATCAAAATCCAAGATGGCGGCTGCGATCATTTTCGAATTGTTCATCATGGGAGTCATTTTCATGGTTTTCGAGGATGCTAAAGCCGATAGTGAGGTCAAAATCAAAATCCAAGATGGCGACAGCAAAAAATTCAAAGATATCATCATGGATGTCGTTTTCATGGTTTTCGAGGGTAATAAAGCTGATAGTGAAGTCAAAATCAAAATCCAAGATGGCGACTGCGATCATTTTCGAATTGTTCATCATGGGAGTCGTTTTCATAGTTTTCGAGGATGCCAAAGCCGATAGTGAGGTTAAAATCAAAATCCAAGATGGCGACAGCAAAAAATACAAAGATATCATCATGGATGTCATTTTCATGGTTTTCGAGGGTAATAAAGATGATAGTGAAGTCAAAATGAAAATCCAAGATGGCGACAGCAAAAAATACAAAGATATCATCATGCATCAGCTTCCCGACATTGACATGGGTGAGATTGGAATGGCACTCAGGCAGCTTCACCACAACAAAGCCCCAGGGGATGACAGAATAACTATAGAGCTGCTCAAGGCAAGAGGAATACCTATCTTGACAGAGCTTGTAAACATTTCAATTCCGTCATCCACACTTGCATAACACCGGAGGCATGGCATGGGAGTGTGGTAGTATTATTCTTAAAAAAGGGCGATAAAGCGCTCCTTAAAAAATACCGCTACATCTCACTTCTGAGCCATATCTATAAGCTGTTCTCGAGGGTTATTCTAAATCGTCTCGCCCAAAAGTTCGATGATTTTCAGTCACCGGAGCAGGCCGGGTTTCAAAAAGGATACCGCACCATAGACCACATACCCTTAGGCAAGTGATTAAAAAGACCGAGGAGTATAACCAACCTCTGTGCCTAGCGTATGTGGACTACGAGAAGGCTTTCGATACCGTCGAGACCTGGGCTGTTCTCGAGTCCATGCAGAGATGCCTCATCGACTGTCGCTACGTTGAGGTGATGAGATGTCTGTAAAAGGCCGCAACAGTGACCGTCTAAGTACAAGAACAGAGCACAAAACCAATCCAACTGTTTACAAACGCGTTGGAGGACGTTTTCAAGACGATTTATTGAAAAGGACGGGGTGTTAATATCAACGGTCAGTACATCTCACACCTCCGATTTGCGGATGACATTGTCATCATAGCAGAGTCTCTGCAGGAGCTGGAAAAAATGCTGAACAGCTTGAGCGATTCTTCAAGGCATGTGGGTCTCGGAATGAATCTGGCTGAACAAAACCAAAGTCATGTTTAATGGTCACGTCACCCCGAGACCTGTATTCGTGAATGATGCTGCTCTCGAGGTTGTGCAAGAATACATTTATCTAGGCCAACGTGTACAACTGGGCAGGCACGACTTTGAGAAGGAGGCAGCTAGAAGAATACGCTTGGGCTGGGCGGTATTCGGGAAGCTGCGTCATATCTTTGAATCATCGATCCCACAATCCCTTAAAACCAGGGTTTACAACCAGCGTGTCCTACCCGTAATGACTTACGGAGCCGAAACGTGAACACTTACCATCGGCCGGGTCCACAAATTGAAGCTTGCTCAGCGTGCAATGGAGAGAGCAATGCTCGGGGTTTCTCTGGTGGATCGAATTCGTAATGAAGTCATTCGCCAGAGAACCAAATGTAGAACCAAATGGCACGTTTGTAGACGGACAAACGGCAGATGGAGCAAACATGTGCTTGAGTGGAGACCGCGAATGGGCAAACGTAGTGTAGGACGCCCTGCTGCAAGATGGGTCGATGATTTAAGGAAAGTGGCTGGCACTGGATGGATGCGGCCTGCCCAAAACCGGGATGGTTGGCGCTCTTTGGGGAAGGCTTACGTACACTACTGGACGTAAGCCTCATCATCAGATGATATAAAGCTGATGGCGAGGTCAAAATCAAAATCCAAGATGGTGGCTGCGATATTTTCGAAATAATCATCCTGGGGGTCGTTTTCATGGTTTTCGAGGATGCTAAAGCCGATGGTAAGGTTAAAACCAAAATCCAAGATGGCGGCTGCGATAATTTTTGAATTGTTCATCATGGGAGTCGTTTTCATGGTTTTCGAGGATGCTAAAGCCGGTAGTGAGGTCAAAATCAAAATCCAAGATGGCGACAGCAAAAAATTCAAAGATATCATCATGGATGTCGTTTTCATGGTTTTCGAGGGTAATAAAGCTGATAGTGAAGTCAAAATCAAAAACCAAAATGGCGGCTGCGATCATTTTAGAATTGTTTGTCATGGGAGTCGTTTTCATAGTTTTCGAGGATGCTAAAGCCGATAGAGAGGTCAAAATCATAATTCAAGATGGTGACTGCAAAAAATTACAAAGTATTAATGATGGATGTCGTTTTCATAGTTTTCGAGTTTGCTAAAACCGATGGCGAGGTCAAAATGAGAATCCAAGATGGTCTCAGCGATAGTTTTCGAAATGTTCATCATGGGAGTTGTTTTCATGGTTTTCGAGGATGCTAAAGCCAATAGTGAGGTCAAAATGAGAATCTAAGATGGCGGCTGCGATAATATTCGAAAGGTTCATCGTGGGTGTCGTTTTCATGGTTTTCGAGAATGCTAAAGCCGATAGTGACGTCAAAATCCAAGACGATGACTTCAAAAAACGCAGTGTTCGAGGGCCAGAAAGCGCGTACCTAACACAATAATATTTTGAATTTCATATTTTTATATCTAAACTGAAAAGTTTGTTGTGTTTGGTGTTAAATTGAAAAGTTCATTTTGTGATGGATAGTTTTGTGTTTTCATCATGGGTGTGGTTTTCATGGTTTTCGAGGATGCTCAAATCGATGGCGAGGTCAAAATGACAATCTAAGATGGCGGCTGCTATAATTTTCGAATTGTTCATGAATTTCATCATGGGAGTCGTTTTCGTTGTTTGCGAGGATGCTTAAGCCGACAGTGAGGTCAAAATCAAAATCCAAGATGGTGGCATCAATAATTTTCGAAATGTTCATCAATTTCATCATGGGATGTAACGAAGGTTGAGTGGATGATGCGTAACTCAGGGGTGACGACAAGCAAACTTACAAGTAACTCTCATGAGTAGGGCAAAAGTACTTACCCCCCCCCTTGAATCGTACTTCAGACACTAAGAGTCCCGTATCTTTTTTTTTACGGATTCGTATACAGGAGGCTCGGAAAAGTAATAACCATTTTTCAAAGTTGCCCCTTATGCCTCCCTTCTCAGTTTTCAATAAGGTTTTAGATTGGATTAGGGGGTTCTTAAGGGGCTTCAAATTTTTTTAAGTACTCTAACGGATTTTTAAATTCTTTGAACTATCCTATATATAGGAATTCTCAAACCATTTTGTTATTTTTTTTAATTTGTTTCTTTTTTTATTAAATTAGTTATATGGGTTTTAAAAATCTTAAAAATATTTTATTTGTAATTTACAAAATCTTTTAAGGGCTATGGATTTTCCAATTCATTTAAAGATTCATATGGATTATCAAAATTTTATTAAGGTAAGGAATACTTAAGTTGAATAGGGAAGGTAAAGAAGACCAAGCCCGGGTCGGTGGCGCGTCGTGTTTCACGCCAAATGCCTGCTGGGGTCGCGGTTTTTTTTAACCCAGGTTACCGTGGCCCCGGAACGTAAAGGGCATACGAAGGAACACGGGTGGATTTTAGTCAGTAAGAGTCTGACAGTCCCTTCCGCCCCGGCGGGAGGACTCATTTGATGATTTTACCACCTAAAAAAAAAAAGGTAAGGAATACTTCTCCAAAACACGACCCCGCGAGCTGCTTGCAGCTCGCGCAACGCGCAAATACTAGTCTTCTATATATATAAAAGCAAAAGGTCACTCACTCATAGGACACGAAATCTCGGAAACTACCAGTGCTAGGGGTTTAAAATTTTGCATAGGGGTTCTTTTTAGGACGTAGGTACTCGCTAAGAACGGATTTTGCGATATTATGCCCCTAAGGGGTTATTTTTGGGGTTGACAGTTTGTATGAAACTTTTTTGCTACAAGTACTAGGAGTTTCAAATTTTGCATGCGGGTTCTTTTTAGGACGTAGGTGCTACTTTAGAAAAGGGTTTTTCGAAATTTGACCCCTAAGGGGTTGTTTTTGGTGTTGAAAGTTTGTTTGAAACTTCGTTATTATACGTGCTAGGAGTCTCAAATTTTACATGGGGGTTGTTTTTAGGACTTAGATGCTCACTATGACGGGGTCATTCGAAATTCGAACCCTAAGGGGTTGTTATTGATTTTGATAGATACAGGTTTCAAATTTTGCATGGGGATTCTTTTAGGGACGTAGATGCTCACTAAAACGTGATTTTGAGAAATTTCACCCCCAAAGGGGTTGTTTTTGGGGTTGATAGGTTGTATGAAACTTTGTTACTATAAGTACTAGAAGTTTCAAATTTTGCATGGGGTTTATTTTTAGGAATTAGATGCTCACTATGACGGGGTGATTCGAAATTCGGACTCTAAGGGGTTGTTTTTGATGTTGATAGATACAGGTTTCAAATTTTGCATGGGGATTTTTTAAGGGACGTAGGTGCTCACTAAGACGGGATTTTGCGAAATTCCACCCCTAAGGGGTTCTTGGGGTTGATAGGTTGTATGAAAGTTTTTTACTACAAGTACTAGAAGTTTCAAATTTTGCATGTGGTTTAGTTTTAGGACTTAGATGCTCACTATGACGGGGTGATTAGAAATTCGGACTCTAAGGGGTTGTTTTTGATTTTGATAGATACAGGTTTCAAATTTTGCATGGGGATTCTTTTAAGGACGTAGGTGCTCACTAAGACGGGATTTTGATATACCTCACTTCTAAAGGGTTTTTTTTGGGGTTGATGGTTTGTATGAAAAACTTTGTTATTACAAGTAGTAGGAGTTTCAAAGCATGCGTGTCTTTTTTAGGATGTAAGCGCTACCTGAGATGGGGTTTTGTGAAATTCGACCACTAAGGGGTTGTTTTTGGTGTTGCTATTTTGTATGAAACTTTCGTTAAGTACTTTAAATGCTAGAAGTATCGGATTTTGCATAGGGTTTATTTTTAGGACTTTGATGCACACTATGACGGGGTGATTCGAAATTCGAACCCTAAGGGGTTGTTTTAGTGTTTGAAGTTAGGTGTCTCAAATTTTGAATACTTAATGGTTTCTTTTTAGAAAGTTATTACTCACTACGGCGAGATTTGACCCCTAAGGGGTTGTTTTTGGGGTTGATAGATAAGATCTCAAATTATACACAGGATTTTTTTTTAAGATGTAGGTATTGCCTATGACGGGATTTCCTAAAATTCTATCCCAAAGCGGATGTTTTTGGGGTTGTTAGTTTACATGAAACTTTGTTATTACAAGTATTGGGAGTGTCAAAATCTGCATAGAGGTTTTTGGAGAGAAGATGCTCACTAAGACGGAACTTTGTTCTTGATAGCTACAAGTTTAAAATTTTGCTTATCTACCTCAGACGAGTTTTGGATAAACCAACTCCTAAAGGGCTGTTTTTGGTGTTGGTACTTTATACGAAACTTCGTTACGATAAATGCTTGGAGTCTCAAATTTTGGGGCGAGAGCTATTTTTAGGATATAGATGCTCATTATGACGGGGTTTTGAAATTGATGAAATTGGAACCCAAAGAGGTTATTTCTGTTGTTTGAAAGATAGAAGTCTCTTTTGGAAGGCGGTTCTTTTATAAAAGTAGGTGCTCACTTAGACGGGATGTCGTGAAATTAACCCCTATGTTTTTGGAGTTGATAGTTTATATAAAACTTCATTACTACAAGTACTAGGAGTTTTAAATGTTTCTCCACCTAAGGGGTAGTTTTTAGCTTCATAGTTTGTATGAAACTTCGTTACTACAAGTGCTACGAGTCTCAAATTTTCCTTGGGGTATATTTTTAGGACGTAGATGCTTATTAAGATGAGATGTTGCGAAAACCGGTCGGAACCGGTTGTTTTGTGGACGATAGAATTTTAGTTGCATGTTGATTTAGATTTTTTAAAAGTATTCTATAAAGGGGGTGGCCTGAGAAGAAATTCACAGAAGCAAAGTTCGAAATAAGCGCGGACGAAGTCGCGGGGGAAGTGCTAGTATTACATACATACGGGTCGAATTGATAACCTCCTTTTTTTTGAAGTCGGTAAAAATGTATTAGTGACTACTGAGCGATAAAGATTGTCGTCTGCTGTTTGTCTATAAGGCCTGACCCATTAGACTTTAAAACTGCAACGTTGGATTTTTGTGTAATCAATATTTATCCTAAGGTATCCTACTACCCATAAACAATATTGGTATGAGAAAACAGCAAATCAAAAATTCTAGTTTTTTTGTGGCACCCGTGGCATCGCAGTGCAAACTTCCCAACATACATGTACGACATCCGGTTGCTCGAGATCCGGCGACCTAATGATCACCGGCGTGGTGTGTATGTACGCCGAAAACCTCTGCTGGCTCTGAGGCGAGACGGAGAACCTTATGTCCAGCACTGGACGACGATATGCTGGGGTTGTCACTTTGTTGGCCTAGATCCGGTCTTTGCTGTTAGTTTATTCTAATGTTTTTATTTGGGGTCAGAATCTTGGGTAATTTATGATGAAGCGATTTTGTACTTTCGAAACGTGTGTCATAATGTTGATTTTTAATCGATTTTTTTTGGATTCGTTTGTATAGGACAGCAAAAATGCTCAAAGCCTTTTTGTTTTTTTTTTTCAATAGTTTTGATCAAGTGACTCTTATCTATCTATCTATCTAATATCTTTAAACGAGCAATTCTTGTATATTTATATATAATCAGGATCTCGGAAACGCCTCCAAGGATTTTCATGAAAGTTACAGATTAGGGGTTTTTCGGCTCAAGGAATCGATTTATCAAGGTCCCAGGTTCGAGAGAAAAGCTCGGTTCCCAAGATATAGACATTTTAAAAACAGAGCGAAGACTCGGTCAACCAGATAGGTATTGTTAAACATAATAACAGCTTAATAGTGTGTCACTTTTCAAAAGAATCAAAAACGTTAATTCACGTAGTAATAAAAATTAAACCCACTGTAACATATTTTCCCGGTATTTTGCATTTAATCTGCATTCACAATGATTACCTAAGATTCTGAACTCAAGTTTACAGTCATATTTTCATATACAGGGTCTTTCTTTTAAATTGGCCAAAAGGGAGATATCCGTACGAGATAGAAAAAATCTTTGCTATGAACTTTTAGCTTTTTCATAATTTCGGGTCTGGGTGTTTGTGTATGTGAATTTAGATGTTTGTAAAGGCGCGTTTTACTTTTTTTTTTCTTCGTTTAATATCTATTATCGCTTAATTATTATTTTTCTCGTGGTCATGGTATAAAGTATCGTATGCAACTCATGAATAAAACGGATTTAAATCGAGGGCCTGAATCACTCGTGTCGCTCAGGATTTAAATACTGTATTTGGTAAAGTGTGAGTTCTCAGCAAAAATGAGTGAAATAGGTAAAAAAAATATTAATGGCTTTATACTTTCTTTCATGTAAAGATCATTTCATTATATCAGAAGAAAAAAATCGGGACCGCGGAAGATGGTCAAATTAGCAAAACATTTTTAATCTGGTCAATTTAAAAGAAAGACCCTGTATATTATGATACTCACCGCAGGCGAGGCCCTCCAGCGGTTGTCTGCGGAGACCCTGCGCACGGGCGGCGGCGGAGGAGACGCGCACGCGTCTATGGTTCTGTGACATAACACTGTATTAGAACTATTAGGTAATCAGCTGGAAAAAACGCAACATTTCATTGAAATGACATCCATGAGTAAAGGCTTTGCCAAACAGCGACACATATCACGCCACGCTAGCGTCAACGTTTAGCAGAACGAAATAAATACACAATTATGTATTTTTATAGTAAAAAATCGGCCAAGTGCGTGTCGGGCCACGCACAGTGTAGGGTTCCGTAGTTGCCCATCAAAATACTTATGCGAACTAATTAAACTGATTCGCTGAATTTAATTTTAAAAAGAAGAATTTTCAAAATCGGTCCAGGAGTCTTTGAGAAATCGGGGAAAATACATAAGAAAAAAGATTACAACGAATTTAGAACCTTCTCCTTTTTTTGAATTTAGTTAAAAATAGTTGACGATAAAAACCTACCTATCCCCAAAAAACATACCTATAAAAGCTGTAAAAATAAAGTTGACAAACTTATATTTGCAGTTGTCTCCGATACATTTTGTTTAAGAAAATTGATATCCAAGTACATTTTATAAGTTGGTCGACTATTACTCGTAAAGTTGTAAAGCCTACTTAGTCATGATAATTTTCTTTTAAACTTCATTACATATACTACTATTGTGAATTTTTTCACACCCCCAAACATAACCGTTTAGCTGGTAGAGGGGGGGAACACTCGAATCGAGCAAAATTTAGCACTTTAAACCTTAATAGTTCACAAACGAATTTTTTTATCAAAAAACTGTAAATGGAAACTATCATTATTTTTTAAAGGCCTATTTAATGATATCCCACACTAAGGGGTACGCGAGAAAAAAAAAATCCTCACTTTACGTGTAAGTACTGGAGGTACCCTAAAAAAAAATATTTTACGAGATTTTATTTTACCACTTTTTCGGCACAACAAATCCGTATATTTACACCAAATTACAGCTCTCTAGTACTGTGCGTCTCTGAGCTAAACTGCGGACAGACGGACGGACGGACATGGCGAAACTATAAGGGTTCCTTGTTGACTACGGAACCCTAAAAACGTGCCACGCTAGCTTCGCGCTCAGCCACGCTGTTTGGCAAAACCTTTATTATAAAAATCACGCTTAGCGTGACGTGCTAAAAAAGTTTCCGAAATTATAAATTTCTCATTTGTTTCTAGGGAAGTATTAGTTGCGTATTGATCAAATTCGTTCTAAACACGTACAAGCATCCTTTAGCATTTAGGTCCAATTTTTGGCGTCAAGCAGAATTAGTATTCCTCAAATGTATAAATAAGTCTATAAGATTGAATAAATACTATTTAGGAAACGAGTATTTTTAGGGTTCCGTAGTCAACAAGGAACCCTTATAGTTTCGCCATGTCCGTCCGTCCGTCCGTCCGTCCGTCCGTCTGTCCGCAGTTTAGCTCAGAGACGCACAGTACTAGAGAGCTGTAATTTGGTGTAAATATACGGATTTGTTGTGCCAAAAAAGTGGTAAAATAAAATCTCGTAAAATATTTTTTTTTAGGGTACCTCCAGTACTTACACGTAAAGTGAGGATTTTTTTTTCTCGCGTACCCCTTAGTGTGGGGTATCATTAAATAGGCCTTTAAAAAATAATGATAGTTTCCATTTACAGTTTTTTGATAAAAAAAATCGTTTGTGAAATATTAAGCTTTAAAGTGCTAAATTTTGCTCGATTCGAGTGTCCCCCCCCCCTCTACCAGCTAAACGGTTATGTTTGGGGGTGTGAAAAAATTCACAATAGTAGTATATATAACGAAGTTTAAAAGAAAATTATCATGACTAAGTAGGCTTTACAACTTTACGAGTAATAGTCGACCAACTTATAAAATGTACTTGGATTCATATTTTCTTAAACAAAATGTATCGGAGAGAACTGCAAATGTAAGTTTGTCAACTTTATTTTACAGCTTTTATAAGTATGTTTTTTGGGGATATGTAGGTTTTTATCGTCAAATATTTTTAACTAAATTCAAAAAAAGGAGGAGGTTCTAAATTCGTCGTAATCTTTTTCTTGCATTTTCCCCGATTTCTCAAAGACTCCCGGACCGATTTTGAAAATTCTTCTTTTTAAAATTAAATTCAGCGAATCAGTTTAGTTAGTTCGCATAAGTATTTTGATGGGCAACTACGGAACCCTACACTGTGCGTGGCCCGACACGCACTTGGCCGGTTTTTTTTAATTTTATAAGGCAGGGATGCTAATAGTAATCACTAGTTAGTTATAGAGGAATACTGTGGGGGCTCTAGATACATTAAATTCACGTTGAAATTCCACGAAAAGCTTTTGTGTGTTCTACAATAGTAGGGCCTACGAGTAATGGAGTGTTAAAACACCCTAGATAAATGTGTTACCTTCTTCTAGGGTAAGGCGAGTGGTTGCTCATGTCAGTTTCTAAGCTGGTGGGCTGCGAACTGCTGCCTCCCGCGTTAGCGTTGCTACTCGTCGCCCACCATGCTCTGAAATAAAACAGTATTTTAGCATGGCTTCAATTACATGGAATTATGTCCATCATACAGGGTGTAAGGGAGAGCCTTCCACAAACTTTCAAGGCTTGCTCAGTAGACAAAACTGAACCATCTTCCACAATTTTTGTTTCAGGAAAAAATCAGCCTCACCATACAAAATTATAAACTTGATTGGACAGTTTGTATGGAGAGACTGTTTTTTTTTTTCATTTCCTGACAAAAAGAATTGTGGTAGATTGTTCAGTTTCGTCTACTGAGCAAGCCCTGAAAGTTTGTGGAGGGCTGTCCCTTACACCCTTTAACGCGTGCATTATTTTAATTTAAACTATAAAGTTTCCCATTAGGGTCAAGAAAGTATGCGGATTTGTAAAATGTTGTGTTTGGTTGCAATTGAAATCAAGCATAATTGAACACCAGGATCGGGCACCAAGAGGCCTGACTTTTTGCTGAACTAAGACTATTTGGCACAGCCGTGAGACACATAGTACTTTTAGTGTTCTTCCGTATTTTTTGCGGAAACATTGTGTGCCATGCCTGCGACATATATAAGAAATTTCTTTCTTTCGTTCTTTCTTTTTTAGGTTTTATATCTTTAAGTAGCTGACCCGGCAAACTTCGTACGGTCTCGGTCTCCTGGACTTCCAAAACAATTCAAAACCAAAATTAGCCAAATCGGTCCAGCCGTTCTCGAGTTTTAGCGAGACTAACAAACAGCAATAGATTTTTATATAAAAGAAGAAGAGAGACAGATATATCTCAGATAAAAGTATTCATTCATTTTGGAATATTTCTCGATGCCCAAAGGAGGACAAACAAAGACGACAAGAGGATAAGAAGTTTCGGAAAAGTTATCTTTAAAATTTTCATGATTAGATCTGTTAACATTAAACCCACCTCACCACGTAACACTTACCTCGCCGGCGTCGGCGTAACCTGCTCCATCCAATGCTGGGAGCTGGTGACGAAGTTCCTCACAGGCTGCGGGGTCACCGGGGTCTCCACCCCATTGCTGGGCGGGGTCACGGGGCCAGCCAGTGACGTCACAGACCCTACTTTGGAGGCACCTGACTGTCCGAAGAAGGGAAGCGACGCGTACCACGCGCCCACAGAAATGGAACTACGCGCTGATTTCACTACGAAGGGATGTTCTAAAAGTTTCGCGTACTTTGGGCGTTGTCTGTAGTTTTTTGTTAGGCTGAAAGAAAATTATATTGTATCTAAGAGTTAATTTTCTTGTGTTCAAGGAGTGGACAGTTACGGCGTGTTTCCAATTTACAAGTTCAATGTGTATTCAAGTTGCAAATAAATGCAACTTGGACAATCATGCATACAAGGTACAAGTAAGTACTTTGAAGTTGTACAGTCGACAAAGTTGAATCATGACCCATTTTGACAAAAAATCGTTTGAATACGTCAAATTGACAAAGATCAAAGTCGTTACCATGGATATGTATGTTTACGCGAATGTGGACCTAATTGTATTTGAATGTCTGTTAGAAAATAAGCTTAAGGTGGGTCATGATTGAACTTTGTCGATTGTACATTTACTGTCAACTTATTCAATGGGGATGGCAACTAGGTCACTAATGGCGCTAGTATAGCTTGTTCCAAGCATCGTCATTGGTTCAAATCAGTTCAAATCTTAAAGGTACTTCAAAATAGTCACGCTACGTAATTGGTAGGATTAGGACTAAGCTATGGTGGCGCCATCTACAATTAGCTTTGACTTGCCTTCCCCATTTGCTCTCTCGAAAACATGTTTCCAATGAAAGCTGAATGGAAACGCGCTTTTATGGTCTCATTTGGGGCAAACTTTTCAAGTGTCCGATGCCAGGTGAGAAGAAGCGATGGCCGGGAAATAAAATATTGTTGAAATTGAAACTCACCACTGTGACACAAATAATTTAAACTCAGGCGAGAAGTCAGTCGTGTCTGGAAGCTGCGGAGGATCGTCCGCTATTACCTGGTGAACACAACGTTAACATTAGTTTCATTAGGGATATCGAGTCGATTGCCGATTTAAGTCGCCCGTATTTACTAATGGAGTGTTGCAATGCCATGGGGATGGCAACTGGGGAACTAAAGGCGCTAGTAAAGTTTGTTCCAAGCATCATTCATTGGTTCAAATCTTATAGGTACTTCAAAATAGTACAACCTCATTGGTCAAATTAGGACTTAGCTATGGTGGCACCATCTACAATTAGCTTTGACCGGCGTTCCCCATTCGACCATGCACTTCAAAAATCCACCTTACTACTACGACTTAAAGGATATATTTCAAAACCAATACATAAAACAATGTTTAAACAAATATGATACTGACCCTAGTGAGCACCTCGAAGTCGTTCTGGCAGTCCCTGTAGGGGAACACGCCGGTGGCCAGCTCCACCAGCGAGATGCCCAGCGACCACACGTCCGCGCGGATGTCGTAGTCCGGCCGGGTCGGGTCCGGCGGGTCTATCCGCTCCGGCTGGGAGAGAGATCAGTGTCAAAAATGGCAATCTTGTAAGCAATCTTGCTAATCTTTAGGATGAAGCTCAAAAAGGCCCTTAGAACGGGAGAGATCATGGAATAGCGGTCAGTCGTAACACTTTGACACAGTCCAGATGAGTTTATGAGTTTTTTGCCTTTGCCATTTCATCACCATATCCTTGCGAATGGGTTTAGAACTAATCTCATTTACTATAATTTTAACTTACGACGTCCAAAAGTGCCTTTCGGTGGTCTAAAATAAAAACTAAATATTTGTATTGTATACTAGCTGTGCCCGCGACTTCATTCGCGTGGATGTCGGAAGTCAACAATGTATTACAAATAAAAACATTTTTTCTAAAATAAAAGTAGCCTACCTACTAAATATTATAACTAATTACTCTCTAATACATCAGCTACCTGCCAAAAAAAGTTCCGTCAAAATCGGTGTAGCCATTTCAGAGATTAGCCATTACAAACAGACAGACAAAAATCGCAAAAAATGTTATTTAGTTTATGTACCGTTTATATTTTCATATGCATGTAGTAAAAAAAGGTTATTTCAATATTACAAACAGACACTCCAATTTTATTTATATGGTAGATGTAAATGATTTGACTTTGACCACATTGAATATATCACAATGTAACTTACTTTCTTGAAGTTGAGTGAATAAACTGTACTTATTTCAACCTCTGTTTATTTATTTTTTATTAAGCTTTCAACAATAAGCTCATTGTCACTATAATTTGGGTGTTTGTGTGAGTTTATATAATTGTAAACATACCCACGATACAAGAGAAATTCCTAGTGTGGGCAATATTAAAAAAAAAACATGGCAAGCTTAAGCCTAAGCACCTCATCGCTTTTTTTATAACATGTTGCATTTGCAACTCCTGAAAGAATATATAATATATTTACCGCCATATAAGCAGCACATCCGGCGCTCCTTGTCTTCGCCTTGGAGTCCACGAGGCGGCCGCTGATGCCGAAGTCGCAGAGCTTGACGTTCCCGCGCTCGTCCAGCAGAATGTTGCTCGGCTTCACGTCGCGGTGGATCACTCCGTGTGTGTCCTTCAGGTATGATAGCGCGTTCACTGTCTGTGGATGAAAGGATTCAAGTGATTATATCATTTTTTTAAAATAATATAATATTCCACAACTATCACACAACGCCATCTAGTCCCAAGCTAAGCAGAGCTTGTGTTATGGGTACTAGACAGCTGATAAACATACTTATATATTTCTAAATACATACATATTATAGATAAATTATACCCAGACACAGAACAAATGATCGTGCTCATCACACAAACATTTGTCCTGGGTGGGAATCGAACCCACGACCTCCGGCATAGTAGTCAGAGTCACTAACCACTAGACCAACAGGCCAGTCAAAAATGTAGGTTCATTAGGATAAAATTGCTCTTAAAAACGAAACAGTTTTTTAACGAAGTAATTACCAACGATAGCATTATTAGTGAACAGAAGAACAGTATAAAATGAAGTGCTACAAGCTAAGACACAGAACGATGGACTGCTGCCGCTGCGTGTAGCGGGTTCGATTCTCAGACAGAAATTATATATACCATTTCTATGTTCCACGAGGATTTTTTCTGTGTTTCACTGTTTGTGTATGTGATTTTAAATGTTTGTAAACTCATCCACGACACAGGATAATGTGTATGAAACATATCACACGGTAGAAAGTCAGGGTGTAAAACAGCCACATAGCAATATTGCAAATGATTCAGTTCCTCAAGGAAAAATACAAGAATAGCCAATCAAAATGAAAAAGACGTTGCGACATTGTGAAAAAGACGCTTTTGGCCATTCATTCATGAAGTGGATCATTTAGGATATAGCTACTTGACCATTTTAGACCTTATGTTCTAAGACCACCTCTGACCCCAAAAAAACATAACAAAAGTTCATTCACTCACCGCCACAGTAACCTTCCCCAGTATAGCCTCAGGAATGGGCGCACCTAGCCTCTTGAGCAGTTTGTCGAAGCAGGAGGCCATCAGCTCCATGCAGATCCAGACGTCCGCGTCCGTCACGAAGCAGCCCAGACACCGGACTATGTACGGACAGTCGTGGGACCGGACCACCACGTCCAAGTCCATGAGGATGCGTTTGGTTTCTTCCGAGTTGCCGGAGCGACGCATTTGCTATTGAAAGAGTAAAATCAGTATAAAGGGCTTCACACACAGCAGCTATAATGTAAAGATGTACATTATAGCACGATACATCTCATTACATCTTTCCATAGAAATCGTCAGGAGACCACACACGACAGCTATAACGTATATTTTTACATCTTCGAATCTCTAGGGAAAGATGTAATAAGATGTATCGTGCTATAATGTACATCTTTACATTATAGCTGCTGTGTGTGAAGCCCTTAACCCGGTGCATTAAAGAAAGGAATCTTAAATGGCGGCGCCATTAAAGATTCCTTTGGGCGCAAATAGCTGCGCATTTGAGGCGCATTGACTACTCTGAGAAGAAACAGCCGAAAAAAACTCGGATGTCACAGTCTCTTTTAAAGTCCAGACATTAAGGGTCTATAGTACTTCAGTATAATCTTACTCGCTCGCACTTGCACGTACCACGCACTATTGCTTACTCTTTCTTTTAGCTGTGTACACGCAAATCTATTTATTTTACGGCGAAAAAAAAGGAAATTCAAAAAAGTAAATAACATAAGACCTGCTTTATAGTTAGTTCAGTTAGTATAAAAAGTTTCATGATCTAATTTTAAGTATTTTCTGATTGCCAGCGTTTTATTGTTCAATTTAGAGGTAACTTTGGGATTTTTTTTTATCGAGAAAATTTTATGGAATCATGTTTTCGCCAAACATAAGACCTAACATTAATCCTCAACTTTACCATATATTTATTTCAAAATTAATGCTGTAGTATTTTCGACGTATCACAGGTTTCTGCTAAGCCATTTGAGGTAGTATAGGCTCTTAAATTGAACGTGAAAGTATAAATAAATAATAAATTAGTAGTCATACTAGGGCCATGTAGGTTAACGTCTGAGATGGTCTTTTGAGGAAAGAATCACACAGATTTGAGTAGACCTGTCCAGTCAGTGCAAACATTTGTCAGTTATCGTGTAGCTCGACTCATAATTCAAGGAGCTTAACGAAACGACGAAAAATACAAAGAAAGGACATTTGGGTAGGCCGCTTAAATAACTCAAACTGTAACAACATATACATGTGTCCCGCGACGTAATACGGGCCTTAGGAGTTTCAAATCATATCAAATTCTTACTTTAACAGCTATGACGGTGTTGGAGGGCCTGTGCAGCATCTTGACGACGTGGCCGCAGGTGCCGCTGCCGAGCTCGCCCAGCTGCTGCAGGTCATCCACATGGGACCTGTACTCCACACCGTCCACGTTCAACTTGCCGCTAACCTGGGGGGCAAAAATTTAGAGTAAGGGACTTTACTAATGGCGCGAAGCGACACGATACGACGCGACGCGAATTTATGTCGTTATGTTGTTAAGAACACATTTAAAAAATGTATAATAATATGAAGATTCATTGACTGGTCCTGAATTCCGGGTTGGTTGGTTGGTTGGTTCCGCATTCAACCAAAGCAAACTCTTCAGCTTTATAATATTAGTAAAGTAAAGATTGCCTATGTTTGATATTGTTACGAAATAATCATTAGATTTCCGTGTTTTCATTTTAGTTTTTTCATGTACCAAATCATACTTTGATTAAATATTGGCCTGAATGACTAGTAGCAAGTAAATAAATGAGCATAAATAGTATAGTAATAAGACTCAGTCAGACTAATACTGACTAAAATACATGGTGTTGCTCCAAAGACCCTTTACTTTCCAGGGTCACGGTAACAGACCAGATTTCTCTTGAAAGCTTATGTAATTTCTTGGTATTTTAGACAAGACTTGTATAAAAATGGTAGAACAATTGTGAATACCTTGTAAACCTCTCGCATTCTGTATTCAGTCTCAGTAGCTTGTGGTGATCTCGGTGGGAATGCTGGTATCTCTCTGCCTGAGAACATTGGGGCTGTAACAAACATACCATAATGAACACATGGCCTAAATAAATGAGATGTAATATCCAAATGCACACAGGGCACACAGGGGCATCCCCGTATTTGGCCTACAAAAAGGTGGAGAGAGATGACCTGGAAGTATACCAGGAGGGTTCTTTCAAAGCATCCAGGAAAGAGTTCCTGGAAAGTAGTGGAAAGGATTGCGGGACCCCTGAGCAGAGCTTGTATGGCGGCGGACGGAAGAGCTGCCCTGAGATAGCTTCACACGGGGAAAAGTACTTCGGTAACCCAAGTATGTACTCTCCACGAGATTGTCGGCAAAACGAAGGCCCTGCTGGCTTTCCTCGGGGAGCTGGGGTGGATCGAATGATTTCTTTCCAAATTACGCGCATATGACGTGGAGTTGCGGATACCAGCCCGTTATACAATACAAGGATTACGGGAGTAAATTGCCGTGAAGTTGGACAGTAAAGCAGTAGAAAAAGGAAAAAAAAATACTCTTCAAGCTCAAATAATGAAATCAAGCATTCGCAGAGCATGCTTTGCACTCCCATTTTCTTGTAGCTTTAATCATCAAACGATTGTGGGATTGAGTTCCAGGGTTGCAGTATCCTGCTTCCACAGCATCACACTATCTGATTCTTGTATTAGGGCAAGGTCATATTTAATTTCATATTTAGTATTATTGCAATCTAAAAAAAAAATAAAAAACAACAAGATAATTATATTATGGATTTTCCAAATTGATTGCATTTGTATAAACTAAACATTTTCGGATATGTGGAATTGCTAAGATTTGCCCATGAACTGGTCCTCCCCCAAACCCTGCCTATTTATTAAGTTTCATTTTCTCACTAAAGGTATAAGCCAAAAAGTTAAGTTTTCTTTTTTTATGTTTTTTGTTATTTATTTTAAATGTGTGTCTACCGTGGTGCCAAATAAATGTTTTTTCTTTCTTTTCTTTCAAAAAGTCATTAGTATAATTAATTTTATTTGGTGTGCATTATTATTATAAACCTGTCATCTCACTGCTGTGCAGGGCAGAGGCTTCCCTTAAAGTTTTCTTGATCTAGTGCAATTGTAAACCAAACCCATAAAAATGAGTCCAGCTCATCCCACCATCTCCTTCTGGGCAATGACACATAATAATTGGAATACCAAGCAGAGAGTGAGAGTGAAACCATAGATACAGAATATTTTGGCAAGAATTTAATCAACAAATCATACTCAACAATGTATGTGATGTGGCACTAACATGCATAGCCTGTTGAAAGATTAGTTAAATAGCTTCCTTAATGTTCTTGCAATTATAATAAGACTAGATTTATGTTACAATTTTAATGTGGCTGGGCAAAATCAGCTAGGAATATCACATATAACGGACCACCTACAAATCCAAATACGGAAAAGGGAGCCCCTAACAATAACCAGCTAGGAACTTAGAGATATCCACTCCGTTTTGAGTGACCAAAGGTTGCAGAAAAGGAAGGCTTTACAAACATTACTTAGCTTATACTTTAAATATACAACAATAAAACTAGACCTTATTATTAGAATTGTTGTTCCTTTTCATGTTGTGTCAACAAGGCTATATTGATAATCAGATCAGTAAGTAAATGACTAATACAAATAATGATAAATATCTGGGTGACCGAGCTTTGCTCGGTTTTTAAAATGTCTGTATCTTGGGAACCGAGCTTTTCTCAAACCTGGGACTTTGATAAATCGATTTCTTGAGCCGCAAAAACCCTAATCTGTATTTTTCATGAAAATCCTTGGAGCCATTTCCGAGATCCTGATTATATTATATAAATATACAAGAATTGCTTGTTTAAAGATATTAGATTCTTTTATTTTCGGACAAATTAGTCCATTTGGTTAGTCTTTTACACTACAATGGCATGCAGGTGTATCCAATGCCCCAGTATGGGTCTATTCCACCTGTCTACTATAATGTTCAGAAGGTAAACTATAAACTTTTCTGTATCTTCTCACTCTATCATCAACTTTGTCTCTCTCTTTTCCCAGCTTATAGAAAGTGCCTTCTTAACTGGCGAATTTGGGTGTACTATAGGAACCTCACCTTGATTCAAGAAGATTATATCATTTGAAACTTGTTTTATTAGTATGCTTACCCTTATTAGCTCTAATAGATTTGGTTTGGTCCTTTTAGTGATAAACTTAAATTGTTACGACTTGTGTGCCATTTTGCAAATTGTCTTTAAAAAAATGTTATCTGTATGCCAGAGCAAAATAGTGAAATTTCTCAAACCTGCATAGATATTGAATTAGTTATGGTGGTAAATGTTAAGTTGGACTGCTCAATTCTACAAAATATCTATCCATTGCTTGTTTTCAGATTTTACATCTTATATTTTTGTTACATACATATTAATGCCTTCATACACACATCACAATAAGCTTCAATTACAAAATATATATTATAAACACAATATTGATCTTAGGTTAAAACAAAAACAGAAAACAATGTAAGGCTCATGTCTCAACAACGACCACCCACCGCTCACTCAATGCCAATTTATGCAAATAATTTGTACACAATGTGCAGCACAGGCCGCAAGGAAGCTGCCTGCATGCATTATAACACATTAATTTGTCACTGAACACTGCATAACCTTTAGGATTATTGATAACAGAGCCTCACTTGCCTCACACAAATCTTGGCCTCAATTTCAGTGTTCCAACAACAAACAAGCATTACACGTTAATGAAACACCTAGATTATGAGCTGAAAAAGCAAAATAACAACCAAAAATAACAGCACAGCATCAATAAAGGGACTGAAACGTAAAGATAAAGTGATGTGAGGATAGTTAATAATGTTAAATTTATCGACTCCATTAAGTATAAACCCCTTCAATAGCAATATCTTCATGATACTTACGGGGCCTCGGCCTGGTCCTGCCGCTCCCCGGCCTGGGAGTCCCAATTCCACCTTGGTTGTTGAAACCACCTTCTCTTCGAATACGCATTTCATTTTCGAATCGTTCTTGTAAACCTTTCAGTTTCCCCTCAATCGAACTATTTGACATTATAGCAACTAAAATAGTCCACTGATAACATTTAAGTACTTATTACAAAACAATTATACTAATTTTTATTTACACAAAATTACAATGAAAAGCGCAGCAGTCCAAGGATTTCCTTCAATTTCCTTCGCCAACCATTTCCATTCGTTCATTTTTAATCTTTATTCACTTTTAGTCATTCGTTCATACGGTCAAAAAGTTCTTCTGATAACCTGACTAAAATAAAATTGTCTGCCTATCTCTTTTCCACTTATTGACAAATCGCAAGGAAAGGATTTTACATGAGGAATTTTGATTTGTTAGGGTTTTATACAGTGTTGTCAAAAAGATTTCGTTTTAGAAATTATTAAAGAAAATTAGGTAAGATTCTTATGATTTCAGCGAAATTCCATAATCATTTTAGTTTGCAAACTATTTTTTTTTAGTATCAGTAAAGGACAAGAGGTGTTGATTATAAAACATTCTTAGGGGAGCTATTTCCGGACGGAGTTTCTCATTCAATCATTTACTTCGGGCGAAAAGACGCCTATTCAAGTCGAGTAAAATTAAAAAAAAATAAATCATTTCGCGTTTCTCGTCTTTTTGCCATACTTTCCGAAAAAGAGAAAACGAAAAATTATTAATAATCTCCAGAAATAGTGACCATCCAAAATCTAATATCGAAAGATATTTACAATTTAATGGATAGGAAAATACAGTGTGGGATTTATTAAATAATACGCGAGCGTAATGAAGGAAGTGAAAAAGTGTCAGAAACTTGTTTCCATAAAATGAAATGACGTGAAAATACTATTTCATAAACATTTTAGTGCGAAATGTGTTTGTTATTGTGTGTTTGATTGTGAACGATCATGATGCAATCAACGTCGGAAGGCTGTATGAACATCGCCGAGTTAGCAAATCAGCTGAGGCGAGAAAAGATATTTATCAACTCTGAGAGGCAGCTGTTGCAGAAACTAAATGAGGATGTTGAGAAGCGGGCCTTGGAGCTGCTGCAGGTGGCCTGGGTCTGCTCGCAGCAGCGGCAGAACCTCACCAACTTGATCACATCAAGATGTGAAGCTGATTCTATAGCATTTTGCCAGAGAGCCAGTCTCCTTGAAAGAGCAGTTTTTGTGGATGCGTTTAAAGTCTTGAAGTACAAGGTAAGTGTTGAAAAAAGCTCTTCACAAATTAAACTTGTCTTAAATTTATTAAGTTGTGTCAATTACCTACAGAATATATTGTCATTCATATCTTTTGAATACAAATGACGAGTCTAATTACAACAAAAAATGTTTTACAGGCATCTCTATCTGTTGTTATACCTGTATTAAATTATCAAGGAAATTTATTAATTGTTCGAATTTGTACATTTAATTATCAATTTGTGAATATTTTTATAGGCATTACAAAACTATTTGACCTACATGTCCACCCACTTTTTCCAACTATCATTATTGATTGAGTTATTACTCGGAAATCCTTGTTCGATTTCATTACAATTTAGCATGACAAACAAAGAATAATTTTGAATTCATAATTGATAATTAATTCTCACTGAACAATACGAACCAAGATCTAATTCATTAGTTTTTTTTATAGATATAAATAAACTAGTGAACAGCCCTGACTTTGCACAGGTGCAATAAAAAGACTTACTATATTATTATCACTAACTAAACACGCACAACCGAAATGCCTCATGCAACTATGGGTTAATTGAGTATAGTTAACAGAAAGGACAATGTTTTTATAAAGTGTTATTATATTATAAAACAGGCTTTTGACTACAACTTCGCATCAAAAGAATGTATTTTATGCGCGAAAATAAAATAAAATATAGCCTTCCCTTTTTGCTGATAATGTAACTTTTTATTATTATATTTTAGAATTTTTTAAATCAATCCAACTATCACAAATTAATATAATACACAAATAAATCTGTTCTCTTTTAATTATTATACCCTATGATGTAAGGTAGTTTCTGCCTACTCCATTGAAAAAAAGGAATTTTATATGTGGAATTTACTAAACTTGTTAAAATGCAATTCTATTTTAAAAAATTGAATAAACAATTTAGCAAAAGAAACCTATACAAATAGGTATGTATAACTCAAACATCAAGTGTCTATAAAACAATGATTTTAAGATAAGCATAAATTATTATAATTTGATGACACTGTTTCAAGTATGTATAATACAACACATTGTCTTATTCCGAGTGCCCAATGAGTTAGACTGTTAGATAATAAACTATTGTTTGTGTTTTTTTTTTTTCTTCACAACTTATACAGTTACCGAGGTCAGGTTTGTAGTGAGTTACAAAGGCTCTACAAATCTAAAGACAATTTTATACACAAAATACTGCCAGATCAAATTATTTCATTCTATAGAAATTAACAAAATCAATTAGGTAGGTATTTGTTCATATTTATAATTTTTTGCCCGCTCTGTTCCACTCCTGAGCAAAGACCTCCTCCCATTCCTTCTACTTCTCTTGATGGTCAGATTTATAGGATTTATATTTTTATTAATATATATTTATTAGGTTTTAAATAAAAATATTAAATATTTGATAATGATGAAACAGTTTGGTTTTTACTAAGTCTGGCGGTTCCTGGGGTGCTATGACAGGAAACCTCCACGTGCGCCCGTGGACTGGAGTTCCCTCTCGGATACGTCCAGGGGGAAGACCAGTTTTTCGGGCCGGTGCACCCTGGGATGCGGGCAAAAACTCTTCCTTGGGCACTGTGTGCCCAAGTGGTCTCTTTGCCCGTATGCAAATAGCCTGTCGTGTGGATGCTCCAACGCGTGTCCCTCTGATCAGCAGAGGGCACAGCGGCGGAGCGGGCTTGCGGACGGTGAGTGATGGGTAGCTCGCCGTCCGACCAAGGACCAAGCCCGGGTCGGTGGCGCGTCGTGTTTCGCGCCAAATGCCTGCTGGGGTCGCGGGTTTTTTCTTAACCCAGGTTACCGTGGCCCCGGAACATAAAGGGCATAGGAAGGAACACGGGTGGATTTTAGTCAGTAAGAGTCTGACAGTCCCTTCCGCCCCACCCAGGGCGGGAGGACTCATTTGATGATTTTACCACCTAAAAAAAAAAAAAAAAAAAAAAAAAAAAAAAGTCTGGCGGTTCCTTCCATTTGATATGGATCGGGAGGACTTATTCGAATTGATTGCTTTATTCCCCATTGTATGAAAATCACAAAAAAAAACTACATTACACTTAGAATAATTAGCCTATAGTGTTCCCACTGCTGGGACACAAGCCTCTTCTCTATGGCATTTGATTGGTTGTATTTATACCTACTTCCTTAATCTAAACTTGAAATTAATAATTCATACAATTTTCGTATTAGGAAATACTAGCAAGGATAAGCAAACATGCATGACGTAATTTACATGCATCCACTTATTTAATCATTATATCATCATAGTTTGTAAACAAATTCTAGTTTAGGCAGGATTAAGATCTTGAAGGGTTTGCGCTGGAGTTTTGTATTAGTATTTCTAATGCAAAACTCCAAAAATATGATATTTTGTGGTACATAAAAAATATTAAATACATATCAAATTACTTAAATACATCTCTAAAGAAAGCAACCTCGGCAGTACAGCAGTGCTGTCGCGGCCCATTCCAAGCTCTGCAGCATTACGGCCGCCGCAGAACTGAATCGCAGCAGAGAGCTCTGCCTACAATATAATTAACGATAATTATATTACTATAGAAAAAGAGTTTATGAAAGACATTGGGGAGGCTATTACCAATTTTTAAAATTATATGATCCTGACCGATTTCGGCCACAGCGACTTAGATCTTCCTATTGAGATCATTGTTGGTGTACTCTCAGGTGACTGACATAGCCAATTTTTTCTGTGAAGGTGCGTCCACATCCACTGCAAGTCAGCACCCCTCCGATATAATTATATTGGATGGCCGCGGGTGGTCGGGCCTTAAGCTCGTCTCGTTTAGCATCGAGCTCTGCTTTACGTTGTCTTTCAAACGCAAACACCTGAGTACTCATGGTATGCCTCCACAGTGACCGGTCTGCGGCCATTGCCTCCCATTGTGACGTGTCTAGGTCACAAAATTATTTCAAATTTTAAGTATCAGTAAATGAGTATTCAAAATCCACTGTCAATAGAGCATTCATTCAGACATTATCCAATATTTCAGTAAACTGATTAAAGAGATGCTTTGCTGTCTATCATATTCGTACAAATTTCCAATCACAGAACAGTGAAAGTGGATCAGGAAACAGACAATAACAGCCATGTGGGTGTACTTATCTCATTGTAATAATAACTTGTTGCCTCTAGTCACACATAGTGGACCAAAAACAATAGTGTACATTACCATGTACTAGCCTTTGTCTGTTCACATTATGACGAGTTGACGTAGTAACTACGTCGGTGAATGGGTTTGAGTGGTACGACCATAGATTAAGGAAAGTTTAGAAGGTTCTAGTAACATAAATTCTCGAATAGAGTCCTCGCACCGGCAAGCGCAGTGCAGGACGTCCACTTACAAGGTCAAGACAGTCTGATGAAGACCACAGGATCGCACTGGAGCCTGGGGACTTACCACGAGCTCTTAACGCGATCCTGTTTTGGCTGTGGGAAACAGATGACGCTTTTTTTTTAGGTGGTAAAATCATCAAATGAGTCCTTTCGCCCTGGGTGGGGCGGAAGGGACTGTCAGACTCTTACTGACTAAAATCCACCCGTGTTCCTTCCTATGCCCTTTACGTTCCGGGACCACGGTATCCTGGGTTAAGAAAAAATCCGCGACCCCAGCAGGCATTTGGCGCGAAACACGACGCGCCACCAACCCGGGCTTGGTCCTTGGTCGGACGGCCAGCTACCCATCACTCACCGTCCGCAAGCCCGCTCCGCCGCTGTGCCCTCTGCTAATCAGAGGGACACGCGTTGGAGCGTCCACACGACAGGCTATTCGCATACGGGCGAAGAGACCCCTTAGGCACACCTAAGGAAGAGTTTTTGCCTGCATCTCAGGGTGCACCGGCCCGAAAAACTGATCTTCCCCCCGGACGTATCCTAGAGGGAACTCCAGTCTACGGGTGCACGTGGAGGTTTCCTGTCATAGCATCCCAAAGAGACGGCGCGCGCCTTGTTAGCTCTGTCGCTTTCCCACAGCCAAATAACGCGATCCTGTTTTGGCTGTGGGAAAGAGATGGCGCTAGACGACTTGTATAGCTCTGTCTTTTTCCCACAGTCTAAACTGGATCGCGTTAAGAGCTCGTGGTAAGGCCTCTGGACAATGTAATGTGTCCCGGATTCGATCACTACTCGTAACAAATATTTGTAGGTACGACCTGCAAGTTGTTGTTGCGGGTCTGAGATTTTGTGTCTGGGAGTTTTCCATGTTTGTAAACACATCCATGCAACAGGAGAAATTCTAACGCCGGATCCACACGTTGGCCCTGTTGGCCGAACAGAAGGAGACGGCGCTGTACTAAGAAACGAGATAGAATTATTTCCGTCTTGCTTTCTGGTATAGCGCCGTCTCCTTCTGTTCGACCAACAGGGCCAACGTGTGGATCCGGCGTAAACGTTGGCGAATAAAAAAATCAAAGTGTATGTTTCCTTCTGTCAGCTTCAATATTCTATGGCACGGTGTAGGTACTAGACAGAATCTGTCTAGTACTACTTCTCATTATACGCTACAATATCTGATATTGTAGCGTATAATGAGAAGTGACAGGAAATTAGGTGAATTGCTTTACAATGAAATTGGTTTAGGTCATACATTGCGGTAAGGATGGATTCATCATGAATTTGATAGTCTAACACTAACGTCAGCGCTGCAAAATAAGTACGTAATTAAAACCAAATTATTATCAATTTCCTAATTACTAATAAGGAAGAACTTCTATAATAAGTACTTCTACGTTCTTTATTATGTACTTGACGGCATGCAGTGGCTGAGAAATTGACTGCTGCGCAGTGTCGCGGGTTCTATTCCCGCACGTAACAAATGGGGATAGAAGATTTTAGTATGGGGTTGGCCCTATCGGCAACAAACCACGCGGTGCACAACCAAAGTTATATACAACGTGTATAAACCTCTCGTGGGGTAACTCAACCCATGTTACTGAACAAGATTGTTCTAAGACTTTTGGAAATTCGCAAAAAAAAAAAACGTTACTCGTTGTGTTTAGATGAGGACACATACATGAACAAAAAGTATTATGGATATAATATCCTAAAGCGTCAGGTTTTAAAGTTATTTGCCGAAATGTAAGACGAAAACGTGTATGTATCCTCTATCTAAATACGAGTAGGTACTTTACTCTTTCTACATTCGTTGTGCACCGTGGTTCTTTAAAAAATAATAATATAGATAGGGCCAAAACCTTCAAAGCCCTTTGTATGATCTGCAAAAAAGTTGTTCCGGGTGTAGGTGTATGTGAGTTTTTATGTGAGCAAAAGGCACCCACGAAACAAGAGAAATTCTTAGTGCAAAGGCCTTCGTTTTTTTATATAAAAAAATCTACTCATAATTTGCCATGTATGTTGAAGTTGAAGTCACACCACCTTCTAGGTAGATAGGATTTTCGGGAAAGTAAGACTAGTAAGATTTTGTTATGTTTAGGATGTCCGGAATCCAAAATATTTACTAACTCAATCGACAGAATGTTATCTCCACAACTTCTATGGAATAATAATTAGATACTAGGTATATCCGAGCGGCGGAACCGCCCCCAATGACGCGGTACGGTTAATAACGTCATCTGCGATACAAATTACAAGCCTATCAGATCCATTGCACAAAACACTCATAATGCGGAAATTATGTTTATCATATTATCTATCCTTAATACCCGTAATTAGCGTCACCAGGCGTCTGGAAAAAGCCGGATACAGTCAGACCTTTTATTTGTGTGTCCGGCCAAATTAGACCGCGTCCAACCTGTCCGGCTTTTGTTGATCTTCAGCTTGTTTAGTTGTACCGACCCTTATTTAATTTAAAAAAAATATGTGATGGTGTTATACTAGAACTAAACAAAATTAAAAATTAAAATTTTTGATTACTGGTAAGTTAAGCGTCCACAGGTCCGCATCGTACGTATCGGACGCATCGCATCAAACGGATTTCTGTGTCGGCAGCGATCGGTTTGCCGACGCGAGTATCAGCAATCGGATTGCCGGTGCCACCTTCATCGCTTCCACTGATCGGCATTCCGTATGACGTCATCGGTACGCATCGCATTAAGACATTGCCGATGAGCCGTCCGTATGTGGATTAGTGGACGCAGTTGTATGAGTTTTCATACAAGGCAAACTAAAATCCGTTACGTACGATACGCCCGATACCTAAGTGCGATGCCGACCTGTGGACGCACACCTTAAAACCCACGACGGTAAAAATCTAATTGAAAAAGAATAAAATAACTCAAAACCCCCGACTTAACCCAATTATTATGTAACGAAATATTCTTTCTATAATAATTTTACCATACAAATATCTACCCTGTGTGTCTTACCATTTGCGTTCCACGGTCACGATTAGCTTTTCAGACAGTTCATAGACCCGGCATCATCATTTTGTCTTTAGCGCAATTGATTTGACAGCTTAGCACAACCCTAGTTGCAATTTCATTAGGAATTCTTTTTTGCCAAGTCTTTATTTTTGATGCATAATTGACTCCATTATGCCTCAAAGAAAATGATGCTAAATGCTAATCAATAATGCAGTTTATTGATCCATTTCTGTCTATTCCGTCATGTTGGCAAACTGTCGGTCTTTTGTTGTTGTTGTTTATCTAATTCAGCTCGTTATGTAGTAGTTTGATAGGTTGTATAGAAACTAAATGATACTTTATTTTATAACTATCAATAACCTTATCTCTAATTACAAGTAAAATGATTGATTTATTCTCAAGTGGAGTAATTGATATAAGTACTGGAAATCGTATGATAATGACATTAGTTTGATCAAAATTAATGAGCAACATGATAGACAAATAGGTACTTGAAGATTGTTTCTATTATGATAGTAATCATCTTCTCATGTCCTCATTTTAAATACTAGCTGTCATCATCATCAGCCTATAACTTTCCCACTGCTGGGACACAGGCCTCCTCTCTGTGAGAGGGAGTGGGCCATAATCCACCACGAGGGCCCAGTGCGGGTTGGCATATGTCACATGTCTTCGAACTTTGGCACATGCCAAACTGGCATGTGCCAAAGTTCGAAGACTCCTCGATGTTTTCCTTCACCGTTTTGAGAGCAGTGGTGATGAAATAAATTACACAAAGTAATGCGCCTGGCGGGGTATTATCGCGATCTGTCCCGACTTACGAGTTGTAGGTCGTAGAATAGATTAATTTGGTGTCAGCACAATATAAATATCGTCTCCTATTACATCTCTTCCACTCGTCGCCTCATAGTTAAGGCGAAAGACATTGGTTGCTGGTTGATTTCTCCCTGACATATTATTATAAGCACTGGAATCAATTCCACACTACCCACATACAGTGAGTGGTAGAAAACTTCCATCTTTTTTTTTAGCTTGCTAAAATCATCAAATGAGTCCTACCACCCCGGGCACGGCCGGAGGGACTGTCAGAATTGTACTGACTAAAATCCACGGTGTCCTTCAATAGCCCATTATGTTCCGAGGTCACGGTAAGGAAATAAGTCCCGCGACCAACCTTCCATCCAGCTAATTGCGGACGGAGAGTAATGGGTAGCTCGCTGTCCAACCAAGGACAAGAACTGAGTCATGGCGCGTCGTGCACCACACGATCCTTAAGGGAATTGATGGGGACGGCATCATAGGGCCAACGCCTAACATTGACGCGGGAGATACCGCGGGCAAAAGCTAGTCTAAGATATTCTGCAACCACACTGCTTGATTCGCAATGCAATGCGCACTCGTACTTAACAATTCTGTCGACCTGCGAGTGAAGGAAGTGCTAGCGTTATGCGGTAGTTTGTAACGACTTACTAGACTTGCTAAATACGAATGTTTAATAAGTGCTAATGCGTTGACATTATGCACTTGACTGGACTTTGTTCCAAAGCATTCTGACTTGGCCTTACTGCGTTCAAGTTCCAGCATTAAGAGGAAAGAATAGCTGCTGCCGTTTCAAAAAATTGGTATCTAGAAAAACTCGTACTGTCCCTCTCACGCGTTGAAAAAACCCCGATCGTGCGATAGAGAGCGTTCCAACTCGCGACTGAATGTAAGTATTTTTTATATGAAATTTGTCTCTCGGGAGAAAACGTTTTTCACATACTAAATCACGACCAATCTCTTAGATTCTGGTGTCAATCGTTTCAGCATATTATATTCTAGGTTTGTACGTTTTGTTTTTTTTCTTAAACTTCTTTGTTTTTTAAATACAAAGGTTTTACTTCAATGAAGATTTTGTCATAAAAATAGTAACATTTAGGCGCCTATTACTTTCAAACTATTATAAATTTTGAAAAAAAGAAAACGTATAAACCTAGTTTTTTACTGTGTCAGATGCATTGTAAAAAATCATTGAGATAGGATAACATTTAGGGGGAGGAAAACGTTTTCTCTTTTTGTATGGACGAAAGCTCGGTAGACTATAGTCTTAATGAGGCAAATAAGATGTAAATGTCAGAATTATTGGAAGAATAAAATTCTCTAACTATATTGTGTAAGTCAATTAAAATTCTTAAAAATTGTAAAGCGAACAACTGCCACTAAAGAGTACCTATGGTTTTTATCGACCAAAACACTGCCACAAAAAAGTTGCCAAATACCAGGCAAATAGGTAAAAAAGGTGTTCCTTGTCAAAGCCTAGCATCATCACCCTATAATGTCCCAACTGCTGGGACATATTCTTCCCCTCTATGACAGTGTGTGGACTGTAATCCACCACGCTATGTTCTTTGTCTGAATATCGAATATTGACAAAGCACAGTCCAAGGACAATGCACTTCCGACAGAGTATCAATACTAATAATAACCGCGGGGGACAGTTTCGGGAGGGACCGGGTCGTGGTAATTGGGACATGCGCTGTGCGTCTGACCTACCACCTCCGCTCCGTAATTGTCCTAGGTCAAGAGAAAACAGGGAACTGCAAATGTTCTGTGAGTAACCACTTTGTAGTAACAGTAGTCATTGTATTGTAATGAGGAATTTTGTTTATTTTAATGTGAGGTCAATGGATTTATTACTAGAACAGCGTCTGAAAACAATGGAATACGTACATAGCAAAAAAATATCGGAAAGTAGAGAACGATTTGAATAGAGGGACTCTTTTTTAGAGAAGACAACTAAGAGGCTATAGAAAACATGGGAAGAAAAATAAAACGTTATACATAACTCTATTTTTAATAATTATATTGCATAATTGGTTTAGAAAAAGGTGGCGAGATGATCTGGACCCTTACCACGAGGACTGGTTTGAAGAAGAAAAAATAACTTGCATAATATCACAATCAATTAGTAGCTTAACCAAGCTGCCATGCCATTGTGTTGACCGTTAAGTTACCTTGATTATCGATTTATCAATAGACTATTCATCATAATTTCTGTCGATATGACGGGCATTGCTGGTCATATGCGGCCCTCCAATCCTGCCTAGTAGTTTTTTTCACTACTCTTCTCAAATAAGACTCACACTAATCTTCTCTTATTCGAATGCAAATTCGGCAAACCTGAAATAAATTATTTTTTATTTTGTACTTACTAACAAATATTTACCTTAAACTCTTCAACAGGAAGCGACAGCCTTAGGCGAACTTCTAGGATGGCTTCGCGAGTCTCCACACCTGGTTTCCCTCTGCCTGCTCCTGGGCGAAGACCACATTCCGCCCAGTCTACCATCAGCTCTGGTCTCGGGGTTATACGGCAGCTGTCGGTCTGCTTCCGATCGGACCCGGTTCCTGGCCGTAGTGAGGTCACTCATCAAGCATCAGATGGCCACATCTAGTGATCCTAGGAAGTAAGTATCTTGTTCATTTCTTACTCCTCTACCATTATTTTCTGATGTTGCAGGATCCCAAACAGTTAAATTCATTCTCCAGGACACGTCGAGCTTCATAGTTTCGGTGCATTCCTGGTAGAAGCCTCTATTAATTCTTAGGCTTGCAGGAGTGGTTTGGAAATAGTGCGGTGGGATTGTCCCAAAAAAAGTATCTTGTCAGTGCACGACCATCTCGTAGTCTCAAAAAGATTTGATGTGTCAGTGAAATCCTCGTAATGATCTGCTAAAGTCTAACCAGTAAATTAAATGCGAAAGCTTGGATGTTAGGATACATCGATGTTTAGAGTGAGATCCCAGAGCCCCCAAACTGCTGTAAAATAGCAATGTAATTATTATTGATTATTATTATCTGTGGTCTGTTGTAGTCTCTGGTCTTGACGAACGAACGCAGTGTGTGCGTCTGAACTGTGAGGACTGGTATTAAATGGCGCCGGACAAGAAAACTTGAAATAATTTGGGGGAGGTATTTGCACATCAGTGGGACAGTCTGGGCTGAACTGGCATTTGCAAGCGGCTTCGTCCTCTCACTCAGCTTATACTGCTCATGTCAATCAGGAGTTCAGGACCAAAGCAAATGGTGAAAGAATTTTTGAAATCGGTCCAGTAGTTTCGCAGCCTATTCAATAAACAAAAACAAGCAAATCTTTCCTGTTTGCAATCTAAGTGTAGATAACAACCGACTTCATCACCTCCCCACTTAGTTTAATATTCCTATGTTTAATCCTATTCTTTCTCCAGGTTATTTCGGACAGGCAAGTGCGCCCTGTCATCCCTGTACGCGGTATATCGCGACGGCCACACCCCAGCGCGCCAGTTCCTCATCGCAGCGCTACAGAACCCTGTGATGGCTGTACTGCATGAGGACGAGTTCTTCCTCGACATTGATCCTGATAAGGCTATGGAGAGGTGAGTGGAATTCATGGAAGTGGTTTTTTCTTCAGGAGCTTTTGTAGTCCACCTCAATGATAATAGTAGATTGCGCAACAAGGGAGTAAAGCCTTGCTTTACGTCATGGACGTATTGAATCCCGAAGCGACACTAAGGATTCTGGGGATGAACCTCCGTAGCGCAGCGAGGATCCTTAGTGTAGCGAGGGATTCAAGTCAGCCCAAGACAAGGCAGCTTTACTCCCGAGGAGCGTAGTCGTACTTTGCTTTTCACATCTACTGCGAGTAAACAAATTTGATTTTTGAAATTTGAAGTGGCACGACAACCTTCGAACGTCAGCATGCTGTAGTACCCACCACCACAGCAAGCCATCAGCTGTTGCAGTCCCCGGCCGCCGCCGCTGCTTCAAAGTTTTCATACTGTTTTTCACACCACTAGTTGCTCGTAAATATAAAATTATATGTCATGCAAAGAAGGATTAAAGCAAGTCATTGTTGCCCCCCGTTCGAGCCGGGCAATAATATTGTACTGAATTTCATTATTCCCGTGGGAATAATGTGATTTGAATTTGTAACCTCAAATAAAACAGTATACTCGAGCGGGGGAATTGGTAACCATCATCATCTTCCTGCCCTTATCCCATTTTACTTATGGTCGGCGCAACACGTTTTTTTCTTCCATTCTCCCCTATCACACGTCATAGTATCATCTACTCCTTTTTCTTTCATATCATTCCTTAGACAATCCATCCATCTCTTCTTTGGCCTTCCTCTTCCTCTCCATCCATCAACATTCATACTCATCACTCTCTTAGTCACATGACTGTCATCCCTCCTCATCACATGTCCATACCAAGATAGACGATTCCCTTTCATTTTTTCTGTAACAGGCGCCACTTTCGAACTGCCCCTTATAAACTCATTCCTTACTTTATCCATTCTTGTTAGTTAAGGTTGTTAGTTAAGGTCTGCAAATAATACATGATTGTATTAAAAAGAAAAAGACCCGCGTCCCGAAACTCTATTTTGACGACCCCTGACTCGGCAAATGGGAAACGCTGCCCTCCATGATCCAAATTGTAAAGCGGATGATCTTTTGCAAAGGTTGACTTTAACAATGAACTGCATTTCGCAGTTCCTTGTTCTACATTTGAAAGCTTCTATTATTATTTGCTAGAAAATCAATCGTTACGCATGCGCGATTGGCGCTGAGTTTTAGGATAAAGTTATTCTAAGTTTGCAGTTGCATATCAAGTACGAAGTTTGGCCTTTATTCGGAAATTGGTGGGTGGGCAATGATATTCTAAAGAAAGATACACCATGTTCATACTGAATGGCGTTCCGAATTGTTGCGTTGTAATTATAGTAATTTAAAACTACGACAGCGATAGATAATGCGGAACGTTTTAAGATAGAAAGAGATGATAGTAAAGAGCAACAATTGTCTTACTTTGTCCTCAACAATTTGTGCGTGCTAGTGCGATATCTACCTCTTTTTATTCATAATATCATTGGTGTGTGGGGCTCTCTCCACATTGTAATGTAAAATATACATATAGTTTAAATTTATTTAAATAATCATTCAAAAGGAACAACAAGAAACTGTTACACCAATGTTTTAGCAGTAGTGGTAGGTACAATAGCAACGGAAGATTTTTTTTTAAACGTCGCCTCACGCTATGAATTTCTCCTGTGTCGTGGGTGCGTTTACAAACATAAACTCACATACACAAACGCCCAGACCCAAAACAACGACTTTTAGATCATACAAATATTTGCTCTGCGCGGGAATCGAACCCGCAATACGAGTCTTATCGCTCAGTCGCTGCGCTAACCGTGCCGTCAAATCGGTCGATCAGAGCCTCAAGTCTGCTAATTTTATTTAGCACACATGCTATTGATATTCAATTGAGACTCAATCACGACTCCATTAAGATTAGAACAAATTTGGTATTCTGCAAAAACTTGTTTAAGCTCAATAGAGTCGTAATGGAATCGTAGTGTAATTGTAATTGACTCTCAGTTGAACACTTAAGTATTGCCATTAGACAGTAGAATACCGATAAAGTCCACAATCGATTTACAATTGTAACGCGATTGAAGAGCAGACTAGCAAATATTCTGATAGCAGTTCAATGGAATTTCACTGGAAAACCATTGATCTTAAATAAGTAGCAGAATACCAAATGTAGTTAAAACTGCTACTGAGATCCAATTGATATTCAATTGAGTCATTACTAAATTAGCAGACTTGGGGACCTTATGAGATGTTTAAACGTTCTAAAAGTCCCATCCTATTACAGGTTCTCCCCAGCCGACCGTGCCAAGAAGTTCGGCCAGCCGAACAGCCAGGAATACGCGACGAAGGTGGCTCGCTACCGGAAGTGGACAATCCAGTCCCTATACAACCTCACCACCCAGTTCATTGTCTCCCTGAGGGAACACTGGCCCAACTTCCCCGCAACTATCGCCTGGATTGTACAGCAGGTTGTGCACTTGTTGAAGCAGCATTCCAGGTAAGAGAGGTTTCCAAATAGGTATTTTTTTCTTTTGATGTGTTTTCCTATTTTTCATCTTTTGTGTTTCTCTCCCCCTCAAAGTTATTGTCATCATTTAGTTTTTTTTTTATCTGATCAACAACTATAATAAAATGTAGTGTGAAAATCAGCTTGGTCAGTATCCTACGTTGAATTATAAGTTTGCGAGTTTTGAATTTTAATTGAGTTTAATCCAACGATCCTACCGAACCTTATCTAAACGCTTGGGATTAATTTTATAGCTGTTAATTCCACAAAGCCCAAATAAGTTACAATGGCTTATCCCTGCCCTTGATCCTAATATAAATTAAAGAAACTCCACTTCGGAAAAAAATTAATAAGGCATTTGTATCAGTTTTTTATTTTTGATATGGCTTCCCCATGTCCAAATGAACGTCAGCAGTTTTTGGAATCTAGTAGGCAGCACGTCAACCTACCATAAAGTTGAATCTGTCTTTCTTTAATTGATTTTCAACTTAATCACAAAAAAAGAAAGTTCATGTTCGATTGGGATTTTACAGATTGAGGTAGATTAAACAACATCAATCTGTAAAATGTTGTTCGGCTGGTTGTTAGACCTGGTGGCCTACCGATCTATGACGTCTTAAAGTGTAAGTGGTTCCGCTCAGGGAACGAAATGGCGCTAGATGACTTGTATAGCTCTGTCTCTTTCCTACAGCCTAACTACTCACGCTTTTAGACGTCATGGTAGGCCACCAGGAACGCAGACTAGAATACTCCATGTTACGAATTTTGTAAAAAAAAAAGATAGCGAGAAAATTCGTTACCTGGAATCCTACTACTATTATAAAGGCGAAAGTTTGTAAGTATGGATGTATGGATGTTTGTTACTCTTTCACGCAAAAACCACTAAACCGATTCGGCTAAAATTTGGTACACAGATAGTTTATAACCTGGATTAACACATAGGATAGTTTTTATCCCGATTTTATGTTCCCGTGGGATAGTTTTCGAGTTGTAGCGGGTGAAGCCGCTGGCAACAGCTAGTATTCTATATTGCTCTAGCAATACAATATTCAATGTCGATATAATACTAGACTCGTAATAACAGGCGACCGATGTCTGTCAACACATTAGGCAAAAAAGTCTTATATTCGTCTCATTTCGACCAATCCTGTGAGCCGTAAACATAAGTTGAGACAGAACAGACCTTGAGTTAGCCAATCACAACGCAGTACCCCGTCCCCCTCGCTTACGTAGTACCTCAGCGAGTTGGCAGAATAATTTTTGTTCCTTAGATAGTGCATGCGGAGTCTAGTATTATATCGTCGTTGAGAATATTTAAGCAGCATTGATATTAGCAAAGCTGCTGAAATGGTCATTTAAGATCCTCTGTAACATTCTATATAATTTCCAGAACATCTGACCGCGAGCTGCACGCGATATGCACAGACCTGGTGCTGAACCACTTCATCTGCCCCGGCATCGTGAACCCGGAGGCGCACGGCGTGGTGGAGGTGCCCGTGTCCTACATCGCGCGCTTCAACCTCATCCAGATCGCGCAGATCATACAGATGCTGTGCCTTGCTAAGTATCAGGAGGTAATAATATTAGTATTAAAAAAGCTGAAAGCGTTTTCACAATTTTAAAAGAAAACTACGTAACGTCTATTTATGTCCCAATAAATAGCTCTCTTTCTCAAGTCTAGTCTAGTCATTATAGTTATTATTAAGTTGTTTTTTTCTTTTTTTTTCTTCATAGCTGCTATAATATTGTTTATTTTATTTTATCTGTATATATGTATTAGTATCTATATTAATATCAAAGTCTTTGATTACTTTTTTTTTGTACCCTACCACAATATTTTCTCATTTAACCCAAAGGTTGACTGTTAGTTAGAGAATGCCTTGTGGTATTAAGTCCGCCTATGTACCACTTTTTGTACATGAAGTTTAAGTAAATAAATAAATAAATGAATATCATCATCTGCCTCGCCTTTTCCCAACCATATTGGGGTCGGCTTCCAGTCGAACACAACCCACTAACTGGGTAATACGATACCCCATGGTAAGACTGGTTGTCAGACTTTTGAGCTTCTGACTGTAGTTATCGTCTGTCAAAGATCTACAAATGACAACCGGGACCAACGGCTTTACGTGCTTTCCGAGCCACGGAGGAAACTCGCTATGACAGATGGTCACCCATCCACAGACCAACCTCGGCAAGCGTGGCACCCGTAAGATCGGCCTGTGCGGCTGTAATTATTAAGCCACGAGCTCCTCGAGATAATAACATCATCTCATTGAAATACAGGTCTTCCACTTCGAAATAAACGTGTGAATGTTTGGTAGGGAATGTTTAGCCAACAACCCAAATACGCTTTCCTGTCCTTATAAACGTGTAAGTTAAGTTTACGTTTTTCTGATGTTGGTGGCATTGTTGTGTTGCCTTTCTTTACTTTGTAAAAATCACTAAAGTCGGTTTTTAATGCCAGAAACACATTATTTAACACGCCACGCGACGCAACGTGTCAACACCCGATTTGCAGTGAGCGCGTGTCGTCGCGTCGGGTGTTCATAGTGTGATTCTGGTCATAGAAAACAATACATTTTGATTTGACTCAACACGCATCACGTTTCGTCTGGTGGCGTCGGGTTTTAATAATGTGTTTCCGGCTTTAATCTCGTAGACTGAATTGACAGGTGCAAATGGCAAACTGACATAAATTTCAATAGTATTTAAGTCAGTTTTAATGTTATCATTTGTCAATTTGGTCTACGAGATTAAAAAACAAACTATAGAGAACAAATAGGTATATTTTGTGGTGTTTTATAAAAATCTTACGGGTTTTATTGAAATACTCCCTAATCCCAAAACAATTATCTTGACAATTTTGTCAATATTTTGTCCTGCAGGTGGACGCAAAAGTCCGTGACGTGTACCTGAAATTCGAGCGTTCTTGCGTGTGGACGCTCATAGAGAACGTAGCGAGCGAGCCGTGGTCGTGTGCCGCCGTGCCGGCCGCGCCGCACGCGCACGCTGAGACGCCGCGCATCGCCACCGACGCACATCTACACACATACGTGGCGCTGTTCACGCCGCAAGACGCACAGTTATTGGTGAGTGTGACGTCATCACTGCAGCACCTTAATACGAATTTTCAGTATTTGAGACGTAAAGAACCCTGCTAACTCTTCATCTTCCGGCAATGGGACGCTGTCATCTGCAAAGAAATGGGGATTTTTTTCAAATCTTAGCACGAGTTTTCAGTATTTGAGACGTAAAGTAAACTGGAACTTTGACAATTACAAATTGACAATTTTCAAAGAAAAAATGAGTTCCTTCTTCGCACACTGGAGGCGCTGTTCCATTTTTCAAACAAGAAACGCTGTAAATACTGGAAAGACGCTGTAAAGTAAAAGAGTGAAAATTCGTGTTCATCAGTACGTTACAGAATCGAAGATATCGCAAAAAAATATTTGAAGTAAATTTATTTTGCCTTCCTCAAATATATTTATCCATTTTTTTTTGTTCCCTGATGTCCCATCACTATACGAGATACCATTATCAAATATTTACCACATTTTTGGAAAGAAAAATTTGATTGCGATTAGTTGAGTCTATGGCGTTGTAACATTCTCCTATTCATGATTTCGATGATGACTTTGTCTGGTGTACCTATCAGAAGGTCGAAAGTTCAAATCTCGACGGTTTTTTTTAGCGTGGTAAAATCATCAAATGAGTCCTCCCACCCCGGGCAGGGCGGGAGGTACTATCAGACTTGTACTGACTAAAATCCACGGTGTCCTTCAATAGCCCTTTATGTTCCGGAGTCACGGTAATGAAATAAGTCCCGCGACCAAATCTTGCCGGCTGCTGTTTTTAACCGACTTCCAAAAGGAGGAGGTTCTCAATTCGGATGTTTGTATGTTTTTTAAATTTTTTTATTTATGTTAACTCCGTCGTTTATCAGCCGATTTGAATAATTCTTTTTTTTTGGATAGGGTATACTCCGGAATGGTCCCATTTAAATTTTATCGAAATCGGACTAGCACTTTTTGAAAAATCAACAAATACCTAGAAAATTGTCAACTTTGTCTACACCGATTACTCCGAGGTTTCTGGTCCGATTTCAATTATTCTTTTTTGATCCTGTAAAAAAATGATTCCGATTTTTTTTTTTAAAGTTTTTTACACAAAAAAACATTCAAATTAATGTGAATAAACATTAAACCGTCTTAACATGTATATTCTTTGTTACAGATATCGTTCCTGAAACGTATTTCATCCAAATTGAACAACAACACGCCGAGCGTGACATCAGCTGATGAGCAGTCGTCGAGCGGAACCGTGCCTGAAGCCGCGTCAGCTTTGAGGTAACTTCAATGGTTTTATGCTTGTCTTGAATCACCAAGGTTTGAACCACCGAGGTACACATAGTCAAGCTTTGCACAGCAATAAATAATGATCTTAGCTTAGAAAAAAATGTCTTGACGTCTGACGGGAATTAATTATGGAAACGCGTTGCACCAACTCCAAGTAAAATGGCTGGCCTGAATGACTGGCCTGTTGGTCTAGTGGTAAGTGACCCTGACTGCTATGCCGGAGATCGTGGTTTCGATTCCCACCCAGGACAAATGTTTGTGTGATGAGCACGATCATTTTCTGTGTCTGGGTGTAATTTATCTATAATATTATGTATGTGTTTAGAAATGTATAAGTATGTTTATCAGTTGTCTAGTACCCATAACACAAGCTCTTAGCTTGGGATTAGATGGCGTTGTGTGATAGTTGTGGAATATTATTTTTATACTGTTTGTTTTTGCAGCAGTGAAACGAGCAGCGAAAGTTCAAGCAATGGTGAAGCGTGTGCGAACCGACTGGCTGCCTTACTGCAAACCACTGAGCCAAACTACCGCAGTCGTCTGCACGACCTGCTGCGGAAGATGCCGGACCTCACCAAGTACAAGTAAGAGAGATTAAACATCAATAACGAAGTACAGGGTCCAGTGAGTGAACGAGATGGTGCTAGACGACTTATATAGCTCTGTCACTTTCACTCGCCGGAATAAGCCTGGTTTTAAGACGTTGTAATACCGCCCCAGTACCCGGCACGTAAGTTGGCAAGATTATGGTGTAGTAGGGGTAAGTTTGCGCATCGTATTTAGCGGCACGCAAGTGTAAGCGAGAGCGCGTATACTGTGCGAGGGGCACAGACGAGTGACGCACCAATCACGTGCTCGGATCGTCACTACCTCATACCCCGCGACCCGCATGACCACCAAAGAGATCTACAAAATGATTTCTGCGCATCTAACGACGCTTGCCAACTTACGTGCTGGCCACTGTAGAAAATTTATAAAAAAAGATTCAACTACTGTTCTAGCAAATATATAGTGTGCATACTTATTTTTTTTAAATTTAAATTATCGCTAACTCAAAAGAGTAGCACATTCAAATAATTGTTGCTTCAACCAATATTTTCATAGTTACATAATGGCAACGTTTATGGCTTAAACATAGCCGTAAAGCAAGAAAGAAGTAAAGACAGTCTCTGTTGTCTAGTGGTTGTTAGTGTGACTGCTAAACGAGAAGTCCCGGGTTAGATTACAAACTTGATGTTATGTGATGCTTCTGTTTTTTCCAAAATTAAAGTAAAAAATAAACACTATTTATCTGACTACGGCAAAGCCAAAAGGAGGGTTATAATTTTGACCAGTATTTATGTATGTTAGTTCCTCCATAACTTCTAAACTACTTATCTAATATACTTATATATTACACGACAAGTGAGGTTTCGTTAGAAGCGTCTCAGTTGTCCACTGATTATAGGTGACGTGTCACCTGCGATTGTTTCACAATCTTCATTAGGTAGGTGGCACACGACCAAGTCGTTAGTTAGCACAATATCGGTCAGATTAATATTGTTCTTGTTTTATACTTTTCAGTGCGCGTTTTTTTCGTAGTCGGGTTTTATAGTTATTTTTAACTTATTTTTTGTTTTGTACTTATACTCTTTAAAAACCTCCCTTTTCCACAGGCAGTCAACCCCAACAGAACCCAAAGACCCTTCCCCGGTGGAGAACGGCCAGTCCAACAAGAAGAGCATCCTGTCCAAGGTCCAGCGGCCGCGCCTGCCTCGCAGCGCCAGCTCCAACTCCTCGCTAGCGTCCGCTGCTGAGGACAAGCCGGCCAATGGGACTGCTGGGGAGAGTGGGAGTACCGAGCATATGGAGGTGCTCGTCATCAAACTGGCCAATGTTGAGGAGTATGATTATGTTGGTGAGTTCTGTACTGAAGTTTTGGATAGTGATTAAGTCATTAAAGGCCTATTCAATCCCAAGTGTCGGAGGCTTCCGTCTCTAAAAAAAAGCTGAGTATGTAGTAGTAGTGTAGTAGTGGTATGCAGTAATGACATTACTGCTCCAAGTGGTTTTTGCTATACTTGCGTGTAGAATACCGTTCCATCGCGTCACTATGGCCGCAGAACTTGATAGGTACAAAATACCTGAGCGAATAACCCGCGCGGTATGTGCGCCTACCCCTTCTTTTTTGCGTGGTAACATCATCAAATGAGTCCTCCCACACGGGGCAGGGCAGAAGGGACTGTCAGACTTGTAATGACCATACATGGTATCCTTTAATATAGCCCTTAATGTTAGAAGCGGCTTGCATCCAGTTCGATCCTGTGGTATTCATCAGATCATCTGTCTACCTTATGGTACGTTCTACGCCGCGCTTGCATTAAAACTTTACCTATTGAAAATTATATTGATCAAGGTAATCAATTAGAGACACACTTCGTTAGTGAATATAATAACGATTTGAATTAGGAATATTTATTCTAAGTGGCTGATTTAGACCCTCAGGGGGGGAATTACAACGTCTTTAAACCAGGTTTATTCCGGCGAGTGAAAGTGACAGAGCTATACAAGTCGTCTAGCGCTATCTCGTTCACTCATTGGAACAAGCCTGGTTTTAAGATGTTGTAATACCCCCCCTGGTCTTTTCTTTGATGATAGACAAAGTGTGAAGCCATAATAGTGATATATTAAGCGACTAGTGAATAAAGGACGGATTTAAAGCTAGGCAAATAAGAATCACGAGCAAGTGATGGATTTTAATGATTGAATCACGAGCGTAGCAAGTAATTCAAGTATTTGAATCCTAAGCGACGCGAGTGGAATGGCATTTTTTGAATAATCAAATTTAAGAATAAAATTGAATAGTTCCTTCTTGTTGTAACTCATATAATTCTTCTATCTTTCGCATTCCCAGGTCTAGTCCCCGAATCCAAGGTGTTAGAATGTTACTACGGTGGCTCTGAAGCAGGTGATGCTGACGACACCGGGTCCGCACTCGCTGTGGCAGGGCCCGGCGCACCAGTGCAAAAGAGGACCAGGTATTGCAGGATTTTGAACCTTATGGATGTAACTTTAGATACTTTTATCCTGGAAACTGTTGAGTTAACGAGTACGACTGATTTCAATGTTGACAAGGGGAACGTTGTGAGGAAACTTGAATTTGGAAAAAACTGAATACCAAGCTTTTTGGACTTTAATTGACTATACAGGGTTGCAAATTTGCCGTAAAGCGTATACCATTACTTCCCAGAATTTGATCCTCGTTATGGACACTATCGAATGGCGTAATATTTTCCAAAATCAGCTGGTTCTATTCCTCTAAAATCCAATGATACAGTTTTAGTTTTCGTCAAAATCGGCCTCGGTTCCTTTTTTATCATGATAAAATCATCAAATAAGTCGTCCCACCCTGAGCAAAGCGAGAGGGGCTGTCAGACTCGTACGACTAAAATTAACGATGTCCTTCAACCGTTCTTCCCGCGACCAACGCGGGTCCTTCCAGAATTTTTCGACAGTCCCCGTAGTTACGGATATAGCTATCCAGCACGCGTAGCATGGCGATTCTATCTCTATTCTACCAAGAAAAGACAAAGTTATTTCATCGTTATTTCTACACAAATTGACTGTTTTTTTTTGCACAAATATGATACCATTCTTACACTATTGAAGAAAAGAACGTTTATTTTCTATATTTTTTACATCACCATGCTTAAAACGCTAAAATTATTTCTACGTTCTGTAATTTTGTCTATTCTTGCGTCGACAAATCCCCTTTCTACGGCGCCATGCTACGCCTGCTGTGGGAAAATTCACTGTATATGGCTTTTGCCAGCGGCTTCGCCTCCTACAACTCGAAAGTTATCCCACGGGAACGTAAAACAGGATAAAAGCATCCTATGTGTTAATCCAGGTTATAAACTATCTGTATACTAAAGTTCATCCAGATTCGTTCAGTAGTTTTTGCGTGAGAGAGCACCAAACATCCAAACGTCCTCAAAAACTTTCACGTTTTTGTTTTAAATATAAGTAGAATTTAAGTTCTAAACCTTATAACAGGCCTGAGGAGGTTCCCAGACGTTTCATTCACTCCACATTCAGAGAAACCCACATCCCATAATAAAAGAAAGTTATTTTTTTATGTGGTATGGGTTTGCTCTTGACCTTAGTCTAGGTCAGGAATGACTAAGACAAGGTCGAGGGTGGAGCGAGCTTACCCAGAAGAAGCCTGTTCACTCTAACTTTGAAGTATTGTATTTTGTCAGGTTCTCAGTGTCTCATGATGAGGTGTCCCTGGGCAACACGTCAGATAACCTAGAGGCGGTCTCGGAGGCTGCGTCCAACCACAGCGTCACCTCGAGTCTGGAGTTGGAGACTGAAGACCAGAATGACAACTTGTCTGATATGGTGAGTTCATTCTCAACTTGTGGTATATTTTTAACCGACTTCAAAAAAAAGGAGGAGGTTCTCAATTCGTCGGTTTTTTTTTTGCGATGGATTTTTCTTTTCAGAAGCCTTACCACGAGCTCTTAACGCGATCCAGTTTAGGCTGGTGGGAAAGAGACAGAGCTATACAAGTCGTCTAGCTCCATCTCGTTCCCTGAACGTAAAATTTATAGGCTTTCCTTGTCGTCGAAATGGGTGGATTTAGGAGAATGACGGCTAAAATCCGGCCGTAGAGGCTGCGTTGAAGCGGCACGATATTGGTCGACGCACCGCTGTCATAACATGGCGGAGGGCTGCGATTGGTCACAGCTACCGTTTGGGCATCACTGCTGTAGACCTACCAGCTTGGCCTTCACTGCAGCCCTCGCTGTCCTCTCTGTTTATCTCAGCTCGTCCATCAAGTGCTGTACGCTGACCGCGCTGTGTTGGCCTCACCATCACCAGCGCGACCAGCAGTCATTATAGACCGCGGCAGTAATGTACTATTAGATAATTAAAGTTTAGTTTTACGAGCATTATTTGTGTCAGGTATCAGCGAACGTGAGCGGTCGCGGCAGCCCCAACATCTCGGGCCGCGAGACCCCGTCGTCGCAGGTGACGGACGACGTGGACGCGGCCGCGCGCCGCCCCGCGCCGCAGCCCGCGCACGCCGCCACCGCCGTCAACAAGATGCTCAAGCAGACCAGGAACGACATCGAGGACAAGTTCTGCAAGTTTGAGATAAAGGTAACTACTTACATTCTGGTCCAACATCTCGGGCCGCGAGACCCCGTCGTCGCAGGTGACGGACGACGTGGACGCGGCCGCGCGCCGCCCCGCGCCGCAGCCCGCGCACGCCGCCACCGCCGTCAACAAGATGCTCAAGCAGACCAGGAACGACATCGAGGACAAGTTCTGCAAGTTTGAGATAAAGGTAACTACTTACATTCTGGTCCAACATCTCGGGCCGCGAGACCCCGTCGTCGCAGGTGACGGACGACGTGGACGCGGCCGCGCGCCGCCCCGCGCCGCAGCCCGCGCACGCCGCCACCGCCGTCAACAAGATGCTCAAGCAGACCAGGAACGACATCGAGGACAAGTTCTGCAAGTTTGAGATAAAGGTAACTACTTACATTCTGGTCCAACATCTCGGGCCGCGAGACCCCGTCGTCGCAGGTGACGGACGACGTGGACGCGGCCGCGCGCCGCCCCGCGCCGCAGCCCGCGCACGCCGCCACCGCCGTCAACAAGATGCTCAAGCAGACCAGGAACGACATCGAGGACAAGTTCTGCAAGTTTGAGATAAAGGTAACTACTTACATTCTGGTCCAACATCTCGGGCCGCGAGACCCCGTCGTCGCAGGTGACGGACGACGTGGACGCGGCCGCGCGCCGCCCCGCGCCGCAGCCCGCGCACGCCGCCACCGCCGTCAACAAGATGCTCAAGCAGACCAGGAACGACATCGAGGACAAGTTCTGCAAGTTTGAGATAAAGGTAACTACTTACATTCTGGTCCAACATCTCGGGCCGCGAGACCCCGTCGTCGCAGGTGACGGACGACGTGGACGCGGCCGCGCGCCGCCCCGCGCCGCAGCCCGCGCACGCCGCCACCGCCGTCAACAAGATGCTCAAGCAGACCAGGAACGACATCGAGGACAAGTTCTGCAAGTTTGAGATAAAGGTAACTACTTACATTCTGGTCCAACATCTCGGGCCGCGAGACCCCGTCGTCGCAGGTGACGGACGACGTGGACGCGGCCGCGCGCCGCCCCGCGCCGCAGCCCGCGCACGCCGCCACCGCCGTCAACAAGATGCTCAAGCAGACCAGGAACGACATCGAGGACAAGTTCTGCAAGTTTGAGATAAAGGTAACTACTTACATTCTGGTCCAACATCTCGGGCCGCGAGACCCCGTCGTCGCAGGTGACGGACGACGTGGACGCGGCCGCGCGCCGCCCCGCGCCGCAGCCCGCGCACGCCGCCACCGCCGTCAACAAGATGCTCAAGCAGACCAGGAACGACATCGAGGACAAGTTCTGCAAGTTTGAGATAAAGGTAACTACTTACATTCTGGTCCAACATCTCGGGCCGCGAGACCCCGTCGTCGCAGGTGACGGACGACGTGGACGCGGCCGCGCGCCGCCCCGCGCCGCAGCCCGCGCACGCCGCCACCGCCGTCAACAAGATGCTCAAGCAGACCAGGAACGACATCGAGGACAAGTTCTGCAAGTTTGAGATAAAGGTAACTACTTACATTCTGGTCCAACATCTCGGGCCGCGAGACCCCGTCGTCGCAGGTGACGGACGACGTGGACGCGGCCGCGCGCCGCCCCGCGCCGCAGCCCGCGCACGCCGCCACCGCCGTCAACAAGATGCTCAAGCAGACCAGGAACGACATCGAGGACAAGTTCTGCAAGTTTGAGATAAAGGTAACTACTTACATTCTGGTCCAACATCTCGGGCCGCGAGACCCCGTCGTCGCAGGTGACGGACGACGTGGACGCGGCCGCGCGCCGCCCCGCGCCGCAGCCCGCGCACGCCGCCACCGCCGTCAACAAGATGCTCAAGCAGACCAGGAACGACATCGAGGACAAGTTCTGCAAGTTTGAGATAAAGGTAACTACTTACATTCTGGTCCAACATCTCGGGCCGCGAGACCCCGTCGTCGCAGGTGACGGACGACGTGGACGCGGCCGCGCGCCGCCCCGCGCCGCAGCCCGCGCACGCCGCCACCGCCGTCAACAAGATGCTCAAGCAGACCAGGAACGACATCGAGGACAAGTTCTGCAAGTTTGAGATAAAGGTAACTACTTACATTCTGGCCCAACGACGATATAATACTAGACTCGTAGTAACAAGCGACCGTTTGTCAACACATTAGGCAAAAAAGTCTTATATAGGGTGACTGGTAATTAGTGCACGATACTTAAACACGTGATTGTGCTCATGATAACAACAACTTTTATTATGGAAGCTAAGCCGAAATCGTGAAAAAAATATCAGCTGTTCCCATAGTAAAAGTTGTTTGTTATCATGAGCACAATCACGTGTTCAAGTATCGTGCACTAATTACCAGTCACCCTATATTCGTCTCATTTCGACCAATCCTGTGAGCCGTAAACATACGTTGAGACAGAACAGACCTTGAGTTAGCCATTCACAACGCAGTACCCCGTCCCCCTCGCTTATTACGTAGTACCTCAGCGAGTTGACAGAATAACTTTTGTTCCTTAGATCGTGCATGCGGCGTCTAGTATTATATCGTCGTTGTTCTGGCCCTATAGCCAGACGGCAAGCGACAATCGCTAACGTTCAGCAGTCGCTAATACATTTTTAAACGTATACCCCATTGCATAAAGTTGAAAATCTATCAAAGATTACAGATCGTTTTCGTTTGTTTCGTTCGCTATCGCTCAGCAGTCTTTACTACATTTTCAACTTTATGCGATGGAGTATAAAGTTGAAAATGACAAACGTCACGAAAAAAACTAAAACACTCCGTTGCGGGGAACCCGCGCGTGCATATTTGTATCGAACCGCGCGCACATCCGCTTATGGTGATTGCGTCGATGTAGCCCGCGAAATTGAAATTTTCCTAAGTTTTTTGCAATTTGCAGGGCAGTGACATGTTGTAACTTTATCAAAATATGAATTGCGGTAATCTATACATATAATAAAACTGTAGAAAAATAATTTTTGTACATTAAAAAAAATCTCAAAAAATATAGCCAGCGTGTTAAAGGACAACCAATAGAACCCAATTCTAGCATTTTTAGAATTTTTGTCTGTTTGTCTGTATGTCTGTTTGTCTGTTTGTATGTTTATTTGTTCGGGCATCACGTAAAATGTGCGAAAGCTATGTAGATAACTTTAATACATACCGACTGCCCGTAACTTGAAGTAACATTTAGTTTTTGTTTCATTGAAATCGGATCAGTCTATCAAAAGATATTTGAATTTAAAGTGTTCCAGAAGTAAAATTACGGTAAGTTTACACCGAGACACGCAGCTCGCAGTTCAGTAGCGCGATCTAGCTTGGAATAGAAAAACAATATACCTATTAAAATATGGTGTGGACTGGAGTGTAGTGGTTTGGAGTGGAGTGGAGTGGAGTAGAGTAGAGTAGAGTGGAATGGAATAGAATGGGATGGGATGGAATGGAAAAAAGAAAGAAAGGAAAGGTTTTTATTTGACTCACATTAGAATGGGATGGAAGCGGATGGAGTGGGATGGAGTGGGATGGAGTGGTATGGAGTGGGATGGAGTGGGATGGAGTGGGATGGCGTGGGATGGAGTGGGACGGAGTGGGATGTAGTGGGATGGAGTGGGATTTAGAGGGATGGAGTGCGTTGGAGTGGGATGGAGTAGGATGGAGTGGGATGGAGTGGGCTGGAGTGGGATGGAGAGAGGTGGAGTGGGGTGGAGTGGGATGGAGAAAGATGGAGAGAGATGGAGGGGGATGAAGTGGGATGGAGTAGGATGGATCGGGATGGAGTGGTATGGAACGGGATGGAGAGGGATGGAGTGCGATAGAGTGGGGTGGTGTGTGGTGGAGTGGGACGGATTTTGATGGAGAGGGATGGAGTGGGTTGAAGTGGGATAAAGAAGGATGGAGTGGGATGGAGTGGGTTGGAATATTGGGACGGAGAGGCACGGAGAGGGATAGAGCGGGATGTAGTGGGATGGAACGGGATGGAGAGGGATGGAGTGGGATAGAGCTGGATAGGGTGGAATGGAGAGGGATGGAGTGGGATGTAGTGGGATGGGGTGGCATGGAATGGGATGGAGTGGGATTGAGTGGGATAGAGTGCGATGGAGTGGGATGGAATGAGATGGAATAGGTGCTCTAATCCAGTAGCAATTGAATAATACTGCCTTTGAACGACAGAGGGCGTTTATTACAAACACGTCAAAACTTCTTGAAAAATCTAAATAAATTCTAAATATAGGGTTTATATGAAAACGATATGATTTATAAAAAACCTGGCGAGAATTAAGCGCTTCGCACAAAAAAATACATTGTCAAATTCCGACATGCACGCGAGCGAAGTCGCGGGCACAGCTAGTAACAAGTATAATTTTAAATACAAAATTATCAAAAAATTCGCTCCATCAGTCTCACATAGAAAAGCTACATCTAAGTTATATTTCGGAGATTTTTACACAATGCACCTGTACGGTCTTCAACTGTACATACTTTTTGATGACACTGCGGTCGGCACGAGCGCGCGTCACTTTTACCTAATTATAAGTACATCGTTGCTACACACACAGTTCAGTGTGCATTTGTCATTCATAACATAAACTACTTAAGAGAAAGGAATCGTCAATATAGATAAACTTGTGTACAATCACTATCAAATATAACTTAACTTCTGTGACAACAACTTCGTGTTCTCTTCTCTTCACACTCAACCAACTAACTACAATCTGCAAGTGTACGAACCGTACAGCACCTTTACAATATGTCACTGGCCTACAAATTGCAAAAAACGTAAGAAAATTTGAATTTCGCGAGCTGGTTGAAGCATTCACCTTATCGCAGTTTTGGCCCTAAGGTCTGAACATAGTTATCAGGAAGATGCGATCATCTATCTATACTGATTTTATAAAGCTAGGGATCTGTTCACACCGAGACACGACGCGACGCAACGACTTGAACCCTCTTTCGATTCAGTTTATCGAAATATATAATATAACTCAAAGGTGACTGTCACTTGACATAGTGATCTATCAACGCACAGCCCAAACCACTGAATGGATCGGGCTGAAATTTGGCATGCAGGTCATTTCATTTCATTTATTCATAAACAATTTTCATTGTGTTGAACATAATTTCTAGGTAGGTAGATGTTATGACGTAGGCAACCGCTAAGAAAGGATTTTGATCAATTCTACCCTCAAGGGGATAAAATAGGGGATGAAAGTTTGTACGAAACTACATTGTTAAGTTGTGACATACACGCGAACGAAGTCGCGGGCACATCTAGTTTATAATACAATTGATTTAGAGTACAGTCACGAGCAATAACATAACACTCAACAAAATTCAAACGCAATTTCCTCGTAAAATCCTGGATTCCACTTTGATATAAGACCTATTTCGTAATAGTATGAGCATCCAAAATATAAGTCTAATGAAAAGGCAAAAGTTTAATCAATATGGTAACAGCATCGTTTTTGAATACTGCTTGGTGTATACATACTATTGCTCGTGACTGTACACTAGATGCCTTACCAACTAGGCCATCGCAGACTGTCTACTATCATTAAATCTATCATAGCAGGTTTATAACATAACTAGCTGTTGCCAGCGGCTTCACCCGCTACTACTCGAAAGTTATCCCACGGGAACATAAAATCGGGATAAAAACTATCCTATGTGTTAATCCAGATTATAAACTATGTGTGTACCAAATTTTAGCCAAATCCGTTCAGTGGTTTTTGCGTGAAAGAGTAACAAACATCCATACATCCATACTTACAAACTTTCGCCTTTATAATATTAGTAGGATTTCAACTATCACAACGATCTTTAACATTGTAAATACTTTATGTAGAAGCTGCTGGAAGGTGATGAGACTATCAGCATAATGTCGGACACGTGGAGCACGGACGTGTTGGCGTCCGACTCCGAAACCATCGGGGACTCCTGCGACCAGACGCAGGTAGCCGCCAGCCAGGGTATGTGCACACAACTATACTATCTTGTTTAGAATGTGACGAATTTTGCATAACGAGATCCGACCCTTACCACTACGACATAATATGAAAAAAGCGTGCGGCACGCTCGCCACGACGATGTCAAGTCGACGTGTACTGACTAAAATCCACAGTGTCATACAATAGCCCTTTACGTTCCGGGGTCACGGTAATGAGTACCGCGACGCCAGCAGGCTTTAGCTCTCTAGAGGGGGACCCCGTCATCATTCTGTCGCTATTTGAGGCGCTCGTAGAACACAACGCGCTGTCGACCCGGGCATGGCTAATGACTTTTTTTTCATGATAAAATCATCAAATGAGTGCTCCCATCCCAGGCCAAGCTGGAGGGACTGTCAGACTTGTACTGACATAAATTCACGGTGTTCTTTAATAGCCTTTTACGTTCTAGGTTTACAAGGGTATACAAAGCACCGTCGACTCGGATATGGTCCATGGTCGGACAGCGAGTCACCCATTACGCGCTTACGATGGCCAGAGATGACCATGACCATGATGAGTCACCGTGGGTTAGTTAGTCCCGCGACCCCGACAGGCTTTGGCCCTCTAAAGGGGGGCCCGACACTATCCTGACACTGTATGGTCCATGGTCGGACAGCAAGTCGCCCATTACTCGCCGCCCGCATGCCCGAGCAGTTCTAATATAATGTGCTTCAATTCTCAGGTACAAGTACTAGCAACACGAACGCGCCGGACGTGTCGGAGACGGCGAGCGAGTCCGCCTGGAGCATGGACGTACTGGCCTCAGACAGCGACCGGAACACTGAGGTACTATACGACCTGGGTAAATAGGTTGAATTTTTCAACTGGGCAACAGCTATATCCGAAACTATGAGGAATATCAAAAAACGTTGAAAGGAGTCTCGAGGCCAATTTTGACAAAAAGTAAAACTGCATCATTGGATTTTAGAAAATCAATAATCTTGGCCAGGAATGGAACCCGCTGATTTTGGAAAAAAAATCACAGCCTGTATTATTACACCATTCGATAGTGTTAGTGTTGCTGGTAAGGATAAAATTCTGGGAAGTAATCATCACCATAAACTTGTATTGTAGAGATTGATGATATTTATAATTATGTTATCTCAATACTTTTACTAAATAAATCGTTATTTTACAGGTAGATACAGACGACTGCGTGTCGGTAGCAGCTAGGTCTGACACGTCATGGCCACGAAGACCCTCGCAGCAGGATGATCCTCCCTTCAGGAATAATAACCACCAGGTATATTTACTTCAATATAATCTAATGGTAAGCGTCCACAGGTCCGCATCGCACGTATCGGACGTATCGTACTTAACGGATTTTAATTTGCCTTGAATTAAAACTCATACAACTGCGTCCACTGATCCGCATCATATGGACGGCTCATCGGCAATGCCTACGTGCGATGCGTACCGATGAGATCATACGGAATGCCGATCAGTGAACGCGTTGAAGGTGGCATCGGCAATCAGATTGCTGATACTCGCGTCGGCAATTCGATCGCTGCCGACACAGAAATCCGTTTGATGCGATGCGTCTGATACGTACGATGCCGACCTTTGGACGCTTACCTTCCTTCCTTACCACTACGACACATGACATAAAACGGGTAGATGAAAAATTAAACTCGCTCGCCACGTGCCGTACGTCAGTCGAATTGCATCAGTATACCGTAGTAGCAAGGACGATTTTCATTTTTGGTTAGTAGAAATTGCAAACCGCACGAATCGCGTCTTAGGGTGTTCCCACATCTATCGACGCCGACCGAGACAATGCAATAGCATGCGGCCGCCTCGAGGATTCCGCCGCGTGCTATCGCATTATGCTTTCTGTCTCGGTCTAGCAAATGGCAGTTCTAAGCGACAGAAAGAGAAAGGGCGACTCCCTTATGCAAGCTCCCTAATTCCTACAACCTATCTATGTATTAGTTTTCTATTTTCGCTTCTCATTTCAATTTTTAAAAACCGTGAATTTAATCTGACGACTATTTTCAGAATGGCAACGTGAAACGAGCTGAAGTAAGCAGTCCTCGGCATACGTCTCGACCTAATCTAACAAACAGGTAATTTCCATTATAAAATACTAGTTGGTCCCGCGGTTTCACCCGTCGTGGACGCAAATGAATGATCGTTGTGTTCACGCTAATTGTTTTTATTTCTTTTACTTGTGGTGATAGCAAAGCCTAAACTGCTGGTTTTAAAAACATGAGATAACGTCACGCTTTCCTCTCTAGAAACAGAAACTGTAGATCGCAACGTGCTACGATCCTTACATACTCCCTAAGCCTCAGAACAGTCTGTAACACCAAATGCGCAAAACCTCTCGTGGTGTAACTCAGCCCATGTTACTGAATAATTTTTGTTCTAACACTTGGAAATTCGCAAAAAATAAAATATAAACTTGAGAGGTGTGTTACTGTATACACTCAACAAAAATAATCGTCGCGACTCCACTCTACTCCACTATTTGAGCTCTAGCACCCTTTCGCAAAGCGCGATAAGGAACTTCGTTCCAAAAAGTGTCGTGACAACCATTCGTAAGATTTTTTTCCGTCTAGCCCCCTTAAAACCGCGCGATCGTTCCAAAAATTTCATACAGATGGGCCCCGATCAATTTCTTATTTTGCATGAAAAACCAATTTTATTTTGCGTATTTTGGTTACGATTCCTTTCCGTTTTGATATGTGTGCTACGACCCTTAGTCCATCCCATCACGCATTATCCGTGATATCACTTAGGGCCCTATCAGAATACCAGCGCTGTGACTTTTTTAAGGTCACGGCATATGCTGAGATAGTGGCCTTTTGGCCTCGTACAGGACGCATCTTTGCATTTATGTGTTTTTTTTTTATATTAATATGTTTTCTGTTATTTTTTTAATTAAGTATTCATTTTATGTTGTTGTTCTGTCCTGTGTGAGTCCAATAAAAACTTTTCTTTCTTTCTTTCATTAAATCCGTTTTTAAATGCACCCTGTCTGGTGTATCAGGTCGGGCGGCTACCTGTCGGCCACGGCGGCGCTGTCCCGCGGCGGCGAGCTGGACCTGCCGCACGCGCCGCCCGCGCACCAGCACTACAACATTGAGAACAGGAAGAGCATACTGGTTAACGGATATCCGGTAAGGGAAACAACATCTACTCACAAAAGAGTCATCCAAGAAAATAGGACGTAAACGCACCCACGATTCTGGAAAAAAATACTAGTGCGGGGCACCGTTTTTAAACATGAAAAAAAAAATAAGAGATTTTTGTTTAAGAAAATATTAGTTTTTTTACGCTTTTTAATTATATTTAACAACTAGCTGTGCCCGCGACTTCGCGGGGAACACAAAAGCGTCGGAACACAAAATTGACAAAGTTTCATACAAAGTTTCATCCCCTTGGGGATATAATTGATCAAAATCCTTTTTTAGCGGATGCCTACGTCATAACATCTACCTGCATGCCGAATTTCAGCCCGATCCGTCCAGTGGTTTGGGCTGTGTGTTGATAGATCACTATGTCAGTCAGTCACCTTTGAGTTATATAAGATTGCTACAAAATAAGAATATAGTAACTCACCTCCTTCCGTTCACCTCCGCTGTGCGGCTCCTATTGGTCGGAGAGTGATCTTACATAGGTAACCTATAGCCTTCCTGGATAAGTGGAATATCCAACACAATCATTATTTATGATACTACTGCGGTAAGTTCGTTTTTTAAAAACGAGTTAGCGAATGTAAGCTCGAGACAAAGTCGAGGGCATACCATAGTCACGATTTCGTTCGAGTTCCGCACGTTCCGTTGGATGGTACGTAATTTTTAACTTTCGAACAATGTTTATAGGCTATGTAAATGCATTTTTCGAGCAAATGTGTTGAAAAAATAATTGTTCAATCATGATGATGAAATTACTGCGTTTCAGAGATCAGTGCGTTCGAACAAACAAACTCTTCAGCTTTATATTAGTATAGATTACTGTTTTAATTTATTTTTAACGAATTCTACAACATGAGATGGTAGTAACTCTACCTGTATTATATTAGTCCACACTAAATCTACTATAACTGTAATGTGTCCATCTTGTAGGTTCGAGTGACGAATCCTGATATTCAGGATCAAAACAACAAGAGTAGCGGTCGAAATGTAACTATGTTAATTAGTCAAAATTATTTTATTCATGGTTGAGGGTTGTAATTAGTTTAGACAAGACTTCAAAAGATCTTTAAATACGAGATATATGGACGATTTTCTTATATTATGGAGATGGTTCCCAAAATCACCCGTAAGCCAGTACGTTACCATGAATACGAATTCATGGTAAACATATTTTTAGCAACATTGTTGCATAAATATGTTGCCGTGTTGCTAACAACGTATTGCAGGCAACGATTGTGTTACGGAGTTGATGTCGCCATGTTACAAAAATTCTAATCTGGCGTTTTCGATTCCAATCTCAAGGTCAAATCTGTTATATACGGCCATCAAGGAAGCAGTTTTGAACCTCGAATAATAAAATGAAAGGAAATGGGATGAAGTAAGATGGATTCTAGATACAATAATGTTGAGTAGAAATTCTCCACTTCCTTTTACTTTAGCTCTTTATTTACTTCTCCGATGTCCGTAGTGTATTTTTTTGCTGTCGGCTTAATTATATCCGCTACATATAAAGCTCTTTTTAAACAAACTCAAGTCGTTAAGGGAACAGTGTATAAGACGGCTACGCGGGGTATAATGGGACAACACACACTTAAAGCAAACTAAACACAATACTAACGTAGCGCAAGCGCCAACAAGACGCATTTGCAAGCGGTCATTAACAAATGGCGTCCTGTTTGCGCTCGCGCTACGTTGATGTCGGGTCGATGATGTAGGTCCAACAAGAACAACGATACGTTCTGTTTGCAGGTGATGACTTGTTACGCAACGTCAGCGCCCGAGAGCCCGAGTACATCGACTCCTGCGCAGCTGCCTAGCGATGTTTTTGACTACGTGCCGCAGAACAAGTGAGATAGAGATCCACTCACTCTTAAAGAGCATACCCATGACGCGATTCGTGCGATTTGCAATTTCTACTAACTAAAAATGAAAATCGTCCTTGCTTCTCCGACATAATGACGCAATTCGACTGACTTACGTCCTCGTGACGAGCGTGTTTTGTTTTTCATCTATCTGTAGATAACCACACGTTTTGTATGTCAAATAACGTAGTAGTAAGTTGAATTTTCATTTATGTCGCATCGCATCGCCTCATCGACAAGCTCCCTTATACATATACTAGTACTTTTAGCTTCGACTGTCATACTAATTGAGTCCTTTTTTCCCAGCAGTGGCGCTCAAACGGAATCAACACTGGACGCGAACAGCCAATCAGACGCGACCAGTCAGTGGGTGGACGACAGCTTCCCCGCCCCGCACCACTCCCCCGACCGTCCATACCCCTCCACGTCCAAATACGACCTTCCATCCACGTCCAAGCCATACGACGACAATGACATGATGGACCGATCACTCAACTCAAGCGAGAGCTCTTTCAACGCTACGTACGGAGGACGATTCGATTCAGGAATCGATGTCGATCAAGCTGAATCGAGATCCACAATAACAGATTTGATGACTCGAATGAGTTCCGCCACAATATCAACCTCCGCTAATCTTGTGAACAACTTAACATCTCGAATAGTTACTCGAACGAGTATCGTATCGATTTCTTCGTCGAAAATCGAGAAGAAGCGAGAGGGGACGAGTAATATGTCTTTGAGTACGTTGTCGGTGAATTCTGCGGAGACGTCGGTGAGTGATAAGAGTTCGTCGCAGGATGTGAACTCGGAGATTGTTACTGAGAGGCGCGTCAGTCCACCGCCGCCCGTGAAGAACGTGTCTACTGGAGCTATACCGAAGAGTATCAGCTTTGATGCTACGGCTGAGAAGTCGCAGAGGTTAGTTAATTATTTTTTTCTCCATGATACATATAACCTCATTCATTGAAGAAACGAATCTAAAATGGCGGCTTGTACTTGCGTTGACAGATAGTACAGTCAACATATACATTTTTAAGTTAAAGTTCTTTTCAAATTAAAATAATGAAAACACGTCTGGATTACAATAATTTCTAAAACTTAACTAAAAATGAAACAAAATTCAACAACAATAATCAACAGATAAAAACGGAAAAATAACAGAAAACTATTGTAAATGTTTTATTTATTTATTCATTTAAACTTTATGTACAAAAAACATGTTCAAAGGCGGACTTAATGCCTTGGGCATTATCTCCCAGTCTACCTTAGCTTTCAACCTTTACCTTACCTTAATATTCTTAAAAAAGATCACTGAGCGCGTCAAGACATCAAGACTATTTTTTCTGCTTACGCTACGCGCGGGAGTGAGTATAGACGTCACTAGTGTGCGAACGAGACACGAGAAGCGCCGTCATTTAAGATTCCTTTCTTCAATGAACCGGCTTATACCCGGCAAGTCGGCATCAAACGAGGTGTTTTTTTTTTCGCTTGAGGACATTATGTGCTAGCAAAGTTACCTAAAATACCTCTGAGAACCTAACTGGCTCCTGACACGACTTGGCGATGTATACATCTTTTTTTTATGTAACAACCCGTGCTTTCTCGCTTCCAAATGTTTTTTTTTTTACATAATAAATGATATTTATTTTGTAAGTTGGTAAAAAAATCACTTTTACACGTCACAATAAATATTTTTAAAGCTAGATGGGACCGGTGTTTCGTACCTGACTACTCTGAAAAGAAACAGCCGAAACAAACTCAAAAGGTGCATCATGTTAAAATCTCCGAAATCTAACTACGATGCACCTTTTCTATGTGAGAGCTGATGGAGCGAATTTTTTGATAATTTTTATATTTAAAATTATACTTGTTATTACCGCAACACATATATTTATAAAGTTACAACATGTCACTGGCCTGCAAATTGCAAAAAACGTAAAAAAAATTGAATTTCGCGGGCTACATCGAAGCAATCACCTTAAAGTCCAGACATTGTTTTGTTCAGGTCATACGAGGACCATGCGGGTGTTTAGTTTTCTATCAGTACATTATACTGTTCTTTACTCAGGAGACGCATTGGTGAAGATGGTCTAGTAGGTAACCTGGATGAGCTGAAGAATAACGTGAAGCGCTCAGGTGGTAACCTGCTGCATAAGATCAAGATGTTCAGGCAGAAAGGACGATCACATACTCACGGTGGACATAATGGTGAGTAGCACATTTTAGTTGATATACTGGGGTTTGTACAACAGCGGAAATAAAGGTGTAGTTGATTTCTACTAGACTACTAAGCGAGTACTCTAACAAGTCATCATCTTCCTGCCCTTATCCCATTTTACTTGGGGTCGGCGCAACACGTTTTTTTCTTCCATTCTCCCCTATCACACGTCATCGTATCATCTACTCCTTTTTCTTTCATATCATTCCTTAGATAATCCATCCATCTCTTCTTTGGCCTTCCTCTTCCTCTCCATCCATTAACATTCATACTCATCACTCTCTTAGTCACATGACTGTCATCCCTCCTCATCACATGTCCATACCAAGATAGACGATTCCGTTTCATTTTTTTTCTGTAACAGGCGCCACTTTCAACTAACAAGTGATAAAACATATTCAGTGTTAATACAAAAACTAAATAAACCCTGGCTTAAACCTGGACTATCAAGCCCAAGACTATCTGCAGAGCCATGGTTTACATTTCTCCGTATTATAAAACAACGCAAAAACAACAACACAATGAAAAGTTGCTTAGTTCAAGCCACGACTAGATGCGTAATTATATTTTATATTCAGCCTACGTTGTCCCACTGCTGGACAAAGGCCTCCCCCAAGTTTTCTTGTCCAGCGCCACTTCGATGCGTAATTAGCATCTATTATTATGCTCTTAATGTTGAAAGTGTAAGAACCTGCAGTTTACACTAAATTCTCTCGTGTGTACGCGCACGTTTTATCTACTATATATTTTTCTATTTTTTTGACGGGGCCACAGCCCAGCTGGGGTTGCGGGACATACGTATACCGCGAATCCGGTACACAAAGGGCTACCAAAGGACAGTGGATTTAGTCAGTACAAGTCTGACAGTCCCTACCGCCCTGCCCGGGATAGGAGGACTGCTTTGGTGACTTTAACACAAAAAAAAAGTAACAAATCGTAATTAGATTTCGTTCCCCCAGACGTGAAACTCCCGGAGGAAGAGAACCGCAGCGATGACGGTAGTCGAGCTGAGCTGCCGGCCGGGGAGACCTCGGAGGAGATCCTGGCCAAATACCGCCGGAAGTGCTCCGCAGACGGACCCGCCCGGCACAAGCGGGGACAGAGGAGGGTCTCCGATGTACCTGATACTGAGTTAGACAGGTAAGAGATCATCCTATCATCATCATCATCATCATCAGCATATTAATGTTCCCACTGCTGGGACACAGGCCTCCTCTCTGTGAGAGGGGGTGGGCCAGAATCCACCACGCGGGCCCAGTGCGGATTGGTGGATGTCACATGTCTTCGAATTTTTGGTTCTAGGACATGCCGGTTTCCTCACGATGTTTTTCTTCACCGTTTTGAGAGCAGTGGTGATGAAATAAATTACACAATATAATGCGCCTGCCGGGATTCGAACCCACGACCTACAACTCGTAAGTCGGGGCCGATACCACTGGGCCACCACTGCTCTCCCATCATTCATATAGTCATCCCATAGTCCCCGCCAAATAAGTCTGGAATAAAAGGTCATTGATCCTAATAATGCATCGTTTGAATTTCATACCACCATCGTTCGAATTTCAAAATAAAATATAAGGTCAAGATCGCCTCTTACCACGATACGTTGCTTTTGGTCGTTCTACATTTTCTTTACATAATTATTTTCGAATAGTTTTGAAATATTGCAATATATTGGTATACGAAGGTCAACGTATTTTATTCCAAACTTATCTGGCAGCAACTATAGAATGTAAATTTTTGTATTTTTAAATCAGGCAATGTCTGTTAAAAAAATCTCATATGGACCAATGATTGTAATTGCAAGAAATAGGTACAATTAGATGTTGAGCAACAATTCCAAAAGCAAATTCCTATATAACAAAAAATACTTTATTTTAAGCCCGAAAACTATTAAGCGAGCTTGCTCACGAGCGACGGGATCCGTTAGATTTGCAATTAGGTACTACCAATTAAAAAATTAAAATTGTCCTTGCTACTACGATTTAATGATGCGATTAACGCGAATGGGGATGGCAACTGGGAAACGAATTGCACTAGTATAGCTAGTTCCCAGCATCGTCATTGGTTCAAATCTTATAGGTACTTCAAAATAGTACTCCCTCATTGGTCGGATTAGAACTTAGCAACGACGATATAATACTAGACTCGTAATAACAGGCGACCGATGTCTGTCAACACATTAGGCAAAAAAGTCTTATATTCTCTGTGAGCCTTAAACATACGTTGAGACAGAACAGACCTTGAGTTAGCCAATCACAACGCAGTACCCCGTCCCCCTCGCTTACGTAGTACCTCAGCGAGTTGACAGAATACTTTTTGTTCCTTAGATCGTGTACATGCGGAGTCTAGTATTATATCGTCGTTGGGACTTAGGTATGGCGGCACCATCTACAATTAGCTTTGACCGGCCTTCCCCATTGAGGCTATCGATGTGTGTACAGATTTGTCATTGAATATTTTGTTTGACAGGTGCGAAGGAATAGTTGATCTGAACGACCCGGAGGTGTTCAACAGTATGAAGCGCAAGTTACGTGTTGTCCTGTCCAATCCCGACCTACATTGCGCCGAGTATGTGCCAAATGTAAGTATTTTTTTTTACATGGAACGCATAAAATCCTTACTTCCTTAGCATGAATTTTCACTCTTTTACTTTACAGAATTTACAGCGCTTCCTGTATGAAAAAATGGAACAGCGCCTCTGGTGTGCGAAGACGGAACTATTTTTTTCCTTGAAAAGTGTCAACTTGAAATTGTCAAAGTTCCAATTTACTTTACGTCTCAAATACTGAAAATTCGTGCTAAGGGTACTGAATTACGCGTCGTTGCCGCACACTAGAAAGGGGTTTGAAGATTTTACTATGGAGCGTGGCATACCTACTGCCGCCATTTTGTTTTTTTTTCAAAATCGCGGCCAGCCATGAAACCTTTATAAATCGATAGCTGACATCAATAACAACAAAAAATATTAAGACACCAACCCTCGTAAAGTTTCAGGTTTCTGAGATATAAAGTGTTAAAGTTGTCCACATTAATTCGGAATAACAAAGGCTTAATATATTATTTTAGTAAGTAAACGATAATCCTGGTCTTCGATCGCGGGATAGGGCAAAATGTAAGATCCATAGCCCCTCAGCTTAAAACTCTTCAAATGGGCAGCAGCTTTTTTTTTTTTTTTAGTGTGGTAAAATCATCAAATGAGTCCTGTTGGAGGACTCATTTGATGATTTGGAAGCGTTGGAAGACTAATAAGCTGAAATAAATGCGCTCGTCAAACCGCCTGCCAAGCGTGGCAATAACCATCTAACTAATGGATAATCCTTGGGTGAGGCCTTAGTCCAGTAGTGGACTTTCTACGGCTGTTATGATGATGAATTGATAATGATATTAAAACTAGGTACCTATCATGCCTCATGATGCTTCTGCTTACTGTGGCCATCACAGCAATATTATCTGGATAGAAGCAATATGTTCTTCGATTTGTATCGAGACGAGCGTGTCATATTTTGCATGGATATTTTTGTGATACAACTGTACAACTGTAATTTAGTATACAAACTTCGACATAGTCGTCCTACTTCTTGTGTATGTATTGTTTCTACAACTCAATACGGCACAATTAGGCATTTTTTACTTTTTGTATTACGTCTGACTGCGAGAATATTCGAGCGCGGAATCGTTAAAAGAAATCAAAATATCTCTTTTTTTTACACGCGAAGTAAATACTCTTCCGGTACAAGCCAATCCAAGTCTGTAGTGGTCATTATTGTTGATGATAGGGATTCAATGTAACGGCTAAGTTATGGCTTCATGTACAAATAAGAAATTCGATATTTAAAAATGTGGCAAAATCTAACCATCCCTACCAAAATTGCTTTTTGCAATTTTGGTAGGGATGGTTAGATTTTGATTTTGTAAAGGTGACATACTCGTACCATGGTTAGGTATATTTATCACTAAAATATAATACATCATACCATAGATGAATTATACTCTTCTCTTTCTACGCCTCATATATTTCAAAGGTGCGATCGAGACACCTACAATGCAGGCGGGTGAGGCGAGTTGTGTCATAATTATTTATACTTTTATTTAACGTATTACTATCGTATTGATAGTTAAATCATAAGAAGATATTACATTCAAATAAGTGTAGACGGTCTAAAAATAATCTATTAAATTCAAAAAGTAGATTATATCAGACGTATAATGTTTAAATAACATGCAGATATAATGCAACATAAATATTACGTACAAAAAATTATTATTTTTAACATCTTGATACATTCGAACACATACACTAGCTTAGAATTGTGAATGTCACATGATTAACTTTCACGGTTATTATCTCGGAAACCTGAAACTTTACGCGGGTTGTTGTCATAATACTTTTTGTTGGCATTAATGTCAGCTAACGATCTAAAAAGGTTTCATAGCTGGCCGCGATTTTGAAAAAAAATCAAAATAGCGGCGGTAGGTATGCCACAAATCTTCAAACCCCTTTCCTTGTATCGTGGCTGCGTTTATAAATATAAATTCACATACACAAACGCCTATACCCGGAACAACTTTTTGCTCCGTACCGGAATTTACTTGTGACACTCTGTTTAGCAGTTGAATCGTTCAGCTATTGCACTAAATATGTCGACAATATTATATGTTTCTTGAGCAGGGAAAGGTTTATAGTTAGCCTTTTCCACGTCAGCTTCGGGACGAGCCTCAAGACTTGTTTTTACTGAATAGGGTAGTTTCCAGGGTCAAAATAATTATTTTCGATTTAGTTGGTATTTTAGGTTATAAAAAAATATTGGACACGTATTTTTTTTTTATCGATTAAACAAAAAATAACAAAGATATAGCCCATTGAAGTTACGTGTGACGTCACCTCGCTCGAAAAAATGACACGAGGCGTGACGTCACACGTAACTTTAATAGGCTATATCTATGTAATTTTTGGTCTAATTTACAAGTAAAAAAATACGTTTCTCTTATTTTCGAATAATCTAAAAGTCGGACTAATTACATTTTTTTATGGCAACTAGCCTATTATCTGTTATGTATAAATATTATTCCTTGTACACAGCGCTGTACGAGCACATCTCTCGTGGAATGGGTGCGTGCTGCGGGCGCGAGCGCGAGTGCAGAGAGCGGCGCGGCGCACGCGGCTGAGCTAGCCCGTGCACTGGCCCCGAGCGCGGCGCTGGCGGCGCGGCTGGCGGCGGCGCTGCGGGCCGACCTGGCCGCGCGGAGACCGTACGCGGCATACCTGGCCAGCTGCAGGGCTGCGCTAGCGCATACAGATCATGCGCTCACCAAGTTCGTATGAATTTTGTGTGCTTACTTCTATACACTAATAGTGACGAGCACAATCCATATGACGACGTCAACGACGATATAATACTAGACTCCGCATGCACGATCTAAAGAACACAAACTATTCTGCCAAGTTGCTGAGGTACTACGTAAGCGAGGGGGACGGGGTACTACGTTGTGATTGGCTAACTCAAGGTCTGTGTTGTCTCAACATATGTTTACTACTCACAGGATTGGTCGAAATGAGACGAATATAAGACTTTTTTGCCTAATGTGTTGGCAGACATCGGTCGCCTGTTATTAGGAGTCTAGTATTATATCGTCGTTGGACGACGTACAAGCGTATTACGATAAAAAAACTTGAATTTGTTTCTTGTTTCCTTGGCTTTTTTTATCATCGATTTCCAATAATAACTTTCCCTATAATTCAAATTTCGTGCCGTTGCTTGAAACACTTCCAGTGGCGGGGCGGCACGTAAGTTGACAAGAGTCGTTAGATACGCAGAAGTATTTTGTAGATCTCTTTGGTGGTCATGCGGGTCGCGGGGTATGAGGTAGTGACGATCCGAGCACGCGATTGGTGCGTCACTCGTCTGTGCCGCTCGCACAGTATACCCGCTCTCGCTTACACTTGCGTGCCGCTAAATGCGATGCGCAAACTTACCCCCACTACACCATAATCTTGCCAACTTACGTGTCGGATACTGTACATTTGATCTTACTGCTCACCACCCCGAGCTATACCATCACTCACAACGACAAAATTATGACGAGGGAAAATGTGTAGAAATGTTTGAAGCACGACACGGAACGCCGCTCATAGCGAGAATGTACGCGGTTTTCTCCGAGTGAATCGCTACAGCGGGCTCTATTGTCTAACTCTATTTCCTCCTATTCAGACAAATCAAGCTAGTCCGTGAGGAGTGCTACTGGTGCTGCCGCGCCGCTGCCGCTGCCCGCGTGCTGGACCAGCTGGAGCGGGGCAGTGCGCTGCGACGACTGGCCCGGCATCACCACGCACACAACAAGCATGCCATGCACAATGGTAGGGAATTATTATTATTATATTTATTTCAGATACATACATAACGAAATCTTAAAAATCAAATAAAATCATTAAACCATACAATAAATTACATAAAACATAGAATTATTAATTAAATACAATAAATAAAAAAAACTTAAAAAAAAATTACCGACTTCAAAAACAACCACAAAAAAGGGTAAAATAACCTACAAAATAACTTTTCTTTCGGAAGTCGGTGACTTTATTTTTTTATTTCGTTGTCTTTTTGCCACCGACTTCCGAAAGAAAAGTTATTTTGTAGGTTATTTTACCCTTTTTTGTGGTTGTTTTTGAAGTCGGTTAAATTCTTTTTTAAAAAGTTTTTTATTTTACTGTTTTTAGTTTAAATATTCAACCCAAATTCTTGTCAAATACATCATTTCCTTACAAGTGCACTAGAATTTGTAATCCGTGGCACCGGTATTAACATCGTTCATGTACACAAATAAAATTCCCTATCTCAAAAACTGATGAACAGATTTTGATGAAACTTGCAGTATTCCCTAAGGTGAACGATCCCTAGTACAACAAAAAAAGAATTTTGAAAATCGGTCCACAATTGGCGGAGTAATCGCGTAACAAACACGCAAAAAGTAATGTCATCCAAGTAGCCGAAATCAATAAAAAATGCTCACAAAATAAAAAGTACTGAACCAAATTGAATGAAATTTTTATGGGACCACACTGCAAGTATACTGCATCGAATAAAAAATCACACTAATCGAATAAAAAAGAATGACACTAATCGGACTAGAAACCTCGGAGTAATCGATGTACATACATAAAAAAAAAAACATACCGACCGAATTGAGAACTTCCTCCTTTTTTTGAAGTCAGTTAAAAATCATTAGCTAGCGCCCAGAACAATACGCCTTTTATTCTGGATTGGTCAGTCCTTTCGAAACGAAATCATCTGCAGAATGCCGTTGTTATTGCCTCGCACACGCTGCCACAAGGATGTTACTCTCATGCGTATAACCGCATGCATACAGGAAGAATTTTTCAACTGGTCGTGTATATCTATATTGTCCGAAACTATGAGACATATCGAAAAACGTTGAAAGGAGTCTCGAGGTCGATTTTGACGAGAACTAAAACTCACTACAACTCAACATCGTTGGATTTTCGAAAAATCAATAAAGTCTATTGTTTACTTGGTGTAATTATTTCGGCATCACCACGTCTATCGATTGCTAGATAATTAATAATATAATAATATTCCACAACTATCACACAACGCCATCTAGTCCCAAGCTAAGCAGAGCTTGTGTTATGGGTACTAGACAACTGATAAACATACTTTTAAATTTCTTAATACACTCAGATACAGAACAAATAATCATGGCTCATCACAGAAACATTTGTCCTGGGTGGGAATCGAACCCACGACCCCCGGCATAGTAGTCAGGGTCACTTAGCACTATACCAACAGGCCAGTAGTAATTCCAGTCCAGTCAGGCCAGTCAAATAATTGATTTTGCCCTCCATTTTGCCAATAATTGTACAAATCTGTTGATAACAGGTGGAGAACTGATGGATGAGAAAGCAACAAGACTGACTGCCAGCATCAAGGCCATTACCGCTGAAGTGAAGGCAGACCCCTCCTGGGAAGGTGAGATGGAAGTTTTTAGAATCATCATCATTTCAGCCTATTGCAGTCCATTGCTGGACATCATCATCACCAGCCCAAGAAATGTACATCAACTTAGGGACTTTAATCATGGCGCGATGCGATTCATGCGATATCGAGTCGATTGCCGATTTAAGTCGCAATTATTTACTAATGGAGTGATGCGATGCAATTCGACCGTGAACTTCAAAAATCCACCTTACTACTACGACATAAAGGCGCTGCAAACCAAAGACAAAAGATGTCGCACGAGACGAATAGTTGCGCAGTCAAATTTCGAACACAATCATGTGCATTGTCATTAGCACGTACATGCATTAGCACGTTCACAGATCGAGGAGATCTGTGAACGATATCGTCAATCCGTGCGACTCCATTACCAAACACTAGCGATCTTCCATACATTTTTTTCGACCGGATGCTCGTGTGATATCTGACCGATATCGTCAATCGATGTAATTCGATATCGCATCGCGCCATGAGTAAAGTCTCTTAGGCAAACTTAATCCTAATAGAAAGAAGGCACATTTTAATATTACTTATAAGTTGTGTTGTATCCAGGAGCCACGTCGACCCTGCTGGAGAGCGCGGAGGTGACGGTGGAGCGCGCGGCCTTCGCCCGGCTGTACCTGCACGTACTGTTCCCCAACGGAGACGGAGACATCGCACGAGACCAGTACGTGGTTTACAACTACACCACTCTTTTTTACAGCATTAAACTCCTTCTACACGATCAGACACGACCGCCCGGCAGAGGTGACCTTGGTCTGGTGGGTGTGAAAATCTACCGTGTAAAGAAAAGAAAGAAAAAAACGTTTATTTGTGAGCCCGTACACACAACAAACAAGCAAATAAAGATAACAAAGGAATTTCTTCTTATCGTAAATTAAAAAGAAAAACAGAAAATCAAAGATTACAATATAATATTATTGTGTGTCCCACGGCTCCATCAAATAGGTCCAGTTCAGCAAATTGTCGAGCAGCTAGTGCTCGACGCTGGTTTTCAACTAGACCTGGACGGTGACGTGACGAACGCAAAGCAGACTTAAAACATCCAAACGTGTTATGTGTGTGTGTGTGTGTTTGTGAAATACATAGGTAAATACTTATATTGAATTGGGAATCATGAATATCATAATTGTGTAGACGTTGTTAGGGCGACCAAATATGGGCGGTGTCAATCGGAAGCGCAGCCGTCCCCACAGGCTGCGTCCGCGGTCGGACCCGGCCGTCAGCCGACAGCGTTACAGACGGTTGGACACTGTTGACGCGACTAAGATCACCTCTGTCGGCGGTCAGGTCTGATCGTGTAGAAGGTCCAGTTGAAAACCAGCGTCGAGCACTAGCTGCTCGACAATTTGCTGAACTGGACCTATTTGATGGAGCCGTGGGACACACAATAACATATTGTTATGATTGATTTTCTGTTTTTTTTTTAATTACGATAGGTAGATATTCCTCTGTTATCTTTATTTGCGTGTTTGTTGTGTGTATGGGCTCTCAAATAAACGTTTTTTAAACGCCATATTTTGTCAAATAACAACAACGACGCGCAGCTTGGTACGAAGCGTAGCTTGGTACTGTCGCGACTTTGTATTCGATTTTGATTTTGTATTAACTTTGGTGGAATCACTCGCGTGTTCTGAGCGCTCTATCTGCCTATTCCTTGATCTGAGATTTACGGTATATTCTTTCGTACAGAGTACTAAGCGAGCACATCCGCCGCGTGTCGGTCGTGACGTCGGCGCGCTCGCTGGGCGTGGGCGCGCCGCACCGTTGGGCCGCGCCCTACCCGCGCGCGCAGAGACATCTCAGGCACCTGCCCGTGTACCGCACGCCCAGGGATAAGGTATGGAGCTGTGACTAAGTATGTCGGTCGTGACGTGGGCGCGCCGCACCGCTGGGCCGCGCAGAGACATCTCAGGCACCTGCCCGTGTACCGCACGCCCAGGGATAAGGTATGGAGCTGTGACTAAGTATGTCGGTCGTGACGTGGGCGCGCCGCACCGCTGGGCCGCGCAGAGACATCTCAGGCACCTGCCCGTGTACCGCACGCCCAGGGATAAGGTATGGAGCTGTGACTAAGTATGTCGGTCGTGACGTGGGCGCGCCGCACCGCTGGGCCGCGCAGAGACATCTCAGGCACCTGCCCGTGTACCGCACGCCCAGGGATAAGGTATGGAGCTGTGACTAAGTATGTCGGTCGTGACGTGGGCGCGCCGCACCGCTGGGCCGCGCAGAGACATCTCAGGCACCTGCCCGTGTACCGCACGCCCAGGGATAAGGTATGGAGCTGTGACTAAGTATGTCGGTCGTGACGTGGGCGCGCCGCACCGCTGGGCCGCGCAGAGACATCTCAGGCACCTGCCCGTGTACCGCACGCCCAGGGATAAGGTATGGAGCTGTGACTAAGTATGTCGGTCGTGACGTGGGCGCGCCGCACCGCTGGGCCGCGCAGAGACATCTCAGGCACCTGCCCGTGTACCGCACGCCCAGGGATAAGGTATGGAGCTGTGACTAAGTATGTCGGTCGTGACGTGGGCGCGCCGCACCGCTGGGCCGCGCAGAGACATCTCAGGCACCTGCCCGTGTACCGCACGCCCAGGGATAAGGTATGGAGCTGTGACTAAGTATGTCGGTCGTGACGTGGGCGCGCCGCACCGCTGGGCCGCGCAGAGACATCTCAGGCACCTGCCCGTGTACCGCACGCCCAGGGATAAGGTATGGAGCTGTGACTAAGTATGTCGGTCGTGACGTGGGCGCGCCGCACCGCTGGGCCGCGCAGAGACATCTCAGGCACCTGCCCGTGTACCGCACGCCCAGGGATAAGGTATGGAGCTGTGACTAAGTATGTCGGTCGTGACGTGGGCGCGCCGCACCGCTGGGCCGCGCAGAGACATCTCAGGCACCTGCCCGTGTACCGCACGCCCAGGGATAAGGTATGGAACTGTGACTAAGTATGTCGGTCGTGACGTGGGCGCGCCGCACCGCTGGGCCGCGCAGAGACATCTCAGGCACCTGCCCGTGTACCGCACGCCCAGGGATAAGGTATGGAGCTGTGACTAAGTATGTCGGTCGTGACGTGGGCGCGCCGCACCGCTGGGCCGCGCAGAGACATCTCAGGCACCTGCCCGTGTACCGCACGCCCAGGGATAAGGTATGGAGCTGTGACTAAGTATGTCGGTCGTGACGTGGGCGCGCCGCACCGCTGGGCCGCGCAGAGACATCTCAGGCACCTGCCCGTGTACCGCACGCCCAGGGATAAGGTATGGAGCTGTGACTAAGTATGTCGGTCGTGACGTGGGCGCGCCGCACCGCTGGGCCGCGCAGAGACATCTCAGGCACCTGCCCGTGTACCGCACGCCCAGGGATAAGGTATGGAGCTGTGACTAAGTATGTCGGTCGTGACGTGGGCGCGCCGCACCGCTGGGCCGCGCAGAGACATCTCAGGCACCTGCCCGTGTACCGCACGCCCAGGGATAAGGTATGGAGCTGTGACTAAGTATGTCGGTCGTGACGTGGGCGCGCCGCACCGCTGGGCCGCGCAGAGACATCTCAGGCACCTGCCCGTGTACCGCACGCCCAGGGATAAGGTATGGAGCTGTGACTAAGTATGTCGGTCGTGACGTGGGCGCGCCGCACCGCTGGGCCGCGCAGAGACATCTCAGGCACCTGCCCGTGTACCGCACGCCCAGGGATAAGGTATGGAGCTGTGACTAAGTATGTCGGTCGTGACGTGGGCGCGCCGCACCGCTGGGCCGCGCAGAGACATCTCAGGCACCTGCCCGTGTACCGCACGCCCAGGGATAAGGTATGGAGCTGTGACTAAGTATGTCGGTCGTGACGTGGGCGCGCCGCACCGCTGGGCCGCGCAGAGACATCTCAGGCACCTGCCCGTGTACCGCACGCCCAGGGATAAGGTATGGAGCTGTGACTAAGTATGTCGGTCGTGACGTGGGCGCGCCGCACCGCTGGGCCGCGCAGAGACATCTCAGGCACCTGCCCGTGTACCGCACGCCCAGGGATAAGGTATGGAGCTGTGACTAAGTATGTCGGTCGTGACGTGGGCGCGCCGCACCGCTGGGCCGCGCAGAGACATCTCAGGCACCTGCCCGTGTACCGCACGCCCAGGGATAAGGTATGGAGCTGTGACTAAGTATGTCGGTCGTGACGTGGGCGCGCCGCACCGCTGGGCCGCGCAGAGACATCTCAGGCACCTGCCCGTGTACCGCACGCCCAGGGATAAGGTATGGAGCTGTGACTAAGTATGTCGGTCGTGACGTGGGCGCGCCGCACCGCTGGGCCGCGCAGAGACATCTCAGGCACCTGCCCGTGTACCGCACGCCCAGGGATAAGGTATGGAGCTGTGACTAAGTATGTCGGTCGTGACGTGGGCGCGCCGCACCGCTGGGCCGCGCAGAGACATCTCAGGCACCTGCCCGTGTACCGCACGCCCAGGGATAAGGTATGGAGCTGTGACTAAGTATGTCGGTCGTGACGTGGGCGCGCCGCACCGCTGGGCCGCGCAGAGACATCTCAGGCACCTGCCCGTGTACCGCACGCCCAGGGATAAGGTATGGAGCTGTGACTAAGTATGTCGGTCGTGACGTGGGCGCGCCGCACCGCTGGGCCGCGCAGAGACATCTCAGGCACCTGCCCGTGTACCGCACGCCCAGGGATAAGGTATGGAGCTGTGACTAAGTATGTCGGTCGTGACGTGGGCGCGCCGCACCGCTGGGCCGCGCAGAGACATCTCAGGCACCTGCCCGTGTACCGCACGCCCAGGGATAAGGTATGGAGCTGTGACTAAGTATGTCGGTCGTGACGTGGGCGCGCCGCACCGCTGGGCCGCGCAGAGACATCTCAGGCACCTGCCCGTGTACCGCACGCCCAGGGATAAGGTATGGAGCTGTGACTAAGTATGTCGGTCGTGACGTGGGCGCGCCGCACCGCTGGGCCGCGCAGAGACATCTCAGGCACCTGCCCGTGTACCGCACGCCCAGGGATAAGGTATGGAGCTGTGACTAAGTATGTCGGTCGTGACGTGGGCGCGCCGCACCGCTGGGCCGCGCAGAGACATCTCAGGCACCTGCCCGTGTACCGCACGCCCAGGGATAAGGTATGGAGCTGTGACTAAGTATGTCGGTCGTGACGTGGGCGCGCCGCACCGCTGGGCCGCGCAGAGACATCTCAGGCACCTGCCCGTGTACCGCACGCCCAGGGATAAGGTATGGAGCTGTGACTAAGTATGTCGGTCGTGACGTGGGCGCGCCGCACCGCTGGGCCGCGCAGAGACATCTCAGGCACCTGCCCGTGTACCGCACGCCCAGGGATAAGGTATGGAGCTGTGACTAAGTATGTCGGTCGTGACGTGGGCGCGCCGCACCGCTGGGCCGCGCAGAGACATCTCAGGCACCTGCCCGTGTACCGCACGCCCAGGGATAAGGTATGGAGCTGTGACTAAGTATGTCGGTCGTGACGTGGGCGCGCCGCACCGCTGGGCCGCGCAGAGACATCTCAGGCACCTGCCCGTGTACCGCACGCCCAGGGATAAGGTATGGAGCTGTGACTAAGTATGTCGGTCGTGACGTGGGCGCGCCGCACCGCTGGGCCGCGCAGAGACATCTCAGGCACCTGCCCGTGTACCGCACGCCCAGGGATAAGGTATGGAGCTGTGACTAAGTATGTCGGTCGTGACGTGGGCGCGCCGCACCGCTGGGCCGCGCAGAGACATCTCAGGCACCTGCCCGTGTACCGCACGCCCAGGGATAAGGTATGGAGCTGTGACTAAGTATGTCGGTCGTGACGTGGGCGCGCCGCACCGCTGGGCCGCGCAGAGACATCTCAGGCACCTGCCCGTGTACCGCACGCCCAGGGATAAGGTATGGAGCTGTGACTAAGTATGTCGGTCGTGACGTGGGCGCGCCGCACCGCTGGGCCGCGCAGAGACATCTCAGGCACCTGCCCGTGTACCGCACGCCCAGGGATAAGGTATGGAGCTGTGACTAAGTATGTCGGTCGTGACGTGGGCGCGCCGCACCGCTGGGCCGCGCAGAGACATCTCAGGCACCTGCCCGTGTACCGCACGCCCAGGGATAAGGTATGGAGCTGTGACTAAGTATGTCGGTCGTGACGTGGGCGCGCCGCACCGCTGGGCCGCGCAGAGACATCTCAGGCACCTGCCCGTGTACCGCACGCCCAGGGATAAGGTATGGAGCTGTGACTAAGTATGTCGGTCGTGACGTGGGCGCGCCGCACCGCTGGGCCGCGCAGAGACATCTCAGGCACCTGCCCGTGTACCGCACGCCCAGGGATAAGGTATGGAGCTGTGACTAAGTATGTCGGTCGTGACGTGGGCGCGCCGCACCGCTGGGCCGCGCAGAGACATCTCAGGCACCTGCCCGTGTACCGCACGCCCAGGGATAAGGTATGGAGCTGTGACTAAGTATGTCGGTCGTGACGTGGGCGCGCCGCACCGCTGGGCCGCGCAGAGACATCTCAGGCACCTGCCCGTGTACCGCACGCCCAGGGATAAGGTATGGAGCTGTGACTAAGTATGTCGGTCGTGACGTGGGCGCGCCGCACCGCTGGGCCGCGCAGAGACATCTCAGGCACCTGCCCGTGTACCGCACGCCCAGGGATAAGGTATGGAGCTGTGACTAAGTATGTCGGTCGTGACGTGGGCGCGCCGCACCGCTGGGCCGCGCAGAGACATCTCAGGCACCTGCCCGTGTACCGCACGCCCAGGGATAAGGTATGGAGCTGTGACTAAGTATGTCGGTCGTGACGTGGGCGCGCCGCACCGCTGGGCCGCGCAGAGACATCTCAGGCACCTGCCCGTGTACCGCACGCCCAGGGATAAGGTATGGAGCTGTGACTAAGTATGTCGGTCGTGACGTGGGCGCGCCGCACCGCTGGGCCGCGCAGAGACATCTCAGGCACCTGCCCGTGTACCGCACGCCCAGGGATAAGGTATGGAGCTGTGACTAAGTATGTCGGTCGTGACGTGGGCGCGCCGCACCGCTGGGCCGCGCAGAGACATCTCAGGCACCTGCCCGTGTACCGCACGCCCAGGGATAAGGTATGGAGCTGTGACTAAGTATGTCGGTCGTGACGTGGGCGCGCCGCACCGCTGGGCCGCGCAGAGACATCTCAGGCACCTGCCCGTGTACCGCACGCCCAGGGATAAGGTATGGAGCTGTGACTAAGTATGTCGGTCGTGACGTGGGCGCGCCGCACCGCTGGGCCGCGCAGAGACATCTCAGGCACCTGCCCGTGTACCGCACGCCCAGGGATAAGGTATGGAGCTGTGACTAAGTATGTCGGTCGTGACGTGGGCGCGCCGCACCGCTGGGCCGCGCAGAGACATCTCAGGCACCTGCCCGTGTACCGCACGCCCAGGGATAAGGTATGGAGCTGTGACTAAGTATGTCGGTCGTGACGTGGGCGCGCCGCACCGCTGGGCCGCGCAGAGACATCTCAGGCACCTGCCCGTGTACCGCACGCCCAGGGATAAGGTATGGAGCTGTGACTAAGTATGTCGGTCGTGACGTGGGCGCGCCGCACCGCTGGGCCGCGCAGAGACATCTCAGGCACCTGCCCGTGTACCGCACGCCCAGGGATAAGGTATGGAGCTGTGACTAAGTATGTCGGTCGTGACGTGGGCGCGCCGCACCGCTGGGCCGCGCAGAGACATCTCAGGCACCTGCCCGTGTACCGCACGCCCAGGGATAAGGTATGGAGCTGTGACTAAGTATGTCGGTCGTGACGTGGGCGCGCCGCACCGCTGGGCCGCGCAGAGACATCTCAGGCACCTGCCCGTGTACCGCACGCCCAGGGATAAGGTATGGAGCTGTGACTAAGTATGTCGGTCGTGACGTGGGCGCGCCGCACCGCTGGGCCGCGCAGAGACATCTCAGGCACCTGCCCGTGTACCGCACGCCCAGGGATAAGGTATGGAGCTGTGACTAAGTATGTCGGTCGTGACGTGGGCGCGCCGCACCGCTGGGCCGCGCAGAGACATCTCAGGCACCTGCCCGTGTACCGCACGCCCAGGGATAAGGTATGGAGCTGTGACTAAGTATGTCGGTCGTGACGTGGGCGCGCCGCACCGCTGGGCCGCGCAGAGACATCTCAGGCACCTGCCCGTGTACCGCACGCCCAGGGATAAGGTATGGAGCTGTGACTAAGTATGTCGGTCGTGACGTGGGCGCGCCGCACCGCTGGGCCGCGCAGAGACATCTCAGGCACCTGCCCGTGTACCGCACGCCCAGGGATAAGGTATGGAGCTGTGACTAAGTATGTCGGTCGTGACGTGGGCGCGCCGCACCGCTGGGCCGCGCAGAGACATCTCAGGCACCTGCCCGTGTACCGCACGCCCAGGGATAAGGTATGGAACTGTGACTAAGTATGTCGGTCGTGACGTGGGCGCGCCGCACCGCTGGGCCGCGCAGAGACATCTCAGGCACCTGCCCGTGTACCGCACGCCCAGGGATAAGGTATGGAGCTGTGACTAAGTATGTCGGTCGTGACGTGGGCGCGCCGCACCGCTGGGCCGCGCAGAGACATCTCAGGCACCTGCCCGTGTACCGCACGCCCAGGGATAAGGTATGGAGCTGTGACTAAGTATGTCGGTCGTGACGTGGGCGCGCCGCACCGCTGGGCCGCGCAGAGACATCTCAGGCACCTGCCCGTGTACCGCACGCCCAGGGATAAGGTATGGAGCTGTGACTAAGTATGTCGGTCGTGACGTGGGCGCGCCGCACCGCTGGGCCGCGCAGAGACATCTCAGGCACCTGCCCGTGTACCGCACGCCCAGGGATAAGGTATGGAGCTGTGACTAAGTATGTCGGTCGTGACGTGGGCGCGCCGCACCGCTGGGCCGCGCAGAGACATCTCAGGCACCTGCCCGTGTACCGCACGCCCAGGGATAAGGTATGGAGCTGTGACTAAGTATGTCGGTCGTGACGTGGGCGCGCCGCACCGCTGGGCCGCGCAGAGACATCTCAGGCACCTGCCCGTGTACCGCACGCCCAGGGATAAGGTATGGAGCTGTGACTAAGTATGTCGGTCGTGACGTGGGCGCGCCGCACCGCTGGGCCGCGCAGAGACATCTCAGGCACCTGCCCGTGTACCGCACGCCCAGGGATAAGGTATGGAGCTGTGACTAAGTATGTCGGTCGTGACGTGGGCGCGCCGCACCGCTGGGCCGCGCAGAGACATCTCAGGCACCTGCCCGTGTACCGCACGCCCAGGGATAAGGTATGGAGCTGTGACTAAGTATGTCGGTCGTGACGTGGGCGCGCCGCACCGCTGGGCCGCGCAGAGACATCTCAGGCACCTGCCCGTGTACCGCACGCCCAGGGATAAGGTATGGAGCTGTGACTAAGTATGTCGGTCGTGACGTGGGCGCGCCGCACCGCTGGGCCGCGCAGAGACATCTCAGGCACCTGCCCGTGTACCGCACGCCCAGGGATAAGGTATGGAGCTGTGACTAAGTATGTCGGTCGTGACGTGGGCGCGCCGCACCGCTGGGCCGCGCAGAGACATCTCAGGCACCTGCCCGTGTACCGCACGCCCAGGGATAAGGTATGGAGCTGTGACTAATTGTTGAAAATGTATTAGCGACTATATATTGCTTACAAAATATTGGCTTTAAAACTGTAGTATTATCGTTTTATACAGTTGTCGTGCATCATGCGCTGCGTGACATCAATCATGGCAGTGCTGGGTCTAACGGAGGGCACCACGCCTTCTGCGGACGACCTCACGCCGGTCCTCGTCTACGTTATATTAAAGGTAAGAATATGTTCATTACTTTAACAAGGGTTACACTAAACAAACATGTTAGAGCGATAATTGAAGTAAATTACGGGAAAAAGAATGGTCGGCAGTCCTTTATTTAACAACTTCAATGTTTAACCATAAGTTGACTTAACCATTGTATAACCATAGTTTGACTGGCCTGTTGGTCTAGTCGATTGTAGGTCGAGTCCCACCCAGGACAAATGTTTGTGTGATGAGCACGATCATTTGCTCTGTGTCTGGGTGTAATTTGTATAATATTATCTATAATATGTATGTATTTAGAAATATATAAGTATGTTTATCAGTTGTCTAGTACCCATAACACAAGCTCTGCTTAGCTTGGGACTAGATTTCGTTGTGTGATAGTTGTGGAATATTATTATTATAAGTGAATTTAATGCCATCTACTCAATTTTCAATCTAATGCGATTGGAAGTCAATTCTTTAATTTAACGAACCGTTCACGACATTGCTTGCTTGCGCGGTGACCTTCACATCGTTGACCGTACTTTCGTGAAGTCGCACCCATTAGATTTTTTCGCTCCTTATGCTGATGTACAGCTTGACAAAAAACTAGAAAACCTGAAGTCGCCACTGTCTTCGCGCTACTAGCACTTTGAATGATTTTTTTTTTCACTTATTCCGTTAGTTTTGTGGCACAATAATAAATGTAACAAACCTGCGGTCTGTGTTCACATCAAATATCAAAGATTTTAAAACGTTGTCAGAAACAAAAAGGTTAGTTCCGTTTCAATCCGTTCTCGCCAAGCTGTTCCTATTCCGAGAAAACCGCACGTGTTTTCGCTATGAGCGCCCGCTCGTGGCATTCTTCAAACATTTCTATGAAGTTGATTTTACCCTTCGCTGCCTTGCGCTAAGCTATGGTCACGTTGCGCTAAGCTACCGGCCATTAAGCCTGATATAATTTATTACCAGGTGAACCCACCGTCCTTACTGTCAACGATCGAGCTAGTGAACGCCCTCGGGGGCTCCGCCCTGCAAGGCGAAGCCCTGTACTGGTGGACGCAGTTCTGCGCCGCTGTCGCCTACATCAAGACCATGGACTACCCCCGGCCCGACAACAACGATACCTAGCGCATACAAACGCGCCTGGTGAGTTTCACGCATAATTGCGCACACGCATGTACACTTTTCACGGTTAGACAGGACACTATCATCATCATCATCAGCCGGAAGACGTCCACTGCTGAACATAGGCCTCCCCCTTGACCGCCACGCCGAACCACAATTCGTCACTTACATCCATCGGCTGCCCGCGACCCTCACGATGTCGTCGGTCCATCTAGTGGGAGGCATACCTACGCTGCGTCTTCCGGTCCGTGGTCGCCACTCGAGAACTTTTCTTCCCCATCAGTTATCAGTTCTACGAGCGCTGTAGCCTGCCCGGGAAACTAACCTAATCCAAATTGAGCATAGGCTTTCCCAGTTACCATTTTTTCAAATTGAATATTGTCACTTAACCCTTCTCTCTCAAAAGGCCACTTAATCATAATATGAATTATCATAGAATTAGGATAATTAATGTTCCAAATATTAAATTTAAAAACATGAAAATTTCAAAAAAAATGGTAAAAAAGCATCTTTCTTTTTCAGATTTCAGCGCGTGTTCAGGATACAAAATTGGAAATCATTCGCCGCCAGCGGTGCCACACTGTATAAGCAACGATTAAATCAGACACTTTGCAGCTAAACATAGCGACCTGTAACGAAATCATGTATCTTAAACATCGGTCATTAGATTTACGACTCTAATATTCATGTAGGAAAATCGGTTTTAGAGCTACATTGTCACGTCTTTGCTGGGCCTTTAACGAAATTAAAACTTAATAAAATTCGTTCATAAAAAAAAAACGAAATTAAACTATTTTTGAACGGTATTCAAAATATAAATAAAATATACGTACATTTCTTCAGTAAATTTCGTATAAAGACAGGGTAATTTATTGACTTAAAGTTTCCTTATTTATTTAAATCATTAACTGTCATTCCTCTGCAGTTGTATTTCATGAATTTATTTAATAAATAATTAATTTTTCCGACTTTATCCAATAGAAAAAAAAATCAGTTAAATTATTCATAAACAAATTGGTAGTCCAGCTTTCAAATTAAAAAAAAAAAAACTTATGTCTATAGATGTGATATTCGTAGTTTAAAACGTAATGCTTTGCTTATAAAGTGACTGGTAGTGAAAATTACATAGCATGTACAGGTAGCGGCGCTAAACATTGCACATCGACCTTTAGAAAGAGATAATCGGTTGTTTTCGGTTTTGTAGAACGTTGTCTCTTTTGGACACCACCTATGACGTTTCTCGAATTTTATGGGCATACGTAGACACAGAGAATGGAGCAAAACGAGCCATTACCGCCGACTTAGTGTAACCGACAAAAACCAAATTTTACAGCAGAAGGTATTTTTTCAATATTTTTATAAATAAATGCGCTACTAAATTGAAATTTGACATATAATAATGATTTTTGAAACCTTATGTGTAACGGTTAAAATTTTCAAAAAAACAATTGGTTTTGAGGCTTTTTTGGCGTTTACAATATTTTTGCTGTCACAAACTAACGACTTCTTATGTTTCCGGGCGTTTGAGATAACACTTGCGATAAAAAGTAACCTGGTTAAAGTTATACAGCAAGCGACAATCAGCCATTTAAACTATGGATCTATTTTCATAAATAAACGGATACCTATTTAATAAATTAAACACAAATTAAAATGTAATTATTTTGTAATTTGAGAGAACACTGAGATCAATATTTAACTTAAAATAGAATTGTTACACTTTTATCAAAGGAATTAAAGTAAAATACTGTTACGTAACATTAATTCTCATTAATTTAACATTTAAAACAACACTAAAATCAACCTAATGTAAACTAAAATTAAACCTTTAATTCTCCTTATCACTATCATCTGCATCAGTTTCAGGTAACACATCAGGAACTGCTCCATCATGCTTCATATTCACATACTCATCATGGTACCTGTGTGGAATAATATTTTTATTACACAAATCCACAAGATCTTTGTACTTGGCAGCTGAAATGTTTAGTTCCGAATGGTATAAATGTGCTGGTCCATTATTTATAGTTGCAGTATTGCCTCTTGATCTAATAATCAGGTCCATATTCAACTCTTGTTTATTGCTTTCTTCGAAGAAACCGTATTGCAGTGTAATTACTGGATTGTTCTTTTTAAAATGTACCATTCTTAATGTTTGGAAGGCTATTTTAAATTTGGCTGGCAATAAAGCTTGCGAAAAAGACTTCCAGTCCATGAAATCAGTGTAATTTAAAACATGTACAAAATAACCTGTTGGATCAGATCTAGAATTGGTGATAATAGTTGGCCACTCAGAAGGAGCCCATACTGTTTTATTGCGGGTAAAACTTTCAATTGTACTGTGTATAGAGTCAACAGGCATCATAGTGTGTCCAGGTAGAAGGTAAGTTACTTTTATTGTAGTAATCGTAGTTGTTGTCTTCAAGAAATGAATTATCATGGATATCATTGCACGGTTTCTGTTTTGCCCAGCACAACTATCTGCATACAGATTTATGACGCTATGAGTTCCTTTACTGTCTAATAGAGTCAAATATTTAAATAGGACAGTAACAATTTCGTTACAACCTCTTTTTCCTTGACATTCGCCCCACACGTAACAATACCCAGCCCTCGTACCGCTTTCGTAGATACTTTCGTTATAAAATGCGTATTTTCGTGAGTAATATAGGGCAACGCTTTTACCATGTGGAGTATTGAGGACTTTTTGTAAGTCAAAGCTTACACAAAGAGAGGTAGAAGCTTTGCTAATATTTTGATCTTCTAAAAACAGATTTTTGCATTTGTCTTTATCTAAAATGTGATTTTTATATTCTGCAGTTTGTTCAAAAACAGTTTTACTTTCTGGCGGTAAATTTTTGTACTTCTCACAAAAGATACACTTATCTTTTTTGGGCAAATGGAATCCTAAATTAAAATCGGTTTTGAACACAGTACGAAAAACTCTTTTAGATAATATTGATGAATCTAGGTTCCGTTCTTTTAAGTGAGCAATATACAATTTGTACAAGTTTGTTACGTTTTGTAATTCTTGAGGTAAATATAATTTGGTACTTTTGTTGCGACAATAGTGAGATGGCACAGCAGGCAACATCTCAATGAAAGATTTTAAATAGCACACTTTTTCTGGATCAGATTTGTTGTGAGGAAGAGGAGTCCTTTTGTCTTTTTGAGTAGTATTCAGTATTTTATTTGCATTTTCAATTGTATACCTTAAAGTCATCTGGGATATATCTAATGTCTTAAGCAAAAATTGTTGACAGATTTTAATGTTTTGACCCTTAAAGTTTATGAAGTAATCATATGATATTTTGCGAATATTACTAGTCGCTCGCTTTCTACCAATTGGTTTTGCCTTAGCACATGACAGTAAAAAGTCTTTTTGTCTCTTAGTACATCCCATCCCCCAATAGTTTTCAAAAATAATCAACCGATCATCCTCAGAAAATTTATCAGCACATGAGTTGCCGCATCTTTTGTTCAAACAAGGATTTGGTCGTACAGATTTACCAACAGCTGCTTGACGATTTTTTTTCTTTAGAAGCCTTTTCGGTAAAGGTCTTTTTTTTCTGTACCCTCTTTTCCCAACACTAGTTTCTTCTTCAATTTGTTGAGGAATATCTATTTCTGAACCACTGGACGATGACGGTGGCTTCCATGAGTCCTCCGAATCAATATAGGACAAGTCGTAAAACGTCATGGGCACATTATGTTCCGATTGGTTAGACTGTGAACTGGTACATGGTTGTGGTTGAGTTTCGTCTTGATTACATTCAAGAGTAGAAAAACTTTGATTAGCAAAAGCAGTGTGATCATTATCGAAAAGGTTTTCATCTGGTATTTCATTTTGATTATCTAAGTCCATTAATGTGTATGATTTCTCACTATCAGAATCAGAGTAATCAACAAGAAATTTACTTATAGGTAATGTGGAATCATTGTGATCTGATATTGAAAGGGATTCAGCTGTAAAATTTTGTAAAGATGGTGATGTCATAATAGGCAAAACCGCTTCCAGATCGTAGTCTCTTCCCACTGGCATGATCGAATCAAGCGTTACGTTCTTCTGCTGTGTATCTTCAGGAACAGGAGATTTAGTAATGCTCTGTTTCGGTAAAGAACTTGGTGGTAGTAATTCCATAATATTCTTAATCCTTGACTGTAACAATAAAAATAAACTAAGTACCTATTTAGCACTAAAAAGTTCTTTTATTGACACAAAAATGCAAACTAAGTAATTATTAAAAAACTAAACATTATTTATACTACTAATGTGCCAAACAAGCATACGCCCACCTAATGGTAAACAGTTACCATAAACCTAGGCCCTGGTAATACCAAAGATAATTATCTCTAACGCGTTGCCGAACCCGTACCTACCTACCCCTGCACCTACGGAGTTCTGGAGCTCTGTATACCCTACTTACCAACAGGAACACAACACTACCTAAGCGTCGATGTTGTTTTCTGTAGGGCTGAGGTAGGTACTCTACGTCCCCAGTCGGTTCAGTTATGTATAGGTATACAAAAACTTAAATCTAACAACAATAACTTTAGGTAAGTAGGTAACAAATAGCGACTCTTTAGTGAAAGTTATGCATGGAAGCCACGAACAACGCTATTCAAAAATTAGTAACCTTTGTAATTACAATCATTCATTTACTAACAAAATCACAATAATTAATAGGCATCTTACATACCTTTGCCGGCGTTGACATTTTGGAGAATAATCGTAATAAGTAACTGCAGTGATTTACTAAACACTCTATAACAGTAGCACACCACTTTAAACTTAATTAAACCTAATTTTATCACTTAATAACCAGGTTATTATAATTTAACACTAAATACAGTGCAAAGAGATAGTTATTGCATCACAATCTTCACTGGAATGAACTCGTCGCAACGCGTTTTTGCCACTTTGTTTATAGTAAACGACAAATTTTTGATGTACTGTGTCGGTTACGATAACAAGTAGGGTCGCTTACGCTGCAATTCTTAGATAATTGCGCTACTTACGATATATTTTGATTATGTCGGTTACTGTAAAATATAGAAAACTGTTGTGCTAACGATAAACTTAGCATTTGCTATAACTTTCTAATTGGTTGTCTTTTGGCGGGAAATGTCGACGAACCGAGTCCGTTATGGTTTAAAATGTCGTCTGCGATAAAAAATGCTGTTTAGGTAAAAATGTCGCTTACGATAAGACGGCGGTAATGGCTCGAAAATCTCTATGAAGTTGACCACTCTCTTAATTTCTAGAAAGATTATAAACAATTGGTTGAGTTTAGCGCAGTGGCAGTGGCAATCGCTCAGGATTGGACTACTGCGCAGCGTGTCGCGGGTTCGATTCTCTCACGGAACAATTAATAAATAATAATAATATATTTGTATGGCCTACAAGTATTTGTTCCGGGTCTGGATGTTTGTGTAAATTGTGTATGTAAGTTTCTATGTTTCTAAACGCGCGGCACAGGAAAAATACCAAGTGTGGTATAAGTATAAGTTTAAAAAAATAATTAAAAACTTGTCCTTTCCCTATCTATATTTTTCTTTCTCTATCACGTAGTTATCTCCCTCACGCTTCAAATTTGGATAGAGAAGGCTCAATACATTCTCATTTGGTTAGTGCTATGAGCAACAGAGATAAAGTTCCACGAAGCCGAAATTAGCCGATTGTCTTTTTCCAAAGGTCGATGTACGATATTTTTCGCTGGAATAATGTAACATAGAGCAATCAAAATAATCAGAGAAAAACATTTTAACGCATTTTGTATATCCTCGAATCATTGCATTTTAGTAGAAACTTGTACACTGTAACAAATATTAACAATAGAAAAGTAGCATTAATGTAATAGATTTACAATGAAATAATATATTTACTGCTTCGAATCATTACTCAAACTCTTGGTAAATATGGCATATCTTGCTTTGGGGAAATCAAGAAAATGTTAAAGCGAAATGATATAGAAAAATTGAGAAAATCTCGAGAGTGCCGTGCGAACTCGAAAATTTGGATCACCATAGGTAAATTTTTACTATAAACAATTTAAGTTTCTGGATAGGATCATGTGATATTTTCCTGTACACGTCGGGGCCCCGTATGATTTATGCAGCAGTAGCTACGCCTCTGATGCTCATCCGCTCATCCGCGCGGTTGAGCGGAGCTCACGTAACCGCCATACTTATAAGTCCACAACAGCAGCCTCCTATATTTTTTCTAAAGTACGATGTGGCATATTTACTGCCAGACAGTTTACTGATGTAAAAGACGGTGTAAAGATAATTAAAAACCTTTACAATAACTTTCTAACCATACTGTTAGTAACTAAAAGAATATTGTCTGTTTTTACTAACACTATTAAACACTTAAATGCACGCCTTAATATTACTGTTGCGCAACGCCGAGAGCTACAATTCCAACATGACGTGTTCCCAATTATGCATTAGTTTGGGAGTCATCTAGTGTTAGTGGAAATGGGCATAGACTTATGAATGTAGAGTTAGACATAAGGATCCAAGTTAACTAATTATGTGGAAGGTGATAATCGTGAGGTCTAAGGTGTACACTTGTGTTGTGGAATGCCGAACTCAGGGGATCGAAAATGACCACTTCACCAGCATTACTAATATCAATGTTGCTAAAATTGTTGTTTAACTATATTGCTAGAGAAAATAAAGTACTATTTTATCATAACTGCATAATAGCAACGTTGATAAACTGGTCATTTTAGATCCGTAGGTCATATTCTCTTGATTTTGGTCTTGTTTGATACTTGATCATTGGTTGGTGAACCCAAATTCTGTTTGATTTTCAATTATTTGTAATCTTCTAGATAATAACCTAGCAAAATGGATGAAGATAATGAGTCTGACGATCCATTCTGTTCCATCACAGACGGGAAAACTTATTGGAAGGTTATACTAGCAAAAAAATAGGGCACTTCTTATTCTGTAAATGTTTGTCAAAAGCCAGAACATTAAACAAATCATTCGAATATACTTATAGGTTTTTATCCAGAAAACATTATCTTTTACACTTTGAAATGTAAAAAAATATCATTAAATAAATATTTACTCGGAATAAGAGTACCGTTGCATTGGCCTAAAGTATTCGCTGAATAATTTAATTGTGTTGTTTTTATTAAATTATGTAAGCCCATATGGTATCTTAATTTTACACAATCTCACCTACAGATTGTGAATTTATTAAGACATTAAATATAGTTGTTAACATAACATTACATCTATATATGTTTGTTTTAGAGCTGAGTGTATTGCAAGTCAACTGCAAAATTTTCACATGTTTCAACATTTAATGAAAAAAATTAGAAAAACAATGTTGTTCGGACAATATCGCCGCTTGTAGTACACACGCTCGTATAGTATATATGTATATTTAATTTCCATGTACCTGTTAACAAAGGGCAGGATCACTGCCGACCCCTTGCGCACTGTTACCTAATACGACATCTCGATTGGTCTGTGATTTTAGAGTTGGATATAATACTCGAAAATGTGTATTTTTGAAAATGATGTAGGTATCTAAAGGTGTGATAAGTAATATAAAAATTAATATCGAAAATAAGAGGCCGATTTTATTAAAAAAAATAATAATTTATTGGAAAGTGTACATTCAGTAGAATAGTTTGTGTAACTTTAGGTAGGAATGTCTAAGCGGTTAAACATGCTTGTTTAATATAAACTATATTATTATCATTTTTAATCATTGAGGAAACCCCGTAATCAAAATATCATCAATTCTCATTATTAGAGTAGTTCTAAGTTAAGTTTTATTCGTTGTCTAAGCACCGGTTTACTTCGCACCCCGATTTAAAAGACACTATTTTTGAACTAACCTAGTGTATAACGGAATCTAATAATAAATAAATAAAAAATAGTAGTTTGTTATCATGTAGCTGTACCATCGATCCATGCTTCAACTTACGTCAGTTCTAAATGTTTAGAAAGCCAAAGCATTTTAAATATTTTCAATAGAAATACAAAGCTTTGTATGGCGTCTTTACTATTTAGTAAACCTTTTTTTTCCACCTGCGGGGCTATTGCATATCTCTGTTGATAGTTCAAATATGGTGACCATCAAATAGCTGTCAATAGGTAAAATTCTTATTTTGAATTTGCAATGAAACTGGTAATTGTAAATGATCCCTAATCAACTATTATAACGCTCTTGAGGCACTCCTCAACTTAGCTTCATGACAGTCGATAAAATATAGAATAGAGGTGTCAAGCCATCCAAGTTCAGTTGACAACTGCTGGTCAGTGACTAATGGCTGATTTACATTGAGTCAGTAACTGACGCCAGTCCACTGACGAGTCAGTGCTGACCTGGCACTGCTATAGTGTAAATTGATTTCAAGTCAGTACAGTACCTACTGACGACATACTGACTCCGTATAAATAGCACGAGTCAGTAACTGGCGCCAGCACTGACGTCAGACTCAATGTAAATCAGCCATAACAGTTAGCATAGCCCTGCTGATGCAATGTTTAGAATTGACGAAATTAGAGAATCTTCAAATAGAACTCGCAAGTTACGGAGATATGTGAATCCTTTATGTGAACGTGCGTTTACAATAAATGCGTCGAGCATGAATACACATAATATGGGCTGACTTACGAGTCTATCAAGTTCGCAGTGCGCATCCCTTCTCGACTCGCTTTGTATAGACGCACCTTTACAAACACGCTGGGATCAGCAGAAAGTCCGTAGGCAAAAAAAAAATTCTTCAATTTAAAATCTAGTTCTCGCCAACTATTTCCACATATCGCCGTAACTTGGACGTATAAATTACTGGCGTTTAGTTTACTAATCCTTTGCCTAGGTAGTCCGCAGTATATAATGTACACAGTAACTGCTGCCCGGCGCGGCGTCGTCTCATGTAAACATGTACCTAATGTAATCAGAGCAATGAAATTATATTTAGCAATAATATTTAACGACTTTTATTTAAAACGCATACTTACACTCCCTACATTCTAGTAGTGAGTGATTCATAGCCATGTGCGCTACGGTTTACCGGAGAGGTTACCAAAGCAGGTTCGCCTGCAGAGGACGGAAGCAGAAGCGTATGTGGCGGACATTCCGCTGTACCGAAGCAGTCGTCGATACTTTTCAATTACACCCAGAAGCGTAGCGTGCTTTGACGGGGCCCCGTGTAAAAATTTGTTAGGGGGCCCCCAAAAACGACAAAGTACATTTGATGATTTTACCACGTAAAAAAAAATGGTGGACAAAAGGTGGAAAACAATGCTGGTGTGATGCGCTCCGACTCTGTGCTAATATAAATTGACCCTAAGGTCGGAAAATTATTGTTCTTCAAAACATACCCATTGCCACCGCGTCCGTGTGGACACCCGCCCGTATTTAGGCTTGTGATAAAAATGTGGGACTTGTGATAAGCCCAACAAAGCAAGCGGTAAAATATTGCGGACACCTCCGTTACTAAGAAATATTACGAGCTACCAAGGTATAACAGAATTGGCATACAAAAACGTACCAGCTGGTAGCCACGGAATAAAAAAAGCACAGGATAATCTGTTTCCACAATTTATGGCCCACCTGCACCTAGGGTCCATTCACACCGGAGTAGCAGCGGGAACAGTTTCAAAATTTTACTATAGAACTACCTACTAGCTGCGGCCCTAAGGCTACGGTTCCATTGAGGCCGAGTGGAGCGAGCTGTGCCGCGATTCACCAATCACATGGCTTGAATACACACGTGTCACGTGGTCAGTGGTGAATCGCGGCACAGCTCGTCTCCGTTCCGCCTCAGTGGAACCGCAGCCTAAGTTACACCTTTGCCGCACTTGCAGTTGCAGCAGGCATGCAGTTATTGAATTCGTATTTCTCACTAAAGTGGACAGCTGCACGTAAAGACGTAAACTGAACCTGAATAAATACCTATTTATTCATACGCCGTTTTAAAATATTTTTAAGGTATTTTTCTATTGGGCATGCATGGGATTCACACGACTGTGTTCATATTTTGTCTCGATGAAAGACTGAGACCCCTCATAATTTATTATTAAGATCTGTATATTGTATACCACTCATGTTTTATACAAATAAATATATCTTTATCTTTACATGGCATTTTGAATTGACTGCTGCCATCTAATCGTACAGAGAGACTAGACAGACTAGACTACGAGGTCGACGAAGCAGCCGATCCGCCACCGCTGACGCAACACGGAGGCAATGGGTAGATTCGTGATGCTCCCATAAGTTGTGTATCAATATAGCTCAACGCCCCCTTTGATCGGCTAAACAAGTGTGACGAATATGAGCACGGAAGTAGAGACGCGCATGCATTGCGCATATTGATCGAGCGCACTGCGTATGGCAGAAGCAGCTACTGCGCCATATCTAACAGTTCATTGCTTGCAGAATGAAGTGGGTTTTTGGGTTTCAATTTGAAGCGTTCATCGCGCCTTTATGGCGGTGGGCGACTATGGCGCGTGAGTCACACCATGTGGTTTTAACATTTCATGGTTACTGATAGTGTTGGTATGTAAGTGCTACCTCGATCGTCAGAAACGCATATTTCCTGTATGGGTGCTAGTGTGCATGCCCGGGTCGACGGCGCGTTGTGTCCCACGCGCGCCTCAAAGAGCGTCAGCATAATGACGGGGCCCCCCTCTCAGAGGGCCAAAGCCTGCCGGGGTTGCGGGATTATTCCCTTACCGTAACCCCGGAACTTAACAGGCTATGAAGGACACCGTGGATTTTAGTCAGTAGAAGTCTGACAGTCCCTCCCGCCCTGCCCGGGGTTGGAGGACTCATTTGATGATTTTACCACGCTAAAAAAAAAAAAATGGGTGCTAGTGTGAAGGGTTTTTGAGTAATAAAAATACATATTTGGCGCACATATTTTATTATGTACTTGGATTTACATTTTTTTTAATGTACACTTATAAACAACACAGCTTTGCAGCAGCAGGTCACTGGAACAAAAAAAAAAGGTATTGTTAGCAACTGTCGCAGTTTACTCACTTTGTTTACAATGGAGAATGTTATCAGTCGGTTTGTAACGTCATGGCATTCAGCAGTAGCAAATAATAATAATTACATCATTTGGAGCCACGTGTGCGGCGAAAAATAGAGGTTATTTTTGGTTTTGCGCAAATTTTGAATTGGGCAACTCTGCTGCATATGGAGGTTTGAATATTCAAACAAATATCTGCCATTTTATATGCTGATATTGCATTTTTAGGAAATAGGAGTAATTAAAACTTCATAGTTACCTTATCACAGTGTGTCGCGCTTATGAACGCGGCCTTTCCTTCTTTTCTTTGTACAAAGCTAGGAGGGAGACGTTGGCCACCTTCACGACCTGTACAACAAAATAAAAAAACATCATAACAACAAGAAACCATTTTTTTTTCAGGAATAATCAAGGTGCTATTTTTACTGGTACAAATGAACCAAGATTACATACTCCTGAATTATAAAATTTAAAATATTTCTAGATTCAGTAGAAAATTGATACTGACAAACCCAACAATCATGCAGACACTAGAACAGCATGATTATGTTCACATAACTAACATATATTAGTCTTATTTTAATTTGAAGAAACTCTGGAATGAAGTTTATTTGATAACTGTTAATAAAGAATTCAGAAACTCACCTTAAACCTGACTCCGGGAATGTCACCAACGGCGTGACCCTTACGACCGAATCCTGCTACTAGGACTTCGTCGTTCTCTTCAATGTGGTTGAGACAACCATCCCGGGGCACGAATGCTGTTACTTTCTTGCCGTTTTTGATCAGTTGTACACGCACACACTTGCGGATGGCAGAGTTAGGCTGCTTGGCTTCAACGCCACTGAGAAAGAAACAAGAGGTCAAACAGATATATAACTAACACTCCTGAACATGTATAATTTTATATTGAAGTAAGACTTTTGACTGCTAGTTAAACATTCATGGACAGGGTGAAAATGGTAGTTGGATCATTCTGCCATGGCAAGTAATGTTTTAGGAATAATTCAAAGTTGACAGAAAAGAATAAAACTTGTACTCAAAATGTGGTTTGTCTTTCTGTAGCAGGAAACAAATGTCATAAAATTCAAATAACTAGTATGGGGACAAATTAAAACATTCAACTTCAGGGAAATTCAACATTATTATCTCATGCTGTACAACAATCTAGAATGTACTGTCAACGTCCTATAGATGCCACTACTAAAAAAATCAATAAAGGCAGCAACACACGTAAAGTAACGGCGCAAGAGCGTAAACACCATGCCTATACATGTGTATAACCTCATTCATAGTTCAATGACCCATGTGGTATTTACTCATCTCATGTTTCATACATTTTGTTTTTCTAACACTATTTTAGCGGTAAAACAGAAGAAGAGAGTAATGAGTTGGAAAGTTTTCAAATTTGCATTTAGAATCATGCGAAAACATCACAACTAGGTTAGGCTACGAGCGTTACTATCTCATACGTACAACAGTAAATACTCTGATAGTGCATTACATACACAAATCCACGAAGTTTTTCTTGAGATTTCTTCTTTTCTTCAGGAGCGTTGTGACGCCGCCACTCGCAGTATTATCCTGTGATTGTAGTTGGAACACATTCACGGGAATAATACTGCGTGCGGAAGCGTCGCTGTCCAACTGCCGCGTCCATCTTCTTGACTTCATTAAACAAACATGCAAGTGCGGCAAGTTCAGCGAACACAAGCATTCCGTGACACAAACTCCCACAGACTCACCACGAACAGGCCAAGTACTGTAACAGAGACGTACTTACACTTTCTCCAGGACGATGCCCTTAGCGTGAGATGCACCACCGAAGGGATTGGCCTTCCACCTCGTCCCCATGTGGGCTTTCTTGTAATCTTTATCAGCCCATCGCTGCTCTCTGCGGTGATTCACGTGCTTTCGCGCCGTGCGAATACCACGGGGCTTACCTGAAATATTGACGGAGCCGGTTATCACTTGTGTTTACGCCGCACGACACAGAAATCGATACACCATAGTTTTAAAAGAATAGCGCGAAAGGGAAAACTCTTAATGCACCTCATAATTAACGCGGCGGTACAGAGATGGAAACGGATTAGTTTTACACCACGAGAAAAACATGTCTGCGCCATGGCCGACACCTATGCGTGCACGTATAAGTTACAACTTTTTTGGCAAATTATATTTTATAAATTCACTCCTTTATAGCATGCGCATTTATTACACTGATACACACAATTTTAAAACAAAAATAATAAATAAACTGTAACAAAACTGCACAAAACTATTCCTTACCCATTTGGATAAGCACGACACCAATCGGCTACGGATGGGAAAAGAAATTATCAAGCCAGCCAGCCAACCACCGGCTTCAACTCATCACTGTTGCCAACATGAGAACACTAATTTAGAGTTGCCATTTACCGTCGAGGGCCAATCAATACGATTATTTTATTTTTGTTAAAAAGTTATGTGAGTATGTGGTGAGTACTAATAATTATTTCTTTTCTCAATTAATAATGGTTTTATTTTCTGTGATTCTTGAAACATTATTTGGTTGTAATTTAGTTTTTTTTATGAGATATCAGTGCAGATGCAAAAAAGCTGGAGAATCATTCATTCAATTTACTGTCAACAATGACAGTGACAGTTTCGTGACAACTCTTTTGTCTATGGAACAAAGCGACACAGTCAGACACTGTTTTCGTTAGTTTTCTAGAATTTTACGCGTTAAATAAAATAATTAAAGTTGTATTCTATTTTTAACGAAGAAACAATCATAATGACATTGAATTTGGGAAGAAAGGATGGTGGTCCAGGTTACGTCGGTATACAGTTCTGTCAAGAATGTAACAACATGTTGTATCCTCGCGAAGATAAAAACAACAAAGTTCTCCTGTATGCCTGCAGGAATTGTGACTACAAGCAACTGGCCGACTCAAACTGCGTTTATGTAAACAAAATTATGCACGAAGTCGATGAATTAACTCATATTAACCCTGATGTAGTGAGTGACCCTACTCTGCCCCGGACGAAGGATCACATGTGTCCTAATTGCAATCACAGAGAAGCTGTGTTCTTCCAGGGACAGACAAGACGTGCTGAAGAAGAGATGAGACTGTATTATGTGTGCACTAGTTGTAAGCACAGGTGGACTGAGTGAAAATTATGTATTGTAAGAGTAACATTAAGTGTAATAAATAGGTTCTTAAAAAGTTTTGGTTTTCTTTTTAAACTGCCAAATTCAATCTTTTCTGGTTATCTGCTGCCATTTATTTGCTGCAAATCTTAGTATCTTGTTTATTTAAGTGTCCAGCAAATCGGGGTCCAATTTAAAATAAAAGCAACCATAGTTTTGTACACTTTATTAACTAAAAATATTGCCAAGCATATCTGTTCTAAATAACAGTTAACAATTCACAGCCATTTAGTAATAATGAAAACATTGAGTTTTCTACCCAACATAACTAAAACATACCATTTTCTTTCATTAAAAATCCTTGGTTTACTTATTTATTTTATGGAAGAAACTTGAAACATTACTTAGTCATCACTAGAAAGTTACAAATAGAATGAAATATTTTTTCACAAACAAATATGTAGACAGGTTAATGTAACACCATAATAAATAACAAGTTTTTAGAATTCAACTGTTTTTTTCCTGGAAGAGTAGGATATAATAACACATCAGTGGTGAGCTTGAGTTGGCCGAGCTTGGTGCAAACTTCCAATGTAACAAAAGGCATTCAGCTAAGTGTAGTATTTACACTTAGCTAAATGCCTTAAACTTGAGTCACCATCAACCAATCATAATATTGGTTGTGAAAATAAAGATTTAGATTTAAAAAGTAGAATAGAAATAAAAGAATAATAATTGTAGGCACTTTGAATCATAAGCTGTTTACAATCTCCTAATTTAACAAAAAGACTTTCAGAATGAAAATAATATAGGTGTTACCCACTCCTAAGGCTAAAGGGGCTACAGGTATAATGTAGGTGTTACCCTCTCCTATGGAAAATAAAATAATGTTTCTACCTAGACTACCTATTACAGTCTAGTGATGGCAAAATAAACTATTAGGTTTAGAATAAGAAAAGGAGATCAGATGGAAGTAAGCTGAAGCACTAATTTGGCACATTTTAAAGAAATAGAGTGCTTCTATCATTGGTGATTTATCATTCAATTATACAGAGATACAAGAAGATTCCTACAATAGCTTGCGAACCCTCATCCTTTTTTACTCAACTCTAGCAGAGCCCAGATACATTTGTTATGTTTTGTTTGTTCCTAAATTATAAGCACTCTAAACTAGAAACAAAATTAAAATCCTGTAGATACTTATCTAATGACTATTTATCTTAATAATCTACTAAACATCTAAAAAACAGCCCCCTGCTCCAAAAGTTGGGGTTATTGTTAGAAGCCTAGAAATAGTTTTACACTCATTTTAACTACACTCAGTCTACACTCACAACACCAAACAAACGCATTGGATTTTCAACGCTCGGTAGTACATCGAAAGTTGAAAATCCAACGGCGTGCTTTAGGTATCGCCAAGTGTTAGTGAAAACGAGCATGTTACCAACCAACAAACAATTTTTAGAGTAGGACTAGTATAAAGGTCTGTGCCCTAAAAGCATGTGCAGTAAAGTTCAAAGTCTAAAATCAAGCTTATGCTCTAGTTAAAGGTAAGACGTTCGAAATTGTTATTCAATAGAGATGCAACAAGTTATAAACAGTTTAAAGGTGTATTAGGATGAACATTAAATATTATCTGAATTTGTTATTTAATTTAGTAACTGCATAATATTATTCCATTCATTTTAGGCTTGAATTTTTATTAACAACTTGAAACTTGGGGTAGGTAATACATTTTGCTTTTAACACCATAATTGTGACCATAATGTGGCCTACCATGTCGCCATAAAGTGAGAAGAGTTCCACTGTGGGAACAAGATGGCGGTAGAAGACTTACTTAAAGGTATAGCTCTGTCTCTTTCCCACAATGGAACTACTCTAGCTTTTAAACTTCGTGGAAGCCCCCCCATCTGCTATTCGTCCCCGCGCCGCGCCGGCGGCGGCGCATCATTATCATAATGGGGTTTTTACACGGTACGGTGCAATTTACGTCAAAGACGTTTTATTTTATAGTCACTTTTGTAAAATGCGGGTGATTAGAGCGCGTTATTTACGGCTATAAGACCCACAACCCACAATGAGAGTTACCGTTTTTTGGCTCACCAGTCACCAGTTGGCCTATGAATTAATTATTTTCATTTCAGTGGGCCTTCTAGGCAATACCTACTAAATCTAAATACAAAATATTTCTCTCATGTATATTTAAAATTACATTCAACTATATTTAAAATTCACGCGTTTAACTGGCCATTCAGAAAATGTTTGCATTATAAAATTCAAAAAAACCTCTTTTGGAATACAAGCTAGTTTAGTCTATGGTTGTCTGGTTGATCGCTATTTTTGACAGTCCGAAGTTCGAACTACAGTTCTTTCACAAATATTTTACCTGACACTGCGAAATCACAAAAAAATGGTAATGTTTTCGTTTCGGTTTTCTGATTGGATCTTGGATCAGAGGATTATTAAGGAAACTGTTATGAAAGTAGCTTATTCGTGTGCATGGTACGCACGCATCGAATAATTTATGAATAGTAAATCAATCGATGTTTATAGACTTGAACTTGATTTAAATTTTTGTTCATACACACAATTTATACAAATTAAAGTTCAATCACTCAAATCTTTATCTCTTTCTAAATATACGAAGCATTATACATTTCAACAGGAAAACTTAACAAGTGTACATTATAATTATTTATCATCAACCTTTAGGAAGACGGGTTTTTGAAAATTAAAAGGAAGAGTAATATTTTTTTAATTATTCAGTAGTAAAAACGACAAAAAAAAATGCCTTTTTATGCGTAGGTTACAATTCAATAAACGTAAGCTTAACCTAAGTAAAAGTAATCTAATATTGAAACAAAAACACAAATGACATTTGCGCGGCAGTGCCCCCGCCAAGACACATTGTGTCTTGGCGGGGGCACTGCCGCGCCCCCAGATCTTATCAATGGACTTTACGATGTGCTTCGACGAAGCGACTTTGAGATCGACGGATCGTGCCGCGCTAAAGCGGAGCGCTATTACCGTGGCGCTACTGTCGCAGTCAGTAGCTTTGAATGGCAAACTTTTGTCCAAGTCCCAGAATGTTGTGAGCGCCATCGCTGTTACAAGGCTGTGTTTGTAGAAAATAGCATTGCAGATTAAAAAGGTCCTTCTTTGTCTATTCGTCTGAAGCTTGTCGTCCACGACGGAGTAATAGAGGAAAATTCGAAGATTATTCTACTTTATACAAGTTCTGTATTGAAGCTTTAGATAAAGAGAATGAGTACAAAGTAATCTCTATGCTTTGGTGCGAGGCTCTACAGCTTGGCCAGAACGTCTTGAAAAACGAAACTAATCGTTTTGATTGCTGAAATCGATATTTAATTGATGTAAACAAAGAACGCAGGTTAGTTAGATTTATTATTGTGCCATAAAAATAACGTAATAACTACAAGTGAAAAAAATGTACCTAATAAAATCATTCAAAGTGCTGGTAGCGAGAGCACAGTGGCGACTTCCGGTTTTCTACTCTAATTTGCCAAGCTGTATCTACTGTCAATGACTACGAAAAGCATTATTCTCTCTCGTGGACGGCGCGCTTTAATTTGGAATATCCGTATAGTCTGGTCTACGCCACGACTGAAGCCCTACAGTAAATTCGTGGAACCTATTCCACTTTTACACGCTATTTGATGCAATCACACAGGCGGCGCCGCGTCAATAGGAGTTTTCAGTGTCCTTCCGTCTTGGCGCGGATTTCAGTTCTAAATTACTCAGGACCAGTTTAATAGTAATGGCATTAAATAACTAGTCTGAATCACAATATGAATAAATAAATGAATCCGTACATATCCATTTAATGTCATATAATACGTATTTCGAATTTTTTATATTGACTTTTTCAAGCACCAACAAAATCTATTAAGGCTAGGTTCACTATTTGATGCTGATATCATAAAACCTCAATTGATTGGACTTATAATTTGGGACTCTAATTAAACGACTAAGACTACTTTAATTTCCTAACTTTACACTGGTTTCATTATTTTGATGATTATCGTCTAATAACCAAAATTCAGTTATCTAGACACTCGGGAGCGTGGCCAGCCAAAGCACAGGCGCGCTCACAGTGTTACACGAACCATTTGGAGGCATTGAACAGTTACACGAACCATTTGGAGGCATTGACTTTTCACAAAGGAGTCCTAGTATAATTATGTAAGAACATAGGTAGCATAATTTACGCTATCGTTGCGAACAGAGCATGCTTTCAAGTTTTTCATTTCAAGTGTTTATTTAATGTGTGACGTTTGATCCATAGGAATCCAAATCACTATCATGAGACATAGCTATAGTTTACTTTTTTTTTAATTATAGCTTCGTATGATTTACCTTTTAATGAATTTTGAAGTTGAGTGCAGTTTAAGCTCTCAATCTAAAAAGTTTTATGAGCACGGAATCGTGTTACTATTTTAAAGAAATGACACGTATCTTTGTATATTCCGCGGGTAAACTTATTAAATACTTCCTAAAATTTAAATGTGCGTATTTAACTGTGTTGCTTCTATTTTCTAATAAAATTTATCAAATTCAAGCTCGGGCAAAACAACCATTTCTATAGTCTAGATTTAAGCTTCGAAGATAGTAGAATAAATTCAGTTTGACCAACTTTTCTGACCCAGCGCTACACTGTCATGGCGTCCGTCAATAATGTCAAAAATCAGTTCTACTTTTCACGGGGTCTTTAAGATTGGTAGCGCTGGTGGCGCTTTTAAGTTTAAATATTCTAATAATTAGGCAGCTAACAATATTTTTTTCAATTGACGATGTTCAAATAATATACCTAATTGATTATTTTTATGTAACTGTCTCCTATAACAGTTTTTACGAGGGGTGATCAAAAAGTAATGATAATCGGTTACTTCAGGTCCGCATAAAAATCCAAAGAATATGTTTTTTGCTTGCTTATATACTCACTACATCAGCCTAAAAAAAACATATGAATAGATCACGATTTCCGGGAGATACATTCATTTGAGTACGAACATGTCGAAGAAATAACATCAACATGGAGAAAAATGAAATTAGAGCTATCATCAAGTACCTCTGTTTGATAAAAATGTCTATAAAAGACATACACAGTGACTTGTGGAAACATTGGGGGACTCTGCTCCGCCGTATACTACAGTTGCACGCTATACCAAGGAGTTTAAACTGGGCAGAACATCCACTGAAGATGAACATCGCGAATGACGCCCATTCACGTCCCTCACTGAAAACAACGTGAAAAATGTCGAAGAATTTGTGTTGACAGATCGAAGAGTGACCATTAGGCATGTAGCTGAGATCACAGGGATCTCATATGGCAGTGTTGATAAAATCCTTGCAAACAAATTTCATATGAAAAAGGTCCCTGCGCGATCGGTACCGAGAATGTTAACTGACGAGCAAAAGAAAAAACGAGTTGAGCCGCAGTTGTGAGGGCTGCCATTCAAGAAACGGAATTGTAACTGCTCGAAAACCCTCCCTATTCGTTAGATCTAGCTCCTAGCAACTTCTACCACTTTCCTCTGCTTAAGGAACGCCTCCGAGGCAAGAAATTTGAAGACGATAGTGAAGTGATGGCCGCTGTTAAGGAGTTTTGGGAGGGTCAAGACAAAGAATTTTTTTCAAAGGGAATCTTGGGTTTAGAAAAAAGATGGACTAAATGGATTGATTTGTTAAGAGACTATGTAGAATAATAAATTATTATTTTGACTTTAATGACCGTGTTTTATATTCATTATCATTACTTTTTGATCACCCCTCGTAATGAATATCTGATGGTATATTCAATTCATAGCTCTTTCTGCACAATTATGAATTAGCGATTCTTGTATTATTATTATTCTTGCAAGCATTGGACAAATAATAATAACAAGCCAACGGGCAGGATGGCTAGATTAGGCCTTAAATGGGGCTTTTTAGTAGGAAGCAAAATTGCAACATGGCACAAGATTTAATAACAAAATAGTTTTTAAGAAATGCTTAGTTCAGCTTTTGAAACTTTTTGAATAAAATGGAGGGACATCGAATGTGCTTTTGAATTTGTAAATTGAAAAGCACACTCAATAATTACATCCAATTAAACTTTTCGAAATTTTGAAGACTAATTGTTAAGTTTTTTTTTTCTGATACTATGGTATATATGGAACTTTTTGTTTCTCAGCTAAGCGGACGGCGACATGATTCCAAGACGGATTATAAGTATTTGGTGTTCCCAGTATCGATGGTTAAAAAACGAAATATTTCACAGTTCAATTTTGCGTTCTTTTGGCGAAACATTCACGTAAAACATGTCAATAAGCTTTAATTTCTCCCTCACTTTGTTTTCTCTTATTTGAATATTATGAAGCTTAGCGTAATTTTTATTATACGCCAACATATTTTAAATGAATTATCTGCCATTGCAAACGTGCTGTATTTATCGTACGGGCTAAAAATTCAGTGGAATCTACAAATTCGTATTTTTGGACGTTATAAATCGGTAGGTACTTAAGTGGCCTACCTATTTAGATGCCTATCGATAACTGAAATAATTAATTGACACTTTTCACAAGAAAATAGGGGTTACACGTTACTAAGATTCCACTGTAAAATAATTAAGCTTCTTGAGTTTTGTAAGCTTTTGGCATCTATTGCAGAATTTAATTATATTCACATCGGGGTGTGAATAGAATTTAATTCCGAAATAGGCTCACTAAATCAGACATAATCATTAGAAAGCTTCATCCACGTTTCAAAGGCTCCCCGAGATGCTATTCTCTGAAATCTCATCGCTGAACTATACATCGAGACGGCTTTGAGATCGTCAGATCGTGCAGCGTGCACGGTGGGCAGTTAGTGTCAGCAGCTCAGTGAATACCAAACATTAGTGACAGCGTTGCTTCAGCGCTGTGGCTTTTTCAAGGTTGCGAGAATAGCATCGCAGATGACACTTCCCAAAAACTTACAACACTCAATTACAAAAATGTCTTAAAACCTGTAACAATAAAGTCGTCAATGTAAAAACGTGGCGTCAATCTTTAACCTCCTGCCACGTATGGAAAGCCGCCGTCAGTGCTGCGGGGGAGTGGGGATGTCCGGGAAATTCTCGGGCAGAGGGGGCAGGACATTGGCCTCGAATTGCCCGGACAAGTTGCCCGGCGGAGAGTAGTTGGCCACGACGATTATTTTGCCGTCTCTGGAGCGGGCCTTCCCGACGCCGAAGAATGTTGTTGCTACCCACACCATTTGGGTGAAGTGACCTGGGAAATGATTTGGTGGATGAGACATTATAAATCAGGGAAATTATAACTTTCGTTTGACCATGTTCGAGCTAATCTAGCTTGTCTCACTCTTTTACCAACGAGTACCATTAAAAGCCTAATTATCACGATTTTGGACGTTTTTGTAAACATTTTGTTCCTTTTTTGTACACTAGAAGTGCTTTTTCGTTTTCCATACATTTAACCTACAGTAATTTCACAATTAAGTATTATGTCTTTTGACTAGTACTGTAGGACCATTTAAAATATTTTTTATTTTATTTTTGTCTGTTGTCAATTCAAAAGTGTCTGTAACAGGCCTACTTGAAATAAATGATTTTAACAGTCAAAGTCTTCGTATGTTTGTATAATCGTTTATTGACGACACACAGTTTGTACATACACATGAGAGAACAACTTTAACTATAATAATAACAAAACTTCCAGAAAGATCTCGCGACTCGAGTCGCGGAGAATAGCGAATAACGCGTGACCATGCGCATCTGTGGTCGGGGGCGCACTGCTCCGCCGCCGGCCGGGACGCCTCGCCTGCGTGAGCGCGGGGTGCGCGGGCGGCGGGGGACGGAGGGGGCGCGCGTAACAACAACATGGCGCGGTTTAGCTTGCCTAGAGTGTGCCCACATAATAAAAATCCCGCGTTACATGATTTAATTTTGATTTTGAACGTCATAATACTTCAAGTATCGTTAGTACGGTATAACATGGAAATCTTGTATAAAATACTCAGATTTCAAAACCAAAAATCGGCACTACCTAACCTTATCCGTTCAAGTGCTTACCCGCGTTAACATTGGCGTGAAGAACATCTGGCTCTTTAAAATAACTGTACTGTCGAACAGCAGCATACCAATAGGAAGACACTTCTTGACCTGCACACGGAAATGAAATATCTATCTTCAATAATTCACCATTTCACCCACGTATTGTTACCTCAGACAGTCGTATAGGGATTATCAATTATACTAGTTAAATGCCAGAGCAGGCATACTAGTTAAATGCATACCTGTGACATCAGGCTGTATATTGCTGACAGGCCGCTGGTACAAGTTTTGACCGACATCCCGGTCGTTTCTGTAATGGAACCTGTTGGTGTGGGCCAGGTGGTTCGCCCACGCCTGGGCATAGTCACAAAGCTGGGGACGAAAAATAGACGGTACGTCGTTATAGTAAAGGCCGTTTTACAAAAGTGACAGTAAAATGAATGCCTAAGTTAAAAGATTGTATTTTAGAGGAGTTCCTACATCTTTTACAATTACGGTACACCTATCAAGTAATTTTTATTTTATGAATCCTCATAACAAATTGCTGCGCTAATATGCCATGGTCCAAACCGAATTCTCGCTAACCACCTAACCTATCTAAATTCCTAATGTAATAGTAAATAAAAACGATTTGTCTTCGTTACATACTTCGTGCTATTTGTCGCACTATTAGACTTATTTACAGAACTCTGAAATCCCATTTAAAATTGGTGGTTTACAGGGATTGGTTTGTATTGCAGTAACAAAATACAGGCAGTCATTCAGGTGTTCATTTTCATTGGTGGTCAATACATATGAGACATAATTCATATCATCACTAAAGGGCTTTGAAGATTTGTGGCATACCTACCGCCGCCATTTTGATTTTTTTCAAAATCGCGGCCAGCTATGAAACCTTTATAAATCGTTAGCTGACATTAATGCCAACAAAAAATATTATGACAACAATCCGCGTAAAGTTTCCAGTTTCCGAGATAATAACCGTGAAAGTTAATCACGTGACATTCACAATTCTAAGCTAGTGTATGTGTTCGAATGTATCAGGATGTTAAAAATAATAACTTTTTGAACGTATTATGTATGTTGCATTTTATCTGGATGTTATTTAGACATTATACGTCTGATATAATCTACTTTTTGAACTTATCAACTTATTTTTAGACCGCCTGCACTTGTTTGAATGTAATATTTTCATATGATTTAACTGTAAATGTAATTAATACATAAGACAGGTTTAAACATTCAGTCTAAAATACAACTGACAGTACTCGTTACATTTATACAGTGATATATTTGTAAAGTGTGATGGTTCCGTGGTTACTACAATTTCTAATTCTAAGCATTTAACGTAATAAACCGACATCAACTCGCGAAAATTGTCTTCTATTGGTTGCATAAACCTGTATTTCTTTCTAATATACTGGCACAAATAGGGATAGAAAAATTATAAATCCGTTTTAAGAACATTTTATGGCCTATCAAACAATTTTAGGCGTCTTGTTCTTATTATAATATTTTAAACACTTCAAACATAAAATTCTTATTTGTAACATCGGTAACAAAAACCACTTTTTAAACATTCTTGCGCAAGTGAGACACATTTTTATTAGGATAAGAAGATTTTAAAACGAGAATGAGTCACAACCAACCAATAAACCAACATAATGTTAATACAACCGATATTTGCCTAACATGAACATTCTAATCATAGTCTCTAATATGTATTACGGAATATTATATGGTCTAGAAACCCGGCGGGAGGGTTAGGAATTGTTTCTTGATGTCTCGCCCATGCCGTGTACCATATAATGGTAAGAAAAAAATATTAAGCCTTTGTTATTCCGAATTAATGTGGTCAACTTTAACACTCTATATCTCAGAAACCGGTTACTTTACGAGGGTTGGTGCCATAATATTTTTTGTTGTTATTGATGTCAGCTATCGATTTATAAAGGTTTTATGGCGGGCCGCGATTTTGAAAAAAAATCAAAATGGCGGCAGTAGGTATGCCACGCTCCATAGTAAAATCTTCAAACCCCTTAACAAATTTCACTCACCTTGTAAATAGTGGTAATTGGCGCCCAACATGGGGCCACTCTAGAAGTTAATTATTACACTAATAATTAAGTAGGAGTCGCATGTATAGTCATTATAAATCACAAGTACCCTGTATAAGTTATAAACACTGTGCTAGAAACATTCACTTGACAAATAATTTTGTCATTTTAACTGGCGCCCACCGTGGGACCAGCTTAAAGCTTTAATTAAGTGAATGTTATTTGGTTATTTTTATAACTACAAACAAGACACTTAATAAAGAAAATACATGAACATAGACAAACACAATGATACTTCTTGTTTTAAAATTTTACCCATTAGACCTGCTACACGAGTGTTTTAGAGTGCTTTAGACACAATGTGACAGGACACTACGCGAAACTTTTTTAATAAAAGTTTTAAAAAGATTACCTCTGGTGCCATATAAAGCTGCGGAGAGCCATGCCGTTGACGATACACGTTGTGCCAACACAAGCACTCGGTGATAAAATCGCTATCCTGCCACGCGGTTCTGACTTCGCTCCATTGCACTATCATAGTAACTGGCCTGGATCGTAGCACCTGAAAGATATACAAGAAAATCCTAGTAAATATATTGTACCCGTTTCCTTTAATCAAGATATAAGGACTGAAAACTCAGATCATTGTTTTGAGAATCATGGACCCATTCAGCATTTCGTACTGTTCATCATGAAAATAAAAATAAACTTGTTTTTTTGTTGACATAGTGCTCGCAAGCAAGCATAATTGTTGAGCATGAGATATATCCCGGTTACTATTCACAGGTCGGCCAAAATGTTCTTGCGTTTTTTCCAATAGAAATTTCTCAATAGTCTCAGGTCTGGAATTGATTGACCCCAATTGATGGCGCCCTAACCCCTTCAGACGGTACTTCTAAATAACTGGCTACTACTGTACTCTGCCCAACTCGTTGACGATTACAATCGTGAAGTTATGAGTTGAAAACCTGTGAATCAGCAATTTTTGAACGTCAAAATTTCGTATGCCATTTACCACTTTCCAAATAATGTAGTCGGGGAGTTCTCATGTAAATCTCAATGAATCAACGGCTCTCCAATAAATAAGATACGTTGAGCATTTCAAATCGATCCCTAAAATTTATAGGTACCCGCATTCTAGAAAATTCGTGACCTCTTTGGGTCTGAGCCAAAATGGGATTTATGTGTAATGTAGTTCACGTATAAAATGTTATGCAATATATGAGGTGCTCGAATTTTAACGGTCTAGAGAAGTCTGGTGCGCCATTTTTATACGCTTCACTTATTTTTAATATTTTGCTCTACCCGTATCATTTTCGAATATGTTCGAATGCATATTTCTGGAGTTAAAGTTTAATATTTTTTATGGAATGCAGTTTCGTAGGTACTTTTTTGTGTACCTATCTTTATTACTGCGGGTAGTTGTGTATGTTTTAGCTTTGACCACGTTTTACCATCGCTTTGAAAAACAAAAAAAAATCTGACTTGACTAAGAAAACAGGTTACAAAATGCGAATTATTAACACCGACAGCGTCCCCGAGTCGCTTCACACGAGGCTGTGTTAGACTTTATTACAACCTTAATAAACTTCAAATACAGTTCAAAAAGCTTTACGAACACGAATCTATTATTCATTATTTTACAATTTTTAAATAACTTTTCAAGTGACCAATAATGGAGGATGGGTACGTAATATATGCTGCAGAATATACACCACGAACAATGTTGTTTCTAATGGCTCATCAATCAATTTGAAGCACCTGGTGTTGCCCGTCGCATCACATTTATTTTACCGATGATTGATCGATTTTTCTTGCAACATTTTGCTATAGAACAACTTTTAAAGCATCTCAAGATATTTTTAGGATTCTATTGCCCGTAATATTAGCTCTGAACTTGTTTTATACGGCAAAAGCTTCTAAGCAAAGTTATTTTTACTCAAACCTAATTAGTGCGACGGGCGACCTAACTGCAATTAATTTTTAATTGAGGTAGTTTTAAATTATGTTTTATTTTATAAATAGTTTGTTTGTACTACGTAAATAAACACTTCGTAAGGTGCTAATACGAAAACCTATTAATTATGTTTTGAGCTAGAAGTTAACTCTGTTTCAGAGCCCAAAACAAAGTAACTCTTAAATTTCTTGTCCATTTCTCCTCACAATCATAGCTTTTTTTAACCCCCACACGTATATTATCTTCGTTTAACAAACGCTCTTTGCTGCTTACTGCATAATTACCATTTATTTAAATACTTTACTTGTGTAGGCCGTATAACGTCCTAAATACCATTGTATTATAAGGCCCATCAGTCAAATAAATGCAAATCTGCAGCTTGAATAAATTGGCCCCAAGCGACTGCGAACACGCGATTTGTAGAACGTAACAAGGCCACATAATTACTTTTTAATTGGCCGTTATTTTTCGCTTCTCTGTGGCAGGTTAAGATTTTTAAAGTGTTTTTAATGAGGCGCAGGTACGCCGCTTTGAGTGGGTTTGCCATATTAAAAATTATTTTAATTACAAAAATCTCTGGGGTTGAAATGAACCTCGTTGGAGTTAAAATGTTAATTGTTTTTTTTCACGTTGCTTTGTGCAAATGGGCATAAAATGCTAATTCAATTTTTCTCAAATCGACCGTTATTTTTGTAAAAGGTTTAACAGACAAAAAATGCAGTAGATAAATAACAAAAAAACGTAATCCCAGCAACTTAGATATAGAGTAACCAGAATCCTAGAGTAGGCCAGTGAGATTTGAAGCCAAAAGCACGTCTTTCGATTCCTTCATAAAACAACTTAATATCTCCAAGGAAAACATTTAAAAGTGTGTTTGGCGCTGACTCACAGATTATTAAAAAAGTGGCTTCACAGTTATTCACTAAATACGTAATGTTTTGTTTTGACAGCAGTACCCGTAGCCTCCCTTAGCACGAATTTTCAGTATTCAAGACGTAAAGTAAACTGGAACCTTGATAATTTTCAAGGGAAAAATTTGTTCTTTCTTCGCACACCAAAGGCGCTGTTCCATTTTTTTCATACAAAAACGCTGTAAATACTGGAAAGACGCTATAAAGTAAAAGAGTGAAAATTCGTGCTAAGGGTACAGAATCTGGTTGCGGGACATACGTATACCGCGACTCCGGCACACAAAGGGCTACCGAAGGACACCGTGGATTTTAGTCAGTACAAGTCTGATAGTCCCTCCCGCCCTGCCCGGGGTTGGAGGACTCATTTGATGAATTTACCACGTAAAAAAAAAAAAAAGGGTACTGAATCTGTCTGTCCAGTATCAAAGGCTTTATTTAAAAAGTTGCGATCACAGAAAATACTTTGGTTAAGTTGAAGAATTTCAAGAGCGCCGAAGTCTGCGGTGCTCAGACCGGCTCAAACCACAAGGGGAGCAAACTCTTTAAGACGAGTGGCCTCTGTTCTCATTACTCTAAAAGCCTGCAGTCTCACAGACTTATGGCTAACAGCTGTACACGTAATAACTACACTTTTATATTTTTCCAATACTGAGCTTCATTTTATGAAGTAAGTACCAATATTCCGAGTGTTGTGAGCAACCTACATTTTCAGATCTTACTTTTAGATTTGCAAATGGGAAAGAAATTATTACCGATATTCATCATCATTATCTTATAATGTTCCCACTGTTGGGACACAGGCCTTCTCAGGTGAGAGGGAGTGGGCCATTCACACGGGCTCAGCGCGAGTTGGTAGATGTCTCTCGATGTTTTCCTTCACAGTGTTGAGAGCAGTGGTGATTAAATAAATTACATAAGTAATGCTACCGATATTATCTACAGATATTTAAAATAGACAGAAACATGTAGATAGGTTTCCGAACAACGCAACAAATTTATACTGTTGAAGCTCTATTTACATGCATGTACGAAAACCACACGCCAACCGCAGGATGTCGGCAAGCGCAATTTTATGTATTGAAAATTCATAGTTTCACACGAACCGCATTTTGTCATTTAGCGACCGCGTTAGTAGTGGTATACTACGAGTAGACTGGTACCCTTAGCACGAATTTTCAGTATTTGAGACGTAAAATATTTTTTTTTAATAGGTATTTGGTTTTAGTTTAGTTGTAAACTAGCGACCCACCCCGGCTTCGCACGGGTGCAATGCTGATATTAAATACACCACAGAAAAACTGTGAACGTTGTATATAAAAACATAGCTGCCCGCTCCGGTTTCGCACGGGTATAAATTATATAGCCTATGTGATTAAAATCGATCCAGTAGTTTTGATTTATTCATTAATGCCCGTGGCCCGCACGCGTTAAATTTGGAGTGAAACAATCCCCCTTTCCCTATACCATGCATGAAGATTTCCTGCTATCTTTGGAATATCTAAATTCATACACTAAATTTTTACTTATTTTCTTTTTACATTTTTAACTATTTATTTTATTTTTACATCATTTAAAGAATCACTACATAGTATAAAACAAAGTCGTTCTTGCCGCACCGGGCGGCCGGCCGGTACCGCCGCAAACGCTACGTCCCGCAATTTTTAAATCTGTAATATCTTCGAAAATATTCACTTAATAATACGGTGTATAGGGCCATATAGATCTATATTAAATGAACAATGTATTCAACGTATTTAATTGGTTAAGAATTAATGCTGTATTGGTTAAAATCGCTTCGAAAATTAGCCATTATTTGTCGTAAAAAGTAAATGACAAAAAAAAGTTATTGTGGGTTATCCATAAGAGATAGACATATACCATCGCGGACTTTTCTGTAGACCTTTTCAATGTGTACAATACTTAGTACATTATTTTGATAAAACTCGTAGGGTTCAGCCTGCGTTTGCAATGTAAGCGGAAAAAATGTAATTATTTACGACATCATATTATAAACCTCAAAAATAACAGTACTTCTCCACTATTTAATGGATGTTATTATACATATAAAGCTTCCTCTTGAATCACTCTATCTATTAAAAAAAACCGCATCAAAATCCGTTGCGCAGTTTCAAAGATTTAAGCGTACAAAGGGACATAGGGACAGAGAAAGCAACTTTGTTTTATACTATGTACCTAGTGATATAATTATAGTTTTATTTATTTTTATTTCTAGCTTTAGTTACCTGTGTACATTATTATTTTAACATTGCAAAAATAACTTTCGCATGTTGTATATAGTGAATTACAGTTTTATACTAAAAAAAAAAAAAAAAACTGGAACTTCGACAATTCCAAATTGACAAATTTCAAGGAAAATATTAGTTCTTTCTTCGCACACCAGAGGCGCTGTTCCATTTTTTCATACAAAAACGCTGTAAATACTGGAAAGACGCTCTAAAGTAAAAGAGTGAAAATTCGTGCTAAGGGTACTGATATCACTGCACCGCTGTTCTCATTCATTCTTCTCTTTATTCATTCTCATTCATTAAGCTTTTTAAAAACATTTAGCGCCAAATGATTCACAGACCATAAAATTATGTACCTACAGGGGATTTGGAATAGAATGGTGAATACATCATGACCTATACGAGTATCCGTGTGTCGACTCGTACACCTTATATTGAATCTTTAAAAGTTCTTGCATCAAAGGGTTTGATGTGTTTATTAAAGTTTGAATCAAACTCATTCATAAACACATACCAAAGCAACAACTTGAAAACTTCAGTGCTTTACTAAACCGCGGCATTCATCTCTGCTCACGGAGCCAAACTAATAACTCCTCACAACTGCACGTTCCAGGTCTTTAAAGTTTCACGCCTCGATGGCAGCTCGGCTGAGTCTCACAGCCTCGCTTCGTCTCTGAAGGGGCTAAATTACTCATAAGGCTGTGTGAAGTTCGTCACCCGAATCTAGTTATAATTCAAGGAAAGTCTTTAGTAGCAGCCTTGTTAATTGCAGCGCTATTCCGCTATTATAGTTCAGCGATGTTTGTGAAAACGTAGAGCAATTTAAAGTAGGTAATTTTACTTTGCACGCTTCATAAAAAGTGATCAAAAAACAAAAATGGCTAACATTCAGGAACGGTTGGGTTCCGACCTCAAGTCTGTAGGGTCTATTTTTAGGAGCCGATATTTAGAACGTCCTGAATTCGATCGCTTTTATGATGAGTAGCATAGCATCCTAATTAGGACACGATTTAGTAAGTGTACTTACCTAACAAACTCGTACGTAATAGTACAAACTCGTAGGTACGTAGTTCGATTTGGTTTAGTTAAACGTGCTAATTTCAGGAACTTCTCTTTCCAATTGAATACTTAATTCTTTTTGTGTTTGATAATGTGTTTTTCGTCGATACATAGGTACTTAGTCTAAAGGCTACATAGCATTACGCTACGACCAAAGGATCCACTCAGAGGCGTTGAGACCGCGAGGAACAGTAGTTGTGGAATTATGGAAGCCCTTTAAGTATTTACAGTTCGAAATCATAGAGAGACGCCAAAGAGATTTTTAAAAGAACCTATAGAGCGAGCATTGGGAAAATTGTCATACAAAATTGTTGATGCCGTGCGTCAGTAGCACTATCTAGCGTTGCATAGCAACGCGACTACTAGACTGAGCGACTTTTTACCAATTGGTAAAATTTTTGGATAACAACTTTCTTCGTGATGTCCCGTCTCGCATATATAGTTTATATTTGAGAGACGCATAATGGAATGAAAGGACATGCCCGTGCCGTCTCCAAATAAATTGAAATAAATGAGGGCTCGTTTAGCTACAAGAAATACGCTCAAAAACGACACATGTCATGAAACAGCGACTGCGTTTCTGAAGAAAGCTGTTGAGAACATGCCAAGAGCAATTGCGAATGTAGAGTATACTGAACAAGCGCGCGAGACATTAAGTTCTTGACACAAGTGGATTCGCATGTCCGCAAGGCTTACAGCAATACCAAGTGAGGGTGTTCCTACATCTATCGACGCGGAATCCGCGAGAATGCGATAGCACGCGGCCGCCTCGAGGATTTCGCCGCGTGCTATCGCATTATGCTTTCTGTCTCGGTCTAGCAAATGGCAGTTCTAAGCGACAGAAAGAGAACGGGCGACGGAAAAAGCCGATTCCGCGTCGATAGATGTGGGAGCACCCTGACACGGTCATGTTAGTGGAGAAAATAAATGACAAAAATTCTTACAACATGCCACGAAGATGGGGAGTCAAATGAGAGAAATGCCTAAAGCGCGCGTGTGGTGTCGTTTGACGCAAGTTTCAATATGTTCGTTTGAAAATTAAATTGCGAAAATAAGGTACAGCATCCCTTTTCTTTGGAATAGTCTGTATCAAAAACTAGCCAAAGTGCCTTCATCATCATCATCATCAGCCTATTAATGTTCCCACTGCTGGGACACAGGCCTCCTCTCTGTGAGAGGGGGTGGGCCATAATCCACCACGTGGGCCCAGTGCGGATTGGTGGATGTCACATGTCTTCGAATTTTTGGTTCTAGGACATGCCGGTTTCCTCACGATGTTTTCCTTCACCGTTTTGAGAGCAGTGGTGATGAAATAAATTACACAAAGTAATGCGCCTGCCGGGATTCGAACCCACGACCTACACCTCGTAAGTCGGGGCCGATACCACTGGGCCACCACTGAAACACAAACACACAACACAAAATAATAAAATTACGAGCTTCAGAAAAAATTATATGGAGTAGGTATCTAGTTCAGAAGAACTATGCATAGATAGAAATGCAAGTGTGTTTTATCATCGACCTTATCTTGACTTACCGACACGAGAGAGGTCAAAAACAAATAAGACACAAAGCCTACCAGTTCTAGTAGAACTATACGTCACATAAAAGTAAAACTTGTGATAAAGCCTCAGCACTGCAGGTTCGCAATGGCTCTTGGCATGTTCTCGGCAGCTTTTTAGGCCGCCGCGCACTAAGCAGCCAGGCTGCAACACCAGTAAAACATAATGACGCTGTATGGAACCCCACGCACTTCTAGGCAGCAATAATTTCCCGGCAGCGGCAGCCATTGATACAACGTGCCTGTTTGCGCGCAGCCCAACGACCATATTTTGTAGGTGAATGTAATAATTATGAGGCGGGTCCAGACATGTATCATTTGCCCGATCCGATCACCGTATCCGTATCGTCGACGCTTATCATGATCGCAGTGGACGGGTAATGATATACGTATCATGATCCGGGATCTCGATACGCCGTTATGATACGGCCCGTCCCATGTCGTGTCGGTTTTTGTCCGATCATCAAAGGTGATACAGAATTGTGAAGATACGGATACGGAGCAAATCGGAGGCGTCCACAACTTGATACGGGGCTTGATACAATACGCAGATACGGATACGGTGATAGGATCCGTCAAATGAACATGTCTGGAAGACCCGGCTTTATGTGGCTGCCGTTTAGTCTCTGCGTTTTTGATACGCAGCCATTTTTCTTTTGTTTTTTATTTACAATAATCTATGAAATGTCAAAAAACATGATTGATTAAATATGCCAGAAGATAAAAGATTCTAAATTCAATGTCCTGAATGTATCAAAGCGAAAACAAAGCTGTTTGTTACATAAGAGCAGTGGCGGATACAAGGGGGGGGTCATGGGGGTCATGACCCCCCCCTGGGCGACAGGCTGGGTCATAGGTGGCCACTGCAATTATTGCGAGCGGAGCGGTTCAAATATAGAATCCTGAGCGTAGCGAAGTTTTCAAAGGTACGAGACGCAGAATAACTTTAGTGCCCAATGAAACACACAACTTTTCACCTCACTACAGCGAAGAGATGCGCTCGGCAGCAAAGTTATTCTGTCTCTGGTACCTTTGAAAAATTCGCTACGCTCAGGACTCTATATTTGAAACCGCGAGCGAACAGGCCTTCGCTTGCTCAGTTTTTAGGGTTCCGTAGTCAACAAGGAACCCTTATAGTTTCGCCATGTCCGTCCGTCCCTTGGGCAGCGCACCGACGTGTCCTCACGGCTGCGATAGGCGGAGACCTCTCGCGCCCGGCATTGGTTTCGGCCATGCTGCGGGGCGAGACGGAGTGGGAAGCGGTCGCCTCCTTCTGCGAAGCAGTAATGCTCGCGAAGGAGGAGGCGCGCCGCGAGCGAGAGAGGACAGAGTCCTCCTTCCGCCCCAACCGCGGTGTAGGACGCCCACGGCGACGGACGTCGCGAGACGATCTCCGGCCACCGTAGGCGCGGGCATGCGGGAAGCGAGTAAAGGGCAACTCGCTGCCCGACCAAGGACTATGCCCGGGTCGACGGCGCGTCGTGTCCCACGCGCGCCTCAAAGAGCGTCAGCATAATGACGGGGCCCCCCTCTCAGAGGGCCTAAGCCTGCCGGGGTCGCGGGATTATTCCCTTACCGTAACCCCGGAACATACCAGGCTATGAAGGACACCGTCTGACAGTCCCTCCCGCCCTGCCCGGGGTTGGAGGACTCATTTGATGATTTTACCACGGTAAAAAAAAAAAAATGTCCGTCCGTCCGTCTGTCCGCAGCTTAGCTCAGAAACGCCCAGTACTAGGAAGCTGTAATTCGGTGTAAATATACGGATTTGTTGCGCCGAAAAAGTGGTAATAGTATAGTGGTTTTTTAGGGTACCTCCTGTCCACGTAAAGTGGGGATGTTTTTTTTCTCGCGTGTATCATTTAAGGCCTTTAAAAAATATTGATAGTTTCCATTAACAATTTTTTGATAAAAAGATTCGTTTAAGAAATATTAAGCTTTAAAGTGCTAATTTTTGCTCGACTCGAGTTTCTCCCCCTCTACCAGCTAAACAGTTATGTTTGGGGGTGTGAATAAATTCACAATAGCAGTTTATACATATAACGAAGTTTTAAAGAAAATTATCATGACTAAGTAGCCTTTACAAGTTTACGAGTAATAGTCGAACAACTTGTAAAACGTACTTGGATAACATATTTTCCTAAACAAAATGTATCGGAGAACATGGTCTTCAACTGCAAATGTAAGTTTGTCAACTTTATTTTTACAGCTATAAATAGGTGGGATTGTTTTGTGGATGCGGGCGACTCGCTGTCCAACCATGGACCATACCCCGCATGTCGACGGCGCATGTCGACGGACACCGTGGATTTTAGTCAGTACGAGTCCGACAGTCCCTCCCGCCCTGCCTTGAGTAGGAGGACTCATTTGATGATTTTAGCACGATAAAAAAAAAGTATAGCTAGCTACAGTGACAAGCTGTCTGCGACATAGTGACCCCCCCCTGATGTAAAAGCTGGATCCGCCCTTGCATAAGAGAAGGTCACGACCACTGGCACGGTGCCAACCAACTGCTCCCCTATTTGAACAAGGTCCACAGACAATTTCCATATTTTTCAATAAAAGTTACGCAAGCTCTATGAATGACAATAAGATAAGTCTTTTACGCAAACGTTCGAAACTTGCATTTGAATTTGATAAAATATACCCATACTTAGCTAGATTAGTTTTTAGTGTTGTTTTGACATCGATTTCAAAAGGGCAGTTGGAATACCCCTAAAAACCACCAGAGAGCTCACAGCCAGCATCAGCTCCAGAATTTGAAGGAAATTCTTATCGATATTTTGAATAAATTATATTTGGCGCTAGCACTGTGATTCAGCTGACACAGAGGACCTCATTTGACCATCGACATAATTCTTACCATAGGCAGATATACTATAATGAACTGGATGGGCTGATAAACCTGCTTGAAAACCATCACTCTCTAGAAAGAGATTAGGGTCGATTTATACTAGCGCAGAGTCGAAGCGCATCGAAGCGTATTTCTAAAACTGAACTGAACATAACAATATCAACCTAGAAGTAATGTGTGCGTTACGCTGTGGAGTTATCCACAGCGTAACGCACATATTACTTCTAAGATTTTCACGATTCACGATCAGCGTTGTTCACGCGCAGACGCGCGAATTCTGAAGAATACGCGCGATTTTAAAATCTTAGCAGTAATATGTGCGTTACGCTGTGGAGTTAAGGTTGAAATTGTTTTGTTCAGTTTTAGAAATACGCTTCGATGCGCTTCGACTCTGCGCTAGTATAAATCGACCCTTATGCGCCAATATTATTCAAAGAACACTAGCGAAAAAATTACTGTCTCTCACACACTAGTTTTCTGCCTGTATTTACTTCACAGTTCGTTATGAAACGCTCAGTCCTTTCTCTATTATCTGTGGTTCCTATAAAGTGAGCCTCGACTGTGCAAAGAAGATAAAACTCAATTTTAATAAATTCATCCTCAGCCCACGAAGACAAATATTTAGACAAAACTTTCAAGCCCACAGTTATGATAAAGGGGCTGCTATAATAAATTATATAGATAGACCCCGTAGCAAGTTTCTACTGGCTATTTCATAGTGAGATAGATTACGCTTTGACCACAAATCCTTTAATTAATTGGGACTTACCTACAAACGGGGTTATGGTTGGTAAGGTTAGCAACAAACGGGGTTATGGTCGGTATGGTTCAGCAACCCGGGTAAAGGTTTTTGTCAATAAATACCCTACCATCGTGAATGTGATCCATCTTACAGTGTCTTGTAATAATTGTACTTTTAATTTTTAAATAAACACCGTTATTTGATTCAAATGTTTAAGCTGTTTTTCTACCATTTTCCTTGCTCTAATGCGGCAAAAACTTGTGTGCCGCTCGGCTGCGAAAGAGAATGTTTCAACGTTGCGTCTTTATTGGCAAAATACGGACACTAACATACTAAATGCTCCCTAATTTTGTCAATATAGTTGTTTCCCGCGGTTTCACCCCCGCTTCTTTTGGTCGTAGCGTGATGTTATATAGCCTATAGAATTCCTCGACAAATGGACTATCCAACACAAAAATAATCTTTCAATGCGAAACATTAGTTCCTGTTATTAGCGCGTTCAACCGAAAACAAGATTCTTTAGATTTTGCTTCAATGGAACGTACCTACATATAGGATGATTAGTAATTAGTGGACGATACTTAAACACGTGATTGTGCTTATGATTATCAACAACTTTTAAGTATCTACGGGAACAAATTTACATGAAAACGCGAAAATAAAAAATAGCTGATCAGTACGTTTGTGTCTTCTTAATGAACAGCTGATATTTTTTTCGCGATTTCGGCTTTGCTCCCATATTAAATTGTTTGTTATCATGAGCACAAGTCACGTGTTTAAGTATCGTACACTAATTGCCAGTCACCCCTTATAGGTACATACGAATTCCTTTCGGAATATGATAGAAATGTGTAAGTATAAGTATAATTAAAAATAGCGCTGTTTTTAATAGATCTGTTTTCAATATCTCGGTTTTCCATTATCCTTTTCGTTAAATATTCTATTTTCTCGAATAAATATCTAAATTTGAAATGAAATAACTTTTCGCAGAATTGGGGATGGCGCAAACTTCCCTATTATTCTGGCCTTGACCCGAGCAGCCTTATTTACTGTTGAAGGCAAGTTCATTATAAGATTGGGAACAAAAAGATTATTACCTAGCTGTTTCGTATACGATTCAGTGGCAAATAATTTATCAAACTTTTCATTTATTAAAACATTTCATCAGTTTTATACCTATCTAATGATATTTCAATGGTGTGCTAGGCCAAGAAGGACTGCTTCATACAGTTTTTCTTGGAAAAAAAAACTAGCAATGAACGTACAGCTTGACAAAAACTGTAGAAAACCGGAAGCCGCGCGTTTTTTTTTTCACTTATTACGTTAGTTTTATGGCACAATAATAAATCTAACAAACCTGCGGTCTTTGTTTGCATCAAATATCAAAGATTTTAAAACGTTGTCAGAAACAATTAACGAAAAACAAAAAACCCGACTGCGTTAAAAATACACTAAAAAGAAAGAAACAAGCCCAGTAGTTTAGAATTCACTCATTCACACTCACAGTCGGGGCCCATTCAAATTATACCAATCAAATCTTCCCAAGGGGCCCCGACTGTGAGTGTGAATGAGTGAATTCTAAACTACTGGGCTTGTTTCTTTCTTTTTAGTGTATTTTTAACGCAGTCGGGTTTTTTGTTTTTCGTTAAATATTTTTTTTTATTTCATACTTTTTAGTTTATAATATTAGTGTGAATTAGTCTCTCTAGAGACCTAACTCGGCTCAAAGCTACATAATTATGCTTGACCTTTAGCAAAAATGCGTGAACTTAAGTCAACCACAGCTCGGTCCAAAGTAGTTCCTTGGTGTTTGTGTATACTTAGATTATTTTTACCAAAAATATTTGTTCGTCATTCACTGTTTCTTTTTTGGTTGGAAAACCGTTTATTTACGAGTACTAAAAATAAAAACTTAAATCAATAAATAAGAAAATGACCGAAAATTATTGTTTTGTTAAAACTTTAAATCGTCATATATCCTAAACTATTATTTAAAATGAAAAACGATTAAGGAAACCTAAAGATGATTTTAAAATACCTATTCAACGATACCCCACATGACATAGTTCATCGACTTTTTTTTTTTTCATTTTGACAATATGGCGTCTGGTTGTCGCTGTGGTGAATATTGATTACTGTCATGTCTTTAGTGACACTCGCAAGGTTAAGACGAATCGATTGACGTAAGAATTATCAAAATCGGCCCACGCGTTTGGTCTCTAGAACGCCACATAGAAACAAACATACATACATACATACATACATACTTACATACATACATACATACATACATACATAGACTGATAAACACATTACCCTCCTTTGCGTCGCGCAGTCGGGTAAAAAGATTAGTTCCGTTTCAATCCGTTCTGGCCAAGCTGTACGCGTACATATTTTCCTAACTTTTCGTATTCTCTCAAATGTTAATTATGAAAGTAGGTAATACAATGAATAAAAAAGAGGTGTATGATGAATAAATAGATATTATGAATGTGAGATTCCATACGTTAGCATCTGAAATCTCCCCTTGGTGATAATCAACCCAATATCGAGCTAATCAAGCGCGCTACTTGATTTGACAAATCCTGTTTCAATTTAGTTACTTTTCAAAAAACCAGTCCAACAGAAGCGACAGCAAAAAACAGAGAACGATTAAAAAAAAAAAGGTTGTCTAAGGCCTTATCACGAGTTTTCACGTCTTTCCCGACTTAAGTACCGGGGAATTCGACGTTTTGATGGGTAAAATTAATTCCCACTCGTACACTAGAGGCGCTTTTCCATTTTCCATTCATTCTGCGTAGTAATACGTAATACTTCAAGTCAAAATATACGACCAAAAGCCTAAATTCATGATAGGGCTTGGAAGAAACACCACAAATTAATCACTATCCAAGCGTTGGTTTTCGAACGGCCATAGATAAAATTACAGATATGACAGATTGACACAAATTGATGACGTGACAAGGATGAGACACGACAAGTCGACAACCAAGCGTTCTCCCATTACATTTATACCTATCTATAACTTTGACAGTTGGTAAAGGGTGTGTTTGGGTTTCACAAAATAAATACGTCAGCCAGATTCTCTCATTCATGAAACGCTTTTTGAAAACATGATTACGTTTGTATTCCTCGCATGATTTAGCAAACACAGAATAAATTTATCGCAACACACATCATTTTGCCAGGTAAGCAGGTTTTTGTTGTAATTTGTCCGCCAGTTAAATTATAAATATCCAATCCAAACATTATTAGAATGATTAAATATTGACCCGTATTTTGTTATGTAAGCCAAAATTATTTTGAGTTATTATTATGACACAAAGTAAATATTCTAAGTATATTTTTACGTTTTTCACGAGCTTTTTGAGAGTTTTAAAATCTTTCAACATAAATTATAGAATAAGGCTTTACTTTGCAGAAATTCATGACATTAAAAATATTATGAAAAATATCTATTACCTACGCGACAACAAAAATCCAGGCTTGGATGCAGGATGACCTACCGTCCTGTGATGTGCACATGCAGGAATCACTTTCATCATCATAACTTTTAGCCCCTTTGTATACAAGGGGACGCAAGTATCTGACACCTTAATACGACTTTGGTATCAGGTGACTTATATCGCCATAGAAAACCAATCGATGCTAATGGATGCCAAAGTCGTAAGGTATCGGAGACTTGTGCCGCCTTATGTACGAAATTCATGACATAACGATAAATCAGTAATCTTTGCTAAAATATTTGATGTTTGCGAAAACATTCGGTAGTTTTGGCAGTAAGTAGAGACTACCAAAAATCGCTAGAATCGGGTCGTTTGGACTTAGCGACCGATTGTTGCAAAGCAAAGCGATCGCTATCTTTGTAATAGTGACTGCAGCCCCTAGGTGACTGAAGCCCCTAGGTATCGACTATCGGCATACAAAACCAATAGATTCGTACAAAGACTCGCGTCAATGGATCCAAAGTCGTAAGGTATCGGAGACTTGATCGCCCTACGACACAAGTCTCCGATTACGACTTTTGCGTCTGCGTCTGTGGACTCCACGCAACTCTTTCTTCGACCATCTTCTATCTGTCTATGGTTGAAATTCTGAATTCCTCAATGAATCTTTGAAGGCCAAAATTAACTTGTACTCGTACTCGTAAAACGACTAAGTTTATTATGGAATGTCAGGCCAGGAATTCGAGTTCTTACCGAGCAGAATTTCAATGAACTACATTCGACGGTCGAATTCAGAGACAGCTTAATAAAGGTCATGATGAACTATTTACCATCTATACTCTTAATTACTCCGGAATTTGGGGAAAACCCTGACGGGAAATGCCGTTCGTTTGATTTTGCGATAATAGTCGGCTACGGCATCCCTACATACCTATATTTATACTTTTTTTACCTTACTTTTGTTGTGTTTGACTCGAACTACTTATACGTACGTTGTTCTAAAATCTAGACATCATTCTGTTTTGTAACAACGTCGTAAAAAACTTAACATAGGTAAGGTAAGGTAGCTTGGCAACCGAGCACGAAGTATTGTAAATTCAATTTTAAACTTTATGTTCATGTTCATGCTAAGCCAAAACTTCAGCTTAGTACGTAAAGGACTAATGAAAGACACCGCGTGGATTTAAGTCATTACTTCGTGGATTTAAGTCATTACATAAAGTCTAATAGTCCCTCCTGCCATGCCCTCTGTCCTGGATGACTAATTTAATTATTTGAAGACGCTAAAAAAACACAAGTTAAACGAATGACCCGATTAGCTAGCCTTAGTGCGCCATTTCGCTAGGTAAATCATTGTTAACGTAAACCTGTCATTATTTGCCCTGTAATCTACAAAGTGTGGCTGTAAATAATACGAAACTTCATTTCCTGTTGAAAGCTGTGATTAAGGGCTTTTGTTTACTGATATATTAAGTAAATGGCTTTTTTGAAAGGCAATAAATTCATGGCGATGGCGGGACGCTTTGGATGGCTTCCTCGTGAAAGTCGTGAACTGGGGCGTGAGAAGGCATTTGCTCAGGAGTACTGGGACATCTGCCAACCCGAACTAGGGCCCGCGTGGTGGATTATGGCCCACTCCCTCTCACAGAGAGGAGGCCTGTGTCCCAGCAGTGGGAACATTATAGGTGATGAAGATGAATGGGACAGAGTAGGCTAGAAAAAAAAAATCTAAAAATGGGTGGTTAAATTTTTTCAGAATGTTTGCCCTTTTGGCTTTGTGTCATGGCCATCCAGTTTCTTCCAATAGGTTGAATGACAGGTAAGGTTGGCGAAATGGTTGAGCAATCGACTGCTGTGCAGCATATAGTGAGTCCCATCCCCGCAGGGACCAAATATTTGCATGATACACAAGTAATTACTTTTACAAATAAATGTGAATTTCTGAACGCATCCGCGACACAGAAGAAATAACTAGTGTGGGGCAACTTTAAAAAAAAAACTTGAGAGGTGTCAGGGACACCCGGATGGAACGAAGTTACTGCAATGTATACACTCAACAAAAATAATCGTCGCGACTCCACTCCGTTCCGCTCCGCTCGGCTCCGCTCCACTCCGCTCTACTCCGCTCTGCTCCACTCCACTCTTTGAGCTCTAACACCCTTTCGCAACGCGCGATAAGGAACTTTGTTCCAAAAGTTGGTGAAGAACTACTTATTTAAAACGTTGCCACAAAAACTGTGAGCACTGGAAACTATGGTAGATGGTATAGTGAATGCAAAAATAGGTCCTATTTCTATTTACCCAACCGAGACTTTCCATTACCACAAAAAACAATGAAACTCACAAAGAATATATAAGCTTTAATTTTAGAAAACAAGAAGAAATTAAACCTAACATCTTTTCAAGGATCTTCAAGAAACTGCTTCAATGCCTTAATGTTAATAGAAACCTAAAAAAATGTGTGGCACTCGGGGATTGCCGAGGTAAAGCTATTGCATGTATGTACCTAATAGCATTTTTTATTAACTTTGATTTTTTTTTAGGCTATGGTCAGCCACGTCAAGCAAGTGAAATGACAAGAAAAACAAACACCGTGCCGAAATCCGAACTGAAACGACGTTAGAAGATGCGGGGTGTCAGGTTTATTTTTTTTACGGAATTTTTTGATTCGGTCGCCGCGCTCAGAGCCCGCGATAAAATCTATGCAATAGGTAGCTTAAAAATATTTCACGAAGAAATTACCCACCTTGGCTAGGTCTTTAAGTAGGTACCCCTTACAACTTCAAAGACCCCACACAAGCTCCTTGTTTGACAAGACAAATCCCGAAAACCCCTTCAACCCGCCACCGCCAAAGGACCCTTAAATCAAGATTTAAAAGATACTTTGCCGCTGAAATTGGTGACAAAGTACCTACCGAATTTTCATACAACCCCAACGGCTAACAAGGTAGGTTGGAAAAGAAAAAGTTTTATTTTTTCTTTGTGCCCGTCTGAGAGGCAATTACGGTACGGGTTAAATATATTTATTTACGTTTCTTTTGTAGATGAAGAGCGCATTAGCCGTTTCTTTCCGCAAAATTATTAATATTAAATGCTATACAATATCCGACGTAGTAGCGAACACTTTTAAAATGACGACCCAAAAAAAGTAGGTGGTGTATGTTTTTTGTCATGTAGAGAACAGACGCTAGGAGGTCAATCTATGCCAATCTGTCAATACCAGTCGAACATAATCAAAATCAAAGCATGTATTTCAAGTAGGCCAGTTACAGGCACTTTTGAATTGTCATAGACAATCAAAGGAATATTATTAAATACAGTCCCAGTCACAAGACATAAAAGCTGTGAAAGTACCGTAGATGCCCGTTCCAATAAGTAGATCTCTATGGAGAAGAACGTGCCAGAAACTTCATGGACACTCTTTTTAGAGGACATAAACCTACCTTTCAATATTGTGATAAGGTCGAAAATAAATTTAATAAAGACATTTTACAGATTGAGGTCATGCATTTTACTGCCAATTCCTCCAATTGGGACTATTAAATTATGTGATAATTTTCGTATATCTAACAATAGTCGAGTTTTCATCCATTGCATAAAGATTTCGCTTCAAACAATCGTACAGTTTCCTAAACGTCTGTCGTAACGTTTTCTAGTACAGAATACCTCAGTGTCAGAAGTCGAAAGTTTTCGACAATCGAGTGTCTCCAGTGATGACTATTTGCAATGGGCCTCATTAGTAAGCTCACTGGAGAGGGCTTTGCTTGGAGTCTCTCTGCGTGATCGAGTCAGAAACGAAGAGAATCGTAGACGAACCAAAGTTGCTGACATAGCCCAACGAATTACCATAAACCAAGTTGAAGTGGAAGAGGGACAGGCCACATAGCACACAGAACTGGACCGTTTCGGCTGTAAGGTACTCGAATGGAGACCACGCACCGATTAGAGACGGGGTAGGACGACCGCCTGCAAGGTGAACAGACGATGAGATGAAAATCACGGGATCGCGCTGGATACAAGCCACTTCCAACCAGTAATTTATGAAGAAATGATGATGAGTGAGACTGCTTTGTCTCGATTACGAAGTCAAAACTAGTCGACTGTCTCTTTCCAACGGTCGAAGCATCGCAGGAACCTATCGTAAGTACAAGTAGTTCATCATCATCAGCCTATTAATGTTCTCACTGCTGGGACACAGGCCTCCTCTCTGTGAGAGGGGGTAGGCCATAATCCACCACGCTGGCCCAGTGCGGATTGGTGGATGTCACATGTCTTCGAATTTTTGGTTCTAGGACATGCCGGTTTTCTCACGATGTTTTCCTTCACCTTTTAAGAAAGAGCAGTGGTAATGAAATAAATTACACAATGTAATGCGCCTGCCGGGATTCGAACCCACGACCTACAACTCGTAAGCCGGGGCCGATACCACTGGGCCACCACTGCTCTCGTTACTCGTATAACAAGTAGTTACAAAAAATCTAAATGGCCACGATTGTTAATTGTTGCTACCATTTTCCTGTTCCGTTCTCTTGCATATCAGAGCTGAGGTTTGTATGTAGCAAGTTGGTGAGACTAGAATCCTATTATACGAACAGCCAAGGAAATTAGTTGCCCGAGTTTCTGCTGAGTCAATGATTGATCGGCTGGTAGTGATACGCAGTTTTTGTTGGCTCTATTCTTAAGCGTAGAAGCAGTGGTGGCTTAGTGGTATCGGCCCGAACTTACGAGTTGTAGGTCGAGGGTTCGAACCCAGCCAGGCGCATTATTTTGTGTAATTTATTTCATCACCACTGCTCTCAAACGGTGAAAGAAAAATTCATGAGGAAACCGGCATGTCCTAGAGCCAAAAATTCGAAGAAATGTGACATCCACCAACACGCAATGGGCCTGCGTGGTGGATGGCCCACACCCTCTCACAGAGAGGAGGCCTGTGTTCCAGCAGTGGGAACATAATTAGGCTGATGATGATGATTCTTAAGTCTTTTCTTTCTGCTGCTGCTGTTTTATTCTTAAGTCTACAGTTTAACTGCAAGTTCAACTGCAGAACTGAAAGGGTTGTGGTTGCATTTTAGTTTATTACTAGAGATTCGTGCTTGCTTCGGACAGTTAAGATCTAAAAACCGGCAAAGTGTGAAATATTAGGATCCCGTTTTAACATGTTAGGTTGCCCTAAAAAGGTTAGCCTTTTCTACAATATTTGAGACAGTAGATCGATCCCATTACTTTTACGACGCTCCTATCAAATAAACACTCGATGTCGATGCTTACTACATCAATCAATCTTCTTCAACACCATTATTTTATTGAATGATAAATGTCCCATTTTCTTGATTGTATCTTAACGACTTTGTATTTTTAAGTATTATTTAAGTAGTGTGCCTTTAATACCTACTTTGCAGATCAGAAACTTGCTATTCATTATACTCGTAGAACGCTGAAGTAGAGTCGAAACGGTTTCAGCGCTGGCGTCGCAGCGCTGCGTCAGCGCGGGCGTCAGTAACAAATTAAAATAGTAGATTGGGATAAATTTAAAGAAGCCCAACATCAATACAAGAAGCGTATCCGTCTCAGGAAAAGCGAATGCTGGAAACGCTTTTGTTCGAACATAGAATCCAACAGCCATGCCACCAGAATGAAAAACATTCTGATCAGCGAACCTGAGCGCTGTATCGGTTCTTTAAAGAAACCGGATGGCACGTATACCAAGTCGGACGCAGAAACTTGCGAACTCCTTCTCCAGACTCACTTTCCAGGTTGTGTTATTAACTCCTCAGGGAGCTGGGAAGCTGAGATCAGCAATTCAGCATCCAATACCGACTGGAACCAAGCCCAGAGAATTGTCACACATGATAAGGTGAAATGGGCTATCAACAGCTTTCTCCCATACAAATCAGCAGGCCTGGACGGTCTCTTTCCAGGACTACTGAAATGGAGCGATGACCGTCTGGTGGTGCATCTCGTGAACCTGTTCAGAGCATGCATTGCTTACGGTTACACTCCCCTCAAATGGAGAGAAGTTAAAGTCGTATTTATTCCCAAGCCCGGCAAAAGTGATTACACGCAGCCGAAGTCCTTCAGGCCAATCAGCCTCACATCCTTCTTACTTAAAACCCTCGAAAGGCTCTGTGAAAGGGACATTCGAACACATGCTCTGTCGTGTAACCCACTCAACGCTAACCAACATGCCTACAGCATGGGCAAATCAACAGAGTCCGCCCTACATAGCGTCGTATCACGCATTGAGAACGGACTATCATCTAAACAATCAACCTTAGGCATCTTTATAGACGTTGAAGGCGCCTTTGACAAAACCACCTTTAACAGCATTAGCCGAGCCCTATCTAGGCATGGGGTCGAACCCACGACTGCCGGGTGGATAGACAATATGCTAAGACAAAGGGCTATCCAATTTACCGTAAATACCACGACCCGAGGTGTGGTAGCAAGAGGCTGCCCACAGGGAGGAGTTCTCTCCCCCCTCCTATGGAACATCGTGGTCAATGAGCTGATCTGCAGACTCATCGACCATGGGTACTATACGGTAGGCTATGCGGACGATCTAGCCATTCTCATAACGGGACCTTTTGAGAATGTACTATGCAACCTGGCAAAACAGGCTCTAAAGATCGTCGAACAATGGTGCCTGGAGCACGAACTATCAGTGAACCCGTCAAAAACGGAACTTATTATGTTCACTCACAAACGCAATCTTGGCAGTTTACGATTACCTAAACTGTTTGGCACCGAGCTGTCCCTAACAAATGAAGTCAAATATCTGGGCATTATCATTGACAGTAAACTGTTATGGAACAAACACTTGGACCACAAGATTAACAAAGCTAGCATAACATTTTGGCAATGCAGAAGACTTCTGGGGAAATCCTGGGGCCTCTCGCCGAAAACAACACTATGGCTATATAAGAGCGTAATTAGGCCAATAATCACCTACGGAGCGGTAGTTTGGTGGCCCAGAACTGAACTCATAACCACCCGTAAAAAACTGCAGACATTCCAAAGGTTGGCCTGCTCAGCCACCACAGGATGCATGCGAACAACACCTACTAATGCCCTAGAGATAATGCTAGGTCTGCCGCCACTGGATCTCTTTATTCAACAGGAGGCCAGTATGGCGGCAATCAGGCTGAAACACTCCGGCATGTGGAAAAACCAAAGGGGCAATCACACCCTAATATGGGAAAGGGCGCTAAACGATGTACCATACATTGAAGCGCCCTGTGACAGAATCCCCAAAACTCATGTGTTCGATAAACTCTATCGAATTCAACTATCAGAGACCGAGCGAGATCAATCAGGAGCTAACGAAGTCCGAATTTACACGGACGGCTCGAAAACCAAAACCGGCACAGGTGCTGGTGTATTCTCAATGGATCTCAACATCAAAATATCTCTACCGCTAGGGGAACATAGCTCCATATTCCAATGTGAATGTGTAGCAATCACCCAAGCTGCCACCGCAGTCATGGAAAGAAACATCTCTAACTACGGGATTAGAATTCTATCCGACAGTATGGCTGTACTAACGGCACTGAACGGCAATATTATGTCGTCCAGCCTAATTTATGAATGTCACTTAGCATTGCAAAAAATTTCGAACCACAATAGGGTCATCTTGCAATGGATAAAAGGACATAGTGGATCATTGGGTAATGATGCGGCAGACGAACTTGCAAGGAGAGGCTCAGATGTGGGCGTGGCCGGCCCCACACCCTTTTTGCCTATCCCATCCGGTCAACTCAGGACCTGGGTACGTCTGCAAACCCAACAAAAACATAATGCCAGATGGGCATCTACAACCGACTGCAGACAGTCTAGAGAGGCGGTACCTGCACTAACACCGCGACTGACTACCAGACTTCTCAGTCTTCAACGAACAGACTTACGAGTTGTGGTGGGCATGCTCACCGGTCATTGCCCACTCAACAAACATCTGTTTACCATCAACGCGACAGACAGCCCGTTGTGCAGGGGCTGCCTGAACGCGGATGAAACGGCAACCCACGTAATCCTGGAATGCGAGAGTGTTGCTAACCAACGGGCACAAAACCTTGGCATCCCAAGGTCGCTCCAAGAAGCCTGTGAACGTCCCAGGAGACTTCTGAGCTTCTGGAAGGAGCTGGGTTGGCTCATATAGTCAACCGTCCCACCTCACGCATAACGGACCATTTACGAGTCCAAATGCGGAAAAGGGAGCCCCTAACAATAACAATAACAATAACAATATAGTAGATACCTACGTAGCTCAAATACGGGTTAGAAAACCAGCTACACTTTTCAATCCTATTTTAAAGGAATGGTCCATTATTGCTATTAGCTTTTTTGATGTCGATTTGTAGCTTACGAATGATTGCTTTGTAAAGTATGAAAGAACAAATCATTACAATCAATGACATCATCATTCGTCACAGTTCGAATTTCGAACGTGATGTTTGGAGAATTTCTTTTATTGTCTCGTTTAAAATTTGCTACAATTTACTTTAAAATATTTTTTCGATTGTGCGCTCAATTTCGTGATCGTGTACCTACCTATTGAGTTCCTGAACGTTGCAGGACACCAAGCATTCCTGTAACGATGTGTTACGGAAAAACCAAAATAATTAAAAAATACATTCAGAATCCCGATTTCCATTATTTAAGTAGACATCTGAAACGCTTCTCAAAATAACGAATTTAAAAGGTTCATTAAAATCCACAAACTTCCTTGACCTTTGGGATCTAAAATACCTATTCGCTACTCCAAATGTTGACGCAAACCAATTTTCGAACTTTTGGGGAAAGGTTTCACCTTTTTGTCACATCATAGGTCATTTTCATGGTTGGAAACGGCTCAGTGAGCGCGATCGGGCCCTTCACGCAAAAACTTCCGTTTCAGGTCAAGGGCGCGTTCCATTTCTCCGAGATCATAATAAAATATAATGCATTTTAAATGACGTAAACATTGTGCTTGATGTTTTATGCAGAATGTGGTGTTGCCCTTGCCAAACTTCGCAAAAGTTTAAAAAGTTAAGTGACGTTATGAGCTGCGTGGTTTCTTTGACTTTGACAGGAAGACTTTTGTCGAAAAGTTTTTGAAATAGAAATGCCGTTGATTTTATCGCGTACACGGTACGAATATTCCTAATATTTAAAAAGACTTTTACCGAGAATATCAACGGAAAATTCTGTTAGTGTCGTTCGACTGTGGACCTTTTCAACCGACTTCGACCGTAGTTCCAATGGAGTCCACTATCAAAAGGAGGTAGGTACAGCTCGACATAAAAATGTAGAAAACCGGATGTCGCCACTGTCTTCGCGCTACCAGCACTTTGAATGATTTTATTTTAATTTTTATCACTTATTACGTTAATAGTTTTATGGCACGATAATAAATCTAACAAACCTGCGGTCTTTGTTTACATCAAATATCAAAGATTTTAAAACGCTGTCAGAAATAAAAATTTTAGTTCCGTTCCTACATTTTTATGTCAAGCTGTACAACCAATACACAACTTCATATAAATATCATAATTATTGTGATGTTCCATAATGCCGTCACCAAACTTCACAAGAGTTCAAAAAGTTTGGTCGAGCATTCGTTTGTTTTATTTGTCGGGAAAACTTTTAAATTGAATTCTAACGAGCACGTTCAACTTTTGACAAAGAAGGCTTGCTATATCCGTCTCTCCGAGTTTACTTTCTAAAAGTTTAATTAATTGTTTGACACAACAGATTGAACAAAGTTTCAAGAAACCTACAACATGTTATTTTAGTAACAAATATTTTAATTGTATTGCGTCTTCAAAGAAAATATGTACCTTTTTTTTGCTCTTTGAGACCCGCGCCCCCCCGAGGAATTGGTTAAGACAAAGGGCCCGTACACTGTCTGGATTTAATTAAATCTACGTAGGTACGTTTAGACTTTTGACAAAAGCTAAAAATCATGTGGAGGATGCAAAGACCGAAAAAGTCCCAACGAGACTTCTAAGCGCCTTGGCACACTAGGCTACGCAAGTCACCGGTGCGTTGCGACTTTGGTATCCAGCCTATCCAGGTGACTATAGCAATACAAATCCATAGAGGTTCATACACAGGCACGCGTCAATGGATACTTAAGTCGTAAGATATCGGACATTTGCGTCGCTTAGTGTACGAAGGGGCATATTGGCGCGCATAGGGGCGCATTGGATCAAACAACATAATTCGATATAAATAAGAGTAGGTAATATTAAAAAAGTAAATACTTACCCTTTGTAAAAGTTTGGATCGGTTATCGAGTGGCTCTACGATTGTATTCTTATTTTCTTCGTTGTCATTTTTGTTAGCGTTCCTGTGAACAAAAATAAGTGGTTCTTAACAATTTTAAAATAGTGTTTTGTTTGGGCATACCATTTTGATAGGGAATTCGAAAGACAACCAGATACGATAGGCAACATGATTGTATTAATAAAACGATTTTTGGGATCAGCATTTTTTTAATAATGGTATCTTTTGTGACTTTCTGTACCTATTGATAACATAATATCTCGTCAAAGGGTTGTCAGAACATGATAATACGTGAAGGCTTCGTAGCGCACGAAGGTTTCGCATCTTAAGTCTCATCGCCCTAAGCTGTGAACAAGGCCTTAAGCCTGCACCAATCGTCTACCGTCAACGACGTACAGTCGACCACCGAGTGTCATCCATATGCAAGCGCACTCAGACTTTAATACAGACGCAGTGCCGAGCGGCGAGAGGTCAAGCACAGACGCGATTAAAGGCTTATTTGGTCAATACGAATGCGGATGGGTTTTTCCAGTATTACTTCAGCGGTGAAAACATACCGCTGAAGTATACCGAAAAACCCATCTCTTGTAAGGGTAAAAACGTTTCTAACAATTCATTTTGACCCTGAAACTCAGGTGGCCGCCGCTTTTCGAAACTGTTACCCCACTTTGGAAAGTTCTGATTGAAACCAACGTGTTGCACCTTTACACGTTCCTTTTGGGAATATGGGAACTTTTCTTATTTTACTTATTTTAACAAAAAAAAAGAACAGGTAAGTGACAGGCCGGAAAACATCTGGAAGAAGAGTCAATAAGCCCGAAATGTCGAAACGAATATCAAACCTAAGTGCTGACGTAATAAACCATAAGCAAGTTATTTCTAACTACCCTCTCAAACATTCCTTCGGAAATACCATATCATGACTATCAAGATAAGTTCGCGTGCTCATCTTGGCATATCGAGGAAGTTATAAGGGAGCATTCCATTGTAGTACTTATCTCCCCATTCCACTTTCCACCCTTTGCGAACCTTGGCAGGTATTGGAGTCAAACACGCGATGCGCAAGGTATATCGCTAAATTGTATACTATTTGCAAAATGGTTGGCGCTTGAAAATGAAACGATTTTTCTTCAGTGCAAAAACAATGTAGGCAAGTAATGGCATATTATTACAATACGAAATTCTAAGACAAGGCCTCATTTTCGTACCAAGTTCTGTATGAACATGGTGGAGAGAAGTAACCTAATCCAACTTGAGATTTTTAAGTATCTCTAATCATATTGGCGCCCAAACTGGGACAATGAAAGGAGAAAGGCTCTGCCCCATTCTGACCTAGACTGAGGTATTAATTTTGTCAGAGTAAACTCATTAAATAAAAACACAATAAAAATGAAAAGAACTATATTAACTAGCTATGGATCCCGGTTTTTAAAGTAATTAGGTTCCATAACCAATATGGAAATAGGAAATCCCTTTAATGTTACAAATATTATGTTACCGAAGTGAATTGGTTTGTTACGCTTTAACTCTCTACATTGTCAACTATTGAAGTCCCATGTTGGGCGCCAATTTAAATTTGGCGCCCAACATGGGACTTTATAATTATTATTATATTTTAGTAATTGGTTCTAAACTCAACAACGTTTTGATTTAAACCCCTATCTCTTGAAAACAATGGTAAATAAAGCATCATTACATGTTTGCCACATTGCGGAACACAAAAGATGTTACTGAAACAGCTTGAATTGTTTGTCAAGGAAAACAAAAAACTTGGATGAATGTATTTTGTAACTTTCCAAACGGCAGGATGGCATAACATAAAAAAATGGCACAGAAAATTACATTTATAGTAGTTTGGAATAACGCATAGGCTGCTTTTATCCCCGTAATAACGTTCCTGTGGGATGAATTTTACGAACACGTGGGTGAAGCCCCTGGTAAAAGCTGGTAGGTATATTAACAGGGGGCAAGAATATCAACTCACCTATCAGGCTGCAACATTGAGGGCGACACCTTCTTCCTGAGATTAGCAAGCGCCGTCAGCTCTTCTCTTTTTCTTGAGGGAGGCGGCGCACCGCATAACGTCAACATCGGCGTCGGCGTTGGCTGTTGGGTGCGAGATAATAGTCTGAAATAAAAATTATATAGTAATGACACTTGCGAAGTCTGATTTTATTGTAACTCATGCTGCCACGCGTTTCTCTCTTTTTTATTACTCATATAATATGGCATGCGCTTGCCAACACGCCTTAGAGTACTCGCATGGAAATTAATTTGCAAAAATCGGGAAACTTATTAAACATAAAGCCGATGTTTCATACTCTAAAAATGCTTTAATAATAAAGAAGGTTACGCTGCCATAGAATGCTGCAAAAAGATTGGATACATAAGCCACATGCGATCACACGAACGGCAACTACAACGGACCTGAAGCAATCGCTTAAGCCGAAATCGGTCGGATCGCATCATTAGAATGCTGGAAATACTGTTTGAAAGTTTTCCATCTAGTCGTGCATGTAGATTGAAAAGAATCCGCATGTGATAAATCCGGAGGTTTCATTCGCTGCACAGTCGATGTGTTATGTCCCTAAGCGGATTGAACTTTTCAATTTCCTGTGGCTGTCGGTTCTGGAAACTTATCTAGGTTTGTGCTAGATTGGAGTGCTCGATCTTGCTGAGTTATTTAATCCTGAAATAACATCTTTACTATTTTGCAGTAATAGAATTCCATGCATGATGCTTTCTTTTTTTCTTTTGAATGACGTATTTAAGACAAACAGTTTTCGAAAAACTGTTTATCTTAAATACGTCATAATAATCATCAAAATCTAGCTGAATTTTCTTTGATCTACTTGCAGATAATATTATCTATCTTTTCCTTGGTCCTTATCAAGACAGTAAGCTTTGTTTTTTTCTGTCACAGACTTTCCACTTTTAATATCATTACCCAAAAAACTTTAAACAGTGTTTATAAATAAGGAAATGCCGTGATCATAATACATAAGTAGAACGTCAGTGTTCAATTATTACTTTGGAATCATCACGAAGTTCGAAATGATAGATTTACAAAATATAAACTTCGCAGTATTTTGGCGAACGTTAAAATATGCGTAAGGAAAATTGATATTTTTACCTAGTACGTAAAGAATTAAAATCAATTAAATAATGACATGGTGAAGGAGGACGAAACTCATTATTTTTTCAGCATTAAGTGAGATATTGTTTATGTCGTTTATAGCACAGGAATACATTTTGATACCGAACACAAAGCCTACAGAAACAATGAGCTAGAAAATACTACTAACGCCGAAGTCGATTATCCAATACACCATGTTACAAAACATTTTAAAGATGAAGCTTCAACACTTAACACCACAGACAAATAGACATGAGAGATGTGCTGACTGAAATGTTGAAATTCATTCAATTTTAAAATATATCTAGCGCGTCTTTTGGGCTGCTATTGGTCTAAGATTTTATTATATTCACATAAACTGCTTTTAAAATCATTTAGACAAACATTTTGATCTCAAAAAGATACTCCAAGCTATAATACCAAATCAAAACGCCGTGATCACACAAAAAATAAACAAAAATACCTTTTCGAGGCCGGCGTCCTCTTCGACAATAAAGTGTAGTCATAGAGATTTGAGCTCGATGGATTATTGTTGAGAGGGGGAGGGTAATACGAGTCCTCATCTTTATAATTATTGTTGACTAACGCCGACTTTAACGGTAGTAACTCAACAGTGTCGTTGGGACGTTGTTCGCGTTGTGTTGTCATAGCGCGACTGGCATCGTGTGGCCACGCCGGCTGCTTGCAGCCCACTGAAAGATGTGGCCTTGAAAATGGTGCAGCGTAGGGCTGGGTAGCATGTGTTATCTGTTGTTATCGAGGAAGCTGCATGATGGAGATAGCCTATTTAACAAGTAAATGGCGATCTCAGCATGTCGTTGAACTCAAGAACTTGGTTAAAGTCCTGGAAGATGCAAGTTGTTGGCAGGATGGCCAGAAACATCAAGGAGAGAAGATACCTGTTCCACTCCGCGGGAACTCCGTCGAGCTACCTTGGTTGCTTTGGACATAAATGGTATAGCGGGCTCTATAAGATATAGTCGGTGTTCTTTGAAACTGTAGTGCTTACACTTCACTGGCTACCAACAGATTCAAAGTGATTTTAGCGTTTCGTATTTTAACATTTCATCATACCTCTGGCTTGGGTACCTACTGTCCGATCCATTTTTTTCTTACTCCGAGACGAATCATAACTTCGTCATTGAAGATGTTCCGTTTTTACAATATTCTACATACATTAACAAAATTATATGCTTGTGTGGGCAGGCAGAAACCATAGACCGCTGCCATCTACACTCCTTACGTACATATTGTTGTTATTACATCTAGTTTTACAAAATAATTGACAAATATTCTGCAGACAGGCATTGGAACATCACTATTCTTCTGGGGGAGGTGCCAGCCAGTTCCGGAGCGAATCCCGGGCCGCGCATGCGTGTAGCATTGCGCGTTCTGTCATCTGCAGACGTCCTCTTTCTATCCAGAATTCCAGTTATTGCGACTTTTCTATCTTACCACAGACTTTTGCCTTTTATGAGACACAAGTATATTAGTAGTGCTTACATATCAGTTAATTTTATTTCTTACTTAATTCTTTCTTAGTCAAGAACATGCAATCAAGATGTTTTATGCTGTTATTTTAAAACTGGATTTTGTTAATCTAGAGTTCTAGCTTCTAGCAAACAATTAATTATTATTCTAAGAAGAACTAAAATAGGCAGTGGCATCAGGATTTTAATTAAACTAGAACATTCATGTTGAACAAGACGATTTAGAACCTAACGTTAAGATACAGTTCACCCCAGTGCGCCCACCCTTATCACGAGTTTTCACTATTTTACTTTACTACAGGCTTCTTTCTAGTATTCACAGCGTTTCCTAAATGGAAAAATGGAACAGCGCCTCTGGTATACGAAGAAGGAACTAATTTTTTCTTGAAATTTATCAATTTGAAAATGTTTAGGTTCCAGTTTACGTCAGAATAACTGAAAACTCATGATGATGCCTTTCGAGTTTTCATTATATTACTTAACAGCGTCTTTCCAGTATTTATAGCGTTTCTTGTATGGAATAATGGAACAGCGTCTTTGGTATACGAAAAAGAAAATATATTTTTTTACAAAGTCAAATAAAAATGTCAAAGTTTCAGTTTACTTTACGTCAGAGGCCGTAACTTAAGTTTTCAGCATTTTCAAATTGACAAACAAGGAAAAAATTAGTTCCTTTTTCGCACACTAGAGGCGTAGGCGCTGTTCCATTTTTCCATACAAGAAACCAAGAAACGATATAAATGCTGGAAAGACGCTCTGTAAAGTATAGTCTATTGAAAACTCGTGTTAGGGGTACTGTCATCTGTTACGCGCAGTTTTATTAACTCTCCAATGTTGCTTATTTTGCCTTAAGTATAGAGGCTGGGCAAAATTAAAGCAGCATCACATTGATAATAATTTGTTGGCAATGAATTGAAAAAAAAATATTTGAATCGACTTTTTGACATTTCGACTTCCGCCGAATAGCCCAAAAAATGCGCCAATAACATGGCATTGGCGTTATCATAGACAAAAAGCATGGCCAAACTCTTTTCAACTTTACAGAGTGAAAAACACTCAGGCAGATTAGGAAAAACAGATGTTTGTTTAGATACCTAATATCACTTTCTTGTCAAAAATTGTTTTTCTCTGTTTATTTATTAAAATATTTGAAATATGACACAGTGCATGCTCTAAAGTGGCAATCATCATCTGTGAAATCTGTAAAAAAAGATGACAAATGACACCACTGGCTGACAGTGACAGTGACTGACACTGCTGACACATTTTGCATTTTGTCAATGTTTATTGATCACCGGACATTTTATTTTATTTTCGACTATTTTCGACTTGGTTCTTCGTTCCTGTTTTCTAAAACTGTAAGTACTTCTGTAGTCTGTGAGTGCTTCACTAAAAGCGAATGTTTATATTTTGTTTGACAAACAAAATTTGTTTTTATTATGATTCATTAATCATTCATGTTTGAAATATTGTGCAATGTGCAAATAATATTTGAATAAAGTATCTAACAGGAAAACTGCTTGCTAATTTAAGTGTATTTTATCATTCTGGCACTCCAAATTTCTAAAAACCTGTTAGTTTTGAGGTTGTAAAGGTCTGATTCGGTAACTTTTAAAATAGTTGCTGCCGGTTTACCAAGGTAAAAAACATTTATCCTATTTATCCAGGCAGGACTCAATGGGTTTATGATTTGAGACAGTCTATTACTGTTACTTAAAAGTTGTATAAAAAAAGATGGGATGTTCGTGGTTTTAATTATGTAGCATATCTATGCTATAAATATCTAAAGATGAGTCATACTTTAAAACGCAGTCGCCCTATAAAATAATCACTTAAAAATCCATAAATTACTTCAAAGTTGAATAAAAGCTACCAGTATCAGTTCAATAAAGTTTTACATATTATTATTATTTACAGAATCTGTAGCCATGGATGTCTGCGGTCCCTCAAGGTCGAATAATGAATCAAAACCTCAGGTAAATATAAAAAAAGCACTGAATATTTGATGTAATACTGAACCAAAAAAAATATTATTTGAATAGGTTGTGACATTGAAGTTCAAATAATTACCCTGATAAAATTACCTTGGGACATACTGTTATTCAATAAGGCATTTGTTTATTTACAGAACCCATTGGGGCATGTATCTGCTATACACAAATGTCAGACAAATGATGCTTCCAAGCTCTGCATCCATGATGCGTTGAGCAAGCTGAAAGATGATGGAGATTTCGACATTGGAGGTACTTACTCAGACACAGAACCCGAGTTCTGGTTCTTCTACACAACATCAATGTGCCATGGAGGAAACCACTTACTTAACTTATTTGTTTGCCATAGAAAAACTGGTTCTTTTGCCATAGATATTTCTAACTCCAATGAACTGACACAGAAAGTAGCCCCAGTGGATGATGTTCCACATCTGCTATTACCACAAACAACAACGAAGTACAGCTTCCGGTCAACGAAACCAAACAAAAACTTTTATATAAAAACTTTTTGCTTCAAGAATTTGGAACGCTTTAACCAATCCTGCACTTTGTTCATACCAATCAAGATAACAGTTAACCCAAAATTTTTACTGAATATTAATGTTCTGAAGTCTATAAAACTCCAGCATGATTTGAGTGAACTTCTCACAAAGCAAGAGACAACAGACTTTGTCCTAGAATCTGCTACTCGCAAAAAGTTTCCAACACACAAGATACTACTTGCTGCGCACAGCCCCATACTAAGAAATATGCTTAAAAATTCGGAACTGTCTTCTATGTTTATTGACATAAGTGACAATGACATGGAACTGCTTTTACAGTTCATTTACACGGGCACTATAAAAGATGTGATGAAACAAGACTGCCTGAAGTTGTTAGAGATAGCTGATAGGTTCCAACTGACTCAACTGTTCACCTTGACTCAGCATGTGATTGGTAACCAGATCACTGTGAACAATGCAGTAGAAATGGCAGTGATTGCGAAAAAGTATAAACTAGAAGATTTGATGAAACGGGTGTTTACTTTTATAGCAAAAAATCCTAAAGTCATGGAGACTGATGCATGGAATGACCTCACCGATGTTGAATTAACTAAATATTTGTTCAGGTACACTCGTTCAATGGAAGAATAAGTTAGTCACAATCAGAAGCATCTTGAAACAAGTACAATTTGATATTATAGTTGTTATACTTGATCTTTAAAACAGCACACTGGCTTAATTCCTGTCAATGTTGTGGAACAGTCAAGCGACCATTGCAAGCTAAAGATGGGAGCACAGTCGTAAGTGCTAATTAATGTATATTTTGGGATCTCTAGGTCAGAGATACAAACCAGGGACCGAAACCGGTATGATCAATACGGGTATTTTTTCGGTAACAACCTTTTTTTCTTTTATAGGTAATTTTAAAGATTACCTTTACTATTAAAAGTGAATACATAACCAGTATTAATACCGGTTACCGAAATAAAAATTACCCCTATCTTGCACACTTCACACGTGCCGTCGGGAATAGTCACAGGGCGCGCATCGCCTGTGTGTGTGACAAAGAGTCGTCATCTTTAGGTAACCGGTATTAAAACGGTAACCTGAATATAGGTTACATTTTTCTTCGGTCTGGTTACCCAGATAGCGGTAACCTAAGTCTGAAAAATAACCAAAATTCTTCAATACCGGTACCGTAATTTATAAAGGTTTTCGGTCCCTGATACAAACTATTTCATGATTTCTTATGAACTGTAAATATGTGCCTACATCTCATTTTAAATCCACAATGAGGCAATCTTTGCTATTTAAAATGTGTCCATGTCTATTCAACATATTTTGAGATTGTAATTATTGTATTGTCTTATTTAAGAATATACGCCCTACCACAATTTTATATCAACAAGTTTAAAAAAAACTGTTTGCAATTTAGCTAACCAATATTGATGAAATTAATTGTCAGAAAAAGTAGCTCGGTAATCTTTCTTTAAACAACCAATTCTGTCTACTATTAGAGCAGGCGCCCACTAACGTAGCACAGCGTGGCATGGCAAGGGATTTTTTTGAGAACAATGATTTTCGTCCTTATTTCGGTGCTGTTAAGACTAAATTCTCATATTATTCAAATTTTTGCGTGCGCTTGCTTTCGTCTCGACGTGGAATTGGCGGAATGCCCTAAGATCCTGTGGCATGCCACGCTGTGCCGTGCAATGGCCTTATGTTTTTACATCTAAAAGTATCTAATCTGTTAGGTTGTAAGCTCAGTTGTAAGATAAGATTTAAAAAAACTAAGAGAAAGTAAGTGTATCAACATTTTGTTTAAAATGGAGTCCAGTGGACCAGTGCATTTATTTTGTCATGTCAATATATTGCCATTGTTACAAAGTGGGTGTGGCTGATAAATAGGAACACATAGCAGACCAAACGCTCTACCAGTTCAGACGCACAGTCATACCGACACAATAAAAAAAAAAAAACAAATACATTGTATATGTCATTAAAAGTATTGTGTGTGCTCGACTACTGTTAAGAATAGAAACATAGGCTGGAAAGAATGTGATAATATGAAAAATAGATTGTTTTGAACATGGTAAAGGTCTGTGATAGTAGTGCGAGCATATTTTGGCATGATGAATGTGAGTAAAAAATGTAACTGTAGTGGTGTGACCACCTCTTTATCTTGTAAGATAACAAATTAATATAATGTAAGTTAAAACTTTTATAGTTCTTTAAATGTTTGTATTTTTGTTTGAATTGATATTATGTATTCTGTTATTTTCACTGTATTAAAATACAAATCAATAAAAATTGATAATTTTATTCTATTTTCTCAATCGTTCATGAACTTTTCATTATTGTGATAAAGTTGAAAATCTATTAGTTTGACAGATTGGAGTAAGTGTGCAATGGGGAAGGCCGGTAGAAGAATAGAAGTTTTCTTTTTGGAGTTTAAAAAAAAAAGTAGTTTCAAAGAACTCGATAGATGGCGTTGAACCGACGGCGTTACTCTAGGAAAAAGATGTATGCCTTAATTTTTGCACAAATCCACGAGGCACAGACTTCTCTTCTTTTTCTATTGGGACATTTTCTTTCTGGCGTGGAAAACTCATAAATTAAAAAGACTGGTGATTTTTTTTTTCTTTTTCCTTGTTGTTATTTATTTTCAAAATGCCATTTATGTGATGTGACTGACAATGACATGACATGTACTTTTTGTTTTACGATCTTAAAATTACATCCAAATGAAAAAATTTAAAAATGATGTGACGTTCCGTTCATTGCAGTAACATATCAAGTTCAGCGCCATCTATCCATTGACTAGGGAAAACATAAAAAGAAAATCCCTCATTGTAGATGGCGCGACCATTGGTAGGTCCCAATCCGACCAATGAGGTAGTACTATTTTGAAGTACACATAAGATTTGAACCAATGACGATGATGGGAACTAGCTATGCTAGCGCCATTAGTTCCCCAGGGCTGCGTTTAAATCCTTTATCCAGTTTAATTATATACTGACTAAATGTCAAACAGCCCGTTTAAGTACACGGAGAGGTGAAAAATTACACCAATTAAAATTTAATCTGCCCCGTTTACGGTCGTCCGCTGGTCTATGTTTTTGCTGAAAGGAATAAATTTTTGCGACCTTTTTACCACGCAAAATTTTATCCTGCTGTCAGATTGACATTAAGTTTTGTTGTTTTGCTAGATTCTCGCCGTAAAAACGAATATTATTTTTATTTTAGAGAGTAAATATTATTTGTGGATTATGGATTTGTATTAAACCGGCAAATTGATTATTTGTTCAATAAACTGAGCTGTCAATTGAATTTGACAACTAACATTGACAGAAACTTATGACTCCGTTCAGCGAAACCTCACCGGTTTAATTTTTTTCCGGCGAAATACCGCAGAAGGATTTAAACGCACCCCAGATTCCTAAGAAACGGAATAAATATTTAATCACATCTACTATGATCCATGCATGTCTCTACCATCCAAGACTACAAAATTGGTCTCGCAGCCACAAGACGACTCCAAAGGGCAGTTTTCAGGATTCGATTGCTAGGCCGAATAAACTATTAGCCCTATCAAGCCTATAAAGTTTGAGGCCCTATTCAAGCTGATAGCGGCTTGAATAGGTAGGAAATTGGACGATTATTGAGACAACAACAGAAACAAGTGGGGTCATCTAAATTCTTGAACAAAGCGAGAGACGTCGTTTGAACTCAGCGGTTTACCAATAAAAAACTTTTCCACTATTTTTTACTCGCGCTCTATTCTAACCAAACTCTTGGGTTCAGCCTAAACCAGGTTGGTGAGCATAACAATATAACCATTCAGTGGATCAAAGGACACAGCGACTCTCGAGGCAACGACGCAGCGGATGAACTCGCTCGAAGGGGGTCTAGCTTGGCGGTGGTGGAACCCGAGCCCATAGTGCCACTCCCCTTCGGTTACATAATTATGTACACTGTTCAGGGAACGCACAGGTAATTTACACCGCTGCCTGTCGCAGGATCAGGATGAGTGCAGACAAGCCAAGGAGGCACTACCCGCCATCAATAGCCGCTTCACCAAACTAGTGCTCAGGTTAACCCATGGGTTAACCAAACAGCAACTACGAACAATGACAGCCGCCCTTACGGGACACGGCTCCTTAATAAACACCTCTTTGTCCTAGGTATCACAGACATGAGACATCCCCCTGTGCAGAGCCTGTATGGCGGAGGACGAGACAGCAGCCCATGTGCTCCCAAACTGCTCTGAGATTGCTTCATACAGGGCAAAGTACTTCGGTAACCCAGCCTGGGTTACCCAGGTACTCTCCGCGAGATCGTCGGCAACACGAAGGCGCTGCTGGCTTTCCTCGGCAAGCTGGGGTGGATCGAATGATTTCTTTCCCACCTGCACGCAAAATACGCGCATATGACGTGGAGTTGCGGATACCAGCCCGTTATACAATACAATAAACATAGCGTCATTCGTCATTTGTAGTATTTATCGTACTATAGCAAAATACTCTTGCTCCAAGCTCAAAAAAAGAAGTAAAAAAAAAAGAATGATTGAATGAATGGATGAATGGAAACTGGAAGTTTACATAAGGCCATAGACAACCTGTCTATATTTTTTGTGACAACCATACACAAAATTTCTCTCCTCTCCCTCATCCCAAGGTACCCTCCCGTCAAGCGTGGCTAATCAAGGCACGAAAAGGTGAGGTTTGTCATCATTTTAAAGCATTAAATTCTGTTTATTTAGCGTGTATCCGTACGTAATTAAAGTGAATTTGCTACTCCGTGCTGAAATTTCGGTGTGAACTTCCGTAAAGTCGTGAAAAAACAGGTGAAAACATCGGAATGCTTAGAATTTCGTTGTAACAGTGTGGACTCCGAAGCGTTGGATTTTTTATGTCCGAAACTCTGAACGGAAACGGTTTTGGCTTATCAAAAAGTTTTAATTTTTAGGAAAATGAGCAGCTCGGAGGAGGTATCATGGATTTCATGGTTTTGTGGGCTTCGGGGAAACGAGTTCTTTTGCGAGGTATGTAATTTAATTAAGTAATTTAAGGTGGAGATCGCTTTAGATATTGATCCAACATGTTACTGTTTAAGGTGGACGAGGATTACATTAACGATAAATTCAACTTGACGGGGCTAAATGAGCAGGTGCCACACTACAGACAAGCACTAGACATGATTCTGGACCTGGAACCTGGTAAGTGCATGTTCCACCTCATTACCAATAAAATGACGCCATACGCTCACTTTGTTGTCATTTGCTCTTAGAATAGCAATGACACTAATGCCAGAAAACAAAACAAAAAAAAAAGTGGTTTCCTGTAAGAGTTTTAGTCATAACTTAAAGATCTTTTTGGTTCCAAAGAATGAGTTAACCTCCGTGGATACACAAAGATCTTTGTACCTTACTGAATCAAAAACTATTCTTACATACAAAAACATAACCTTAATTGGACATAAAATTTGTGTCAGACGAGATAACTTGAATATACAAATTGTTTTACGGTAATGAGACCTGTTATCATTCACTAATGTTTATTCTGTACTGGGTCTGTCTTTCAGTTTGGTTGTTTATAGACAATTTCTACAGGTTGAAGTCAACTATCAATACAATAACACCTAACAATGAATAACTGTTACCTACATAGTGCGTAATGGGTGTGGTCAAGAGTGATGTCTTTATTGTCAACATCAATATTTTCAGACATACAAACATCAAAAAAAAAAATCTGGTTGAAACGTGGACTATCAAGTCCAAGTTTATCTGCAGAACCATAGTCTAAGTTTCTCCATATTACAAAACTATAATGATGGTACTAACGTGAACCTTAGTACTGTTATTAAAACCATTGGCTAAATCCGATATTTTAATAAGATGGCAAAGACTTAGTAGTTCTCAAAGTCCTACTTGAAGGGACTGCTTAAACAGGTATCCATGACCCTAGAATGTAAAGAGCAATCGAAGGAACACATGGATTTTAGTTAGTATTAATTGCCTTACCACAACAAAGAAAGTGGAGTTAAGGTTGAAATTGTTATGTTCAGTTTTAGAAATACGCTTCGATACGCTTCGACTCTGCGCTAGTATAAATCGACCCTTAGGTGTCATTTAGCATTTTTACGATTTAGTCAGTCATAATGTGGTATCTTGTTTGTTTCGTAGATGATGACCTTGACGACAACCCAAACCAGTCTGATCTGGTGGAGCAGGCCTCCGAGATCCTCTATGGACTGATTCATGCTCGCTACATTTTAACTAATAGGTAAGATCTTGCTTTACATGTTTATTTTATTTATTTATTTAATTTACATGATGTAGTTCCTTATATTTAAACAAAGCACACAATTAGACCTCTGGGGTCTGTCTTAGCATGCCACAGTCTGAGATTTGATCAACGCGCTAAATATCATTGGGTTATGATCGTATTTAGTTATCCATGACCCTAGAATGTATATTAATATTTCGTTTATTCTTCTATATCAGAGGTTTATGACGGGGCCCCCTTTCAGAGGGCCAAAGCCCGCCGTGGTCGCGGGACTCTTATTTCCTTACCGAGACCCCGGAACATAAAGGGCTATTGAAGGACACAGTGGATTTTAGTCAGTACAAGTCTGACAGTCCCTCCCGCCCTGCCCGGAGTGGGAGGACTCGTTTGATGATTTTACCACGCCTTTAAACAGGCAAAGAAAAATCAGAGGATTATAAGTTGCCTTACCTACATATTACATTTGAAATAAATTGGAGGTAAAAGAAAGTAATAAGTTGGTAAAAAGATGTGATAATACACCCGTATTAAGGCCACTAGATCAAACTCATAGTATATTGTATTGTGATAAAATTCGGAAATAATAATACCTAATTTGCGATTTTTTTTCATGTCATTATTATTATTCTGATAGAGTGGCCTGTTTATACCACAAGAAAGTTTTTTCAGTTACATATGAAATAGGTAGTTTTACATACCTTATCAACTCTAAAAAAAAAATTATTTAAGTCTGTATTGAAAGTGGTATGTTTGCGAAAACTAAAATTGGCATGAAGTGAAGGAGGCTTTAAATACTATGAAGAATGTGATAAAAAAAAATGCTAAATTACCTAATCAAAATACAAAAGTTGATAAAATACTGTAAATAATTGTAGGACAAAAATATCTTAACCACAAATAGATAATATATTGAGGGCAGCTAAAAAAAAACAATGACATTGTTTACTTATTTTTTTAATTGAAATCTGGGTTTTTTATTATTTGATCATATTTATTGATTTTGTACATAGCTACATATTTGTTACTTGCTCCTTTAATTATTTGTATACTTGTACAATTTTGGCATAATTAACATTCTAGTCATTACAATATTCTCATTGTTATTCAATACTGTAGCACAGTATATAAACTTGATGCTTATTTGGCATGACTAGCAAAAATATTACTATTTTTCAACCTAATAAGCGTACCAACCTGAGGTTGAATGCTATTTGTGTGTCATGAACTCATGATCCAGCAATTTCTATTTTGTCTATGTAACAGATAGATATAGCTTGGCAAATAAGAGTAGAAAACCGGAAGTCGCCACTGTGCTCTCGCTACCAGCACTTTGAATCGTTTTTTTTTTTCACTTCATCATCATCTCAGCCATAGGACGTCCACTGCTGAACATAGGCCTCCCCTTTTGATTTCCACATAATTATACCGGTTGGAAGCGACCTGCATCCAGCGTCTTCCGTCTTTTTTCACTTATAACGTTAGTTTTATGCCACAATAATAAATCTAACAAACCTGCGTTCTTTGTTTACATCAAAAATCAAAGATTTTAAAACTTCGTCAGCAATCAAAAAGATTAGTTTCGTTTCAAGACGTTCTAGCCAAGCTGTAGTTGCAACCTAAGTAAAGACTAACAATTGCCAGCTGTTTCGCCTTACCAGACGATCTTCGGCCACTGTAGGCGTGGGCATACGGGTGGCGAGTAATGGGCTACTCGCTGTCCGACCATGGATCATGCCCGGGTCGACGGCCCGTTGTGTTCCACGCGCGCCTCAATGAGTGTCAGCATTATGATGGGGTCCTCTAGACTTCTAGAGGGCCAAAGCCTGCCGGGGTCGCGGGACTTATCCATATATATATATATCTGTTTCCTTCAACTCTAAAATTATCCCATGGCCAGAATGATATAAAAACTATCTTATGTGTTAATCCAGCGTGATCCAGCTTATAAACTACCTGTGAGCCAAATTTTTGAGTGAAAGAGTAACAAACATCTATTCTTTCTTTCATCCATCCACATATCCTCACGAACTTACTTCTTGCATTGATATACGAACAGCGCAGCAGGGATCCACGGGGAACAGAGGCCTTACCACGAATTCTTAACGCGATCCAGTTTAGGCTGTGGGAAAGAGACAGACCTATACAAATCGTCTAGCGCCATCTCTTTCCCACATCCATAATGCCTCAGCTCGTGTTTTAAAGAGTTTGTTTCATTTTTACAGAGGCATCGGACAAATGTTAGAGAAATTCCAGGCTGGTGACTTCGGCCATTGCCCCCGAGTTTATTGTGAATGTCAACCTATGCTTCCACTTGGTGAGTATTTTCTGGCTTTATTTTCTTATATCAACCTGCCTGGCCCGCGTGGTGGATTATGGCCCACTCTCTCTCACAGAGAAGAGGCCTGTGTCCCATCGCAGCGTTGGGAACATTATTATAATAATAACATTCCACATTTTAGCTGATTTTGAGTGTACGATGGTTTAAAATTAAATGCAATCACTAAGTACAATCGACAAAGTTGAATCATGACCCATTTTGACAACAAATTGTTTGAATCCAAATTGACAAAGATCAAAGTCGATACCGTGGATATGTATATTTATGCGAATAAAATAAAATAAAAATTATTTTTCCATTCTGATGGTAAACGACGGAGTAATGCCCGAACAAACATTATAAAAAAGGTATATAAACATCCGAATTGAGAACCTCGTCCTTTTGGAAATGGATTGAAAACATGTGGCGAAATATGGGTATACAATTAGTTACTACGTCAGCCATGTCAGATTGCTGACATATATTATCTTTGAGACGCACGTGGATCACGACAGGCCGGCGATTCAACCCGGGCATAACTCATGATCGGATGGCGAGTCACACGCCGTCCGCGCCTACGGTGGCCGGAAATTGCACTTCAACCTTCCCCATCGGGGGTTACATTTTTTTTTTACGTGGTAACCTGAATGAAATGAGTCCTCACCCAGGGCAGAGCGGGAGACTCGTACTTACTAATTTCCACGGTGTCCTTTACGTTCCAGGGTCACGGTAATGCGATAAGTCCCGCGACCGGGTTACATGCTTGATATTGTTTTATAAATGTAAAATTCCGGTTTTAATTTAGCTATTTGTACATACTTCCTATCAATCTTCCTACATTATGTACTTATAAACACATGTGTATAATATTGCACACGCGCACGACACGTGTTCAGTTTATGAACTTATCAGAAAACATAAAATGAAGACAATGAATCGATACAAAACTTAGATGAACGGAATGCATGATAATCACTCTATAGATTTGTGATTATATGATATTGAACTCTGACAGGGCCGGACTCAGCCTGAAGGGCCCGGAAAAGCCGTACCCACAGATATTTTTATTTCCGTTTCATTTCTCTCTAATTGTATAATCGAACTGTTTGATCTTGTTTATATTGAAGTCGTTAGAGCTGGGACATAGTAACGTGGGGGCCTCTAATTCCACCTAACGCCTAGCTTGGCTCAGTTGGCTCACGGCAAGGCCCGTGAGGGGTAAGGCTTTTGGCCGTGAGGGGGCAACTTTTCACTCGTGGTGAAAAGTTAGTTAGTTAAGTGAAAAGTTATTTTAAAAAAATGGCGGTTATTGGTAAGCCTAATTAAAGGCATATTGACAGCATCAGTTTTTAAGTTTAAATAGTCAGTCAACAAGAGTTGATAATAACGTATTATTTCTTTTGTTGAATTAATGTTAATTTTTAGACATATTTTATCGCATCAATTTTAAAGAAACAGAAGCAAGCAAAAACTGTACTTGCTTGGGACGTATAGAAATGTTTTATAGTGTCGTATCTTCATCAACTTTGGTTTATGTAATAACAAAAAACTTTTAAAAAAAAAGTACCGACTTCAAAAACAAATACAAAAAAGTTTAAAATAACCTTTCTTTCGGAAGTCGGTGGCTTTGATTTTTTTATTATTTCATTGACTATTGCCACCGACTTCCGAAAGAAAGGTTATTTTAAACTTTTACCGACTTCAAAAAAAAGGAGGTTATCAATTCGACCCGAATGTATGTAATATTATCAGAACAGCCCATTTTTCGTATATGTTAGTCTATAACAGCGTCTGAACAAATGTACCAAATTTCATAAGTGTATGTATGTATGTTTTTATGTTTGTGCACGCATATCTCCGGAACTACAAGTCCGATTTAAGTAATTCTTTTTTTGTTGTACTAGGTATTGTTCAACTTAGGGTACACTGAAAGTTTCATCAAAATCGGTTCAGTAGTTTTAGAGATACGGATTTTTTCGTTGTGACGGATTACAAGATTAGTGCACATCATGTAAGAAAACTTTGTATTTTACAACAATTTGGGTTGAATATTTAATAAATAAACTAAATAAAAAGGGTAAAATAAAAAACTTTTTGAAAAAAAGTACCGACTTCAAAAACAAATACAAAAAAGTTTAAAATAACCTTTCTTTCGGAAGTCGGTGGCAATAGTCAATGAAATAATAATAAAAATCAAAGCCACCGACTTCCGAAAGAAAGGTTATTTTAAACTTTTTTGTATTTGTTTTTGAAGTCGGTACTTTTTTTCAAAAAGTTTTTTGTATTTGTTTTTGAAGTCGGTACTTTTTTTTTTAAAGTTTTTATTTTACCCTTTTTAGTTTATACAGGGTGTCCCAAAACTCAACGTCAAGCCGAAACGGGGTGATAGGATTGATCATAACCATCACGAGAAAAATCTGAAAAAATATCTATCCCATGTAGTTTGAAAATTATGGACATTTTAAGAAAATCCTAGAAATTTGATCAAACTGTACCATTTTTCGGTTATTGTAGTTTTCCTTTTTTATTTTTGTTCAATTGAACTTTGGAAACGTAATTCTAAATAACATTTCTAGAATCCCAATAAAAAATAATGACACAATTGCCTCAAGTTTCCGAGAATTGAGACTATTTGTTTAACTATAAATTTAAAATTTTCAACATCCGTCGACTTTGACAGGCCCTCCTTTAAAAAAAATATACTAGAGTGCCTTGGCAAGTAGCATCAAAAGTTGGCGCATTTAATCAGGATTCTAAAATGGTACAATACTTGTTAGTTTCATACAATAAAAACGAGTAAAAAAATTAAAACCTCAAGTAAGCCGATTTTTGCTGTCTCAGTTAAAATGTTTTTGATTCGCACAAGCTCTAGGTAGGTTCGTAATTTTAAGGCAAAATGATCTCAAAGCCCATTGAAAACGTAGCCGACCTGCGTTAATGCATTTCTCAAGCAGCTGAGGAGATTAACTCTCGAAGATATGCTCGACTAGTAAGTAGATCTTTTTTAAGAAGATGTAGGGCTTGTATTGAGGCCAATGGTAAACAATTTGAATTTATTGTTATAAAATGTTATTTCTCTATCTGACTTTTATTCCATCAAACCTAAATTAAACGAGATCAAGATTTTTCATTATTTTACTAATTTTACTAACTTTTTTCACTTTGGTTAAAGTGGCGTCATTATCTATCTCGCTCACTTATGGCAAACATACCCACTATCCATCTTTCTCATCATTTTGCCTTAAAATTAAGAACCTATCTAGAGCTTGTGCGAATCAAAAACATTTTGACTGAGACAGCAAAAATCGGCTTACTTGAGGTTTTAATTTTTTTACTCTTTTTTATTGTATGGAACTAACAAGTGTTGTACCATTTTAGAATCCTGATTAAATGCGCCAACTTTTAATGCCACTTGCCAAGGCATTCTAGTACATTTTTTTTAAAGGAGGGCCTGTCAAAGTCGATGGATGTTGAAAATTTTAAATTCGTAGTTAAACAAATAGTCTCAATTCTCGGAAACTTGAGGCAATTGTGTCATTATTTTTTATTGGGATTCTAGAAATGTTATTTAGAATTACGTTTCCAAAGTTCAATTGAACAAAAATAAAAAGGAATAACCACAATAACCGAAAAATGATGCAGTTTGATCAAATTTCTAGGTTTTTCTTAAAATGCCCATAATTTTCAAACTGCATGGGATAGAATTTTTTTCAGATTTTTCTCGTGATGGTTATGATCAATCCTATCACCCCGTTTCGGCTTGACGTTGAGTTTTGGGACACCCTGTATAATAAATATTCAACCCAAATTCTTGTAAAATACAAAGTTTTCTTACATGATGTGCACTAATCTTGTAATCCGTCACAACGAAAAATCCGTATCTCTAAAACTACTGAACCGATTTTGATGAAACTTGCAATTTACCCTAAGTTGAACAATACCTGGGGTGCTATGACAGGAAACCTCCACGTGCGCCCGTGGACTGGAGTTCCCTCTCGGATACGTCCAGGGGGAAGACCAGTTTTTCGGGCCGGTGCACCCTGGGATGCGGGCAAAATAGGCACTGTGTGCCCAAGTGGTCTCTTTGCCCGTATGCAAATAGCCTGTCGTGTGGATGCTCCAACGCGTGTCCCTCTGATCAGCAGAGGGCACAGCGGCGGAGCGGGCTTGCGGACGGTGAGTGATGGGTAGCTCGCCGTCCGACCAAGGACCAAGCCCGGGTCGGTGGCGCGTCGTGTTTCGCGCCAAATGCCTGCTGGGGTCGCGGGTTTTTTCTTAACCCAGGTTACCGTGGCCCCGGAACATAAAGGGCATAGGAAGGAACACGGGTGGATTTTAGTCAGTAAAAGTCTGACAGTCCCTTCCGCCCCACCCAGGGCGGGAGGACTCATTTGATGATTTTACCACCTAAAAAAAAAAAAAAAAAAAAGTTGAACAATACCTAGTACAACAAAAAAAGAATTACTTAAATCGGACTTGTAGTTCCGGAGATATGCGTGCACAAACATAAAAACATACATACATACACTTATGAAATTTGGTACATTTGTTCAGACACTGATATAGACTAACATATACGAAAATTGGGCAGTTCTGATAATATTACATACATACGGGTCGAATTGATAACCTCCTTTTTTTGAAGTCGGTAAAAATACGTGTAAAAGAAAAGACGGACTTATTAGATTTTTTTCAATCACACGGGCCATTGAATACCCTATTGAAAGCCCTGTATGCTGCTAGTTGGAAAGCCCAATGATGTAATCTCTCACTGACATAATATCCATTGCCCCCAGGTCTATCAGACGTGCCCGGCGAGGCGATGGTGAAGCTGTACTGTCCGCGCTGTATGGACGTGTACACGCCCAAGTCCTCGCGGCACCACCACACGGACGGCGCCTACTTCGGCACCGGCTTCCCGCACATGGTGTTCATGGTCCATCCGGAGTACAGACCTAAGCGGCCCGCCTCGCAGTTCGTGCCTAGGTACTGTACATTATAATAATAAATATGCTGTCATAGATTATAAAAAGTCCAGATTATAAAAAGTAAATAAAAGTTTAATACTTGTGTTATTTGCCAGTGATTAATTAAATTTATAAATTTTAAGACAGGCACTCGATTGAAAAGGCTCAGGCACTATATTAAATGTCAATTTCTCATGCTCATTTGGCTGGAAAATGCTTATCATGGAAAGAAAGTGGTATTTATTGTAAAAGTCATCAAAAGCATAAAGTAACACCATCAATATGTAGTTATTTGCACAAATAGTCATCACTTCATGTCTTTATTTTTTGTACCCGCTTCATTTGTCTTATTGAAACTTACAAAGGTAACATTGACATCACCAGGTTGTACGGCTTCAAGATCCACCCGCTCGCATACCAGATCCAACAGCAGGCCGCGGCTAACTTCAAGGCGCCGCTGCGGAGTCTCTCGTATAACAACGGTAAACGCTAGGGCCGCGCCCCGCGCCGCGCGCCTCCGAGCGCCCGCTCCGCACACTGATACAGACGCTCCACAGTGTACATACGACGACACCGCGCTACGGAACGCACACCCAGTGCCTTCCGTAACGCCCTATACTCATCTAGTTTCACGCTGCGAGCACAACTTACAACACATATAAGAACCGAACTATTTTAATTAATTTTTTAGTGGTTGTGAACAACGTATTGTCTTTTAAATCAATAACAAATGGTGAAAGATTTCCTAAACAAATGGTTCTTATATGATGCGCCTTTTGTCTCGCACAATGAATTTTTGTGTTTCTTCTGTTTCTAAATCTAACTTTCACGCTTATAACAGGCTTCAGTCTGAAGTGTTACTAGTGGAAGTTTGGCTTACATCGGTAGCTATGTGTCATGTGTGAGCGGCGTGGTGCACCGCCGTACACGGAGCCTATCTGTATCATAACACGTCAACAAACAGGTGTACACGTGGACTTAACAAATTCGTCTGCAATAACAGTTGGTCTGCTAGCGCTGTTTAACATACCAACAAGCAGAGGCATTTCTAAACATTTGAACTCACAACGGGCTATTCTGTTTGTCGTGGGATGTTGTTCTGACTATTAATATTATGATAATTACTACCCTGTGGCCAATTAGTGATAAATTAACACTATTGTAACTCCAGCAGTTCGCTCACGGCACAGTCTTGTTATGGACACTCGGGTGATCGTACTCTAAGCGAAGACACGTATTTAGTTTAATGAGACTTGTGTCTATAAAATCATAAGTATTGTAGTAAGTAAATGCAGTTGACGAGTCGTAGCAATATGTACTGTAGCTTGCATTCAATATGAAGTAATAGTAGGGGGTTCATGTATTTTTATTTTTATATCCGATAACAACCATTAGGATGTAGGTGATCATTACATGGACGCGTATTTTTTTCATGAGAGATATATTCTATTTCGTTCTTGTGTACCGGTTCCAGTAATTATCAATAAACGATAAGACAACTATTGGCCTTTTTTCTTGCTTCTCCTGCATGTTGACCACGTCGAATCCTCGCTGACCGCATTCGAATGGATTTATAGATTCCAAATTAGATCTCGTGTGACATAGCACTGACTATGAGAGCCATCGTAGCGTTGCCGTCGACTAGAACTCGCGACGGATGCAATAGTACAGTTGAAATGAGTACCACTTTAGCTAGTTCCGTACATGATCGCTATATATACGTAGTGCAGCGCTATCACATGGACTGTTCACATACTGTGGGCTGCTACCGGCTCCGAAATGAACTTGTGATACTGTCGTTGAGACGCTTTAGGCTTGTTGCATTGCCTGCTCCGCTTGTTTACGATTACAATACATAGCTAGGCGTTGAGCCGCTTGCTAGCGAGCCCATCGCGATGTGAATGGCCCATCCGCATCGCGATACTCGGTCAATTAACAAGAGCCTTTATCGCACTACACCCGATCGTAAAAACGTCGTGGACTAACATTTTAACAGAAGAAAATGTTTGTTTGCCGCAGAAATGAAGACTTCCAGTAACATTCCAAAATGATTATTTAGCCAACGTGTGCGCCGCTCGCAGGGCACGTGACAGGGCATAGCTCCCTGGCGCGGACGGGCACCTGCGCCGCCGCCCCACTTGTACAAGCTATCTATCTACTACGAGTAACATACATAATGATAATATTTATTATTTAAAATATTAATTTTATCACTTCCCATATAACGATACAGTTATGTTTTAAATTCAATAAAGTTTATTTTTACGTTTTCTGTATAATATGTTTTTCATTTATTTTGTGTGTAAAAATAGTTTTGACATGATGTTGTATAATAAAAAAAACTTTTTTTATAAATATAGGTATATCATTTATTTGATTTTGTTGATTATTAATAATTTAACTTAGACATTAAAAACCAAGTATTCAATACATAACAAACTCCTGTTCCAAACAGTTATGACTGGGACTAGGCCTTATTGTTACAATAATTATATTTTATAAAATATAAGAAGTAGCAAGTTTTGAACTTGTGACCAAGTTGGGACATAAACTCTTCAAGTAACAAAACTATATTTGAAAATTCACAGTATACAGATATCACTTGAGACATTATCAAAAAGTTCACTTACATACTATAATAGAAACATTGTACAAAAATAAGATTTAAGAAATTTGGGTTTGAATGACATGCAAGGCAAAAACTTTACAATTTAGATGCAGTTTTGACCAACTACATACCACTTGAAACATTCTTTACAATATTATCAATGACACTGGTGGGAGAATTTGCTCCTTATACATAAAATCAAATGCAAAATATTAAGTCACATCGTACAAGTCTATTCAGTCATAAAAGTACACAATTGCTTGAGCAATTCATGGTTTGTAATTTCATTAAATGAACTAGTTTGAAGTACTTCTTTGTTCTGTTTTATAAATTTCATTGCCTCGGATTTGAGGAACTCTGAGTTGTAAATATCAGCAACTATTAGAATATCTAAAGCATTATCTATGGTCATTTGCTCAGAGAGAGCATATTCAGAGAGCTCCCATAAACCTTTCAAGTTGTATCTGTCTGCAAGAATCAGTAAGTTACCAAAGTTTGTATTTTCTATATCCTTAACAGTTCCTGTATAAATGTATTCTAGCATATACTTCAGATCTTCCCCATTTAGGTCAATAAGTTTGACATAATTATTCTGGCTTTCTGCAAAGCTGAGGTTATCGGGGAGGCCCCCTTTAAGCATTGCTTTGAAGACTTCACTGTGGGCAGCAAGTATGACTTTGTGTATGTGAAACTTGACTCCATCAGCAGATTCAATGACAAAATCTGAGCCAATAGGGTCAGCAAACAGAGCACTGCAGTCATGGTTAAGTTTGATGTTATCAATGACTTCTAGACTAACTCCTTCAGCATCAGCAAAGGGGAATGATACAGCTATATACAACTTCCTGTTTTTCAAACATTGTATGTCTAGTTCTGTGAAATTATAAGTGGTGAGGTAAGAATGAGACAGCTCAGTGAGTTGTTTGAACTGAAACTCTTTGAGGTACTGTTGCAGGTACACAGTGTCTGTTTTTTTATCAACCTTGAATTTATTACTGCAGCTCAGAGCGACACTGAAGGAGCTAACTCCATGATTACAGATAAATAGATGGAGGAGGAATGTGTTACCGATTTGTTCTGTTTTGTACGAGAACCAGTAATCCGCCACATCCTGCATGTAGGTGCCGCCGATGTCGTAGAAGTTTGGCCGGTAGAACTTCTGGTAAATATTCTCTAAACACAGCCATTTTACTTCACGAGTCTGGCATGCACGATGCCCAAACACGACGTCCGTAGCCTGGAATACAAATTGCGCAAGGTATTAGTCATTGTCATGTTTGTAAAAAAACTTAGTAACTAAATCATTGATTTATTCTACTAACCGTGATGTTTAGTTTATTTACTTCAGGATTTCCTATACGTGGTTCGTACATGGTTACACAGTTACTTAACAAAAATAAAGCAGGAAAATGCTTTAATAAAATAAAATCTGTAATCAATGATGAAAAATGCGCTACTCGAGGAAAGGAAAACAAGAAATATCCCAAAATGACAAGCAAGCCAGCTGTCACTGTCACTAATTATTGATTTTCAAGAGTTCGTCACAAAACAGCCAAATGACGGGGTTTTTTTTTATAATTACATTAATGACACGCAATTAGACACCCCAAAATTATATTTTTTGTAGGAATTCAAGTTACAAAAATGTAACGATTTGTAGTTGTAAATGATTTTTTCTATTCGAAAAGGTTTGTGTAAACGATTCATCACTCGGATAGATGAAACAGTACGGAAATGCAGATGGCAACTTTTTAGATAAAATGTCACCTTGACAGTTTGACAGTGCATGGATCTCGATTGTTTTTAGAATTTTTCATTTCATTATTCCGTATTTTTACTTTGGATAACTTCCTAATGCTATGACAATTACTGAGGCTCTAAGCCTCTATCAGAATGGTTCTAAACGCCGCTGTGCAGATGTTGAGGTGAGCAAAAATACATTTCATTTTAACCTAGTTTATAATTTCGAAATTCTGTAATTTTCTCCAGAGAGGTCAATGGTCATATTATGTATATTTTCATAGTGATTAATTAATTGATTTAACTGTGCAGTAGTTTCCAAGATTCTTAAGTCGATAGAAGTCTTGAGGAAATTGTTGACCCTGTGCAAATTCGTCATTGAATGACACATATAGTTTTCCTGATAATTGAGATTGTAAATAGAAATTCTTTATTTATTCTAGGGAGGCAGATGAGCTGAAACAGAAAATATCAAAATTCAAGAGTGGGACGTCTATGCTCCAAGAAAGGGGTCTTTGGGCATCACAACAACAGTTGCAAAAGGTTCGGACAACTTTACACTCATAACATTAGCAGTATTGGTTTAAAAGAAACAAACAATCATTAACAAATGTCTTATTTATCTTGAGATCTCTTGTTATTAAAAACCAATACAAAGATTGGAAGGCTTTTGTATTTAATGAACAATATTATGAACTTTTGGAAACTATACAGAGTAAAAATAGTGTAAGAGTATAAAGGTGAAACCTTTGCCTAGCGTTGGTTCAAAATAGGTTAATGAAATAAAATTTTACATCTTATAATAATATCAGAACCTTTTTTAGTTATTTGGACTCATCTTTTTTCATGGATCAGTTTCGAATTTGACCTCCACAACCCAGTAACTAGGAGGCAGGACAATCTAGATGCGTACCTCGATGGCTGGTCCGAAGTGGCACTAGAAAAGAGCACTTGAAAGGATATGGGGGAGGCCTTTGCCCAGCAGTGGGACATAAATGACAAATGAAAAAAAAAAAAGAAAAACCCAGTAACTGTGTCATGTCGTCGGCTAAGAGTGTAAACCTGCTAACTCCACTTTTGACCAAAAATGACATTTTGATGCAGTCTGTAAGAGAAAGTTGAGCCACACAGTCTGTAAAAGCAGCTACCCACATTCTCAACGTAAAATCGGCAAAAAAGTGTGATGCGTAAAACAGCCAAATAAACTTAAGTCAAATTGCGCTGCTAACTCCATGATTGACGCCATTTTGTATTGAGTTTTCGGCGTGACAACGTTCCGTGCAATTAAAATTTAGTTTTCAGTCAATTAACTCGATTTTTTCAAGGTTTCTTGGTTGGAATATAGTAGAGGCAAGCCTTTATTATTACTATTCATTTTTAGTTTTACGTCTAGTATTCAATAAATAAGTTTTTTTTTTGGATTATCCACTTGTTATCCTCTAAAAAAGTTGGCCGTAATCCACCACGCAGGCCCAGTGCGGGTTGGCAGATGTCACATGTCTTCGAATTTTTAGTTCTAGGACATGCCGGTTTCCTCACGATGTTTTCCTTCATTTTGAGAGCAGTGATAATGAAATAAATTACACAAAGTAATGCACCTGGTGGGGTTCAAACCCACGACTTACAACTCGTAAGTCAGGACCGATACCACTGGACCACCACTGCACTGCTGTAAACTGTGTACCGTCGCCCAACACAGGTACTATGCTGGGTGACACAACCATCCGGGTCGCTACTTGTGTTTGAGCGCTCCTTGTGGGGACACACCGCTGTCAATGTGGTGAAAAAATAGTTGACTGCCTCGGACACCGTGGCCATTTTTGTAGCAGGAGTGCAGGTCGGTTAGCATGACATTCAAGCTTAAACGACATAATCCGTCGTGCTCTTGGCACCGCCAGGGTGCCAGCCGTCTTAGAATCCAGAGGCTTGGCAAGCGACGATGGGGACAGACCAAATGGTATGGCATAATGCCATGGAAACTAAGTAGGTGTGGTGTGGTCTGCGATACAACATATTGTGTCGACACCCTTGCGTCATCCCATCTTTCTAGTACAGCGTGTAGTGCTGGCGCTGCTGATGCAGGTGCTGAAAACTCCAAGCAGCGCAAATACATTGGTTTAGCTAGTAGCTATTTGTTGAGCCATTAAGGGTTGAAATTCTAGAGCCATTGGGCCGAGTGCTCACGTTTTTAAGGACATCGCCAGGCTATTAGTCGACTCTTCAGGTGATCAGAGGGCTGGCCTATTCCTATGCCAACGAATCGGCATTGCCATACAACGTGGCAATGTGGCCAGCGTTCTCGACACTGTTCCCATTGCAGCGATGTGGACGTATTCTTTGACGCCCTTTGAATTTATATAAAAAGAAAAACTTTTTTTGTACCTACATATTAACAATCAGTTTTTATTTATAGTTTATATATAATATTAATATAGTAAATTATAATATAGTTATGTTTTGTAAATAAAGTAAAATTAACTTAACAATTAAATTAATTTTACTCTGGATATTTTTCGAAAAACCTGCTATGTCCCCAAAATTAAACATTTGTTACCAAAAAAAATCCAGCTAAGTCACAAAAACACTAATAACTTATTAAAAACCAAATTTTACTATTTTATTAATTTCTAGTAATGTAGAATATCCAAAAATACACCAACTGTATTTTTGGTTTTAACCTAAAATTGTAAAATTCAAATTTATTAAGTTTTATCTGTCTCCTGTAAAATTGGGTAAAAGTGAGTTAGCAGGTTTACACTCTTAGCCGACGATGTTGCAAACCTAGAGAATTACTTGGTTTGCTTCAACTATATATATGTCGGAGAATGAACACAGAAGCACAATATTTTAGAATAACGCCATCTATTATCATGCTGCGGAATCAACAGAAAAATGGAATTTGAAATCTCTATTCATTATTTTTATTTTAGAATAACGCCATCTATTATCGTTGACCTGGAATCAAAACATAAACGCGATTTAGAATCTCTATTGATTATTGTGAATTTAGAATAACGCCATCTATCTCTCATTGGAGTAACTATTAAGTTAGAATTGACAGATTGTTTAGGAGCGTCAAATTAGTCGTAATTTGGAGATGGTTAGCATGGGGAGCAACGGAAACACCGAACGAATAGTCGAGTCAAATGTCGGTGCGGAAGTTAAATCAGCTATTCGACGTTGACAGGTAGTGACGTTGACAGATGTTGGCTAACCTGTGTGGGGTAGGCCACATGGGCGGACAGTTTAGTGAAGTGAACACTTTGAATCGGTCCGGCAAGCTGGGTAGACATCTTGGTTGCTCCGCCATGTTAAACTTCTCGCGTTCCTAAGTTTTTAATCGAGCTATATCTCGGACATCCTTGACTATTTTGTATTCAGTGTGCGTTAGCAAGTAATTAAAAGTGTTAACGAAGATTTTCTGAATGTTATTTCCGATATCCCCAACCCATCTGATAACGAACTCTCCGTTATCAGAAGTGGGATGGACCACGACGACCCACGTGTTGGAAATAAAAACGCTAACGACGAAAAATGGATGCGTTTGTTGGAAAAACAGAACCGCAATTTTCTGATGCTGATTTCAAGCCGTGAAAATACCTACTACGTCGTCACGTGGCTTTCGTTTACCGGATTTCGATCTTGAAAAACAAGATGTGGATGCACGTGCTTGGGTGACGACTATAGTGATGTGCTTTCGGACGAAGATCAACATGGCGGGTGCCCCGCTTATGGTCGCTGTAAGCCGCGCCTTGAAGGGAGGAAATTCTACCTGGCTGCCTACCGTGTCGTTTCCTGGGATAAAGTGGATTGATAGTCCAGTCATTTTAGCTTAAATTAGCGACTTTTCATTGCAAGACACGTGGCTAGCTACAACAAGAGCTGCAGCGAAGCGAATAGTGTTGTGAAGCCTCTGAAGTGTTTTGCCTGCCGCAAGCCGGGTCATTAATCCGTGCACTGCTACCGCAAAGATGTGAAACAGGATACTTCGAAGCACCACAACCACAGCAATGGCAACAACTGCGAGGTTTCCTGCATCCGGGGTCGCCTGCTTCCACTGCCACGGCGCGGAGAGAGGAGCGGCGCTGACTCCGGGGCGTCGAAGCCTGTTAATGAGGAGAGGGTTGACCTGTGCCTCCTGAGCGCGTCGACTGGGAACCTATCCGGTGAGCAATTTTCATTTTGTTTACGACTCTGGTGCCTTGTGTTCTTTATTAAAGTCAGTACCCCTAGTTTAAACCTAGTATTGAGATTTGTTTTCATGTGTTGCCTGATTGTAGCGGGCACTTGATCGATTGCAGAGAATGCCTGAGGGTTAAGTACCATTTTGAGTTTGATGATAAGTGTGGAATCTTATTTCGGCTGGTCAGACCGTACCAGTAGCTGTTTCGTAGCCGTAGTCCTTATCTGATTGACATCCCGGTGGTGTCCATGGATGCGCGGTGTGCGGGTGGCACTGGCGGAGGTCGTGTATTGTGCGTTCATGATGAACGGTGTGAAACAAACAGAAGTTTGTTGGTGGGGCTAGTGTTAGCCATAGGCCACGAATTTGATTCCTGCTTTTTGATGATTAGTAGTTAGCATTGTAATGGTACTGCAAAGGTACTTGGCTGCTCTAGGATTTTCGATGGATAGTGTTTGAACTTAAACTTTACTTGGCTGTCTCTGGTTAAGCGGTAGTGACGTAATTGCTGGTTAAGCGTTAGTTGTGTAATCGCTGGTTAAGAGGATTACTTTGGCTTTCGCTGGTTGAGCGTTAGCTGTTGAATCGCTGGTTAAGCGAGTTGTGTTTACTATCGCTGGTTAAGCGTTAGTAGTGTAATCGCTGGTTAAGTGGATTACGGGGGCTTTCGCTGGTTAAGCGTTAGCTGTTGAATCGCTGGTTAAGCGAGTTAAGTTGACTATCGCTGGTTAAGCGTTAGTGGTGTAATCGCTGGCTAAGCGGATTACGATGGCTTTCGCTGGTTAAGCGTTAGCTGTTGAATCGCTGGTTAAGCGAGTTGTGTTGACTATCGCTGGTTAAGCGTTAGTGGTGTAATCGCTGGTTAAGCGGATTACGTTGGCTGTCGCTGGTTAAGCGTTAGCTGTTGAATCGCTGGTTAAGCGAGTTGTGTTGACTATCGCTGGTTAAGCGTAAGTAGTGTAATCGCTGGTTAAGCGGATTACGTGGGCTTTCTCTGGTTAAGCGTTAGCCGTTGAATCGCTGGTTAAGCGAGTTGTGTTGACTATCGCTGGTTAAGCGTTAGTAGATAATCGCTGGTTAAGCGGATTACGTGGGCTTTCGCTGGTTAAGCGTTAGCTGTTGAATCGCTGGTTAAGCGTTAGCTGTTGAATCGCTGGTTAAGCGAGTTATGCTGACTATCGCTGGTTAAGCGTTAGTAGTGTAATCGCTGGTTAAGCGGATTACGTGGGCTTTCGCTGGTTAAGCGTTAGCTGTTAAATCGCTGGTTAAGCGTGTTATGATGTGGGCTTTCGTTGGTTAAGAGTTAGCTGTAAAATTGCTGGTTAAGCGTGTAATGATGTAGACTTTCGCTAGTTAAGAGTTAGCTGTTGAATCGCTGGTTAAGGGTCTTCGCACATTATAACAACTCACCGGCGACTCGACTCTATGCTAGACATTGAAATTTAAGCCCTGTATCATATGTTCAAGGTTCAATTTCAAAAAATGATTACAAAGTAGTGTACAACGAGTGGCCTACGCATCGTACACTAGAGGTCAACCCCGACACGTTTGTCACGCAATGACCATACGTCGTCCACGCAACGACCACACGTTGTCCACGTAACGACTATGCGTTTGCGACTGACGCGTGACGGGCAACCATTTGCCAGCCATTTCATAAGCAACACGACTTCTTTGGACAAAATTTAACCGAAAACTGAGGTTAGACGAGTTGTCTGTTGAATAACCCACTCGTTGGCACCGCGTTGGCCACTCCTTGACACCGCGTTGTCCACTAGTGACCATTGGGTGGATCAACTAGTTGACTACTCATCGAGAGTGTGAGTAGAGTTGCTGCCGCGTTGGCGTGGAGTTGTTATAATGTGCGAAGACCTTAAGGGTGTTATGTGTGCTTTCGCTGGTTAAGCGTTAGAGGGTTAATATCGCTGGGTAAGCGTTATTATTATCACTGGTTAAGTGATAGGATTTGTAACACTGGTTAAGCGCTACAATGTTAAGTACTGGTTAAGTACTTCAGTGACTGTGGGTAAGAAGTGATGCATGGTGCTGGTTAAGTGCTGTGGATATGTTTGGTAGAGTCATAATGCTTTCTTAATTTTGTGCCAATGTCTATTACGTGCCTTATTCTTTCATTTTAGTTTGTTTTGTTTTGGTTTGGCAGTAGTCAACCAAACATTTAGAGTATCTAGCATAGTAAGAGTTTTCTTATAATCTGTAACGTTATAGGAAAAATAAGGTAACATGTTGAACAAACCTACTTTAAGAATTATTTTGATAAAGGGTCAAAATGATTATTTTAATAGTGTTGTGTTTCTAACCGGATTGAGGTTACGTTTTGAAGACCTGATGGAGGTGGATAGATTTCATGCTTATGACCGATGGAGGTTATAATGTGTGATGATGAAGGCCGGATGGAGTATAAGCACTGCAATATTTTAATGAGTTTCCTATTATTTGAATGGGTATGGGTGTTGTTCGACATGTCAGCTTTTAGAGAAAGAGTTCCTTGTGATTTTTATTAGACCCTGTTATTATTTTGATGAGAATACCTTTTCCATTTGGGTCAGGAATGGCCGAACGGTTAGAATGATTACTGTTCGAGATTTTTTTCTCATTCCAGATTTCTCACACCAGGATGTGATGTCTCACACGAGGACGAATGTATCACACGAGGACGTGTGATTGTCAGAATGGCCGTGTCGGAGAATGAACACAGAAGCACAATATTTTAGAATAACGCCATCTATTATCATGCTGCGGAATCAACAGAAAAATGGAATTTGAAATCTCTATTCATTATTTTTATTTTAGAATAACGCCATCTATTATCGTTGACCTGGAATCAAAACATAAACGCGATTTAGAATCTCTATTGATTATTGTGAATTTAGAATAACGCCATCTATCTCTCATTGGAGTAACTATTAAGTTAGAATTGACAGATTGTTTAGGAGCGTCAAATTAGTCGTAATTTGGAGATGGTTAGCATGGGGAGCAACGGAAACACCGAACGAATAGTCGAGTCAAATGTCGGTGCGGAAGTTAAATCAGCTATTCGACGTTGACAGGTAGTGACGTTGACAGATGTTGGCTAACCTGTGTGGGGTAGGCCACATGGGCGGACAGTTTAGTGAAGTGAACACTTTGAATCGGTCCGGCAAGCTGGGTAGACATCTTGGTTGCTCCGCCATGTTAAACTTCTCGCGTTCCTAAGTTTTTAATCGAGCTATATCTCGGACATCCTTGACTATTTTGTATTCAGTGTGCGTTAGCAAGTAATTAAAAGTGTTAACGAAGATTTTCTGAATGTTATTTCCGATATCCCAAACCCTCTGATAACGATTCCGCCGTTATATATATTTTTTTATTTACACATGTTGCTGTTAGCCCAATAGGAATGTTTACTGTATCATAGGTATATTTACATTCATGGTAACTCAAATACATAAGCATCAATATAATCATAAAACGCTAGGAGTATGTAATAATTGTAGTTGGTGGAAGACAATGTGAGATAATGTATGGACTTTAACATTTTTGTTTGTACTGGCCTGTTAGTCTAGTGGTTAGTGACCCTGACTGCTATGCCAGAGGTTGTGGGTTCGATTCCCACCCAGGACAAATTTTGTAGGAGTGATGAGCATGATCATATTTTGGTCTGTGTCTGGGTGTAATTTATCTATAATATGTATGTATTTAGAAATGTATAAGTATGTTTATCAGTTGTCTAGTACCCATAACAGAAGCTCTGCTTAGCTTTGGACTAGATGGTGTTGTGTGATAGTTGTGGAACATTATTATTATTAATATGGCACAAAATTAATGAGTTATCTCATCAGAAGTAGATAAAGCATAAACTACCATAGATTTCTTTAGTAATTCTTAATTCCATGAGTTAACTTGATGTGTTCTATTTTCAGGTGTATCAAAAAGTATTAGTTTTAGACTTAGACTATGCATTGGATAAGAAAGTGGAACAAGACTTGTGGAATGTGGGCTTCAAGCAACAGATTGAGGCCCTACAGGCCATCTCCAAAGACAGGAAGGTATGAAATAAAATATATTTATTTGTAAAACAGGTATTATATAATGGTGTTGTTAAACAATATTCGGTCACTATGTTTTGTCAAAAGCTTACAAATATTTGCAGCATTAAAAACTAAACAAAACGATAAAAACAATGAAACTAAATTATACTGAAAAATAAAATTAAATACTTCAATGGCGGTTGCTCCAGTACTTATAAATGTATCTTCTTCTTCTTTAATATAAAAATCAATCTAAAACTCGAAAATGGCTGCACCGATTTGGCTCGTTTTGGTTTTGAATTATTTTGGAAAGTCCAGGGAAGGTTTAAAAGGTTTTTTTATTGTTTCTGAGGTGGTACGAAGTTTGCCCAGTCAGCCACTCTGTCATAGAAAACAAAAATTGGTCTTGACCTACCATGCCCCATGCCTGTGGTCTTTCGCCCATATTGGGACAAAATAGTCTACTCCTTCCATTTGTCCTCTATACAGCTCCAACTTTTCATGGGCTGTTCCGAAAAACAAACAATTTGCAGGCAATGGCTGCTCTCCTTTCATTTCTCATTATCTATAATTATTTCTGGTTAGTCTTATCTACTACAAGAATGGACAACTAAACAAGTAAACATTTTATATGAATGACACTTATTCATTACAAATTGTATTGTCTTTGAAATGGCCATAAACAATGCACAAAAGGATATTATGAATTTTTCCTTGGGTTGGATGTTTCCTTTTGTTTTGTAACTTTGTTAGGTAAATTGAGTCATCTGAGCTAAGTTGCTGTCACAAACACATACATAGGTAATGTTGTATTTGAATATTATTCAAATTTTACAAATGTTTCTATTGAATTATGTCAAAATTACAAGCTGTACAACATACATTCACAATAATTGTACTAGTTACAATACTTTTGTCAAAAAGCATGATACCCTTATTCTTTTTTTTTATTGTGGTTAAATCATCAAATGAGTCCTCCCACGCCGGGCAAGACGGGAGGGACTGTCAGACTCGTACTGACTAAAATCCACGGTGTCCTCGAATAGCCCTTTATGTTCACGGTAATGATATAAGTCCCGCGACCGTACCCCATATATGCTACATTACTACTGTCTTGTTTCAGAATCCCCTTCGCAGTGAAGGGCAGGCAATGCTGTCATGGGTGCTCCAGGCGGCTGCGGGGTTCTACCTCTGTTTGCTACATCAGATCTGCACTACATTTAAATTAGACTTACCATTTAGGTTTGTTAATTTCTTACTCTTTTTTTGACAAAATGAGATTACTGTTTACATTTGGGTTTTTAGGGGTAGGGGAAAACCATAAAAACAGGGGATGGGTTGTGTAAATAATGTCAAAAAGATGGATGATGAAAATGATACTTTGTTACATAAATTACATACAACTTTTCTTTTTAAAATAAATTATAATGCTGTAATAGTTTATCTATATGTATTATTGTGTTTTACTAATGTCATACATAAGTCATAGTTCAGCGAATGTTTGGATGAATAAGTGTTTGTTGCTCAACAATGCTAGAAAAGCTTGCTACTAATAAGTAATCTATGGGCTGAACAGATCTGGATGTATTCGGCATAAGGACCTGGACCCCCAGAAATAACTCAGCTGTGTGAGAAAATTCGCACTTGAAGCAACTGGCGAAATCCAGAATTGTATAATTTAGCATGGTCCTCTAGACGGCGCGCCTCCCTGCTGGGCCTGGTGGAGGGCTGGGGCGCCGGCGAGTGTGCCGCGGGCGCGCGCCTGCCGCCGCCCGCCTCCGCGCGGTACATCTGCCAGCACTGCCTCGTGCATCTCGGAGACCTGGCGCGGTATCGCCAGCAGTTGCGTGTCGCACATACTTTCTACAGGTAAAAGATTTTAAGGTCAAACAAGTCAACATTTTTCCATAGAAACTTCGTTGGGGTTTTACTCCACTATTTGACAAGGTACATCCAAAATTAAACATGGTATCGTTTTGTCTCATTATTAATTTTGTGTGTACGGAAGCAGAATTGTAAAATATGAAGCTATTAAAAAGTTACGAGCTTCTAAAGATTCGTTTTTTTGCTAATTTTAACACAACTTTAGGGTTAAATTAGAAGCTAAAGAAGCATCAAATATCCAAAACGAAGTTCGTACCGACACAGCAAATTTATCGAAGAATTTAATAAATTTTATTGGAAATTAATTGGTGCAGTGGTTTTTCCATAAAACCCCAACTTCCAAAGGCTTTTTCGTATTTTTTTACGCGCGCCTTTTACTCTGAATGATCGTGCATCTCACTGAATAAGTTTTCCCCTGTTTTCTCCACGGGGGGATAACGCTCTCGGACACATGAACAGTATGGCTCGATTTCCGGTGAAATATCATGGTTTTTGACTATGCCTGCCAGTGAGTTCGAGCTGGCGACTAGCGCCGCCTTAAACAAAATTTTATCTAAGAGCATAGATTGTTAAATGCTGTGATTTTGACATGTCTTGTGTCTGTATTGTTCCAGGCACGCGCTGGTGGTGTCTGCGCACTCCGGCCAGCCCTACAACCAGCTGGCCCTGGTCGCATGGCGGCGCGGGCGGCGGCTGGGCGCGCTGTACTGGCACGTGCGCTCGCTGCTGGTGCGCGCGCCCTTCCCGCCCGCGCCCGCCAACCTCGCCAGGACGCTCAGAGCTGCTGCTGCACTGCCCAGGTATGTACTGGCACGTGCGCTCGCTGCTGGTGCGCGCGCCCTTCCCGCCCGCGCCCGCCAACCTCGCCAGGACGCTCAGAGCTGCTGCTGCACTGCCCAGGTATGTACTGGCACGTGCGCTCGCTGCTGGTGCGCGCGCCCTTCCCGCCCGCGCCCGCCAACCTCGCCAGGACGCTCAGAGCTGCTGCTGCACTGCCCAGGTATGTACTGGCACGTGCGCTCGCTGCTGGTGCGCGCGCCCTTCCCGCCCGCGCCCGCCAACCTCGCCAGGACGCTCAGAGCTGCTGCTGCACTGCCCAGGTATGTACTGGCACGTGCGCTCGCTGCTGGTGCGCGCGCCCTTCCCGCCCGCGCCCGCCAACCTCGCCAGGACGCTCAGAGCTGCTGCTGCACTGCCCAGGTATGTACTGGCACGTGCGCTCGCTGCTGGTGCGCGCGCCCTTCCCGCCCGCGCCCGCCAACCTCGCCAGGACGCTCAGAGCTGCTGCTGCACTGCCCAGGTATGTACTGGCACGTGCGCTCGCTGCTGGTGCGGCCTTCGTCCTTTTTCCTTCCCCACGGGCGAAATTCAACCTTATTTAAAAACACATAGCACTAACATTCCTTTAACAACAAGTTTTACAGCGTGCTGTGACATCTGTAGAATGTTGCAGCATCAGAAAGCAGTGGGAATCCGAAACTAGCCATATGTCTCTTTCTAAAGACCGATGTCCTGCCGATAACTCATTAACAACTGTCATTATTTCTTCCAGCAGTGACCCTAAGGACCTGCCGGTGATCCCGGGTGTGACGGACAGCGCGGCCCCGGCTGCGGTGACCCTGGGCGGTCGTCTGGACGCGCACTCCTACGTCACGGAGCTCATCAGGGCCATGCACTACATACATACTGTTGAGGAGTAAGTTAGACACTTTGTTTCTTCAAAAATAGCATCTATACAATATATTATAATAAAATAGTAGGAAAGTCAAAACTGTACATTGAATATTTTTTTAAAAGAATACTTGGGGTGTGATCTACAATCGATACCGAAGCCAAAAATATAGTTTTTAGAATTTTTGTCTGTTTGTCCGTTTGTCTGTTTATCTGTTTGTCTGTAAGTATGTCCGGGATAAACTCAAGAAGTACTGGACGGATTTGAACAATTTTTTTTTTGTTGTATAGGTATTAAGTCTGGCCAACACATAGGCTATAATTTATCTTGGAAACTTGAACACTTAGTGCAGAACCGCAATGGACCAGCTAAACTATAAGAGATACAAAAATGGTGCGATAGCAAAAATTGTTCTACGTGATGAGCATGATCAGCTACACCAGGCCCGAAGCCAGCTAACAACACGATTCCTATCGGCTTGCCTTTCGAAACATAGCAAATACTAGTATATATTATTTTCATTTATCATAAACAAATTATGAAAAGAACAATCAAAAAAATAAATAAACGCCTACATTTTTTTTCCGCGCAATTTCAACTCACGCCAAACAGATAACGTTTGTAAGCCGCAAGGCGAATCCAGAATTCAGTTCATTTAATTCATAGTTTCTCTTGTACCGATCGTGAGCTTGATGCCATATAACACCGCTAGTTTAAGGACGCTGGAAAGCCGAATATTACCGGCTTATGATAAGGATAGAAATATGAAATGCGTACGCCAGAACGAGATAGAATGATACTGGACTTCGTAATTCGTTTAGATAGCATTATTGGGATGACAGATTCACATTCGTTTTGGTTCGCGCTTTATATTTATATTTTTGTGTTTATTGTTTTCACCTGTCCATTTGCATTATACTTGGTATTATTATTGTTGAAATTTCTAAGTTTTGTGTAGTTAGCGCAGTAATATCAAGGTTAGTTCAGTTCAATAGTATTGTTTACTAAGTGTTGAGTGTGCATCGTAAAAGTGTCATGTTAGTTTCGAAGTTTTCAACTAGATGGCGCTGTGCATTTACGTCACGACCCTGAATCGCGGTGTTAAGGTGTGAAGGCGATTAGTATAAAGTTGTGTGAACATAATATTTTTTTATTTTTATCTTTTTGTGTTATGATTGAGATTACCAATAATATGTGATTCCAATTTGTTAACCGGACCCGGACGTTATTCCTTCGTTGTATATTACATTTTGTTTTGGTTCTTTGTTCGCGGGATAACTTCGTCGTTAATAGTCTTGGGCATTCTAGTTCACTACTGAGAGCGCTCAATCTAGTTCGGCTCTCTGAAACGAACTAGTTCGTTCTTCTAGTTCGTTAGTTCCTAGCTCGTAATAGAGACAGACCGATCAAGAGCGATCAAATCGTTCGCTCGCAAAGAGATGTCAGATTTAGTTTGTCTTTGTTCGCTCGTTTTAATACGGTTCCTGCTGCATGCGACAATTTGTGTAAAATGTACGAAACGGAATGCGCGCATGATCGGTGAGCGAACGGGAGTATTATAGAGTAGTGCTGTCCCGCTCCCGTGGAACGATCTTAGATCAGTTGATCTCTTTCATTCTGTCCGAACTACTGAACTGGGGAGCGGAAAATGTGGGAGCTAGATCACTAGTTCATCTGTGGGAGCAGTTCTTTCGAACTAGTTCGTTCGCGAACTACACAAGACTAGTCGTTAATGAACCGATTTTGATACCTAATTTTTTTTTTGTTGTAAAGAAAATAGATATTTTCGAAAGTGGTCCCTTAGTGGTCCCATTATAAGGAAATTTGATGATGGAAGACCAGAGAAATCAAGTAGATCTTTCAAAAATCGCAGAGAATTTGGGTTGAATATTTAAACTAAAAAGTCTAGGTTGGAGCAATAGTTAGGTACTGGAATGCACGTTTTGGTCCGGGTTCACTCTCAAGAAATTTTACCCTGCGCCACTGAGCTACACTATAACATATACAGGAATGACGTCTTAGCAAAGTTGTTCAGCCTGATGAGCAGTCTGTGTTGACATATAAAAATTGAAGATCTGGAACACCTGATGCGAAACATCAAGAGCCCAGCTACACTATAACATATACAGGAATGACGTCTTAGCAAAGTTGTTCAGCCTGATGAGCAGTCTCTGTTGACATATAAAAATTAAAGATCTGGAACACCTGATGTGGAACTCCAAGAGCCCAGCTATACTATAAAATATAAAGGAATGACGTCTTAGCAAAATTGTTCAGCCTGATGAGCAGTCTCTGTTGACGTATAAAAATTGAAGATCTTGAATACCTGATGTAGAACTCCAAGAGCCCAGCTACACAATAACATAATTATGTATATAGGAATGATGTCTTAGCATGAGTTGTTCAGCCTAATGACCACTCTCTGTTTACGTATGAAAATTGAGATCTGGAACACCTACTGTGGAACTCCAAGAGCCTAGCTACACTATAACATAAATATAGGAATCACGTCTTAGCAAGAGCTGCTTAGTCTGATGAGCATTTCCTGTTGACTTACAAAAATGAAAGATCTGGAACGTCTGGAATCGTCACGCACGTCCTTTTGTTTTCCCGTCCCCATCAGGCTCTAAGAATTTCACATCAGACCTTTTAGATCTTCGATTTTGTCGACCCCGTTGTCACTGGCATAAGCAACAGAATCCGCGTACGAAGTCGCGGGCAGAAGCTAGTATTTTTAATAAAACTGATATTTCTATGAGTCCGCATTTGTGCTGTTATACAGTCGTATATCATTACTTCCCAGAATTTGATCCTTATTTATTTATTTTTATTTGTTTTAGTATAGTACAGTCACGAGCAATAACATGTAGGTATACATTTACGAAATTCAAACGCAAATTACTCGTCAAATACTGGTTTCCACTTTGTAATAAGACCTATTTCGTAACAGTATGGCTTCCAAAATAGAAGTCTAATGAAAAGGCAAAAGTTTAATCAATATGGTAGCACAAAAAGGGTTTTGAATACTGCTTAGTGTATACATACTATTGCTCGTGACTGTACACACACAACATACAACAAGGAGAGATGAAAAAGTAATGTAGACTATAGTGTGTGAGAGGAAAAATGAAAATCGTCAAAAAAAGTGGATGCTAACCTAATCTAACCTAACCAACGACACTATCGAATAATGGAACAATACAATAGATTGTGTTGTTTTTTTCCAAAATTAGCTGGTTCGATTTCTGGCCATGATTATTGATTTTTCCAAAATCCAATGATGCAGATTTAATTTTTCACATAATCGGCCTCGAGACTCCTTTCAACGTTTTTCGGTATTCCTCATAGTTTCAGATTTAGCTATCCACGCCCGTTTGAAAAATATATCCCAAAATCAATGCGTGCATATCTCGGGACCCTTGTCGACTTATTTTATGTTTACTGAGATAAAGGAGAACATTCAGGCTCCATACATTTTTGGGCTCCTCTGCCCAACCCCTCAGGGATTACAGGCGTTATGTTCAATTACTTGAGGTCGCTAATTCTAGTAATACTTATCATTATTTGGTGATTCTCGGCACTTTCAGAAATTAAAAAATGTATGAGATTTACGTATCTTATAACTTGTATAACTTGCCCGAGAGCAATCCTACAACTTTTGTGCCATAATAACTATTGCTCCAAATGACTAGTACTACCGATAGGTACCAATTTTTTCGTTGGCCGACTTTCAGAAAAGGCCCAAAAAAAAATGTTCTCCTTTCTCTCTGAATTCCCATCTTAGTTGAAAACTGTAATACTTACACCTATTTATTTTATTCTTAATGTAGATTGGAGGCGGCGGCTGCGCTGGTGAATTCTCTCAACTCTTCACTGACGGCGCTCATCGCGACAGACAGCTTTGAGTCTATGACTCTTATAAAGGTTAGTCTTATGTATCATTTATACTCTTACGTCATTACTGTGCTTTTCAAGTTAAGAAATTTCGACTTGTATAATTTCATTTGTAGAATTAAGACTTTCAAACACGAGATTGTGACTCCATTATCAAGCCAATATGCCCTGAAAACTTGCTCAATACTTTTTCAATTGTCCCTAAACGGCTCAGAAAAAGTGGGACTTATACACGCCAGGCGTATCTAAATATACATTTTTTTTTTGGTTGTAACAAGGTCCTTGAGGCGTTTCGAAAATTTTATACCTTTAACTAGCTTTTCCCCGCGGCGTGTTACACACATATAAACCTTCCTCATGAATCACTCTATCTACTCGTATTAAAAAAATCGCATCAAATCCGTGGCGTAATTTTAAAGATCTAAACATACGTAGAGACATACAGACAGCGGAAAGCGACTTAGTTATACAACGTGTAACGTTAATAGCGCAAAACCTCTCGTGGGGTAACTCAGCCCATGTTACTGAACAATGTTTGTTCTAAAACTTTTGGAAAAATACATTTAAAAAAAGATTTTTCATACTGATGGGCTCGATCAATTTCTCATTTAGTACGAAAAATCTTTTTTTTTTTTTTTTTTCCAAATGTTTTAGAACTAACATTGATCAGTAACATGGGCTGAGTTACCCCACGAGAGGTTTTGCGCTATTGACGTTACATGTTGTATACTATGTAGTGAATATGCTAAATAAGTCTTTGTCCTAGATGGCGTGTGTGATGGTGTGGCTCGTACACTCCACGACAGAGGACCTGACGGTAGAGGAGTCCGCCCTGAGCTCGGGCGAGGCCCGCGCCGCACAGCTGAGCTGCTCGCTGGCTGCAGGCACCCTGCTGGCGCTGCTGCTGCCCAACTACACCGTGGACGCGCCCCTCCAGCGGTCCTTACCCGCCTGTGAGTTTATTAAACATGTGTGAATATATTTTTCACTTCAGTAGCTCAAACATGTAGATTTTGCTGCCTGAAATCAGTGAGCAAAATGCGATTTTGCTCACTAGTGAGACAAAGTAGCTTTTTAATTTTTGTTTTAAAAAAAGCCGCGAATATCATATTCAGCCTTGAGTTAATCATACAATTCGAAACATTAACACTCTATCTCTTTCCCGCCAATAGAAAGAGAGAGAGACAAACACCAGCCCTTTCGAAGTTCCGATTTTGAATTTGGTCTCAAAGACAAACACGTTCGGAAATTTGTACTAACCAAAGAAATGCAAAACGATATTAATTTTAATTAACGAAACTTCGAATGTATTTTATTGAATTTTTAACTTATTGCTGTATTTAAATGAAAATAAGCATTTACTGTAAATATTTATTTCTAGTTTCAATTTATGTTAATAAATATTTTGAATAATAAAATATTATGGGTGCTATTTCCGAACACGCCTTAATTTAAAAATAAAAGAGCGGGAATAAAGTTTCATGGCTGGCGTAAAGAGTTGAATAAGTTAAAAAAAAAAATGCGTAAAACTAGCGACGAGAACAGTACTTATTTTAACATAACCATTTAAAACAACAAATTATTAATGCAGAATTAAATTTCCTAATTCTAACTAAATATCTGAAACCATACCATGTCTTCAATGAATGGAGACTTAACAAATGGGCGCAAGCAGTTTTTCGGAGACGGTGTTGCTATCTTATTTTTTAGATTTATCACAGACGAGACGATTATCTACAATGCGGAGTATTTACTTATTGTTGAAAGCTACTTTAAAAAAAAAGTTATTTTAATCTATTCCTATTTATTATTTTATCTCCTAAAGTGTTCTCGCTGCTGAAGTGAAAAGTTATGTGTGTTACACGAGAGCAAAGTTTTTTGCATCTCGTGCCTTTGAATCTCTCGCCACACTCAGGATTCAACTTTAGAATCACTCGCTACGCTCGTGATTCAATCCTTGAATCCTTCGCTTGCTCAAGATTCAAAATCAGCACTCGCAGCAAAAAACGACTTTGCTCTCTTGTTGCACAAATAACTATTTTACCTCACACGCTCGGAAAGATTCTATTTCTCATTCAAAATCTGAGCGCAAAACTCCATTTTGTGCTCTAGAGCACAAAGTGTTGTTCAAAATTCGAACACGTCTTGTATTCAATTGTTTTCTATACTGACAGACGAGCGGCCCTCCTACATTTCCTCGCTGTATGAGGTGAAAAGTTGTGTGTTGCACTCGGCAGTAAAGTTTATCTGCGTCTCGTACCTTTGAAAACTTCGCATCGCTCAGGATTCTTCTTCAGTTGCCATCCCCATTCGACTAATTTACGTCGTCTATTGATCGTAGCGTAATTTTTTATCGTTTATAGTCTCATCAAAATTCGAGATCATGACGTCAGAAGCAAGTGAAATGCGCACTTGCTTGTTACATAGAATTTTGTACCCTATTTTACCTGTTTCTATTTTCTTAACCCATCAAATGTGTGTTCCAGTGAAGGTATGGTTGTCGTGGTGTGCGAGCCACTCCAAGTTCGTGTCGTGTCCGTCGTGGAGCTCGCTGGCGGCGCTGTGGCCCGCCGTCGCTCACACACTCAACATGCTCGCACCGTCCGCTGCCTTACTCACTGATACCTGTGAGTATGGGCCTTTGTATTCTTACAATATCCTAAATATATGATTGTTTAGTTCTGGATCATAATCTGATAAGTTTTCTGCTGACGGAAATGCATACCGTGTTACTAAATAAAAACTTATTTTATTTATTTAGACGGTTAAGGTCTAATTTCGAGTGATTACTTACCTACTTCCACTATGTAAGGACAAAATGTTTCGAGTAAACTCACTTGAAATTTCTCTGTCGTGGGTGCGTTTATAAACATATAGACTCACGTGAACAGACACCCTGACAAAACTACTTATAGATCATACGATTATTTGTTTCGTGCAGAAACTGAACCCGGGACTCGCAGCACAATAGTCGATCGTTCAGCCACTGCGCGGCCCGTGTCGTCACATTGAGTCCCATTACTATGGTTTTTCAACCAACCAACAAAAAAAAACAGCAATATTTTTCGTATGCTTCGAAGAGTCTGTACCCTTAGCGAGTTTTCACTCTTTTGCTTTACAGCGTCTTTCCAGTATTTACAGCGTTTTTTTGTATGATAAATGAAACAGCGCCTCTGGTGTGCGAAGAAGGAACTAATTTTTTCCTTGAAAATTCTGATTTTGAAATTGTCATAGATCCAGTTTACTTTACGTCTCAAATACTGAAAACTCGTGCTAAGGAGGTTTGCACATAATGACGGGGCCCCCCTCTCGGACGGCCAAAGCCTGCCGGGGTCGCGGGACTTATTCCATCACCGTAACCCCGGAACATAAAGGGCTATCGAAGGACACCGTGGATTTTACTCAGTACAAGTCTGACAGTAAGGCTGCCTTTCCACCAGAGATGCGCTGTGCTACGTTGCTACGGATATGTTTGTTATCCACCAATCACATTCATTTGTTTTCATAACGCACACACACATAATGAGTATGATTGGTGGATATCAAACGCATCCTTAGCAACGTAGCATAGCGCATCTCTGGTGGAAAAGCAGCCTTAGGGTGGGAGGACTCGTTTGATGATTTTACCACGATAAAAAAAGAGGAGGTTTGAAAATTTTAACAGATTTGAAAAAAATCCCCATTTCTTTGCAGATGACAGCGTCCCATTGCCGGAAGATGAAGAGTTAGCGGGCTTCCTGCCGCTGGAGAGTGCTCTGACGGGGCTGCGGTTCCCCAACCATGCGGCCTGGGACACGTACGGAGGACGAGTACCTGACTTAGATGAAGATGCCGAGGATAATGATACTAAGTGAGTGATAAAGTCCATCACAGCTCATATCATCATCAGCATATAATGTTCCCACTGCTGGGACACAGGCCTCCTCTCTGTGAGAACGAGTGGACCATAATCCACCACACGGGCCCAGTGCGTGTTGGTAGATGTAATATGTCACGAATTTTTTTACTCCAGGGCAGTAGAGGGCCTGACCCTGCCGGGGTCGCGGGCTATTGAAGGACACCATGGATGTTACGCTGCCTTCACGTTTGGGCGACAGTCGCGCGACAGCAGGGCGACAGAAGCACATTCCTTTACATTTTATATGAACAGCCGCGCATAAGCAGCGTCTGTCGCGCGAATGTCGCGCAAATGTGAAGGCAGCCTTAGTCAGTACAAGTCTGCACTGGGTGGGAGGACACATTTGATGATTTTATAACCCAAAAAAATTATATGCTGTGTGTGTTGTCCGCAGGCCTCCGTCAGAAGTGTCGGTGACATGTTTGAGCGGCGAGCCCGAGTTAGAGCAGAGAGTGCGCGCGCACAGACTGATACAGCTCGGGAAGAAACTGGCGCAGCTCCGGCCGGAACATCTGTCTTATACGTGAGTTGGTTTGTTTATTTTGTACAATGGGGATGGCAACTGGGGAACTAATGGCGCTAGTATAGCTTGTTCCAAGCATCGTCATTGGTTCAAATCAGTTCAAATCTTAAGGGGGATGCTCCAACCAGCCCGCGAAATTCAAATTTTCTTTCGTTTTTTGCAATTTGCAGGCCAGTGACATGTTGTAACTTTATCAAAATATGAATTGCGGTAAAATCTCCAAATTCAACTACGATGCACCTTTTCTATGTGAGAGCTGATGGAGCGAATTTTTTGATAATTTTTATATTTAAAATTATACTTGTTATTACGCAATTCATATTTTGATAAAGTTACAACATGTCACTGGCCTGCAAATTGCAAAAAACGTAAAAAAAATGAATTTCGCGGGCTACATCGACGCAATTACCATAAAGGTACTTCAAAATAGTACTACGTCATTGGTCGGATTAGGACTAAGCTATGGTGGCGCCATCTACAATTAGCTTTGACTTGCCTTCCCTATTGAAAAGGAATCGTCTAACTTGGTATGGACATGTGATGAGGAGGGATGACAGTCATGTGACTAAGAGTGTGATGAGTATGAATGTTGACCGCGCCGACCACAAGTAAAATAGGATGAGGGCAGGAAGATGAAGATCATTAACAATCATTGGTTGACTGAAAAACTGTAATAGTCCGACAGTTAGATTATTATTAAAAAATATTCGACCCGTATTTTTTCTTTTGTTACTTATACCAATATCGACTAAGACACAACGCTTCTTAAAATCATAAATCATCACTCGCTCGGTACAATTTTACAGCTTGGCAAAAAACTGTAGAAAACCGGAAGTCGCCACTGTCTTCTCGCTACCAGCACTTTGAATGTTTTTTTTTTTCACTTATTACGTTAGTTTTATGGCACAATAATAAATCTAACAAACCTGCGGTCTTTGTTTACATCAAATATCAAAGATTTTAAAACGTTGTCAGAAACAAAAAGATTAGTTCCGTTTCAATCCGTTCTGGCTAAGCTGTACAAGCGTTATGACACAAGCTTCACTCTCGAATTTCGAAGCGTTTTATCTTTGTCAATATTTATTGACTAGCACTTTGCCCGCGACTTCGTCTGCGCGTGTTTCTAATTTCGAACTCAGTAAATTTAATTCCAGCTCACCCTCCTCATAGGATACTTTTGGAAAATCTCTAGTAGTTTCAGGGTCTATTCAATACAAACAAACAAAAATACGCTAGGGGTTAATTTTAAAAAATATTAAATACGTATCCTTTATTCGATTGAGGGATAATTTATGCCCAGTTTAGAATTTATCGAAGCAAGCAGTAAATCCTTCACTTAAAACTTAATCAATCCTTTTCAAAATTTAGGGGGTGATTTTCAAAAAACCCAAAAATGGAGGGTAGTTTTGATAAAAGAATAGTTTTCATCTTTTTTATTTACTTTACTCACATTCATACCAAGTTTCAAGTTTATCAACCCAAGGAATAAGATTTTACATACAAAGGTTTTCACCCCTTTTCACCCCCTTAGAGGGAGATTTTCGCAAAATCCTTTCATAATGCTCATCTACATTATAAAATGTAACTAACATCCAAAATTCAGGTTTCTAAGTTTAGTGGTTTAATATCCTCCCCATAAACTTTAATACCCCTTTTCACCAACTTGGTGGGTGATTTTCGAAAAATCCAAAAACACGTGTTTGATTAATTCTTATCTAGTATATAAATACTGTTTTTCGAATTCATCAGCTCACGCGTTATGATTTTCCCATACAAACTTTAACATCGTCTAGATTACCAATGGAGGGTAGTTTTAACCTTCATACGGCCTTCGGGTCAATTTTGACCCATTTAAGGAATTAAACTTAGTTTTCTCCATAGCTAATTTTCTTTGATATTTGATATTTCATGACTTTTTACAAAGTTTTGAACTGAATATAATAAGTATATTATTTTTTCAAAATATCTCATATATTTCGACCTACAACTTTTTTTACGTGCACGGTCTTCGGGTCAAATTTGACCCTACGTAGTAAATAAATGTTGGTGGATGTCAAATTTCTTCGACTTTTTAGTTCTGGGACATTCCGGTTTCCTCACGATGTTTTCCTTCACCGTTTTGAGGGTAGTGGTGATGAAATAAATTACAAAAAGTAATGCGATTGACCAACCCTCACTGGACCCCCGTGGTAAATTACGGCCCACTCTCTCTCTCAGAGAGGAGGCCTGAGTCCCAGCATTTATAGGCTGATGATGATGATGCGGCTGGCTGGGTTCAAACCCACGACTTACAAACGAGAAAAAAAAACATTTCACTAAAAATTGCCAAAAGATATGAGGTACATCTGAAAATAATTCAATATCATCATAATCTTTCAGACCAAAAACGATACAGGATAAAAAAACAACCAAGAGAATTCTATCAATTATGCCAAAAAACACAGACAAGAAACAGCTTTCTAAAACGATTACTTTTGTGTGCTAACTGTAAAAACCTATCACATTTTGAAATTACGTTATTCTTGCAAAGTTTTGTAGACTAAGTATAAAAAAATTAAGAATTGTAATAAATTCCAAAATATATACATTTCGGTAGCTGTCCTAATTATATAATTTATTAAAATGTAAGACCTAATAACGGTTATTTCATGAAACATTACTTTTATCTTCCTGAAATGTAGTCCTGGGTCAAATCAGACCCGAAGACCGTCTACGTCAGTAACTTTGAAGACCGTATGAAGGTTAAAAAAAATGTGGTGCTAATCTTATTTATTTACTGGTGTTCTTATTCGTGGTAAGTTTCAAGTTTATAAACCCAAGGAATAAGATTTTTCATACAAAAGTTTTCACCCCTTTTCACCCCCTTAGAGGAGGATTTTCGCAAAATCCCGTCTTATTGCCAATCTACATGGTAGACTGCAAATGCTGTCCAAAATTCAAGTTTCTGCGTTAAGGTGCCTCTTTGTGCGGACACGAACTCACTGACAGGCGGGGCCATAAAGCATGTTGTCTCACCTGTCATCGTGCCCGAAAGAGATAGTGTCAGTGATGAGCAGTTAGACGCTAGTCCTCACGCACGTCTGCTTTGCACCCACACATATAGCGCTCCGATCCGTTCCGAATAAAAACGAAGTTACACGAACTACACACCGTCCGCCTCGCCGTCACCACATGACATTGTGACATGTGACACATGTGTGTCATGAAATGTTTTTTTAACATGTTTATGAAACTTAGACCGAGTAATGCAGATTGCTACAAGGTTGTACCTAAGTTGATTACTGAAAGTTCCTTGCATTACTTATTTTTATTTATAGAAACAGAAGAAAATTAGTATGGATCGCTATTACCGGATACGGCTAAGATAACTATATTTATTGAATAAAACAAATAAAATAAACTGTTTCGTAAACATTTGTTGATTATTTATTAAACTGAAAATAAAAAGTATGAACACATTTTTGGGCTGTGAATTATATTTTATTCTTTAAATTTTTAAACAGTTTTATTAAACTATGTATAAAAACAAAGAAAAATAACTAGCCCATCAACATCGGAGACAGACAAACCTTCTAACAATACGCGCTGTGACCAGGAGAACTGCCTTCTGAATCTATGGCTTGATTCAGCTGACTACAGACTTCCTTCAGCTTGCGTGAAATTAAACTGTTCTTCGTTTACATTAACATTTCAATCATCAATCGATGTCAATGCGTTTCGTGTTGATCTAAACATGGATTCAGGGTTAAATTATCAAGCAAAACTACGCACCAACAAAATCATTTTTTTTTAAAATATAAACTCAAAATAATCCTTACGGTGGAGACGTATCCAATAAAGGAGCAATATTTTCTTTATTCATGACCCATGCACTCAATGCTCTCTTATTTTTTTTTTTTTGCGTGGGTCACTTCGATCTAGGCGCCCTTTTATATCGCCTTGGTGTTCCTACAGCCGAACTCGGCTTCGCTGCCCCGCCCCCGCGGGACAGTCTTATTAGGTAACAGTGACCCCGGAACGTAAATTGCTATTGAAGGACATCGTGGATTTTGTTTTTTTTTTTTTTTTTTAGCGTAGTAAAATCATCAAATGAGTCCTCCAACCCCGGGCAGGGCGGGAGGGACTGTCAGACTTCTACTGACTAAAATCCACGGTGACCTTCATAGCCTGTTATGTTCCGGGGTTACGGTAAGGGAATAATCCCGCGACCCCGGCAGGCTTTGGCCCTCTGAGAGGGGGGCCCCGTCATTATGCTGACGCTCTTTGAGGCGCGCGTGGGACACAACGCGCCGTCGACCCGGGCATGGTCCTTGGTCGGGCAGCGAGTTGCCCTTTACTTGCTGCTCGCATGCCCGCGCCTACGGTGGCCGGAGATCATCGAGCGACGTTCGTCGCCGTGGGCGCCTTCCACTGCGGCTGGGGCGGAGGGAGGCCGCTGTCCTCTCTCGCTCGCGGCCTGCCTCCTCCTTTACGAGCATTACTGCCTCGCAGAAGGAGCTGACCGCTTCCCACTCCGTCTCGCCCCGCAGCATGGCCGCAACCAATGCCGGGCGCGAGAGGTCTCCGCCTATCGCAGCCGTGAGGACACGTCGGTGCTCCGCCCAAGCTGGGCAGTCTTGCACCGTATGCTCCACCGTGTCCTCCGGGCGATCTTCGCAGTATCGTGGATTTTGATTAGTAAAAGGCTGTCAGTCCCTGCCCGGGGTGGTAGATCTACTCATTTGATGATTTTACCCATTGAACTATATTACTAGATTTTACCACGTCATAAAAGATCATCAAATACGAGTATGTAAGTACCTAGAGATTAGTTGTAACAAATTATATGACTTACCCAATGTTGATTTTAATTTGTTTACAAGTGTTCTACAATGAACCAACACAATCTTACTGGCACTAAAATCCATTCAAAGCTATTCCAATATTTCCAATTTATAATAATTCAGAGTCCAAACAATTTCAAGTCAAACAGATAAAGTAAGTCTAAAGGCGATATTACACGGTTCAATTAAATTGACAGCAATTCCGTTGAAAAGCATTGAACATTGCACATATTTCCTATTTACAAACAAAACAGTCGACAAGACATTCAATGTTCATTTGCCTAGCGATGTCGCGTCGTCAAGTCGTGCGTGCAGGTGTTTCCCTTATTTGTATTTAATGAATGAGCTAAATAAAAAAAAACTCGGCGTTGGTGGGTACGTCCGTGGATTTAGCGAAGAGCGACCATAGGAGCGTCACAAGTATTATAGTTGGATTTTGTATTCCACAACCACTCATATTTTTGAAAAAGTTCCAGAAAATGAGGAACATGATTGTCACGCCACTCAAAAGCCATTTTTAAAACTATAAACATTAGCGCACGCTAGAAACTACACAATCCTATACGTCCGATTCCTTCGCTGCCGTTCGCGGATTGGTCATTGTTCAATGTTCGTGTTTACATGTTTTAACCGACATACATTTCGATTGATCAATATTGGTTCCATTCCATTGAAAGGCAATTAAAAATCTAAACTTTCAATGATATTACACAATCAAATCGAAATATGTTTAGATGCGTCAATGCCATTGAAGCAATGGAATGGAAAGCAATATTGAACCGAAATTGACCTGTGTAATATCGGCTTAATCAAAATCCAAACTTCAAGCCAGGTTCAAAAGAGTATTTTCGTAAACCATAGATATTATAGGTTGTCAACGTACACGTCATACGGAGACAGCCGGGCGGGGCGCCGTGTCTATTCATAGTATGCATGTGTGCGTGCGCGTCACCCTCCCGCACCGCACCGAAGGCAACTATTCAGTGAGATGCACGATATTTCACGAGTAAAAGGCGCACGTGATAAAATACAAAAAGGCCTTTGGAATTTGGGGTTTTATGAAACAACCACTGCATCAATTAATTTCAAGAAACATTTACTAAATTCTTCGATAAATTTTCTGTGTCGGTACAGGCTTCGTTTTGGAAATTGATGCTTCTTTTATTTCAAATTTACGCCCAAAGTTGTGTTAAAATTAGCAAAAAATAATGAATCTTTAGAAGCTCGTAACTTTTTAGTGGTTTCATATTTTACAATTCTGCTTCCGTACCGACAAAATTTATAAGGAGACAAAACGATACCATGTTTAACTTTGGATATACTTTGTCAAATAGTGGAGTAAAACCCCAACGAAGTTTCTATGGAAAAAATGTTGACTTGTTTGCTCTTAAGCGGTTTCGGCTGTAGTCGAGTCAAAAGAAAAACCCCTGTTCTTTTATATATATAGATTAAAAAAAACAATAATACGTATCCATGGATGGAAAAAACAATAATACGTATCCAACTGATGGATTTAGTTAAAAAATATTAGGTTCTGTTTTATAATTTTTTTTCAACTCAAAACTATAATTTCCACTGTGGGTATCTAGTCTTTGGCAGCGCAGAGCAGAACCAATATTTTTTTTTTAATTAGATTAAATTTTAATTTAATATAAAATAATAATACTTTAATACGTTTATTATAGTCGATGAACATGTTTAAATATTTTTGATCTAGTTTACACAAATTAGCCTCAATTAAATTTTGTTGAAGTGATTTCCTGAAACACAGGTTTTAAGTAACTTAGTTCAGGCAGGTCGCTACATTTAATTTAATTCCTTAGTTAAATATCTGTGGCTACGTTTACACCCCATTTCTGTAAAAAAAAATTATGAATAAAATTTATTATTATATTATTATTAATTGTTTTTACAGCGAGGAAGACGGCAAGGTAACGTTCTCTGCGTCGTCAGTGGGCGGAGAGCAGCTGTCCCTCGCGCTCGCAGCGCTGCGGCAGGCCGCCGGACCGCCCGGGCCGGGCGGGGCCGCGCGGGACTGCGCCCCGGAGCCCGAGGACGACAGCGACGACGAGCCGCACATGCCACCGCCACCCATCGTCATCTCAGAGGCTGACTTCAGAGAGAAAGGTAACAATGGGGAAGGCCGGTCAAAGCTAATTGTAGATGGCGCCACCATAGCTAAGTCCTAATCCGACCAATGAGGTAGTACTATTTTGAAGTACCTATAAGATTTGAACCAATGACGATGCTTGGAACTAGCTATACTAGCGCCATTCGTTTCCCAGTTGCCATCCCCATTCTGCTACTTTTACACGTATTGGTACCGCAAATATTAAACATCGACCTTTGGAAATAGATGAACGACTGGTTTCGGCTTCGTAGAGCGTTGTCTCTATCTCTTATGATATTTACCTTTTGCTATACAGCTCACTCTTTTTATATTACCTACTAGCTGTTGCCAGCGGCTTCACCCGCTACAACTCGAAAATTATCCCACGGGAACATAAAATCGGGATAAAAGCTATCCTATGTGTTAATCCAGGTTATAAACTATCTGTGTACCAAATTTTAGCCAAATCCGTTCAGTGGTTTTTGCGTGAAAGAGTAACAAACATCCATACTTACAAACTTTCGCCTTTATAATAGTATATTACCTATTAAGGGCCTTCGCGCCTTTTAAGCCGTAAAAACGTTACATTCTAAAGCATACTCCTGATTAACGGCTGGGTGTAAAGATTGAAAAAAAAAATATGTTGAATGTATATTCATGTACAACAATGTGAGTAAATTTTATTTTCTTATGACAAATAGTTCAACTGTAAAAAAATATTTAACAACACGCTATTTTGTTCAAATAAATGCTCACTCCTTCTAAACGGCTTCGTTCATTTAAAATATTTTTGAATGTATCAATCGGTGTTAAAATTTACTACAAAGTGAGTAACGCTCATGTAAATCAGTCAGTATTTTACAAAGAATATGTTGAAAATTGAGATTTCCACATATAAAAACCGGGCGAAGGCGGGTTTTTGCAGCTGTTTCTACCTCGCTGCATAGTCTATGATATCATTTTGAGATATCGCAGTACACTCGGGACATATTAATATGTGAGGTGCAGATATGAAAGTGTGCGTTTAGCTCCGCCTGGATGTTCAAGGTCATTGAGGGTACTATGCGCCTTAAGTGCCAATCGAGTGAAATCATTGATCCGGCTCGGAGGACAAACGGTTAAATACCACTACAATCACGTCACACGTTCCCGGAATGGATGGCCGTTGCTAGCGTCGCGCTGCCGCAGGATTGGTTTCCCGAAACTCCGCTTTCTTTCTTCGCTTCGGGTCTCTGCGTATAATGTAGTCATTTTGGACAACATACCATTTTATTCCAACATCAAAATTCATCGGAAAGTTTTGCTTCGATTCATCCCTGCACATTTGCTTTTGAAAATATACTTTAAGTAAATTTTAAACTAATTCTACGTTATTTTATAAACAGTTCGCGAGAAGCGCGTGGGCATCCTGAAGCCCCAGGGCTCTTTGGAGAGAGCGCGAGAGGAACGAGCGCTCGCCACGCAGGAGGACCAAGTTATTGTAAGTATACTTTCAAACTACACAAATTATGTAATTGAAGAAATACGCTGCGAACATGAGCCTTTTGACGAATTTCCCTTTTTTTTACTTTAAACGCTAGATAATTTTTTTATAATATTTGGAATGTGCTTTTAAGGGTTATTACATTGAAACGTGATGTGACCAGACGATACTGAAAATGTCTAGATTTTCGTGTAGTAAATAAAGTTAAAATGTTGAGTTCCTCTTTTGAAATGTGCGCGCGTTACTAAGACTTTGTTATATATTCATGTTTTATTTAAAATTCATAATCACGACACTTTTATCCGAGTACAAATATGTAGTAGTAAAATATCGGGGACTTGAATAACCTACAATATGATATTCTCAGGAGGTAGAGTTGCTTGAAGATAAAAATGAAGACAAGAAAGAAGCTCGGAAGCCGCGTGTGAACATCGCCATGGCAGCCATCATGAGGAAACAGGAGGAGACCAACAAACAGGTGAACTATCTCATACTTTGTGTAATACTCAGACTTTTACAAAACCATTATGAACCTTACTTATGTTGAAATACAGATGTAAATAATAACCTGAGCACCTTATATTATACTATATTACCTTATAATCTTTGATACTCTTCACTGGTGCTGACAAATAGTAACTATGTCCGCATTTTGTCCATAAAAGTTTGACTGAAAGTAAACATATTCATTTTCACTTTAAAGAAGAAGACAGACTCTCGACTGACTAAATGAATCTGATTGAGGTAATCGGCTGCAATCTTATCCCTACAAATCTATAACCAATCAAAGACCTAAGCGTCAGTTCACACCGAGACGCGACGCGAAGCGACGTGACGCAACGATACTTCAAATTTGTATCTTTTCTTGTAGTAAACAAAGTCAGATTTTGAACGACGTAGCGCGCGCCGCGCTGCGCAGCGCGGCGTTGAGCTGCGTTGCGAAAGGTGTATCTTTTGTTTTTTAAAATACAGTTACATTTTGAATAACTCTATTGAAAAGTGCGCGCAGCGTCACGTCTTGGTCTGAGCTGACCGTAATTTGTTTTTAAGTATAATCAGAAACAGCCATCAAAGAAAACCGACCTTTTTAAATCCGGGATTTGACGAGTCTACTACAATTACTATGATAGGCCTTTAAATCATCGGAGGACTTATATAAATAATCTTCTACAGGTGAAATTCGTGACACCGCCGCCAACACCGGACTCGATAGCAGACGCAACAGAAACTAAAGAGGAGAAAGCCAAAGTGATACAACAACCAAAACCCATCAAGTCCTTAGCCAACCTTCCCCTGGGCAGGAAGACAGGAGGGATCCTCTCCCTCAAGGACAAGTCCGCAGGGTACCCTCATTTAGTCCTCAACACTGAACCAGAACCTCCCAAAAAGGTAGACAAGGAAGAGAAAAAGGAGGTAAAACCAAGTCAATCAAGTCAGAACTCGCAGACATACCAACAGAAGAGACAGGACCATCCTACGTCACCCAATTGGAACCCGATACAAAACACATACCCCGAAACTCCCAGAATGAACTTCCAAAAGAACTATGGGATACAGAACACAGGACTGAGCTACAACCCTAGCTACCCAGCTCCTAATGTCAACAATCAGGGTATAAGATTACCTGTAGTGAACCCCAAAGAGATTGATGTAAGAACGGCTGCACTACAGAAGCAGAACTCTCGTCAAGAACTGTTCCAAGACGGACAAAAGTTCAACCATAACTACCAAATGTCCGGAGACAAGAAAAACTTCTTGAATGACTTGCCTCCTCGCTTCGCCAACCAGTACAGATACTGGCAAAATGCTCAAGAAAACCAATTCAATGACAATAAATTCCGAGATGATAGCTTCAAACCGAATAATACGCTGTTTAACGCCCAACAGCAACCTAGAAATTGGAACGCGCAACCACAACAACCGCCGGATGGTTACCAGCAACCGATGTGGTGGAAACCAGACCAGCCGAATAATTTTAACACGAATTTCCAGCCTCCTATACAACCGAATTTTTATTCGCAGCAATTGAATACAAATTTAGCTAATCCTTATCAGAATTTGTCGTATAATCAGTTACAGAATAATATACAACAGAATAAGCAGGAGAATTTTAATCAGCCGGGGTACCTTCAGTCAGCTATAGGTCAACCTCAGTTGCAGACGCTGCAGAACTTAGTGACGTCTCCTAATTTCAACTCTTCCTTGAACAGCTTTTCTTACGCCCCTACGGTTAGCTATGACTCGTCGATGTACCCTCAATTCAACAATAAGTTGTCTTACCAGCCACTTCAGATGAAGATGGTGGACAAACCATTGAACTACCAGGGTAATAAGGAGCTAATGGATATGAACCAACTGAACTTTGGTGGTAATCCCCTGGATATGCAGCAGAGGAACTTGAATATGAACTTCAATGAACCAGTTAGTAACGATATTGGGAATATGAAGAATATGGATCTTGGGGTGAGTTGCAATTTTATAAATTCTTTGCTAAACTGTAAGAAGTCACTTCTTTAATTTAACCTACTTTCAAAATTAGTGTGAACATGCTTCTTCTGGGTAAGGGTTGAACGATATCTGGCAGCACGGAATCGCCTTTTTCCGTCGCCCTTTCTCTTTCTGTCGCTTAGAACTGCCATTTGCTAGACCGAGACAGAATGCACAATGCGACAGCACCGCCTCGCGGATTCCGCCGCGTGCTATCGCATTATGCATTCTGTCTCGGTCTAGCAAATGGCAGTTCTAAGCGACAGAAAGAGAAAGGGCGACGGAAAAAGGCGATTCCGTGCTGCCAGATGTGGTGTAACCCTAAGCTCGCTCCATAGTCAAGAGCAAACCCATCCCAGATTGTAAAAAAAAAACAATAGGAAATATTATTGTCTTTGCTTAACTTAATTAAATAATAATATACTTATAGGACTTTCTGTGGTCAACATGAACGAAACGAAGCAGTAGGCTAACTTAAAACATGTTAGAAGTTTCATAAACTTTAATGGTTATGTTAGTCAAAAACTTTTATTTAAAATGAAAAATGGTAAAGGGAACCTAAAGATGATTTTAAAATACCTATTCAACGATACCCCACATGACATAGTTCATCGACATTTTTTTTTTTTCATTTTGACAATATGGCGTCTGGTTGTCGCTGTGGTGAATTTTGATTACTGTCATGTCTTTAGTGACACTCGCAAGGTTAATACGAATCGATTGACGTAAAAATTATCAAAATCGGCCTACGCATTTGGTCTCTAGAACGCCACATAGAAATAAACATACATACATACATACATAGACTGATAAACACATTACCCTCCTTTGCGTCGCGCAGTCGGGTAAAAAGAAATTAAGCTGATTAATTGTTTTTGTGTAGAGCGGCGAGGTCGGCAGCAGTGCGGCGCCGGGCAGTACGTACTCCCTGTTCAGCGGAGCCCCCGACACAAGCGCGTGGGGCTCCGCCACGCATAGGCAACCTCCGGTAACTATTCTCTCATTTTTACACGTCATTTTTACACGATGAATTTTCACCAATTCCGGTGGATTTTCCAACCAATCTAAAGCTAGAGTTTCTTTGAGTGAACGCGCTAATCTCAGGAACTACGGGTTCGAATTGAAAAAATATTTTTGTGTTGGATAGACCATATATCGAGGCAGTCATTTATTTAACATTACGCCACAACCACAAGGAGCCCAGCAGTGGGTAAATGAAAATAATAGTAGATTAGTAGCCAAGGGCTGTAAGGCATCAATTGCAGCCCGAGGCGCACGAGCGCAGCGAGGGCGCCTATAGTTCGAGGTTACTATTGTTGCTTACACCCGAGCTAACTCTCTGCTTTACATCTCGATTGTGAGGTAGGTAAGTAAAACCGGCATTACAAGAATAAAACATTTTATAGTAATCGTTTTCAATTCCCGCCTTTTTTCACCTTTTTTTTTTCAAGAACGTTATTGAGCTTCGTCGTTCGATATTTAAAATAGATGACTAAAATAAACTCATACGAAGACAAGGCTGAATAGCGAAGCGACCTCTTTTGTCATTGGGCTGAATGCATGATGTCTATTGCCAGTATGATGGTTAGATGTACGCGAACTTTTTGAGAGTGAAGAGTTTTTTTTTAAATATATTATACTTACCGCCCTAGGGCTTTTCTAGCTACATTACTACCATAGAGAGACCTACTTACCGAATATGAGAAATGTAAATATTTTTATTAATTGAATCGTGTCGTTTCCAGTCGCTATGGTCGGGGCCGGGTCCCTCGCCCCTGGAGCGTCTACTAGAGCAGCAGAAGCAGATGAAGCCTCCACAATGACCCCCCGAGCGGCCGGGAGCCGCCGCCACACGCACCGCTACCTTATGTCTGAGCCCGCCTCGTAAAACTCTAAAATCTTTTACATCTGTTCAATCACACTTTAGCAAAGAAATATGAGTTTTTTTTTTGTTTGAGATACTTCAGCATGAACATACACTGACCTACAATCGTATCATGTGACATGGGATCTATCTTTTGTATGTTTCTTGAGCGATGAAAACGTTGAGTCGATGGCCGACGATGGGACGGATAGATTATTGACTATGGCCACTGTATGGTCCAACATTTGCTCAGTTTTACTTTAGAGCAGGAAGCGAAATTCGCTTTCTTACTTAAAAAATTATCGCTCATATCTTTGACCGTAATTTCGATGCCAGACGACCGGAAACATTTTGAATTGTCATAGAAACGTTTGTTCCTATTACTTTTTAAAAGACAGTAAAAAGGAATTTAGTTTTTGAGTCTTGATTTTGCGCTTACCAATGCAGAGTCGTATTTAAATCCTCTTTGTTAATAATAATAATAATAAACTACTGTTGTATAAAATTGTATAAATGTAAAACAGATATTGTATAAGTGTTGATGACGTCGACAATGGTGGCGTATAAAAAGTATTTTTGTTCAAATTAATTATTAGGTGGAGTTTCTGAAAAATGTTGTCTTTTATATTTTTTGTAATATTTTTATTTTCCTTGCATATTATACAAAAGTGAAAGTAGAAAAATGTAACTAGTGGTGGGACTAAATAGTAGTACTACATTTCACTTTTTTTTTTCGTAATTTGTTTAATCCTGAGCGTACTAATAAAATATGTGCTAACCCGTGAAACTATAAAAGTAGTATATTTGCTCAGAATTATACTTTAGCTAAACTTGGAATGACTGATAGAATAGATTCAAATGCCTTTTTCCTGTTTGGCAATTATAAACTTTTAATTTAATACTTCTCCAAAAGACAAATCAAAGTTATGAGGAACCGGTGTTCATAACTGTTTCTACAGCTTTGAGTTTCGCTATAGTTACCAATATGTCAAAACTCTCTCCTAATAAAATTAGTTGTTGTACGAAAATACTGAATACGTGTCCATTGTCTCGTGTCTGTTAAAAATTGTTCTTATTCTTGTACACTTGCATATTTTTGTATTATACCTATCAAGTGACGTCGCGTGGAAGGTTGCAAAAAGATGACTTCTTTTGTGAATGTCGAACTGCGTAATTAAACGTATTATATTTTAACGAGTACAAGTACCGGCCATAGAGAATACACATCAACCGTGCCATTTGTGGACATAATCTGCAAGTTTCAATTGCGTAGAGCGTTAACTTGGCACCACGACTGAGACAAATGTCGTATAAGTAGTGTGTAAAGGGATAACGCTCTACAAAATCGAAACGTACAGATTATCTCAAAGGTCAATGTGCATTTTTATGGCCGGTACCTTTCTTTATATTTTGTGAATTCAAGAATTTTGTAGACCTTGTAGATTTAATTTGTTGAACGTAATTGAACCGAAATAAGTTCATAAGTTTTTTATCTGGGCCGGTTTAGACCAGCCCTAACCGAGAAATCTAGAAATCTTCGTGCTAGTCTTCTTATAAAATAACCAAATGAAATTAATCACTTAGCTTTTTCTGACGATTAATAATAGTCAAATGCAAAACAATAAAGTTGAAAAAAAAATATAAATCGCTATTCTAAATTACAAAAAAAAGTTTTGTCTCAAGTTATGGGTTTGTGGCAGTTCGACATTTACAAAGGCTTTATTTTAAGCATGATTTTGTTGTGATTATAAGTGAAAGTAAAATTGAAGTAATCTTTGTGAAACAATATTTTGTAATAAAGATATTTTTGTTATTACAGCTCTTGCATTTTATTTTACTGGTATACCAACCCGAGAAATGCACGAGATCATTATTTATGATTGATCTTTTCATGGTTATGGTCATTATTTAAAAAAAAATATAGACGACGATGTTGTAACTTTTATTACACCAAAAGAGCTGAACGAATCTTGATGAATGCTCAAAGATAGGATATAATTTCGCCGTGGGATATTTTTTAATGACACGCAGGCAAGAGCCGCTAGCAACAGCTGGTAATAAATAAAAGCACAATATAATCAGTCAATAATTTAAATTTTATTCCTTCATAGTCATTCTAAACAAATTATTATCAGATGAAATACATTTCTAATGTGTAAAAAAGCGTACTAATTTTCTAATTGCATTATACATAAATTATTTACAATATCACTAATAAATATTTGAGTAAAACAAATAGGATTTGAGACAAAAACAATACTATTATGTCATCTCCAATCTATAACAAGTTCAACTAGAAACAGGTCTAATATTAACTTTAAAAATTGCATTACAGAATCTCTTTAAAGGCTAATTAAAGGTTATCAATTAAAATAATATTATTTAAAGCAAATAAATCTAGTTATCGAGTTAATAAATAACAGTCGTGCGAACACATGGGCTAAGATATGTACAACTAATTGACAAACAATAGTGCTAACTGGACCGTAATGTTACCGCCAGCGTGCGTGTTTAATATTATTTAAATGGTTCTTGTCTCATATTTGTTTTTGCTTTGTTTTCATTTTAGTCACTATTAGGGTCAGTTCACACAAAGACGCGACGCGGCGGGTACATATACGTAAAGAAGATACACATTTCATTGTGAGAATTCCAAATACGTTGCACCGTGGAGGACACGGCGGGGCAGATGCTCGCGCGAATGAAGACACGTTCCGCTGAGCGAGGAGTCGTGCTGCCAACGATTTTACGATGCGTCTCAAGGGCAGCGCGAAATCACTGGCCGGTGGCCTCTTCCAGTATAGCAGCGTCGCGCCTCAGTGTGAACAGACCCTTAGTCATTTTATCTATTCGATAACGTTAAAATATAACGCGATCGAATATTTTTGGTTAGTGATTGACAGTGACATTATGAAAGAAACTGCACGATGGGCCTAAATCTATGATATTACAACGCAGGGTACGTCGTGTTATACAATTCAAACAGTGCTTGCGATTTTTTACATCGATTACATTCCAGGAAAACCAAATCTTCACAAATACTCACAGGAAATAAAAACATTTTCTAATACACATAATTACGATATTTACCTGTATCAACAATGGACAATAACCTAGTGACATGCAATTACAACAAAAACAATAAGTTCTTGAATTATAACTAAAATATTCTAAAGAAAGAACCTTAAAAAATCATTCACAACTTTTTCATAACCGTTTTAGAAGAATAACCATAGTTTGTCAAAAATTGTTGACATTACGCGGGTTTAGTCATATCACAGAGCACGGAGACGCCTTGGAAACCTTTTAGAAGTAGCATTATCAACACTCCATAAAACCAAAAATCCGCTGTATAAAATTTTGATGCAGTATAGTCTTATGTTACCCGGGCCATAATTGCAAATCTATTGACACCTCATTCATTAAAATTGGTTCAATAGTTTAGGCGCTACGGTGGAACATACAACTTACACAAACTGCCAAAAATCACCCTTTTAGCTTCACCATAGTTGGGTAAAACGAACCGTGTAACTGCTCACTCGCATAACTGTATATTTTCGGATCTTTTGGCTATTCCATACTGCATTTACTTCAACTGTATGCTGTTGACAAATTATTCCATCATTCTACTGCAAAATATCATGCAGGATTGCGCTATGTGAACAGCCACAACCTTGCATGACGAAGAACGTATTGTATTAATACTGCCACCTCTACACTCTCCAACGATTCCGTGCTCTATTAATCATACCATAGAGAAAATCGTCTAATAATAGACTTCAATTAAAAAAGGTATACACAAGTGAGCGTATGATAATGATGTCAGTCGATAAAACAGTGCTAGTTATTGAAATTCGTTCCCTTTTGACTAGTCATTGGCTGGCGAGGCGCCCGGTAACCAGACCTTTGTACTGGCATTGGCACATAGTCGTTATAGATGTACAAGGATCTTTTGGCGCGCGGACAAAATCGGAACTAAGTGCGCCATTTTGTTTTCTATATTGTAGACATAGAATAGCATTAGATAAGCCCGCAACTTAATCCGCTAGGATTAGTTTATAATATTTAATAAGCCATTTTGGGGTTGGACTTCTCAAAAACTAAAATCGATTATAGATATATCAATTTGGTTATTATGTCTACATTCGAAGTTTCAACTAATGAGAATGAAATTTTAAATTCATTTTCATCCAATTTTTAACAATATCTATCCCCATTGTTCATAATATCGGTAACGTTACCTATGTAAGACAAAAGACTACCAAAAGCGTTCTCCTGTTCATTATATACGAGCGCCAAAAGATCCTTGTACTCAATTCACAGTCATATAAATCGAAATATAATTACCATTCGATAGCACGTACAGAAAGTACTAAGTTAGTAGACTTTCTTAGTCAAAAATTACGATAATTACCAAGAAATATTTTGTTATAACAGAACAGGAAATTATAACATTATTTTATAGTTCAAAACATTAAAACTAAAATTTAAATCGTAAGATCGCTATCGCTTAATAAATAGTCCAGTTATATGGATGACATTTGTATAATGGCTCACTCTGCAAAACGAAACATCTTTCCATGCAGCACGCGTAGCATGGCGCCGTAGAAACGGGTTTTGTCGACTGAGAATAGACAAAATGACAGAACGTAATAAGAAATATCGATTTAACCATAGCAATGTTTAAAATATAGAAGAGATATGGTTCTATTCTATAATGGTGTACGAATCGTGTCATAATTTTGCAAAAAAACAGTCGATTTGTATAGAAATAACTATGAAATAACTTCGTCTTTTCTTGGTATAATAGAGATAGAATCGCCATGCTACAAGTGCAGGTTTGAGATTCTCATTATAGACACTTTTCCTATGTATTTTATACAGTGTGGGTCAATCTAATAATTTAAATTTTTGTGACACGTTAAGGGAATTTACCAATTATTTATCGTAGTATTGAATATATTTAATTGTTCAATCCTTGTAAGATGCTTCTAACCTTGCCAAGTATAGTTATTTGAGAATTGAAAGAGTCATATTACTTTTTATATATCACACTACTAAATTTATTAAATATTACGTAACAGGTACAACGTGCAGGTCACTTCCAACCGGTATCTGTGGAAATCAAAAGGGGAGGCCTATGTTCAGCAGTGGACGTCCTATGGCTGAGATGATGATGATGATGATGATGATTACGTAACCACGTAATTTAAACATGAATCACCATTTTTAATATACGTTTCCCGTACTTTAAAATAAAGCTTGTGCAATTTTCAGTCATTTCTCCCCACAATAATTTTGCTGTGACCTTACACCTTCGCATATACTAAAAGTAAACGTCTAAGAGGCATAGCAGACGGCGTATTTTCCTGAACTGCGCATCGTCTGCGCGTTAAAGACGCGTAAATGCGCGTAAAACTCGATACTACCACATATTTATTACCACAATTTGCATCATTTCGCCATAGCTTAAATTCGCTTTCCTTTTTAACGCACATACAAGTACATTTACCCTTCAAAGACATCCAAGCCTTTCTGTAACATTAAGCAATGAATGGCTAGTTGGAAATTCAACTCTCCGTGCTAAACGTAGCAGTCAAAATCCAATCACTCACATCAACGAGTTTTATGGACTTCATTTAGTATGCTTCTGTTAATGAAACCAAGCCATAAAGTTACACATTTCTATATAGTTGTTTTGAGCAAAATTGCTTTACAACTTCTGAGCCAATTTTTTAGATTTATTCCCTCAGATCAAAGAAATGGCAGATAGAACGCTCAGAACACGCGAGTGGGTCCACCAAAGTTAATACAAAATCAAATCAAATCGAATTACATTCCATAATGTTTTCATTGTTTTTGAGAACAACTTTTACAATGGTTAAAGACACATATTTTGGCAAATAACAACAACGACGCGCAGCTTGGTACGACGCGTAGCTTGGTACTGTCGCAACTTTGTACTAGATTTTGATTTTGTATTAACTTTGGTGGAACCACTCACGTGTTCTGAGCGCTCTATCTGCCTATTTCTTTGATCTGAGTTTATTCCTAATACCGTATTTTTGTCGGCAGTTAATTAAAAACAGTAATTTATGCCGTGCTTCAGCTCAGTAGATTTACAATTACTCTCCAACACGCGAACAAGGCCCCAGGGTCACTCACTAAACGCTAGGAAACAAGAGAATGGACAAAAAGAGTTGCATGATTTACTTTGTGGTCATAAAAAAAATGGATTTCATGTATTTTTATTTTAAATCAGGGCCATATGATATTCTGATCTTTTTCGATTTCGATGCCCTTTCTTTTTATAAGAAGCTAAGCAGTGGAATCCCCTGCTGACATCTATATTTCCCGACAGCCTTCTTCAAGTCAAGATTGAATAGGTTACTAGACCTACACAAGTGCGCTTCATCGTCGACCACATCTTCGCCAACCTATCAGTATTTTTTTATCTTATATTCACAGTCCCTCGTTTCAAAGCCGTCCTAATACATTTATATTATTTAAAAAAAGATATGTGAAAAAATTGCTATGACGCTATAACTATAATAATTCCCAGTCCCACTGTTGAGCCGGCTGAACTTATTGAAGTATAAGTCACAATTACAACACAACCAATTAATTTGTTAACAATGTCATGACTAAAGATTCATTGTTCAGAAGACGAAAAACTACCATGGTAGTTTTATTTTTTATGGCTGGCAACATCCGAGACATCTGTCAAATAGTTCATGCTTTTGTTCGATTTTCAACTTTAAACATATTGTTATAGGGTATGGAGGTAAACCTTCATTCCTAAGACTAAGGGAGGTTACTCATGACACGATTCGTGCAATTTCCATTTTTACTAACTAGAATTGAAAATCGTCCTTGTTACTACGACAATGGGGTTGGCAACTGGGGAACTAATGGCGCTATTAAAGCTTGTTCCAAGCACCGTCATTTCTTCGAATGACGCTCTCACCATAGCTTAGTCCTAATCCCGTCGGATTAGGACTAGGCTATGGTGGCGCCATCTAAAATTAGCTTTGACTTGCCTTCCCCATTCGATTGACTTGACGTCGTCGTCGTGGCGAGCGTGTTTTGTTTTTTTTCCATCTATTCGTCGAAAATCGCACGTTTTATGTCGTAATGTTGAGGATGATATTGTCTTGTAGTTGGAATCGGTCGAATGGCCTCATGAGGAAGCTCCCTAAGTTTATTATTCAGGGTGTAGAATTTTCCATAGAGGAAGTAAATTATCCTTTCTAAGTAATAATCTCAAAGTAAAGAGATATTTGTAATAGGACAACATTCAATTATTTTGAACACTTCTAACAACTATTTTTTTAATGGATTAGTTTGTTTACGATATAACATTTTCTACTTGGTTTAAGGATGAACATCTATTTACGGGTAACGATATACTATGGACACACATTTGCGGGATATTTTCTACTAAAACATTTTGAGCAGTATTTTCTAGGAAATTCACGAATTAGTCCATATTTTTATAACAGGCAGAGAAGTATTATAATCCATAAAACATGTAATATTCAATTCAATTGCTGAACGCAAAGTCATGTCAATTAGTGTGGTACGTAGGACAATATACCTTATGTATATGGCGGTAAGGTTTGTTTTGTCTCACGTCTGTCGCTCGACGGCGAAGTTGTAGGAATACTCGCGGTCAAGATCGAACCGCGAACGCCGTTTAATCACCGGCAATTGTTTCTGGAAGGAAGAGATTTTAATTAAATACTGAGAAGCTGTTATTATGAGTAAAATTGCTATTTTTAAACTGGTTAGTCGTATTCTTTTGTGTTTTCAGTCACACCATATAAAATGACGCATTAATTTGGGAATCGAAGCCGAGATTTTAAACTTAACACTTTGGGAGTAATATTTCAGGTTACTAAACTCACATTATTGATTCCAGAGGCGTAGCTACTGCCGTATTAGCCGTATCAATTATGCGGGCCCCCCAAGTCTTAAGGGCCCCGACGATTGGAATGAAATAATGTGTTGCTCTCAAATCAAAACTTATCGCGATCATAAAGCTCCAATTATCGAACTCCTAACATAGAATTTTTAAAAAGGCTAGATTAGTTGTCATAAATGAGCTACGATCGGTCGATCAGCAATCTCAATTTGTTAGTTCCCTTCAAAATATTTGAATGAAATCAGTAATATTATTAGTTACACGAGTCAGGATGCTAATGTCTTTATTCTGCAAAACTACACACTTAAATTAGAAGGTCCCCAAACAAGTTTTGATACGGGGCCCCTTCTGGACTAGCTACGCCACTATGCCAAAGTATCTGTCTATCTATAACATTTGCTTTACATGTATTAGTGTGAAAAAGTAGGAATCAAGGGACTTTCTAAACAAGTAACCATGACCCTTGACGTAAAAGACTATTGATGGAACGCCGTGGATTTAACTCAATGCGTCTGACAGTCCTTTCCGCTTCATTCAGGGCGAGAGGACACATTTGATGATTTTAACACTTATAAAAGTAAAAAGTAACAAATTTCCATTCCTTTTTAATAACTTTCGCATGTATTATACTAGTTAGGACAGGAAACATCGTATATCCTCTTCGCATTCATATGCCGCTTGTAAATAATAACAATTAAGTAATTTACTAGTTGAATCAGTGTTAAGGAAAATATTTCAACATTTCCTGTTGCGACGTTTAATAGAAATATGTAGTACATCTCAATTATTTTAATTTAATGGATTTGAATTAAAAATGGAAAAAGAAACCGTTACTGCAGATCAAGCACTTAGATCAGAAACCAAAATGTATCATATTGACCTGATATTTAATGGACTCTATAAATCATTTATTAGAATTCGTTCCATGATGATATTTGAGCTTTTTCTTTCAGGATTTTATTTTTGGAAATTATAGAATTAGTATATGACTACTATTATCAAAATGTATGTAACATATCTACACATTTACTAATATTATACAGGTACAGAGTTTGTTTATTGAACGCACTAATCTTAGGAAGTATTTGTTCGAATGGAAAAAATCTTTTTGTGTTGGATAGTGAACTTATCGAGGAAGGCTATCTACTATATAAAAATAAGTCGGGTTTTCCTTCCTGACGATATAACTCCAGAACGCACGAATCGATTTCCACGGCTTTGCATTCGTTGGAAAGGTCTCGGGCTCCGTGAGGTTTATAGCAAAGAAAACGAAGCCATCTGGTGGCGAAACGGGGTTCGCCGGGTTTGCTAGTAGGCTATAATTATAACATATAACATCGCGCTACGACCAATGGTCTCTATTGGTCACTATCGGTCATAGCTGTTGCTCACTATCGCTGCTCTCCTATAGATCTACGGGGAACAGTTGATTTATAATAAATAGATTCAAACTTACCAAACTATCACTAGGCACTCCTCTCAACTTGGGGTTCAATAAAAATGGCACTCCTTCCATTCCATTATATCCTCCTAAAGTCTGGTACATCGTGTTCCTTGGCAGGGGCGCAGGCCCCTTCTTCCGTCCAGGGGCTACAGGCGACGTGAGGCCTGCGGGGCTGCCGTGGGGGATCGGGGACTTGGCCGCAGGAGGCCTGGGGGCTGGCCTTGTCGGCTTGATGTTGTAGGAAGGGCTTAGGGCTTCGTAGTCATGGTCCGTAGTAAATTCTTCAATGTTGGGGTATGTGGTCGGGGATTGCTTGAGATTCAGGTTGTTTAGCTCTGAGACGAGGGGTGACAGTTTTGGAGGACGATCTGGTGGTCGTAACCTGTAAATTAATGTACATAATTACATAAAATGACAGAGTAGAGATGTACCTACCTACAATGAACAGATGTTAGCAGGTCTACCTATACTAATCTGTAAAATATTACCAATCGAACTTTAACGTTCCACTATTGTGTGATGCTTTTTTTTTCGTGGTAAAATCATCAAATGAGTCCCGGGCAGGACGGGAGGGACTGTCAGACTTGTACTGACTAAAATCCACGGTGTCCTTCGGTAGGCCTTTGTGTACCGGAGTCGCGGTATACGTATGTCCCGTAACTCATTGTGTGATACTAGCGATGATGTGATGTGCAAGCGTCTGCACTACATGGCGTGACCATTGCCATAAACTGATATAAATCTTAACTTCGTGTCAGCTACTCCGAAATTCCTCATAAAAAAACCTTGATGCCCGACCTGATAATCGAACCCAGGACATCATCCTCAACAAGATTCATTGATCTAACAATGAGGCAGTTTTTAATTGTTAGTTTCTTGTGGTCACAAACCCGCTGTGTCAGCATTTAGAATTAATACATTATCAGAATCTAAGGCTTAGTTGGGTTCTGTAATGTTATTAGGTTTTTCCAATAGCAGATCGGAATTTGTAAGTAGCGATACGAAATCCCCAAGGCAACGCATACCGAGGTCGTTCCGTAGATGGGTTGCAGTTTGTATTGTCATTTTGGTCGATAGGAAATCCCTTTCCCACGTCTTTGAAAAATGTTATGGCTCCTGTATATTTTATTTAACAATCGTCTTGTTGTAAAAACAGTTCCTCGTGATTCATATCTTCCATTGATATTTTATATTATACTAGCTTTTGAAAGCGGCTTCACCCGCTACAACTCGAAAATTATCCCACGTGAACATAAAATCGGGATAAAAAACTACCCTATGTGTTAATCCAGGTTATAAACTATCTGTGTACCAAATAGCCAAATCCATTCAGTTGTTTTTGCGTGAAAGAGTAACAAACATTCCTGCATACATCCTCACAAACTTTCGCATTTACAATATTAGTAGGATTATAGGCCTATTGCCGTACAACCCTCCCGGTCCTGGACAGTTCGCATCCATCCGCTGCCAGCCACATTTTTCAAATCATGAACCAATTTTGCCACATTTATATTGATAATATGTTCCGTGTCAGTAATTATAACCTTTGGATATAACTTGGAAATAATGTTTGTACAAACGAGGACGTGATGTCTTAACGAGATAAAAAAAATCTTTTGCTAATGGCAAAATGCATACATTTTCAACCAACATAACAAATAAATGAATAATAATATTTCACAACTATCACACAATGCCATCTAATCCCAAGCTAAGCAGAGCTTGTTATGCGTAATAGACAACTGATAAACATACTTATATAATTATTTCTAAATACATACATATTATAGATAAAATACACCCAGACACAGAACAAACGATCGTGCTCATCACACAAACATTTGTCCTGGGTGGGAATCGAACCCACGACCTCCGGCATAGCAGTCAGGGACGCTAAACACTAGCCCAACAGGCCAGCCAAACAAAAAAATTGAGTTGAGTTTTCAAACTTATTGAGAATAAGTAGCAATGTGAAACTCATACTTCTCAATGACCTGAATTTATATTTCACATCTGTACCCGAGAATATAAACAGTACAAACTAATACGTCTTGTTCACTGAAGGATTTATTAATTATTTCCTTTGTTCGAGCATTGAGCATTGAGAATAGCATGGTTAAACTGCATTTAAACGATGATGTCGTGTTGAAATGCAATGCATTTTTATTGGATCAGGGTGATTTAAACGTATTGAGAATGCTAAGAACTCAGATCAAAGAAATAGGCAGATAGAACGCTCAGAACACGCGAGTGGGTCCACTAAAGTTAATACAAAATCAAATTGAATCGCTCTATCCGCCTATTTCTTTGATCTGAGGCTAAGAAATCCTTTTTTCTGTTTAGCCTTTAAACAGGTACTTATAAATAACTAGGTATACTAACTGAACTGGGGTTTTGAATTCGCTACCATTCAGACAAAAAGCTGCGTTTCACTGTGGGAACGGGATGGACGACATGTATAGCTTTGTCTCTTTCCCACAGTGAAATAATCTTGCTGCAAGACGTCATAATAGGACCCCTGAGGCCCTTTTGACAGTAAACGATTTGTAGTTATAAGAAGTTCCTATAATAATCTATATCTATACCTAATCTCATTTTTTTTATGCACCTCCCATGTTATATCTCCACTACCCTTGGTTGACTGGTAGAGAATGCCTCAGGCATTAAGTCCACCTATGTACAGACGCCAGCACATCAAGCTACCACAATCTGTCAGATTTATTTAATAGAATTTCAACCTTATCACAAGAGTAGAAGGTTACTGTTTGATTGGTAAAATCTGACAGATTCGGGTAGGTTGACCTGCTGGCGTCTGTACCTTTTATGTTGCATGAAGTTTTAAATAAATAGAATTTTCTTTCTTCTATGGTTAATAGTGGCGGTGGTACACGTGTCTAAGATCTCTATCTAGTGTCTAAGATTTATCTGCTTACCTCCGATTAGCTTCAGGCGTGATGTTAGTGAGGACGTTCTCATACTCGTTGTGTGTCGGCGAGGTGTCGGCGCTGCCGCCGCTCACTTTGTAGCACACCATCTTACCGTTTATCTCTCTGAGAAAGAACAAAAGGCGCTTATTATTACATAGCATTTTAAATTTATCAATTACTATCACCGACCCTTGACCCCGACCTATTTTTCTTGTTTAGACAAATAGTCATAATTAAAAAAAATCTTATCTATCTATAATGAATGCCCGGGTCGACGGCGCGTTGTGTTCCACGCGCGCCTCAAAGAGCGTCAGCATAATGACGGGGAGACGGTGAAAGCCTACCAGGGTCGCGGGACTTATTCCATCACCGTGCCCCCGAACATAAAGGGATATTGAAGGACACCGTGGATTTTAGTCAGTACAAGTCTGACAGTCTCTCCCGCCCTGCCCGGGGTGGGATGACTCATTTGATGATTTTGCCACGTTAAAAATAAAACTATCTACAATGAAACTGTTTGTTCTCCACAAAATTTAATAAAATGGGAGGGAATCTCCATTTTTTAAACATGATTCTTAAAAATGTATTATGTAAAATTAGTGTATATCTGTATCGATCTCGACTTACCCCTTTAAATATTACACAAGGAGTAACCGAATAAGCACCTGGGTAAATCTCCTGGAACGGATTATTTTTGTTTGAATTTTGTGGATTCTTGAAAACCTGCGTGCATCGCTCATATTTTTTTGGGGTAATGACGGGCATGTTCAGATAACAAGTTTCATATTAGTGTCACAGCAGATAAACAAGAATTTAAAGAGATAATCAATTTTTTTTTTAAACTGTTGTTGAGGATAATGATGTCATGTGAGAAAAATGATTTTCAAGCTTAGGAAAATGACGATAATTGAGGACAATGATAATGTTTATGAACTTAGTTTTGTACTTAAAAACAATGACGATAATTAAGTATCTAAATTATATTTTTATTTGGTTAAAAGTATCAGGTTAGATAGATTACGTAAATTATAAGTATCTATCAAAATTTTAATATCAAAATATTAAAAGTTTCCGGCGTATGATCTAAAAACTATTGGTGAACTAACGGTTTTTAAGATCATGCGGCAATTATAACAACTACGACTGTAACAAAACTATAATCTCACGGTTTTCTAAATCATAAGGTAACTGAATTATACAAGTCTAACAAACAAAAAACAGACCCAGTAGAAAATTAGTTTACGACAGGACAAATCATTTTGATTCCCGAAAATGAAAACACTAATGAACCACAAAACTGGCGCCCCATTGCATGTTTGCCGACTATGTATAAACTGTTTACTTCCATGCTACCTAACGAACTGTACAAACACTGTAATTGACGACATTATTTATCCAGAACAGAGAGGACGCAGGCGACGCGCCAGGGTCTGTAAAGATCACCTTATGGTTAACAAAGCAATACTAGATGACGCACATCAGTGTCAGAAAAACTTAAGTATGGGATGAGTAGACTTTCTGAAGGCCTTTGATAGCATCTGACACGAATGGCTTCTTCAGGTGTTGAGGTTATACAAGTGCCCGGGTGCTATCATGGGCTTTCTAGAGATGGTCCTGTCATGCCTACATGGAATGTTATCATGAAGGCTCGTAGACGCTAGTGTAACCACTGATCCCATAGTTATACACGGAGGAATATTCCAAGGAGATTCATTATCACCACTTCTGTTTTGTTTAGAAATAAATACAATTTCAACCGTAACCGTAACAGTGAACCACTTCCTATATAAAGTCTTCATTCAGTTCAAGAACGTTTTGTGGTAGCTTATTATAGCATTTTAAACAGTACCCCATGAAAGAAGAGTCTACTTTGGCGAGTCTGAAGCCCGGCTGAACTAATTGGTTCCTACTTCTAGTATGATAATTATGTCTGTCACCTCTTTTAGAGAAAAGATGCAGATTTTTTCTAACGTACATTATATTTTCATAGATATATTGACAAGGTACCGTCAGGATGTTAATTTCCTTAAACAGTTCTCTTAGAGAATCGCGCCTACGGAGATTATATATGGCTCGAATAGCTCTCTTTTGGAGAATAAAGATAGACTCGATGTCGGCCGCCCGTCCCCACAATAAAATGCCATACGACATTATACTGTGGAAGTAACTGAAATATACAATTCTCGCAGTATCAACGTCTGTGAATTGACGAATCTTCCAAACAGCATATGCTGCTGAACTTAATCGCCCCGCAAGAGTTGTAATATGAGGGCCCCATTGTAGCCTTGAATCAAGTGTTATACCCAAGAAAACCGTTTTATCGACGAATTCTAGTATCTCATCATCCAACACTATGTCATAATTACTATTTTTAACATTTGGTAAGGCAAACCTAATGCATTTAGTCTTGTTTCCATTTAATACTAAATTGTTTGCTGTGAACCAATTATGGATCTGACGCAGGGTATTATTGACGTCGTCTAGATTCTGGGCTCGCCTACTTATTTTAAAAATTAGGGAAGTGTCATCAGCAAATAACACCATCTTGTGTAGTTGATTTTTAAGTAAATAGGGTAGATCGTTAATATATACAAGAAAGAGGAAAGGACCCAATATTGAGCCTTGTGGAACTCCCATTTTAACTCTTAAACCCCGTGAATTTACACCATTTATCTGAACTTGTTGTTGTCTGTCACACAAATAAGATTTTACTAAACTAAGAGCAAGTTTACCTAATCCGTAATGTTCAAGTTTCAAAAGTAATGTGTCGTGATTAACGCAATCAAATGCTTTGGAGAGGTCACAGAATATTCCTATGGCGTCTTGTGCCTCTTCCCATGCAGTAAATATGTGCTTCAATAGGGTGACACCGGCGTCAGTTGTACAACGTCTCTTGGTGAAACCATACTGCTGATCGTGTAAGATTTTATAGGTGTTGAAGTGGTCAAGCATCTGATTTAGCATTACTTTCTCAAACATCTTGCTAAAGACTGGCAACACGGATACTGGTCTATAATTGTTAGTATCTTTGGAGTCCCCAGATTTAAAAAGAGGCACGACTTTACTGAACTTCATCAAATCAGGAAAAACTCCTTGATCCACACACAGATTAAAAATTAATGCCAAATATGGCGCTACAGTTTCCACAATGCCTGTACAAACTTTGATAGACAATCCCCATAAATCTTCGGTCACTTTAATTTTAATTTCCCGGAAAGCTTTAATAACTGTTGTAGGGTTTATATGTTTAAACTTAAAATCAGCCGGGCTGCCAGAAACGTTCGCCTTTAATAAACCTATTGAAATATCAGGTGAGGAATTTAGAGCCTCCGTAGTCCTAACCGGTATATCAGTAAAGAATTTAACAAATTCTTCAGCTACTTCCAGATTTGAGCTTATAGGACCACAAGATGTCTGCAAAGCATAGTTAGTGTTGGGCTTTTTTTGCCTACCAGTCTCGTTATTTATAACTTTCCAAACCGTTTTTATTTTATTTTCTGACGATTTGATCTTGTTGCTAATATGCATGGCTTTAGCAGCTTTGCAAGTATTTTTAAAAATTTTTGAATGGGCACCAACATACTTATTAAAAGTTTCAGAGTTAATGATTGGCTTAAGGCCATACAGTTCAAATAGTCTTTCCCTACTTTTCCTAATACCCCTAGTCGCCCAGTCACTAAATACAAATTTGGGGTTAATGTTTTTTGTTTTCTTTTCAAAAGTTTTATTGAATTCAGTATGAACTATTGAAAAGAAATTAGCATAAAATTTATTAACATTCTTATCGTCCATACTCATTACACTTAGCCTGTTTTGTAGGCAATTATTAAAGTTATTTAATTTGGCAGCCGTTATTGGTCTAAATTTAATTTCAAGTTGTTGCTTAGTTGTAATACATCTAAAAGTTACCATTTGGCCGCTATGATCAGATGGCAGACAATTAACAATAGCCTTATCCAAATAATCACAATTACAAAAAACATTATCAATACAAGTAGCAGAAGATGGAGTTACTCTTGTTGGTTCTGCAAAAATATTAGTCAAATCAAATGATTTAAAAAGATTCAATAACCTACTGCTATTTGAATTTTCTTCTAAAATATTGATATTAAAATCGCCACAAATTATTACAGATTTATTCCTGACTACAAGCTTTGCCAGAACATCTTCCATTATAGATTCAAATAGTGAAAAATTTTGATAGTTCGGGGGTCTGTATACACACACTATTACATGCTTATCTAGCTCAACACAAGACAGTTCGATGCAATGTTCAACCGAGAGACCTACTATGTCATTTCGTTGATGAAATTTTAAAGAATTTTTAACTAATATTAGGGAACCTTTTTTTTGTGAGAAGAAAAGAGAATTTTAAGTGTCTTGCTTGAACGCCTGGAAAATTATTTGCCCGGATTCAGATGGGCCCGTGAACCCGAGGCAGGCTTTCCAGAGGCAGTGGGATGAGCCGCTCTGTAGGTTGGTACGGTACAATCTTGTTAATACGTCAGCCAATTCTGTAGAGCGTGCTGGCCTGCTGGCTGTGGGCGAATGGGAATCGGGTCTATGGCTTCAGGCACTATCGTCATTCAACATAGGTACCATGCTGAGTGACACTACTTTCCGGATCGCTACATGCCTGCGTTTGGGCGCTGCTTACGGGGCTCCACATCGCTGTCAATGTGGCGAAGCAGTCGACTGTATCGGGCAGCAAGAGTGCGGGTCGGTTAGCACGGTACGCCAGCTTAAATGACTTTATACGTCGTGCTCTTGTCATCGCCAAGATGCCAGCCGTTTTAAATCCCACTGGCTTGGCACGCGACCATAGGAAGAGACTAAATGGTATGACTATAATGCTATGGAAGCTGGGCAACATGTGTCGAAACCCTTGCGCCATCCCTTCGTTTAGGTACGGCGTGCTATGCTGGTGCGGCTGCTGCAAGGGCTGAAAACCTCAAACAGCATAAATACAATGGCTTGACTGGCAGCTATGTATTTGAGCTGTTTGGAGTTTTTAATAAAGAACTTGCAAAACGTATAGTCGATTCTTCGCGTGTGACCAGAGGGCTGGCCTATTTCTTGGTCAAAGAATTAGCATTGCCATCCAACGTCGCAATGAAGGCAATGCTGCCAGCGTTCTGGGCACTTATCCCGTTGACAGTGATGTAGATAAAGGACATGGTCCACAATCTATGGACCAAAAACCCAAAATCAAAGTGTAGTCGATAAGGTCAAACTGTATGCAGATGGATTCCCTAGAACTATCTGAATAATCGTACCAAGTTACAATATCCTAATCCACGGCATATCGGAGTTATGGGCTGTCAAAGTTTGCCAAAAAAGTTCTACTTGCTACTGAGATTTCACGTTTGTGTTGCCAAAATAGTCATGCTGCCGATAATATTGCGTACCAACAACGCCGCAGCTGTTATTACACAAAAAAAAAGTGCCAGCATTACGGTAACCCCGGGTTGACGGCGCGTTGTGTTCCACCCGCGCCTCAAAGAGTGTCAGCATGATCAGGGCCAAAGCCTGCCGGCGTCGCGGGACTTATCAATTTACCGTGACCCTGGAACGTAAAGGGCTATTGAAGGACACCGTGGATTTTAGTCAGTACGAGTCTGACAGTCCCTCCCGGTCTCCCTGAGTTTCCGAAATCATTTGATGATTTCATCATTTCACCACGATTCAAAAAAAATAGAAAACCATTCAATGAATGATCCTATGGAGAGATGCCGCTGCAAAACTGCTATATGGACGCCTGCCAGCAGCACTCGTGTCTTCTGCCCTTGTTTAGTTTTAATGTTGTTGTTCTGTTCTTTGTGTGACTAACAATAAACTTTTCTTTCTTTCTGTCTTTCTTTCTTTCCAAAGTAGGTACGTCTTTTGATGGATGCCCCAAGTAAAACAACACTTGCTGAGAACAATCTGAGGATGAGTTGCCAAAGTTAAGCAACATTCACCGAGTTCTGTCTTTGAATGGGTGACCACTGTAAAGTAACATTTCCCAAAGTGTTTTGTTCTTAACGTTGGGTGGATGACCCAAGACATGCGGTGAGATATCAGATGTTATACATAATTGCGACTTCTTTTATGTAATGCTGGTACTTTTTAGGTTTCCGTAGCCAAATGGCAAAAAACGGAACCCTTATAGATTCGTCATGTCTGTCTGTCTGTCCGTCCGTATGTCACAGCCTTTTTTCTTCGATAGTATAAGAGCTATCCTGTTGAAACTTGGTAGGTAGATGTATTGAGTGAACCGCATTAGGATTTTTACACGAAAATAAAAATAAAACTAATTTTGGGAGTTGCCCCCATACATAGAATTGAAACTCAATTTTTTTTTTTTCACCTGACCCTTACGTGTATGAAAAGATCTTGAAAAATGATATTGAGCTTACTAACGTCATTATTTTCTAAACTGCGCGAGAGACACTTCCAAAGTGCTAAAATGTGTCCCCCCCCCCCCTGTAACTTCTAAAATAAGTGAATTATAAAGCTAAAAAAATATATGATGTACATTACCATGCAAACTTCAATTGAAAATTGGTTTGAACAAGATTAAGTAATTAGTTTTTTAATAATAATTTAATACGTCATAAACCGTAATCCGCAATTAACTTTTCAAAGTTACAACCAACTACAAGAACGTTTATATTATGTTACTTGCTGTACTTCTCTGTAGAGTATACCGACGATATAACCATAATAATAAATGGCACTCACGAAAATACCCTGTGCAACCTCATGCGCCAAGCATTGAAAATAGTGGAGGACTGGTGCAACAAAAACCAGCTATCAGTAAATCCTTCAAAAACCGAGCTGATCCTCTTCACAAAAAAGAGGAAGCTGACGACCCTACAGCTTCCACGTTTCTTTGGAACCACCCTAAGCCTATCAACTGAAACCAAATACCTGGGCATCTTTTTGGATAAACAGCTGAATTGGGCAAAACACATCAACTACATCACTACAGAAGCCAGCATATCCCTGTGGCAGTGCAAGCGAATGCTTGGCAGGAATTGGGGGATCAGTCCCAAGACCACTCACTGGCTATATACCACTGTCATACTGACCGACAGTCACGTACGGCTCATTGGTCTATCTGGTGGCCCAGAACAAACCTGAGCACAACCCAAAAAGACCTCGAAAAGCTGCAGCGATTTGCTTGTATGGCAATTACTAGCTGTATGAGAACTGCACCCACCGCCGCCCTACAGGCAATGCTTGGACTGCCACCTCTTCACCTCATCGTGCAGAAAGAGGCGGCCCTAGCCGCCTTTAGGTTTCATGCCTTGGGAACCCTAAACAAAGACTCAAGAATTAAACACACGCGAATTAAGAATGATGCGATCGAACAACAGCCTGGCATGGCCTTGGCATCACCCTGCGACAAAGCCCCAATACAAAACCACTTTGTAAAGCACTACAGTATCACACTTGCAGAAGAGCAGTGTGACTATTCAGGCCCGAAAGAGCTGAGGATATTTTATTCATTTTTAATTTAATTTTGTATTTTTAATTTTATTTTGTATTTTTTGATTATTTAATTTTATTAGGATATATTTAATTTTGATTAGTTGATTATGGTTTTTTTTAGTAATGTTAATTTTATGAGTCATCTGTCACTCGAAATAAATGCATTATTATTATTATTATATTATACACAGATGGATCAAAGAATGATTCCGGAACCGGGGCTGGAGTCTTCTCACACGACCTTAACATAAATATATCCAGCCCGCTGGCAATGTACAACAGCGTCTACCAGGCGGAATGCATGGGCATTATGCAAGCAGCATATGCGATAGAGGCCAGAAGAGTTACGGACACCCATATACGTATATTCTCTGATAGCGCCTCAGTCCTTCAATCGTTGGAGAAACAATATACCACTTCAAGCTTAATACTAGAATGTCACAATGCACTAGAACGTCTAACAGTATCTAAACGCAACAAAGTGACACTAAAATGGATTAAAGGACACAGCGGATTATTGGGCAACGACGCGGCTGATGAACTAGCTAGGAGAGCATCCAGCGCATCGCAGAACCCATTATACCCATCCCCTTCAACCAGATACGTAGATGGCTGCAGGAACGCATCCTCATACAAGCAGAGAGATGGTGGGCCTCGACACTAGGCTGCAAGCAATCCAGGGAAGCTCTACCATCCTTAGATGGCAGGCTAACCAGACGTCTTTTACGCCGGGACAGGACCGGCATGCGTCTGCTGACAGGGACCATAACGGGACACTGCTCCCTAAACAAACACTTCCACACAATAGGCATAACGGACAGCCCTCTGTGCAGGGTTGCATGGAGACTGAGGAAACCGTTGCGCATGTGACCCTCGGGACACCCAGTGACTTACACAGATGTTCTCCACAGACCAAAGAACCTGATCAACTTCTGGAGGGAGGTGGGCTGGTGGAATAGGCCACTAAAGGCCACTATGGCCCACGCACAATGGTCCACATGAAGGACTAAGTGCGGAAACCAAACCCCTAACATAGAACATGTTACTTGCTACTACGGAACCCTTCATGGGCGAGTCCGACTCGCACTTGGCCAGTTTTTTTTTGTAATACCGTTTAATAACATCTGAGGCGTCGTTGGTACGCAATATAATCGGCAGCATGAGTACTTTGGCAGCACAAACGTGAAATCTCAAGGAACAAGATGGATATTTTTTGCACACTTTGACAGCTCATAACTCCGATATCCCATGGATTAGGATGTTGAAACTTGGTACGATTATTAAGATAGGTCTAGGGAATCTATCGGCATACAGTTTGACCGTATCGACCACATCTTTGATTTTGGGTGAATTTTGATACCATCTCCTTTATTGATGCTCTTTGTTAGGTTATTTTAAAATGTCACTTACGATATATCTTCCGTGATTATATGTTTGTTTGAGTTCCCAATATTTCGACGCTGTTGCAAGCGCCATGATCGCGATTTATATATGAAAATAAATTGTTAGGAGCAGACAAATCTGTCTACCCTCTTTTTTCAAAGAAAGAGGGTAGACAGATTTTGATTTAAACCCGCAATCACGGCGCTTGCAACAGTGTCTAAATATCGTGAACTAAAACAAACATATAATCACGGAAGATATCTCTTATGTGACATTTTAAATTTAGAGACAAACCGTGAAAGCTTAAAACAGGTTATTTTAATTCTTTTTAGTTTAGTTAATACAGTATTTAGGTAAATACACCTAACAATACCATCAGATTATCACATAGTTCCTAAAGAGTTAGACAAATTGAGTAAATACCACTTACTAAAAACAAAAATTACACGATTATGGAAAACACCTACAGAAGTCATATCGGCAGTAATAGGAGCAACAGGAATACTTAGTAGCCAAAAGCATACATAGATATTGTGATAAATTAGATGCAGACATACACATACGTATATATAATACAGAAACAAGCAGCTATTCATAAAGTTATCATCTTAGCAAAGTACTAAAGGATACATAATTTGTAACTTCTTAACAGGGGATCTGAACCTCTTTTTCTCTGAGGGTCTCATTGCGGGAGCAAAGAAAAACCACCAAAATAATTAAATTATAATTTAAAGGTAATATTAATGTCCAAAATAAGTGTTAAAATTAATAAAGAAAATAAAAACGTCATTCTTCTCAACGTGAGTCATTAGCTTATGTCCATAATGTCATTATTCTCAATGTGCGTCATTATCCTGGCAGTACAAATCCAGGACAATGATGTTGAGAAAAATGATAAATCGGAAAAAAACTTGGTTATACCTGTTTTGCGCACATGCTATTTCAAAAAACGTTTCATAATTGTGTAAGTACACAAAACCTTCATACTTTTTTGCTAAATGAATATATTAAAAAAAATATTTGACGGATTAATAAATGAAAATGTAAATGACGTTTGAAGTGAACATTTGAGGAGAACGAATTTCAAAGTCATATTATCTGCTAAAAACGAGCGCCTGTATCTTCAGCAAAGCTTGTCGCCCGGCTGTGGTGCGGGGAGGTCTGTTCGCACAGCCACCAGTTTCCCTCCCTCCTGTCTCTTAATCTACTTAATATTGAAAACAAACATAGCGCAGGACAATGACGCACATTTTTTGACCCTGAGTTTTCTCTTTATTTACTTAGCGAGTATTGCCCATGTTTTTAAGAATATGTAGATTGATTATGTATAATTACGGCCATCAACATAAAATAGCTAAATAAAGTCAACATTTTTTTTTATCATCAAAATATAGCCCGCGTGTGCCGTGGCGACACATGAAAAAATGGCAATTTTGTGTGGTTTTTTTTTAATATCTTTTTTTTTATTGACTTTTTACGATGATGATTTAAAGCGCCATTTTTGTTGATTATTTAGCTTTTAAGACTAGCACTTAAAAAAAATATATATACACACGTTCTCGAGAAATTGCCGAGGACATTAATTTTGAGCCTCTCGGAGATTGACCCACCTAATATATGTATAAAAATACTTATTCAACGTTAGCATCAAATCCTTGGTCACACGCATTCGATATCCGAAATACTAATTGGATCAAATTAGTCAAAATCCTGTTAAGCAGCTCAAGCCTGGGTTAACAATTCCTAAAGCTCATGTTTCATTAGATTACGTAGTGATTACCAGTTTATTAGTAAAGCAATCCATGTTTCTCTTTTTTTTTATAATGGCATCTCGCAGGTCAACCTTGAAGAGGTTGTGTGCTGCTTAACCGGACTTTCCTGTGGTTGCCAAAGATGACTCTAAAGCCTCCCACCAGGGGCTTAAAACTAAATAAAATTAAGTGACCACACGTTAAGGGCACCGCCTGTAGGGTACGAACCTCGGCTTAGGGCGTCACTGAGGGAGGACAGTAAGGGACAGGCTAGATCGCAATGATTCATTATTTAGGGGCTAATTTAAAGCTACGGGCTCAGCATCGCGGGCTGGCTCTTGCAAGGGTCGGGGGAGGGGGGAGGGGGGGGGGGGCGATGACATGGGCCTCGCGAGGCGGCGAGGACGGATCACGTTTCCCCTTTGGCAGTTTTATTTTTATCCTAGCCTCCTCAGCACCACTCCTGGGCAAATGCCTCCCTCCACTCTTTCCATCTTTCACGATACTGTGCGTCCCCTTTCCAGTTGGTACGGAATCTGTCTAGTTCGTCCCTCCATCACCTATATGGTCTGTCGCGACCTCGCCTCACTGTCTCAGGGCACCAGTATTGTGTTATTTTGGCCAACAATTTTTCTGGCATGTGGCAGACATGTCCTGCCCAGTCCCACTTCAGTTGGGCTTCGTAATATTTTGCAAAAATGGTGCCTATAGCAGTTTCATATCTTTGTACCAAAATTCATACAAATTAGTTCAGCGCTTTAAGGGTGAAAACGTAGCAAAACTCACTTTTGCATTTATCATATCAGTTGAGATTAAAAGATAGAGGGTATTTTAGCAAGAGGGCAAGCTAGGGGATTAATACTACCAAACCCTAAAACAAAGTATGTTTTAGGGTAACTCAAGCAGTGCCGCTACTAAGGACCAAATATCCAAAAAAGCCTATGATGGCTTTTTTGGATATTTGGTCCAAAAAAGCCATCATAGGCTTATCCACTCACCCAGCCAGTATGAACCCCTGAGGCGCCTGCCTCATCTTGGAGCACACGATGACGTCAGTAACTGGCGGGTGCGCACGCGCAGCCGCCGGCCGCGACACGCGCGTACACAGGCGCCGCTTGCCCGCGCGCCCCGCCACGCTGTACCCCGGCGGGGCGGCTTCCCGCTCACCCACTATCACCACGCCGTCCATCACGTAGCCTGGTACACCTGGGGAAGAAAATTTGAAGTTATCAAGGGGTTTTAGGTGTAAATCATCGAATGAGTCTTGACGCTCCGGATGGAAAGATGGACGTTTTTTTTTTTTTTTTGACACTGGCATCTCGCAGGTCAACCTATAAGAGGTTGTGTGCTCCTTAACCGGACTTTCCTGTGGTTGCCAAAGATGACCCTAAGGCCTCCAGCCAGGGGTTGGAAAGGACGGGACTGTCAGACTTGTACTGACTAAAACTGTCCCTTTGTTTTAATTGCCTTCTGCATTGCCACCAACCTAGGGAAAACCTAATAAGACAGCAGGTACCGGCTTTGTTATTAAGAGGGGGATTCTTTATAACAAAGCTCGGTACCTGCTGTCTTGAACACAATGATTACCTAGTAATCATTTAGCCATCAAGTTGAGGCGGTGTTACTGCGACCGTGACGGGAACAACAAGTGTTTATTAGGATATCATATCAATGAGGTTATCATATAAATAGGTCATTTGTCAAGCCTTTTCCCAATTATATTGGGGTCGGCAGATGCAGCTGAATATCAGTATTTTACATGGTGCGACTGGCAGTCGTATCTCCAAAACCCAGTATCTGGGTACTACGATAACGCATGGTAAAACTGGTCGTCAGACTTTCAAGCTTCTGACTGTCATTAACGACTGTCAAAAATCTACAAATGACTTATGACGGTCGGGGCCAACGGCTTTACGTGCTTTCCGAGACACGGAGGAAACTCGCTATAACAGACAGTCACCCATCCACAGACCAACCACGGCTTAACCCAGGTCTGCCTGTACGGCTGTAATTATGTAGCCAAGAGCTACGGTACCTACGTTTTTTTAACTCATAGCTTAGCCGGAGGTCATAGATATTGTCTTAATTTCGCTTCTTCTTTACCAAATTTATTTATGTATATTTATACATGTCTCTGCTATAGGCTATATGTGGTTAGGCATACCTATGTTAAAAAGGTATATAAGGAAGGTAGTAACTTAGTGGGGTGTAAAGTAATTGATTAACTACGCGTGTCTGAATTTATGGGTTCCTGACACATGTTTGGCTTTTGTTTTGGCAATAAGGGTATGTTTTACTAAGCATTTTTATAATAGAGTTACTTCTATCTAATAAGCGAATGATTCACGAGTGAAACCACATTGTTTTCTTAGTCACATTATTCATAAACATAATATTTTGTTTAAGAAGTATAAGTAATACTTAGAATGACTAAACCAGTCATGACACGATCTTAAAAAAAAAACATGAAATGAGTAATTCGCCACCAAATCTCAGTACTTAAAAAAATTAAATTGAGATGACTTTATTAATTAATTTGGTTACTATATTATGTTGCCAATGGCTTCTCACGTGAACGTACTAAATACCGTGATGTCTTATTTCACACTATAGGGGCATATAGCTGTTACACCTTTCTAAATTCAGGATCCGATATTTAGGACACGATTTAGGATAAAAAAAATTGTCGCCGAAGCTGGCGATTACACGTACTAAATCGTGTCGTAATTAGAACTGCTACTCATTCTAAATTCGATTACACGTTCCTGAATTCATGACGTCCTAAATATTGGATCCTGAATTTAGGAAGATGTAATAATAATTATGCCCTTTTAATACTTACGAGTATGTCTGTCACAGATCTGTTCAGACAGACACACCCACTCAAACTTCAAATATAAGTTTCATCAGATTATAAGGTAAAGAACCTGATGGTTATTGAAGAAAAATCTTACCAAGAAGCCAAATCTTCCCACCTATAAACGATGACAGCACTATTAGACGTTAGGAAATACTTAATAGTGCAGTCAAAGACCGTGGGAAGATAAGAAGATATGTCAGCACAATCATCTAATCAGTGCCAGCATGCCATTACGTTGACTCCCTGGCTATACATGATGCAAGCTTCTGTCTATGTCTGTATATAGTTTTGTACTGAGACTAGTTTCTGCCTGCGACTTCACTTGAGCCGTCGATGCATCTTATGGTGGTAACAGCTTTCCATAAATAAGATTCGATTTAGTTTTTCTGTATATCTTAACGTTACTTCTTTAGAATTATAAATATCTAGTTGACCGAGCTCCGCTCGGTTTTTAAAATGTCTATATCTTGGGAACCGAGCTTTTTTCGAACCTGGGACCTTGATAAATCGATTCCTTGAGCCGAAAAACCCCTTATCTGTAACTTTCATGAAAATCCTTGGAGCCGTTTCCGAGATCCTGATTAATATATGTATAAATGTACAAGAATTGCTCGTTTAAAGATATTAGATTAGATATTTCAATGCATTCAGAACCCAACTTAGCTAGATGTTAAGACAGATCGGCTACTTGTGCGGGGACGAATGCATTGGATGGCTAAATATTAATTAGTTTGTACAGTCAGTAATTGGTGTCGACGAACTTCTTGAGTATATTTCTCAAGTGGGTGACATTGTTATGTTTTTATTGCGAATAAAGTTTCTTTTATCATAGAAAATCGTTCTTATGCTAATCATAGATGCCGCCACGTGTCGTTCGAATCAGGATTGTACTTTAGATTATTACAAGCAGAGTTCAACCCGAAATTATTGTCAACTTAAAAGAGTACCATGGAGTTTCTTGCCGGTTCTTCTCCCTGGAAACGACCAACCCGAATCGCGCCAATTTTTCTCGACGTTTTATAAGTGCCCACTGAGGCCCATGTAAAATAAAAAGATTTTGATTTTGAAATTCTAAATTAACAAGAGCAAAGCCGCGAGCAAAGGCTAGATAGATAAAGCATTATTTCGGTACAGATAACGTGTGGGTTAAGAAGTGTCAAAGTTCAATAATAATCTTACTGATATGAAAAGACCTACGCGTGCCGTTGACTTCAAATGGCCTTACTGACGTTTTTGAAACGAAGTTCCTTATCGCGCGTTGTGAAAGGGGGCTAGACGGAAAAAAATCTTACGAAAAGTTGTCACGACACTTTTTGGAACGAAGTTCCATATCGCGCGTTGCGAAAGGGTGCTAGAGCTCAAAGAGTGGAGTGGAGCGGAGCGGAGTGGAGTGGAGTGGAGTCGCGACGATTATTTTTGTTGAGTGTATACAGTAACTTCGTTCCATCCGGGTGTCCCTTGACACCTTTCAAGTTTTTTTCAATAAGTAAAAGAATATAAGTGACTTAATAATATCCTGAAACTGGCACGAGACTGTGACACAGTTGGTTTGGCATAAACAGCTAAATATAAATAATTTACAGAGACGGACTGCGTATCTGCCATCCACAATTTGATCATTGGATAATACAATATCCAAAATTGTACCAAATACACTTTCTTGGGTAGAAAATCATTATACGATCCCTCTCACTCTAGGGCGGGAGAGACTGTCTGACTTAACTCACATAAAAACTACCCTATTTTCAATTGCCCTTGGCTTTGACTTCCACGGCCGTGGGAACGTCTTGGGGACATTTACGCGACCCCGGCTGGCATGTGTAATGATTGCTACGCTTCAGTTTTGAGTTTGTGATATCAAGGGCATTCAGCATGTAATATTTTATGCCACCCTTAAGCCTACCTAGGTTTATTCATCCTAAGTATGACAGGCAGCTGTTCCGGAAACCTTATAACCACATAACGTGGATTCCATTTCCCGGAGTACAATAAACGCATTATAAATCCATTTTTCCGAGGAACACGCCATCGTCATTTTAATAACAATGAGGCAGTGACCTAGTATTACTGTGGTAAACAGATTTAAGCTTGTCTGGGGGACATAGTGGACTTGCAGTATTTCAACTAGAAACAAACGTTTGGAAACGGCATCGTACAAAGTATAAAGGAGTTTTTGCTTGAAACAACAAAAGTGACTTTGCTTGAAATCATTCTGGATGGATGGCGGATCTAACCGAAACTAAAACATGATTCGCGGTTGGAAACCACCTCTCATCTTACCAAGATTTTGGGACTTAAGCCTTTTGGGACGCTAGATTACATCTGTCTAGAAAATTGCTAAATGCTGAATTGTGAGAACGTGGACTAAGTATATTTAGAGACAAGACGAAAACTTTAATTGGCAATCCGAACACTTACATTGAATTTTATCAAGGCCTAGTTAGTTTCCCTCTCATCGAGAGGGCATTTTTTGGGATAAGAAATCATCAACTGCCAATAGTGGAGGGGTAGGAAAAATATGTTGTGAATGGAGACAGAACAAAACAAGGACAATAGGCACAAAGGGATTACAACTGGGAGAAGCCCAGTTGCCTAGCACCACGGCCGGGTAAAAATGACTACTTCTATTAATGGGTCCTAAAAATTTTGAGCTAGCATACTAGTTGGTTTACTGCTATTTGTATACTGTGCCTGGGGGCTGGTCGCATGTCTTCTGTCGTCAGTCATGTCCCCGTTACGACCATTGAGTAATAAATCGGCCAACAAATTCGACCTTCGCATCAAGTTTAATGAAAGTGAATGAGTGCGAGCGTTCCTGTAGTTGTCGCAATTAGATTGGCTTTGATTTTTTTTGTGGCAGCCTATTCGTTTCCGGATCGGATTGAATGTTAGTGAGTTTTCTTTTGAAGTAAATTCATCGACTTTAGAATATTTGACACACCACACCATGAGCCTTCTCCCTGTCGGAGGGAGTGGACCATAATCTATTCCGTAAGAGATTAAAAAAAACATGCGACTGTTTCCCAAGTGCGACCGTCCAGTAAGTCACACATTACTTTGGAGAAAATACAAGAAACGACTGTTAACACCACTAGAAAGATACTTGAATCCTAATGCCGGCAGTCAACAAAACTATCTTCATTTTTTATAACTGCACATAAAAGGGCCTTGCCCTCATAGATAAAGAGCTATCACCATAGAGGGCTTTCATAATTCATTTATCACTATGACCCATTTATCTCGCCGGCCAGTATTTATTGAGTAACTGTGTAAGGCTGAGCGCAGACTTGAGTCACAACTGTTTTAAGACAATCTTGTCTCACATAGACAAGTCTGTCTTAAAACATAAACAACTGTTTTGTCTACGAAACGCCGCTCACCTGAAATAAAACTGTTCAGACTTGTCGCTGTGCAGTTCTTGTGTCTATTAGACAATATTATCTATGAGACGTTTTGTTTTAAGTGTGCGCATCTTCATGGTTTTTGTAAAGCAATAGTCTGTCTTAAAACTGTTTTGACTCAAGTCTGCGGTCAGCCTAAGCCACAGCACAAAGACAATGCATCGTTTTGTCACCGTATCGATTCAGTAATCGATTTACGAACCGTTCGGTATCCTATTACACAATCGATTGGAAGCCTTTCTCTGCGTCAAACGATACTGGTTGTTCGGATGACTGAGTTAACTACCAGTAGTTTTATGAAACCAGAAGGAAAATTAATCTGTTTAATTATTTAATTTATTTTTAACTATTGTATAATTGACACCCCCGCAGGCAATGCACAAAATATATTGCCAGTATTGCCTGCGTTCAATTGTACGTAAATAGTTTATCATCATTTATCGCAAACATTTTTGTTTAATGATGTTATGGTTTTTTGTATACATAGCATACAGAGTCAACAGAGTGTCATATTCACTTTGGCAAAAAATCACTTAAAGATAAAAAAAAAAAACAACGAAGATATAAATTATTTAGTATTTTTATATGACGCGTCACATGTTATCCTTTGGTAACATGGCGCGATGCCTATTGGCACGTAAAACCGTTGGTATCGGCTGTCATTCGTAGATCTTTGACAGTCGTTACTATTAGACAGAAGCTATAAAAGTCTGACAACCAGTCTTACCATTTTTTTTAACGTGGTAAAGTCATCAAATGAGCCGTCCCATCCCAGGCAGGGCGGGAGGCACTTTCAGACTTCTACTGACTAAAATCCAGTCTTACCATGGGGTATTGTATTACCCAGTTACTGGGTTGTGGAGGTCCGAGAGGCACTCGCTCCATGTAAAATACTGATATTCAGCTGCATCTAGTTCGACTGGAAGCCGACCCCAATGTATTTGGGAAAAAGCTAGGCTGATGATGTCATGTTATCCTTTAAGTACAGCAGTGATATTTGAATATGAGGTCATATATCTATTTCTGGAGCACGCATTTTCCTTCTCCCAAACAAGTAAGAATCATCAAAAGAGTTTTAAAGTCGAAGGGAACAAAGCCTGATGGTTTAAGTGGGTGGTATGCGCTGGACCATCTCAATGAATCTTAGGCCGCTAGGATTATAATCACTCGGCATTTTAACGTCCGCTCATAAGCCCGCTATGGGCGAAGAAGCATTAACTTTTAATGAGATTATCACCAGTTAAAGCACGTTTGGAATGAGCGTGAAAGTGTTTAATTTTACGGTGTGCGTTCGGTTCGAGTCAAGGTTGTTGTAATGTAAACTGTGTATCTACAACTAGTATTGAGTTTGTGTGATGTCTATTACTATGACGACAGTCATATCGTGAAGGACTTCACATCATAATCCGAAGATAGGTAAACACGTTGTGGAGTAAAGTAAAACGTATCGTGGTTTACGACTTTCAACCCAAAAACTTGCCATGTAGGCGTATTATCGGGAAAAATGACGAAGCAAGCCAGTGATGGAAAGATAAATGTTTGGACCAGTACATTCTCTAATATTTGTTCTACATTGTACCTCGAAAAGACCTGTTTCGTGGTTGTATCTGATCATGATGCACGAGGTAGATTTCCAAAACACCTGTCACAACGGTACAATACAAATACAATCTTAAACCGAGAGTAGTTCCACTGTGGGAAAAAGACAGCTAAAGTCGTCTAGCGCCATCTCATTCGCACAGTGGCATAGCAAGTATCAAAATCAAAAAGCAATCAAACTCACCTTCAGACTTAGACAAACAAATGTAATGTGTAGGCTTCTTCCCGAACAGTCCATTCTGTCGCAGTAGTCCTGCATCAGCGTCCTCATCATAGGTTCTGCTGACTGGCCAGTAGCCCAAGGGACACTTGGCAGCGCTCTCCACAATCTGCAGGGACAGCAGGGGCCGCTCGTCCGGCAAAGCACCGCCGAGAGCGCTCAGGACTTTGGACATCTTGCGCTATGTCATCACTCAGTCTTCTTAGCAGGATTGATGTTATAATAGTTAGTCAACTGAAACAATATTAATTCAAATAAGTAAATTGCAATTTTGAATAGACAAGCCATTGAAACAATAGTACATTTGACTGAAAAGTGTAATTAGTTCGTCGGCCGTCAGTTACATTACCTTGCGGCTATTGGCGGCCTGCCGGTGCCGCTAAGTGCGTTAAGAGCCTAAGATACTACATCCATAGATGGTTAAGGGCCTAATTAAACGAAGCATAGGTAACGTTATATTTAATGGGGTATTTGACTGAAAAAATCCAATAAATCCGGCAGTTAGATTTATCAAAAAATATTAGACAAGAATTTATTCTTTTGACGAAAATACGACGCTTTTAAAACTGACAGTACGTCACAAACAAGTACAATTTTTACTTGCTTCTGACGTCACGCGCCCCCCGCCCGAATTTTAATGCGTTATCTTTGTAATTGTAAATACACATTGTTACAACAAAAGAAAAAAATACGTATCCGTTATCTTCGAAAACTGATGGACTATTGAAGATATTAAAATACATGCCTATTGAATATTTTAGGTCCTAAAATTATTTACCTCTTAGTAACTAGTTCTCATCAGAAGGAAAAAAATTTAAGACAAACTGAAGTCGATAACCCCAATGGCCTTGTTTTAAAATCATGTGGTATTTTCGAGGGAAATTCCGTAAGAGTTTATTAGTCATTTTATAAAGATTCACGATTAAACTACAACTCAAGCAGACGCATATCGTTATTAGCCTATAATGTTCCACTACAGGAACACAGGCCTCCTCTCCGTGAGGGGAAGCGGGCCGTAATTCGCCATGCGGGATGGTAGACGTCAATGGTCTTAGCTCTTTTTTATTTTTTAAATAATATTCCACAACTATCACACAACGCCATCTAGTCCCAAGCTAAGCAGAGCTTGTGTTATGGGTACTAGACAACTGATAAACATACTTATAAATGTTTCTAAATTCATACATTTATAGATAAGTTACACCCAGACACAGAACAAATGATCGTGCTCATCACACAAACATTTGTCCTGGGTGGGAATCGAACCCACGACCCCCGGCATAGCAGTCAGGGTCACTAACCACTAGACCAACAGACATTGAGACCCACGAGTCTATGACGTATTTAGATTTCGTCGTCCGCTTTTAAACTTGAATTCAGTGGAGATGAAGCTTGTGACTTCTGATTTTTGTCATATTTTTTTAATTACTACATCCACATTCCTTATTATGTGCAACTCAATTAAATTTAAAAAACAAAACAATATAATCTGGGATTTTCTTTGTCAGCTCTAAATCAAAATAATCTAAGCTCCCCAGATTCAAGGGGTTGAATGCAATCCTGGCTACACCCCCTCTCTCTACACTCATCTTAGATTATTTTTGATCGCAACTAGGCTAGCCGTCTGGCTAGACGTTTAAGGACACAAAAGGGATCGCAGACAAGGTGGATCTAACTGACGAGGGTCACAGACCTTCACTTGAACCTATCTAAACGAGGTCTGTGCCCTATCTTAGGTCGTAATGTGCCAGACAGACGTTAAACTAGACTTGAGTATTGATGCGATGAAAACTGATTTATTTAACCATCTACAGGTACTTTTAAATAGTTGAGTTGTGAGTTAGAAAGTTGAGGCGATTATGATCTTCAATCTCTTAGGGGTGACTTAGACTAATGTCAACTTTACTAACGCCCATCATGCCAATAACCAGAAAAAGAATTCGCTATGGAGCGCAGATAATATTATGGACACACGAGTGATACTTTATGGGTTTCGTTTTCCATTTGAACGTCCGAAACCCTAAAAAGCTCAAATCTCAATACAAACGTACATGACTCTATCTAAGAATAATTTGCCAATTAGGGTAGTTATTGAATTATTATGAAGTCTGTAAATAAGTTGAAGCTAGCCAGTTCAAATTTTTTTTTATTTACAATAGAGATTAATTGATACATTTCTTTTCACTTCAGTAGCTCAAACATGTAGGTTTTGCTGCCTGAAATCAGTGAGCAAAATGCGATTTTGCTCACTAGTGAGACAAAGTAGCTTTTTAATTTTTGTTTTAAAAAAAGCCGCGAATATCATATTCAGCCTTGAGTTAATCATACAATTCGAAACATTAACACTCTATCTCTTTCCCGCCAATAGAAAGAGAGAGAGACAAACACCAGCCCTTTCGAAGTTCCGATTTTGAATTTGGTCTCAAAGACAAACACGTTCGGAAAGGACCTTGCGTCATTTTGGGCCATCGCTCAACAGCGATGAAACCTATGCCAAATGAAAGCTTTGAGGATGTTAAGCATTTCTTATTATGGCAGCTAAGTCGAATTCGAGCGCCATCAAGTTGATTTCAAGCATCGAAAAAAATTTCCATTACCTAACCTAACCTGTGGCAATATTCTCCAAGGGATTTGAAACAGGTGTCATTCGAAGCGTGAGGTAGACACGATATACTTTTACTATGGCGACATTCTTCAAATATGTAAGGTTCACCTGGAATATCTGAAAATGTCATCATAACCAAACCTGTGGCAATATTCTCCAAAGGATTTGAAACAGGTGTCATTCGAATCGTGAGATAGACACGATATACTTTGACTATGGCGACATTCTTCAAATATGTAAGGTTTACCTGGAATATCTGAAAATGTCAACCTAACCTAACCTGTGGCAATATTCTCCAAGGGATTTGAAACAGGTGTCATTCGAAGCGTGTGCTAGACACGATATACTTTTACTAAGGCGACATTCTTCAGATGTGTAAGGTTTACCTGGAATATCTGAAATTGTCAACTTAACCTAACCTGTGGCAATATTCTCCAAGGGATTTGAAACATGTGTCATTCGAAGCGCGTGGTAGACACGATATACTTTTACTAAGGCGACATTCTTCAGATGTGTAAGGTTTACCTGGAATATCTGAAAATGTCAACCTAACCTAACCTGTGGCAATATTCTCCAAGGGATTTGAAAAAGGTGTCATTCGAAGCGTGCGGTAGACACGATATACTTTTACTATGGCGACATTCTTCAGATGTGTAAGGTTTACCTGGAATATCTGAAAATAACAACCTAACCTAACCTGTGGCACTATTCTCCAAGGGATTTGAAACATGTGTCATTCGAAGCGAGTGGTAGACACGATATACTTTTACTATGGCGACATTCTTCAGATGTGTAAGGTTTAGCTGGAATATCTGAAAATGTCAAGCTAACCTAACCTGTGGCAATATTCCCCAAGGGATTTGAAACAGGTGCCATTAGAAGTGTGTGGTAGACAGGTTAAGTTGACATTTTCAGATATTCCAGATAAACCTTACACATCTGAAGAATGTCGCCTTAGTAAAGGTATGTCGTGTCTACCACGCGCTTCGAATGACACATGTTTCAAATCCCTTTGAGAATAGTGCCACAGGTTAGGTTAGGTTGACGTTTTCAGATATTCCAGGTAAACCTTACACATCTGAAGAATGTCGCCTTAGTAAAAGTATATCGTGTCTACCACACGCTTCGAATGACACCTGTTTCGAATCCCTTGGAGAATATTGCCACAGGTTAGGTTAGGTTGACATTTTCAGATATTCCAGGTGAACCTTACATATTTGAAGAATGTCGCCAAAGTAAAAGTATATCGTGTCTACCTTACGCTTCGAATGACACCTGTTTCAAATCCCTTGGAGAATATTGCCACAGGTTAGGTTAGGTTGACATTTTCAGATATTCCAGGTAAACCTTACACATCTGAAGAATGTCGCCTTAGTAAAAGTATATCGTGTCTACCACACGCTTCGAATGACACCTGTTTCAAATCCCTTGGAAAATATTGCCACAGGTTAGGTTAGGTTGACATTTTCAGATATTCCAGGTAAACCTTACACATCTGAAGAATGTCGCCATAGCAAAAGTATATTGTGTCTACCACACGCTTCGAATGACACCTGTTTCAAATCCTTTGGAGAATATTGCCACAGGTTAGGTTAGGATGACATTTTCAGATATTCCAGGTGAACCTTACATATTTGAAGAATGTCGCCATAGTAAAAGTATATCGTGTCTACCTTACGCTTCGAATGACACCTGTTTCAAATCCCTTGGAGAATATTGCCACAGGTTAGGTTAGGTTGACATTTTCAGATATTCCAGGTAAACCTTACACATCTGAAGAATGTCGCCTTAGTAAAAGTATATCGTGTCTACCGCACGCTTCGAATGACACCTTTTTCAAATCCCTTGGAGAATATTGCCACAGGTTAGGTTAGGTTGACATTTTCAGATATTCCAGGTAAACCTTACACATATGAACAATGTCGCCATAGTAAAAGTATATCGTGTCTACCGCAAGCTTCGAATGACACCTTTTTCAAATCCCTTGGAGAATATTGCCACAGGTTAGGTTAGGTAATGGAATTTTTTTTCGATGCTTGAAATCACTTTGTTGGCGCTCGAATTCAACTTAGCTGCCATAATAAGAAATGCTTAACATCCTCAAAGCTTTCATTTGGCATGGGTTTCATCGCTGTTGAGCGATGGTGCAGCCTCCATACATTTTTGCCCGTGGTCCTTTGTACTAACCAAAGAAATGCAAAAAGATAATAATGTCTTCGAATGTATTTTATTGAATTTTTAACTTATTGCTGTATTTAAATGAAAATAAGCATTTACTGTAAATATTTATTTCTAGTTTCAATTTATGTTAATAAATCAAATCAAATCAAATCAAATCAAATCGTTTATTTCAAATAGGCCAATTACAGGCACTTATGAATTGTCAAAAGACATAAAATAAAACAAGTATAAAAATAGTTATGGTGCTACGGTCCCAGACACAAGACATAAAAACTGTGAAAGTACCGTAGATGCACGTTCCAAGAAGTAGATCTCTATGGAGAAGAACGTGCAAGAAACTCCATGGACACTCTTTTCAGATCGCCAGAATTATTACAGAACCTTTGTTACATCATTCATTTTGAGGTGGTACACTATGTGAGAACGATGTAGCAAGTTTTTAATTAAAGTGTCCATAGTAACAATTAAACAAAGACAATTCAAAAAACAAAGTGATCAATAATTATTAAAATAAACCGTGGCAGCTAAGAGATGACCAGTCCCAACTGACAGCGCCCGTTCACGAACATGACACATGCATCAGCACCATTCAGCTCAACCATTTTGGAGGGAGCTAAATGATCCGACACACGCGCCACCATCAGCGAGACATTTAAGTGAGCATGACAGACTCTCAGCCGCCAGGGTCATTCAAGTCAACAAGAGACGTAGGTACTCAATGAATGATAGCTCTGAAGTACATAGTACTCACACAATGTCGGCTATGAAACTATATAATACAAAGAAGATTGACTCTATACATTGCAAATACAGTTGTACAGTCTTCAGCAGCTCCAACAATGGTATTAAGACGTATACTTTCACTATCAATTTATTCATACATTCACTGCCTCATGGAGCAGGACCAGCATGGAGCCAAGCATTATCATCAGCGATATAGTCGCTCAGTTTGTAATATGCCTGCTTACACAGTGTGCGTTTAATGCATGTTTTGAATTTAGTTTCATTCAGTTCAAGAACGTTTTGTGGTAGCTTATTATAGCATTTTAAACAGTACCCCATGAAAGAAGAGTCTACTTTGGCGAGTCTGAAGCCCGGCTGAACTAATTGGTTCCTACTTCTAGTATGATAATTATGTCTGTCACCTCTTTTAGAGAAAAGATGCAGATTTTTTCTAACGTACATTATATTTTCATAGATATATTGACAAGGTACCGTCAGGATGTTAATTTCCTTAAACAGTTCTCTTAGAGAATCGCGCCTACGGAGATTATATATGGCTCGAATAGCTCTCTTTTGGAGAATAAAGATAGACTCGATGTCAGCCGCCCGTCCCCACAATAAAATGCCATACGACATTATACTGTGGAAGTAACTGAAATATACAATTCTCGCAGTATCAACGTCTGTGAATTGACGAATCTTCCAAACAGCATATGCTGCTGAACTTAATCGCCCCGCAAGAGATGTAATATGAGGGCCCCATTGTAGCCTTGAATCAAGTGTTATACCCAAGAAAACCGTTTTATCGACGAATTCTAGTATCTCATCATCCAACACTATGTCATAATTACTATTTTTAACATTTGGTAAGGCAAACCTAATGCATTTAGTCTTGTTTCCATTTAATACTAAATTGTTTGCTGTGAACCAATTATGGATCTGACGCAGGGTATTATTGACGTCGTCTAGATTCTGGGCTCGCCTACTTATTTTAAAAATTAGGGAAGTGTCATCAGCAAATAACACCATCTTGTGTAGTTGATTTTTAAGTAAATAGGGTAGATCGTTAATATATACAAGAAAGAGGAAAGGACCCAATATTGAGCCTTGTGGAACTCCCATTTTAACTCTTAAACCCCGTGAATTTACACCATTTATCTGAACTTGTTGTTGTCTGTCACACAAATAAGATTTTACTAAACTAAGAGCAAGTTTACCTAATCCGTAATGTTTAAGTTTCAAAAGTAATGTGTCGTGATTAACGCAATCAAATGCTTTGGAGAGGTCACAGAATATTCCTATGGCGTCTTGTGCCTCTTCCCATGCAGTAAATATGTGCTTCAATAGGGTGACACCGGCGTCAGTTGTACAACGTCTCTTGGTGAAACCATACTGCTGATCGTGTAAGATTTTATAGGTGTTGAAGTGGTCAAGCATCTGATTTAGCATTACTTTCTCAAATATCTTGCTAAAGACTGGCAACACGGATACTGGTCTATAATTGTTAGTATCTTTGGAGTCCCCAGATTTAAAAAGAGGCACGACTTTACTGAACTTCATCAAATCAGGAAAAACTCCTTGATCCACACACAGATTAAAAATTAATGCCAAATATGGCGCTACAGTTTCCACAATGCCTGTACAAACTTTGATAGACAATCCCCATAAATCTTCGGTCACTTTAATTTTAATTTCCCGGAAAGCTTTAGTAACTGTCGTAGGGTTTATATGTTTAAACTTAAAATCAGCCGGGCTGCCAGAAACGTTCGCCTTTAATAAACCTATTGAAATATCAGGTGAGGAATTTAGAGCCTCCGTAGTCCTAACCGGTATATCAGTAAAGAATTTAACAAATTCTTCAGCTACTTCCAGATTTGAGCTTATAGGACCACAAGATGTCTGCAAAGCATAGTTAGTGTTGGGCTTTTTTTGCCTACCAGTCTCGTTATTTATAACTTTCCAAACCGTTTTTATTTTATTTTCTGACGATTTGATCTTGTTGCTAATATGCATGGCTTTAGCAGCTTTGCAAGTATTTTTAAAAATTTTTGAATAGGCACCAACATACTTATTAAAAGTTTCAGAGTTAATGATTGGCTTAAGGCCATACAGTTCAAATAGTCTTTCCCTACTTTTCCTAATACCCCTAGTCGCCCAGTCACTAAATACAAATTTGGGGTTAATGTTTTTTGTTTTCTTTTCAAAAGTTTTATTGAATTCAGTATGAACTATTGAAAAGAAATTAGCATAAAATTTATTAACATTCTTATCGTCCATACTCATTACACTTAGCCTGTTTTGTAGGCAATTATTAAAGTTATTTAATTTGGCAGCCGTTATTGGTCTAAATTTAATTTCAAGTTGTTGCTTAGTTGTAATACATCTAAAAGTTACCATTTGGCCGCTATGATCAGATGGCAGACAATTAACAATAGCCTTATCCAAATAATCACAATTACAAAAAACATTATCAATACAAGTAGCAGAAGATGGAGTTACTCTTGTTGGTTCTGCAAAAATATTAGTCAAATCAAATGATTTAAAAAGATTCAATAACCTACTGCTATTTGAATTTTCTTCTAAAATATTGATATTAAAATCGCCACAAATTATTACAGATTTATTCCTGACTACAAGCTTTGCCAGAACATCTTCCATTATAGATTCAAATAGTGAAAAATTTTGATAGTTCGGGGGTCTGTATACACACACTATTACATGCTTATCTAGCTCAACACAAGACAGTTCGATGCAATGTTCAACCGAGAGACCTACTATGTCATTTCGTTGATGAAATTTTAAAGAATTTTTAACTAATATTAGGGAACCTCCACGCAGCAAATTTTTACGATTAAAACAACTCCCCACAGTGTAGTTTTCATAATTAAGTATCATTTGGTAGTCCTTTAACCAGTGTTCGGTAAAGCAGATAGTATCATACATGGTTTTTTCTAAAAACATTTCTATTTCTAATAATTTGGAAGAGATTCCTTGAATGTTCTGATGGAACAATTTCAAGGTATTCTGCTGAGGCCCTTTTTTAAAGCTAGTTTGGTTGCAAGAAGATACATTATTGCTAGTAGATGTTATATGGCTAATGGAATCTTCTGTTGTCCTACTGACTAGTTTAAATGACTATTATCCAGAGTGAACCCCATGCCATCACCAGGCAAAAATAACCTACCACTAGTAGTCTCACCTTGCGATTGAGAATCCTCCATAGTGACACATGGATCCTCCTTCGTACTATTAATACTACAACTTAAGCTACAACTAACACTACAAATACTACTACTATAAATATGTACACAAGACGAAGACATATTACTTATGTCCGAGTAAATATGAAAACTTAATAGACTAGCTATTATATGTCTATATCTAATAGGCAGATAAACCGAATTCTGGGTCGACCTAAGCTTATCAACAAAAGTGTTGATGTCTAAACATAAAAGCTTGTCGCTATAGTGACTTGCCAAGAAATGTACATGCTTATTCAGCATGTGTATGTACCTATTTTTTCTATCACTCAATTTTTCAAAATATGGAAAGGCACACAAAATAATTTTATTACAATCCAATTTCAACAACTCTGATATACAGTCAGTGATGTCTTGTTTACAAATCTTGGAACTATTACCAATAAATATAGTAATGGTAGTATTGGGAGAATATACATTTTTAGAGACTGATGCCATTATCTGTTTGTAATTTGAACCGGGCATACAATAATTTTGAGTACAATAAGTCATTTTATTACTAATTAAACTACCTAGTCCTTTACCTATACTATCAGAAAACATAACTGACTGACACTCACCACTTTTACAAGAAATAAAACTATCACTATTAATCACAGGCTGTATGTTAATGTTTTGTACAATGTCAGGTATTACTTCCTGGCTGTTGATACAGTCCTGAGCCCTAACAGTTTGGGACGGGTCCTCCATTGCCTCAAGCTGAGGGGAAACTGGACTGGGTTCCCTCTGACAGGAACACCGAGTGTTGCTGAGAGTCAGCAAGTCCACTTTGTCCACCAACTCATTAGTAGCAAGAATATGCTCTTTAATTTGACTTTTAGAGCTATTATATTTATTGGTTAAAGATTTCAGTGAGTGATTCAATACCTGTATTTCAGACTGTAAACGCTGAGTATCTATTTCATAAATATTTATACTATCTTCCAATTTTATCTGATAGTTACTTAACTTATTAACAAGAGAAACACGCTCCTTCCTTAATTGAATATTTTTAGTGAAGTTATTTTGTTGTTTCTTGTATTTTTTGCATTTTTTAATTATTTTATTTAGTCTTGCATATTTCTTAATTTTATTGTGACTAATTTTGTGACAGTAGTTATGTTTCAGTAAAGAGTCCTCTGTAAGGTCTATTGTGACAATGGGGTGAGGATTACAAGATGTGTTTAATAATTCATTGTACAAATGGTTTGTTTCCTTAATCTGAATGCGTTCCTTTTCCGCTTCCAATGATGAAATTTGAATATTAGCATGAATTAATTCATCCTCTAGATCCCTAACTTTGCACAATGCCTCCTCATATAAATGGCTACACGAGTTGAATCCATCTGTGACTTCCCTCAGACGATCCCGTTCATCAACAACAGATAAGTATTGGTGATGAAGGTCAACTAGCTCCCGTTTTAAGCTTGAGTTCTTGCTATTAATGTTATTTACTTCCTCCTCACTCTCTTCTATCTCCTTAAGAAGTTGTTGATATTGGAGTTTTGAGTCTTTGAGTTCTTGGAGGGCCGTTCTCAACTTTAGCTCCAAATCCTGAGCAGTAGCCTTACGGGTCATCACAGGCATGGTTTCAAGACAAAATAACTGAAAATTATAAAAAGAAAAAGTGAGTAAGTACTAGAATAAACTAATAAAGAAAAGTTAAAGGTAATGGGAGAAAGAGAATAAAAAAAATAAAAAAAGGACAAAATTAGTAATGAACAGGGGAAAGTTAGCTTTATATGCTCTAAATAAATGAGGTAAGTAGACTGCTTGTTAAGTTAGAGTGCAAAAGTTTGATATTCACTAATATTTAAACTAATTTTACTGGACATGGGTTTTACTTTTTTTTCTATGTGGGTAGGAGGGCTGCCTACTATAGTAAAATAAAATAAAAAGACTATTGAAATATCACTACTAATAAACAACAAGAATGCAAAAACCTTCGTTAAATAAATTACTTAATAATGTGAAGATCAAATGGGAAACGGAATCTTCTAAGAGACCTTCACTAAGTTTTACTTTGAATCATTCCTTTTTCATCAAAGCAAAAAGAAAATCAGTTTTAAATCATAAAATATACTAGAATATTGGCCTGTTCCAATCACAGAGTTGTTGTTTTAGATTAAGATAAAATTAATGCAAACAAATACTTCCCCGTATATCCTTTGACAGAACGTCAGCTGTTGATTTTAGGTTACCGGTAACAGTATATTTCCGAGAACTGTGTGAATTAACCGGATAACAATTCTGCAGCGTATTTACACATTAATAATCAGTTTGCATTTATAATTACACCATAAAATTACGTATTTCCTAATTAAATTAAATATTAAATTACGGAGCAAAATTTTGACAAGTTACTAGGGCAGTGTTGCCAGCAAAAAAAAAAATAAATATTTTGAATAATAAAATATTATGGATGCTATTTCCGAACACGCCTTAATTTAAAAATAAAAGAGTGGGAATAAAATTTCATGGCTGGCGTAAAGAGTTGAATAAGTTAACCGTATAGTTCGGTAGCGCCCCCGAAAGGGGCGCGACAAGTAAACCTACGCTGGCTCAATAGTGGGTCCAAAAGGGGCAGACGTTGTAGTCATACGACATCCTCATTATAAATAAAAAAAATATAATATTCTCTGCGTAAAATCCTATGAGTGCGCATTAATTAAGAATGTTAAATAAAAATCTGATTTATTCACGAAATTAAAACTTCTACATTTAGCGCCTATTTTCATAATTTACCGTAACAAAATCCAAAAGTGTAAATACGATCTTCGCCATTTTGATGGCAGTGCTGGGTGGGGCTAAAAATCATAAAAAACGTGGTTTTCGGACATCCAACGGATCATTATAGGAGGAATGAATAACTCGTCATTTAGTATTGTAACGAATTCATACGTATTTCAACATAAATTAGCAGTGGTAATGAAAAATTTGATATCTGAACTCGAACTTTCGCGCCACTTTTGTTTGTTTACATTTTTATGTAAACAAACAAAAGTGGTGCTTTATGAACTCTGTTATTGTTATCTAGTGTTTTCCTATCATAATAACTCTAATAAAGCGTGTCTAAACATAGGAAATTCAACCAGTGAAAATCTTCTACCCACATTTTGATTTATTTTCTCGGCCACTTGCCAAAATTTTTAAAATGTCATTCCTGTCAGTGAAAAAGGGGTTGCCAACTTCAAATCAGTGTTACCACATTAAAATCTAAATTACCCTAGAAATTATGGATCATGTTACAGAAAACCACACTGGAGTAATTGACCAAGCTCCAGTGTTGGTGAATACTACTGGTAACAACAGTAATAAGAAATTGGTGCAGCAAGCTTTTCATCCGAGCTTATTCTTGTCAAGACCAAGATCCTCATCAGTAGGTGGCACAACTCAGGTAGCTCCGCCTAGAGATGAGTTCGATAACACTAAGCTTGATAATCAACCTTGTGAACGCAGAGAACCTGGCCCTCCAACATGGCAAAGAGTACCAATAAATAGTTACCCCAAAAAGCGCAAGATATCATCCAGTCCACCCCCAAACGCTGTCCAAACAACCAACAGGTACAGTGAATTACCAATCGACCTAACTGAAAATGAACCTAATCTAGAAGTGAAAAAACCCACGAAGCCTCCACCCATAATATTATATGGAATAGAAGACCTGAACAAACTGACGGAATTGTTGGGCACAGTGGCTGAAAAAGATCAATTTACATATAAATGTGTCAACAGAAGCCAACTTCGAGTAAACAGCACAGATGTTGTGGTCTACAAGAAGCTGATAGCCCTTGTTCGTGAAAATGGACTCATAGGCCATACTTTCAACACAAAGGACGCGAGACCCTATAGAGTGGTAATCCGAAACCTACATCCATCCACGCCAATATCCATAATAAAAGAGGAAATAGAGGCAACGGGGAACACGGTTGTTGGAGAAATTATCAACGCCAAATTCGGCCCCGAGAAAAAACCTACTTCAACTTTTTTCGTTAATGTGGCTGCAGGACCAAATAACAAAGCGGTAAAAGATCTTCGCTATATCTATCACCAGTCAGTCATCGTTGAGGATCCAAGAAAGAAGAAATCGATTGTACAATGTCAGAGGTGCCAACAATATGGGCACTCAAAGAACTATTGTATGCGCCCCTACCGCTGCGTTAAATGTGGGCAGGCGCACAAGACATCTGAATGCCAGAAGCATGATCGCGAAACTCCTGCTCTGTGTGCATTATGCAGTGGCCCGCACCCCGCTAATTACAAAGGCTGTGTGGTATATAAAGAAATTTTTGCCCGAAGAACAAAGACGACCGAATTCACCACCGCACCGTCTCAGATAGTTAACACAAACCACAAAACGCTTGATGCACATAATATGACACATAATAAGCAGATACCATCTATTACCAAGCCTAAAGAAATGATAAAAACTTACTCAGAAACTGTAAAGACACATAACAGACAGGTTCAAGTAGAAGATACTAATGAAACGAGAAAAACAATTAATACTACAATTGAGCAAATGCTACTGAAACAATCAGAAAAATTTGAACTTATCATACAACAAATGAGTACCTTAATGGGCCTCATAGCTAAGCTCGTTGATAAGCTAACATAAATGGCGTCAACTCTTAGAATAGCAACGTGGAACATAAATGGTTTAGCACCCAATAAATATGCAATTGAATTACTGATGATAGAGCACAAACTTGATATAGTCCTTGTATCAGAGGCACACTGCACATCCTCTAGCTCTATCAAGTTTCAAGAGTTCCAGACATACCTTACAAACCATCCTGATGGTACTGGCCATGCAGGTACTGCTATAATTATTAGGAAAACTATAAAACATCACCTTATGCCAGAATATAAATACAACCACTTGCAAGCAACAACCATTGCAGTTGAAGACCACTGTGGATGCTTGATGGTGTCTGCGGTTTATTGCCCCCCAAAACATAAAATTACGGAACCTATGTTTAATCACTACTTTCAGACACTTGGTAGTCGCTTTGTGGCTGGAGGTGATTGGAACGCCAAGCATACGTCATGGGGTTCTAGGCTTACCAGCACTAGAGGAAGACAACTAAAATTGAGCGCAGAAACTAATAACCTCCACTGGGCTTCTTCTGCCGAGCCTACATACTGGCCGACTGATAGAAATAAAACTCCAGACCTCCTAGACTTTTTTATGATCAGAGGCCTAGGTAGACACTATATAAAAGCAGAAAGCTGTTTGGATAGCTCATCAGACCATACTCCGGTCTTGTTGACAGTGAGCACTATGTTAATAGATCGTAAGAAGACTGAGACACTGTACAACAGTCATACGGACTGGACCTCATTCAGAGAGCTTATAGACAGTAAATTAGAACTCAAAGTAGCTCTAAAATCCGCAGATGACATTGAAGATCAGGTAAAGATATTTACATCTCTAATACAAGAAGCCTGCTGGAAGTGCACTCCTGCTCTGAAATCGAAGAGTAAAGTTCTCAACGTCCCGCTACAAATAAAGAATGCCGTACTAGACAAGAGGAAACTTCGACGCATCTGGCACCAAAGTAGACATCCACATGATAAAGCACAATTCGACAAAGCATCAACGAATCTTAGAGATATGATCAAAGACTGGCACAATGACACTCTCAAAACAAAGCTAGAAACGCTCACAGCTACTGCTTCCACTGGCTACTCGCTATGGAAATTTACCAAGAATTACGACAGACCAATACAGGCAAAGCCACCTATTCGAGTAGGCAATGGCTGGGCTAAAACGGATCAAGAAAAGGCTAACGCTTTTGCTAGTCATCTATCAAAAGTCTTTACCCCGAATGATGCGCAGGACAACTCTCACGAGGCTTTAGTGACTGAGACTCTTAATCAAGCTATGCAGCTATCACTACCTCCGAAACCAGTCACGGTAAGAGAAGTGTGGAAGACCATAAGGGAACTCAAGGATAAGAAAGCTCCGGGCTTTGACCTGATAACTAAAGAGATTTTGATCCAACTACCTAGGAAGGCAATAGTGCTCCTAACTACTATATTTAACGCAATTCTGCGAGTGCAATATTTTCCCCAGCTATGGAAGGTGTCGCAAATAATAATGGTACATAAAGTAGGCAAATCGCCAAATGATTCTACATCTTACAGACCCATCAGTTTGCTACCAATTACATCTAAAGTCTTTGAGAAGCTCCTGTTGCGCAGAATCCTGCCGATACTGGAGGAAAATCAAATAATACCCCACCACCAGTTCGGGTTTCGCCAGCAGCACTCTACGGTGGAACAGGTGCACAGAGTTTATAACAAGATAAGACACACACTCGAACACAAGGAATACTGCTCTTCGGCTTTCCTAGATATCCAGCAGGCTTTTGACAGGGTCTGGCACAAGGGCCTACTTTTCAAAATTAAGTTATACCTCCCTCACTCATATTATTGCTTACTAAAATCCTATTTGGCAGACAGGTTATTCCAAGTAAAGGAAGGTGAGGAAACTTCAAAGTTTTATAACATATTGGCTGGAGTCCCGCAGGGATCTGTGCTGGGACCTCTCCTTTACACCCTATTCACAGCGGATCTCCCGCAAGTAGACGGTATCACCACCGCTACGTTTGCTGATGATACAGCCATACTAGCCAGCAGTACTGACCCAATACGTGCCTCAGAAATGCTCCAGAATGGACTAAATGAAATCACTAAGTGGCTGCAAAAGTGGAAGATCAAAGCTAGCTCGTCAAAATCGGTACAAGTAACCTTTACCTTGAGAAAAGGAAACTGCCCCCCAATAACATTAGATAACACCATATTACCTCACTCTGACTGCGTTCGGTACTTAGGATTGCACCTAGATCGAAGACTGACATGGAAGCACCATATCAAAGCCAAAAGAGAAGAACTAAATATACGATACAGAAACCTCCACTGGCTGCTTGGGCGCAACAGCAAACTCTCCATAGACAACAAACTTCTAATCTATAAGACAGTATTGAAGCCTGTGTGGATGTACGGCATACAGTTGTGGGGAAGTGCCAGTAACTCGAACATAAGTATCCTGCAAAGAATGCAGAATATAATTCTCCGCACTATAAGCAACTCACCTTGGTTCATCACTAATGATGAAATACATGCTAACCTCAAAATGTCTACTGTGAAGGATGAAATCAAAAGCACTATGCAAACCTACCAGCAACGGCTGCAAAATCACCCCAACCCTCTAGCTTCACAACTAAAACGGCGAAGCTATACAAAAAGACTAAAAAGGAAAGATGTAATCAGTAGTGATTGAATCTGATAAACATAAGGAGTAGATGGTCTCACTGGAGGTCACACTCGCCGTGACAAGCTCCTACATTAAATCTGCTTAAAGTGGCACTGATTGCAGATAAAAAAACTACAAAAAAAAAAAAAAAAAAAAAAACATTTTTATTTTGCACTTGGATCACACACGCGAGCTTTAACTCCATAATAATAAAGATAAATATCATGCCAAATATTATAAATAACGTAAAAAAGACCAGATCTTGGCGTAATTCTCTAATACAGGGCAAATAACACGTATTTTTCATTACCACTACTCAATTTGTATTCGTAATCGACAACCATGTTATTTTTTTTAAATCGTAATGATGTGTGAAAGCGAGTATTCTAATCGATTCCATACTTGATTTTTTTGTCAACTCGAGTGAAAAAAATAAGGAAATTAGGAAATCGATTAATAAAAATTAAAATAAATTTGTTTTATGCTTAGAATACAATTATTATCTATTATAATATAGTTTAAAGCTTTTATAATAATATTACGTACATTGTCATTCCCAAAAAACAATAATAGACAAAGGAACAATGTCAGATAATAAATGTTTGAATGCGCGGCAATTTTTTTATTTAAAAATTTTGAATTAGGAATGCACTCGCTGTGGTACTCGATAATCAAAATATTATGTAATAACTTTTAATTTATTAGCTAATTTTTATTGTACATTTTATTTTGTACAATCATATAATTTTTATGTTGAATGAATATAGAATGCCTTGGATTCTGTTAGGCTTATTATAAATGAGTTTGTTTCCTACCAATTAAAAGTTTTTTTTTTATCGTGGTAAAATCATCAAATGAGTCCTTCCACCCCGGGCAGGGCGGGAGGGACTGTCAGACTTTTACTGACTAAAATCCACGGTGTCCTTCAATAGCCCTTTATGTTCCGGGGTCATGAAATAACTCCCGCGACCCCGGTAGGCTTTGGCCCTCTAAGTTCTCATTATGCTGACGCTCTTTGAGGCGCACGTGGAACACGACGCGCTGTCGACCCGGGCATGGTCCATGGTCGGACAGCGAGTTGCCCTTTACTCGCTGTCCGCATGCCCGTGCCTACGGTGGCCGGAGATTGTCTGCCGACTTCCGACGCTGCGGGCGCCTACCACTATGGTTGGGGCGGAGAGGGAGGACGCTGTCCTCTCCCTCTCGCGGCTCCAAACAAAAGATAGCCAAATTAATTATTTTATTGTACAAATTTGTTTCGTGAGATTGGTTTGGTCATGTAAGTATTACACGTCAGAAATCGAGCTTTTGAAATAAAAAAAGAAAATGCTAGGTATTAAATTTTTTTACGCTATTCGATGTCGCTGAGGATCAAATTCGGTGAAGTAATGATAACTTGGTAAAATATGAACTAATATACAAACAATAATTTAGTCATTGTACAGCAGAATAAAATCAAAATTCGCGCAAACTCACTTAAAGTTCGAATTTCAAAAAAATCGTCAATGTATTTACACCACGAAGTGATAATAAAAATTTGAAATAAGAACACTATGTTGTGAACATGTAGCGAAACATTATTTAATGGAAAAAAATCCTTATACCTCAAGTTTGTCGCATGTTTCTACTTCACAGAATATTGATAGTTTGATTGCTGAATTTATATTTCAAAAATTTAATTTTTATGATGTTATTTAATTTTTATCAAATCGGCCTCGAGACTTCCTTAAGGATTTTTCGCTATTCCTCATAATTTAAAATTTAGCCAAACACGCCCCGTTGGAAATTCTAATTGTTTGTTACTGCAAGGAATCATTTAGAAGTACATACTCCCATCTCTCAGCATTAGATCCGAACCCGGTGTTTGTCTTTTCACGTTTTTTAGATCCGTTTTAAAAAGATAAATTGAAATTAATTAACGAAAACACAAAATGGGTATAAGTAAAACCATATGATTGTATTTAAGTTTAGAAGACACTTAAGTATGTTTAGCCTTCAATGAAACACCGATAAATAAATTATTGCGTAAACGAAATAATACTTGAAAATTTGAAATATTATTAAATGATTCAGATTTAGATTCATAGACGTATTGCATGGACTGAGCTTTCTATAGTCAAAAAGCAGATAAATCAGTCCATGCTCCATGTCTTGTTTTACTTTTTTTTTCATGTTCGATTATGTTGCGAGTATCGATTAGGCTGAATGAAGGTTTTTAATCGTTTTGTGAATATTGGGTTTACGGTCAGCACTAAAAAGAGTCATGTTGCAACATAGTTTTTGCAAATTTTTATCCAGACTTTGACCGTTATTATTTATGAAATTATGTATGAACACTGGCAAATCTAGTAATGTATATAGTAAGTTATTTTATTTATTTCACTGTTTAACCATTATTATCATGTGATAAGCTTCTTTATGTACATATTTTTCAGCATATCTAAATTACCTAGTTTTTGGAACGATGTAGCATTTTGTATGTTACACACATTTTACAACAGAATGAGGCAGTTTTATTGACCTCAACATGTTCTTAGAGATATTGTTCACAAACTTATCGCATGAAATAGCTGTAGTAACATATTTTTGATCAAAAATTGGATGCTGAAAGTTGACAAAAAATATTGTGTAATAGCTCAAATTTCGAATCACCTGGTCGACTCAGCTGATGTGTCATGTGTCAAAATATTGTCGTGCAGAGTGGTTAAAAAAAAAAAATGCCTAAAACTAGCGACGAGAATAGTACTTATTTTAACATAACCATTTAAAACAACAAATTATTAATGCAGAATTAAATTTCCTAACTCTAACTAAATATCTGAAACCATACCATGTCTTCAATGAATGGAGACTTAACAAAGGGCGCAAGCAGTTTTTCGGAGACGGTGTTGCTATCTTATTTTTTAGATTTATCACAGACGAGACGATTATCTACAGTGCGGAGTATTTACTTATTGTTGAAAGCTACTTAAAAAAAAAGTTATTTTAATCTATTCCTATTTATTATTTTATCTCCTAAAGTGTTCTCGCTGCTGAAGTGAAAAGTTATGTGTGTTACACGAGAGCAAAGTTTTTTGCATCTCGTGCCTTTGAATCTCTCGCTACACTCAGGATTCAACTTTAGAATCACTCGCTACGCTCGTGATTCAATCCTTGAATCCTTCGCTTGCTCAAGATTCAAAATCAGCACTCGCAGCAAAAAACGACTTTGCTCTCTTGTTGCACAAATAACTATTATACATTAATCTCCATTGCAATCCCTAAACAACATTTCAAATAAAAATTTTAGCCATTACAACACCTAGCTCTAGCGATTATGAAAATTTGCACGAAGAAGCCATGATATTGTGTAGACTAGAATTGCGAACAATAATCCGATTATTGTAATACATAAATCCTCTTTGGAATGGGCGATCTTATTGCCACTTATCGGTTTATATTTATGTATTAGGCGCGAGCTGCATTGTGCCCTATATTGTTACGTATTTTCTAGCTGGACTCACAATTGGTTGACTAACGTCATTAAAAATTTCACCAAATTATAAATGTGGAAGAATGGATGAATGTTTCTATCTTTTTCACGCAAAAAACTACAGAACAGATTCGGATGAAAGGTACGCAGATATTTTAAACTAAATTAACACGTAGGATCTAGCTTTTATCCCGATTTCATCTTGCAGTGGGATAATTTTTGACTTAGTTTATTATAATTCTGAGGGTTTAAATCCACTTAGAAATATTCTCAATAATAAATTCCGTGATTGATTATAATCGATGAATAGGTAATCAATGACGTCGCAAAGTGAATCATTAGCAATGTTGCTTAAAGCGGCCGCTTTAGACCCTCTAATTCTGAATACTAGAATGTACTGAATATACTAGAAACTACACAAAGCTTATCAGCATAATATATTTAATCATTTTATAGCTTTATCATTATCTTTGTGTTCGTTGCTGATAATTCTATCACTTATTTATTAGAACGTGTTTAATAAAATGTTTGATGTAGAGCATTATCTAATTTAAACAACGTGTTTTGATGCGTTACAATCGAATCTATACAAATATTATAAAGCTGAATAGTTTGTTTGGTTAAGCTCGCTAATCTCAGGAGCTATAATAGTTTGCATAGTAAAACTGTAAAATATATAACGTATAACGTTAATAGCGCAAAACCTCTCGTGTGGTAACTCAGCCCATGTTACTGAACAATGTTTGTTCTAAACTTTTGGAAAAAACGAAAAACATACTGATGGGCTCGACCAATTTCTCATTTTGTATGAAAAATCTTTTATTTTTATTATTTTTTCCAAAAGTTTTAAAACAAACATTGATCAGTAACATGGGCTGAGTTACTCCACGAGAGGTATTGCGCTATTAACGTTACACGTTGTATTTTTTGTTGAATAGTATATTTTTCTAGGAAAGCTATAGGCTATTATAACATCACGATACGACCAATATGAGCAGCGAGTGAAATCGCAGGGAACAGCATAGTTCGTAATATTAAAGTTAGATCCAAGGATCAAAACAAGCCCTGGAATCCTAAATAATCCCAAGCCAATAATCCTCCGGATCAACGGAGCGTTGTGTCCCACGCGCGCCTCAAACAGCGTCAGCCTAATGACGGGGCCCCCCTCTCAGAGGGCCAAAGCCTGCCGGGGTCGCGGGATAATTCTCTTACCGTGACCCCGGAACATAAAGGGGTATTGAAGGACACCGTGGATTTTAGTTAGTACGAGTCTGACAGTTGGGGTGGGAGGACTCATTTGATGATTTTACAACGCTAAAAAAAAAAAGCCAGTCCATCCTCAATAACGCTATGAAATCCGACTCAATACAACATAATGAGCACGTGGCATACCTAATGAAGCTTGATCTTTTACATAACCAGACATAACAGGTACGAGTAACAAATTGGCAAGCACTACGATGATACAAGGTCGCCATTATACCTAAAGTGATTTGCGAACAAAAAGCTATGTAATCTCAGGTCTTAGCTAGGGCTATCAAGAGATGAACAGTCAAGGTGTGCGTCCACAGGTCGGCATCGCACGTATCGGACGTAGCGTACGTAACGGATTTTAGTTTGCCTTGTATGAAAACTCATACAACTGCGTCCACTGATGCGCATCGTACGGACGGCTCATCGGCAATGCCTTAATGCGATGCGTACCGATGACGTCATACGGAATGCCGATCAGCGGAAGCGATGAAGGTGGCATCGGCAATCCGATTGCTGATACTCGCGTCGGCAATCCTATCGCTGCCGACACAGAAATCCTTTTTGATGCGATGCGCCCGATAAGTACGATGCGGACCTGTGGACGCTTACCATTATACGGATAAAAACAAAATGTCTATTAGGGGCATTGACTCGGGCATGCGGACAGCTAGTAACTCGCCGTCCGATTATGGACCATGCTCGTGTCGACGGCGTGTCATGTTCCACGCGCGCCTCAAAGAACGGTCAGCAATCTAACCGAAGAGAGGGCAAAAGCCTGCTAGGGTCGCGGGACTGTCTCAGCAGATACCCGTGACTCTGGAACGTAAAGGACTGTTGAAGGATCACCGTGGATTTTAGTCAGTACAACTCTTTCAGTCCCTCTCGAATCGCCCTGGGCTGGAGAACTAATTTGATGATTTTACCACGTAAAAAACAGAACCACGGCTATCAAGAGGCGAACAGTTATGTGGATAAAAAGTCCACTAAGGGCATTGACTAGGAGTAATAGACTGGACAAGCAATCTCCAAGATTGCTGTAATTACCGCGCTTGAGAGATTTTGTGGAAGTAATGATGTAGGTGAATCCAATCTCTGCTACACCTCCTATATTTTTTATCCTGCGTTGATCCTAGTTTGGAGAAGTGTATAGAATACATTCAATATTTCTATGGATTGCAACCATGGATTAAGAAAAAACCCCGAAATGTTCGCTAGCGCAATTTACAGCTCTGGCATTAGAAGCCTCCCATTTTCATCATCATCATCAGCCGGAGGACGTCCACTGCTGAACATAGCTAGGCCTCCCCCTTAGACCGCCACACATTTTGAATCAGTCGAAAGTCAATCAGAACTCCTTGTGGTAAATTCCGGATTTGAAGAGAGAGAAAATCGGGAGTTAGAGATCATTCTGGCCGAAAAGGCAAGAAAATTGAAAACATGACTAGCAAATATCAATCAGAAGTCCAAATAAGACACCAAGTTAACTTTACTAGTCTCCCATCGTGAAAAGAACACGTCCAAAACAAGTTTTAATAAAATTATAGGTTTGTGTTTCTGCTCGATAACCTGCATGCGTAGCATGGCGATTCCATCTCTATTCTACCAAGAAAACACAAAGTTACTTCATCCTTATTTCCATACAAATCGACTGTATTTTTGCACAAGTATGACACGTTTCATACACCACCAAAGAATAGAAACATTTATCTCTTCTATATTTTAAACATTGCTATGCTTATATCGATAAAAATCTTTATCGTTCTGTCGTTTTGCTTTTGTCTATTCTCGCGTCGATAAAACCAGTTTCTACGGCGCCATGCTACGCGTGCTGATAAAGGTCTTCGCACATTATAACAACTCACCGGCGACTCGACTCTATGCTAGACATTGAAATTTAAGCCCTGTATCATATGTTCAAGGTTCAATTTCAAAAAATGATTATAAAGTAGTGTACAACGAGTGGCCTACGCATCGTACACTAGAGGTCAACCCCGACACGTTTGTCACGCAATGACCATACGTCGTCCACGCAACGACCACACGTTGTCCACGTAACGACTATGCGTTTGCGACTGACGCGTGACGGGCAACCATTTGCCAATATGTTATATATATTGTTGAATAACCCACTCGTTGGCACCGCGTTGGCCACTCCTTGACACCGCGTTGTCCACTAGTGACCATTGGGTGGATCAACTAGTTGACTACTCATCGAGAGTGTGAGTAGAGTTGCTGCCGCGTTGGCGTGGAGTTGTTATAATGTGCGAAGACCTTAAAATTACTTCGCAGACTTCGCTACATTGACTACTCTCTTGGAACGACACGACCTTGCACTAAAACCTTAGCCTTGATACTGTATAGCTGATTGTTACGCTCTGGTAAAAAACCGAGTCGCATAATTTTAAATTCACACAGCCACTGTGCGATAGCATTTCATTACGGTGAGAAACATTGTATTTTACGGCAAAAACTTGGAGAAATCATGGTATTGAAGGTTATCGGAGTAAGAGGCTTGACTGAATGCTCTACGTCTACTGGATTACATCTGGAAACCCCCTCTTAGTATAGTTAAAGTTAGATGAGACCACTTGACACGGTAACAACACCTGGTGATTTCATTGGTTGACTTTCCTCGGGAAAAAGTCCCATTTAAGGTCTTCGCACATTATAACAACTCCACGCCAACGCGGCAGCAACTCTACTCACACTCTCGATGAGTAGTCAACTAGTTGATCCACCCAATGGTCACTAGTGGACAACGCGGTGTCAAGGAGTGGCCAACGCGGTGCCAACGAGTGGGTTATTCAACAGACAACTCGTCTAACCTCAGTTTTCGGTTAAATTTTTAAAATGGTTGCCCGTCAAGCGTCAGTCGCAAACGCATAGTCGTTACGTGGACAACGTGTGGTCGTTGCGTGGACGACGTATGGTCATTGCGTGACAAACGTGTCGGGGTTGACCTCTAGTGTACGATGCGTAGGCCACTCGTTGTACACTACTTTATAATCATTTTTTGAAATTGAACCTTGAACATATGATACAGGGCTTAAATTTCAATGTCTAGCATAGAGTCGAGTCGCCGGTGAGTTGTTATAATGTGCGAAGACCTTTATCATCAGTGGTAGCGTCGACGACTGTGGGAGCTACTGGGAATAACGTAGTCACACACTCTTGGAAAGCCTCATCAATACATTCCTCTATTTCTAACTGTAACAAGCTGAATTAGGATTGAGCTGGTCATCTGACGAAAATTGGAGTTTGAAGGATTTAGAATGGAGACCGCGTTTAGGTAAACGTAGTGTGGGACGCCTTCCGACTAGATGGGCCGATGATGCGAAGAAAATAGATAGCTAGCAGTGGCTGGTTGAAAAATCTGGGAGATCGTGCGCTGTGGTGCTCTTTTGGGGAAGCCTATGTCTAGCTCTTTCCAGCTTTGGACTGAAATAGGCTGAAATGACGATGATAATTACTAAGATTCTACAGCCTAGTCATAAAACTTTCCAAGAATAGGTATTTAAAAGCGTGAGAAACAGGGAAAATCCCACTTATTTTGTCGACAGGCACCGGTTTATGAAAACTTGTTATGGCCGATAACGATTGATGAGCGACGATCAATGATACGAATTGTGGGTTTTCTCAGAATCTAGTAGAAGGTGTGATTTATTCAGATTCTGAAGTTAAGTTGCGTCATAGCTAATGCGGAACCAGTATAATGTTATCATTAGTGATTCATTGACTAAGGACATTTTCAATGAACTTGCAAATGGATGCTTAGTAATAGGTTTCTGCATTGAGGTATGGTTTCTCCTTTGTTTACGAGAAACCTGTGACGATTTGCTTTATCACTTGAGCTCTTTAACTTTTAATCTTATTACTGTTATCTATCTACTATATAAAAATAAGTCGGGTTTTCCTTCCTGACGATATAACTCCAGAACGCGTTGGAAAGGTCTAGGGCTCCGTGAGGTTTATAGCAAAGAAAATTCAGGAAAAATTGGTGGCGAAACAGAGTTCGCCGGGTTTGCTAGTTCTAATTATTTCTTAAGATTTCTTTTTCAGTAGGCTATAAAGTTTCTTTATAACTTCGCTTCTTCCCATTTTGTTCTCTGTTTAGCAGTTAATAAATTCTAAACAAGCAAACATTTTAGTAAAGTGATAACTTGCGTTTATGAGTCACAGATATTTGCCGTCTTTTTGGCGTATGCATAACCAATCGTGCTTGACTATTTTATAAATAACCATTTACGTACATTCCTTACGTAGGTACAATGATCGTGACAAACATTTTAATGCGAATTCCTTTTTTTGTGGTATATCATCTATTTATTGAGTCCTCCCGCCTTGAGTGGAGCGGAAGTGGCAGACTAGTACTGACTAAGATCAACCGTGTTACTTCAATGGTCCATTACGTTTCAGAGTTACCGTTACCCCCGCGACCCTGGCAGGCGTTGGGCCCTCTGCTATGGGAGCCCTGTCAGATTGCTAACGGCTCTTTGAGGCGCGTGTGGAACACGTAGGTAGCACTATCGAACCAGGCAAGGTTCAAGATGTGACGGCGAGTCACCTATTACTCGCCGTCAGATCATATCTATTCGTCCTTGTAACTGGAGCTATCGATACTAGGGCATGCAACAGGGAAATCCCGGTACCGAAATTCCCGGGCTATCCCGGTTCCTTGTGCAATACCGAAACTTCGGTAACGCTTTTAAAAAAAAACCGGTTCTGCATCCCCTAATCGATACTAATTAAGGTAGGAAATACGAAATTCAGGGTCAGTCATGCATAGGCCATTACTTTTCTACGATTTCACGGCTAAACTATGATTTGTGCTATGTGGGTTACTTGGCAACCATAGAAGAGCATAACCAATGTTCGATTATAATAATGTTGCTAACAGCACGCAGATTTTATGAAACGTAGTTTCCTCGAATCACCGAAGGCTTTTTATTTGGGAGAAAAATGTCCAAATGAGTCTGTCAGATTTGAATGACCCCGAAAAGTCAGCTAGGAATGTGTAGGTATTTTTTACCAGATATTCTATAAATAACCGATTTGGTGCTACTTGAACGGGTCCTGGCTATGACTGCCACTTTAGTTAAGAAAGTCTAGAAACAAAGGTGAATGACCGTTTACGTCGTGCGTGGAAGGGAAGTCTAGGGGTGGTGGTCCCTACTCGCCCTTACCCTAAAATTACAATATTGATTAAATATGAATGAACAAGTACAACTTTTGTGCTTGAAATAACTGAAAGAAAGCAATTCAAAGCAATGATTGTGTTTGCATGATGAACTCGACTGTGGCTACGACCGATTTCATATTTTATTAGTAGGTACCTACACATTATCTTCATAAATTATAGCCAATACGTTAATCTGATGGAAAATGTTAATTATTGTTAAGTTTCACCAAAATCTGTTCAGTATTTTTTTGGTGAAAGAATAATAAAATAAAAATCCGCAAAAATCTCGCTATTCTATGTATATATAAAACAATCTTCTAATTGTACATTTCGTAAAATAATAATTAGACACATTAAACATTTAACAAATTAATTTCATACAATTACAGGAAAAATCAATTTATACGTAGGTATGTCAAATGTGCAATGTTATTGTAATAATAACCTATTAAAATAAAAATATCCATATTGTATTTTTTTATTTTTTTTTGCCTATAATATGAGAGTTCTGAAGCTAGGCTAGAAAGGGGGCCCATATGAAAACTGGTTTGGGGCCCTTCTAGTCTAAAAGTATAGTTTTCTGACTCTCTAAGAGAATTTAGAGAAGGGTGTTTTTAAATTGAGAAAGTTGAACGATTGATCGTTGCACATTTATTGCAACTAACTAAATTCATAATTATTGAAAATTGAGCTATGGCAGTATGGCTATCAAGCTCGATAATAAGAGCTTTATGGACCGCAATAATTTTTAATTTAATGTTTTTTTTTTGACTAAAATCAAAAAGGCGGTAGCTACGCCCCTGTAATATTAAGCAAGCTCGATTGAATGGCTGGCCGTACTCATATAACGTTCGAACTACTACACCTAACTAAGTAGTTTTTTTTTTGGTGTTTTGTCAAGTTTTGTAACTTTGTATGTAGAAAATCCACTGGGTAGACCAAAGTTGAACCAAAAGGTGGGCAGCTAGTACAATAGAAATGCAAAAGTCATTACTTATAACTTTGCAAATATTAAACGGCTTTTTAATTGACTTCAAAAAAACAGAGCCACATTAAAAAAATGTCTTCCAAGAAAATTCAAGTCTTTCAGTTAAACAATAATGATAACTGGCAGTGCCCTCATTTCATTACAAACATAAGTGAAACTACAGTCAGCACCTGGCCAAGTGGCCACTCCATGTAGCATGCTAATTGTTCACTAACCCAGATATCATACTACTCACTTATAACTGTAGCGGTTGCCCACACAATGTGAGAATAGGTGAATCATTTGTTTTTTTTTTTTTTAATTTAAGAATAAGTTTGAGGTCAACCTCTTTGGTATCTATCAAGTGGTCTTTTGAAATAGTTCTTATTTGTTTTGGCAATGGCTAAAGGAGGAATTTGAGTACAATTTTTTTTTTATTTGTACCCTTGTTGAGTTCCTGAGATTTCTGCATTCAATCAAATCACCAAACTCTTTATAATATTATATTAGTATAGATTAACTAGCGACCAGCCCTGGCTTTGCATGCATTCTTCACAGATTATACATATAAACATTCCTCTTGAATAACTCTATTTGTAAATTAAGAACACATGAAAATCCGTATCCATCCATATTATAGAGGCAGAAAGCAACTGTTTTATATTATGTAAAGAAATTATATTTTTGACTGTGTCATAAAATCTAAAGCTGCACCTTATTATCATAAGTATTTATATTTAGCTGCGATTGGAACAACTTTCAGTTAACCCTAACACAGTTGGTATACTGCCAAGATGATAGATAAACAGTTTTATATTTGAGAATCAATATAAATACTTTTCAGTTTTTTATATTATAAAATCAATATCAAAAGTGAAGTCGACAGAAACTGCTATTTTAGAGATAAGCACTCAAAATCAAAGCAATTATTTCAGTTCATTTTTAATAGACAAGTTACAGGCACTTTTAAAATGTATCATTAAAAATTAAAAGAATAGGTATGGTGCTACAGTCTCAATCACAAGACATAATAACTGTGAAAGTGTCATAGGTGCCCATTGCCCATTCCAAGGAGTAGATCTCTTTGTAGAAAAACGGGCTTGAAACTCCACAGACACTCTTTTTAAATTTCCCCCAAAAATCATTACAGATCCTTTGTTACATCATTCATTTTGTGATGGGAAAGTTAAGTGTCCATAGTACCTGACCAGCTCGTGGTATTATTTGAATGCAATATGCATATGAAGAAACAGTAAGATTTTTAGTAAGGCTGACTGTTTCTTCTCCTCTACGCAGTGCACAAATGAGTCCTTCCATTTTTAAAATCTTATTAAAAATTGTTGTAGCAAAGCTCATGAGAGGTCTTATGTCTACTTGTCCAGCTGTGATCTGCCAAAGGCATTGAGTCTTAGCTTTGTTAACAAATACTTCAGACTGCCATTGTATGTTCAATTGATGCAATTGGATAACATACATGAGATTGTATTGTATCATAATCAAGCTACCAAGGCTTTACGATTGCCAGAGGAATAAATAACTACACTGAGGTACTGCATTAACTTAAAAGATCTGGTATTTTTTCCCACTCACGTTTCTTTTAATAATTAAAACACAATGAAAGGAATTATTAATCTCATTCTTCTTTCCGATAACAAAATATGTTATCTCTAAAAACTGATATAACAAAAAAATCCGTGAAATTTTCATTTTATTTGTAAGTTTCATAAGTAGCTTGGCAATTGCTATCTACCTGGAAAAGCAGTCAACAAGCCACTTATATCAAAAAACATATTTTGGCTGTTCAAATATTGAGGTAATGTTGTTATAGGGACTTTCCTGTCTTCAAGTAGTAGGTATTACTGGCTGACTCAGATCACTTTGTTTGATTTAGGAAACAGTGACTTATTGTTTGTTTTTTTAATTAATGCTGATAGTGTGTACACAAAAATGCTATGCCATTAATAGGATAGATGTTACCAAAGATATTATGTAGAGATAACATTATTTGTATTGTTTCTAAGAATGCATAGATAAGGTTTTTCTTCCATTGCCAGTGACAATGAAACATGAATAAGAATGAAATATGATTTAACAACACAACTGTGGGAAAATACATTGATAAAACAATGAAATGAAACTATAGTGATGATGGTAAAAATGACAGAAACACAAAGAATCCTTTGACTTAAGGTGATTGCTTCGATGTAGCCCGCGAAATTCAATTTTTTTTACGTTTTTTGCAATTTCCAGGCCAGTGACATGTTGTAACTTTATAAATATTTGTGTTGCGCAAATAACAAGTATAATTTTAAATATAAAAATTGTCAAAAAATTCGCTCCATCAGCTCTCACATAGAAAAGGTGCATCGTAGATAAATTTCGGAGATTTTAACATGATGCACCTTTTCTATGTGAGAGCTGATGGAGCGAGTTTTTTTGATATTTTTTATATTTAAAATTATACTTGTTATTTGCGCAACACAAATATTTATAAAGTTTCAACATGTCACTGGCCTGCAAATTGCAAAAAACGTAAAAAAAATTGAATTTCGCGGGCTGGCTTGAGCATCCCCCTTAAAGGAATTTAACAAACAACACTTACTTGGTATGAATGTTTGACTGGAAACAGAATTTATGAATCAAACACGTTTCAGACGAAAAACAATGAAACACACCTTGGGATTAACACGTCAAGAAACCCACAAAAATGATGGTTCACAAGGAAATTCACACCAGCACTGGCACTGTCGTAAATAATAAACTCAAAATAGGAATCTCAAGACGATTGAATGAAAACTGGTTACGCGATACGACCGACTTGGCAGTATTCCATATGATCGAGTGACGGGGAGTACGCGCGCACCGCCGTCGGTGCACCAGTATTCACTAATAATTAAAAGCAATTGGCAGGCGCCCGGGCGACCAACACGAACAATGACCCCCGCCAGATGATTCAATCCATAATCAACTCAATATTGCTTTTGCTCAACAGTGTAGAATAGTGTAGATAAACTTACCGTCATGACATCACGAGAAATATCTCGCCTCCTTTTCTTGCTTAGCCGATTGCAGTACCAAACAATGAAGCCAATGCAACAAAACAAAATCAAAATACAATAAAATAATAATTTAACTAACATAGAACTTTACGTCTGGCTTCGTCACAACTGAACTCCGTTATATGTTTCCTTTTTCTTCAAATTAATGTATTGAATTTTGTTTTAAATAATTTGTAAAAAATAATTGACAACAAAAAGCCCTTCTCTCATCGGCAGTGTTGCCAGTACCTGCGTCGACTTTCGGACGATTCGCTACCTGAAATGGGACGATTTTTGGGCAAAAAGGACGGCTAGGCTGGAGAAATATTAAAATGTTACGATTGAATGGGAAAAAAATTACCTGAAAGGGTGTGAGTACTGTTATATTTTTAGGGCAAACAAATAAAAAATGTAAGATGTTCAGTACTTTAATTTTGTTTCTAGTATGTCTTTGGTCGGCTCAAACTTAACGACATCCTTGATTTCTGAATTCGCTGCCATCAAGGATACTAAGGTATTGGTGTTGAGGGTTCTGCTTTCCGTCTTTATCCTTTTCAGTTTACTAAAAACTCTTTCCACGCTTGCATTAGCAAATGGTAAAACCAACAGCATTCCAATAAATTTTCTGATGTCGAATCGGTAAGAAAACGGACTGCGGGGACTGCGGTGTGTGTTCACCATAATGGTGAACACACACCTAGGCGCACCGCAGTCTCCGCAGTCCCCGCATTACGAATTCTTTGTATGAAGTTCTATGAAACCTCACACACTTACCCGCATCGCAGTAGCCGCAGAATCGGTAAGAAAACGGACTGCGGAGACTGCGGTGCGGCTAGATGTGCGTTGGTGTGCGTTCACCATTACCCTACGGGCACACGCCGCACCCGCAAGTTTCGTTTTACGCATTTTTGTTATTTGCATTTGAAACGCATTTTTATATACGAAAAGTAAATTATAATTAAAGTTGGCTATTCGAAAAGGGACGAAAAAGGGACTGAATATACGAACGGACATCGAAGGGACGTAAAAATGTCTAAACGGACAAAAATCGTCCCTTTTGGGACGTTCTGGCATCTCTGCTCATCGGAATCGGCGAAATAACTGTGTTGCCATATGAATTTCCGAATTTCTACTACGTAATGAACAACAGTAAAAAGTGAATAGCGGAATCGGAATCTGAATAATATTTTTTTATTGTTTTTGTGCACTGTTATTTCGAAAATAGTGAGTTGAATGTAATTATTCAATTAATAAATATTTTGGCATTTTTTAAGGACAAAGAAGAAACATTTCAACAAAGTTCAACGTTTCGTCGAACATCTGCGATTATGGTGATTTTCAGCTAAAAAGCAATTTTACGTGGCGAGTTCGCTTCCCAGATTGCGTTATTTTGTGCTTACTTATTCCAAGCCAAGAATTTAACATATAACCCGCGTTACAACTGGTAACATGAGCAAATGTTACCAGTTGTAATGTGGGTTTATTTCTGGTAATATTCTTATTCATGAATTAATGAAGATAAAGTTTTTTTTCTATTTTCATCACTCTTTTTGTCACACAGATTTATAAACATTACAACATTATATTGAGTGATCAGAATCACTGACTAATCAAGTAATCACACTGATGCCCCAGGGAGGACTCGCTTCATTAGTTTATCAAATTATCACTTTTATTAGTGATAAGAGATTCAAAAAGAAAGCTGTCCAGGACATAATTTCTAAATTTCTAAATGGCAATATTTTTGAACTGTCAAAATATTAAATAATATAATTATTTGATTTTTTGAAATTGCACCTTTTTAAGTGGACAGCTTTCGCTGGCCAGACTATAATATTCGCTCAGCGATCCCCGCTTTTCGTGCAGGATTTGCCGCCACGAGCGACTGGTGAGTTATCGATAGACGTCGTGATAGCCCAGCGACAAAACCATCGCAACTAAACACTCGCTTCTAGCCATTTCGTTTTCAGTTACTACCCGTTTCGCCAGTGGTGAGACAACTAAGATTTTTAAATGAAAACACTTCATATTGGACATAATTTTATTGTATTACAGCAATACATAACATTATCTATACAGACTAATACAAGGCATTCACAGTTATCAAAATATCACTAATGTATTACTTCGCAAGGTCGAAGTTGAAACGTGTACGCCGAACTAATGCCTCTGCAAGCGACACCGGCGCCGATTGGAGAACAAAATTAATTTGTTTTAACAAAATATTCGTATTATAAATAAATAACAATCTATCAAAATCTGTATTACATTAATAGATAGTTGGTCCTTTACAGTTAAGTTTGACAGTAGCAACCTTATTTCAACCAGAATTAAGGTTACTTTTATTTTGACAAAAATAACTGTAGGACTGTCGAAAATTATTCTAAACTTTTCAGTTTAATCTCGAAAAAAAATATAGAAAAGATGCTTGAAGTTAAAATTGATGTCAATAAATTAACGAAATGGAAAAAATTGTCACGGAAATGGTAATACATTACTAAAGAAGCTCAAGACATAGACAGAATCTATATCAGAAAATCCATTAATGATTTTGTTTTATTTACATTCAATAGCGTCTTTAGTCTGATTTTTTCTACAGCAATAGCGGTAGCTAAAACATAAATGTATAAGCTAATAGGGCAGACATTGAAGTGATGGAAATACTAAAATGCGGGTATTCGTTCTCACTAGCAATGTCAAGGTGTTGCCATCCATAAAAAAATGGTAGTTTCCCTATTTTGGTAGTATTATCAAGTAGATTAAAATCATTATATTCTCCACTGATAAACCTTATATTTCCCACCCATGACGTTAATTCCCATGTTATTTAACTAAGGTTTTATTCCAGCACTTTGAATGGTAACGGTGTGGTGTCAGTGGTCCCCGCAGACGAACTGAAGTAGGGTGACACATCTGATAGATAGTTTCGCGGCAGTAAGCCGATGAGGAGCGCTATTTTGGCGGCGATCGGGGCCTTCTCTTCATCATCGATTATCGTATCCTGGTCTGGCATTACCTGTAAAGATAGTTAGGTCGTTGAAAATATTCCAGACGTGCTCTTGACATTATAGGTAAAACTATCACTATATTAATTACCTAACTTCTGCCTTAAGTATTTGATTCGCCCTAGGGGGTATGGCATCATCTTGTCACAAATTTTGAGCTTGTAAGCAATACATTAATTACTTTGTAAGTACGCGAATTCGCGACTGGCGGCACCTCGTGGGCTGTTTCAAACATTTCTATACATTTGATCTTACAGCTCACCGCCCCGCGCTAAGTCACCAATCATAGCGGCATGTTGTTAAAAGGCCGTTAGTAAAAAGTAAAAAAAGATAAAATTGCGTCGCTGGTAAAAAAAAAAGATATTTTTACTCAAAAATGCATGTAATGTGGTCATTATTTTGACAACCTTGTTTGAGCAAAGTCGCCTTTGCCGGAGTGTTTCAAGGAGCGGCCAGTAATGTTTTTGCTGGCCGCTCTACAGGTCGGCAAAACATTGCCGGCCGCTATTTTGACGTTTCAACGTTTTAAAAAAACAAATGCAAAAAGATTTTATTTAAAACACAGCTGTTTGTATATAAAGAGGTAGGCACAAAAAGATTGTATTCCATATTAAAAAAAAAATACAAAGAAGTAACAAAAGCGCGGTTCAGCGAAATTTTAATTTTTATTTAGTGACTTTTTTTTTGCTTTATGTAAGTGAAGAAAATATACCTAACAGTCAAACACCGCATTAAAATTATCGCAAACTATTAGTAAGTAATATGAAACCCGGAAACCCGGTGTTGAATTTTAGTAACTGTACTTTTCATATTGTTATTTTAATTAATTTTCTAGTTAATACCTATATGTATTTTATTTAAATCACTTGCTGGTTTTATTTAGGTTAGGTACTTGCATTTTTGAGTAAAGCACTATACAAGCCTTGGCCCATTATGACTCTTCGCTGGTCACGCTATGATTGCCTCGAGCTAGCCTAGCTACGCTCTAGGCCTTCCAGCTTGGCCATCATCACAGCCCTTGCTGTCTTCGAGCTGCGCTACGCTGCGCTATCGGCCATCATCAGCGCGACCAGCAAAGTAGCCATTATAGGCCGCGGCAGTAATGTACTATTAAAAGAAAGTTTACCTTGTCTACAATATGCTTTTGTATTAAACCATCCGAGCCGACGTAGAACGTGGAGAAGCCGTCATACCAACTGTAAGATAAAAGGTAAATAAATGGCTGGTTCCTGATTCCTTCAGAGGTTTTCCTTTAGCATTTAAAGAGTGGTGATGTCGCTGACGATAGGACTAATACTGTGATTATTTAGCCACGACTGGAGGAGCTCGTGGCTAAATAATCACAGCCACACAGGCCGATCTTCCGGGTTAAGCCGCGCTTGCCGAGGTTGGTCTGTGGATGGGTGACCATCTATCAGAGCGAGTTTCCTCCGTGCCTCGGAAAGCACGTAAAGCCGTTGGTCCCGGCTGTCATTTGTAGATCTTTGACAGTCGTTACTGTTAGTCAGAAGCTCTAAAGTCTGACAACCAGTCTTACCATGGGGTATCGTATTACTCAGTTACTGGGTTGTGGAGGTCCGACAGGCAGTCGCTCCATGTAAAATACTGATATCCAGCTGAATCTGGTTTGACTGGAAGCCGACCCCAATATAGTTGGGAAAAGGCTAGGCAGATGATGTCGCTGATGATAAAGTAGACCATGTAGAAGGTGGCGGGAATAAATCTATACTAGTAACGAATATTTAAACAAAACTGGAAGTCACTGGTAGAGGCCATTAAGGGTTGAACCATATCTGGCAACACGTAATCGCCTTTTTCCGTCGCCCTTTCTTTTTCTGTCGCTTAGAACTGCTATTTGCTAGACCGAGACAGAAAGCATAATGAGATAGCACGCGGTGGAATCCTCGAGGCGGCCGCGTGCTATCGCATTGTCTCGGTCTATCAAATGGCAGTTCCAAGCGACAGAAAGAGAAAGGGCGACGGAAAAAGGCGATTCCGTGCTGCCAGGTATGGTTCAACCCTAAGCCATAGGTAATTTGTTTCAAGAAATGTATGAAAGTTTCGTACATCAACTTTTCTTTAGTGATGCGGTTATTATTTCTAGAAGATAAACCCTACTATTAGTATGCCAACTAAGCTTATTGCGGGGTATTCAGGACAGTTAAACCAATTCTGCGGTACATCATCGAGCATCATTATGCCGAGGACTTTTCAAGAGGTTATCACTGTTGACTCTGGCGCAACCTGTGCGAATAACGTGGCGAGATTTTATAAGAAAAAAAAAAAAAAAAACTACTAGGTACTCACAGTTCCTGATCTTTGAACACCTCCTTCAGTTTCCAGAGCTTGTACTTCCAGAACATGAAGAATACTTTGAGCCCCGAAATGCCTTTGATGCGCCACCTCATCCTGGAGACAGATTTTATTGTTTGGTAACTATGCTATCATCAATAGTTTTCATGAAATCCTAGGTGAGCTAATAAAAATAACAAACTACTAATTAGTATTACTAACTACTATTTTTCGACCTAACGGCCGCCAACTGATTTCTGATTTATCTTATCTCTGTTTGCCTTTTAGACACAAAAGGTTTTGCCTGATTTTTAGCGAGGTTAAATCGTCAAATCTGACGATCGTATTACCCCCCTGACCTACCGCATGACGCAGGTCCTCATCGGACACGGAAGTTTCGGGAGGTACCTGTGTCTGATAAGGAGGGAAGAAACGCCTGGGTGTCACTACTGCGAGGATCGCCCGGAGGACACGGTGGAGCATACGGTGCAGGACTGCCCGTATGCCCGTACCGCTAGATGGCGACGGACGATTACCGGGCCCGTAGGCGCGGGCATGCGAGCGGCGAGTAATGGGCAACATGCTGTCCGAACATGGACCGCGGGTTGGCGGCGCGTTGTGGTCCACGCGCGCCTCAAAGAGTGTCAGCATAATGACGCCCCCCTCACCCCCTTAGAGGGCCAAAACCTGCTGGGGCCGCGGGGCTTAACCAATTTACCGTGACCCGGAATGTAAAGGGCTATTGAAGGACGCCGTGGATTTTAGTCAGTACGAGTCTGACAGTTCCACCTGCCCTGCCTTGGGTGGGAGGACTCATTACTGATTTCTGCTTTACTCGAGATAAAAATAGTTTCTATCGCAAAACCAAAGACATATTCAATATTGATAACAGCTGTAAAATTAAAAGTATGACATAATGGAAACTCACTTGATGGAAGAGTCCTCAGGATGCGCGGTAATCTTCATCACTTCCAACTTGACGTAGGCGAACTTCAAGTGTCCCACAGTACGCAGCAGTGCCACCTGCTTCACGTAGTGGAATAGACCTCTGTGGAATAACAAATGTGACATACGGTCAGTTCACACCGAGACGACGTGACGCAACGATACTTCAAATTTGTATCTTTTCTTGTAGTAAACAAAGTCAGATTTTGAATAACTCTATTGAAATGTGCGCGCGGCATCACGTTTTGGTCTGAGCTGACCCTTACGTCAATTTTTTTTCTTAAACTTTTCCCCACAACTAAGATTTTCTCTTGTGTTGAGGGTGTGTTGACCAACATCAGTCATTTTAATACCAGTACGATTGCTGATTTGTAAGTTGTGATTTTGCCATCCATTAATTAGGACAGTGTTGACTATTATTTCTTACCAATAATGAAATTGTAATTTTCAAGAAAAAACTAACAGACTCAATGAAGCCATTTTAGCACTACGAATAATAATTGTCAGTTTGAAATATGGATTATTTTATTTATTATGTATTTTTTTAATTATTAATAAGGAATTGAATGAAGTAACACTGCAAAAACTTACTATTATATCGAAGATATAATATACAGGGTGTTTGGTCCATCGTGTGCCAAATTGAAATGGTCGATAGAAGGGGTTATTTGCTATCCTTTCAGACCCCTTAACACCCCTCATGCCCTGTGGATTTTTTTAAAATCGACTTTTTAATGTTTTACTAAAAGAGACCCAAATTTTACATTCAAATGCAATTTTCTTTTTAAATATCTGTCGTAGACTCTGAACTTTAATTTTATTTAGATGTCTATTGTTTAAGAGTACTTTTAAATACAATATTAGTGACATAAGCCACCTAGTTTTTTCTTAATTCACTCGCAAAGTTAAATCATAAATTAAAGCTGTACATGTTACAGCTGTTTATATGGCTACAGAAAAAAAACTAGAAGCGACTGGGATCTTCCAACTCCCTAATTAATTCTCCAGTCTATCCCCTTGCTGATGATGTGCCACATGCCATAAAAATCTTTTAACAACTTTGTGAATTCACTAGAATTGTGAATCGAGTGCCCTAAAGCTGACATACAAAATTATGATTTTAAACATTTTTTTTTGCTTAAATGATGCCTGACAAACCTATAAATCTTATCTATAAAATAATCTGTGTCGTATCTCTATGTTTTAGTGGGATTTAGGTGTAAAAAAAAAAATTGCATTATTAACATTTATTTCATAATTGTTACAAATCCTGCTCAAATTAGTGACCGATGATGTGCCCGTGTTCAATGAACGTTTGCCCATGGTATTTCAAAATGCTGTCCTGCTCATTGGCGTTTGACTGTGAGGAAATATCTTAAAAACATTACGCATTGTGGAACACATTTTCCACAGAGCGTGGATTGGAGGCGATGGCCCTATTCCATGGCCGCCACGTTCCCCAGATCTAACTTCGTTACACTTTATGTCTAGAGACGTTCCAAAGGGCTAGTATAGGTACGCAACGGACGTTCCAACTAGGGAGTTACTAGTCCAACGCATGGAAGCGGCATTCAATACCACTAAGGAGGAAATACGGGGCATGCGGGCAGCGAGTAAAGGGCAACTCAATGCCCGACCATGGACCATGCCCGGGTCGACGGCGCGTTGTGTCCCACGCGCGCCTCAAAGAGCGTCAGCATAATGACGGGACCCCCCTCTCAGAGGGCCAAAGCCTGCCGGAATCGCGGGATTATTTCCTTACCGTGACCCCGGAACAGAAAGGGCTAATGAAGGACACCGTGGATTTTAGTCAGTAGAAGTCTGACAGTCCCTCCCGCCCTGCCCGGGGTGGGAGGATTCATTTGATGATTTTACCACGCTAAAAAAAAAAGGAGGAAATACGACTTCGTACAACAACTGTCTAAATAGATGTCGGGTGCATTCGCATTCAACAATTCGAGCAGGATTATGAAATAAACGTTAAAAATGCATTTTTTTTTTACACGTAAATCCCACTAAAACATAGAGATACGACACAGATTATTTTAAAGATAAGATTTATAGGTTTGTCAGGTATCATTTAAGCAAAAAAAATGTTTTTTTTGTATGTCAGCCTTAGGGCACTCGATTCACAATTCTAGTGAATTCACAAAGTTGTTAAAAGATTTTTATGGCATGTGGCACATCATTAGCAAGGGGATAGACTGGAGAATTAATTAGGGAGTTGGAAGATCCCAGTCGCTTCTAGTTTTTTTTCTGTAGCCATATAAACAGCTGTAACATGTACAGCTTTAATTTATGTTTTAACTTTGCGAGTGAATTAAGAAAAAACTAGGTGGCTTATGTCACTAATATTGTATTTAAAAGTACTCTGAAACAATAAACATCTAAATAAAATTAAAGTTCAGAGTCTACGACCGATATTCAAAAAGAAAATTGCATTTGAATGTAAAATTTGGGTCTTTTTTAGTAAAACATTAAAAAGTCGATTTTAAAAAAATCCACAGGGCATGAGGGGTGTTAAAGGGTCTGAAAGGATAGCAAATGACCCCTTCTATCGACCATTTCAATTTGGCACACGATGGACCAAACACCCTGTATATCGATCACGTTCAGTGTGATGTCGGCCTAAATCATGCAATTCCTATCACGATTTAGCTAAAGTGGCCGTTTGGAGTTCCAGTTCTATTCACTTTGCACCTCGCAAAAAACTAGTCATCATGACAAAAATTTGACTGATTACTACCTAGTTGTTACAAAAATAGCCGTGTTGTAAACAATCACATTATACTCATGCTCGTTTATATAACAAACAATCCTACAATCGAAGGTCAGTGTGAAGCCATAATGAGTAACATAAATAATAGAATTTATTGCACATTTGAATAATAGCTGAAACTTTGTAGTTTCAGTTCCACAATTGATCATAAACTAGATTCCGTCAGAGGGTCAGCCCGCGTAAATCCAATTTATTAGATAATTTAGTTAAATTCTGACAAAATGCGATATTACTATGAGTTCAAGTGTTACAAAAGCCATACTATTCTTAGTTAAGACTAGGGTTGCCATCTCTTAAATTTGGAAACCTGGACAACACGTGAAAACCCCGGATTTTACAGTCCAGAACCCGGACATGAGTCGAAGTGCGCACCGTGGCAACTGCGTCGGGAGAGATGGTGGACGGTGAAGTGTGCGTGTGTCGCTGGCGGCCAAAGACTTTAAATTTTTAAACGCGCCCTTCAAATGAAGGCCCCAGTACGTTCCCCGGGTGGCTCTCTAAACTAGGACAAATCCGGGGAATCCCGGACGGATAGCAACTCTAGTTAAGACGCTTGTTACTGTTACGCCCAACCGTTTTGGTGTGAAAGAGTAACAAACATACATTACATACAATATTTAGCATTTACAATAGATATAAGATTCACATCATAAAATGATACCTTGGAAGTTTAATAAACATTGTAAAGTCACAACTTCAAATAACTTACAAATAAGCAACATTACAAGGCTATTCTTAAAATTACTATGCGCAATTTGCACCATTGAGTAAAGACCTTTTTCCTTATTATATTTCGTTAATATTATTATCATTACACCACACAGGAAAATGACTTACTTCAAAAAAAGCAAGACGTTATTTTTCTTAAGTTTTCCATTTATTACTGTTTTTGGGATTTAATTCAATTCCATAAATTTTATTAGTTCTCCCGCTTTATGTGGAGCAGAAGAGGCTCTTACAGTCCAAAAACCACCCTGTTCCATCACTGGCTTTTGGCGTTCCAAGGCCGCGGTATTCGTGTTTATTATCAAATATACTCACACAGATGTAGTTCCTCTGATGTTGTTCACAAACACCATGTTTGGATGGTAGATGGAGTAGTCCAGCGGCTTCACGAACAAATTCGGCATCTGAAAGAAACACGATTTGCCATAGGTTTTATTGAGCTGTGAGTTCTAAAGAACAATCTGCATTATGTGCAAATGAAGGTGAATCAAGTACTTTTAACTAATGGTTTAGTAAAGACTTTGTTCGGCGATTCTTCTCCCCAGCTAAACCACAAGGACTTCTGATCTATTTCCAATTATTAGATTTGTCGGTCCGCCTGGGTTTCCCCGGATTTGTCCTTGTTTAGAAGGCATCTGGGGAGCATCTGGGGGTTTCAATTGTAGTCCGGGTTTAAAAATTTAATGTCTTGGGCCGCCGACACACGCACTCTTCACCCTTCCCACACCCCTGCCGATGAAGTTCCCACCACGGTGCGCACTTCGACTCATGTCCGGGTTCTAGACACTAAAATCCGGGGTTTTCACGCGTCTTGGCCTGGTTTCCAAATTTTAGAGATGGCAACCCTATTTTTAATGAACTTTGGTCCAAAGTTCCAAACCAGTCTCCTCCAATGAGGGCCCGCTGTATGTTTAAGCTCATCCTCCCAACTTCTTTTTGTTTCCCATTCTTTTGATGACTACGGGTCTGTTACTGTTGTTTGCTCCATTTCTTTATAGACCTCAATATTTTGAGAGCAGTGGTGGCCCAGTGGTATCGGCCCCGACTTACGAGTTGTAGGTCGTGGGTTCGAATCCCGGCAGGCAAATTACTTTGTGTAATTTATTTCATCACCACTGCTTTCAAAACGGTGAAGGAAAACATCGTGAGGAAACCGGTATGTCATAGAACCAAAAATTCGAAGACATGTGACATCCACCAATACGCACTGGGCCCGCGTGGTGGATTATAGCCCACCCCCTCTCACAGAGAGGAGGCCTGTGTCCCAGCAGTGGGAACATTTATAGGCCGATGATAATGAAGATGATGAGACCTCAATATTTTGGGGACTGTATCTCATATAAATGTAAATTTTGATGTTCGAAGGTTTCACTCAGATGCTACACTACTACTACTACTCAATATTAGCAATCCGCGTAGAAAAAGACCTTGTTTCAGCAGCTTTAGGTATATTTTTGTAAACTAACCGTCTCCGACAGTGTATGAAACACTTTCATGAGTTGTTCCTCAGAAGGCTTCCCTTCGCGGCTGGGCTCCACAATGGGGGCACTCAGAGGGTTGGTAGATGACACTGTGCCGCGGCAGAACGCGATGGCGTCGCGCTCAAACTCCGAGAGACAGGTTGGCTCTATGTCCTGAAATGAAAACAAGCTGATATGGTGTCTTTTTGGGACAAAGAGGAATTGAAATGACTGATTTTATAAGGAACTGGCCACATAAATGTTGAGGAATTGTTTTGTACCAGTCAAAAACTTTTCAAGTCCTTGCAATAAAAGCGAATAACGTATTTTTGCCTTTATTGCTGGTACTCAAAAGTCTCGCCGACCAGCTAAAACCAATTCCGCGACGATAAATGTAGCTACCGTCTATCTCTCTCTTAACTGAACATAGCATTTATGTATTTTTGAGATATTCTCTGCATCTAGACTCGTAAGGTGGTCTATTCAGGTCCTCCCATACGACACGGTTGGCGTAGTGGCTTAGCGATCAACTGTTGCGTGTTGCGAGTTCTGCAACTGGTTGTTTGTTCCAGGTGTGGGTGTTTTTTTTTTATGTGCTTATAAAAGCAACCACAACACAATAAGTAATCCAAGTGTAAGGAAAAGTTAAAAAAGAATAATTATAAGTCAACCCAGCTAATTCTTAAGCATTTATGTAGCATTGTAAAATACAAAATAGTCATACTCACATTGCTATATTTAGTTAAATCTATATCACTGATGTTGGTATAAGGAACGTCAAATGTGAACGGAGGCATTTGCCTCTCAATATAATCATCGGAGGTTATTCTCAAGGTCTTCAACTCTACTTCATCACCGTAATCATTGTCATTTCTGTTCGTTCTGCAGGTAGGCTTATAGTAGTTGAAGTCGGTTTTCTGTTGTGAAAGCCGGCCATTGACTGCCTCCTCGTGGATGTAGATATCGTCGATGTTGCTCTCTGTTGTACATTTTGGTGCTGGTTGACAACTGGATATGCGTCGATTTAAGAACTGGGGAATAAAAGTAATGTTTGGATGTGATTCTGTTATGGATAGATAGAATACACTTTGACTGGCCTGTCGGTCTAGTGGTTAGTGACCCTGACTGCTATGCCGGAGGATGTGGATTCGATTCCCGCCCAGGACAAATGTTTGTGTGATGAGCATGATCATTTGTTCTGTGTCTGGGTGTAATTTATCTATAATATGTATGTATTTAGAAATATAAATGAATGTTTATCAGTTGTCTAGTACCCATAACACAAGCTCTGCTTAGCTTGGGACTAGATGGCGTTGTGTGATAGTTGTGGAATATTATTATATTATTATTACTTTATTAGAGGTACAAAGTAGATCTTTTAAATAGGGTGATACAATGTGCGGTCTTATCGCTAAAAGCCATCTTTTAAAGACAACCTTTGGATGGATTAGAATGAGAGGGAGAAACAATACTGTAGGCAATCAGTCATGATAATATTACACAACTATCACACAACACCATCTAGTCCCAAGCTAAGCAGAGCTTGTGTTATTGGTACTAGACAACTGATAAACATACTTATATTATTACTAAATACAAAATTAATATTATAGAAAAATTCCACCCAGACACAGAACAAATGATCATGCTCATCACACAAACATTTGTCCTGGGTGGGAATCGAACTCACGACCTCCAGCATAGCAGTCAGGGTCACTAACCACTAGACCAACAGGCCTGTATGATATCAAAGGTTTGTTTATGAATGTATCAGTTATAAAATTATTTTAGAGTGACTGTGGCAATTACTTATGAAATGGCTTTGAATTAAGAGTTTGTTGAGTAACTTTCCATCACACAATTAGGTAAGAGCTGTGGAACAAAGGTATTCTTTTTACAAAAAATTTATTGGTTTAAATTAGGTATATAACTACGAAGTGTAGAGAGCATTTTATATTTAATTTAAAATTAATTTTGTTTGAATATCAAACACTGACTGATTTAATAAGCTGAGAAGAATGATTTACTTCAATTACATTACAACTAACATTAAATCTCTCATTGAGTATTCATTATTGTTGAATTATACAATGATTCCTGAAGGCCTTTACTTTCCTTCAGTATTTTGTTATTTTATAATATTTAATCATGCATATTCTATTTATCGTTTTCATTCAATAACATAATCTACGATCTGATAGTGGCATTATCTATGGTAATATAATGCTAATAAATACTTTGCCCCCATAAGTGCATAGATAAGAGACAACAGCACTTCCTGTCCTAACCTCAAATGCATGTTATTTATTTTCACAATTATTGTATAGCTTAACATCAATAATAAACCTGGTACAATGCCAAAACCAGTGCAATCCTAGTTTGTAAACAAATAATACACCCAGTAATAGATATTACTTCAAATATCCTAGAAATGATAAATATTTGACTTCTTAGCAGATGAAAACATGATGGTATGCTTGGGATGGTCACGATTTTATGTAAAGACTGTGAGATGAAGGAAAGTAAATATAATTTATGTCAGAAAGTATAAGTAAGCACCACGTGAACAGGTAGCAGTTCCATTCCGCATACACTAATTAGCTCAATGTCAAGGAGGAAAATACTGTTGGTGATATAAATAATTACGGATTTTCCAAATATTACGTAACGAACTCCAATATTCCCTTACTCACGATAACAAGGAAAATATTTAAAAGCACAGAAATCAATGGAAAATACTCACTTCTTCCAGAAATTGTGTCCGCAGAGGAATTTTTCTACACAAGCGGCTCGAGTGACTTTTGGTAGAAACAATGCCGTTAATAGGCAATATTCTTTGAGAAAACGTACGTAAACAAATAGACATTTTACTACAGTACGGTAATCACTCCAAATAACTGGAAATTCCGATTTTTTTCGAAAATATGTCGCAGAAAAGTCCCGACATAGCGCAAAGAGATTGACAGTTGTGTTTATTTTTAATTTTCGAACATCTGTTTTAGCACCGACTTGATAGATTCAGCTTCTCTGAAAATAATTTGGGAAAATATTTTATCTCGATAAAATACAAGCAGTACAAATAATAAAATGAAACTGTTTCCTTTTATTTGACGTCTTGTTTGTTCTTCAAAATAAATCATGTTTTTTTTATTTTTTTTCTTTGATTCCAGCATACAGCCCAGCCATAGTGTAAAAAAAAATCAAATGTTTGACAGGTTCACGGCTTGTGATTGTGATCGATTCACTGATTCACTTGACAATTTAATTTCTGAACGAGTATTTTGCGTTGCAATTCACGAATTTTGAAAAAAAATACTATTATTTTTAATTATAGAGGCTAAATAATCATAAAGACTATTTACCGACTAAAACTATTGTAAGTTATGAATCTCCAAAGAGCATTTCAGCGGGTGTCCGGCGTTTTATTGAACACAAATATAAGCACTGTACGTATGCAAGATTTCATCATACTATTTGTTTTAAAAATTACGATTATTTTGATTATTTATAGCTGTTACATATTATTTGCTAGCTTATACGATATACTGAATTACTTGCAAAGATGTCTAGAGTCAGTAAACAAGGAAAACGGCCGTAAATTCACAAATAAATCGGTTGTAATACTTACCCTAATATTTTGTTACTGTTCTACTTTTTACTGTAGTTTATTATGATTCTTTTGCTCTGATCTAACACAACAAACTTTTTAATTTTAGTCAGCACCATGTTGTTACTCAGTCCGCCTAAAGCATACTAAAGAGGAAGCAGAAGCGCACAGAGCCAGAGTGATGGCTAAAGGTTTGCCAGAAAGGAAGCCTCTGCCAGGAGTCAAGAGCATAATACTTGTTGCATCTGGAAAAGGAGGGGTGGGGAAGACCACTACTGCTGGTATGTGTAAATCATCAGACTACAATAAAAAACTTGATAACTGATCTTCATCTAAATGCTAATAATATTCTTTTATTAAACTTCTCAGAGTTAAAACAAGAAAAATACATCTGAGTTATGTTTGAGCTCTTTAAAATAATCATTAAAGTTAAATTCAAAATCATTTAACACAATTGCACTACTTAACTATAATTATTCCGTCAAAGAATCTGGTAGTTCAGTGCCATTCTTTTTTCAGTAATGCTAGCCAAATTAACATATTCATGACATTTATGTAAATTAGAACAATGAACAAAGTTATGGCCTGTTTCACCTTTTTATCTCAAGAATTTTACTTAAATGTCTGCAAAAAATATTTGAAATGATTCCACTGACATACTAATTTTGTCCTAGTTAGTTTTAATTAATCTGATGAATAAAAATGGGTTTCAATATAGTATCTGAGTGCACAAGAACACAATTTGATGTATAATGTAGTTACATAATCTATAAACCATGTTATGTTACCATTTGGAATTATTTCAAAAAACCGGTTATAACCGCCCAAATGGTCAGTTCAACATTGCGCGGGATAATTTTTTTATTATTACTATTTACCAGCTGCCAATCCTGCACAATCACCCAAACCTTCGTTTCGAAGATCGAAAGAAAAAAAAAGATCGAAGAGAGATAAATGAAGCAATTTTATTTTTTGTTCAGCTGACTGTCCCACAGGTGGGCTAAGGGCTCCAAGTCTTGGCTATGTATATTTGTGTGGATCTGCACATTATTTTACAGATTCACCCATCATGTGTTCAGTGGGGTCCACATTTCATACCTATCATTAAAGCTAATTTGTATGAGTATAATATTAATTGAATAAGGGTTGAACCACATCTGGCAGCACGGAATCGCCTTTTTCTGTTGCCCTTTCTCTTTCTGTCGCTTAGAACTGCCATTTGCTAGACCGAGACAATGCGACAGATGTGGTGTAACCCTAAGTGTTCAATGGACATTTGCAGTGGTTAGTTTTATTTCATCATCATCCCAATAGAATCACCCCACAGTATCATCACTAATTACAGGAATCCCTTACAATATTGATTAGCTATAATTTAAGATCATCAATACACATCAAAGAAGATTGAAATTCCCTTTTTTTCATTTTTCCAGTGAATCTCGCATGTGCTATGAAGGTGATAGAACCTGACAAAGAGATCGGTCTGCTCGATGCTGACGTGTTTGGTCCTTCCGTGCCTCTCATGATGAACATCAATGGGGAGCCCATGCTGAATGATGACCACCTCATTGAGCCATTGCTGAATTATGGAGTAAAATGGTGAGGGAATAAGACATGATTGATAGTAGTACCAGATCCAGTTTGTGAATGGTTACTTCTCCTATGTTATTTTCATACACCTGACCTCATGACTTCCCAATGTGTTGCTACCCTCCCAGGGCGGGACGTGTCAGAATTTTACTGAATAGTATCCACTGTGATCCTTCGATAGCCCTTTACATTCCAGAGTCACATTTAAATGCGTGGCGGCTAATATTAAAAACAGAAAGCATTGACAATGGGCAGCATTACCACTCTGCAAAGTGTGTAACAGCTTTCACTGCACATTTTTGTTATTGACATAATAAATACATAATCTAATAAATCTCAGTGTATGTGGAAGGCAGAAGACAAGGTAGTCAGCATAGTTTGAGACATATGTCCCAGCAGTGGACTGCCTACCGGTGTCTATTCTCTTTGGTTACTGTGGAGAAGTACACCCAGATTAAACATTGTGTAGTTTCTGCCATGGGAAACAGGCGTGGGTTTATGGTTATGAGTTAAAAACGTAACATAACTTTCAGCTTTACAGTTGATGTGTAACACCAAATACTGTGGTAATAAAAAGCCTATTATGCAATCCTTCTTATCACTTTCATAATAATTACTTATCAGTAACGAGTACGTAAAGTGCGAATTGCGCTGAAATTCTAGTTTTGGGTCTTATGTAGATTTTTCACAAATAGTTTAAAGTATAAGCCATTGACCTTTCTTCTCTTTGTCACTTAGCGTGTCTATGTCAAATTTTCAAAGTATTACATTTTTTAATGTGATGAGGCCCCACCCATATTTATAGGTGTCCGTTTCGACCGCGCGGCCACGACGTTTTTTTTAAATAAAAACCATCCCAAGTTTTTGTAAAAACATGTAAAAGTCGATTCCCAAAAACCATAAATTTGTCAAAGCAATGGTTAAAAAGTTATAAGGGTTTGAACGTGGCCGCGCCATCGAAACTTTCCGAACCGCGCGGCCATGGAGATCTTTAAAACTAAGAGTCGCAGAGACCTGAAATTTTGGGAAATAGTAGATTGAATTTGTAAACCAAATGTAAAAATATAGAAAAAAATCTCGTGTTTGTATTTTAGGCGCTGCAAGGCTAAAACCTCATGGCCGCGCCATTGAAACGGTGACGAACACGTTATCGCCGATATCTCGCTGAAAAAACATCTCAGACGTTTGAAGTTCTTTGTAAAATATAGATTTGAATTTGTCGAAACATGTAAAAATACAACAAAAAATCCTAGGATTATATTTTAGGAGCTATAAGACTAAAACCCCATGGCCGCGCCATCGAAACGTTGAAAATTTAGTTTTTCACCAATATCTCGCTGAAAAAGCATCGCAGAGGTCTGAATTTTTTTGTAAAACCTAGATTTGAATATGTCGAAACTACCAAAAATACAAAAAAAAATCCTAGGTTTATGTTTCAGGAGCTGTTGAACAAAATCTCTAATACATTTTTAATATCTCGATTAGGGTGACCACGGATTATTATTTACAGAGAACTTTCCACCTATTTTTATATTAGAAATGATATTATCTCAAGGATTCGAATTTAAATGAAACAATAAGGTACGTAAAAAAATAATGTTATTTCTTTAAAAATCACAGATTGTTCGCTTACACTAGGACATACATTTCTTTAAAAATCACATAAATCACAGATTGTTGGTTTACACAAGGACATACATTTCTTTAAAAATCACAGATTGTTGGCTTACACTAGGACATACTTTTCTTTACTGTCCTAGTGTAAGCGAACAATCTGTGATTTTTAAAGAAATAACATAATTTTTTTACGTACCTTATTGTTTCATTTAAATTCGAATCCTTGAGATAATATCATTTCTAATATAAAAATAGGTGGAAAGTTCTCTGTAAATAATAATCCGTGGTCACCCTAATCGAGATATTAAGGATGTATTAGAGATTTTGTTCAACAGCTCCTGAAACATAAACCAAGGATTTTTTTTGTATTTTTGGTAGTTTCGACATATTCAAATCTAGGTTTTACAAAAAAATTCAGACCTCTGCGATGCTTTTTCAGCGAGATATTGGTGAAAAACTAAATTTTCAACGTTTCGATGGCGCGGCCATGGGGTTTTAGTCTTATAGCTCCTAAAATATAATCCTAGGATTTTTTGTTGTATTTTTACATGTTTCGACAAATGGGGAAGGCAAGTGTCAAAGTGAAAATGACAGTTTGGTCCCCAAAGAACTGTAAAATCAAAGGAATTTTCAGAAAAAAAAACTATTTATTGATGTAAAATGACTAGATGTTGTGTAATAAGCTGTAAAAATGATGGAATACACTTTTCAAAATAATATCTACTTTTCTTTTGGAGGTTATGTACCAGTATTGCATCGCTCGAAAATCGAAGAATTATCACCTGGAACGAGTTTTGTAATAGTTGTGGTGTTAAGAAATTAAATATATTGTGATATTTCTCGAATCTAAATAGAAAAAAAGGTTAAAATTACTGACTTAAAACATTATGATATTTTATCAAAATAGAAAGTCAAAAGCAGCATTATATTCTTGATAAAGGAGAGGACAGGTAAAACATACCTAAACTCAAAAATTGAAACCTCAACTACAAGTAATTGTGGATTTATTACGGTAAAATCAAATGTATAACCACTCAATTAAATCACTTTTTTCCTCTTGTAGATGCGCCGCGGCGTCTTAATTCTTCTTTTAGTATATAGTACTTGCATGGACGAATAATTTTCCATATTTGTTTTGTATTTATACTCAATTTTTATAACAAATAATCTTTTTTGTTTTTTTGTACAAGGTAGACGTGGGGACCAACTATCGCAGCGCCATCTACGATTAGCTTTGAGTTGCCATCCCCATTAAAATCTATATTTTACAAAGAACTTCAAACGTCTGAGATGTTTTTTCAGCGAGATATCGGCGATAACGTGTTCGTCACCGTTTCAATGGCGCGGCCATGAGGTTTTAGCCTTGCAGCTCCTAAAATATAAACACAGGATTTTTTTCTATATTTTTACATTTGGTTTACAAATTCAATCTACTATTTCCCAAAATTTCAGGTCTCTGCGACTCTTAGTTTTAAAGATCTCCATGGCCGCGCGGTTCGGAAAGTTTCGATGGCGCGGCCACGTTCAAACCCTTATAACTTTTTAACCATTGCTTTGACAAATTTATGGTTTTTGGGAATCGACTTTTACATGTTTTTACAAAAACTTGGGATGGTTTCTATTTAAAAAAAACGTCGTGGCCGCGCGGTCGAAACGGATACTATTTATAGAGATTAGAGAGTCAAAGCCTGCGGGGGTCGCGGGACTCTTATTAGGAAACTGTGACCCCGAAACTTAAAGAGCTGTTGAAGGAACATCGTTGGATTTTAATCAGTACGGTCTGATAGTCCCTCCTGGCGAGCCCTGGGCGGGAGGACTCCTTTGGAGATTTTATCATTAAGAATAAAATTATTGCCCCAAAATTCAGCTACACGAACTCCGCTCACTGATTTATATATTTATAAGATCGTCAAATGTACAGGTGACAGGGCATACGGGCATAAAGTTTCTGTTCTTTTATATCTTGTCATCATTTCAGCATGTCAATGGGCCTGCTAGTCTCAGGAGAGAACGCCGTCGTGTGGCGTGGTCTGATGGTGATGCAAGCGCTGGAGAGGCTGACGAGGCACGTGGCGTGGGGCCCGCTGGACTGCCTCATCGTGGACACACCACCTGGGACTGGGGACACGCATTTGTCCCTCGCTCAAAACTTGCCTATAGATGGTGAGTGATTGACTTTTGATTGAAGGGATTTTGAGGGGAATTTTTGAAGTCAATTTAGTGAAGTCTCAATATTGGATTTTTCAAAAATTCAAACATTCCTTTCCATTACAGGAGCGCTAGTAGTAACAACTCCCCAGTCAGCAGCTCTACAGGTCACAAAACGAGGTGTCAACATGTTCGAAAAGCTAAAAGTTCCTATTGTAGGCATGGTGGAGAACATGTCTTACGCGATCTGTTTCAAATGTGGCACGAAGAACTTCGTCTTCGGCAACGAAACCAAGCAGACTGCCGATCAGATGGGGCTCGAGATCATTGAGAGCTTCGAAGTCGACCACAATATGTCAGAATGCATCAATAGTGGGAAACCAGCGATTTATGCCCTCCCTGATAGCACACACGCGGAGAAATATAGACAGCTAGCCAACAAAGTGTTTAAGTATATAGAAGATAAGGACAAGAACACAGAACAGGCCAAAGCGAAAGAATAGACGCACAATATACTCCTCATGTGTTCCAGTAGCTGTTTGTCAACATTATATAACTATTAAACAATTAAAAGTTTCATAAAATTGTTGTATACTTTTCTCGAGTGTAGGCTCGTTGTGATAAATGCGAAAAAGAATAAAGTAGTCATTTAGTAATTAGGTTTTACATAATTTACATATTGGGAATTATAATAAACAAATATAAACAGTTTAAAAAATAAAACATTTTTATTATATAAAAATTTATTCGGAACAATCTTTTCAGGAATCTTTATCATCTATGGCCAAACTGAAACTTAAGAAAAATAAATAAAAAAATAATAATACAAAAATATGTGTCTTTTAAATACTTTTGATAAATCAAATAATTATTATTTCTTTATGTTTTTTAATGACTACATTTTATTAAGGAAGATGAAGCTCAAATCTTCGAACTGTGATACCAAAGTTTCACTTATGGCTACTGGAATATTAAAATTCATAAAAAGAGCATTTTGCCTTTACATTCAAAGATCTGTCGTCTGTTATTCAGTCAGTAAGTACAAAATAGATATATTTTTATATAAATATTTACATTACATTGAATCACAACAATAATTAGAAAAGAAACGGAATGAAAAATGTTCGGTAAAGCAATGCAGATGAAAGCAGGGTACGTTCAGTCTGAGTATACACTTACACGCGACAGGGCTCCGCTGGGAAAATATCACTTCAGAGCGGGAAGGGAGATGGTTTACTGTTTTGGCACGCATGGATGCAGCATTGCCTGTTCTAACCAAACATGAGCTCGATACGCGCACTTAACTTTTGTTTTACATCGATAAAACAGATTTGTAAATTAAAGTCAATGCAGTGACTCATTGTGATGCTTTGATTTGGAACTTGCGTAATATTTCCATGGCAATGGGCGTTTTTCCATTACCCGACCGTTTTGCTTCCCCGGCACCGACGCCGGTGTGGGTGTCGGGCCGGCTAATGGAATAACGTCCATTCGGTGACATTTTTAGCTAAAATTAAGTCTTGTTTATGCGACAGTAAAATAGTCGCAATATCTGAATCATGATGTAACTTTTATTAAGTATATTTGCACTTCTTATCTTGTTTTGAGCAGTCTGCATTATAAGCAATGCTGCATCCAACCGCTAAGCGTCTGAATTCACAACACCATCTTTTAAACAGTGCTACGTATAATACTATCTAATATAAAATTGACAAAATCGAAATCATGGACCGTGTTTTTAAATCGGCTTATTATCATAACGTGGCTAGGGTCAATAACCTGATCGTTTTATTACATTTACCATAGTTTATTGAACTCCCAAATACGTGCACTTTTATATAAAATTTTTGTGTATGACACTAATTGTTGAGTTATGGGCAATTTGCTTGTAAATTGTCAAAAAAATATCAAATATATACAACCCCATTTTGCAGGACTAGAATCCTTATTATTTAATTTCGCGACATGCATTGTAAATAAATATACAACAACTATGATTGTAAGGAGTCTTAAATGGCTTTTATGATGGCCCATCTGATAACAATATAATAATTTGCTGTTTTATTTCATGGTGACTCCTTGCATCCCACAAAACTTAGTTAATCTAGATATAAAGCAAACTGCCCATAACATAGGGGGCGTAGACAAAGCGACATCAATCAACGATCATAGAAAAATCAGAAATATTAGCTGACTTTTAAACCGCGCGCAAATACAAGTCAGTTGTCAAGCGACTCTTGCGTCTCCGCGCTCGCATACGTCTGCGACTTTAGGAACGCGGGACTGCCTTTAAAGGGCACCGCGGCTCTGGCATGCAAAAGGCAATTGAAGGAAGAGAAGAAGAAGAAGAATAAAAGGAAGAGAAGAGAGGTTTTTAGTCAGTTAAATCTGATTGCCACTTAAACAGGGAGAAATGATTCCTTTATTTGACGGTTTGAGACTTGCAAATGCGCGCGCTCTAAACCAAAAACTTACGTCAATCCTTTTAAAAGTACGCTATAAAACTGCCTTGTCTAAAACCCCAGTACATAACAGGATATGGAAGTAAGCTCAATGTTCATAATTGTCGCCGACTAGTCAGATTGTCACAGAAACACCAAATGTATGAAAAAAAAAACTTTCCTTTCGCACCATAACATCTTATGATTAAAATATCAAGTGTCTTTCACTGTGCGTACACTGTACACACTGGTTGGGTTCTACCACTTCTTTTTGTGTTCGTCCATACTGACGCCTCCGGGCCCGAGGTACACGATCATTAGAAGACCGCCAATCACAGATAAGGTCTGGAAAAGAAGGTACAAATGTTAGTTGAAACTCAAGTTTGTGGTCTTGATATCATCATCAGCCTATAATTTTCCCGCTACTGGGACACAGGCCTCCTTTCTGTGAGAAGGATTGGGCTAGGATTGGGGAATCCACCACGCGGGCCCAGTGCGGTTTGGTAGATTTCACATGTCTTAGAGTTTTTGGTTGTAGGATACGGTTTCCTCACGATGTTTTCCTTCACCGTTTTGAGAGCAGTGGTGTTGAAATAAATTACACAAAGTAATGCGCCTGGCGGGGTTCGAACCCACGACCTAAAACTCGTAAGTCGGGACCGATACCACTGGGCCTCACCTCTCGTTGGTCTTGCTGTGATGGTTTATAATTTTAAATTATTGTTACTCTGATTGCTTAATCAAAAGCTTATTAATTTAGGCAGTCTGTAACGCTTAAAACATGTAGGGTTAAGCAGATATGTACCTAATAGTACATATGCCCTTCCAAAAAGTAGATCTCTATGAAGAAGAACGTGTAAGGGAAGGGAAGGGTGTAGGTTCTGTTAATTTACCTGGAAGAAGTCATATTTGAGGAAGTCCCTGAGGGGCTTGTAGGAAGGCACGGCCCACCACGCGTTGTGGTACAGGTTGAGCACGGACAGCACCACCACCAGCATCAGCGCCGACAGCTTGGTGCGGTACCCCACTGTCACTAGCACCATCAGGATGCTTCCCAGCAGGTCTTGCACAATCTGAAAAAATACGACGAGAAGATTATTGAACCACTTTTTGGTACAGACAGATTTGGTGACTACCCTTGATCACCTGCGCTTTCAAGGAATTTCCTGGCCTTGTAAACAAATGTCAAATAATAAACGTTGAGTCGCGGGACTATCTTAAAAGGTAACCGTGACCTGGAGCGTAAAGGGCTATTGAAGAAACACCTCGGATTTTAGTCAGTACGAGTCTGACAGTTGGGTGGGAGGACTCTTTTGATGATTTTACCACTGAAAAAAAGTAATAAACGTTATTGCTCAGGAGTCTACGTTACCGAATGGATGTAACATAAACGCTCTGTAATCTTTAATAGATTTTCAACTTAATGCGTTAGGGTTTACAGTTGAAAATGTTTTAGAGACTGCTGAGCGTTAACGATTACGCCTTGCCGTTCGTCTACCTAGGGAGTCAGGTATTACGTTAGACGCTAGCAACATCTAGTCAGGTATAAATAAGCCTATTTAATAAGCAGTTTGGGCTTCAGCCTTGACATACGAAAATTCCATTAAAATAAAAACCAGTTAGGCAAAAATCGAGAGTGAATCGAATAAACCATCTTTACATATTCATAATTATTATAATGTAAATCGGTCAAGTATTTATATATTTCCGCGACACCGATGTGTGATTATGACGTCATATAATATGTTTTACATAGCTTCATTTATATGTGATACGAAGTGTTCATTGAATTTGACACGGTGATAATGTCACGTTACGTAACAACACGCTTGTTATTCAAAAGGGGTTGTGCAGCAGGCCCGAAGCCACCTAACAAGCCGATTCCTATCGGGTTGCCTTTCGAAATATAGCAAATACTAGCATCTATGATTTTCATTTATCATAAACAAAATATGAAAAACAATCAAAAAAATAAATAAACGCCTACCATTTTTTTCCGCGCAATCAATTTCAACTCGCGCCAAACAGACAAAGATTGTAAGCCGCAAGGCGAATCCGGAATTCAGTTCATAAAATTCAAAGTTTCTCTTGTGGCGATCGTGAGCTTGAGGCCACATAACACCGCTAGTTTAAGGACGCTCGGAAGCCGAACATTACCGGCTTATGATAAGGATAGAAATATGAAATGCGTACGCCAGAACGAGACGGAATGATACTGGACTTCGTAATTCGTTTAGATAGTATTCTTTGGATGACAGTTTCACATTAGTTTTGGTTCGTGCTTATTTTTGCATTTATTGTTTTCACCTGTCCATTTGCATTTGATTTGATATTATTGTTGAAATTTATAAGTTTTGCGTAGTTAGCGCATTAATAACAAAGTTAGTTCGGTTCAATGGTATTGTTTGGTAAGTGTACAGTGTTCACCGTAATGTTAGTTTCGAAGTTTTAACTAGATGGCGTTGTGCAATTACATCACAATCCTGAATCGCGGTGTTAAGGTGTGTAGGCGATTAGTATAAGGTTTTGTGAACATGATTTACGGAAATTGTTAATAATTGATTAACCAACTACAAATAAAATATTAAGGAGGTTACTCCGGTTACTCAATTTATTCGTCCTTAAAATACGTTAAATTCGTTTATTATTTGTTCGCAGCGCAACTTCATCGTTTATGAACCGATTTTGATGATTCTTTTTTTGTTGGAAAGAAGATGTTTTAATGGCGGAAACTTGATATGTGGAAATCAGGGTTTGATGTTAGAAGACCAGAGAAATCGAGTGAAACTTTCAAAAATGAGGACTAGTGAAATGGGGCGACTAGTATGTTTGTAAGTTTTTTCATTAAGTTTTGGTCCGGGTTCCCTTTCATGAATTTTTGCCCTGCGCCACTGTTGTGCAGTGGCGTAAGCACACCCACATGCCGCCTTATGTAAGCCCCTCGTTATAGGGCGCGACTCTACTGTCATTAACCACAGTTTTAACTGAAAAACGAACGTTTTGAGAATTTCCTCCTTTTTTAAGTCCGTTAAAAACCCAATATCTCTAAACTCCTCCTTTTTGAATTTAAAAACCCAATATATCTGAATGACCCGGGATTCGAAGTCAGGACCTTTTCAAAGAGCAGAGCAACGCTTTAAAAATCTTTTCTTCTTTTATTTCCTTTTTTTCGAGAATTTCGTTGCCGTCGTCGTTACGATTTCTAGCATTTAAAAACATACAGAAACAGGGAGAGCCATAAAAACTACTTGATACGTACAGATATTTTTTCACTAATGGAATCAAACCCGGGAGTCGTAGCTCGGTAACCAATCTCTTAACCACCGTGCCGTCAAGATAATGTCACACAGTTTTAATAAAACTGATTATTTCTTTGTAAAGGTTATAGGTTTAAATGTTAAGGTCGTTGAAGATCGATTTGATTACATTCTGAGTAACGCGTAGGCCTTCAAAATCGAACTTCAAGTAAATTGCTTTTTATTTAGGTACCTACTTAAATATTTTGTTGTAATTGACTATTTCGTTATATGAACGAGATTTATGTAAGTTATTGGGAAATGTTATACAGGTTATACTAGTTTTTGGCGATATTATCTCTCGGAAGATAATGTATAAGGCTTTATTTACAGAAATTCTACGTTTCCTTTTGTCTGTGGGTTTGGCGTCATGATTCACATGTTTTAGAGTTAACTTGATTCTACAATAATGGGATATTGTAAATCAATCATCCCATATTATAAAGGTTGGAACATTCGAACCACCTGTATTTGTAGACAAAAAAATAGGGAGTAACTCGGACTGACTAAAATTCAGTGTTCCAACAATAGCTCTAACTAGAAACATTTAAAGTTTGGCTTTTAATTCGGCTCGTACCGACGTCCCTGAATCACATAACGATCGACTCCGTTAAGTCAAACAGTTTTTATTTCAAACAAAGGTATATTTGTTGTTCTGCAGTATCAATTATATTATTAAACCAATTTCCACAAACCTGCAAGAAGGAATATTCGAATCTCAGCAATGTGATGAACATGAAAGCGAGGAGTATTCTGCCAGCGAGCTGAAGGTAAGTCTTAGGCTTGTTCTCGCCCAGGGATGGCACACCAGCGAAGAGGCTTCGCCCCTCCGCCCGGGCCTCCGCGATCACCAGCAGCAGGGCTCCGATGAGCGCCAGGTTACGGAGCAAGAACTGCATGTCCCATAATATACTGTAGGCGAAAGTCTGGAAGTAAAAAGGTTGTATTAGAAAAGGTTTTAAAGAACATAATAATGAAGAATCAAACTAGTTTTTGGACGCGGTTTTCCCCCTCATTCGCATTTAAGTTTTATGCAAAAAGAAGTAGCATATACGTGTCCCCATGGTCCATCAAAATCAGTTCAGCGATATAAATGTGAAAATGTAACAAACAGACTCATTTCAAACATATAATTCATCATCTGCCTAGCCTTTTCCCAACTATATTGGGGTCGGCTTCCAGTCAAACCAGATTCAGCTGGATACATATTATATTTATTAATATATTTTACATGGAGCAACTGCCTGTCGGACCTCCACAACCCACTAACTGGGTAATACGATACCCCATGACAAGACTGGTTGTCAGACTTTTAGAGCTTCTGACTAACAGTAACGACTGTCAAATCTACAAATGATAGCCGGGACCAACGGCTTTACGTGCTTTTAGAGACACGGAGGAAACTCGCTATGACAGATGGTCACCTATCCACAGACCAACCTGTGCACCAGGCTGTGCTTATTAATAAAGTTATAATAATGAGATCTTCCTTTAGATCTTATAGTATTTGCATTACATTTATATTCACAGTATTACAATATTATCACTTACAACTTTAACACGTTGCTAGGTCTTATGAGATAAGAGAACCTTATCGACATTTTAAGTTCAATAATCTAAATCTTGACTTCCGGTGCTACTGTCGTTCCAAAAGTCGTCAATTTGCAAAATAACGATATCGAAGAGATTCCCGGCCAAGGATACAAAGGTTATCAGAAGTGCTAACTCATCATGAGGTTTTTAAAAATAATGTATAATCAGAATGAGAAGACATTCCAAAAATACTTTTGGTACCTACAAAAACTTTGATGATAGGAAATGTGACGTACGGTTCGATTCGTCGATGCTTACACTTCGATCTTGTGTTAGTATAGCGAAGCAACGAGCTAACAGACTTCTTTGAATAGAACGATGGAGAATGAAGGACCAGCTTATACAGGTAACGTGTGGTGTCAATATCACACCTCTAATTCACGAAGGTTTTGGTAGATATTGTATGCTATAGCCCACATTTAGAAACTCTGAGAGTTTTGAACTTTGGATGGATGAATCACGTCAGAATGGCTGGCTCAGAAACGCCTTATCAACTGAGCTATCGCTGTATCCACCGGGCTGAAGTCCGGACTCCGCGCATATAATGAGAAAATGCTGATGTAGGCACCATAAATATTTGCCAGTCTAGGGAATCTAACCCTCAAGATCTGGTGGCCTACACGCAGAGGAATGTATCCGAGAACTTCTGGTTGCAAGACTCACTAGTTGACTTTACAACATTTGTAGTAATAAATACTAAAAGTTCTGGTTATCTCTACTACTAACTTAGTATTTATTACTAGTAATGTTGTAAAGTCAACTAGTAAGCCTTGCTGTCACGGTTGCAACCAGAAGTTGGTACACGCTCAGAAATGTCTAGCTAGACATTTCTGAGCGTGTACCATGACGTCTTAAAGCGTATTTCCAGTGTGGGAAAGAGACAGACCTTTCTAGCGCCACTTCGTTCTCACAGTGAACTCACGTTTAAAGACGCCATGGTAAAGCACCAGCACTCGTACATACAACTAGTAGGTACATCAACAAAGCAATCAACGGGGGCTTACTCACACGAAATACTCGTAAATGGCTAAACCGTTTTAAATGGGAACCTAAAATAATGTTGGTAATTATCTCCTAATGGTTTAATGACCCTGAAGCAAGGCGACCGTGTCGCGGTGTTACTACGATTCACAATAATACCCCTTCTACACGATCAACCCGACCGCCTGACAGAGGTGAACTTGGTCGTGTCAACAGTACCCCACCGTCTGGAACGCTGTCGGCTGACGGTCGGGTCCCACCGCGGACGCAGCCTGTCGGGACGGCTGCGCTCCCGATTGACTCCGCCCATATTTGGTCGCACGACCAACGTCTACACGGTCGATTTTCATTCACACCGGACCAAGGTCACCTCTGTCAGGCGGTCAGGTCTGACCGTGTAGAAGGGGTTTAAAACGTACATTGATAATATTCGACGTACTTGAATGTAATTGAAACATTGGTTGTCCACGTCATACAAAGATTGTTCTAATGCTATAGCGAGTGATATTTGTAAACTTCTATGTTGATAGTAAAGTTCTACGTGAGACGCGATACGGAAACTTTGGTCCAATGGATGGATTGGACCGAAGTCCGACTACTTACTTCACAAACTCCGGAACCTCTACATCTACTGGTAACTTTTCCATATTGTCTTTCTACCTTGGACAATCATCCTTAGAAGGCGCATGACAAATTAGTATTTTTTTGTAGCGTGTATTTTTTATCTTTTTTTACCGATATATCTCGTATTTGATCACTATCTCGCCCGGCTCTGTAGCCAAATGGCAAGCGATGAACGTAAACGCTCAAGAGTCTTCGATAGATTTTCAACTTAATATCCTAGCGCATAAACTTTGAAATCCATCAGACTGCTGAAAGATAGCAAACGGAATGAACGAAAACGCTCTGTAATCTTTTATGGATTTTCAACTTTATGCGATTGGGTATAAAGTAAAATCTGGTTTAACGTTTATCGCTCGCGGTTTGTCTAAAGCAGTGTTTCCCAACCTGTGGTCCGCGGACCCCTGGGGGTCCGCGAGTATATGTATGGGGGTCCGCGGTGTCATCTCTAGACTATACATAAATGCTAATGTATCGTAATGGCTACGCTTAGTAAGCACGGCGAAAGTGCGCCAACGTGCGGTGAGCGACACTGAATGAATGATGTGAGTGAAATAAAAGTGCGTGCGTAAATATAAAAAACAAATTCAGAAACAGATTAAAAGTCGATTCTGATTTGCGATTACAATTAAATTATTATTTTATTAAGGGGGTCCGTGAAAACTGTGCTTGATTCCCTAGGGGTCCGTGGCCGAAAAAGGTTGGGAAACGCTGGTCTAAAGGGTTTATAGTAAGCGAAGATGCCGTCGACGGTGAAGCACGCTTGCCTTGAAGTAACGTCTATGTAGTTCTTAAAATATAATATTGTACTGGTTAGTTTTCTCACCTGTAATACTACAATGAAGAAAAGTACTCCACACGCGATGTCCACCTTGAGCCTGCCCAGCACCATCACACAGCCGCCCAGCTGTCCAACTAAGTTAATTATCTGCAAACAATACAGGCAAACTTCAAATACTATTTTTTTTAAGATTTATTGTAGCACGCATGATAAGATGAATGAAAGAAAGAAAAACCGGCCAAGTGCGTGTCGGGCCACGCACAGTGTAGGGTTCCGTAGTTGCCCATCAAAATACTTATGCGAACTAACGAAACTGATTCGCTGAATTTAATTTTAAAAAGAAGAATTTTCAAAATCGGTCCAGGAGTCTTTGAGAAATCGGGGAAAATACATAAGAAAAAAGATGACAACGAATTTAGAACCTCAAAATCAAAAGTCATTTATTCAAATTAGGCTGATTTATCAGCACTTTTTGAAGGTCAAATTTTACATAAGACAGTCCCCCAAAGCGCCCCCCCTTCGACACTTCCTAGTGTTTTGGCTGGGAAGAAGAAGTGGCGGAACAAACTCCCCAGCAACACATCTGTCTGTACGGTTAGAAGAACCAAGATTTATATACAATTTAATAGAACATTCACATTATACATCAATCCGAGATTACACCTCAATCGTGACTAGAAGGCACATAAAGATTTCTCCTTTTTTTGAATTTAGTTAAAACTAGTTGACGATAAAAACCTACCTATCCCCAAAAAACATACCTATAAAAGCTGTAAAAATAAAGTTGACAAACTTACATTTGCAGTTGTCACCGATACATTTTGTTTAAGAAAATATGATATCAAGTACATTTTATAAGTTGGTCGACTTTTACTCGTAAAGTTGTAAAGCCTACTTAGTCATGATAATTTTCTTTTAAACTTCGTTATATATACTACTATTGTGAATTTTTTCACACCCCCAAACATAACCGTTTAGCTGGTAGAGGGGGGGGACACTCGAATCGAGCAAAATTTAGCACTTTAAAGCTTAATATTTCACAAACGAATTTTTTTATCAAAAAATTGTTAATGGAAACTATCATTATTTTTTAAAGGCCTATTTAATGATACCCCACACTAAGGGGTACGCGAGAAAAAAAAAATCCTCTCTTTACGTGTAAGTACTGGAGGTACCCTAAAAAAAAATATTTTACGAGATTTTATTTTACCACTTTTTCGGCACAACAAATCCGTATATTTACACCAAATTACAGCTCTCTAGTACTGTGCGTCTCTGAGCTAAACTGCGGACAGACGGACGGACGGACGGACGGACGGACGGACATGGCGAAACTATAAGGGTTCCTTGTTGACTACGGAACCCTAAAAAAGTGAGTGTATAAAAACGGGGGAAAAATTAAAAAAACGTTTATTTGACTAGCTAGCCAACAGGAACACACAACAAAAACAAAAAAGTTAAAAACAACAATAAAAAAATTGTGTCACACGTCTGCGCAAAATAGGTCCAGTTCAACAAAATTTGGAGGATCTAGTGCTCTATACTGTTTTAAACTGGACCTGGCAAGGACCACTGTCCCAGTGGCAAAAAAAAAAACATCTTTTTTTAAGGAGCTTAGTACACTCAACAAAGTGGAATTATGACCCACCATAAGATTATTTTCCAAACTTTCAAATACAATTAGGTCCACATTCGCGTAAACATACATATCCATGGTAACGACTTTGATCTTTGTCAATTTGACGGATTCAAACGATTTGTTGTCAAAATGGGTCATGATTCCACTTTGTCGAGTGTACAAGCAACTTTGAGGTCCAGAGAGTAGATTTTTACAAAATGATAATTTAGGCATAACAACTCGACTTGCAACTACCGCTTATCACTACCATTTTCAGTTGCTGAGTGGCAACATCAATTTTAAATACCATCTAACAGCGACTGATCAATTCGTAACAGCTGTGTCAATATCCAGTTGATTGTAGCAACCGGCAATCGCAACACATCACGGTACTTTATGGCCGAGACTTCACCAAAGCTGAAAGCTGTGCGAGTCGAGACGTGTTTTGAACAACCAATAGAATTGCGTTGCCGGAGTGGAGCTGTGTCAATAAAACCCCTTCTACACGGTCAGACCCCACCGCCTGACAGAGGTGATCTTGGTCCGGTGGGAATGAAAATCGACCGTGTAGACGTTGGTCGTGCGACCAAATATGGGCGGAGTCAATCGAACCTTGGTCGGGAGCGCATCCGCACAGTATTATTATTGCCTCGAAAAGCGGACATTCCCTTTTTATTAACTTATCCGATAGAACAAGTTATTTTAAAAGTAAGAGCAAAATACCCGTGTGACAATTTTGTCTCAATCAGGAGATATATTTTTTTTTTAAATTTTCTATGATTTCCATAAAAAACCATAGAAATCGCAATAACTTTAGATCCAATTAGGTTTTGTTATATCTTTGGTCGCAATTACTTGATGCTTTATATTAAGTAAATTACCAAGCAAACGTTCAATTTTTATCGTTACCCGGTGGTGAGTAACATCGAATTTTACATATTTACGATTTTATTTTTTTATGGGCTTATTTCCTGGTATTTGGATTCAATATCGAGACAATCTGTCGCTTTGGCACTAAGAAACACCAATTTAAAATATCATATCCAAATCTTATGGTATCCAGAAATTATAGGATTCTGAAATTTAGGCGCTAGGGTTGGCATAAGTCGTATTTTCTTAAATGTTTTTTTTCATTGTAAAATATAGTAACATAACAATAGGACCTGTCACCAATACAGGTGGGCCACTTATTTTTATATTTTTAAATGTTTATCGTACATAGCACTGAATTTTTACCTATGGAAAATTATAATTAAAGTAGGTATTTATGCAAGTGAAGTCTTTTTTTTTTGGGACAAACCCACCGCACTGTTCCTAAATCACAGCAACTCCTGAAAGCCAGAATCAACAGTGGCGACCGCCAGAAAAGCGCCGGCAATGAAGCTCGACGAAGTCCCGGAGAATGAATTTAACTGTCTTGGATCCCGCAACGTACGTATACGTCGATAAGTAACCAACATAAATTTAAAACTACAAACAAAAAAAAATATATTTTTTGCGAAGTGATGACCCTAAAATCAAAATTATCAGAAAAAACTTTAGAAGTGAATAACTCCCAGATACCGCGAGATTTGGATGTGTTTTTTTTTTCTACTGATTGGTTGGGGTCTATATATGATTTACCATTAATATTGAATCCAACTAAGCAAAGATACAACCATGAAAAATCAAAATCTAAAAACACAAAAAAAGGATATTTCTTAAAATCTCTACTAGGTAGTACCCTTTTGTATTTTTTTTTAAATATCTTTAACATAGTTTTATTACTCATAATAAAGACATGTGTAAAATAATGCGTATTTATTTTTAAATTAAATAATTTAGAAAAGTAAAAAAAAACACATAACATTTTTTTACTCATATTTTATGTAAAATTGGTACACGGGTATTCTACTCTTACTTTTAAAATAACCTGTTCTATCGGGTAAGTTAATAAAAAGGGGATGTCCGTTTTTCGAGGCAATAATAATACTGTGATCCGTCCCGACAGGCTGCGTCCGCGGTGGGTCCCGACCGTCAGCCGACAGCATTCTAGACGGTGGGGTACTGTTGACACGACCAAGTTCACCTCTGTCAGGCGGTCGGGTTGATCGTGTAGAAGGGGTATAACGCAATTCTATTGGTTGTTCAAAACACGTCTCGACTCGCACAGCTTTCGTGGAGTCTCGGCCTATTGCCTTCTGCCTTGCTCCCAGGAGCTTTACTATTGGTCCACGTATCTTTCCAGTTTATTTAAATTAGTAAAACCTTTTGTTGCTGCATCTGGCAACTGAAATCTTTTAAAAGTTGACTGTTGCACTCGAAGACTTATATCGTAAGGACAGGCCCAACCAAACGAAAACGGCACCAGTTATTTGGCCCCCAGCTGTTAGTTCCGGGCCAATGCAACTCAGAAATTAAAATCATATGGTTGCTGAAAAGTTTGAACGCGCGAATCTCAAGAACTACTGGTTCGAACTGAAAAAATGTTTCTGTATTGGAAAGTCTATTTATGGAGGTAGGCTTTGGGCTATATAACATCACACTACTACCAATAGGAACGGAGCTAGTTTAAAAGAAACACTGACCACCTCGGTATTTGTTTCGACAGTTTTTTCTGTCAGATACGAAACCCCATAAATATTCTTTTTAACCGACTTCAAAAAAAGGAGGAGGTTCTCAATTCAGTCGTTTTTTTAAACCCTATTTTTACATAATTTTGATTTCATTACACAATTACACCATCGTGTAACTCTGATCAATTTCAATTAACTAATGTATTTACAACATAATAAAAGCCTGTCTCAATTAATTACCACACGAGGGCTTCCTGTAGGGAGTGGTATGCTCCCTTAGGGGGGTTAATATGTAGTAAAAACACGCAAGAGCAATCGAACCCTTGTTAACGGCCACCGTAGGCTTGGGCATGCAGACGGCGAGAAATGGGGGCTCGCCGTCCAATTAAGGAACATGCCTGGGCCGAGACGGCGCGTCGTGTTCCACGCGTGCCTAAAAAAGCTGCCAGCAAAGTCTGCCCGGGAACTGTTTTATCAGAAAATCGTTACCCCGGAACGTTTAGGATTATTGAAGGGATACCGTGAACTTTAGGCAGTACGAGCATATGTCAGTCCCTCACATTCCGCCCAGCGTCAGGGCTAATTGGCTAACTTGATAGTCAATGACCAGGAATGTCAAGTGAACTTGCATGGGTTGACATCTCTATATTATATCGACTGTTATAAGGCTAAGTCGAATGCTTCAAAAGTGTTAGAATAGTTGATATTAGGGAACATTTACATTTATCAGTTTCATTGCAAATGCAAAAGCCAATACGTAATTTAACCTTTTGACAGCTAGTTGAGGAGATCCGTAGACGAACTAAAGTCACCGATATAGCCCACCGAATTAGCAAGCTGAAGTGGCAATGGGCAGGCCATATTGCTCGCAGAGCAGATGGCCGATGGGGTCGAAAAGTATTAGAGTGGACACCACGGACTAGCAAGCGCAGCGTAGGACGTCCACCAGCAAGGTGGACAGACGACCTTATAAAGGTCGCCGGAAGACGCTGGATGCAGGTCGCTTCCAACCGGTATATGTGGAGATCTAAAGGGGAGGCCTATGTTCAGCAGTGGACGTCCTATGGCTGAGATGATGATGATGATGACAGCTAGTTGATGGTCACCAGAGCAAGTGAAAGTGAAATGATGATTTCAAACTGTCAACAGGGATACTCAATAGCCCCGCTGGGCGGGTCGTGCGTGACAGACTCATTTAAAGTTTTACTACCTACGAAAAAAAAACCCGCAATAATAATCTTCAAAATGCTCTAAAACAAAGAAAAAGTAGCAATTAAAAAGCTACGCACGAAAGTAGTTGAAACGAAAGTGGCGCGCCAAAACAGCGTGAAATTATGAATGTGCAATGTGCTAGGCTTAGCACCGAAAATGGCCACGGGTAACTTAACTACACCGTTAATGACTGTACTTTCGATAGATTTCATAGTAATAATCTCTTTACACTAAAGGTTGCCACGTTGGGTCGCGGAACTAACGAATACCGTGAACGTAAAGGGCTATTGAAGGACGTCGTGGATTTGATGACTTTACCACGTAAAAAAAAGGTTGCTAAGTTGGATCGAAGGTTGCTTACACGCATATTAAGGAAACCAGATTCGGCACAGGTTTTCTGGTTGCTAAATATAATGTACAGCTTGACAAAAAACTGTAGAAAACCGGAAGTCGCCACTGTCTTCGCGCTACCAGCACTTTGAATGTTTTTTTTTTGTCACTTATTACGTTAGTTTTATGGCACAATAATAAATCTAACAAACCTGCGGTCTTTGTTTACATCAAATATCAAATATTTTAAAACATTGTCAGAAACAAAAAGATTAGTTCCGTTTCAATCCGTTCTGGCCAAGCTGTACATTAAAATTTATGCCCCTCGGTTGTGCGGAATCAAGACGATAATTTGTGAGGAGCACACCTAACACACACTAGAATGAGTCATGCTAGGGGAATCCACAGTCGTTCTCTCGCTGTACATAATTTATTTTGTCTATCGAAAAGACCAGCAATGTTCAGTATTGAAGGGGCTGTATAAAAACCAGAACAATACTCCCCCATTCAATTACCAGATATTTAATTTTATATTGTCAATCTATTGCTTCTCTCGGCACTATCGAATAATTGGACACAATTAGTCTGAACAATGGATCCTTACAATGTCCCTAATTGACAAATAAGGAAAATAAATACAGATTAAATTAATTATGAATAGGTTAAATACCAGTCGAATAATGCTGACATTACAATGAAACTATCGGATAATTGACACTGTTAACAATAAACAGGGCGAGTAATACAACGTCATAAAACCTGACTTGTTCCGGCGAGTGAAAGTGACAAATCTATGCAAATCGTCTAGCGCCATCTCTTTCACTCACTGGAACAAGCCTGGTTTTAAGACGTTGTAATACCCAACCAGTGCTTCGTACACAAGACGCTGCAAGTTTCCGATGCCTTACGACTTTGGTATGCAGGAAACTATCACAATAGAAACGAAATCCATAGAGGTTTACGTGGCCAAATCATCAAATGTGTCCTCCTACCCCGGACAGGGAGGCAGGGACTGTCAGATTTGTACTGACTAAAATCCACGGTGTCCTTCGGTAGCCCTTTGTGTGCCGGTGTCGCGGTATACGTATGTCCCGCAACCCCGGCAGGATAGAGGTTCATACCCACAGGCACGCGTCAATAACAAAACATAATTTAAAATATTATTATTATATCAATACAAGTAATTATAACATTGGTGTTGCATACAAACACGTGAAGCGGTGCAAACAATGCAGGGCTGAGCAGGTGCGGTGCCAATTTATTTATTTTTGTTCAACTTACAAACAAATGCTGCAATTATAAACATACACATTAGCTGTCTGTTAAATATTCACTTTAGAACGCATTGTATTATGCTAATGAAGTTCCTACTGCGCTGCAAATTCGATTCCTGATCTTCTACATACTTACATACGAATTTAAGAGTGTGAATGTTTGTAAAACAGAGATAGACAGGTACAGGACGAGAAGGGATCAAAGTGTTAGTGATTTTAGTTTTTGATATGAAGATTAGTATCCGAGCTTAAGGGGGATGCTCCAACCAGCCCGCGAAATTCAATTTTTTTTACGTTTTTTGCAATTTGCAGGCCAGTGACATAGTTAGATTTCGGAGATTTTAACATGATGCACCTTTTCTATGTGAGAGCTGATAGAGCGAATTTTTTGATAATTTTTATATTTAAAATTAAACTTTCATTACCGCAATTCATATTATTTTGATAAAGTTACAACATGTCACTGGCCTGCAAATTGCAAAAAACGAAAAAAAAAATTGAATTTTGCGGGCTGGTTGGAGCATTCACCTTAAATTCTCGATCGATCTTATTTTGAACGTATTGTAGCGTGAGCAAATAAATGTATTATTTTCGTGAACAAGCCGTTAAAATATATTGTGAATTTGAGCCATTTAGGGCGACCACATACATCAGTTTTCCTGATCAGACATCCTGATCCGTTTTTCGAAATGTGTACGGGAAGTTATCGAATGCGAACAACACACACAAAACATACACATTTGTATGAATTCACTGCGTTCGGATGGAAAACGGATCAGGATTCCTGGTCAGGAAAACTGATGTACAGCTTGGCGAGAACGGATTGAAACGGAACTAATCTTTTTGTTTGTTGACTACATTTATAATCTTTGATATTTGATGTAAACAAAGAACGCAGGTTTGTTAGGTTTATTATTCTGTCATAAATGATAAAACTAACGTAATCAAATAAAATCATTGAAAGTGCTGGTAGCAAGAGCACAGTGGCGTCTTCCGGTTTTCTACTGTTTTTTGCCAAGCTGTATGTGGCCGCCCTTATAAGGATTGTGTAGACACTCAATTGAAATAAACTGTTAGTAACACACTTTATAATAAGAAATCTGATAAAACAAATATGTAGTTTTAAGTAAAATGTTGTGAGATAAATGACTTGCGATTGTTATGTGGTTTGTTGAACAATATTTGAGACTACTGATAAAAAACTATAATTAAATTGTTTTCATACGGAACTAAAATTACCAGGTTTTCAGGCATTCCCCTGTGTAACATTACGCAGAAATTTTTGTGTTTTTTTTCTGATTTCTTAGTCATCGTAAAAAACCGGGTTTTTTTTCTACATAACCATGCTTACAGAATGTTTTAGTAAGACATACATTAGTAATTAATATGACATTGGGAAATACATAATCAGCTAATTAAAAAAGAATAATTAGCACTAATTCGCCTAACACATACCTACCTGGCTTCTGCGAACATTTAATTTCTGCTGTCTGTAAATCCCGAAATATTTATGTAAAAATGCTACTAAGCAAGCAGATGATTGTGTTCATTACTAAAGAGTTAATTTTACCACTGAAACATTTCTTCATATGAGGAGTATTCGTCAATTTACTACTAAAGTTATCAAATGTTCAATAAAATCAGATTTCTAATAAAAAAAAAAACTATCTTGCTGCTCACGCCATCCCGGTGGCGCCACACAAGAAATACCTTTGAGTGTAGTACTGGGGGTGTATTACAACGTTTTAAAACCAGGCATGTTCCGGCGAGTGAAGGTGACAGAGCTATACAAGTCGTCTAGCGCTATCTCGTTCACTCACTGGAACAAGTCTGTAGTCTCCCTAATTTTGCCGTTAAAATAATGGCGAATTTACACATCCATAAGTAAGAAAGTTCAACTTACGTACCCACTTAATTAACTAGCAACTCACTTTCTAGCCGGGCGGTGTCCACACGTGATTTTTACTTAGGGATTTCGACCACGACGCGATTCGAGCGATTCCAACTCTAAGTGAAAATCAACCTTACGACAACGATACAATGATGTAATTCGATTGACTTGACTTTACGTCGCGTCGTGGCGATCGCGTTTTGTTTTTCATCTCCCCCGGAGATATCATCGTGTTTTGTCATGGGTAATTCCATGACAAACGCTACCAAGGCCTCAAAAAAAAACCTCGTCGAAATAAGTCAATTATAACTTAATTTCATAGAAAACATTCCTATCCTTCACGTCTAGGTTTTTTTAATTCGTAACATTTTTCGTATTGTACCCATATGAAAGTAATGTTCGAAAGACCAGGGCGTCAAGGTAATTTCTACGTCAATATTGGCAATGCTAAAAGAAAAGAAAGAAACCGTCAACCGTCACTTGGTTTCCTTTAAATGTGAGCTTTACTTATTGTTATTATTTGGATCGCGTTAAAAATAATAAAAAGTTTATATTTACTGTTTTGAGAAGGGTTTTCCAAACTGTGGTATCAGTGTAACACCCGAAACGAAAAAGAGGTAAAAGTTTGTTTAATTTTTCGTCTAATTATATTTAAACTATAATGTCGTAGTGGTAATGTATATATATTATTTTCACTTGTACGAATCGGTCGAATCGCAGCGCGCCATGGGTGAGCACCGTTAGTTGTTTATTTACTTACATAAGGATGTGTAAAGAGGCCTTCGAGATATTCACTGGATCCTACGATGCTAAGCAGTCGAAACTCATTTGTTCTGTGTCTGGGTGTAATTTATCTATAATAATATGTATGTATTTAGAAATATATAAGTGTGTTTATCAGTTGTCTAGTACCCATGATACAAGCTCTGCTTAGCTTGGGACTAGATGGAGTTGTGTGATAGTTGTGGAATATTATTATTATTTTGGGGGCCACATAATATCTGTAAGTGTCTTGTGTCTTGTTCTTGCCAACTAGTTGTTTTGATTAACATTTTCGGATTGTTCTTGTTCTTTCGGATTGTTTTTAGGAGAAGCAAAATGAAATATCAAAAATAAAACTCACAACAAACATTGTGGCGAGGAATTTTCCGCAACCCCACGACATATCCATGTAGTCGCGCTGCTCGGACCATTGGAACCACATGCGGAGTCCATCCTCGAGGAATGTGGAGATAAGGCACAGACGAGCCACCGTTGGCAGCACATTCTTGCCTTTGCGGATCACCTGTGGAAGAGTAAAAAGGTTAATCGGTTTATAGTTTCGTAGAGGTAGACTTTTCGACTTACTACAAATCCTGTCCTGACATTAACGTTATGCCGGATCCACGCGCTTGCCGTGTTTGCCAAACAGAAGGTAACGGCGCTATACTAAGAAACGAGATAGACATAATATTTGGGTCTTGCGTTTTGTTTTCGTTCTCTTCTATTTGGCAAACACGGCAAGCGTGTGGATCAGGCAGCGTATTTCCAAAACCTATACTATTTCAGTCACGAGTCGGATTAGCTTTTGTTCGTGCATATTTCTCAACAAAACCTAATCTATCTCAGTAAAAAACTTGACTCAAATAGATTAGCTTTTGGTTTTGATATTTTCAAAGAAAATGCACGGACAAAATCTAGTACCATTTTAGTCACGCACGAGTCAAACTCTAAAAAAAGACGATGTTTTGTTTATGCATGTCGCAGTGAAATGAGGAAATCAGGGATTTCACGAAATCCAATTATCAAGAAAAGTATCTAGTGATAATTATGACAAAAATACTAATATAAAGTCAGAGACCATGTCATTTCACTAAACTAAGTAAAATGTTGAAAACGTCGAGGGAGCACCGCTTCGCGGTGCTCCTACTTCCGGGTGGTTTAAAAAAAAATAAGAAAGAAGGTTAGAAGGGGATGGCGGGGTCTGAAAGACCCCGCCATCCCCTTCTAACCTAACCTGTCCGAGTCGGGGTGCCCACAGTCGTATTTGCGATATTCAAGTACTACAAAAAGACAATGCCGGTTGCTCCTTAGAGCTATGACCCACCAAATAAAATTTGGCTTCCAACTATACCAAATGAAACATTCTATTTGTGCTTTATCAGTTATAAGTAAAATCATGTTTTATATGTCTATAATCCTGCTGTTTCTGTTTAATTGGATAAAATATCACATTTAAGTTAGATACCTATGTCGAGCATACGTTAACGTCACGTCCCTATTTTCACAATGCTGGTCTAGCCACAAAGCACACACAATACAATACTAACAATCTTGACGGATTACCGATGTTGGTGCAAGCTGTAAGATAATTCAAACACATTTATAATTTGTAATAAACAAACACAATAGCCACCCAAAAATCAAATGACTTTGTCCATAATGCCAGTTGTGACATTTTGACACAAGGATAAAATACACAAACAATATACAAAATGGACTGCGCACTCATGCCTCAGAAATGAGGAGATTCGTAGACGAACCAAAGTAACCGACATAGCCCAACGAATTAGCAAGTTGAAATGGCAGTGGGCAGGCCATAATATAGCTCGCAGAACTGATGGCCGATGGGGCCGTAAGGTTCTCGAATGGAGACCACGCACCGGCAAGCGCAGCGTAGGACGTCCACCCACTAGGTGGGCAGACGATCTTATGAAGGCCACAGGATCACGCTGGATGCAGGCCGCTTACAACCGGTCCTACTAGAAGTCCAAAGGAGGCCTATGTTCAGCAGTGGACGTCTTACCGCTGATAAGATGATGATGATGATGATGAATAGGGTAGGTAACCAAAATGAATGTTATTACGTTTTTAAATATTTCTTAAAAAAACATTTATAAACGTAAAAACAGTAGTCCGCCGGTGTGGGAGCGGGGTCCAAACTACCGGTGGTTAGGGCTACACTGCCTTCAAAATCAGGCCCTTGATCCAACTACCTAGAGAGAGCCTTGAAAGGTATTCGTCGAGGCCCTTTGCCATCAGGCCATTGATTGCCGAGCTCACATTCCCACTCCGACAACCGCGCGTGCTAAGTTGAGATATTTAATTTATTTATATTTCTCAGCTTTCCGTTCAGAAGGTTCTCGTCATGCGAGATGGTATCATCGATAATTATTTATCACCACTGCGAGGATCGCCCGGAGGACACGGTGGAGCATACGGTGCAGGACTGCACAGCTTGGGCGGAGTACCGCCGTTTCCTCACTGCGGCGATAGGCGGAGACCTCTCGCGCCCGGCATTGGTTGCGGCTATGCTGCGGGGCGAGACGGAGTGGGAGGCGGTCGCTTCCCTCTGCGAAGCAGTCATGCTCGCGAAGGAGGAGGCGGGCCGCTTGAGGGAGAGGATACCGTCTTCCCTCCGCCCGAGACGCAGTGGTAGATGCCCACGGCGACGGATGTCGCGGGACGATCTCCGGCCACCGTAGGCGCGGGCATGCGGGCGGCGAGTAAAGGGCAACTCGCTGCCCGACCATGGACCATGCCCGGGTCGACGGCGCGTTGTGTCCCACGCGCGCCTCAAGGAGCGTCAGCATAGTGACGGGGCCCCCCTATAGAGGGCCACAGTCCTGCCGGGGTTGCGGGACATACGTATACCGCGACTCCGGCACACAAAGGGCTACCGAAGGACACCGTGGATTTTAGTCAGTACAAGTCTGACCGGGGTTGGAGGACTCAATCGATGATTTTGCCACGTAAAAAAAAAACAGGTACGAGTTATATTTTACTATTTCTATCCATACTACTTTCTGGGAATAGGAGGGAAGGGACAAGCGCCATCCCAGTTGCTCTTCTCTTTCGTCATGCTAATTATAGCAAATCAAAAAAAACCTAAACGGTGGCGATTACGGTTCATTTTTGGGTACTACGTAAATTGAAGTGCTCAGTCCAGATTTTATGATAGGGCTATGTTTTGATTAGGTATTTCCGAGTCAATGACGTTTCGTTGTACCTAAGCATACATGCTCAAATGTGAAATATTTTTAAGAGTGTATATTCATAATGTGATTTATATAAAAAAAACATTATTTTCGTTAAACACACTTATTGAAAATAATGTTTTATTAAAACTGAATATTGCATATTTAAATCCGAACAATAACACATTAAAAGGTGTCATTTGTCATTTTCTCTGCGTGTAGGTATGCTTAATGCGTAACGCACATGGCCGCGATGAAAACAGGAAATGGTTTTTGGGTTTTCGAAATCCTTTTATCACTAACTTTTTAAAAGCATCCTTTGCAGAATAACAATTATGTAATCAGGGGTCTTATTTTCATTTAATATTTTTCATTAGTTTATATTTCCTGTAATAAGGGCTGAAAGGTGGGGCAGGATCTGGCATTGTCATTTAAGAAAAGTTAAATTCCGAGGTAAATTTACTCATATAGCTAGTGAGCCTCTACTCGACAAGGTTTTGCTCGTAGGTAATGTTTAAAAATAACTCGCCGAAAGTCTAGCTATTCGAGTGACATGAATTATATAGAACTAGGTTTTGTACGTGCATTTTCTTTGAAAATATCAAAACAAAAAGCTAATCTATTTGAGTCAAGTTTTTTACTGAGATAGATTAGGTTTTGTTGAGAAATATGCACAAACAAAAGCTAATCGAGTAGAGTCCGACTCTTGACTGAAATAGTATAGGCTTTGGAAATAGGCGATCAGGCATAAGTCGTCATTTAGAAGTAATGCACGTAATTAGACTTAACGACCTTTTTTATACTACACCCATCAAAATAGATCACTTGGCGATCACTTTAAAAACCGGCCAAGTGCGTGTCGGGCCACGCACAGTGTAGGGTTCCGTAGTTGCCCATCAAAATACTTATGCGAACTAACTAAACTGATTCGCTGAATTTAATTTTAAAAAGAAGAATTTTCAAAATCGGTCCAGGAGTCTGAGAAATCGGGGATAATACATAAAAAAAGATAACGACGAATTTAGAACCTCCTCCTTTTTTTGAAGTTAGTTAAAAATAGTTGACGATTAAAACCTACCTATCCCCAAAAAACATACCTATAAAAAAAGCTGTAAAAATAAAGTTGACAAAGTTACATTTGCAGTTGTCTCCGATACATTTTGTTTAAGAAAATATGATTTCCAAGTACATTTTATAAGTTGGTCGACTATTACTCGTAAAGTTGTAAAGCCTACTTAGTCATGATAATTTTCTTTTAAATTTCGTTAGGTATATACAGGGTGAATTTTTCAACTGGGCGTGGATGGCTATTTTCGAAACTATGAGGAATATGGAAAAACGTTAAAAGGAGTCTCGAGGCCGATTTTGACTAAAACTAAAACTGCATCATTGGATTTTAGAAAAGTCTATCATCCTGGTCAGGAATCGAACCCGCTGAATTTGGAAAAAAAATCACACCCTGTATTATTACACCATTCGATAGTGTTGCTGATAAGGATCAAATTCTGGGAAGTAATCATGTACGGCAAACTTAAGAAAAACGTATAATTACAAAAAACTGATCAACCATCAATGCAAAATGTATTTGAAATATAAATTACCATTTCCTCTTTAAAATAACAATGTTATTTTTAATTCAACTCCATAATTTCGTATTGCTAAGTACAGCGGGATTCTTGAGACGTCAAATCCAGTGAAACATTGAAAAATTTAAATTTTATTAATTTCTAATAAATTATGGCTCAGTAGAAGTAAAGTAACATGGAAAAATAGCAATTTCATAAAAATCTGCTATTTCTTTAAGTTTGCCGTACATGATTACTTCCCAGAATTTGATCCTTATCAGCAACACTATCGAATGGTGTAATAATACAGGGTGCGATTTTTTTTTCCAAAATCAGCGGGTTCGATTCCTGACTAGGATGATTGATTTTTCTAAAATCCAATGATGCAGTTTTAGTTTTAGTCAAAATCGGCCTCGAGACTCCTTTGAATGTTTTTCGATATTCCTCATAGTTTCGAAAATAGCCATCCACGCCCACTTGAAAAATTCACCCTGTATACTACTATTGTGAATTTTTTCACATCCCCAAACATAACCGTTTAGCTGGTAGAGGATGGGACACTCTAGTCGAGCAAAATTTAGCACTTTAAAGCTTAATAAGGGTTCCTTGTTGACTACGGAACCCTAATATTTCACAAACGAATTTTTTTATCAAAAAATTGTTACTGGAAACTCACATTATTTTTTAAAGACCTATTTAATGATACCCCACACTAAGGGGTACGCGAGAAAAAAAAAAAACATTGCCACTTTACGTGTACAGGAGGTACCCTAAAAAAAAATATTTTTCGCGATTTTATTTTACCACTTTTTAGGCACAACAAATCCGTATATTTACACCAAATTACAGCTCTCTAATACTGTGCGTCTCTTAGCTAACTGCGGACAGACGGACGGACGGACGGACGGACATGGCGAAACTATAAGGGTTCCTTGTTGACTACGGAACCCTAATAACGAAATATTTTTTGTTAAAGTTTTTTTTTAGGTTTTTATTTAAAAATATAGATTTAGGAAGTAAACAGTTCAATTATTTTTCAGTTCAATTAAAAAAAAACTTGTGTTTATATTATACACCGTGACTTTTTAGTCGTCTTACAAAAAGGGTCCACTTAATGTATCCGACCTAAAATACCTCTAGGCAAGTTATTTTTTTTTTAAATCGTTAATAATAATTTTTATTTTTAATAAATAGGTGCATTAGAAATATGAAACACCCTGTTAAATGTTTACGTATCTAGCTGTAAAGTATACCTACCCAGCGCAATAGTCGGGCAGATCATTCTATCTCCATTTTCTATGAGACAAGGGTGTTTCTAACTACACCTTTCGTCATAATAACGTATTAAAATTTTATTTTAAAAAATTTGAAATCTCTTAAATACCTATTTTTTTATTATAAACGTGTTCTAGTCATTGGGTACATGAACTGGGCTGCTTTTGTAAGACGACTAAAAAGTCACGGTGTATATATTTTTATGTTATTATATTTTTTTTATGTGTTTATGTGAAAAAGATGTAAGAGAATTGCTAAACCTGTAATATATTGTAGAAAAGATGCTACTCTACCAAGTATGGGTACTCTTTGGTAGTATTGTCACGTCACCTACTATCCCACTATTGAAGACTATTTACACGAATCAATAACTATCTGTTGAATCCTTAAAATACGGAAGATTAGATTATAAATAAAAAAGTATTGTACTCGCGAGATTTTCGAATTACAAAAGTCTATTCCATATTAGCCAACACCTGAAAGTAAGACACAAAAGTCTATTCCTTAATAGCCAGCACCAGAATTTAAATTGTATTCCATAGTAAAATTCTGAATTTGTCGATACTAGAAACCCGCATTTTTTTCGATGTATTGAGAACACTTGAACCTTAGATTAATTTTACGTACGAAATTCCGAATTCTGATTACAATGTAATGTTATGTAGCATTGGCTGTCAGTTTTGTCACATCCGGACAGCTGGTCAAACAATGGAAGGGCACATGATAATTATTGCATTTTGGATACGGAATTTAAAGAAACGTCTATGCTGCGCATACGCATGTGGTTAACAAATACGATTGGCAGCACAAAAGCGTTCTCTCTCGCTCATTAGCCTATGACATCGACATCGGTAAGTCGTCGACTTTCATCCTAATCAAATTTTAGGGCAGAGAGCCAACAATGATAGCGCTCGACGATGACTTGCAGAGTTGCTACTATTATGGAATTTAGTATTTTACGTAAATACTCGATCAATTGAAGTCTTTATGTTGATAAATAAATACAATAATTTTGGATGAGACTATTAACTATCTGAGTATTCTGAGCTTATTTTATCAGTTGTCCTGAATAAAGCTACATTTTTTTAAGTACATTTTTTACAATAAAATAGGTATTGTAGGAAACTCGGCCAATATTTATTGGTCTGAGTTGGAAACATCCGATAAAAATAAAATTCTATGGGAACTGTGTGCAATAATTTCTTCTTTCAATCACTTACAATAACAAATATAATTCACGCTGAAAATACACACGAAAGAAGCCAGACTTACTCTTATTTGTTACGGCTAGCTAATTCGTAGGTAAGCACATTATTAAAGCCCTTGTTCACACTTGCGATTTTTTATTGAGTACTTGGCGCATTTACAACACAGAAACTTTAATTAAATGGATCCCAATCAATCCTAATTTTGATTCTGATCAGTGTCTGCAAGCAATCACCGACCATATTTATCAAATAAAGTTTTGAACGAGGGAGAATCATAAACAGTCGTCAAAATTCATGGATCAATATTGGATTTGAGATAGTTATTATCAGTGGGTACCAAAGAGATTTAAAAAAACTGTAGAGCGGACATTGGGAATATTGTCATACAAAATTGTTGATGCCATGCGTTAGTAGTGCTATCTAGCGGTGTTTAGCAAAACCACGTATTAAAATAATTTATCAGAATATATTTCAGCTATTGCGCAATAGATAGCACTGCCGAGCACCTTAAGATAGGGGTGCAACAGTAAAGAATGATATAAATTATCGATACATTAACATCGATAAAGTTAACTAGGATAATATTTTAATAAGTTAAAAAAGAGTGTAAGGGCAGAACGGAAATAAAATTATATTATAAGTAATTAATACGATCTTATATTATTAATTTATGAAAAAGTATTTTGTTTTACCTACATCCACCGTCTTGATTTGATTTTTCCCCATATAATGAGCCTTACATGAACTGACAACCAACGAGACAGTCCTTTAATTCATGAACAAGTATAAGAAAAAAACTCTTTTAAAAAAAGGGAACCGACTTCAAAACCAAACACAAAAAAACTATAAAATAACTTTTCTTTCGGAAGTCGGTGGCTTTGTTTTTTTTTATTTCATTACATATGGCCACCGACTTCCGAAAGAAAAGTTATTTTATAGTTTTTTTGTGTTTGGTTTTGAAGTCGGTTCCCTTTTTTTAAAAGAGTTTTTTTATTTTTTCCCTTTTTAGTTGAGATAATCAACAAATATCTCCATAAAATCGGCGTCTTTGAAAATCTACAATCCTATTTAGCGAAACGGATCTAAGTAAGCAACTTCACGAGGTATCCATTATTGTTACGCACTTAAACCTTCCCCAGAATGTAACAGACACTTTTCTTAAAGCTGCATCAAAATCGGTTCAGCCAAACGCGAGATAATTGCGGACAAACATGCAATCGTCCCTGAAAATCTAGGATCCAAGTAAGCAAAACGGATCCAAGCGGGCAACGTCACGGGATATCTATTAGTGTTCAATACTAAAACCTTCTCCAGAATGTAATGCACACTGAAAACTGCATCAAAATCCGTACAGCAAAACGCGAGATAATCGCGGACAAACATAAGTACATACATACATACAGGTCGAACTGAGAACCTACTTTTTTTTTGAAGTCGGTTAAAAATTTGAATTACTCTTCGACAAGAGTCTTCGACTTAATAAATATCGATAGTTCATATCGATAAAAAGACAACTCTAATGGGGATGGCAACTCAAAGCTAATCGTAGATGGCGCTGCGATAGTTGGTCCCCACGTCTACCTTGTAAAAAAAACAAACAAGATTATTTGTTATAAAAATTGAGCATAAATACAAAACAAATATGGAAAATTATTCGTCCATGCAAGTACTTATACTAAAAGAAGAATTAAGACGCCGCGGTGCATCTACAAGAGGAAAAAAGTGATTTAATTGAGTGGTAATACATTTGATTTTACCGTAATAAATCCACAATTACTTGTAGTTGAGGTTTAAATTTTTGAGTTTAGGTATGTTTTACCATTCCTCTCCTATAACAAGAATATAATGCTGCTTCTGACTTTCTATTTTGATAAAATTACATAATGTCTTAAGTCAGTAATTTTAACCTTTTTTTCTATTTAGATTCAAGAAATATCACAATATGTTTAATTTATTAACACCACAACTATTACAAAACTCGTTCCAGGTGATAATTCTTCCGCCAGACGAACCATTTCATGATTTATAGAGCGATGCAATACTGGTACTTAACCTCCAAAAGAAAAGTAGATATTATTTTGAAAAGTGTATTCGATTGTTTAGTTAAGGTATAATCATAAAATTTCATTAATAAACTCAACTAACGGCCTGTCTTGGCTTCGCAAGGCTGGATATTTGTTTATTATATAGCTTTTCCTTAGTATTAATACAATTTTTGTTCTCACAGCAGTTACAGCAGCTACCCATTATTTCTTGATAGTGTAAATTGTCGTAAATTTGTATGTTCCATCATTTTTACAGCTTATTACACAACATCTAGTCATTTTACATCAATAAATCGTTTTTTTTTCTGAAAATTCCTTTGATTTGACAGTTCTTTGGGGACCAAACTGTCACTTTTCACTTTGACACTTGCCTTCCCCATTCCTTAGCAAAATACGTACAGCTACTGAGCAACAGATGGCGTTTATTTCAAAAATGCAAATGTTCTAGAATAATATCAGAAAATATTGAAAAACTTCTTAAATACTAGGTAAAAATAAAAAATATTTACGAAAATAAATTGTTTTCAAGTCTACTTGTTTTTCCGTATCTGGATTTGCAGTTTGGCAAAGCGAAACTAGGCAATTCTTTTATAATCGTTTATCAAAGTTTACATTTTGACGCACGGTCACACGAACTGTCAGGCGGAACGTCTCGAACTAGACTGAGCGACTTTTTACACATTGGTAAAAAGTTTTGGATCACAAATTTCTTCGTGATGTCCCGTCTATTGCTCATATATGTTTAATGTCTTTGGTGGGTACCAAATATTGCTCCAACGCAAAACATGGCCAAGTAAAATAGTCGTTAAAAATCGTTTCAACGAAAGAGCGCTTAGAGACACGCATTAGCAAAATTACTCGAGTTTTCATTTTAATGAGTGCAAGAATTTGTCACCGACGCGCTAATACTGAGGGTTAAAAATTGAATACTCGTTTCTAATAAATTTTAATGCTACAATAAACGCCTATATGAACGAGTGGGAAGATAGCAGTAATTTTGGACTCCTTTCCAATGTAATAAAAAGCAACATAGTGTCACAGTTTCACTTTCAACAGCATCTTCAAAAGCGTCTTTTTGTGTATAGGCATGGGTAGGTGTGGTGTGGTAGAAGTAAACACGTAACTCACGTTGCAGAGGATTTATTGTCCACAGTAGTACACCGTATACACTAAGTTCAGAAGGCACAATAGAGAAGAGTTCACAAGCACAAGCACAAGCAGAAGCACAGTACAGAGTAGCGGAAGGATGAAAGTAGAAGAATGATAGACAGATGAAAAAGTTCAGATGAATAACAATGAAAAACAAAGCTAATTCGCAATACCGCGTGATTATGAAATTGAGGCGACAAGCGTGCGCTCCGCGTCGAGGCAAGGTCCTGACTGTCTCGACCTTGCACGGTGAAAGGGCATGCGCCCGCGCAGCTGTAGCCGGCCGTATATGGCTATTGATAGTTATAAAGGTATCGGTAATTAGTGATGACGGCTCGGTCGATAGTTCAGTGACTATCGACTATCGATAGAAAATTTATCGACCAACTGGTAAGGGTGTAGATATGATGGTGTTTAGTGATTGTGTTTAAATGTAAATAAATGTATATTAATTGTATTGTTATTTGTAATTATGTTTGTTTGTAAATATTAGTTTTAAGTTTTAGATTTATAGATAAATACTCGTGTATGTAAATAATTTGGAATAAAGTGTAATAGTTGCCTACACCACCCCCCTCCAGAGACCGTCAAGGGCGATAGAAGTCTGTAAATTTAACTCGCCTCCCAGAACGTGTAGTGTAACTTGGTGGCACTACTGGTGAGGGTTCCTCCACCTGCTCAGATAGAATGAAGGCAGGCTTCAGTCGGTCAATGGATACTGTCACTTCGTTGTTTTTAACAAGTATCTTAAACACCTTGTCCCCTCGTGTGATGACTTTATATGGCCCAGAATAAGCAGGTTGGAGAGCACCTCGCAATGCGTCTTCACGGAGGAAAACATGATCGCAAGTTTCTAGCTCCTTGTACACGAATACCTTGGGATTGCAGTGGCGGGAAGCTGGTACCGGTCGCAGTTTCTCGGCGAAATTTCTGAGCCTTGCAGTAAATTCGGACGTGTCCACTGTACCGCTGACCGTTGGCTCAAAAAATTCTCCGGGTAACCTTAGCGGCTCCCCGTACAGCAGTTCCGCAGAAGAGGCTTGGAGGTCTTCCTTAAAGGCAGATCTTACGCCTAATAAGACCCATGGCAAAGATTCCGTCCACCTATCGTTTGCATGGCAGACGATCGCGGCCTTCAGCTGACGGTGAAACCGTTCAACAAGCCCATTGCATGCCGGATGGTAGGCTGTCGTCCGCTTATGTTCGAATCCGGCTATCCTCGACAGACATTGGAACAGAGCCGATTCAAACTGGCGACCACGGTCAGTTACAATATCTGTCGGGCAACCGAATCGAGAAATCCACATGGACAGCAAAGCCTTGGCCACAGTTTCCGCGGTAATATCTTGTATCGGTACTGCCTCTGGCCATCGTGTAAATCTATCCACGGCCGTCAAGCAGTACCGATAACCTTGGGAAAGTGGAAGAGGACCCACCAGATCAATATGGATCTGCTTAAACCGAGCGCGTGGTAAGCTGTAAGTGCCGAGAGGGGAAGTCACATGACGGTTGACTTTCGTCCTCTGACACGGTATGCAAGCACGCGCCCAATCCCTACTGTCTTTCCGCACACCCGGCCATACAAATCGCTCGGCTATGAGCTTGGCCGACGCATTGGCACCGGGGTGGCTTAGAGAATGCAAGCTATTAAAGATTTGCCTTCTGAGTGATTTAGGCACGTATGGCCTGGAAGATGAAGTACTGACGTCGCAGTACAGAGGAATTCGGCTTCCAGGGACATTGAATTTTTTAAGCTGCAGAGAAGAACCTTCGCTCAAAAGCTTACAGAGTTCTGAGTCAGAAGCCTGAGCTTGAGCTAATTTCTCGAGGTCTACAGGTTCTGCAAGCTCTTCAATTCGCGACAAGGTATCTGCAACCACATTATCCTTACCGGAAATGTGGCGGATATCTGTCGTGAATTGGGATATAAAATCCAAGTGCCTGTACTGCCTAGGCGAACAGTTGTTCTTCCTTTCATTGAAGGCAAAACTAATTGGTTTATGGTCTGTATAGACTATAAAATGGCGAGCTTCTAGCATGTGCCTAAAATATTTAATGGCTTCATAAATTGCTAGAAGCTCCCTATCATATGGTGAGTATTTCACCTGTGAAGGGCTCAATTTCCTCGAAAAGAAAGCTAAGGGCTGCCACGCATCATCTTTAAATTGCTGGAGGACTGCTCCGATAGCTTTGTCGGAAGCGTCTGTAACCACAGCAAGTTTAGCGGTGCAGTCCGGATGAGCTAGAAGAGCAGCTTTGGTCAGGCTTTCTTTGCAAGCCTCGAAAGCAGCTAGTGTGTCGCCTGTCAAGGAAATTGGCTGTGAACCTTTGACGGAGCCTGTTAGTAAGGCGTGAAGTGGGGCTTGGATTTCGGCTGCGTGAGGAAGGAATCTCCTATAAAAATTAACCATGCCGAGGAAGCCTCTGAGCTGGCGGACGTTGGTTGGTGTGGGAAAATCCTTGATCGCTTGAACTTTGGCATCAAGTGGCTTAGTACCGCTCTCGGTAATCCGGTAGCCTAGAAACGTTACCTCCTGCATACCGAAAACGCATTTCGAGGTGTTCACCAACATGCCATATTCCTTCAGCCTGTTGAAGACCTGACGAAGGTGGTCCTCGTGCTCCTCAGGAGTTCTAGAAAACACGAGAAAATCGTCCAGGTAGCAATAAACGAAGTCTAATCCCCTCGTCATCTCGTCGACGAACCGCTGAAAAGTTTGGCCCGCATTCCTAAGACCGAACGTCATAAAAGGAAATTCAAATAGACCAAATGGGGTCGTGATGGCGGTCTTAGGAATGTCCTCGGGGCTGACAGGTATCTGATTGTAAGCTTTCTCTAAATCGAGCGTGCTAAAGACTTTACATCCAGCTATACTATGGGTAAAGTCGTGGATGTGCTTAATCGGATACCTGTCAGGCACGGTACGGGCATTCAACTTACGGTAGTCGCCGCAAGGACGCCAGCCATTGTTTTTCTTTGGCGCTAGATGAAGAGGTGAAGCCCACGGACTCTCAGAAGGTCTAGCTGTGCCAAGGGAAAGCATAGACTGGAACTCTTTTTGGGCGACCTTAAGCTTATCAGGTGCTAAACGACGAGGTGAAGAGCAAACTGGAGGGCCTGGTGTCGTGCGTATGTGATGTACTGTTTTGTGTGGTGTGCAGTGTGGCTTACCAGCTGGTCGAGTAATTTCCGGAAACTCGCTGAGAATTTTATGATACCGAGTCTCACCAGTCACGACCTTAACAGAAGATATGTTATTACAATTGGCTACAGTAGCAATAGAAGAAATAGATGTTAAGTTATCAATTAGGCGCTTGTTGCGACAGTCAACAATAAGGTTATAAAAATTTAAAAAATCTACGCCTATTATAGGCTTCGTTACATCTGCTACAATGAAGCGCCATTGAAAAGTTCTACGTAAACCAAAATCTAAATCTAAATTTATACAACCATATGTAGCTATGCTAGAACCATTAGCTGCACACAAACTATAGTCCGTACGAGCACGACGATCATGAAGCGCTGACCGTGGGAACACGCAGAGGTCGCTCCCTGTGTCGACCAGGAACTGCGTCTTCGAAGATCGGTCAGTAATAAACAGGCGACCAGAAGCGAACAAAGGGCAATCGTCAGTCGCCATTACCGACCGCCCTTGGAGTTTTCCGCCTTGTAGTCGCAGGGCCGGATACACTTGTTGGCCTTTCCTCCAAACTTGCTGTGGTACCAACAATTGGGGTACTTTTTGTAGTTCGATTGAGAGCGCTGCCTCGAACTGCTGCGAGTGTTTCTGGTGGAACGGGAGCGTGAACGGCTGTTCCGAGTAGACATCTGCTGGAACTGACGACGAAGCTCAGCTATCTCCCTAGTTAGTTCGCTCAGACCTGAACTAGGGATGGCGTCGCTCACAGCGGCGACCTTCGGAGTTGTCGTAGCCAGGTCGTTCACTCTATCGGCTAAGTCAGCTAGATCCTCGAGAGAAGCTGCCCCTGGTTGACCTGCGAGCACAGTCTGGATGCCATACGGTAGGCGACTAACCCATATCGTCCTCAAGAAATCGTCAGGAACGTTTGAGCCTGCCAGGCTTTTCAAGTGGCGAAGAAATTGCGACGGCTTCCTGTCGCCAAGCTCCTCATGCATCAACAACTGTTTGATCTTCTTCTCGTTGGAAGCAGTGAGTCGCTTGATGAGCTCGGTCTTCAGCTTTTCATATTTGTTAGTGGCAGGCGGGCAAATAATTATGTCTTTTATTTCCCTGGAATGCTGGTTGTCCAGGTGACCGATGACATAATTAAATTTGGTAACGTCGCTGGTTATTCCAGCTATGCTGAATTGGCCTTCGACCTGGGCGAACCAAATCTCGGGTTCTTCAGCCCAAAATGGAGGCACTCGAACGCCGACTTTACAAATGTTGCTGGGGTCTATCGACATCGGTACATCACTAGTGCCAGGTGGCGGCAACGCCGCCGTGCCTTGTGCGTCTTTGAACGTGTCTCCTTCCATCGTTCTTCACGGGGTCACCAGTATAGGCATGGGTAGGTGTGGTGTGGTAGAAGTAAACACGTAACTCACGTTGCAGAGGATTTATTGTCCACAGTAGTACACCGTATACACTAAGTTCAGAAGGCACAATAGAGAAGAGTTCACAAGCACAAGCACAAGCAGAAGCACAGTACAGAGTAGCGGAAGGATGAAAGTAGAAGAATGATAGACAGATGAAAAAGTTCAGATGAATAACAATGAAAAACAAAGCTAATTCGCAATACCGCGTGATTATGAAATTGAGGCGACAAGCGTGCGCTCCGCGTCGAGGCAAGGTCCTGACTGTCTCGACCTTGCACGGTGAAAGGGCATGCGCCCGCGCAGCTGTAGCCGGCCGTATATGGCTATTGATAGTTATAAAGGTATCGGTAATTAGTGATGACGGCTCGGTCGATAGTTCAGTGACTATCGACTATCGATAGAAAATTTATCGACCAACTGGTAAGGGTGTAGATATGATGGTGTTTAGTGATTGTGTTTAAATGTAAATAAATGTATATTAATTGTATTGTTATTTGTAATTATGTTTGTTTGTAAATATTAGTTTTAAGTTTTAGATTTATAGATAAATACTCGTGTATGTAAATAATTTGGAATAAAGTGTAATAGTTGCCTACATGTGCACTTGGCTGTGAACTCTTGGCCTTGGCTTGGCTTGGCTCAAGGCCGATAAAGCACATTGCTACAATAGCACAGAGACAATAGTGCATATTTGTACCGCAGTCTATTAGATTTCTGACGCTCAGCGCTAACCCGAGGGTTCAAAATCTATCGTCCCGTAAGAAGTTGCGTTGTGCCCGTTTTTTTTGAAAATCTTCTTTTCCGTGACGTCTATATTATTTCTAGGATTTCTAGGCAAGAAAATTCTCTTTTCCATCCCTAGAATAAAAAAAAAGATTGTAGGTATGTACCTATTTACGTTTTTGATGATTTGTTTTTGTCTTTTTACATTATAAAAAAAACATTTCAAGGAATAGGGATAGGCCAAGGCAATGCATTTTCTTAAACAGATCTACTTTTTTATATCTTCGGTAAAGCCTTAGAAAGCAAAAGTGTTCAAATGAATGGCAAAGTAATAGCTAGCCAAAACACTTTCTCTTTTTATCGTGTGTGGCTATAAAAAAACTAGTTTTGAACATAATGCCTTCGTCATTATTATATAAAGAAACAACTTACTATAACTGTAAAAACCTTCGCACGGGATATCGTTTTTATATTATATCCGTTTTCATTAACTATAAGGGACTCCTAAATGAATGCCTAATAAATTAAAGCACAGTTGTAATTTCAACTCTCGCCAATGAGCTGTCTCGCAATGAGCTAGCAATTTAGGCGATACTAATGTTTTGTTTTAACAAGCATTATTACAAACTTTAAGGATAATAATTTGAATATACTGCTTTATCAATCGGATAAACAACATACCTGGCTATCCATAGTACTATAGAGGCAGTAGTTTCACTCAAATAAATTATCATCTTCAGCCTATTAATGTTCCCACTGCTGGGACACAGGCCTCCTCTCTGTGAGAGGGGGTGGGCCATAATCCACCACGCGGGACCAATGCGGATTGGTGGATGTCACATGTCTTCGAATTTTTGGTTCTAGGACATGCCGGTTTCCTCACGATGTTTTCCTTCACCGTTTTGAGAGCAGTGGCGATGTAATAAATTACACAAAGTAATGCGCCTGCCGGGATTCGAACCCACGACCTACAACTCGTAAGTCGGGGCCGATACCACTGGGCCATCACTGCTCGAAATAAAATATAAACAAGGTTATTTTACCCATTTAAAAAAAATAGACTAATCAATGCTTATAAAACCAAACAATTGTATTGTTTTTTTAGAGAAAATTTGATCTTGGTTTTATTTATCAGAAGGAATATAATATTCTCACTGCTCTCTTACAGACCTCCATGTGCGGAAGTGGGCCATAATCTAATACGCGGGCCAAGTGCAAGGGCGGATCCAGCTTTTATATCAGGGGGGGGTCACCATGTCGCAGACAGCTTATCTCCGTAGTTTAGTTCAGATAGATTTGAAAGACATCCCGAATACCGTGACCCCGGAACGTAAAGGGCTATTAAAGGACACCGTGGATTTTAGTCAGTACAAATCTGACAATCCCTTCTGCCCTGCCCTGGGAGAACTCATTTGAAGATTTTACCACGCTAAAAAAAGAAAATAAAGGGGTGGCCAACGGGTCGATCACGACTTAGCCCAGTCGTCGTGGCTAGGCAAAACATAGCCCAGGGGGGGGGTCATGACCCCCATGACCCCCCCCTTGTATCCGCCGTTGGCCAAGTGAGTGATACCTCGACATGTCTTCGAATTTTTAGCTTTAAGACATGCCAGTTTCAAGCCAGAGCTATTAAAATAATCACTGGGCCACTACCGCTCTCCTTCTATTTATAAAAAAAACTCTAAAGGTAAACGCAGACTTAGCCGAACCGCAGTCTCCGCAGTCCCCGCATTACGAATTCTTTGTATGAAGTTCTATGAAACCTCGCACACTCACCCGCATCGCAGTAGCCGCAGAAACGGTAAGGAAACGATGACTGCGGGGGACTGCGGAGACTGCGGTACGGCTAGGTCTGCGATCACCTTAATTATACACATACAAGCTGTTGACTTGATACTTCATCATAGTATCTATTAAGATTGAAAGTGTACAGTCATCATGACTGAGTTATAATTTTTTTTTTATCATATTGAAAACATTGTCTTAAATAAAATATTACAGGTTTAATCTTGTCTGATTAAAATGTACATAATTATTTATTGATGACCAAATAAACTTTAAAAAGTAAAAGTAATAGTAATGATGACTTTACCATAATAATATTATAATTTAAATGAAGAAGTAAATTTTTTTTACACAAAACCTAGTTGAAGAGTTATGGGCAGAACGGTATACAGCACAAAAACTAATTCTTTAATAATTAAGTAAATTATAATTACCATAGTATTTACATGGAAACATGAAAACCAGTTACAAAATTTTCTGGTTAGGTTACCAATACTAGATATAATACTCAAAACACTGTAACAGATAAAAAATACTCTTATCAATACTTGGTAAAATACTTTAGTTTTTATTAAATTACTCCATCTCTGATGAAAATTATTGTAACTATGATAAAAAAAGATAAGATACAGCACATGGCTTTACATAATTTTTATCATTTCAATTATCTTATTATTTGTAATATTAGCCAATCAATTTCATCATCAAATTGATCACCATCAACTGCTGTAGCATGATGAGAATTAGAAGTGTTTACTGATATAAAAATGTGTAGGTTTGTTCAGTTTTCAGCTATACATATAGGGAAGGGGCCCCTCTATAGAGGGCCAAAGCCTGCCGGGGTTGCAGAACTAACAAATTACCTTGACCCTGGAATGTAAAGGGCTATTGAAGGACACCATGGATTTAGTCAGTATGAATTTGACAGTCCCTCCTGCTCTGCCTTGGGTGGGACAACTCCTTTAAGGGAAGGGAAGGGGGAGCGAAATCATAGGCTACAGCTTGTGCTGTATTTGTTTACTTATTGAGCAAGTTGTCTGCAATCTAACTTTTTAAACCAAAAAGTAAACTTTCAAATTAAAGATCATACACAAAATCATAGGTAAAATGTACACAAATAAGTGAAAGGTGCTAAAAGTAAACTTAGGTGCTAAAAGTAAAGTAAAAGTGTAAAAACACTGTCCTGCAACCTGCCTCAATTTTGTAGTCCAATCGGACCTTGGTTTATTACAATAATAGTGCAACGCAATATATGTATTGAGGCTACATAATAATTCAATTAAGTAAAAATTTGTACAATAAACTTCTATTTTATTGAATTTAGCTGGTGATTGGATCTGCCACCTACGAAGAACATATTTTACATAATTTGTTAGGTAATATAATGAATGAGAATACCCATTCATTAATAATTGATATCAAGTTTACTACAGTAAGTTATGGCCACATAACCTATCCAGTTTCAAACCATCAAACCAGCTAAAAATCACAATTCAGTGAAAACATTATTGTTTTGAAAATAATATTATAGTTATAGAGTTATTTGAAAAGATAAAGTATGTTTTGCAATAATATTATATACTTGGTGTTCATGGCCTATAAAGTGAATTAGAGTGTAGCAGATTTGTTATCTGTAGTCAAGAAAAAGTCCTATTGGAGATTATTTGTGATGAAATTAACTAATTGTCTTACTAAATAAACACATTATGCATAATTTATAGTAGCTATGTAATTAGATTAACTAAGACATAAAATAGTTAGTGCTGCAGAAATATTGTTTTCATTTTCATTTTATGGGTACCTTATTTTTTGAGTGAAATATGCCGAAATTATACTAAAAACTTACATTGCTTACATTTTGAATAAGAATAACTACCCGCTGATCCGTAACAGCATGAATTTAACTCATAAAATCATAAGATAAGTAGGTTAAAGGGTGAGACATCTGTAGGACTACAAACATACAATACTGTTGCAGTTTTGTCACAGAACGATAGGGACGCATGTTTAAACGATATATTTTCTTAACTTGGCAGCCACGCAGCTTCATAGCAATACTATTTATATTATCTTACATATGTATTTCAACTCATTCAAGAAGCGCCAACAAGAAAATAAGTTCGGTGACGTGACAATCCCATCCAAAGTACGTTTTCAATTTACCAATTTCAAACTAATTTATCACCTTCCACAAGGAAAATATCAACTTAAAGCTTACCTGATCTGCAACCTCCTCGGCAGTAGACACATATTCGGTTGGAATTTGCATTTTTCAAAGCCGTTTCACAAGCACATTCACAAAAAAATGAAATTTCACTGCCCGTCGGAACCGTCACGTCAGACCTTCGCCGTCGAATGACGTGTGGACAGTTGGAATACACTTCCTGTCTAACTAATTAATTTTTAGCTAAATAACTATTGTTCCCTCAATATATGTGAAACAATTTACACATTATTAATTTATAGTATATTTTAACTGTTTATTTGTAATAGTTACTGTCAAATTAATGATCTTCTAAATATAAAGACTATAGAACGACCCGGATGTTTTTATATGGAAGCTCGCTTGCTGTGTGGTAAATGTCAAACTGATAGGAACGTTTTGTATCCTCGTTAAAATATTTTTTTTTGTCATAAGTTTTATTTTTCTAGAAATCTATTTCGTACGTAATTCTTTGAATTTTTACTTCATTGGTTTTTCGTTTTCATATTGGATAACATATAATTATTTCAGATTACGTATACTAGAAATATATTTTTAACAAGACTATCTTAGTGCGAAGAAACCGCAGCTACTAAACGTAACATGTGTCATCTTCTCGTCGAGCTATAGCGATTTATAAACATTGTGTTGTTGTGATTTATTTATTTGTAGTTCGATTATTACAATAAAGTAGTAAGTGTACACTTTATCTGCCACTCTATCAAAAAGTATAGTTTTGATGTTAGAGACTGGTAAAAATAATCTTTGTATTTTATAACCTAATTTACAGAAGATGCTGGAAGTCACTTGTAATGACCGTCTTGGGAAGAAAGTGAGAGTGAAGTGCAACCCTGATGACACAGTTGGAGACCTCAAGAAGTTAATAGCAGCACAAACCGGCACACGATACGATAAGATAGTCCTAAAGAAGTGGTACACAGTTTTCAAGGACCACATCAAATTGTCTGACTGTATCCTTTTTAATAAATTTGTTGTTCCTGATTAGTTATTGAACTATTCAGAATCTAGATTATCTATCTTAACGGCCTACATAAGACAGGAATGAATTCTTTCCATTTTTTAAATTAAAAACATGACAAAATACTTTCAAAATTGTAATGATGTCGAAAGATTTTATGACAAAGCTTATGATACTAGGGTCACACTTACCCGTCAATTAGCTCGTTAGTGGATGATTATACGAACAATTAAAGCCTATTACTATTAACAGGAAATGCTGTTAGTGTGGCCCGTATTGACAAAGAAAGGTCAGTGTCCAATGTCCTATTTTTTTTTGGTAACAAGTTTTTGCCCCACGGGCTAGAGACTAGGAATTTCTCCTGTATCATACTTTTACAAAAATAGAAACTCACAAACACAAAAAAAAAGACCTGGATAACTACCTGCAGGTCATTCAAATATCTGTTTTGTGTGGAGATTGTACCCATGGGACACCCTGTAGCAGCGGATCATTCAACCACTGGTCTAACCATGCCTTATTTTTTTATAGAAACTTTTTCCTTAACCTCCATACAGATGAAATTCACGACGGCATGAACCTGGAGCTGTATTACCAGTAGCAGCTGATTAAGGAGTCTGAAACCATTTAAATAATAATGTTAATTTTACTATGTACTTTTCTTAAATATAAGTAACCTTTAAGGCAATGTTGATGTTTTATTATGATCAAAAGTGAAGATTTGGTCATGTATTGATTTGTTAGTGACTATTGAAGGTAGATTACTAGAATGTAATGATTTTATTTTCTATTTGAAATTTGAATTATAAAACAGAATGTCAGCTCTACATTTTAGCTAAAATGAATACAATGGGCTACTGAACTGACTAATGAATACTGGCTCACAGATTATTTAATTTAGCCAGATACAATTGAATTGAATTCCCTGTTTTTCCTCATGATTAACCTTCCCAAACGGATCAAGTATTCCATTTCCGTATTGCATCACTGATTCATCCGACACCACTATTCCACCTGTTCCCTGAAGAACGGAAGAAAGTCTCTGACGCTGTCAAAAGTGTGGTACATAATGGGCCCAAATAGTCTTTTGTAATTTTGTTTAATCAATAATTATGAAAAGAACGCCTAACCAAAAGGTAGGGTAGTTGTTCGTTGTTAGCCGTGCATCCGTGTGGAATGGCGTGCGTACCTATGGCCAGCCAAAGTAACTTAAATAAAAGTAATGGTGTTTTTTTTTTTTCATTTGGACTCATTATTTATACAAATTTGTATTCAAAAAATTTGTATTCAAATGTATATATTTTTGAATTGAGGCTGATTCCTTTTTTTCCTTTGCCCTATATGCTGCCTATTTAAAAAGAAAATATGTTGCTATATTAAAAAACTAAAAATTTTGTCGTTTCTTTATTTTTTTAGTCTATTCCTTCTCCGGTGTTTTATTCAATACAGTTTAATTTTCCATGACTGCTTATATCGGGAATTTTCCGTTTTTTCGCAGCACACTTTTCTATTCTTCTGAAAAATATGAAGGTTTTTATGAATGGCAAGAACAAAATAACAGCGTTGGTTATTTCATTCGGTATTTCCGTTTTGTTTATGGCTGTCACAGAGTACTTTTACTAATGGCTGTCTTGTACGGTCTTTGCGCTTTATCATCATTCAATTTAGTTCATTCATTGGCGGCCATTGTGGTTTACTTTGTTTTGTCAAATTCTTAAAAATCTAAATCCTAAAATAATTCTGTTTTAGTGAATAAACTTAGCTTCCTATAATTTCCTTGTATGAAGACGGTGCTAATAACATTATAAATAATTATTTATATGATAAGTATAGTGTTTTAAGTATTATAATGTCAGAAGTTGAAGGTGTGTATCGTGCCAATATTTCCCTGATTAGCATTTGGACTCGTCCACTAATGTTTGTTGATTTTCAGAGTTCAATCAGCAAAAGCCTGCAAAGACGGGCAAGCAACATAACATATTACCAATATGGGGTAATGAACAGACTATGAACCTGAACCCACTAATCTTAGCAAATATACAGGGCTCTAGCTACTTCAAAGGTAGGTAAGCAAACATACCAACGCACAGGAGATTGGACTTCGTTTGTTCCACTTTATTTTACTTTCATTTGTTACCTTTATTTTTTTGTTACTGTTTCTGATTCACAATCTATATTTATTGCTCCTTTTGTGCTCTTGTGAGAGGCTGGCATACTTTTCGCGCTATTTTCATTACAAAGTAATATTGGCGTCATATCTATCAAAAACTATAATTTGGTTACCTGAGGCCTGCGGGCTAATATAATACGAAATGCTTAAGTATAGGGTTTTTTGTGACATTCACAAAGCAATTGCTTTTTGTTTCTACATAAATAACCAACCAAACTTGGGCAGAAACAGTAACAACACAAAGACAAATGAAAATCTTTCTTCTTTGTTCCACACCTCATTGATTACCATTATCTGCAGTGCACCTATTCAAGCTGAAGACCTACCATGAGGTGGTTGACGAGATCTACTACCAGGTGAAGCACTTGGAGCCCTGGGAGAGAGGGAGCCGCAAGACTGCTGGCCAGACGGGCATGTGTGGCGGCGTGAGTATGTTCAACAGTGTCATTTCTTGTGTACTTGTCTGTTGTGTATAATTTCACAGTAACCCGATCACAGCGTTGAACTGACCATTTGGGCATTTTTAAACCGGTTTTTTGAACCAATCCCAAATGGTCAACATAACATGGTGTAACAGACTATTGTATAAACCATGTTCTGTTGACCATTTATTTTGGGATTGGTTCAAAAAACCAAATGCCCAAATGGTCGGTTTAACAATGCGCGGGATAGACTACTACTATGAATAATTAATTGATGTTCAGTCATTCATCTTATGATAAGCTCAACTGATTAGTTTCATAATTACATTGTCCTTAAAGGAAAACAATTGTTTAATAATGTATTAAAACAGATAAATAGGTAGACATCTGAACATTGTAATTCCATCCATCATTCATTACTTCCAAAGCCTTTATATCTTCCAGACATGAAACAGAGATACTATTTGTCCACAGGTGCGCGGCGTAGGCGCCGGCGGCATCGTATCCACAGCTTTCTGCCTGCTATACAAACTGTATACTCTTCGCCTCACACGCAAGCAGGTCAACGGCCTCCTGCAGCATTCTGACTCGCCGTACATCAGAGCACTTGGTAGGTATGAGTATAACATTTTTACTACATGTTTCTAGCAAGCATGTTCTATGTGGAAATTGAATACATCTGGTGAAATGTGGATTTACTGACTCAGAGTGCTTGTACTCGGCGCATGTAACCCGCTCAAGTAAACGTGCGGGTCACCCGCGTGAGTAACATGCGCAAGCTACTTGATAAAGTTACCCGCGGGGTGCTTATACACGGCGCATGCTGCTCGCACAAGTATTGGTGCGGGTTTGCGGTTTACCCGCGCGAGTAACATGCGCAAGCTACTCGCGTGGTGCTTGTACACGTCGCATGTAACTTGAGCATGTTCAGGCACTTGCGCGGGTTATATGTGCCGTGTACAAGCACCCTCAAGCACTTTAGACCCAATCCACCCCAATCCCAGAACCCTATCTGTCAAATACTGATCGAAAATGTTTAATTTAATTTAACAGATCAGTGGGTCTAAAATGGCCACTTAACAATATCTCAAATGATTCGCCTTTGTGATTGAATAGCCAAGGGCATTGTAGGAAACGGCCTTTGTGCATTTCCAGTGATTTCTAGCAACATCATTGGTTATTCTTGTAGGCACAAAGTGAATCACTTGGAATATTGCTAATTGGCCATTTTTGACCCTCAGGGCTTGTGTGTTGGTACTTCTGTATTTCACCAGTTATATTTTTAGCAAATTATTGTGAGAAATCTTTTGTTGTTAAATTATTTGATTGAATGTTGACTCAGTGTTATCAAACTGCCAAATACTGTTATCTTAGCACAGGTTTCCATTTAAAAACTAGCCAGTTGTATTTCCAATGCTAGGTTCAGTGGTGAGAGTAGAAATTACAATAACTATTAGTTAAAAGCCAAAAAGTTTTATGTTTAATAACAAAAGTTTAAGTAGGTATGTATGTTACTAATGAGTCACAGAAACTAGAATAAAGAAGGTATTCAATTTTGGTAGGGCTTAATGTAAAAACAGGTATAAAAGTTTATTATTTCTGTTGTTAGCTGTTTCCTGTAGGAAAATAAATTCAATGTCTTATATTTCCAGGATTCATGTACATCCGCTACACACAACCTCCAGCAGACCTCTTCGACTGGTATGCAGACTACTTAGACGATGAGGAGGAAGTAGACCCTCGCGCGGGAGGTGGAGGCACCACGACAATCGGCGCGCTGGTGAGACAGATGCTCATCAAGCTGGACTGGTTCAGCACACTCTTCCCCAGAATACCGGTGCCTATACAAAAGCAGATTGAACAGAAGTAGGTAACTTGTTACCTTTTATACACACTCATTATTTAGGGTAACTTGTTACAGATAATTATTTAGGGTTATTTATTCAATCAGAATGTGGAGTTGAATTGGAAATAGAATCCTGAGGTTTTGACTTACTAAATTCTATTTAATTTTATTTTAAATTTTGTTGTATTTGTCATCTGTAATGATTCTAGCAAGCCTGTGCAGTCTACAGTCGAAAATCCTGCTATATTGCTGTGTGGATTAACAGGAATTTGTAACGATTGACTTACTACTATTCAGTTATCTTTCATTCATAATTTGATCAGGAATATTGCTATAAATGCATGGACTCAATATTTCATGTAAATCATTACTATCTTATTGTAAGTCAATTATTTCAAGCCCCCAAGGCGCGTATATTTGCGCATAAGTGGGAAAATTGTTTTTTTTTTTAAATTGCCTACTTTGTGTCCCATTGCTGGGCAAAGGCCTCCCCTTTTTCCTTCCAAACCTCTCTATTTTGGCATATTTCTGACCACGTCTGCCCCGCGAATATGACCAGTTCGTCACGCTACCTCCGCCGCGGTCGCCCTAGACGGCGATGTCCGGGTCAAGCGCCCAGTTAGTGAGGATCTTTGCTCACCTCTCCGGGCGATAATAATAATACTGACTTATCCAATCTTACTAAACGACCTGCAAATACTAGGCTAGGAGAGCACAACAGGCAGACAGCAGCTAATAAGCCGGCGGCAAACTTCCGGGGTGGCGGAGGCGGCAGTAATGGTGCCAACAGTGCCGGAGGCGCGGGCGGCGGCCCCGGTGCTGGCGCTGGAGCAAATGCGTACAACCCGAGGATGGACGCAGACCGAAGGGAGCACGATGACAGAGATAGAAGAGATTATGGCGAGGTTGACAGGTAGATACACAATCTGGCTACTATAATCACAAAACCAAAAATGTCCCAAACTTTTATCTTTGAGCCCCCATAGACCCAGTGCAATTAGGGGAATTTTCTCATTCTGCATTATCTACTTTATAAAAATAAGTCGGGTTTTCCTTCCTGACGCTATAACTCCAGAACGCACGAACCGATTTCCACGGTTTTGCGTTCGTTGGAAAGGTCTCGGGGCCGTGAGGTTTATAGCAAAGACTGGTGGCGAAACGGTGTTCGCCGGGTTTGCTAGTAAATATTGTATAATGATTTTGATCATTAGATGCTGAGCATAGGATGCCTTGAATTAATTAGTCATGATTATATTTCAGATACTCAAAAGACAGAACGAGACGTGACGATCGGGACGTCAGAGATCGCGACCGTGACAGAGACCGAGAGCGAGGCGACAGAGACAGAGGAGACCGCGGTGACCGCGACCGAGACCGACGCGATCGTGACCGCCGCGAACGCCACCGCGAGAAGTCACGGTCTCGCGACCGACAGCGCCACCGGTCGCGCTCTAGAGACCGCCGCTTTAGATAATGTTCAGCAAAACAGATGGTTACAATATTGTGTCTTTACGAATGAATAATAATGATGTTCAGGAATTTGTTGTTTTATTTTAGTATATCTTTTGCCCCCCGATCTTTTTTAGTGCTTTTTACTGCCGGCCTCGGATCGCATCATGTTCTGCCTTTACCCTTTACAGAGATCGGATGGCGTTCTGTGGGTAAAAGCCTATATTGAAAATCTTTTTTTTTTTTTTAGGTGGTAAAGTCATCAAATGAGTCCTCCCGCCCTGGGTGGGGCGGAAGGGACTGTCAGACTCTTACTGATATTGATACTCGGTCGGACGGCGAGCTACCCATCACTCACCGTCCGCAAGCCCGCTCCGCCGCTGTGCCCTTTGCTGATCAGAGGGACACGCGTTGTAGCATCCACACGACAGGCTATTCGCATACGGGCAAAGAGACCACTTAGGCACACAGTGCCTAAGGAAGAGTTTTTGCCCGCATCCCAGGGTGCACCGGCCCGAAAAACTGGTCTTCCCCTCGGACGTATCCGAGAGGGAACTCCAGTCCACGGGCGCACGTGGAGGTTTCCTGTCATAGCACCCCATATTGAAAATCCTAGGGATTTATTTTTACAGGGTCAAATTAAATCAGTTAGCGAACCTCCGCCGACGTTGATATTATGTAGGTGTTGTATAATTTCCAAGCTGTTTAGAATAACATTGGATAAGACGTAAACGAAGACTTTTAATTAAAAAATATTAATGCACGTCAAATCGAAATTAGCACAGCGGGCCTAAAAACACCACTTTAAAAATCATAACACGGAATCCTACTACTATTATAAAGGCGAAAGTTTGTAAGTATGGATGTATGGATGTTTGTTACTCTTTCACGCAAAAACCACTGAACGGATTTGGCTAAGGTACACACATAGTTTATAATCTGGATTAACACATAGGATAGTTTTTATCCCGATTTTATGTTCCCGTGGGATAACTTTCGAGTAGTAGCGGGTGAAGCCGCTGGCAACAGCTAGTATTCTAATATAGGTATAACTCGGCAATAGAGAAATAATATAAATAATTTTGGCAGTATTGTCAAAGTTGTGATCTTAGAGTACCTACATTTAATTATTAGAAGAGTGCTGGCTGGGGAATGGTAATCACTGAGTACAACGGGTAAAACACACATGCTAGGTATACCGGTACTTAAACCTATGTGGATGTTGTAAGTGAAAGGATTTGATTCGTTGATCCATGCAGTTTATAAGAGTAGTATTAACGGCTCAACCTCAGAGCGGCAGATTCTAAAAAATGAACTGTATTATTTCGTCAAAGGTGTAGGTAGGTATTTAAAAATATCTACAAATGGAAAGCTAAAAAGTTTGTTTGGTTGAACGGGCTAATCTCAAGAACTATCTGGTTCAAACTCAACAGAAGTTTAAACTCAACTCGTTATTGCGACAGAATTTAGTTTGATGCTTGATAACGAATCATCATCGTAAATTTCTTAACTGTGATATTAGTGATCGCTGATAATATAGTAATTTGATTTCATCATTTTTAGGGATGTGCAAATATGGTCGTGTGCAAAATGTGCTGATAATACATCTTTTTTGCAGTCTGCTTCACGTGTATTTAGGAAAACTAGAGTTAAATTTCACGAGTATGCAAAACCATAATAGTAAAAAAAAAACAATTTCTGTGTTTAAATTTATTTATTGCATTGTAAAAATAAAAAAGCTTGAAAAGCAGAACCAGATTATTTGAATGATTGAGAGCAGTAGGCTAAGCTTAGAGCTAACAATAAATACACGTTCGATGGAAAACTATTTAGATCTATGCAGTTGTGCGAACAGCTAGGGCCTGAGTTGCGCCAGCCTACGCTGCGGCGCCTTTCACCGCCTCCTGCTGTTCAAACTTGGGGTATTTCTGCTCCACATTAGCCCAAGAAATCTTGCTGTTTGATAAATCTCTCACAACTGTTGGAACATCAGTCAATGGTAGTCTCACTTGTCCCATACTGTCCCTTTCCCTCAATGTCACGGAATGGGGCTCTTTGATGGTGTCGAAATCGACAGTAATGGCGTAAGGCACACCCAGCTCATCAGTTCTGGCATATCGGCGACCAATCGAGCCAGAGGAGTCGTCCACCTTGTGGGATACATCAGCGTCTATTAATCCCTGGGACAGTTCTCTAACGAAGGGCTGGAATTCGGCGTTGCCGCTAAGTGGCAAGACTGCGCACTTCATAGGCGCGACTGTAGCTGGTAACGAGAAGTATGTCCTCTGTTCATCACCTTCCCTCATTTTAAAGTTGTGTTCCAAGATAGAATACAGGATCCTGCCAACACCAAATGAAGGCTCAATGACACTAGGGATAATTTCCTCAACATGGACTGTTTTCTGAGTCTTCTTCACACTGACAAGTTTAGGTGTGAGTTTGAAATCACCACCAGGTGTGGAGAGGGTGTATTCACCTTCAGCATCCAACTTGGATTGCATTTCATCCAAAGCTGCAGAGTCCATTGCTGCAAGTCCATCATTGATGAGTTTGGCATCTTTCTTGAACTCCTTGCCAATGGCAGCCTTGTTAGGCACTGGCTCAACTACTTCAATCTGTTTGGGAGCTGGTAGTTTCTTCTCAGCTGCTAGTCTGATGCCAGTGGCTTTGGTGTGTTGTGTCAAGTCATAAGCTGACCTGTCAGCACAGCCTACACATTCCACCCAGCCGTAGCTGGTGAGGCACTCAGCATCCCAGCAATCACAGGCATAGTGAGCCATCTCATTACCCATGTGTTGCCTAAACCTCAACTTCTTAGGGTCAATGCCAACAGCTAACATGTACAAGTGGATTCTGGCCATGAAGTAGCCCAAGGTTTCATTGTTCACAATGCCTTTGGAGACAGCATCACCAATAGTCATGATCTCAGCAGGCTTTCCTTGCTCCTGGCTATCAGCTGAGTAGAACAGCATCTGGGTGTCCTTCACAGATTCAAACTTGGGATGATCTTTAGTGTCACAGAAGTGTTCAATTTCACACATTGTGAATTCTCTCACTCTGAGAAGACCAGAGCGAGGTGAGATTTCATTTCTGAAAGAGTTACCAATTTGTGCAGCAGCAAATGGAAGGCGGCCCTGGTTGAACTCTAGAAGACGTTTGAAGTTTACAAAGATGCCCTGAGCAGTTTCAGGTCTCAAGAATCCTTTCACTAAGCCACTGGGCCCAATCTGAGTGTTGAACATAAGATTGAATTCAATAGGTGGAGTGAGATCATTGCCACTGATGGGTGACTTCATCTGGAACCTTTGCATCAAAGCTGACATCTGGTCAGCTGTCATACCATCAAGCTTTACAAGAATGTCTTCAATTTCAGCTTTAAGATCAGCAGTGGTGTTTTTCTCACTTTTTATCTTCTCAAGATGGGCTTTGATCAAGTGATCTAATCGGAAACATTCTCCAGACTTGACATCCTTAGTCATAAGATCAGCAAACCGTTCCACATGGCCAGAAGCTTTAAGCACTGGTTCAGGGGTAAGAATTGAGCAGTCTACCTCCAACATCTGTTCTTGAAGAATAAAGTATTTCCTCCATAGTTGGATCATATTACTTTTGAGAGCACATCCCATAGGGCCAAAATCAAACTGGCCAGTAATACCACCATAAATAGCAAACGACTGGTCATAGAAGAATCTTCTTTTGATGAGATCCTCCATTTTAGCGCGATCAAAAAGTTCTTCTGCAGGGGCAAGGCTCAGTTCTTTATCCTCCAGCACTTTCTTCCTAGCTTTTAGTTCTGCAACAGCTTTCTTTACGTCAATTTCAGGGGCCTTTTCTTCTTTCAGTTTTCTGACTAAATCACCCTGTTCTTTGACGAGGGCCCGCAGCGGCGCAAGAATTTCTTCAACTTTTGGGTCAGCCATTATTATTTCTCTTTGGGGATTTGGTATTTTGATCTTCCTGTGAAGCTTATTGCTGCCCCAGTAGTTATGGGTTAGTTTGACTTGACTGCAGACAATTGGAAGTTTTTTACTAAATACACTACACTTATATACTAATGCTACAACGTTTCTCATTTAACTAAACGCAATTTTCTATCTGATAATATTAATCCATCTGGCAGCCGGTAATTATTAGCTTTTTGATCGCGTGGAATGACGAAACCACGACAGATTTCAAGAAATTTACATTCACTTTTAAGTGCTGAGTGCAACAGAAGATGCTACAAAATTTAGCACAAGAGCGAGATGGCTACATACGGTTATCAGAAGTGCGACCGAGTGCAGCTAAAAACAAATGCTTCACTTGTGTTCCTAAGACTAAACGTCACTGAATTCTGACAGAGAAATTGGAAATGTCATTGTGACAACTGCCCCTTTCGGCAATCTTCGAACAAAAAATAACGACCAATAGAAAGCGCAAGAATAGAGATTGACAAGCACAGATTATACAGAAATTCTTGAACAGGTCAAATGAAATGACTTTTTAAAAGCAACTATTACGATTTTAGATACAGGCCTTTTGTCTTTTCCGTATTTGGACCTCAGGCTTTTGTCACAGATATTTTGTTTGATTATTGTACTGATTGGTTTTGGTCAACCATATGTCAGAGCAATCATTACTTGAATAATTCTCAAGTAATGATTGTTCTGACATACGATTGACTGTAGATTACAAAGTAAAACAGGTCTAAATAAAACAAAGAAATATAATTATAATACATGTTTTATTTTATGATAAGTGTTTTCAAAAGACACGATTAATATAATATGCGGCATACGATGGGTAAATGTTGAGACCTCATACTATTACACAATTTAAAAAAAATTTAATCTCAGAGTTAAATTGAGAAAGTCTTAATCAATGTCTTAATAAACATAAGACTAAATCTGCCACCCTCTCGGATCAAAATGCTTCAAATTAAGAGGCAAACCCAAATTCAATACATAACAGAAAATTAAAAGAATAAATCTAACACAAAAAGCTTTACAGAATGTAACTCAATACTCAAGTATTACTTAAAACTAGATTCAAGGCATTTGACTGGTTGAAATCTATATTTAAATATGTAGAGGTCGGTGCTTGAGTTTCGTTCTGTAATATGGGCCTTAGAATGAAACATTGGTTAAACAAGATACTTATATCATAATTCGTAACCACAGAAATAATACTTACTCAAAGATGCTCACACACAACGAAAACTAAATTATAAATAACAAAATATATAAAATAATAGAAAACAATATTTAATGGAAGAAATACAAGCATAATTAATACAATACATATTTAAATACATAATTAATAGAAGTTAACTAATAATCAAATAACACATATATTTAATTAAAATGATTACATATTGATCTTACTACTATTATAAAGGCGAAAGTTTGTAAGTATGGATGTATGGATGTATGGATGTTTGTTACTCTTTCACGCAAAAACGACTGAACGGATTTGGCTAAAATTTGGTACACAGATATTTTATAACCTGGAATAACACATAGGATACATTACATTTGTTTAGAGCTTTTAGCTATACCAACTGACTGGATGCTTGGTAAGTCCAATGTAATATTTATGTTGCCATGCCCAAACCGGATATCTACTACACCTTACTTACTACACCTATGCTATGTACACATGAATGCAATAATGAATCTGAGTTTGACTATCTCACAAGCAAAATATCCATTAAGTACCTACTTCAAAAGATTTTTGTTTTATAAACTTTATAGCAGTTTTTGCCTTTTCACAAATGTTCAGCTGCTGGAGTATCTTCATTTTTATAATTTGGTGAGCCTTGGTATCTGAAATAATAAAAAAATAATTGTACATTTTTGAATTTGCAAAACAACTGGACGATGCTTTGAAAGAAATTTGGTACACAGATATTTAGATAGACAGAAAACTATAACCTGTATTAATACTTATTTAATTGTTTTCATCCTAATTTTACGTTCCCATAGAATGATGTATAAAAACATTATTAAATAATAAATACAAGAAGTAGCCTTACCAGTTATTGTATGGAACTGACTCTTTATGTCATTGGGTGTCCAGGAATTGAAACTGAATCTTATGACTGAGACCACTCAAGTCAGTTTAATTACATTTATTTCAGTTTGCCAGCCATATTATGTACAGCAATGACGGAGTTAGGGTTTCCTGAAATTAATTAAAAAACTGATATTAGGAAAAAATGTAGTTGTCAATTAGTATAATATGCTATAATGACTCTTACAACTGGCGGGTTTCCAACAATATGCATTCTTTATGTGTGCGAGTAGAAATTAACTGAATTACTTTCAGAATACATTTAAGAGCTTTGGTTTATCTTGCTTGATGGGGTAAAATTGCAATGGCCAGAAAGACAAGCAGAATAAGCAATACTATGTATGTGCTAACATGCGAGTGCATTTGGGCAGTATTCATTGATACACACAAGTAGATGTAAAGATATTTCAAACTTACTTTTTTGTATATCAGGCGTATTGGGTAGTGCAGTAACAATCTCTTCAGCCGTGAATAGAGTTGGATATGCTACTATCCGTGGAAGACACTTTGAAATTTATTGTTTCTCAAATGTTTCGTACCCAAAGTTTGAGAAGTTCATTTTTATACTATTTTGTTGTTCGCAACGGATTTTGATTTGACGGATTTCTGTCTACTGTTACAATTCACAACACAAACCAATATTAGAGTTCAATCTTGAGAGGATAATTTTTAATAATTATGGAAATAAACTCAGGAAATAAATCATAAAAATAATCATCATATAACTTCACTTGACAATTGATTAAAATGGCGGCTGTGGCGGCGGCGTCTGATTGGCTGAGCCTGCTTAGTCTGTGATTGGCTGTTTTGACAATATTGCGCAATATGGCGTCTGAAACTAGGGCCTGCCGAGGGGAAAGCAAGGGGAAAGGGAGAGATTTAGTTGTCAGTTACGTGTATTGCAACCATAGACATAAGGTTCATAGATTTTCCTTGAAGATTGTTCCCCGTCACATAAATTCTGCGTTCATTGCAATGAGGTCATTAATTATTTATGTAAATAATGTGCATTTTGTAATAGGAAAGTGATATAAATCAATAAATACTTTGTCAAACAAGAAGATTTTCTAAACAATAATTTAATGATATCAAACAACAAAGAAAGAAAATAAATCGATAGAAAAGTTATTGATGTCTGGCTATTAGCCAATTTTTGAAAAATTTCATGATACTCCTTTGAAATCTGGTAACACTATGATTTGCCATCTCTTTTCAACTTTAAATCACTGCGTAAATGATTGCGAGATGAAGCGTGATAGGAATAGTTTTAATTATTTGTTTTCTTTTTCGAATAATTTCAGATTTGACAGCACAAAGGAGTCGGCCATTTTATTGCTGGTTGGTGAACGGGGGGTGAAGCTGTGGCGAAGCGCCCAGTGTAGCATTGTTGTATTTTTATTGAGTTATTTTTCTAAACATCCGTTTTAACAACGTACAAAACAGTATACGTATTTAGTATAAGTTTAGGTGTATTTATGTATTGAGCTGAGTCGGAAGAGCAATGGACGATCCGAATAGGATGATGGCGCACAGCGGCGGGCTCATGGGGCCGCAGGGCTACGGGCTACCAGGCGGCGAGGGAGCCCCGGCCTCGGGGGAGGGCGAAGCACGGAAGCAGGACATTGGAGAAATATTGCAGCAGATCATGAATATTACAGATCAGAGTCTTGACGAAGCGCAAGCAAGAAAACACACGCTAAACTGTCACAGAATGAAGCCTGCCCTATTTTCAGTGTTGTGTGAAATCAAAGAGAAAACAGGTAAGCGGGCTGACGTATTTATATTAGTGGCTACTGAATTTACGGTGCTTGAAGAATTTGTGTTATGCGTTTCATTACGACGCGTCGCGTCGCAGTCTGTTGAAATGTAGTTTCTCTCTGGCTTTGTTTCGTGAATGTTTTCAGTTGTCTTCGAGGTGGGTTAGAGAGTTTTGTAAATGTACTATTTCAAATAGTACTATTGCGATCTTGTAACAAAATATTAAAACACAAAGATCCACTGATAATATCATTATGTATGTCTATCAAGGCTCTGTTTTAATATTTATTGAATTCTTCTTGAACAAATCAACATGTATACTCTTACTCCTCTGAATTATTCAGTGGAGATTTTAGTGATTTCCACAAAGCGCAAAAGACTTCATTCATTGTTGTTATTGTTGTCAACATAGCAAGTCAGTGGAACAACTGAATAAAGTATTTAGAAGAAATCATAGTATCACAGATAAGATTAAAGTTTTCATCTCCGATTGCCTTGTTTAGGCGGTTTTGATAAAATAATATTTTTGCTATTTGTATTAAATTAATAGTATTCCAATCACAAACTTGAAAATCTTATTTCAATAGATGTTGATTTGGGTCTGGATCTATAGATAATCTATAAATTGGATACAAATGTAGCCCAATTCCAACAGCCTGGGTGCTTAAGCTCTTATTAAAACTGGTTCTGCTAGCCTCTAGTCTTGGGCATTCTAGTTCACTACTGAGAGCGCTCAATCTAGTTCTCCGCTCTTAAACAAACTAGTTCGTTAGTTCCTAGCTCGTAATAGAGACCGACCGATCAAGAGCGATCAAATCGTTAGCTCGCAAAGAGATGTCAGATTTAGTTTGTCTTTGTTCGCTCGTTTTAATACGGTTCCTGCTGCATGCGACAATTTGTGTAAAGTGTACGAAACGGGATGAGCGCATGATCAGTGAGCGAATGGGAGTATTATAGTTTAGTGCTGTCCCGCTCCCGTGCAACGATCTTAGATCTCTTTCAATTTGTCCGAACTACTGAACTACGGAGCGGAAAACGTGGGAGCCAGTTCACTAGTTCATCTGTGGGAGCAGTTCTTTCGAACTAGTTCGTTCGCGAACTACACAAGACTACTAGACTCTAATTCTGTTTTGTTGCCCATGAGGGATGATAACCAACTACATGCTAAAAAAACCTTAGGTTAGTTAGCTTCACCATTACTTAATTTTTGAACAGTTCTGTCCCTGCGCAACACGCAAGAGGAGGAGCCTCCGGATCCTCAACTGATGCGGCTTGACAACATGCTGATAGCCGAGGGTGTGGCCGGGCCCGAGAAGGGTGGAGGCGCCGGAGCTGCCGCCTCGGCCTCCGCCGCCGCTGGTGAATGGGGTAATTGCTTTGAAGTCTCTAAAACATAGATATATTTTTATCGGCATCATCAACTTACAATCACTAACTTTAGTGGGTGATGTCAGAAAATAATTTGCCTTTAAAATTGTATTGGACTCTTTTAGATGCTTTCAAACATAATTTAGGCATCTAGTTATCTGTTTTAGTATTTTTTTATTTTGTTATTTTGGCTGGCTTATTTCATGATACTAGATCACAATTCGGGTGTCCTAAAGTCCTCTGCCTACAAGAAATATAATATTATTTCTTGAAAAAATTAAGTTTAATTGAAACAAGAATGTTTGCAGTCTTGCAACATGAAAAATAAACAATACCTTCAATTTCATTACAAATTGGTGATCTAAAAGACATATTGTAAACAAGTAAGCTCATGAATTACATGAATAGGTCTTAAATCTCATGAATGTAAAAATATTCAGACATTGTATGTAAAACAGTGGTGGTTTATGGCATAAATACAGACTAATTGATAGACATTTTAAGCCGCGTACAGACATCGCGAGGCGTGCGACACGAATGGTTCGTCTCGCATGCCTCGGGCTGTGTGTACGTGTGTGCTCACAGTGAGCATTCGCGCCATACGATCGTTGCGAACGCCGCCTCAGTACGAGCCGTGCGCTCCGTGTGGACGGCCAGGTGTTGTTTGCGTTGCGCGCATGCATCATGGAGGCCAATACCGACGAACACTGTGCGTGGTGGTTTGCTTGCTCAGCTTGAGCATGTTTCGTTCGGGAAGCACGTATAAATGTACCATCGTATGCCTCAGGTTGAGGCATGCGAGACGAACCATTCGTGTCGCACGCCTCGCGATGTCTGTACGCGGCTTTAGAGTGGGCTCTGAAAATCTGTTGAATCTCGTTAGTTGAGAGAACTACTTAACTAAATACACAGTTCATGACAGATCCGTTGAAGTGCGGTCTGCACCGACAAGGAAGCATAAAGCTTACAGCTACTTATTCCCTGAAGAAGTGTCTAATAAATACATAAGTCTAAAGTTAAGAGATACCTAATTATTTTTACTCCACAACATAAAAATACTATCTGTCGCATGCAAAAGGACTGCTGAACTAAATATCCACACAATGGGTGCTAGGATATGGACGGCGCCGCTGAGGCCGCCCCAGAAAAAGGTGGCGAGACGACCAGAACGACGGCCCAGGATAAGAGTTCTTGGATCAAGTTGAGGCAGGCCTTTGTCCAGCAGTGGGACACTACAGGCTAAGGAAAAATAATTTTACTGATGTGGTGGAAACTGGAGTCTGTGGCAGTTTCAAAATTTGTTTCAAACTGCTGGATAAAGTGCACTTTTCGCTTTTCCTTAACAAATGTCATATCCACTGAAAATTTAGCTTTATTACAGTACATACCTTCAACATTTCACTCCCCTAAAGCCTCCTCTTCACAATCGGCCATGATGGCCGTGTTTGCCGAACAGAAGGAGACGGCGCTATACTAAGAATCGAGATAGAATTATTTGCATCTTGCTTTCTGGTAAAGCGCCGTCTCCTTCTGTTCGGCAAACACGGCCATCATGGCCGATTGTGAAGAGGAGGATTAATGTATAAAACACTATCATCTTATCAGATAACGCGATCGAGCACTCTGACTACCGCGCGAAGCTGGCGCAGATCCGTCAGATATACCACCAGGAGCTGGACAAGTACGAGAACGCCTGCAATGAGTTCACCACACACGTCATGAACTTGCTGCGTGAACAGAGTCGCACCAGACCTATCACACCTAAGGTGAGGATTTATTCAGCATAATGACGGGGATTCCCCCCTCTAGAGGGCCAAAGTCTGCCGGGGTTGCGGGACTTATCTCATTACCATTACCCTGGAATATAAAGGGCTATTAAACAGTACAAGTCTGACAGTTCCTCTCAGACGAGCCATCCTGCCCGAGGTGGACTCATTTAATGATTTTACCAAGCTAAAAAAAAGGTGAGGATTTATTACTTAGCATTTGCCGGCAGCGGCTGCTACAGCAGCGAAATCAGAATCCAAGGAAGCTATACATTTTTCCGGGATTAAAGTAACCTTTCTGTTATACAAGACTAAAATCTTTATTTGTAGGTACTTTTCACCCATTTTGGTTTCTCCGTTTTAGCGTAATTGAATGACAAACATCCATTCTAATTTTCGCTTTTGTGATAGATATTGGTAAGATGTGCAGTGTTAATTGTCTTGGTTAGACTTTCAGCAATGTAGGCCTCCAACATTAAAAACATGATAAGCTTACAACAACAAAAAATGTAGGCTAAAATTTACTGTTTAGATCTAAATGTGGATGCAGAGAATTTTAAGTTGCCGTTCTACAGGTGTAGGGCACAAATGTTCGCTCTGGTCGACTCACTCAAGCAAACACGAACATTATAAAGATGTTCGCGCACACGGACTCGATATTTATGCGCGCATATTTCTAGAATAAGTACAGCGAAAATGTTCGTACACACGGCTCATCGCTGTACTACAAGTTTAGTTCGCGGAATGCTGAAGTGCGCGAACCAATGTGTAACATACTATTTTGATGGAATTGTACCATCAGAGTCACTACCAAGACCCACTTTTTGTTTTTTTTTTAACGTGGTAAAATCATCAAATGAGTCTTCCCACCCCGGGCAGGGCGGGAGGAACTCTCAGACTCGTACTGACTAAAATCCACGGTGTCCTTCAATAGCCCTTTCTGTTCCGGGGTCACAGTGATGGAATAAGTCCCGCGACCACCAAGACCCACTGGGCTAGTTTAAGGACCTCCCTTGATTACACTATATCGAATTTACGTTACGTTTACTTTGCGCGATCTACGTAGACCGAGTGTAGTTTCTACCCTAACACCCACAAATTATTGCTACTATCAGTAGGCATCACTTGTTTATATGTAAACAGGAAATCGAGCGCATGGTGCAGATCATCCACAAGAAGTTCAGCTCCATCCAGATGCAGCTGAAGCAGTCCACCTGCGAGGCTGTCATGATACTGCGCTCACGGTCAGTGTTCACACTATACACCTGATCATACTTAAGGTGATTGCGTCGATGTAGCCCGCGAAATTCAATTTTTTTAACGTTTTTTGCAATTTGCAGGCCAGTGACATGTTGTAACTTTATCAAAATATGAAATGCGGTAATAACAAGTATAATTTTAAATATAAAAATTATCAAAAAATTCGCTCCATCAGCTCTCACATAGAAAAGGTGCATCGTAGTTAGATTTCGGAGATTTTAACATGTGATGAAAATTTGAATTTCGCGGGCTGGTTGGAGCATCCCCCTTAACATACAAAATTAAACAACTGTTGAACACTTATCTTAAAAAAAAACATGCCTTCGAATTGATAACATCCTTCTTTTTGAATTTGGTTAAAAAGTGTAACTGCAAAATAACATATCAACGTCTTAAGGTCAAACAAGTCAACATTTTTTCCATAGAAACTTCGTTGGGGTTTTACTCCACTATTTGACAAAGTACATCCAAAATTAAACATGGTATCGTTTTGTCTTATTATTAATTTTGTCTGTACGGAAGCAGAATTGTAAAATATGAAACTATTAAAAAGTTACGAGCTTCTAAAGATTCGTTTTTTTGCTAATTTTAACACAACTTTAGGTGTAAATTAGAAGCTAAAGAAGCATCAAATTTCCAAAACGAAGTCCGTACCGACACAGCAAATTTATCGAAGAATTTAAATAATTTTATTTGAAATTAATTGGTGCAGTGGTTTTTTCATAAAACCCCAACAGCCAAAGGCTTTTTCGTATTTTTTTACGCGCGCCTTTTACTCTGAATGATCGTGCATCTCACTGAATAAGTTTTCCCCTGTTTTCTCCACGGGGGGATGACACTCGCGCACACATGAACAATATGACTCGATTTCCGGTGAAATATCATGGTTTTTGACCATGCCTGCCAGTGAGTTCGAGCTCGCGACTAGCGTCGCCTTAATGCAGTTTTATAGTTGAAAGTTTTTTTAGACAGGTATTTAACTTGTTTGTCTTGCTGTAAAACGGGTAATGTTTAAGCAAGGCAATAATACTCAATGCTCTTTCTCGTCTCTTAAAAAGAACTACCTATATGTAATTTTGTTTCTTTGTCGTTCTGGATATTAGGTATTTCTTCTGTATCGTTGGTGCTACAAACTTATACTACATACCCTAATACCCAGAACAACTACTTCTGAATCATACATACATATACTTGTTCCGTGCGGGAATCGCACCCGCTACACGTAAGGGTGCTCCCACATCTATCGACGCGGATTCGGATTTTTCCGTCGCCCTTTCTCTTTCTGTCGCTTAGAACTGCCATTTGCTAGACCGAGATAGAAAGCATAATGCGATCGCATGCGACGGAATCTTCAAGGCGGCCGCGTGCTATCGCATTGTCTCGGTCTAGCAAATGGCATTTCTAAGCGACAGAAAGAGAAAGGGCGACGGAAAAATCCGAATCCGCGTCGTTAGATGTGGGAGCACCCTAACGCAGTAGTACAATCGCTCGGCCTCGGCACCAACCGTGCCGTCAAAGCATTCTGTCATTTTTCTTTGGTAAACAATAATGATGAATTTTTGAAAAAATTGTGAGAGGAAAAGCAGTTGAATGTTTACTATTGCCATGATGGAACATAACTGTAGAATATAATAATGTTTTATTTTCATTCAAGCAATAGGTAAATGGAGTGAAATCTGCGATCGAAAGTCATCGGAATACTACGCGAAAATGATCATCCAATTATCGCGCTTTTTTTTGTATTAACACACATTTCTTAGTTAGAAACATTCATTCTCCATTTACCTACTGCATTGTTAATTTTAATAATATAAATATTTACTTCCAAATAATATAAAATGTAACCAACGAAATGTTCCACAAAACATTTCGGCCTAACCAGCTCAACTTTGGCCTCTAAAAACCCAAACCGCGAATTCCCGCTTGCAGTTTCCTGGACGCGCGTCGCAAGCGCCGCAACTTCAGCAAGCAAGCGTCGGAGATCCTCAACGAATATTTCTACTCGCACCTGTCCAACCCTTACCCCAGCGAGGAGGCGAAAGAGGAGCTGGCCCGGAAGTGCGGCATTACCGTCTCCCAGGTACCGTGACGTCGCTTCCGCTTTCAGTTTCCTCGACTCCCGGCGAAAGCGACGCAACTTCACCAAGCAAGCGCTCGAGCTGCTGAATGAGTACTTCTACTCGCACCTCGCGAACCCCTACCCCAGTGAGGAGGTGAAGGAGGAGCTGGCCAGGAACTGTGGCATTACTGTATCGCAGGTACTGCAGGGTTGCCAAGTCTCGGTATTAGGGGAGCTTAGAGAGGGCCAGAAAAACAATAACCATACCAAAAAGACCTCTTAGTTTGTTTTGGCTGTTTCTTCTCAGAGTAGTCAGGTACAAAACACCTCATCTAGCTTTAAAACATTGGTTGTGACATGTAAAAGTTTTTTTTTTATAACCAACTTACAAAATAATTATCATTTATTATAGTTAGAGCATTTACACATTAGCTTATACAAACAAATAACTAATGCGTTAGTAGTTTTTCAAGTGAAATAAAGTTTTTGGCTAGCTTTTAAATTTTTGGCTAGCTTTGATATTCAACAGATACAGAAATCTAAACGAATTCTGGGAAAGACTTTTTAGAGCTAAATAAAAGATAAATTCATATAGAATTGGCAACCCTATAGTTTCACGACACGGCTGGCTGCTATCCGGCCGCTATCGACTCAACACGCGTGTCTATTGTCTTAAAATGGATACAGTTAGGTAATTTTTAACTCCAACTTTGAGTACAAACATAAATCTTATTAAATAAAGTAAGAACTTAACAATAGCTATGTTAATCATTGTGCCGTTGATACTTGGCTGTAAAACAATGAGAAACCAATTAGTTCAAGAAGACTTGTTTCTGCCGTATCAGTGAATTATTGCTTGCTATCAACATCACCCTATAATGTTTCCACTGCTGGGACACAGGCCTCCTCTCTGTGAGGGAATGGGCCATATCCACCACGCGGGCCCAGTGCTGGTTGGTAGATGTTACATGCCGCCGGTGTCCTCACGATGTTTTTCTTCACCGTTTTGAGAGTAGTGGTGATGAAATAAATTAAACAAAGTAATGCGCTTGGCGGGGTTCGAACCCACGACTTACAACTCGTAAGTCGGGACCGATACTGCTGGGCCACCACTGCTCCAAATAAGTATCTGCTGAAATATGTATCGTATCTCTCATCTTTTCTGTAGTAAAAACATGTATGACTTCGCACCATTACGAATGTCTGCACATAGGAGGCAATCTTCCCTTTTGTTAAAGTAAGAAGGAATTACCTTTGTAAATTATACGTCAAAGAATGATTTCGACTATTTCGAGTTGAGCTTTTCATGAAGTTCAACAGTACCGAATCAGAGCAATAGAAATGGCAACTGGGGAACTAATGGCGCTAGTATAGCTTGTTCCAAACATCGTCATTGGTTTAAATCTTATAGGTACTTCAAAATAGTACTACCTTATTGGTCGGATTAGGACTAAGCTATGTTGGCGCCATCTACAATTAGCTTTGACATGTCTTCCCCATTGAATCTTTGCTTAATACTACTGAATTTTATCAAGATTTCAGTCACACAGTCACATATTATTATTATAATCATATATTTTTACCAGGTGTCCAATTGGTTCGGCAACAAGCGCATTCGCTACAAGAAGAACATCGGCAAGGCTCAAGAGGAGGCCAACTTGTACGCTGCTAAAAAGGCTGCCGGTATGTATACGGTTTCAAGTGGCTTCTCATAGTTAGAATAATTGCTGGCAAGAGGTACCTACCTTTTTTTATCGTGGTAAAATCATCATATGAGTCCTCCCATTAGGGGCAAAGCGGAAGGGACTGTCAGACTCGTACTGACTAAAATCCGCGGTGTCTTTCAATAGCCCTTTACGTTCCAGTGTCACGGTAATTCGGTAAGTTCCGCAATACCTTGAGATTTTTTTGGAAACCAATCTCTTTTGACATCAGTATGGTTGCCTATTGTCTTTAGATGTGCCGTTATTTATAAAATTGGTAAAAAATATAAAATTGTTTTAGTAAATCGAAATGAATGGGTTGATTTGATTCAGTCAGACAGTCATTAGATACATTTTCTTTCTTGACCGCAGCAGGCCAAAAGTGGCGCCTGCAAAATTAATGTGAATTGTGATTAAATTCGTAAAATGTATCTATTCTGTTGCTCATCATAATAAGAAACAGAATGTTAGAGGCCTTTTTTAGAGCCCCAACTTTCTTCAAACTTATGTACAGCTTGACATAAAAATGTAGAAAACCGGAAGTCGCCACTGTCTTCGCGCTACCAGCACTTTGAATGATTTTATTTTTATTTTTTTCACTTATTACGTTAGTTTTATGACACAATAATAAATCTAACAAACCTGCGGTCTATGTTTACATCAAATAACAAAGATTTTAAAACACAGTTAGAAATAAAAATTTTAGTTCCGTTTCAATACGTTCTGGCCAAGCTGTATAGTATTACTTAGTCATTAAGAATTACTAAAACAATTTTGCCCCAATTAGACAACCAAATCATATTATAATTAAGAGAAAAAATATAACCTGAAATCATTACTATAATAATATCACCCTTTCCATGAATAATTCACCTTCCAAAACTAACAAAAATCATACCACATTATCATCCTCCCTCCATAATATCTAAGTTTTTATAAAAATGGGTGAAAGTGCGTTACAAAGAGATACGTTTCCGCACACAGACCTACCTTGGGTTGGCGCGGGGCGTGATGCTAGCTCACCGCCCGCCAGAGCTTCGGCATATTACAGTAAACAATAGACACTAACTAGAATTAAGGCTAATTCGCACTGATTGATGGCTTACGACGAACCAAATTACATTTCCTTTGACGTGACCAGTCAGTCTAAAATAATAGGATAGGTTTTAGTTGAATATATTTGTGTAATTTGATGTTTAATTAGCACTGATTCTGAAGCTGATATTGATTTTTATTTGTTGGTTTTCATAGCAAGTAACTCAGATCAAAGAAATAGGCAGATAGAACGCTCAGAACACGCGAGTGTCTCCACCAAAGTTAATACAAAATCAAATAGAATTACATTCCATAATGTTTTCTTTGTTTTTGAGAACAACTTTTACGATGGTTAAAGACACGAGACGGCATATTTTGACAAAAAACAACAACGACGCGCAGCTTGGTACGACACGTAGCTTGGTACTGTCGCGACTTTGTATTCGATATTGATTTTGTATTAACTTTGGTGGATTCACTCGCGTGTTCTGAGCGCTCTATCTGCCTTTTTCTTTGATCTGAGGCAAGTAAATTGTAATTCAAAAGGTTTTAGAAACGAAATTAGCAGACTAAAGCAGGCCGCACACCAGGCATACATTTGTAAATCGATAATTGTAGCGCCACACTTGAAGCGCGACACATTTAACGCCCCCATATATTTGGACGTGAGCACGCACACCTAGGAAACATTTATAGCGGGTGCACTTTGTAGCGAGACGTTGTCCTCGCCACACAAATTGAAGATCGAACACGTTCGTTTTTTGTGGCGCGTTGGTTTTCAAAAATGAAAGACAACACTGAATTTTACGTTGAGTTTATACCAGAGGTTAAAAAAAACCTTGTATTAAACAATCATACACTCAATGATTTATAGTAACAGGCGGATAACAGAAATTAGTTGGACTAAGATTGGCGAAAAATTTTGAAATTCCCGTAAATTGTACAATCTTGATTAAAGGGATGAATCCAATAACGTCTTTTTTTCTCATAATCGCCACCTCAAGAAATCATCGTCTTTAGACGATGATGAGTCGACATTATCAAAGCGGTGCCACGCTACAACTGTGCTTCCAATGTGCGCATATACAATACATTTGTAGTAAGCTCAATTGTATCGCAATGATTGTGGTGATGTAAATGTTCGATGCGTGTTGCATGTGGCGCTGGTGTGCGGCCTGCTTAACTGTTCCCCGCGACTTCACCCTTTGTTTGTCTGCTATTGTTCATAGCGTATTGTTATATAGCCTTACTCGATAAATGGACGATCCAGCAAAAAGAATTTTCTCAATTCGATTCAGTAGTTGCTGAGATTAGCGCGTTCAACCAAACTGTTCAGCTTTATAATATTAGTATAGATTTATCGCTGACTGTTCGACCGATAAACGCAAGTGTGACAACGGATTGGAACGGTTCTTACTCGATATCTTGCCTGGCTACTCATACAACGAAAGATTTCCCTTTTTGAATAACCAAGCGAGATATTAAATGATATTTATTTTGCAAATAGGTTTTCACAAACACTTTTACAAGTCAAAACACTTTTTTATAGCTAGATGAGGCCGGTGTTTCATACCTGACTACTCTGAGAAGAAACATCCGAAACAAACTCAGAGGTCATCGTCTCTTTTAAAGTCCAGACATTAAATTGGTTATTTAAGTCATGCGAGGACCCTGCAGGTTTGTGTCCGAGATGGTCTTTTGAAGAAAGAGCCATACAAATTTGAGTGGACCTGTCCAGTCAGTGCAAGCATTTGTCAGTTATCGTGAAGCTCGACTCATAACTCAAGGAGCTCAACGTAGCTCAATTAGGTTCTAGACGTATAGTAAGTCTCTCAGTGCGTGCGTAGCCTTACACACCGCGAATCTTTATTAAAGTAGCGCAAAGCGCTGTCAATATAACGATACACTCGAGACAAAATATCTCTGTTTGTTTAAATCTCATTCCAGTATGTTGTGGGCTTCTTTTATAAACAATCGCTAGTAAAAACAACTTCACACTTCTTTATTGTCATCATTCGTTATCCGCTTTTTTCAATAGGCAATAGGGCATGAATTTCATTGAATATCATTCTAAAAAGGGGGGCTCTCAAAATTTTATTGAGTTCGTCACGGTTCCTTAATACGGTCCATTTTATAGCTAATCAAAAATTTAAAAAAGTTATAGATAATTATGTAGGTAGATGGGTGAAGAGAGTTTATTAATGGGATACTCCTATTATAATCCTTGGGGGATTCCAAGTGCTTTTTTTCATGTAAACACTTAAAATTCCACCCGTGGCCATTCAAATCAGCTCATAATCTTTACTTTTGAAAGATCCCCACACACACTGCTAGCCCCCATGAACTAGTCTAACACGTATACATGAGAGATGCCCGTGCGCAGCCGCAGGCGCGTCGCCGTACTCGATGGGCGCGGCCTCGGGCACCGCCACGCCGATGATGTCGCCGGCGCCCACGCAGGACTCCATGGGCTACTCGCTGCCGGCGCCCGGGTACGACCAGCCGCAGCCCAGCTACGACGGCTCCATGGGCTATGACCCCATGCATCAGGATCTGTCGCCGTAGGCCTGTACCTCAGGTAAATAGAGTAAACTAGCTGTTACCAGCGGCTTCACCCGCTACAACTTGAAAATTATCCCACGGGAACATAAAATCGGGATAAAAACTATCCTATGTGTTAATCTAGGTTATAAACTATCTGTATACCAAATTTTAGCCAAATCCGTTAAGTGGTTTTTGCGTGAAAGAGTAACAAACATCCATACATCCATACTTACAAACTTTCGCCTTTATAATAGTAGTAGGATAAGAAAATAGACATGAAATACCTAACCACTCCTTTTGACAACGAGACTGAGTAAGATTCGACAACTACGAGACTAGTCGCTACACCCCCGCAGAGGGGTGTGGCAAGCGGTCCCGGGGCTTTGCCCCCCCTTCCCGTGGACACTTGCCACGGCCCATGGCGATAGGCCGGTCATTGAGGTGGTAAAATGACCATGGCCTGTTTACTGTTACTATAAGGCATTGGTAGTTCCGGTGAGAAGTTGCTATTTGTTTAGATTCGACAAATTACAAGACATACAATTTTAAGGATGCGGTTCCACTGAGGCGGAGGCGAACTGTGCAGCGATACACCAAGCACATGACTGGCTACGTGACACATGTGTATTCAAGCCATATGATTGGTGAATCGCGGGTCAACTCGTCTCCGCTCCGCCTCAGTCGAACTGCAGCCTATGGATTTCAACTAATGTGTGGTCGAATCCCACACATCTCTCGTCTCTGCGTCTATGAAAAATGGGCGAAAATTAAAAATGTTTATTAGTAGATTACGCACCAAGGGAATAAAGCAGTGCCTTACGTCACGGGCGTATTGCTCGCTGCGCTCCGGAGGTTCACCCCCAGAATCCTTAGTGTCGCTTCGGGATTCAATACGCCCGTGACGTAAGGCACTGCTTTATTCCCTTGGTGCGTAATCTACTATTATATTTTAAAACATTGAATAACCAAGTTCTACAAACGCCTAACGAAGTTTAATCTGCATTGTTCCAGGAGACGGGTACGACACATAATTGTGCAGCTTCCACAGAATTGCCATTTACATTTACTATTATTACGTTAAGTAGGTCAGGTAACTTACAACCGGTCGCTGACGACACCGGCGCGCGGCGGACGCCTAGCCTTAGTACATAGGACATTGTATACTACACAATATACCCTAGACTACATATTATTAGCGATATTTTTGGAAGGAAATGTAATGAAACGTATTTTTATTTGTATTACGAACTCTATACGACTGGCACCCAGTATTTGTTTAAACAATTTATATTATACAATTTTATTTTTATTACTATATTAAATAGTCATTTTATTATGAATTTTCAACGGCAACTATTTTATAGTATTATTGTTTTAACCAGTGGCGTTGTTTTTAAATTTATTTGTTTTTCGAAAAGTAATTATTTGGGCAGTATTAGTAATTTATATACAAAAGTAAATCATCACATCGATATGGCGGGGATCTCGAGTTTCTATTCGTTCTAATAATCTTTTACTGTACGGTGGTTATAATTATACGATAGTGTGTAAGATAAACTAGTGTAATATTAATAGCTGTAAGTATTCAGATATTTTGTGCTGACTAGAGTCCTGTACGAATGTGCGTCTGTGGATGACACCACTTCGAATCCACACTGTTTATCGACAAAATACTATATAAAAATCGAATCAAACTATTTGAGAGCTATGATGCGACAGACAGATACACACGTTAAACTTACTACACCCTTCTGTTTTCATCGGGTGTTAACAATGGCGATTGGCAACTTCATAAAATGAAGACTAATTTAATTTTAAGAAACAATATAAAACCATACGAATCTTCAAAATATAACATACGTTATTATGTATACGCTGTTCTCTTGAGAAATAAAAACAAAAACGTTTTTATGAGCTCTAATAAATAAACATTATACACACATTTTATAATTATTATAAAATTATTACGATAGTCTTATAATAATAATAACAACTTCACCTTAACTTATGTATACGCAACCAAATGTTAACATATTTTTATATACAATGTATTGTTACTGGAATATTTAATGCCCTAAAATTATACTTATTTAAACAGAACGTTGGTAAATAGTGTTGATTCGAAGTTTAATTATGCGGATGCATAGACTTGTGTGCAATTTTAATATTTTATTAGCAATATGGTTGTGTTAGTATGGTGCACAGGCAGCTTGGCCCAACTTAACTAAATGTGGAGCCGTTTTAAAATATCAGTCAATTTTTAAACCTAAAAATATTATGTTTGTTTATACAGGGCCGTATTTGGGAGGCCCAAACTGATTTACCAGTAAAAAGGCCTGTGAAAATTGAAATCGGCGAGAAACACGGTAGACCAGGAGTTGTGAATATCAGAACAAAATATTTTAATTATCGTGGTGCTAAAATGTTGGTAGCACAATTTTATTTTACTTGTTAGCCATAAGTTGAATGTTATTTTATTTCGTCGTACATTTTCATCGAAGCATAACAAGATCTTACGATTGTAACTTAAAATTAGTTCCACTTAGTGATAGTTTGGATATGAAATAAAAAATTGCTAGAATTAAGTTAATGTGTTCTAAAACAAAATATCTGAGACAGTATACGAGATAAAAAACGAAAATTTAATTGATGTTTTAACGCTGTGGAACATTGTAATTGACGCGCCGCCTCGGATCGCACCTTTCTTACTCGTTCACGATAAATTATTTATTATAATGGTTATAAAATAATGTTAGTACCGCAAGACGGGCGCGGCGGCGCGGACACACATGTATACGACGACGAGTTCAATGTTATTGCGACCATCAGATTGACTAAAATACATTTTTGTGTAGTTATGATGTTGTTTTATTTATTTCAGTCTTGCTTTTAACCTTTTACTTCAAACCACTTTTACACAAATCAAATAAAGCATTAATATTTGGGCGCCTGATTGATAAAACAAGAAAAATAAAAGTTAATTCAGATTTTGACCAATCGCCAAAATATCCATGTAACACATAGTAATTAGTATTAAGTAAGACGTTATTGCGTTAAAAAAAATGACATGAGAACATTATCGCATTGTTTTAGTTACAATTATCGTAATTACATGATAATTTGTTGAACTGTTTTTGTTTTGAAAACAAATCTCATATAATTTAGGTATCTAAGGGTTATCTGCTACCCCTCTTGTATAACTTAATTGCCTGTAAATTATATTATAAAATAACGATTTTTATACCTTCCTTGGTCCGCTATTCATGTGCAAAGACAAGTGCGGTTAGCATTTAAAATTGTATGAATAAATATTATGCTTACGTTGGCTAAGGTCGTCGGGTTCGACGCTACTCGATCGTATTTATGCAAGTTACGAAGTTATTTGAAAAATTGCGATTTAATAATTGGATATCCGTGATTGCATTTAATTGTGATAGCGAGAGGGACCTGCCAGGGACGCGGGATTGTCTACGGTGACCCTGGAACGTAAAGGACAATTGAGTGGCAGTTCCTTTCGGTTCACCCAGGGCGGGAGGAATCATCATTTGATGATTTTACCACTTAACTAAATTAAGGGGGTTAGGGATTATAGTGGTATCCAATACCCCACCAATACAAACGGTAATAAACGTGGAAAAATTAAAACATTTGCCCGGGGTAGATGGATTGAGCAGTTGAAGAACGCAACTGAGGTAGATGTGATTTTGATTAGAATCTAGATATCTCTATCAATATTTGTCTGCACTGCACATTCATTAAACTCGGCGGAAGGGTCAAAACGCTTGTTTCATAATATCGTCACCCTCTTGGCAAAAATCCGATAAAATCTTCACCACCAAAATTCATTGGTCTGCCAACGAGTTGCGCACGCAGGTTTGATTCCCTCGTGGGGCAAACATTTGTGTCCCACTTTATTTTATGGCCGGGATCGAGAATCATTCGAGTAAGGAGGTCATTAATGAACTTGCAAACAAGAGAATGTAACGGATAAAATGACAAACTGGAATGAACATTGTTTTTTTTTTGTGGCCTTTGTTTTGTTTTTCATTCCTGAGGCGTTACCACGAGCTCTTAACGCGATCCAGTTTAGGTTGTGGAAAAGAGATGGTGCTAGACGACTTTTATAGCTCCGTCTCTTTCCCACAGCCTAAACTGGATCGCGTTAAGAGCTCGAGGTAAGACTTCTGTTCATATTATGCAATTTATAGAGCGATTGTTGAACCATTATATCAACATAATTATTTTGAAATAACATGAAAGGATCATCTACAGACGACAGGTTTGGCGCAGTGGCTGAACGATCGTCTGCTGCACAGCGTGTCGCGGGTTCGGTCCCCGCAAGGAACAAATATTTGTATGATCTGCAAGTAGTTGCGGGTCTGGGTGTTTGCGTATAGCACTCACAATGCAGGAAGAAATTCCTAGAGCGGGGCGAAGAAATTCCTCAAACTTCTAAACAAAGAAAGGAACGCAGGACTACTGGGTAGGGAAAACGTTTATAGCGACTGTGGTACCGGACAGGGGAATAAGTTAAAGCCTCATTTAGAACTCGCATGCGAGTTCAACTGAATTCGTTGTACCTGCGTAAAGTCAGCCATGTAACGCAACTCGCGTGCGACTTCTTGCATCGTTTTAATGAGGCTTTATGCATTACTATTGCTCTATGAATCTTGCATAGCAATAAGATTATCAACTAATCGATCGATACACCGGTTTCAACTGATAACACTAGAACCAACGTGGTGTAAACAGTGAATTTTGTTTGTGTTTATTTTTATCAGAGCATGGATGGCCTTGGCATGGCGTAGTATGAATCAGATGGATGGTCGCGTCACGACTCGAGTTAGTAACGCGCCGTCTGTCGCCCAAGTCGCTTGATCACAGCTTTTAAATGTTAAAATCGTTTGTTAACTTAACTGCCTCTGTCTCCGCCAGAAATTGTAAGTACATTTCTTTACATTTTTTGTAGATTCAATTTGTAAAATAAAAGCACTGAATTAGAAAAGTAGATATTTGTAGGTTTACAGCTTGTTGAAGAACTTAGTTTTATCCTTGATCGTGACATGCGAATTTTGCAATGAATGAGCGATATTACAGTTTACAAATAATGACTCAAATAATTTTGTTATACGACAGAGCCTGCCCAAAAACACAACACAGGATTTTACCACTACGTTTGGTAGAGTTTAAAATGATTGACGACAGCCTCTTAATTTCTTCCTCGTCGTCTTTTAATTAATTTATTACTGTCTGATAAAAATTACATAATTTACTGGTCTACTAAAACCGTGTTATTTCCAGTAGATTATTCGACGAATCCCCTCCGTGACGCTTAAATAGTGGGGAAGTTTTTGCGCTCAGAAAAAAGTCAGACGAAATCTTGACTAACATTCTAAATTATCAAGCCACAGAATTATCTGATAATATCTCACTGATATAATATGTAGTGTAGCTCTTTTCAATTACATTTTCGGTGTTACAGCGAAGTGTTATACGTCTACTTCCACTAATTTGTTTTCCTATTACTTACCTAATTGGAATGTATATATTCGTGAGGTCAATGTTGTTATTATCGGTTTTAGCATCGAGAATGACGAGTGTGCACAGCGCGTACAAAGACGAGGTGCATGATGTGCCCATGTCGGTCATCATCAGGCCTTTTATACCGGAGCTGACGGAAGACAAAGTTGTTTCGCTAATGGAGACGATACAGGTAAGGTTAATAGAAGTTAAGTTATAGATAGGTATAATTCTCCTCGGTCTTCTGTAAAGATGCCCAAAACCTAGAAGTTTACAGGAGCCTCCTGGATGGGGTAAGCCTTATGATCATTCGATAAGGCGATCATTTGTGAAGTAGATGATTGATTATGATGAATTTCGAAGCCGCGGTGTTTTTCGGTTGTTTTTATTTCACTTTCCTAAATTCCTAGTGGACACATTAACAGGAATAAAATTACTATTGTTGGATTGTCCTTTTTCTAATAAATTATATGGTCGAATTGCCGCTAACGCCCAATTACACTAATTGTCTTTCACTTTTTTGATATCCCGACACCCTGACACACAAAACTTTCCATGGCTGCACGCGATTTATTTTTGTTAGTTTTCGGTCATATACCTTGTAGGAAAGCTTGAGACAGTTGACTTTATTCGAAAGGTATCTGTCCTTTCGAATAAAGACAACTGTCAAGGCTCTCGTCAATTTGAAAACCATTCCAACAGTTGAAACTCGTCTCGTACTTATATATTTTGTAATCTCAATTCAGTCTGCTCTTAGGTATCGTATTCTGGAATCTTGTTAAATAAAAGCATGTCCAGAAAAGTACTTCATAGCTACTTACTACTGTAGAAATCTTCTACTCTCTCTGCTTGACAAGTCGAAAGCGTTCAGTTTCCCTTAAGTTAATCCATATTCAATTGATATAACTTATCACTCGACAGAATAAGCGGTCACGGTCAGCCTGTAGGTAGTCAGGTATTGACTTTATAGCTGTTCAGGTGACCCAGATATTGACTAGTTATCCTACACAGCTTGCACTTAACCCCATTTCTTAAGGACTTCAGCAGTAACGAGCTCAGTAACTTTCTGTTAAGTCTTATTCCGACGGGGTGCCACAAGGAGGTATACTATGTCCCTTATTGTTTGCTTATCCAAATAACTATTTTAGAAACGAAATATTATTTCTACCTACATAAATGTGGTACTTAGGCATTTTTTTTATAAGTCGCTTTCTTCTTCTTGTTTATAAGAGTTATAGAAAGATAGAACAATAACAAATGAATAAATTTTGAAAAAATAAGACTAGAATATCATGGTTTGTTTATCTCCATAGTTTTCTTGTTAATTGTTTCTCTAAGATTGATATTTAAAGTAAACTGATAGGTAGGCAAGCTAACTTTAAAAACAAAATTCTTTTGTTTTCTAAATTATTGTCATGGGGTTAAAAGGTTGATGTAATTTTACTATCTGAAGGTGACAAAAGTCATCTGAGATCAATAAAAATATTATTGTGAACTTCTCTCGCGGGAAATGACCCGAGACATGCTAATTATGTGCTTACTTTTAGGTATTTGCACTTTAATATCGATGTTTTTTTTTGTTACGTAAACCTCGACTATTTTTCCTTACACCGCTTTTTTGAACCGGATCTATTATAAAAATTTAATAATAAAAATGGGACTACGTTAATAACGAATGTACCTACTTGACTAATACCTACTTAGGTGTAGGTAAGCCATCGGTTTGGTATTCTAATTCATTCGGATATCATATATTTGTTTCTTTGAGCAGAGTTAGAGACCACGGCTAGACAAACGTTGTGTAGGACACCCCCCGGGTGGAGCGACGACCTGCGAAAGGCAGCCGGCAGAGAATGGATGAGGAATTCTGTGACGTCCATTGGGATAGGCCTATGTCCAGCAGTGGACGAATACAGGCTGATGATGATGATGTATCTCTAGGGCCCCCGACCAATGGTAGTTGAAAACATGTCATAGAACCAAAAAAAATTGAAGACATGTGGCATCACCAACCTGCACTGGGCCCGCGTAGCGGATTATAGTCTAGTCCTTTTCACAGAGAAGAGGCCTGTGTCCCAGCAGTGGAAACATTATAATTGCTGAAGATGATGAAGCCACTTATGACAATTATTTGCGAGCGCAACGAAATATAATCAGAGTTTATACTATTTATATTTCTAAAACCTTTTTCAGAAAGAGGAAGAAGCTGGTAACGTCCCTCCGATAGACATCCTCTGGATCAAGGGATCCGAAGGTGGGGACTATTACTACAGCTTCGGCGGATGCCACCGCTACGCCGCCTACAAGAGGCTCAACCGGCCGACCATTCCCGCTAAACTCATCAGGTCTACTGTCACAGATTTAAGAACGTATTTGGGCAGCAGTACACCAGATTTGAAGTAGATTGTTTAACTAGTTATCAATTAGATGTTTGATGATGGGTTCACTAGCTCGGTGAATAGACGTCTGACGATAGATAGATAGGAGATAGATAGAATACTCTTTATTATGCACACCAAATTACAAATATAAAGAATATCTTACACATAGGGTGACACAATGGGCGGTCTTATCGCTAAAAGCGATCTTTTCAAGACAACCTTTGGATGGATTTGAAGAGAAGGGAGAAACAGTAGACGATCAACGTGACTAAGATTCAATATTGTTAATTTGTAAAGATCTGGTCAAACTAAAAGTTTTCGCGCATTTTGTGGAACAACAGGAAAACGTCATGCCTGTTTTGATTCGGCGCGTGATACTGCTTATTTTCTAAGCTCCATAACTGCACACTGGTGCTGCAAATACCTAGTAAATATCATCAAGGGCTCGTTTACCACATTATCAATAGTGGATCTAATATACTGACAAGAATACGGTAATCAATACTATCTTTTAAAGAGACGACCTCCATAATCATTAAGTCATCTTTGCCAGAAATTCAATATAAAACGGCAGAAATTAACTGAATGGGGAAGGCCGGTCAAAGCTAATTTTATTGTAGATGGCGCCAACATAGCTAAGTCCTAATCCGACCAATGAGGTAGTACTATTTTGAAGTACCTTTAAGATTTGAGCCAATGATGATGCTTTGGAAGATTGGAACAAGCTATACTAGCGCCATTAGTTCCCCAGTTGACTTCCCTATTAATAACTTTTAAAATAATGATTTTATGATAACTGAACTGCATCTAGTTTGCCTTTACCCCAACATTGTTGGGATATGAGACAAGCTGGGGGTCCCAGGAAAGCAGTCGGGCCCTTTTGACATCTGTAAAAGATAAGCTAGGTCAGATATTTCACACCAGTTCTAAGGCTAAGAAATGTGTGCCTCCAAGCTAATCTATTTCAAGAATGTCATAACTGTATTTAATATTAAGGTTATACCTATAATTATTTGTACAGATCTAAGATAAGAAATAATAAAGATTTCCTGTATGAGACGGTAGTTATTAATAAAAAAATGTATCCGGTCGTAAATTTTAATAATTATATTTGGGCCTAATTTGGGTCATTTTTAAAACATTTGCATTTCTAGGTTAAGTTTATTTGAACCAATAATTTTCAGATTGTAGTTACTTAAAACGCTGTTAGTCAGGCGAATAACTAGCTGATATAGAAGAATTTAATATTGTTGACTGTACACTTAAACATTATATAAAAAAAACACTACGAAATTGTTATTATAAACAAACCCAAACTTGAGCAAAACTTACAAATCTCTGTTTGACAAGCTTACAAAGTTCAGTATGATCTTGTCCTTAGCAATTCTTGTTTTACAAATATACTATTTATAATATCTGGGCCACACTAACGGAATTTACCGTTTATTTTAGCGATAATAATAGTCTCCTTTTCCCCCTTATTAATAAAAACGAGAAGTAAAGTTACGCCAAAGTTAATTCTTAAAAATGTAAGGTTATTCCGAAGATTATCCTGGTTGTAACTTTAGTCCACATTTATTAATAAGGGGATAAAAGTTCGTAATCAACGGCATTTCCCGTTAGCATAGTCCTAGTGAAAGAAAGTATAAAAATAAAACACAATAAATTCTCCAACAGTGTATTTATTTGTGGAGTGGCTTACCTAACTACAGAACAATGGATATGCCGTTTCTGTATATTTACAAACATGAACATAAATAATATCAAAATACAATTTATTTCTAATGAAGCACTGGGAAAGTAAATTAAATGAACACAAAATCAATTTGTTAGCACCAACATTCCATGCATGCAGACATTTCAACTCAACATTTGCTATTATTTGCTATACTTAATAAAACATAAGGTATTCATATATGAGGGGTAATTTAGTGATAATCCGTATCATCAGAGTCGAGCGAGCGTTCGTTCGGAAACTCAAAACAAATAAATGTTATCTGACACTTGTAATAATGTCTAGATTATTTGTGGTCGTCATTTTCAAAAAATCAACCATCTAAGATTTGAGTAATAACATAGTTCCGTTTCTGTCAGCATTATGTTCTAAATGAGGAACTAAAAAATACAAAGGTGATTGTATTTGATATTTACACTAGAAGCCACTGACTTCAAGCTAAGGATTATCACTATACTAATTACCATGTGACATTGAGACGACTCGCAAACGAAAATAAAGTCATTGCGATCACCATTAAAATTCGATGCACAGTGCTAAACAAGTTTTAAAATAAACGTGCTTCAAATTGCGACCATATTGCTTTGTATACGATCAAGGTATAATCGAATATTTTGTACTAAGAATAAAATTGCAAAAACTAAATTATTTTTGATAATGGATGGTATGCACATGGTCGGTACAGCATGGCAAAAATATCGTACCTTTTAAGACAAATCATTCCAGTTGAGCCGATCAGACACCGAATTATATGATTTAGTGAGGAATGACACCGATCGGCATGGCGAAATGCCGATTTAAATGTGCCGATCCGACCAAGTGTATAGCATTTCCAACTATTAGTCAAGAGCCTTCACTAAAGAAAGATATTAAATGATCACCCAAAAGGATGTGTTCGAACTAAAACTATCATAAGGTATATATTTCCGTATATGTAAGTGGTAAATGAATATATTCTAGTGTACATAACAGCGTATTTACGTAGATATTGTATATAATGTCATAATAAACGGCGTTAACATTACAGAGATCATTTTATGCTTGCTCATAATATAAATTTAAAATATTTTGGCACGAATCATAAAATTAGCGACTGAGTGGGAGCAGTAGGATCTAGCTAAGAGCTATCTGTAACTTACAATATATAATTGCGTAAATATACGCAGAAAAGATAAAATTAAATTAGCTAGCGAAACTAAACAGGTATGCTAGACACCAAAAAAAAAACTAGAATTTCAAGTACTCGGGATCCGTCACGCAGAATATTTTCAAGCTCTCACACAATAACATAAATATTAACGGGTAGGTCAACATTGTAGTATTTTTTTATTTAGTTTGAAAAAATATACGAGTAATACCAAATATCTGCATCTGCTAAGTTTCGCTTGCTAAACTAAGTTGTTGTAACTTATGGATATTATAGTGTTGTATGCTCTATGGATAGTTGAATCATTTGATAATGTCCCTACAATCTCCCAATACATTTAATAAGAGGAAAAATAATATATTCTATATTGATCTATCTATCACACTGCTGCCGTGACCCGCGCATCACGCAACCCCGGGCTTGCCAACTAAATAGAAAAAATATATATCTATTATTTTACAACAACCATATTCATTTCTATGTATCATATATTTTAATAATATATTTTTTACATAACAACGGCACCCTGTCGCCATGGACAAGATAAACTATTTTTTTTAATCAATAGATATATTTTTTTCTCCACAATCATAATTTTTTATAAGCAGTGTTTTTATGTTTTTTTGCAGATTATATTAAAGCATAATATTTTTAAAATTTTATTTTATTCAGTGGCACTAGTGTTTATAAGTAACATTTAAATCCATTTAAAATTTACATTTATATAATTTATTATGACGAGATGGAAGTGGCTCACAAAAATATGATTAAGGAGTTTATTTTTATTTACAATGTCGTGATTTTTACAAATTAATGTAAATAATTATTTTTATTTCATCTAAATAATATCTATTCCTAAACGTTGCAACCGTTGTAATCTTAAAAAAAAACTAAAAATACAAGATTATCATGTAAATAAAAATGCGAACCTCCATAACTTAAAAAATATAAAGGAGATAGCCCAAATAGTGAGCTAGCCGTATTAAAAGGAGACAGTATTTAATTAAACTAGACACAAGAAATTGCCACTTCCACGTTTTAATTTTCAGAGGCTTTTTATTTTTACACTTATACTACTTACACATTGTGGAAGGATAACATTCATTGTGCACGACAATTTCTTACAATCTACTTTACATTTATCTGTTACAACAATAAATTAACAATATTTACAACAATGAAGTACGAAATCTATGGAAATGTTATATTAGAGAAGGGATCAATTTAATATCTTTGAGAATTCTTACAGTCTTTCTAGGGAAGTTTAAGAAGAGAGAAATTTGTCAAGACATGAAAAACTGTCATAAATGGCTTAGATTAAAAAATGTCCAGATTGATAGTAGGCCACTGAGAATTGAAGCCAAAAACACGGGGTAAAAATTTCCCGCGTCGTTCGATTCCTACGTAAAACAAGTGAACATCTCGAAGGAAAATATTTAAATGTGTGCGTGGCACTCACTCACACATTTTTAAAAAGTGGCTTCACTTAAAGCTTTTCGTTTTGTTTCGAACACGGAATCTGGACATTTTTTTATCTAAGATAAATGGGGAGTATCGAGTCGCTCATAATACTGCATGGATCTTTTAGCTTGAGGCGATGGTCAAAGGTAACATCGCAATACCGATTTTTACAACAAATGTATACCAAACGGCACGTCTGGCGCAGTTGTCGCGGGTTCGATCCCCGCACAAATATTTGTATGATCTGCAAGTAATTGTTCCGGGTCTGGGTGTTTGTGTATGTGAGTTTCTGTTTGTAAACGCATCCACGATAAAGGAGAAATTCTTGTGGGGAAAGTTTTTTTTAAAAAAAAACGGCATTGTTAATAAATTCTTATTTACCTCTGGTGTCAGAGTTAATTACGCCGCCTCTGGGAGCCCTACAGGCCTCTGACATGACACGTCTTTAAAATTGCTAAAGAACCATGCAACTATACAAGGATGTTTTGACTTTTGATTTTCACTGTGAATTTTAATTATGTTAGTATTAGTTCCAATTTATGAGCGCCAAAAGGTCCCAGTGCAGTTTTATGATTTTATAATTTGGTGTTAAAGATGGATTAAGCATGATAAAAGGCAGAGAGCGCACTTTGCCTACATATCTGTAATTTGAATTTCATCTGATGAACTATATCTTAGAAAACAGTTTTATTTGAGTTTCTATTAAATATTTAGATAACGAGGGCAATAATTAGATTATTAATAATAATTTATATTTTTATTTCGTTCATAATTTTGTTTTTGTTTTTTTTTTTCTATTTATAATGTAAAGCTCGAATTATTTTGTAACTTATTTGTTATGTTTCGTGATATGTGGATGACTGATTGGAAGCATTATTAAAGATTGAAATTTTTTTTTTTGGTTAACTTGAGTTAAACAAAGCCTGTTTGGATCTCAGTTTAGGTTTCCGGATTTCCAAAACACTCTCGTAATGGGATTAAAATTAAAAAAAGTTAACTAAATCAATATGAGTTCATTTGGTGTTGGTAGGAAGACAAAACTATTTAGGAAAATGTAACCGTGACACTACATGAAATATTGCAAAATTAATTTATAAATAGAGTTAACAGTTTTAAATCTGACTTTGTGACCTCAAACTTGTGCGAGTTTTGATAAAATAATACTTTGTATGGAATGTAGACAGAACGGCGATACTGAGGTATACGATATTGATGGCATTTTGGCAAAACGATATCGAGCAAAATACTTGTACTTAAGAAACGCTTTGACAGAATTCGAGAAAGTTTTGGCACTTGTATCTCAGGCTGATTTTTCAATAGTCAGATAACTTTTATCTGAGTAATAAAAATGGCGGTTTGACAGCTTATCTATGGAAAATATGTCAAACCGTTACTTTAATTCCTCAGATAAAAGTTACCTGATTATTGAAAAATCAGCCCTTAGAGAAATGAGGTCTTAACCGATATAGTGACGGTTAGAACGTTTCATTGCATACACATCGGCTTGAGCGCTTAGACGTACGTCAAATATGGTTATTTTGAATTGGTTATTGTGGTGGGTGGCAGCGCGATTCTTCTTTACGCGAGTTTATACGCGCCAAAAATATGCTTATCCGAAATCGCTCTGAAAATTAGCGACATACAAACGCAATTGAAAATTTGAATGCAGAGCACCAACCGATTTTCGACCGTGAGCAGTTCAACATACGAGCTTTTCTTCTAGTAGTGCATCAACAGTATTTGTGACCGTTCGTGTAATTAATGAAGCCGTAGACAAGTTTTTTTTTTAAATTGCTATTTATTGCACAAAAAGGTAATAAAAATTATGGTGATATCAAAGTGGCATTCATAGGCTTGTGTACTAAAAATTTAATTAGTTCGTTATTATCAAAAAAATATTTGACCCGTATTTTTTCTATTGTTACTACGTAAACCAATACTGACTGAGTTACGACGCTATTAAAATTCTAAATACGTCATGCCGTTGTGTCAGTTTTATTGCATCTTGACGTCACAAATTTTAATGATCTATTAACCTTTTAACCACCAACGTTGGATATATCCGACAAATATTTTCGGGCACATTACGCCAAAGTCGAATATATCCGACAGAGAATATTCACGATTTTTGTTCTTTTGTTTGATTTTATTGCATCTATTCTATATCCCTCTGTTTATGTAGATAGAAAGATATAATACTTTTTATTGTAAATCATAATATTATAGAAATCGGAGCTTAAAAGGAGCAGAAAGAGCCGATTCGTGGCTTTGCAAGCACGACAGCTGATTTGAAATCTGGCGGTTAAAAGGTTTTTCACTGATTGAATAAAAGCACAAATACGTGTCCAACATTTTTCAAAAACTGACTTACTAATATGATTTGCAATTTATTGAAGCTGGAACTAGCCTATTGAAATATAAGTCTTATGTTCGAACACGTTAGAGTACAACTAATATATAGGTAGAAAGTGTTATAACACAGGTTGAGCATTACTTTCCGTCATGGTGGGTAGGCCGAAGAAAAGATGACTTATGATAGAACGTCAATTTGAAAAGGAGTTCTAAAGTATAAGTTTGTATGACATTGAAAAATGGACCTTATTTTAAAGGTCCTAAGGCGCATAACTGGGAAGTTGGCAAAGTCGCTAATAGTTGTCAAATATTTACAAGTTTTAATTAATTTGGCAATGTTGCGACGTTGCCAACTTTCAGAATAAGCGCTCCTAAGAATTGAATAATGTATCGTAAATTCGTGCAAAATTGCACTTTACAGCAACAATAATAAAGTCAAAAATTCAATGTCATCACAAAATTCTCTACTACTAACTTTTTCTATAAATACGATCCAACATATTTCATTCTTATTAAGAAGTAAGTCCACGACAAAAGGACAGTTATGATACAATGACATGAATAAAACAACAATCCTGAGTGTCAGTTTTAATGCGTGGAAAAAAGAGATTCAATATTAGATTCTCTTTTCAAATATTTTATTTTCCTACCTACAAGCAACATTATTATTTTTTATTATAGTCACAGACACAATAATGGCAACATTCTTTTTTTTTTAATTTATTTACCGATGGCCTCGCCTTTGGCCAATATCCCCTGATGGTATACGATGGTGTGGTCGCCGTCAAGAACGCTTGCCTAGAAGTAACCTATTAACTCATAAATGCGATTTTTAATGAAAAAAAAAACAATGAAAAAATTAATGGTCAAGAAACATTATCGAATTGTTACCATTAATGTGAGTGACTTTATTTTACTTAGGCCGACAAAAAATCGGCCGTAAATTGTCATATCTCTGAGATCGCACACAACCAAACATTTGTTTCACAAATTGTCACAAAGTTTGTCAACAACATTAACAATTTATTTTTTATTAATTACGCATTAAAACCGACACTCTATCAAACCCAAATGTACAGTCAGCAAAAGAGTTAGGAATGCAGATGGTAGTTTAAATAGGTTTTCCAATTTTACTCGTATTTTAAATGCTAAGGTTTTACTAAGTTAGTAATGCTAAGTTAGTACTCTTTCACCCAAAAAGTAATGTACGCATTCGGATGATATACGGTACACAGATAGTTTATAACTTGGATTAACACATATATGGGATAGTTTTCATTCCAATTTTATGTTCACGTGCGAATCAGCTGGCAATAACTACCTTGTATTGTGTTATAAGTTTTTTTTTAAGTTACCCCGCACTTGGAACTTCCGTGTCGTGGGTGCGTTTATAAACATAGAAACTAACACACCAACACCCAGACCAGGAAAACTTTTTAAAACTTGTCTGCATACAAAGCTCTTTTGCTGACTGTACCAGTGGCACACGTCCCAACAATATACCCTACATTAAAGCATCGATACGCACCATCAAACATTGCCGAGTGCTAACATTGAAGAGAGCTCTTACTTCTAAGACTTTACTGAGAGAAAGTTCAATTAAATGGCTTATTATTACATCTATAATAAAAATATCTACCTGGATGGACCCGGCTGTGAACGGTTTTAGTATACATCCAGTTTTGTACTAGCCAACCGAGGTATCTAGACAACTTTGGCAGAATTCGACATTTCGCTGAACTGGACCCATTTGACGTAGCCGTGGGACACACAATGTTATAATTTTATGTAGGTAATTATATTTTGTTGTATGCCTAATGTTTTACACTCTTGTTTTTTCTTTTTTCTCTTTGTTCATTTATTTGTTTATATTGTGTGTACCACCGCGGTTACCCAAATAAACGTTTTTTCTTTCTTTCTTTTCTTTCAAATTCTCCCCTTCCATCTTGCATTTTATAACCCGTGTTCGTCTTACATCTTTGCACCTGTGTTCCCCAAAGTGTACCGAGTCGCGGTAATGTCTTGGAATGCAAAAAACGATTGAAGGAACTGGGTTCTGTCAGTACGAGATGGGCAGTCCCTTTTGCTCCAATTTGAGTAAATTGACGTATTTGATGATTGATGATACGGGGGGTAAAAAGTATCCGCACTATGTACCCCCCGTATTTGTCCTACAATTTTGCGCATATGTTCCCTAAGGGGGTTGCCAAGTTGCGGGAGTATCTTAAAAGTACATCGTGGTTTAGGAAGGCAAAGGACAACTGAGTGAGCAGATTGGTTTTCAGGCAGACAAGGTTGAAAATGGGAGGAGTCATTCGATTTTTCACTTAGTCGAGGGGAGCACCGAATGGCTTTAATCTTTGTACGATTCATTTTCATGAAATATTTTAAAATTTTACAATAACCTTTAACTTGACGACGAATAACAGTTGTCAATACCACGGTTAGCTAGTACTTAGCTTATTATAACATTTAATATACTCTATAATCTTATATTTACTCGGACTGGTCGATGCGATCAGTCACAAGCCATACAAACAGTACTCTCAGTAAAGTCTTATGTTATAATTCCACCAATATAGTTAATTATTTAATATGCACATTTATTTACACATTATAAAGTGAGATTGCTTCGTAAAGCCCCATTCACACGACTAGAGATTTTGTCTCGAACTAAAACTTTAAACATCCCTATCAATCTGGGGTATGTACAAACCTGGGTCAATCTTCAATTTTTGGACTTCCGTTTCGGATAATGACGCCCGATACTTTTACTCTTGGTGCAACCATCCATTGACAAAAAACAAAAATATAAATTATTTTAATTACGTTTAACTAAAATGAAATTATAATAATAAATCCTAAAAGGAAGTCGAAAAATTGAAGATTGGCCCACCTAGCACAATCTTCCCAGATCTTTCAAATGTGCTAGAGTATATAAATGAACTAAACCTTGAATCATTCCATAATACAATAAATTGCTAATATTTTTACACAAAAACAATTTTAACTAAACATTTGTAAGGAACACGATGCGATCATAATCATAAAACCTCAAGTTTTCGTATTTTAGCTGCCTTTAAAATCTGACACAACTATAATATTTAATTAATCTGGCACATCAGCCTTTGGTTTTCCAATAATAAAAAAAGGTAATTGGCTAGTTTTGGCTTCTTAGATCGTTGACTCTGTCAGGGTGCTCCCACATCTATCGACGCGGAATCGGCTTTTTCCGTCGCCTTTTCTCTTTCTGTCGCTTAGAACTGCCATTTGCTAGATTCGATACATGTGGGAGCACCCTCACACACTACCTACATGACTTTTGTCGCTCTGTCGTCACGCGTCGTGGTTGCTTAGTACTTTGTGCGACGGAGATAGCTATACGAAGCTGAAACTAGTCAATATCTTGACAGAGGTCAGTTTCCTTTATTTTTTCAATAATTCTCTTGATAAATAGAATAGAAGACTACTCCAAAGCGTTCTTTCCTTTAACCTTTAAATCGTCGTGTAAATCGGCTGCCTGTATCTTGTCAATCGAAATAAAATGTTCACAAAAGTAATGTGCTTTTGTCTACATGTAACTAAAAGACCGTATTAATGTGGCTAAAATGTCATATTTTAGTTGCACAAATCTTCATTATTTACTCAGTATTTTTTAATTTGGGTACTATTATTATAACATTTATCTGAATTTAAAGAGCAAAATATCTGTAATTCTTAAAAACATTTAAATATTTGACTAAATTCAATAACTATCTCTTTCTTTTAAAATATATAGATGCGTATATTATTTATAGTCTTTTTTTTTATAATATTTATTGTATTCTACATTTTGTATTTTTGACAGGCTAACTAACTAGCACATTCCACATTCAAATTTTTTCCTCCTTTTCGGGTAGGACCAATATTTTCCTTACGTCATAAATTGTATACACACCGTTTATAATATTTACACTATATTTTCTATTCACATGCATTTTTAGTAACTATTTTTACAATTCCCGATATTCTGATTCCCGGGAATTCGTTGCTATTCCATACAACCTTATTTTCTATACTTTGTCGAATTTTTAACACCGATATGAAAATATAACTGAGTCCTTTATCCTCGCTTTATACGTCATAACACTCATTTTTTAAAGAATAATTTTCTCTTTTTTTTAAATGTAATACGTCATCTTCTGCAATATTCTTAATGATTTAGAAGTCAAACTTTAAAGTTCAACGACTAATCCTTTTAAACACCGACATATAACATTCAGATGGAAAAACACTTCTAAATATTTAATAATGTCCGGAATCCAACTCGAAGGACCAATTTCCAAAAGGACTGAAGGACCACTTCACTGCTAACAAGTTTTCCTTGTATACTAGGTCAGCAGCAAAGAGATCATTTTGATAACGACAAGAAAACAACCTTACGGTTTACTTGTTACGGTGGTTTTCTGCTTGAAGCCCATGTTCTACACGAGATCAGCAGAGTCATTGTCGTCCTGGTCGTCGTCGAGGGCGGGCGGTCTCGGCGATGAGAAGTGAAGCTCGCGCTCGGCGAGGCAAAGCTGACATCAGTCAAGTGCTCCGATACATTCTGGTTCCTCGCGCACGCACTCCTTGGGGAAGTAGCCTGAGCGGTTGTCACCCTGGACGGACAAGATTTAAAATGTTAATTTTGAATACTGAGAGAGGACTTTGACATGTTATGAGATCTGTCTCGACTTTAGACAGCGACATAAATCGGTCGCTAAGTCGTGTCGTTGTTAAATTCCTTTAATAGACTTTCAACTTTATTTCGAAAGCATAAGGTTGAAAATCTATTAAAGAAATTTTACATCGATTAGACTTTACGAGAGATTTTTGTCGTTATATTTGTCGAGACTGCAGGGCCTCGTTAATAAATATAAAGTCGATTTTCGAACCACTTTACAACAAGTCTACAACAAACATACCTTGTCCAGCGTGCGTCCCTTCCACCAGCCCCGGCTGTCCCCCTCCTTGCTGAGCACGAGCACCTTGGCGCCCGGCCGCAGCGCCAGCTGGGAGCTCTCCAGCGGACGGAAGTCGTGGATCACCGTCGCCACCACGCGCCGGAATGGCCAGCGTAGATTTGAGTTTAGACTGAGAAAATTAAGCAATGTTATTTATTACTAAGGTTTGTTACAGGTATGTCAATATATTGTAAAGTTAGATTTTCTGGGAATCTATTTCATTCGTGACAAGAAGTTGATAGAAACTAGTGCCAGTTTTAAGTCGCACATAGGGTTTTAACAAAATATATTATAAATGCAAAAGCTCCAGAACTGAATAGAAAAGTTTTTATAAGTTGTCTGTGGATTTAAATGGAGGATAATGGTCAAAGTATTCTGTGCAATTTATTGTTATAGGAAAACGTGTAAAGAGATAAAATAAAAGGATATAATTGAAGAGGCGATATTAGTCAACTTTAAATGTCGTTTCTTTGTATTTTCAGGTGAGATTATTGAGTAATTATCTTAGTTGAACAGTTACTGTTGTAATATTGTAAGAGCGTGTTAAATAAAATAAAACTTTGTATTTTCAGAGAAACAATTTGTGGTTTATTTTGAAAATCCTCAATAAAATATCTTATATTTATATTGCGTACTCACCCCTCAAAGTTCTCGGAGAGACTGGTCTTCTCGTAGTAGGTGATGAGCTCGACGACGCTGCGGAAGAAGCGCGACTCCGACAGGTAGTAGTGTGGCACCTGGTCTATTGGCTTGCGGCACACGCGCATGTGCTTCACCGTGTTGTCTGTTCTGTGGAACCAAATACCAACCATTGAATTGTCGATACACAAAAAAATAATACATAATTAATTATGGTGCTACAGTCCAAGTCACAACTGCGAAAGTAATGTAGGTGGCGTGGTGCCCATTCCAATAATTTTGAAAGTAACTAAATGATTCGACACACGCGCCACCAGCGAGACATTTGAGTGAGGACTATGTTGATCTCAACCACCAGGGTCATTCAAGTCAATGTAAAACGTTATCATCATCATCATATCAGCCGTAGGCAGTTCACTGGTGAACTTAGGCCTCTTCTATAGATTTTGAATAGGTCGGGACGGCAAAGCAATCCTGTGATCTTTATCGGATCGTCTGTCCACCTTGTGGATGGATTTCCTACGTTGCGCTTGCTAGTGTGTGTACGTACTTGAGGGATAGCGCCAGGTTGGTGTCGGTGGGCGCGTGCGGGTGGTGCGGCGTGTGCGGCGGGTGCGGCCGTACTCGCAGCAAGAACGTGCCGTCCACGCGACGCTCTAATCGCGCTGTGGCTGTTTCTCGACCCATCTCGCCGACGTACCTGTGTATAATAAGTACTAATTTAATGGATTATGTCTCCAATAGGGCATGCAACCGGGAAATCCCGGTACCGAAAATACCGGGAAATCCCGGGAATTTGTAAAGCAACCCTGTACCGGTTTTTCGTCCCGTAGTCCCGGTACTTTCGATACTTTCGGTACTTTATTATTTTCCTTTTTTTTTTTCAATATAATGTTACAAATCATATCCAATAAACTATTATTTTACAATGTTGTTGATATAATAGTAGTTTATGTAACTGGTACATAATGAGGGGTATTACACACGAGTGTGAGTTTAAAAAACGAGCGAAGCGAGTTTTTTAATAGTATCACACGAGTGGTATAATACCTAGTCATGTACAGTTTCATACACTACTTTATCTACTCTCATTGAACACGAATATATCAAATAAAAGATAAAAATTAATAAACACTAATAATCATCCACCATGTCATCCACCGAAACACAAACGTCAAAATCCCAACATTCCCTTAGAAAGCGCGCGCAGCCACAGATAAAAAAGTAAAAAGATGTATCTATGATCAGTAATCTGTATCATCATCTCAGCCGTAGGACGTCCACTGCTGGACATAGGCCTCCCCTTTCGATCTCCGCGATGGAAAAAAAAAATTATAACATTGTTTTGTTAGAGAAACAGTGTTATAATTTAATTTTTTAATTTCATTACGATACTCTATGGTATAAAGTATGTCATTATAAACTCGTTTTGAGTTTTGTATTTCGAAGTTTACGATAATATGAGAGTAGATAAAACATTTTATTTGAAAATAATGAGAATTTCATAAACAAAAACTAATCAGCAATGTAAGTAAGGGGTCAGTTATGATGATGATTGTGATTCATTTATTGCATCACTTTCATTTTGAAGAGAATAACTTTAATCATGCTCAGATTTTGTGTATTTTATATTTAAATAGCGTTTGTTACATTCTTTATAATAATAATAATATTCCACAACTATCACACAACGCCATCTAGTCCCAAGCTAAGCAGAGCTTGTGTTATGGGTACTAGACAACTGATAAACATATACTTATATATTTCTAAATACATACATATTATAGATAAATTACACCCAGACACAGAACAAATGATTGTGCTCATCACACAAACATTTGTCCTGGGTGGGAATCGAACCCACGACCTCCGGCATAGCAGTCAGGGTCACTAACCACTAAACCAACAGGCCAGTCTAGTTCAGTTCAGTGTAGTTCTTTTCATGAGTTTTATATTTTTTTCATCTCAAAAAGCATTATACTCGTTTTGTTTTGCTACAGTTTGGGGGGTAATCGTAAAGGGTGTAATCTTAAGGGGGGTAATCCTCAGGGGGGTAATATTAAGGGGGTAATTCTATGGGGGGTAGTCGTAAGGGTGTAATCTTAAGGGGGTAATCGAAGGGGGGTAATTTTTAGGGGGGTAATCTTAAGGGGGTAATCCTATGGGGGTAATCTTAAGGGGGGTAATCTTCAGGGGGGTAATCTTAAGGGGGGTAATCGTAAGGGGTGTAATCTTAAGGGGGTAATCGAAGGGGGGTAATCTTAAGGGGGGTAATCCTATGGGGGTTAATTTTTAGGGGGGGTAAACTTAAGGGGGTAATCATATGGGGGTAATCTTAAGGGGGTAATCCTGTGGAGGGTAATCTTAAGGGGGGTAATCGTAAGGGGGTAATCCTGTTGAGGTTAATCGTAAGGGTGGTAATCTTTAGGGGGGTAATTTTAAGGGGGGTAATCGTAAGGGGGTAATTTTTAGGTGGGTAATCTTAAGGGGGGTAATGTTAAGGGGGGTAATCCTATGGGGGGTAATCTTAAGGGGGTTAACCTTAAGGGGGGTAATCGAAAAAGGGGTAATCTCAAGGAGGGTAATCTTAAGGGGGGAAATGTAAGGGTGGTAATCTTTAGGGGGTAATTTATAGGGGGGTAATCCTGTGGGCGTAATCTTTAGGGGGTAATCTTTAAGGGGTAATTTTTTGGGGGGTAATCTTTAGGGGGGTAATCGTAAGGCGGGGTAATATTTAGGGGGTAATCGTTAGGGGGGTAATCTGTAGGCGGGTAATCTGTAGGGGGGTAATCTTTAGGGGGGTAATCTGGCGGGGGGTAATCTGTCGGGATGTAATCTGTCGGGGGCTAATCTTTAGGGGGGTAATCTGTCGGTGGTAATCTGTCGGGGGGTAATCTTTTGGGGGGTAATATATCGGGGGGTAATCTGTCGGGGGTAATCTGTCATGACCTCGGTGTAGGGCATGCAACCGGGAAATCCCGGTACCGAAAATACCGGGAAATCCCGGGAATTTTTAAAGCAATCCTGTACCGGTTCTTCGTCCCGTAGTCCCGGTACTTTCGGTACTTTATTATTTACCTTTTTTTTTCAATATAATGTTACAAATCATATCCACTAAATTATTATTTTACAATGTTGTTTTATGTTTTTTGATAAACAAAAACTAACCAGCAATGTAAGTAAGGGGTCAGTTATGATGATGATTATGATTCATTTATTGCATCACTTTCATTTTGAACAGACTAACTTTAATCATGCTCAGATTTTGTGTATTTTATATTTAAATAGCATTTGTTACATTCTTTTCTTGAGTTTTATATTTTTTTCATCTCAAAAAGCATTAAACTAGTTTTGTTTTGCTACAGTTTCTTTAATGATATTTATAGTAGAAGAAAAAAAGTGACCAAGTATGTGCACGCAAAACACGCAGAACTCAATTTTCTGCGCTAGAGCGCAAGGATTTGTTCAAAATTCGGAAAAATATCTTGTAGTGAGGTAAAAAGGTGTGTGTTGCATTCGGAAGCAATGTTTTTCTGCATATACATAAGGTACGAGACCTTTGAAAAGTTCGCCTACTTGGATTGAAAACTGAGCGTAGCGAAAATTTCGCGCCAAATAACTATAACTATAATCTGTCGGTGGGTAATCTGTTGGGGGTAATTTGTAGGGGGTAATCTGTTGGGGGTAATCTGTAGGGGGTAACCTTTAGGGGTGTAATCTTAAAGGGGGTAATCTTAAGGGGGGGTAATCGTAAGGGGGGTAATCTTTAGGGGGGTAATCGTAAGGGGGGTAATCATAATCGTAAGAGGGGGTAATCATAATCGTAAGGGCGGTAATCGTAAGGGGGGTAATCTTAAGGGGGGTATCGGAAGGGGGAAATAGTAAGGGGGGGAATCTTAAGGGGGGTAATCGTATGGGGGTAATCGCAAGGGGGTAATCTTTAGGAGGGTAATCTGTAGGGGGGTTATCTTTAGGCAGAAATTTTGGGGGGGTAATCTTTTGGGGGGTTATGGTAAGGGGGGGCAATCGTAAGGGGGGTAATCTTAAGGGGGTAATCTTAAGGGGGGTAATCTTAAGGGGGGTATTCTTAAGGGGGGGTAATCGTAAGGGGGTAATCTTTAGGGGGGTAATCGTAAGTGGGGTAATCGTAAGGGGGGTTATCTTTAGGCGGAAATTTTTGGGGGGGTAATCTGTCGGGGGGTTATCTGTCGGGGGTAATCTGTCGGGGGGTAATCTGGCGGGGGGTTATCTGTCGGGGGTAATCTGTCGGGGGGTAATCTGGCGGGGGGTAATCTGTCGGTGGTAATCAGTCGGGGGGTAATCTGGCGGGGGGTAATCTGTCGGGGGGTAATCTTTAGGGGGGTAATCTGTCGGGGGTAATCTGTCGGTGGTAATCTGTCGGGGGGTAATCTTTTGGGGGGTAATATGTCGGGGGGTAATCTGTCGTGGGTCCTCCAATAAATGTTATTTTGATTGGTGTAGATAAAACTTGTAATAAAGGAACAAGCAAATCTACCAAGCAAATAAGATAACATGGGTCTATTTTGCCTGCCTGTCTACAGTATTTTGTCACTAGTGTAACAGTAGTGACTCACCACATGTAGTAGTGCAGCGCCTGGTCCGGTTGGTGCTGGTGCGGCGGCAGCGGGGGCGCAGGGGCCAGGCCTCCGCCACAACGACCTGACAGCGCGATGCACTCCTTGTGTGCGCATGCGTTGCATACCGTACACAAATAACCCTGCAAAGATAAGGAAAGCCTAGAGACCGGAGTTGTGTATTTAGCCCTTTATGGGTCTGTTACTCCTGATCTTGGAACGTAAAAGTAAGGAAAAGAACTATATCACGGTTAATAAAACAGTGCTTACCTGAAATATTCTGCCTTTAAGGAATTTGGAGCAATGATGACATGTGGCGGGCTTCTCAAACGTATGTAATACGAACTTGTGGTTCGTACTCCGACAGCCAGGGGGCTCCAAGTTATCACTATGGACAAACAGAGATTATTATTGTATTTTTTTTTCAGTTTCATCCATCCCCGAGTGGACAGAGGGAAAGTTTTGTATGAAAAGTTTCGTTCTCCACTAGTGGTGGCCATCGGGAACCATCGAAAATAGTACACGTTGATTCACTTTGTCAGCCAAAAGGGTTAATTTACGTAGACCTAACAGTATCTACTATTTGCTATCACTGTACTAGGGTTTTTCACCTTACCTAGTCACAATACTCACATGGCATCCTTGATGGCCTTGACCCACTTGCGCTTGGCGTCGTCGGTGCGCGCGTACAGCGTGAAGGTGGCGTCCTTGGTGCGGCGCACGAGGTAGAAGTGCGCGGGTAGAGGAGGCATTAACAATACTCACATGGCATCCTTGATGGCCTTGACCCACTTGCGCTTGGCGTCGTCGGTGCGCGCGTACAGCGTGAAGGTGGCGTCCTTGGTGCGGCGCACGAGGTAGAAGTGCGCGGGTAGAGGAGGCATTAACAATACTCACATGGCATCCTTGATGGCCTTGACCCACTTGCGCTTGGCGTCGTCGGTGCGCGCGTACAGCGTGAAGGTGGCGTCCTTGGTGCGGCGCACGAGGTAGAAGTGCGCGGGTAGAGGAGGCATTAACAATACTCACATGGCATCCTTGATGGCCTTGACCCACTTGCGCTTGGCGTCGTCGGTGCGCGCGTACAGCGTGAAGGTGGCGTCCTTGGTGCGGCGCACGAGGTAGAAGTGCGCGGGTAGAGGAGGCATTAACAATACTCACATGGCATCCTTGATGGCCTTGACCCACTTGCGCTTGGCGTCGTCGGTGCGCGCGTACAGCGTGAAGGTGGCGTCCTTGGTGCGGCGCACGAGGTAGAAGTGCGCGGGTAGAGGAGGCATTAACAATACTCACATGGCATCCTTGATGGCCTTGACCCACTTGCGCTTGGCGTCGTCGGTGCGCGCGTACAGCGTGAAGGTGGCGTCCTTGGTGCGGCGCACGAGGTAGAAGTGCGCGGGTAGAGGAGGCATTAACAATACTCACATGGCATCCTTGATGGCCTTGACCCACTTGCGCTTGGCGTCGTCGGTGCGCGCGTACAGCGTGAAGGTGGCGTCCTTGGTGCGGCGCACGAGGTAGAAGTGCGCGGGTAGAGGAGGCATTAACAATACTCACATGGCATCCTTGATGGCCTTGACCCACTTGCGCTTGGCGTCGTCGGTGCGCGCGTACAGCGTGAAGGTGGCGTCCTTGGTGCGGCGCACGAGGTAGAAGTGCGCGGGTAGAGGAGGCATTAACAATACTCACATGGCATCCTTGATGGCCTTGACCCACTTGCGCTTGGCGTCGTCGGTGCGCGCGTACAGCGTGAAGGTGGCGTCCTTGGTGCGGCGCACGAGGTAGAAGTGCGCGGGTAGAGGAGGCATTAACAATACTCACATGGCATCCTTGATGGCCTTGACCCACTTGCGCTTGGCGTCGTCGGTGCGCGCGTACAGCGTGAAGGTGGCGTCCTTGGTGCGGCGCACGAGGTAGAAGTGCGCGGGTAGAGGAGGCATTAACAATACTCACATGGCATCCTTGATGGCCTTGACCCACTTGCGCTTGGCGTCGTCGGTGCGCGCGTACAGCGTGAAGGTGGCGTCCTTGGTGCGGCGCACGAGGTAGAAGTGCGCGGGTAGAGGAGGCATTAACAATACTCACATGGCATCCTTGATGGCCTTGACCCACTTGCGCTTGGCGTCGTCGGTGCGCGCGTACAGCGTGAAGGTGGCGTCCTTGGTGCGGCGCACGAGGTAGAAGTGCGCGGGTAGAGGAGGCATTAACAATACTCACATGGCATCCTTGATGGCCTTGACCCACTTGCGCTTGGCGTCGTCGGTGCGCGCGTACAGCGTGAAGGTGGCGTCCTTGGTGCGGCGCACGAGGTAGAAGTGCGCGGGTAGAGGAGGCATTAACAATACTCACATGGCATCCTTGATGGCCTTGACCCACTTGCGCTTGGCGTCGTCGGTGCGCGCGTACAGCGTGAAGGTGGCGTCCTTGGTGCGGCGCACGAGGTAGAAGTGCGCGGGTAGAGGAGGCATTAACAATACTCACATGGCATCCTTGATGGCCTTGACCCACTTGCGCTTGGCGTCGTCGGTGCGCGCGTACAGCGTGAAGGTGGCGTCCTTGGTGCGGCGCACGAGGTAGAAGTGCGCGGGTAGAGGAGGCATTAACAATACTCACATGGCATCCTTGATGGCCTTGACCCACTTGCGCTTGGCGTCGTCGGTGCGCGCGTACAGCGTGAAGGTGGCGTCCTTGGTGCGGCGCACGAGGTAGAAGTGCGCGGGTAGAGGAGGCATTAACAATACTCACATGGCATCCTTGATGGCCTTGACCCACTTGCGCTTGGCGTCGTCGGTGCGCGCGTACAGCGTGAAGGTGGCGTCCTTGGTGCGGCGCACGAGGTAGAAGTGCGCGGGTAGAGGAGGCATTAACAATACTCACATGGCATCCTTGATGGCCTTGACCCACTTGCGCTTGGCGTCGTCGGTGCGCGCGTACAGCGTGAAGGTGGCGTCCTTGGTGCGGCGCACGAGGTAGAAGTGCGCGGGTAGAGGAGGCATTAACAATACTCACATGGCATCCTTGATGGCCTTGACCCACTTGCGCTTGGCGTCGTCGGTGCGCGCGTACAGCGTGAAGGTGGCGTCCTTGGTGCGGCGCACGAGGTAGAAGTGCGCGGGTAGAGGAGGCATTAACAATACTCACATGGCATCCTTGATGGCCTTGACCCACTTGCGCTTGGCGTCGTCGGTGCGCGCGTACAGCGTGAAGGTGGCGTCCTTGGTGCGGCGCACGAGGTAGAAGTGCGCGGGTAGAGGAGGCATTAACAATACTCACATGGCATCCTTGATGGCCTTGACCCACTTGCGCTTGGCGTCGTCGGTGCGCGCGTACAGCGTGAAGGTGGCGTCCTTGGTGCGGCGCACGAGGTAGAAGTGCGCGGCCCAGCGCGCGTCCCCCCGCAGCGCCCGCCGCGCGCAGCCCTCCTCCACGCGGTACTCCGCCAGGCGCACGCCCACGCGGTACGAGTACTGGTTGTCCTGGGAAGAGAGGAGCTGGGGTGGCGTTACACACAGGACTTGTCAGTTAGTGCCCACAGTTTTAGTGTTTTTATGAAGCACTAGCTGTGCCCGCAACTTCGTTCGCGTGGATGTCGGAATTTGACAATGTATTTTTTAGTGCGAAGCGCTTAATTCTCGCCACGTTTTTTATAAATCATATGGTTTTCATATAAACCCTATATATTTAGAATTTATTTGGATTTTTCAAGAATATTTGACGTGTTTGTAATAAACGCCCTCTGTCGTTCAAAGGCCAATTGCCACTGGATTAGAGCACCCATTCCATCTCATTCCATCCCACTTCATCCGACTTCATCCGACTCCATCCCACTCTATCGCACTCCATCTCACTCCATCCCTCTCCATCCCATTTCATCCCACTCTATCCCACTCCATCCCTCTCCATCCCACTCCATCACACTCCATCCCACTCCACCCCACACCATCTCATTCCATCCCACTTCATCCCGCTCCGTCCCAATTTATCCCACTTCATCCCACGCCATCCCACTCCATCCCACTCCATCCCACCCCATCCCACACCATGCCACTCCATCCCTCTCCATCCCACTCGATCCATCTCCATCCCACTCCATCCCAATCCATCCCACTCCATCCCACTCCATCTCACTCCATCCTATCCCATCCCACTCCATCCCACTTCATCTCACTTCATCCCACTCCATCCCGCTCCATCCCAATTTATCCCACATCATCCCACTTCATCCCATACCATCCCACACCATCCCACTCCATCCCACTCCATCCCTCTCCATCCCACTCCATCCCACTCCATCCCACTCCATCCTACTCCATCCCACTCCATCCCACTCCATCCTACTCCATCTCACTCCATCCCGCTTCATCCTACTCCATCCTCTTCCATAACATTTCATCCTATTCTATTGTGAGTCTAATAAAAACCTTTTCTTTCTTTCTTTCATTCCATTCCATCCCATTCTATTCCATTCCACTCTACTCCATTCCACTCTACTCCACTCCACTCCAAGCCACTCCACTCCAGTCCACACCATATTTGAATAGGTTTGTAGTTTTTCTATTCCAAGCAGCTAGATCGCGCTACTGAACTGCGCGTCTCGGTGTGAACTGACCGTAATTTTACTTCTGGAACACTTTAAATTCAAATATCTTTTGATAGACTGATCCGATTTCAATGAAACAAAAACTAAATGTTACTTCGAGTTACGGTCAGTCGTTGTGTATTAAAGTTATCTACATAGCTTTCGTAGATTTTACGTGATGCCCGAACAAATAAACATACAAACAGACATACAGACAAAAATTCTAAAAATGCTAGAAATGGGTTCTATTGGTTGTCCTTTAACACGCTGGCTATATTTTTTTAGTTTTTATTTAATGTACAAAAATTATTTTTCTACAGTTTTATTATATGTATAGAATAGAATAGATATAGATAGATAATGTTGATATGATAGGTTTATAAACATTGACAGCATCAAATCCGGGTCAGTTTAATAGAATAAAAACTAGCAATGCAAATATATTTTATGGAATATTAATGGGCAACAACACATAGAAACAAGTTATAACTTGGTCCGGAAGTCCCAATAAGTCGTTCTGGCTACAAGAAGTATTTTTTTTTATTTAAGTGTTCGACAGACATTAGCGCTAACTGTCTTTCCAGCATTAAAACCACCCAGTGCAGTTTACAGTGTATTTTTTTTTAATAGTAATGTTTAATTTTCTATGTACTGTATTTATTATTCCTGAGCTAAGCTTGGTCGACCAGTTACTTCTATGTACACCATCGTGTGTATCGTGTGTCCGTGGCATTAGTCTAATAAGCTGTTATAAATAAACAAAATATTAATTAATGATGTAAAGAAACTCACCTTGACAGGTTTACAGAGCAGCATGAGCTTATCGAACACGAACACGTAACGCGACCGTAGCTTCTGATCCTCGTGTGCCTTGACCTTCAGTTCTCCGTCCAGCAGCAGCCGGCCGTACGCGGCTAGGCCTGCGCCCCCTGCTCCTAGGGCGCCGCCCTCCCAGTCTATTATACTCTCCTGAACGAGAATAAAGGGGGTTTTGAGTTTCTTATAAGTTTGCTACCAACACAAAACGGAATATTTTCCATGTTTATTTCTTGACTGCCCTGTTAGTATAGTGGTCACAAGCTCGATTGCTGATTAAGAGGTAAAATATTGAAGTTGAAGAAATGAAATACATAAAAGTTAGGTTTTCATTAATTCCGCCATGGTGGCGCCAGTGGCGGCGGTCTCGTCAAGCTTCCCCGCACATCAAATGTACCGGGTTCGATTTCCAAGTGGGGCAGTGTTATTGGGTTTATCCATTATGTATTTCTGAGAAGCAGCTACAGATTATGAATCTGTGCCCGATAGATGGCAAAGAAAGATTGTTTATTATAGTCTTTGCACTCAACGGCACGATTTTTAATGAATATTTAAATGTTTATACCCAATGATATATAAACTATAGATACGTTGTACGCACTCTAAAATGGCAACAAAAAATTAAGCCAATTGGCTTGCGTTGCGTTGACATTGCGCGTAGTTGCGTCTCCCTCCCGCCGTACGGTGTCATATTTTCTTTCTCTTTCTTCACGCGTATAAGTAGTTCTAGTATTGTCGCCGTTTTTAAGCGCCGCGATGTTCGTTCATGACGTGTATAATTACGTCATTGTTTATACCTGTACTTTAGCTAGAAGTGCAAGCACTTCACTGTCCCTCTTCACTTCATTGATATATTGTGCTACGTCCACCATCGCCTCCTTTGCTCGCTCCAGCCCACGGAATTCTTCATGATTCTGTATACAAAAATATATAATTAATTAGGTACCTACAGCAGCAAAAAAAAATATTTTATATTATTTATGATGTCATAGAAGTGATCGGCGTTGTCCCGTTGCCCGTACTCCATTTTGCCAGGAAAATTTCTATTTTTGGTCAATTATATTTTTCCCTGTTATCAAAAAAATGTCGAGTCTCGATATTTCCTATAACATCAGACAGTTTTTTTTACACATTATACTAGGTTTAGTTTTGCCGTTATAAGAGTCTCCCATCTACCACGACACGGAAATTCATCAAAATCGGTTTAGCGTTTTAGGTTTGAGAGGGTAACAAACAAATCAACTATCACATCGTTACAAAGTTACTTAAGTCGACTGCACTGACTGCAAATGGGGTAATTATTTATTGGGGCGGACCGCTAATCTACTATAATTATATAAAAATAAGTCGGGTTTTCCTTCCTGACGCTATAACTCCAGAACGCACGAACCAATTTCCACGGTTCTGCATTCGTTGGAAAGGTTTCGGGCTCTGTGAGGTTTATAGCAAAGAAAATTCAAGAAATTCACAAAGGCAAAGTTCGAAAATCACGCGGACGAAGTCGCGGGCATAGTGCTAGTTTATAATATCAGCAAGGATTAACTCACCGGTTGTGTTTCATGCACCAGTTTGTCCAACAACAGATGGTACTTGAGCACCCTCTGCATCGGCACCGACAGGATGTCGCGCAGCTGTATCCGACCGTCACTGTGTTCCTTCTGACATTTCTGTAAACAGGTGAAATTGGATTTTATTTTGTGCTAGAAAAGGTTTATTTTGTTTTTAGGAAAGTAAGAGGGAAGATTCGACTAGACAAATCAGTCCCGAGCTCGTCATATGTTTAAAGATTTTGCCTATTCAAAGTCAGCGTAGTCTCCGTACAGCAGCAGTCGCTTCTGACAGGATCACGTCTGCCAGACATAACGTCACTGGGACGCTGAAAATTACCGCCAACTTTTTGTTGAAAATAGAATCCCTAGAGTCTAACATTGAGCGTCCTCTGCTAGTTTTACTGATGTTGAACCTATAGGACGCCAGATACATATCTGCTAAAAGTAATGTCACTGGAACGAAACATTTAAATTTTTGGGGCTAACTTACCGCTAATTGTTTATTGAAGGTAGAATCTCTAGCATCCAGCATCTTGAGCGTGTCCTGTGCGTTAGTGAGGTTTGAGCAGTAGTCTCCATAAAGTAGCAGTCGTTCCCTCCACGCCAGGAACACGTCTGCTAGACGTGGGGTGCCGTTCCCTGGGACGCATGCTTCAGTTGCTAATTTTAATTGGCGGAGTAGGCCCGTGTGAATTTCATGGAGTTCCTAATGGGAAAATATTTGGAAGGTTAATTTTAATAATCAAATAATTTTCAAAATTAAAGCCCCACTTCCTCCAAAGCGGAGACAAGTGAACTGATGTGTTGAAACGTGTGAGATTTAACCAAATTAAGAGATGACAGACGAGGTATAGATTTAAAAAAGAAGAACGCAAGTGATAGCTAGACTCTTATAACTCTTATAACTATTCTCCGATTCGGTGGAACAAGCAATAGACAGAGTAGAGGGTAAGTTAAATAAATATAACAGAGATAGTATAGATATAGGGTTTATTACTCAGACGTCGCTTATAGAAAAATACAGAAGGAGAAAAGTAGACTGGTATTTTTTTCGCTATGATTAAAGATTTGCTTTTTTTCGTAATTGCCATGACATGGATCTAGAAGCTGATGAAGACGTGAGAATGGCTCCATTTTCATCCAGCGGACTTCTTAATTTTCGGTTTATGGGGCAAACTTAGCCACATAATACAGAGAAATTTGGCAAAAAAAGAAACAACTATTTTCCTACCATTTGGGGCATGGGGTAAGAATTGTGCTAAGTTTAAAAGTTGATCTCACCTTAATTCCAAAAAATATGACCTGCATATCTTGAGGTTTGAGGTACGGCATCAGTGGCCTCAGGAAATACTTGATTATTTTGCTCAGGACATCCACATAATTATTCTCAGTGTCCACCAATTCTCTTATAACGTAATCCCTTTTTTCTAAACTATGTGACGATGTCGCTAGCTGAAAATATTTAAAAGTAAATGATTATTTTGAACCCAGAAGAAGTAAAAACAAAAATGCAGGACGAATCAGAGGTTTGCTGTAGCATAGTTTAAATTGGCGCGCGGCAAAATTGTATCGCCGCCATCTTGCTTATTTTCATAAAATAAATGTTCACCAACAGCGCCCTCCTGTCAATGTCATTCACACGCCAAAAAAACCATGCTGCACTTTATTGCATGCTAAATAACAGTAAATAAAAAAGAGTTTGTCCTCTAAATTCATCCTGCTTACAATGAAAGCGAAAGCAAAGTAGTTTACCGTACCCCATCTATTACCATCTACTTTCTACAATTTACATTTATATGCTTCTATAACGTTCCGTTAGGATATAGACAAAAAAGTGTGTGCATTAAGACAAGGATTTTATGACAAAAAGTCTGCGTAGATTAATACAGAAAGCATGCATGTGACATAGTACAATACGATGCAGTACGGTACGACGCTACCGCACGGCATCGCACCACACCATATGGACAATCTGGAGCGCCCAAAAACCGTCTTCCGGCACATCCGTACCGCTAAAAATAACCAACTTATTTTTAACCACTTACATAGCGATATCCACTTATTTTTATCATCGAGAACGCAACGCTATAGAAACTGGTTGTTTATAAAAAGAGTGATAGCAAAACTAATGTCGGTCCGTTGTAAATACAATGTGATTGGAGAAGCGGCGCCATGCCATGCATAATTCAGCCGTCGTACGGAACGATTCGCTAAACTTTTACTTGTCCGGTTGGAATTTAATACGTCCGTCATCCGTGAACAGTTTTTTATTGCAAATTTCGTTTCGTGGCGTTGGATTGGAACTCTGATATCTTTTGCCCGACTCAACTCTATGGATTTAAAAGACAGGGTTTTAGGGCCACTTATATACCTTCACGCATTTTGGGCTAAGCAAACTTGAAATATTTATAAAAATCGTTTGAAGATGAAAGAGGTACGACAACGTTTTAAATTCGTTTATCGCCTCTTATTTTTAGAAGATTTATGGAATGTGGTCAAGTGGCCTTAGCTTGAATGTTTGGATTTCCTTTATTTTGACGCTGTATACGCTGTGGTGAAAATCATTTACAAATCCAACAAAAAAACGTATAAATTTCCTACTGAGTGAATTGCTTTCTACCGTTATCACATAAATATTTGAATACGTCGCGTGTCATTAAAAATGAATTACCGACCTACCGAATAAGTGATTATGTGTCCAGACGAAACCACAGCCGATACTTATTGATCAGCCACGTCTAATTTATTAACCAATCCCAAAATAGAAGAAAGGTGGGCCAATAAGGTGCAATATTTGTTATTGTGCTTCCCTGATTAGTTGGGGGAGGATAAACCACTATGAAACCTTCATGCCCCGTACCCATTGCGAGATTTTGTTCCAATTCAGTAACGTGAACTTCGATAAATAAAATATTTTGTACGATTGATGCGATCAACTAGGTTTGTCAGTGATTTATAAAAACTCTCAGAAGACTCTGTAGATCTATCTATTACTTCTATGAGTATGACTAGGTCCTTTTCAGTTAATATTCCTCAATATAGTTTAGCATTCAAGCAAAATAGAGCACCGCACAGTCTCTCCCATCACCGAAAGCAAAAAGAAAAACCATAACAATGGAAGCCTACTGTGTTCAAATTTGCACGAGCGGTATACACATCAAGATATACAAAACCACCATAAGCTGACCGTTGAATGTGCAGAAAGAGCATACAAAGCGAGATAACGGTTAACTGGTTTCGTATAGTTCAATGTAGCCAGTACTAAAAGCAAAACAAACAAAAAAAAAAACAAAATAAAGGGAGCCTACTGTGTTGAAAGCGGGCGGCTGCACTGGCGGTAGGTCGCGCACGCTGTTCTTGACGGCGCACAGGTCATGGTAGATCTCCTCGTCGTGGATGCGCGCGCAGTAGCTCGCGTACTCACCCACGTCGGCCGCGGGTGCGCTGGCGCCGCCACTGCGTTTGCGACCCACGCGTTTATGTTACATGCATAAGCTGGCGTTTCGCTTTTGGATTATTAGCTGGGGTTTGCTTCTAAGCCTTTCGAGAATATCTTTGGGCTACCTTACCGGTTCGTTTGGTCAAATATTTGTTTAATAAGAATTTGAAGACTAAACCTGGCAATAAGGCTGCTTGTCAATAGGAACGGAGCGAAACTACGGAGTGGAGAGAAATGGAGAAATATTAAACAATAGGATTGCATAAAATCTCCGCTCCTTTTCAATTGTGCAATCATACCGGTCAAAATGTCTCCGCTCCGCAGCCTCGCTCCGCTCTTGTGGACAAGCAACCTAAGGGTGTGGTTCAAGTGTTGTTTTAGAAAGTTATCACACTTATCAAGGCAGAATTGGCTGGAGCTGATCAAAAAGAGCACTACGTCCATGAAATGAGAAAGACAAGATCTCTTTTACCCTTACTATTACTTCAACTGACAGGCCAAGCCAGTTCCACCGCGAAAAGTGGTCACTTTTTAAAACAAAACTATAAACCGTCCTTAATGTTAGCTGTCGTCTGACTAACGTGAGATTGACCACACCATCACGAAGGCAGAGCCCAGCAAAAGTGCAAAATTAAAATGAAATGTTTCTAAATAAGGCTTTGATGTTGGGAAAGCTAATGATACAAAAGCGAATACGAAAATTGTGGTACATTTAGTAATGTACACATTGATACTTTAAGGTATAAGCAGCAAGCTGAACTAGATGGAAAACTCTAGCCGTGGTGGGCTTCGATAGAACAATTTTAACGATATCAAAATGAAGTCTTAAAGTATCATCGTGTTTAATAAAATCAAAAAAAATAAAATGTACAAAAAAAAGAACTGAAATCATTATTAAGTAAACCAACCAGGAAAATAGTATGGTACGCATAAGTTAGAGATTCCCATATTATTTGTCATGAATCAAAATGGACATGGCAAAAATCAAAATGACCAACTACACATCTAGATGACAAAAAATACTAGCTACGAAAATAAGATAAGTTTAAAATAACAGGATACGCTAGCATAGTTTAACATCGCATTGTGATAACAATATGGGTTCCAAATGATAATGGTACTGCCAGAGATAGTCAGAGAACCAACTTACTAGCTATTAATTAGCCATTAGAATACAAACTGTCCTATTGAATGTTTAGGGAAGACCCCAAGCTCAATTTTAAACTACTTGCAAATAATGTTTGAGGAAAATCATTGCCTTTGCTAAAATATCCATCATCATCTGCCTAGCCTTTTACCAACTATATTGGGGTCGGCTTCCAGTCGGACCAGATTCAGCTGGATATCAGTATTTCACATGGAGCGACTGCCTGTCGGACCCCACAACCCAGGAACTGGGTAATACGATACCCCATGGTAAGACTGGTTGTCAGACTTTAGAGCTTCTGACTAACAGTAACGACTGTCAAAGATCTACAAATGACAACCGGGACCAACAGCTTTACGTGCTTTGCTAAAATATCCAAGAGCAGTAATTTATTATACTTTCTTTTTATTTTTCTATAGGCTCGCGTTTCACCACTATTTCGCCTAATGGTAAGTATGGATGTGGTCGACGGCGAAGCACGCTTGCCTAGAAGTAACCTATTCACTCTTGACTTATACTCTTGACCTATCTCAAAAGACCTAACCTGGTCTATCGCAGTAATTCTTTCCCTTATACTCTCGAAAAATTCCTCGCAACATTAACATTATATTTTTATACTATTTCAGGAGTAAAAAAAACTTTTTCGTACTAAATTAATTAGAATTGCAGGATTGTCTCAACAGAGTACAAAAGCCCTGTAGCGCGACGATCAAGCAGGTTTCTAAGTCAGTACATGTTTGGCAGTCCATTCCTATCCATAGAGAGGACTCATTTTATGATCTACCAACCCAAAAAAAGGCAGATATTATACATATGAGCAATTTTACAAGAAGCAATGTTAAATCAGCTAAGATATCCTTAAATAATAATTATTCACAGAACCTACACAACTGACCACACCTAAATACAATAGTTTATAGGTGTGTACTGATAAGTAGACTTTACATAACTTTATCTGAAAGATTAGTCTAAGAAAAACAAATACTGTGGCAAATAAAACAAAAGGGGAAGACCGGACTAAGTCAGTAATAGTTGTTTTCATTTTCTTGTCCTTCAAAAAAATGTCTCAGCACTAGTAAGATCCGTGGGTGCCCCATGTGGAATAAAATGCTTGATGAAAAACTATTCCACTAACCTGCAAAAAAATTTGATAGGTGCCGTTCGTGGAATAGCTTAGGAGCCATTCGCTGAGGTGCCATTTCAATGGGTGCCCTTCCCGGAATACCTCCGTTTATATTGTTGATAAAAGAATATATTTTTGAACAAAAGTCCATAAAACTACACTAGTGAGCAAAAGTGTGGTATCACTTATCTACTCTAATTCCGCGCGATTTGAGTTCTTAGTAACTAGTAAAGAATAATGAAAATGGTACCATTTAAAAGGTTTAACTTTTAACTTTAAATTGATACCAAAATCATTCAAATTACGCCATTATTTAAGGAGCTAGTCCCGGATCAATTCCAAGTAAGTAATCCATGCTTTTTCTCTGGAGTGTACTTAGCTTATGATGCATATAGCATATCCTTTTTCATGTTTTTATCGTCGATATAAAGATTATAACTCTGAAAGTTTAGCTTCCTCAGTGAGCACTAGAAATGATGCCACTATTTCGAAACGATTCCGTCCGTTTTCAGCAGAAGTTTCAGAGATATGGCTATGTATATTGGGGATCTAAAGTTCCAAGTTTCGAGTGCTTAAGCTATTCTAATTTTCTTTTCATTGCTACATGAAATTGGCTCTTCAGTAATTAAGAATAAAATAGGATAGGTTCGTGAAACTGGATTGGAGGGAGAGAGGTTTTTGGGCAGAAGTGAAATTGACCAGTCTACGTTATTTAACATAAATTGCCACATATTTGATGGAGTATCGGAGGACTATACTGACTGAAGAAAAAACATGGTGAGGAAACCTGGACTTATACTGTGAGATTCTCAGAAGCGACTAAATTAACTCTGATATCAGAGCCTCTACCATGAGTTGTCATTACGATACTCGATCATACGCATCGACCGCGTTTCGCGCTCTCATTGGTTGAGAGTTCATACAACCTTGGAGCGGGCCAATGAGACCGCCAAACGCGGTCGATATCGATGATCGAGTATCGTAATGACAACTCATGGCATGGGCACAGATGGTAGGCACATCCTCACAAGGAGAAGAAGATTTGTGAACTGCTCGACAACATGGGGGCTGTTTTAAGGACAAGATTACAATGAAATCATTGATTTGTTGTAGTTGAAATCTATCAGAAAAGTTTGATATTTCCACGACCTTAGGTCTAAGCAATGAGCGGGGCAGCGGGCGGCGCGAAAAAGACATTAATTACTTTGCAAGTACGCGAATTCGCCACTGGCGGCACCTCGTGGGGTGTTCCAAACAATTCTATACATTTGATCTTACTGCTCGCCACCCCGATGACAATGCTCACAGCACTTGCAAAGCCAAGTGGCCTACCATGACGTCTTACAGCGTGAGTGGTTCCGCTCAGGGAACGAGATGGCGCTAGACGACTTGAATAGATCTGTCTTTTTCCCACAGCCTAAAGACTTACGCTTTAAGCAGGCCACTAGCTAGCTAGCTAGTAGGTTTATAAAAACTTGAGAGGTGTCAAGGGACACCCGGATGGAACGAAGTTAACAAAAATTATCGTCGCAACACCACACTGTTCAATGCAAAATAGAAAGACGAAACGAAAATATCTGGCTTGCTTTCTATTAGAGAGAGAGAGACAGAGAAACATGTGCACGCCGCAATACGACAAGAGTCACGAGGAACGGGGGTTGAATGAGGGGTACGGGGCGCGGCGTGCAGGCGCGAGGTGCGGGACGAGGCAAAAACGTGTCGTGCCAACTTTTCGTAAGAAAGCCCCCTTTCACAAATTACAAATCAGTACACACGCTAACTATCATGCCCCTACGAAGCATATCTACACGACGAGCTGTCTGCTGGAAGCTGGACAGAAATCACCGCTAAAATCTTAACATCACGCTTGGTACCAATCTTTAAACATTTTATTTAATTTTCGACTGTTTATTTATGTTTTCAGGGTTCATATTGGAATGCACTGCAATTGTGAAGTTTTCTTATTTTACGGTAATTACTTTTCTGATTTATAGATGCAGAAACTGTTCGGATAGTAGTGAATTGTAATTGTAACAAATTACGATTGGAATGCGGGAATTTCTGACGGAAGATATCGTAGTGAAAGAATCTGTTTCCTGTGAATATAACTCGTTAGTTTGGCTTCACACCTAATTCCTATGTTTTAGGTTTCAGAGCAACTTATGATCCGGGGTCGCGGACCTGTCTTCATGCCATGATCACCGTGGATTTTAGTCAGTACAAGTCTGACCGTCCCTCCCGTCCCGCCTTGGGCGGGAGGACTCATTTGATGATTTAACCAAGAAAAAAAAAGACAGCTTATGAATTTCTTCTGTATATCTTTCCTAATGTTAGTAAAAAAGTAGAATAGCAGATTTTTCGAGAGCCTTCATAACCTTTTCTGCCCATCCTGTTTACTGCGTTCCTTCGCCTTTAAATCACTTATTTCTTACAATAACTCAATTGTTTATTAGTTCCCAGTATTGTTAGTTTACGTTACACAAATCGATGGCACGTGGAAGTATGCAGTAACCAAACAAACGTACCTATGTGTTTATGGAAAATCCACTTTAATGTGCCACACTTTAAGTACAGTTTCCGGCACAACTGCAAAGATATAAACGATATTTCAATAATACTGCTGATTTTGAAATCAAACAGAGATTTGGAAACAAGAATCTCTAATAGCCAGACCACACTAACGGCAAAAGGGCTGAAAAAATGTAATTAGTCCGTCAGTCAGTAAAATTATCAAAAAATATTTGATATATAATTTTTTTCTTTGTTTTTGTATTTGTTGTAAACCAATAATGAAGATACGACTCTTTACAAATTGCCAATACTTCACAAGCAAGTGCAGTGTTTACTTGCATCTGGCATCACGAAGACAGTCGAATTTTTATGCGTTGCATCTTGAATTATTTCAACAAAAAATAAAAACTACTTATTCATTGTTTTTCAAAACTCTACGGATAAATTTCAATGTATTGACGCTGTCAACCTGCCTAGTCCAATAACGCTATAATAGGCTAGTTGCCTAAAAAAATGTAATTAGTCCGTCTTTTAGATTATTCAAAAATAAAGGACACGTATTTTTTTATTTGTAAATAAGACCAAAAATGACAAAGATATAGCCTATTAAAGTTACATGTGACGTCACGATGCGTGGCATTTTTCGCGCAGAGTGACGTCACAGGTAACTTAAATAGGCTATTATCTTTGTTCTTTTTTGTTTAATCGAAAAAAGAAAAAATACGTGTCCAATATTTGTTTATAATCTAAAATACTGACTAAATAGAATGTAATTATTTTGACCCTGGAAACTACCCTATTAACGGCATTTTCCGTTATTATGGACCTAAGTTTAAAGACTAGTTATGATTTAAAGTTGTTTATGTTCAGAATGTAAGGCAGACGTAAACTATGTCAGGAACTTAGCTGTGTATAGTTGGTGTATGTTCGTCTTTTGTTTTTGTTTCTACCGCCAGCGAACAACAATGAGGCTGGAATGTATGCAAGATTTTCAAGACAAAAATCTAAGAATGTTTTTTTTTTGTACGGTGGTTCGTTGATTGATTAAGATTTAATGGTATGTAGTCTAGACTAGTTCTTTATTCACGCGACTAACGAGGTATAACAGTGATAAATGTTATACTATCTACCAGTATTTTTTTTTTGCGTCTATATTTGCCCGCTTAGATCTTTTGACTCCATAACAGAATTGGATGCGGTTTTCACCATCAATTGCATGAAATATGTTAATAAAAACCAATATCTGTCTAACTTTGTTGGGTCGTCTTCCAGTCGAACCGGATGCTGCTGAATATCAGTATTTTACATGGAGCGACTGCCTCTCTGACCCCCTATACCGCTTGATAAAACAGCCTTTCGAGTTTCTGACTAACAGTAACGACTGTCGAAGATCTACAAACGCCAGTAGCTTTACATTTTTTCCAAGACACAGCAAAACTCGCTATGATAGATGGGTTTATGGTAGTAATATTACGCTCAAGAATTAGGATACGTTTTTCATCATTTCGTAAATAATTTTAATATGGTTCTTGATAACCGGTTTCAACTCCGGTGTTCCATTTCAACTCCGGATTTGAAAAATGCTTAAAATCGCTGCGAGACTCCGGAGTTGCGAAACTTCGGAACTCCGGATTGAAAGCCCTAGTGTGCACATTTTAACACTTGGTTGGACTAATGTTACAATAGTTCGATAGATGGTCACCTATCCACAGACCAATCTCGTCAAGTGTGGCTCTTAATAATAAATTAACAAATAGTAGAAACCTCGATGTTTTGTCAACTCATGATTGCTTCCTTGCACAGCAAGGACAGTGGGATCACAAGTAAACATCTATTAAAGATGTTACACAAATTGATTGATCGAACGAACATTCTATTCACTTTACTACGAAGCTGAGGAGTACTCTTTCAAACACTATCAAGTAAATGAGTTTTCTAGAATTGCATACAATTTCAAGGAGTAGGTACCTTGAAATTATTGAGTAAGAATCGTTGTGATATTATTATTTTGCGTGCCAATCATTACTTTGCATGCTTGACTGTTAGTGTAGCATATTATAATCTGTCACTGTGTTTTTGGTCTGAGTTCCGAAACGACGTGACTGATTTCAAAGTATTTTTTTGTTTTGATATTCTTTTGGTGTGAAAATGGGTCATGAAGTATGTTGTTATTTGTCACCCTCTTAATTCTACTCCCATGTTTAGTTAACTACATCTACATCCCGTCTTCACCCACTGCTGGGTAAAGGGCTTTCTCTGTTTGTGCCAAGCTCCACGGTCTTGCGCCAGCCTCATCCAGGACACTCCCGCAATCAATGGCAACAATGTCGTCTGCCCATCTCGCCGCCGTCGCCAGATATCAGTTGCAAGTTAACTAAGCAACTGATATCTAAACGTGCGTTAAAAGTTATATGTTAGTCCTGATAGGAATTCAGAAGTCAGATGTGAGTATGCAGGTAACGCTGGTAGGGGACACCCTAGGCCCTAGAGAAGATCTACACTGACCTCATTGGTGAAGCGTTTCAGAAAGGTCGGTTGCGTAGTACTCGCAATTCGGGCGTGCTTGTATGACCAGAGGCCTTACCACGAGCTCTTAGCACGATCCAGTTTAGGCTGTGGGAAAGAGACAGAGCTATACATGTCGTCTAGCGCCAACTCTTTCCCATAGCCTAAAGTGGATCGCGTTAAGAGCTCGTGGTAAGGGCTTAGATGTTTGAATGTAGATAAAGCGAAAGGACTATGTAAGGATCGTGAAAAGTGGCGCTCTGTGTTTTCTGCCTACCCCCATGGTGATAGATGGGCATGAGTTTGTATAAGTATCCTCAAATTCAACTTTATAAAATGTAGCTTGAACTTCGCTCTACCGCGTGTCTAGACGACGATGAAACCACCCGTGTGACTAATTTATTATTTAAAACCCCTCATTCCTCGAAACTCCAAATACGTAACAAAATACAAAATATGTTTTCAAAGGTCACTGTCATTTATTAATAGGTTTACCGGCTGAAGATGAAAGCCCCAAAATATCTGTGTACAAACACTGGTATGAAAACAAATCGTGTGTTACAAGCGTAGGAGGAAGCCTTTTAAGAAATTGTTCCTATTAATAGGCAAGCAAATGTTAGAGGGAAAGGACCTTTTTTATGAACCTAGTTAATTGTTACCAGGAGAAAAATAAGTTATAAGATGGTAATGGTGGTAAAAAACATCAACAATTAAGGGTCGATTAACACTGGGGCGACAAAGGCTAACAGCGGCGAGGGGCGACGAGCACTCTCAGTGAGAAATAATTTTAAGCTTTATCAACATGATTAAAAAAACCAGTATCGCTTCAAAAGTTCGCACGGTCACGCGCGGTTCTGCGAGGCAGCCCGCGTCGTGGCCAGTGGCCGGGACTATTCATCTCGTGATCAGTTTACTAGCTACATTCAGCAAAGAAACTCGTGTGTTTAGAGTGAAAATTATGGAATTAGATGCACTTATTTCTAAAGAAGAAATAAAAAAAAAAACTAAAAAGAAGAATTAACGCTGCCGGCCATTGCTGTTCCTATTTAAATCGCTCCTGCCAATCCTCCTATTTTAGGGTGCGTCCACATCTGGCGAATGCGCCGCAAATGCGCAGCTCGCGCGCCGTTTGCAAGCTGCACGCGTGCAGATCGCGTGCCGCGCGCGCGCTTCTCGCCCGCCTTTTGGCATACTAAATTCTCATTCTCATTGCCGAGAATGCGCGCGCGCGGCTCGCGAGCAGGTCGCAAACGGCTCGCGAGTTGCACATTCGCGGCATATTCGCCAGATGTGGACGCACCCTTAGGTTGTTACTAAGTACTTCAGTACGAGCAGAAATAAGTCCATGTCCTGACTATCTATATTGTAAATTCTATAAGATACTGAATGAGTGCAACAATAATATCGTTTGACAACCTGCTGTAAAGGATAACGGTTAGATAAAAGTACTCATAAGACTGATAGAGCATGACTAAAAGTTTCTGAGAAGTACCGAGCTTATCTCGTGTCGTGTTATCGACTTCGCGAAAACAGAACGGTGATGTTGATTACAACATTGGACATATAAAACTCGCTTCACATGGCGCGTGTGAAGGCAAATGGCTCGGTGCTGCGCGGTCTGGCACATCCGATTTTTTGTATGTCAGGTCCCAACCTGTGGAGTATCGACACGGAGTATGATAGCGCTAGCGCGCCATGTTAAGCCAGCTTTATTATTAATAGTATGTAACCTGTTTTTTTTTTTTTTTAATCCTAGCCCTTTCTGGAAATCTTAAATCCTATAGGTACTGTTTCTAACCATCTGTTAAAACAATTTATGGGAATTTACAATAGTTGTCCAACTACTGATCAAATAGCTAGCCCTCAGATACGTTGGCAACCCAAGCACCCGCGTTAGATTTCAAAAGGGGCTACTGTATTATCTTTATAGTGTGTCACCGCCGCCGGCGCATCTAAACGTTCAATTGACATAGTCGTGTCGCAAGAATTTGCATTACGTCATTGCACGGTTTTATTTGAATTACTTCCGCTATAATGTCAATTTGCTGGGAATTTAAATATCTTAGGTCCGGTTTCTTACGAGCAGAATTTTGCTGAGACGTGCAAGATTCGACCAATCACTGGAGAGATAAGGGATATAGTGTAGATTTGAATTTTAGAGTTAGACTGAGCCTTCGCTTAAAAGTCCTGGCTCCGCAACCAGGGACCGAAAACCTTTATAAATTATGGTACCGGTATTGAAGAATTTTGGTTATTTTTCAGACTTAGGTAACCGCTATATGGGTAACCAGACCAAAGAAAAATGTAACCTCTATTCAGGTTACCGTTTTAATACCGGTTAACTAAAGATAACGACTCTTTGTCACACACACATGCGATGCGCGCCCTGTGACTATTGCCGACGGCACGTGTGAAGTGTGCAAGATAGGGGTAATTTTTATTTCGGTAACCGGTATTAATACTGGTTATGTATTCACTTTTAATAATAAAGGTAATCTTCAAAATTACCTGTAAAAGAAAAAAAGGTTGTTACCGAAAAAATACCCGTATTGATCATACCGGTTTCGGTCCCTGTCCGCAACATTCGGGAATGGACCGAAATCCAGAGTGCTGCAGATCTGTTCCACCTCGCCAGGGATAAAGAGAGATTTTAAGTCTGATGACCAACCTCCAGTGATTGGAGAGGAACGAGAAGAAGAGCCTTCGCTATTCAAATGTCAAATAAAATTACCGTACGGTCTAAAGAGATAAAAAAAAGAGGCACATTATCTGTCTTTCAAGAAAGAGATACTACATTTTATGCTTAGAATATAATTTGATACTTATGATAATTTTAGGGAGAAATGATAGGTCCATGCTCTATGTCTATAATTTGAAATTCAATGTGATAGTTCATCACCACTCATCTTCGCTTTGGTAGAACACAAGCTTTACGATTGTCAATCCACTGCAAATTAAATTCGTTTCAAAACTTTCTAGAGGTGCATTTCAAATTAATAAGTTAAATGATTAGAATGCGAAAAATATCGTAATCAATTAATTGCATAATTCATTGTCTGTTTCTAAGATTTATCAATTTGCTTTGCAATATTATGAGACTTGACTTGTGCAATTTCGATTTTGCTTTTAGCACTGTACTTTGCCAATAGTTCTTATATTATACATGCGAAATTGAGTTTATTTATTATCTGTTTACGTCTAAGCTACTGAACCGATAATTATGAAAATTAACATTTGGTGACAGGTGTACAGAGGAAATAATACCATTCGAAATTAATAATAGTACTGCTCGCGCGAAAAATAACAGTAATTTTCATATGATAGTAGAGGGCACCACTTGTACCATCCGAATTGATTGTCAAATTACCGCAAGCAAAGCCGCGGGCAAAAACCTAGTACTCAATTATTATAGTATTTTCATACATGACGAACACAAGAAAATCAATTTTTCTATAATAAACAAAACATTTTTTCAGTTGTATTATTTAAAGAATAGAAGAATATAAGTTCTAACTAAACATAGATACACCTACGCAAATACACTATAATATTAATAGAACTATACTTTAACGAAACACTGGCTTTTTCACACAGGAAAAGATAGCAGACAGACCTATTTCGAAAGAGGATGAATGTAGGTTGAAAGTAGGAACAGACAGATAAATACTCGTAACTTTGCTTGCTAGCTCGTTGTTAGACCTAGTTTTGACTTCAATCTAGGTTCAATATAAGTTTACATGCATGTGTGTGTATCGCTTTACAGGCAGGATTACATGGTCACGAAACTGTCTTAAAAGCGACCCTGGAACGCAAATGGCAACTGAGAATGGGGGTATTACAACGTTTTAAAACCAGGCTTGTTCCGGTGAGTGAACGAGATGGCGCTAGACGATTTGTATAGCTCTGTCACTTTCACTCGCCAGGTAATACCCCCAGGATGGTTTTTAGTCAGTCAAGTCAGAAAGGCGGAACCCCCTAGGATGGTTTTTAGTCATTCAAGTCAGAAAGAGAGACCCTTCCATTTCTGCATTTGATATTAATTTCAGCTTGATTGATGATGTCGATTGAGCGCCTCCACGCGTTCTTGAGAAAAAGAGTCTTGACAGACAGACAACAGAAGTGATTCTATAAGGGTTTCCCTTTTTTCTTTTGAGGTATGGAACCCTATTAAAGCAGGCCTATATCTTTAAAGACAGTACCTACTCAAGAGTTTATCTCTGGAGAGATAATTTGATAATCTTTCATTGACAAACCCACAAATAAAAGTAATTGAGGAAAAAGTTGTTAAATATACACTAAAAAAGAACATTTTGAAAGTAGTTTTGTGCGAATTTTTTAAACTTATGCAATGAAGTTATTACAGCTCTGAACCGCGGAATGTGCATTCAATTAAAAAAGCCGTTGTTTGACCTCGTATACTTTAATTCATTTTACATACAATTTATATACAACGTGTAACGTTAATAGCGCAAAACCTCTAGTGGGGTAACTCAGCCCATGTTACTGAACAATGTTTGATCAAAAACTTTTGGAAAAACAATTAAACAAAAAATATTTTTCATACAAAATGAGAAATTGATCGAGCCCATCAGTATGAAAAATCTTTTTTTTTTTCCAAAAGTTTTAGAACGAACATTGTTCAGTAACATGAGCTGAGTTACCCCACGAGAGGTTTTGCGCTATTAACGTTACACGTTGTATATTTTGCTGTTTTTACAGGTAGATACTGGCCTTTTTTTTCTAGGAGGTAAAATCATCAAATTAAAGAGTCCTTCCTTCCTGGGGGAAGCAGAAAGAACTGTCAGACACGTACTGATTAAAATCTATCATGTTCCTTCAATTGCCTTTTACATTCCAGGTACGGTTAATCGTTTGGCAAGTTAAGGAGCACACGCACAGCTATAACCTTGGGGTCTTTAAGTCAAGAGTGAACAGGTTACTTCTAGGCAAGCGTGCTTCACCGTCGACCACATCTTCGCTTACCTTCAGGCGTGATAGTGGTCAAACGCGAACCTATCTTTAAATAACAAAAATGCAATAATTGCAAGTATTTGGATTTAACTCGCCTTGTGCAGAGGCCTATAACCAGCAGTGGGTGAAGATGGGCTTTGGATGATGATGATGAATGTGCATTTCAAAATTAACAAATTCTTTTCGGCATTTATATTCGCTGAATCACTTTTGAGCCGGCTCGGCTCTTCACAATTCAAGCATAGTTTTTACGAAAATACTCATCAGAAAAAAAATACTTCAAACATGGGCGCGAAAAACATAAGCCTTTCTTGGCTTTCGGTTATTTTGCCGTCCGGCTGTACAATATAATCCGACTCAAGCATGTGTTAATAGCCAAGCTAAACTAGCGGTATATCCCGTTGATTTTCGCGATAATAGTCTTTAAATGTTCGTATTAACGTCCATTAACCCTTGCCCTAGAGTAAGAAAAACTTGTATAAAAAAATGAATCACCTTTACATAACCAAGACTCCTATTCAGATTTCTAAAGCTTCAGTATCAATATTAAAAATATATTGAAAACTAGTAACTGGATCAGTTTACAGTTCACTAGATTGGATTTGTGACCTTTGTAACGAGAGACATGAACCATTGTAATAATTTAATTTAGCCTAAAGGCTGAGTGACTTTACCAAAATACATTACGTATTGAATAAAGTTACCGTAATCATTAATCCCCTCGTAATCATTAAGTCCCTCCCTGGGTGGGAGGACTCATTTGTGTGTGACTCGATGATTTTACCATGCTTAAATAAACTCATTAATTACGTCATTACGCTACAGTAATTTAGTAGTGAATTTTATATGGCCCGAATTGCAGGTGGATTGAGTGAAACATTGTCTCCACTTGGGGTTAAACCATCATCAAATGATAACTCCTGCGCTGGGGGATATTACAAAGTCTTAAAACCAGGCTTGCGGACGGCTTGAAATAGCTCTGTCACTTTCACTCGCCGGAATTTTCTTTTTTCTTTATCTTTGGGGACATCTTAGCTTCCACTAACATGAGTATAAATAGTCACAGATTACTTACAATTATTAAAGAAAAAAATAACAGTCTTTTGGAAAAAAACACAAATACTTTCGATATCAGGACTTAAACTATTTCCAGAAGCTGCATTAGATGCTCTACAATCGCAATTGAAAGTGGGACAAATGACTTGGTACCTAAACCACGTACTATCGTGTAGGTGGTAGAACCGACGTAATCCGCAAAGGACTCCTCGCTTCCACGTACAAGACAATAAAGTAGAAAGTTGTGCCAACTCCCACGCTTAGTACGTTTAATTAAATTAAAACTTTGACCACATTATGAGGATGCATAAGTAGATGGGGCAGGTACACTCTATTCCTAGTTATTTTACATAAAATTTAGGTTAGAGAGGCATTCCCTGGCTTAATGTTATACCCACATTTTGCCAGTTATACAGGCTATGGTTCAGTTTAGTATTATACACTTATTTTGAGAAACCTGGCTTAAAAGACAAGGCCAGTTTCAAGAAAAAATTTACTACCTATTTGAGTTTTACAGCAATTTTCCCAAGTGATGAATAGTTTTTAGAAAATACCGGGTTTCAGTGTATTGAGTCGTTCGTAAGCTATCAGGAAATATGTAATATCTTTAACGTCTTAAACTTTTTAAAGACCAATGTAATATTAAGGGGAGCGAGCCTAACGCCATCAGGCGAGCACAAAATATGTAGACTCTGTGGCAGTTACTAATAAATTCCGTTTGAAACCTGCACATGCCCGACCTGAGAATTGGACACAGGACTTCAAAAGTCCGGCTGTCCCATTTGCGACCACTCAACCAACGAGATAATCATTTTTCCTCGATCTTATAGCAATGAGAATAAAGTTTAAATTGCAAAATTAAAGACAAAACAACGAAATGATAGTATGTGGGTAGGTACTCGTATTTGTGACAAAGGTCAGGTCATCCATCTTTGTTTAAAAGGAGGACTGTTGACATGCAAATTAGGGCAAGCATATAATTGAATGTGATAAATGATAATCCGAATTAAATAACTTTGGTTTTTTTTTTGTAGGAGCATACATGGATATAAGTGAAGGTTCATCTGTTGGAAATATACAGGATGTTTTATTGGGATTCTAGAAATGTTATTTAGGATTACGTTTCCAAAGTTCAAATGAACAAAAATATAAAAGAATAACCACAATAACCGAAAAATGGTACAGTTTGATCAAAATTCTAGGTTTTTCTTAGAATGCCCATAATTTTCAAACTGCATGGGATAGATTTTTTTTTTTCAGATTTTTCTCGTGATGGTTATGATCAGTCCTGTCACCCCGTTTCAGCTTGACGTTGAGTTTTGGGACACCCAGAATCTTAATCTTCCCTGAGGATCTCTACACCCTGTATGGATGGATGTATGTTTGTGACTACATCAAGCCAGAACGGCTGAACGAATCTATTTGGCACTGAGATGATTATATGTGGAAGTACATAGGAGGCCTTGTATCCTGGGCGAAGCCGCTCGCAAAAGTAACAGTTCTCTTCAGTTTTATATTTGGTAGCCATACTAGCCATATTGTCTGAGCTCTAGTCTAGTCAGAAGTCAGACAACCAGTCTTACTAAGGATTATTGTATCACCTTGTAACTGGGTGGTGGAAGTCCGATAGGCAGTCGCTCCATGTAAATAAAATACTGATATTCAGCTGCATCCAGTTGGACTCGAAGCTGACCCCATGTTAATTGAAAAAAGGCTAGGCAGATGATCCCTAATTTTTACACAAGACTTCGTTATACATATTACAATACAGGATGTAAGTAATTTTCATCCCTAAAGAGGTTAATTTGGGCATGAAAGTGTGTCTGAAAGTTCGTCAACAGGAGAAAACCCAGTGGAGCGACCCAACTTGCGCTGTTTATAATTTCAAAACACCATGACGGTTATCCCCGAAGGGACTCAATACTTAATATTACACCCACATCTAGCCAGTTATGTTTTTAAGGTCTCATGTAAAGGGGTATTTCAACAGGGTAATATTTCCGTCAAGTTTTCACAGCACGGCTAAGTCAACTATCTAAATGACATTCGAGCAGGCCACAACTGGCTAGAATTTGAAAGCGATTCCAGTGGTGACTTCGACGGCTAAATCGTCACGTGTAAATGTCCCATAATACGGCATCTATGGTCATATCAACATAGCAGATATCCATAACTGCTGCTGAAAAATTCCTAATGGAAAAACGGAAAACCTAATAACACCAGTTTACCCTTATAGCCCAGAAAACCAGCGGAAACTTCTCATCTTCCCATATAATTTCCTCTGTTTATGAATTTGTAATTTTGTAAACACTCAACACGCTTCTTCTAACCCCGGCCACTCACATTCGCGCGAATACGCGAACCCGCATGTGTAGGACGACATTTGCGAATGACTTCGCGAAGTTTTCGTGGCATTCGTGCTTTTCCAAGCTGTGTCGGTTTTATGTGCGCGAACCTTCGCGTAGTCTCCTACACATTCGTGTGACCAGTTGCGCACACGATTGCGAAGCAAATGGTTGTGTCGTTGTTATATTTTGTGTGAGGAAATACTGATCAGTATAAGTACCTATTCATACACCGTTAAATTTTGGCCCTTAGTTTAAAGTTATTAGTTTTAATTTGATTATAGAGTATGCGAACCCATTTGCAAATATGCAAAGTTCGCGAATGTATGTCTGACGGCCCTCCACATGCGCGCAAAGATTCGTACAATGTACGAATCTTCGCGCGCATGTGAGTGGCCGGGGTAAGAAACAAGACGTAAGTAGGTACTATACAATATTTATAACATAACGGCTGGGAAACAAACTGCGATGTTTTATTTAGATAACGTCAAGAAATATAGCGAAGAATGTGAGCGTTAACACGCGTGAATCCGCAGGAGAGAGCTAGTCTAGTTTATTTTAATATATTTTGAACTTAAATGCTATGAATATAGAGTTGAAAATACAGTGCTTTATTGAGATCCTTAGTGATGTCACTAAATTCAAAGCATTTTGATTGTGTTAAACATAATGTTGAAAATACTGCATTTTGGAGTCTCTGCCTGGGTTAGTTTATTCACTATAACAGAATAGACTTTTACGCAAAGAATTAAGGTTGAAAATACCGTATTTGCTTCAGATCGCTGGTCAATTATGCATGCAATTGTGGACTTGCACAATGATTAGCAAAGCGTATTGATTGATGAGCATTCAAAATAGATAAGTAACAGTTAATTAATAACGACAGCGACAGTTGTGTAATATTGTGGAACTGTTATTATTTCGTTCAAATTCATTGAAAGAGCTTTATTGGTCGGGCTAATGTATGTAGTTACATATTGAAATATTATTGCAATGACAATGTTATTCAGTGAATAAAATCGTTTAACCTTTTCAAAGATTACACGTAGCAAAACGTCGAATCAAAATGAGTAATGGCTGCTACACACCTTACGATAAATCGTTACGATTAGTCGGTACAGTTCAAACTGCAACGATAAATCGACAAGTGTATATGAGAAAAATCGAACAAACTGTACAGTTTTTCTCATACACACTTGTCGATTTATCGGTTCAGTTTGAACTGTACAGACTAATCGTAACGATTTATCGAAAGGTGTGTAGCAGCCATTAGGATTTCACTGGGTCACTGGCTGCTAACGATATCTGAACACGGTAAAAAATCCTAATTATGCCTATAAGACTAACATTTTTTCCTGGTTTATCAAAAGGCAAAAATATCGGCTAGAGGTACGTATCGCGATAGCAGTTTTTCTAGTAGAAAAAAAAGTACCTAGCTCTATAAACTTGTCTATGAACTTTAGAAGTAGTGTTTTTGAACATAAAAACAGAAACCATAACTTTTCTCTCTAGGGAATCTCAAGAAAAAAAAACTGAGTGCGATACTTTTAGTCACGACTACTTCAACCTTCCATTATTCCGGAGCACAATCTCTCAATGCGACAGTAAGCTGCTCTTAAACCTCAAGTTATAAATAAAAAAAGGATTAACTATTGTTGTTAGATGAAAACGTGGCAAAGGAACATGTTTTGAATATTAAAAAGTCAGATGAAAAATAAACCTTATTACGATGTACCAAGCGTGATGTTAAAACCTACTAACCGAACGAATATTCGTTTATGCGGATAGATATGGCTGAAAGTTTGTAGCTGGATTTTTTAACCCTACTTACAATATTCGAGACTTTGATCATGGTAATAACACAGTATAGAAATCATACAGTAGGACGACGCCTTTGATCTCGGGTAAAATGCCGACATCGTCTAGACAGTTATGCATCGGCCAGGGTTGTCACAAGTAAAGAATATATTTTATGAAATTATTTATTTATTGCAGATCAACATGGATGGCAGAATTATAATGAAAACAATATTAAACACTTATATAATAATGAAAACAAGTTTTAACCCCCTCTTTACTGCATGTATTATTAAGAAGTTGAATGAAAATAAAAAATGCAGATAAGACGTATACTAAGAGATTTAAAAATTGAACTGATGAATTTGATAAATAGTTACTATGTGACACTGACGACGTGGACTGCGATTTTTTTTTCATTTTAACTTCCAAATAAATAAATATCATAAATACAATACAAATTAATAAATAATAAGTATATTCTAACCGAAAGGGTACTTACATACATGTGAAAAAAAAATTGCTACAAACTACCAAAATGAACAACTTTTACTATAGGACCAACTCGAGACAGATTTAAGTTATTTAGATGGCATTTCGTAACCAGCACCCCAATTTATCACGGAATTGGCGTAATACATTTAAATTGACGCCCGCCATCTTGGATTTAAAAAAGAATGGCTTTTTCATAACAAGCACCCCAATTTAACTCAAAATTGACACCCATATCAAATTCTAAAAAAAAAATGACGTCCGCCATCTTGGATTTCAAAAAGAATAGCTTTTTCGTAACAAGCACCCCAATTAACCTCGAAATTGACACCCATATCAAATTCTAAGAAAAAAACGACGTCCGCCATCTTCGATTTCAAAAAGAATGACTTTTTCGTTACAAGCACCCCAATTAACCTCGAAATTGACACCCATATCAAATTCTAAAGAAAAAATGACGTCCGCCATCTTGGATTTCAAAAAGAATAGCTTTTTCGTAACAAGCACCCCAATTAACCTCGAAATTGACACCCATATCAAATTCTAAGAAAAAAACGGCGTCCGCCATCTTGGATTTCAAAAAGAATGGATTTTTCGTTACAAGCACCCCAATTAACCTCGAAATTGACACCCATATCAAATTCTAAGAAAAAAACGGCGTCCGCCATCTTGGATTTAAAAAGAATTGGTTTTTCGTTACAAGCACCCCAATTAACCTCGAAATTGACACCCATATCAAATTCTAGGGAAAAATGACGTCCACCATCTTGGATTACAAAAAGAATGGCTTTTTCGTAACAAGCACCCCAATTTTATTAACCTCGAAATTGACACCCATATCAAAATCTAAGAAAAAAACGGCGTCCGCCATCTTGGATTTCAAAAAGAATGGATTTTTCGTTACAAGCACCCCAATTAACCTCGAAATTGACACCCATATCAAATTCTAAGAAAAAAACGGCGTCCGCCATCTTGGATTACAAAAAGAATGGCTTTTTCGTAACAAGCACCCCAAATAACCTCGAAATGGGGCTGGCAACTGGGGAACTAATGGCGCTAGTACTGCTTGCACCCAGCATCGTCATTGGTTCAAATCAGTTCAAATCTTAAAGGTACTTCAAAATAGTACTACGTCATTGGTCGGATTAGGTCTGAGCAGTGGTGGTGCCATCTACAATTAGCTTTGACTTGCCGGCCCCATTGACACACATCAAATTATAAGAAAATGACCTCCGCCATCTTGGATTTCAAAAAAGATGGCTTTTTTGTAACAAGGACCCCGAATAAACTCAAAATTGATACCCATACTTGGTAAATTAAAATAAAAATACGTCCGCCATCTCGAAATTCACCCTTGGTAATTAATAAAAAAAGTCCACCATCTTGTCATGGGACATACAAATTATAACACAGTCATATAAATATAATATTAGTAGAATTTCCAAACAGATGCCCTGTGCAATAACCTATTAAAAAAAAGGCGTGCGCGGGTCGGCCATTTTAAATAAACAAATAAAAATAAATACGCACGTCACACGCGATAGCCCTGAATGATAGAGCCCGACACAGTAACATCGTTTTGTTCCCAAGTCGGGCTCGGCTTACCCGCGTCTCACCTCTCACACCCCGCACGATTGCCCTGTCTAGACGTCTTCGTCGGACGACTGTAGGATTATTAGACTGTGGTAATAAGCTGTTATACGAAGAGATTGCAAGTCTTCTAACGGCACCCGATACTGACTAAGGGTGCTCCCACATCTATCGACGCGGGATCGCCTTTTTCCGTCGCCCTTTCTCTTTCTGTCGCTTAGAACTGCCATTTGCTAGACCGAGACAGAAAGCCTAATGCGATAGCACGCGGCGGAATCCTCGACGCGGCCGCGTGCTATCGCATTGTCTCGGTCAATACTTCAATGATCATCTGTTAGTCTAGAATCTGAAGCCCGAATACTGGACTCTGATAGATAGTTGGCAATTAATCTGTATCGGTTTGATCGAACCTTTTTGGTCAGTCTCCAACTACAGCGGAAAAATTCTCATGCAGTTTTTGATCAAACTAAAGGTGATGTTGTCTTGTATGATTTTTATTTATACTGTGCTTGACTGCTTGTAGAGTCGGTGTTTGAGATAAGTATCGATCCGTCTTAACTACTTAGCAGTTGGTTTTCGATTATTGAGGGGGATACCTATGTCGGATCATGGATTATACGTCATCAAAGTTAGCCTGTTTTAATCTTTATCCCTCTTATTAATAAAATAAAATAAAACGAGAAGTAAAGTTACGCCAAAATTAATCCTTAAAAATATAGGGTAAGTTCGCCCTTTCGCGTCCATCGCCCGGTTCGCGCCCATTTTACGGACCTCCCTACAAAAATGTTCGAAAATAAGTATACTCACACACTAATAAAATGGAATGACATGACCGCCAATACCTCAACGTATAAGAGACACGCACACATAGCCAAAAGTTCCGCCCGCCCCGCTAATCCTGTTTAGAAAAAATATTTAGTCAAGGTTGTTCAACAGCAGAGTGCGGACACGCGGAATGTTAATAAAAAAATAGTGAGCAGCGGCGCGTTTAACGGTAAGCCTTTTGTTGTTTTATGTGAATTTTAGGAAACATAGCTATTTCTAGACATTAATAATGAAAAAACGAAGAATATGAGTTATCAATTTGCTTGTTTTTTCTATAGTTAACAGTTAAAATAAGGTGGACGCGAATTACAACACCGAATTTATAAAACGTGCACTTTGCGTCCGCAGTGGACGCGAACTCGTCTATTTATGTTTTCTTTTGTTGTTTATTTTTACGTGATTAAAATATAGAAGAGAAATTGAGTTTTTGTTTATTTTAACATTTATAGTATGCAATCGTGATAACCAATTTGCGTCCACATTATTATGACTGTAGTAAAATATTCACAATATCGATTATACGTGGGCGCAAACTATACCTACAGGGGATAATTTTATAGCAAATTGCGTCCAAATTTTGATGAAATAGAAATGATAGCGTAAACATATTTTATTCATATTATTTTAATAATTTAAAAAGTGTAGTACAGTTCTAATTAGTACCATGTTAAAAATGCAATTTTTACTAGTTTAAAATTCAATTTTTACAAGTGCAATGCAATGTCTAATATTCTTTATGTTTTCTTATTTAAGATGAGTTCTTCGGAGATGAAAAGGGGAAAGAAAACCTATACAGAAGAGGATCTAAAGAAAGCGTTAAGTGACATTCGTGAGAAGAAGAAATCTATAAGACAAATATGCAAAGATTATGCTATTCCCAAGACCACAATATTGGACAAAATTAGTGGGCGCAGACCAGATGGAGTAAAGAAACCGGGACCAGAACCAGCGCTAGGAGTAGATGGTGAAAAAAAGGTAGTTGAATGGCTTATTAACATATCGAAATGTGGATTTCCCGTTAAGAAACAAGAGCTTTTGGATACAGTTCAAAAAATAATTAGAGACGGGCAGTTTAAAAATAAATTCAAAGATGATCGCCCAGGTCAAAAGTGGTTTGAAAAATTTTTGGCCAGAAATAAAGAAATTTCACTTAAAAATGCGGAGGGCATTAATAAAGCTAGAGCCCAAGTGACAGAACAATCAATAAGATTATGGTTTAGAGAACTAGAGGCATATTTAGAAAGTATACACCAAAGAGATATTTTGACTGATCCAACAAGAATTTTTAATGGGGACGAAAGTGGCTTCGCTCTATGTCCTAAGACAGGAAAAGTCTTAGGGCCAAGAGGGTACAAGAATTTGTACCAAATAAAACCAAGCAATGAAAAAGAAAATATAACAGTTTTATTAACATTTAACGCGAATGGTGATATGTGCCCACCTTGTGTCGTGTTTCCCTACATGAGACCACCAAAAGCGGTAGTGAACAGTATGCCCCCGGAATGGTGCTTGGGCAGATCTGATACAGGTTGGATGAGAGGAGAAGTATTTTTTGAATACATCGGCAACGATTTTAACAATTGGGTAGAGAAGAATAACATTAAAAAACCAGTGCTTCTGCTGGTAGATGGGCATAAATCCCACATGTCATTAATGTTAAGTACGTTATGCGAACAAATGCAAATTATTTTGTATGCCCTTCCGCCCAACACCACCCATATTTTACAGCCAGCTGACGTTAGTGTATTTGCACCGGTAAAAACATATTGGAAATCTACAGTCCGCGCATTCCTATCAAAACCAGAAAATTTGAATTCCGCCGTAACAAAAACAAACTTTTGTACTTTGTTAAATGATGCACTACAACATCCTAACATGTCCGACAACATCAAAAATGGATTTAAGCGATGTGGTCTTTACCCATTCGATGCAAATAGTCCAGATTACACTAAATGTGTGAGAAATACTTTAGAAAATGTACAGACCGTTGATGAAAAGTCACAAGTCACCCACTCCGACATTAAAAGTTTTAAAAAGGTTTTAAAACAACTGAAGCCGACACTAAAAGAAAAAAATATTAACATTAGAATTATTACGAAAGCAGTCAATAGTTTAAAAAAGTCTCTCCCTGCAGAAGTGGGCTTTGCCGACTTTTCCATCGAAACTGAATCTGAGAGGTCACATATGGAACTTTCAATAGAACAAAATAGTACTTCTTTTAATCCTATTGATTGCGAATTGGATGCAACTAAAGAAATCCTCATCTCTTCATTACACGAAGAAGCCGAAAACAAAAATGATAAAGCTAACTCAGATCTAACTGTACAGGCTCTAACAGTATCAGCCGAAATACATTCTGCACCAAAACATTCTGAGGAACCTTGCATATCAAATATCAGCACCAGCAATAGAAGCCTAGCATCTTCTAACATTGACTTCGATGAAATCACAGTATATCCTGGTGAATTTGCAACTCTTGAACCCAACAAAAACGATTCGTTACCTGACATGTCTCTTTCGACGTTACATCTTTCTGGAAGTTACCTCGACGTAGGCTCTATCATGTCCTTAGACGACGTTCTAATTCTACCATTAGAAGATATTATATTAACTCCCACTACTTCAGGGGTTGAAAAAGAAACTCTTAATATGGAAGTAACGCCAGAACCGCCTCTGACTTCTTCGATTCAAACACCATCAGCTGTGTCTACAGATGGAGACTTAACGCCCAAAAATACCTTTGATCCATTTAAAAACCACCTGATGCTGCCTGTTATTTCTAACGAAGCAAGAAAAGCTAGTCATAGGACTCCAGCAGCAATTTCTTCTGCTGAATGGAGAAAATATTATGAAGATAAAGAGAAGATCAAGAATGAAAAGCAGGAAGCAATACAAAAAAGAAAATTAGAACGAATAAAGAAACAAGAACAGAAAGGAACTGTAAAACACTCTCAAACGGTTCGTAAAACTGCTCCAAAACGAAAAAAGAAAATAGATCCAATTAAAGTCACACAGGAAACGGTAGATGTTGAATCTGAGAAAGAGAATTTACCAGTCGGGGAGCGAACAAAATGTGCTGAATGTGACGATATCCTTATTTCAGATGTAGAAGACGACGACGAGAAAAACATTGGCTGTGATAAGTGTGTTAGATGGTATCATCTGAAATGCACGCGATTTGTAGGACTTAGTTATTTAGAGGCCAAAGATAAGTCTTTTGAATGTGACTTGTGTTATTAATTACAACTCTCTAAGGCTATAATAATCATACCTTGGCTCATAATATTATGATTAAACAATTATTTTGGTTGTAGGATAAGACAAAATGATTGTTGTTTTTAGGGTGACTGATCTCGTGATTTTAGGGTAAAGTAAACAGAACTGATTGTTGTTGATTTCTAAAGGCTGAATTATAATTTTCATCCCACCTATTCGAAAAGGACGACTTGGTTCGCCTTTAAGTGCGGCCAAAACTGGTGTTTTCTATAGGGAACTTTTAGCGGGCAGAAATGAGTTTTTAATCCTCTTTATAAGTGCGCCGGAAAGAACATTGCCGCGCACTTTTTGAATTTGGAACATCTAAGTGCGCCGCAAAGAACATTGCCGCGCACTTTTTGAATTTGGAACATCTTAGTGCTCTGCACCAAAGAAATCAAACGCAAATAGTGTTTGAATAAAGACTGGCTGGAAGACGGCCCATAGTCACGCCGCGTCGCTGGCTGAATAAAAATTATAGATTGTTTTTTTTTTCGGACAGTGGCATGGATGTATTAACTGTAGGTTGTAATTTAATGTTTTCCACGATGCGTTCACATGTTTTCGCCTCGTTCTCAATGGAATCTATATATATAAAATTCAAAACTGACTGACTGATCTGACAACGCACAGCCCAAACCGCTGGGCCTAGAAACTTGAAATTTGGCATAAGCCCTCCTTATGCCACGTAGGTGAGCACTAAGAACGGATTTTGCGAAATTCGGCCCCTAAGGGGTTGTTTTTGGGGTTGATAGTTTGTATGAAACTTTGCTACTACAGGTGCTAGGAATTCCAAATTTTGCATGGGGTGTCTTTTTAAAACGTAGATGCTTACTATGACGGGATTTTGCGAAATTCGCCCCTAAAGGGTTTATTTTTGGGGTTGATAGTTTGTATGAAACTTTTTTAATACAAGTGCTAGGCGTCTCAAATCTTGCATGGTGGTACTTTTTAAGACGTAATTGCAAAGCAAAGTGGAAATTTTGAGAAATTCGACCCCTAAGGGGTTGTTTTTGCGGTTCATAGTTTTGAGATTCAAATTTTTACATTTGGGTTCTTTTTTGGACGTAAGTAATGCCTAAAACAGGATTTTGCGAAATTCGATCCCTAAGACGTTGTTTTTGGGGTTGACAGTTTGTATGAAACTCTGATGTTACTACAAGTGCGAAGAGCCTCAAATTTTGCACCGGGTTCCTTTATAGGACTTAGATGCACACCATGGCGGGATTTTGCGAAATTCGATCCCCAAGAGGTTTGTTTTGTGTTTGATAGTTTGTATGAATGTTTGTTACTACAAGTGCTAGGCACAAGAGTTTGTAATTAGAGGACTCAACATTGCAGGGGTGTTCCATTTTGGATACAGGTTCTCACTTAGAGAGGATGATACGAAATTCGACCACTTAAATTAAAATTTTTTGGACCTAGGTTTTACCTAAGACGGAATATTGCAGGTTGGTAGAATTTTCGTGGAATATTGATTTAGATTTTCCAACAGTATCCCATATATAGAAATTCACAAAGGCAAAGTTCGAAAATCACGCGGACGAAGTCGCGGGCGTAGTGCTAGTCTTCTATATAATTTTCATAATTGCGAAAATGTCTCAAATGTAAATATGTAACATAAGTTTTTAGTTGTTTTAATATTAGATAATTTCAAGTTAGTTGTTGCATTTTTTTAACCCGTATAATAATATTACAATAAATTACGAGGCGCTTTTTATTTTCTCATAGTGGGTGATGAAAAGTAGAGTGTATCACTCGGGCGCAAAATATATTTTTGGCTCGGGCGGCGTACTTTGAATCCCTCTCTACGTTCGGGATTCTACCAAAGAATCCCTCGCTACGCTCAGGATTCTACAGTAGAATCCCTCACTTCGCTCTGGATTCAAAAAAGCGCCCTCGCCGTAAAAATATTACTTTGCTCCCTTGTCATACAATCTACTATTACTTACTTAAGAGGTGGTAACGAAAGTATCGTTATTTTGTTATTTTAAATTCTATCGATGTTGAGAAGAATAAACAAGTATTTTTTTTTTTATAATGATAATAATTATGTTTATTAGGCTATAAAAATCATGCCTTGTCTCTTAATATTATGATTATACATTTATTTTGGTAGTAGCGATAAGACAAAATGATTATGTTGTTTTTAGGGTGATTGATCTCGTGATTTTAGGGTAAAGTAAACATAACTGATTGCTGTTGATTTCTAAAGGCTGATTATAATTGACCTACCTAAGAGGTGGTAACGAAAGTATCGTTAATTTGTTATTTTATATTCTATCGATGTTGAGAAGAATAAACAATTATTTTTTATTTTATTTTTTAAATGATAATAATTATGTTGATTTTTTATAACTTTAATCTTAAGAGGGCTTTCACACGGTTCGTTGATTTTGTGCGACTTTTGGAACCTGATTCTGGGTATGACATTGCCACAAATAAAAAAAGTACATATACTCGAGAAAGTTTGATTCTTTCTGCGTGGAGTGCTTTAAACACATTTTTAGATTTGTTTACATACATATGTAAAAACCTTGTCTCTGTAAAGGATGTTTCATAAAATTCTACTTTTTGTCATACTTTGGTACCGAATTACATAGAAGGTATAGTAGTAAAATAATATTTGAAAATGTCCTTGGTACATCTGAAAGATTATAATTGGACTGCATTAATCACTTTTTTATTTTTCATTCAGAAATAAACCAAAAATAATTTTTCAAAACAGGAAGAATTTGACATTTTTTCGTCCGAAATTATATTTTTTATCTATCAAGATTTACTGAATATTCAATCAAAAAGTATTGAATAACTAAGGTTACTATGTTAGCTTGCATTAAAAAAATAATAAGCTCATTTAAAAGTAAAATAATAGTATTAAACAATTATAATATGCAATGACAAAATTCAATATAAAACCAAGAACGGTTTCTTCTTTGATTTAGACGGCGCGGGGCGCCTTCTGAGGGAGGACGTATCGCTCGCAACCATTTTGACATTAGTTGCGTAATTATTAAAATTTAAAATACACGCCACCATTCATGACCTTTACACGCGGCGCCAGTGTCTTTGTCATGACATCAAATTCCATGTGAAAAATGTAGTACCTCGAATTTTCCGCAGGTCATGAGTGGTGGCCAGTAATTTTCCCAGTCGCCAAGAATACAGTTTAACCTACCTTTCTTGATACAAGCTAATATTTTGAATTAATTTGATTGAATTTTCCGACTATATTCGAATGTGGATATAATTGTAAAAAAAAATAATGTAAATAATACAAAAAAAAAAAAACAATTTAAATAATTCTGATACCTTTTTTCTGAATTGGTAATTATATGTAATTTCAGACTTGCTAACTTCCCAAACATTTCAGTTCGTTTGGATAATATAGCTCGCTGCGGGACCCACCATACCACCGGTCATGCCCCTGGTGGTATGGCTTTTTATTACGTGGTAAAATCATCAGATCAGCCCTTCCACCCAGGGAAGGACAGGAGGGACATACAAACTTGTAATGACTAAAATCTACGGTGTCCTTCAATAACCCATTGCGATCCGAGGCTATGGATACCCGATAAGACAATTCCGCGACGCCCGGCAGGATTTGGCTCTCTAACGTGCGCCCCGAAAATCCGTGAAAAATTGATCTGATCGTTTTGAGGTAGCGGTTTACCAGAGAAAAGTTTTGTTTTAAACTTTTTGTATTCGTTTTTGATGTCGGTACTTTTTTCAAAAAGTTTTTTTTTTCATCAATGTATTTTTATTAGGTTTGATCGAAGAGAGTTGAAGTCTTGTATCAGGTTCGGCATCCAGTCAATTGCGGTATTCCGTTTTGGCAGCTGCATTGTATTTTTTTTTTTTTGGTAAAATCATCAAATGTGTCCCCCTGAGCGGGACGGGATTTATTACCAGACTCTAGTACTGACTAATATCCATGGTGATCCTTAAATAGCCCTTTACGTTCCAGGGCCACCGTTACCTGATAAGACAGTCCAGTGACCAAGGCATGCTCCTACTCTCAAATAGAAATCGCTTCTCGGCGTCGTACGTCACGCGGCTGTTCTCCCTCACGTCTTCCACCTCCTACTTCGCTAGCATGACTGCTTTGCATAAGGATTCGAGGTGACTACTTCCTATTCCGTCTTGCCCCGCAGATCGTGGCCTCGATCAATGCCGGGTGCTATTAAATTGACTCAAGTGAATCGAGTTGGGATTTGGCAAACCTGTACCACTTCATGTACCTAACTTTTTTGCAGCCAACTCAATAAGAGGACTAATATTGTGGGTCGATGTCAACGGCACCCCAAAAAGGTCAAGATAGCCTGTCATTTTTACGGTTACACCTCAGAAAGATAGAACCGAGTCGGATTGGCTCCTTTTTGCGGAAAAATTCACGTCTTAGCAGCATTGAAGCTCAAGCACTCAACCGGCCATGGCTCTTTTGCCTGATATTATTTTGTGAATTTTATTCATGAATAAAATTCACAAAAAACAGATACTACTCAGGAACCCCGAAGACTTTCAACTTGAACTGCACAATCGCTTCCAGTGCCTAACCGAATGCGAAACTGTGGACGAGATTAATAATGGGTTGGTGGAAACTGTCCAAGCTGTGGGGTCCAAGTTTTTTAAGACCCCGCGCCGCAATAAGCCTCAAAAGCTCTCGAACGGAAAAATCCGGTTGATGCAGGACCGGACCGAGATGAGGCTGCAATCTTCAGCTGATATGTCGGAATATGGCAAACTCAATAGACGAATCTCTAAATGAATGCAACGTGACCTGCGCTCCTTTAGTGCGGCATGGATCAAAGAGGCAATCGAGCGGAACCGGGGCTCAAAAGTGTTCGCAAAGAATTCGTCTATTGGGCAGAGCCAAATGACAAAGCTGAAGATTAACGACGGCAGCATCATTTCGACTAAACCAGAGAACCTAAGGGAGCTTGAGAGGTTTTACGGACAGTTATATACATCAATACGACAACCCAGTGTCGGTACATCTTGAGACGCAAGAGCTAAACTGACTTGACACTACACTGAGGATATCCCAGACACCAGCCTGTACGAGATTAGAATGGCTCAACAGCTCAAGAATAACAAGTCGCCGGGTGAGGACGGAATCTCAACAGAACTTCTGAGAGCGGGTGGAAAACCGGTACTACTCTAGTCCTCCAGAAGTTATTTAATTCCGTCATACTCAAAGGTTCTACGCCAGAAGCATGGCACAGGAGTGTGGTTGTTCTTTTCTTCAAAAAAGGTGACAACACCTTGTTGGAGAACTACAGGCCAATCTCACTTCTGAGCCATGTATACAAGCTGTTCTGAAGAGTCATTACGAACCGTCTCGAACGCAGGTTTGATGACTTCCAGCCTCCCGAACAAGCCGGTTTCCGAAAAGGTTTTAGTACTATAAACCACATACACTCGCTCTGCCAGATTATACAGAAGACAGAGGACTATAATCGGCCATTGTGTTTAGCGTTTGTGGACTATGAAAAAGCCTTCGATTCAATCGAAACCTGGGCAGTATTGCAGTCCCTCCAACGATGTCACGACTATAGGTATATTGAAGTGTCGAAGTGTTTGTATAGAAACGCCACCATGTCCATCCGATTTCAGCAGGCGTAGCATGGCGCCGTAGAAAGGGGTTTTGTCGACGGAAGAATAGACAAAATAACAGAACGTAGAAATATTTTTATCGTTTTAAGCATGGTAATGTGAAAAATATAGAAAATAAACGTCCTTTTCTTCAATAGTGTTCAAATGGTGTCACATTTGTGCAAAAAAAACAGTCGATTTGTGTAGAAATAACGATGAAATAACGCCATGCTACGCGTGCAGGAAGAGAGCACGAAACCAATCCAATAAAAGGCGTGAGACAGGGAGACGTTATTTCTCCGAAACTGTTCACGAACGCGTTGGAGGACATTTTCAAGCTCTTGGAATGGAACGGATTCGGCATCAACATCAATGGTGAATACATCACTCACCTTCATTTTGCCGATGATATAGTCATCATGGCAGAATCGTTGGAGCACCTCAATGCTATGCTCAGCGACCTCAGTATCGTTTCCCAACGGGATGGCCTTAAAATGAACATGGACAGGACGAAAGTCATGTCGAATGTCCATGTGGCACCCTTACCGGTTGTTGTTGGGAGCGATACTCTAGAAGTTGTAGACCATTATACTTACCTTGGACAGATTGAAAGAAAGAAAAGAAAGAAAATAACTTTATTTGGCAAGCCATATGCACACAATTAGATATAATTAAATACGATAATGCCATGAAAGATACCGTGTGCCTCACGGCTGTGCCAAATAGGCTCAGTTCAGCATAAAGTCAGGCCACAAGGTGCCTGACGCTGGTTTTCAACTGAGCCTTGTGAGACGTCAGAGATGTAAATCAGCTTTACAGTGTGTGAGTTAAAATAATTAAATAAAAACACCAGAAATAAAACAATATATATAGGTATATAAATATGTGTAACAGAATAAAATAAAATAATATGTAAGTACAGATTTATAGAAATATTATAATATATATAGACATTTAGATATAATAAAAGTTCAGTTAGGTAGGTCCAACTTCGAGAAAGAGGTCGCCCGAAGAATCCAACTCGGATGGGCAGCGTTTGGGAAGCTACGTGATATTTTCTCATCGAGAATCCCACAGTGTCTCAAGACAAGGGTGTTTGACCAGTTTATGTTGCCAGTGATGATATATGGCTCCGAAACGTGGTCATTGACTGCTGGCCTTTTAGAGAGACTAAGAGTCACTCAACGAGCAATGGAAAGAGCTATGCTCGGAGTATCTTTGCGGGATAAAATCCGGAACATGGATATTCGGCAAAGAACCAGAGTCACCGACATAGCTCATAAAATTTGCAAGTTGAACTGGTAATGGGCAGGCCACAGCGCTCGTAGAACTGACAACCGATGGGGAAGAAAAGTTCTCGAGTGGCGACCACGGACCGGAAAACGCAGCGTAGGCAGGCCTCCCACCAGGTGGACCGACGACATATTGAGGGTCGAGGGCAGCCGATGGATGCAAGTGGCGAATTGTCGTTCGGCGTGGCGGTATACGGGGGAGGCCTATGTTCAGCAGTGGACGTCCTCCGGCTAATGATGATGATGATGATGAGATACTACTCAGAATAGAACATACAAAAAAATAAGTTAGCATTCCAATAAATCGTAAAAAATTACAGGAATGTGTCAAGTTTCATATAAAATAATGAAATCGAATAAATAATGTTCTTTTTTCTCTTAAACCCTGTGTTATTTTACTAAAGGTGAAATGTTATCTATTAAATAACGAACATGTTCTATACCGTTTCAATAGAAATTAGGTAAAAAGCCTGAGTGACCAATTGTAGCATCGTAATTCGAGCATAAACGAATCTATGCACTGGTAGTCGCGATTGATCGAAGATGAACTCAGGTACTACTTGCTGTGCGAATGGAATAATGTGGAGTTGAACCTCCTTTTCTACGCAATTTTGAGCAGTTACGTAACTTCGTTAGGAAGTAAAAGCTCAGTTTTGCGAGATAGAGATTATAATTGAGAGCTCACCGAAACATTCTGTTTCAAGAGTTAAATGATCTGAAACCCTGTTGTTTAGATCTTCTCTACACTCTAATAGATGTGTCTTTATTAAAAAAATAACCCAGCTGTAACCCAGTATAAGAAGCACTGAAGCCCAGTCAAAACAGTTCAATAAATATTCTCCTTTGTAAATGTTTAACGAGTTGCACCGTCCGCTCACAGTTAACTGCAGGGGAACCAAGAATCTTCTCGAATATTTTTAATCTTCATAGTGTCGATTCGAAATTGTCTTGTCAATTCTATGGGAGCTTGTTGCTGGTCGCAATGTACTTTGTATGATCTGCGTAGTAGATTATCGTTCTCTTTGCGCGGTTTAACGTCTTCTCTGGCCTTGCTCACTTTCTTCCTGGATCACGGCGTTTGGTGATATTACCCGTCTCTTAATTGACACTAGTTTCAAATATTTTGAACCACTGGTTGGAAATATTCGAGCATTAAACCGACCATTTCTGGTTATATCTCCTTATCTATGTCACCTTAATCACCCCAATGGCTGGTTTTGCGTCCATAATTATGTCTCTAGATGTCATAAATGACTGTTTGATGTAAAAGTCAAAGAAAAAGTTTGAAAAATTTTAAACACCAAATCGTAAATTCTAAATAATTTCAAAAATCTAATTAAAAAGTTATGAATTCCAATTAGTCACTAGAAACAAAATCAACACCTGAAAGATGTCATAACAAGATAATTTACTCGTATAATACGAGTAAATTATCTTGATAAGAATGAAATTGAATAATCTCTTTATTGCACACTTTGTAAATTACAAACATATCCAATTCGTGACACAATGTGCGGTTTAAAGTGTTATTTATTGAGTGGCACTTATTTTATTTTGATAGGTATATATTTATCATATTATCCATTCGTTTATGAAAATAAGTAGTGTCTAGAAGACCGGGATCTTACTTTGTTTATTCGAAACAAAAGTGGCAAAAGCTCATTATTGTTTGCTTTCTGGTATACGAGGCATAGCTGTTTCGTTAGTGTTTTGTTTTTATGCAGGGGGCATTACGATGTCAAATTGACAGGAATTGTGTTCTTTCAGTATGTCATAGCGCCCTTAAATAAAGAAATCGTTAAAATCAAATCTTTCTTATTGTTTTAACAATATCGCCCTTAAATTCGTTCTTTAAACTGGTGGTCGCCAACTGGTCCACGGGTGGGCGCAATTTGGATTTTTTGGACGCAAAGTGGGTAAAAAGCCTAATTTTCAAATTTGTATTTTTAAATAAAAAACACAAGATGTTTCGAACAAAATCGAAAGCTTATCTTAAAATAGACTATATAATGAACGCATTACATAAATTTTTAATTTGAAAATAGTGCTGGGACATTTTTACTTTCTCCTTCAAAGTTGCCAACTGCACTAAATGGACGCAAACAGGCAAAATGACCCTATGGTGAGTCCGAAGATTATCCTGGTTGTACCTTTAGTCCTCGTTTAATAATAAGGGGATTAGTGTTTTGAATTACGAGCGAAATTCATACTCGGGATAGTTATTAGGCCACGTTTAGTTGAATCGCCCAAAAACCTCAGCCATATCCGTCCGCATCTAAAAACAAACACCCGACAGAAAAAAAGAGACTAACAAAATCAGCCACCTCTGGCGCCGTGGAGTTTAACTTGACGTAACAGAGGTCCTCGTAAATCTCCTCCACGCGGTCCTCACAGGTCGCGGAGGGTATGGTGAACTGCACCCAAGGGACCTCCGTGGTTGGTGGATGGCCGGGGCACTCCTCCATCACAGTGGAGTAAGGTGGAGGCGCCGTTGACACGCTCGCGCTACTACAAGGGGTGTTAAATTACTTCGTACTTAGACAGTTAGGACGGCACTTTGATAGTAGTTCGGTACTTACACAGATTGCAGGTCTTTGTATATGTCCTCTTCTGATTGTGTCCGGAGGGCGGAGAATGGTCTGGAATAAAATTGGTAGTGTCAATTGGGTTACCATTAAGAAACGAGGTACCTACCTACTTATGCATGCAAATCCGGATATTTTTTTCCATTTTTAGTGACAATAATCCAAGAAAGTGTGTGTGATCTTGAATTGTGATAAAAACCGGATATGTTCTGACTAAACAGGATGGATAGGTAGTAGGTGTTAGATAATTAATTTTCCATAACAGTTAGAACTTTTATCTGCTGTCAGCTTGATTATTTATTTAAGAATTAATCCGGAAGTATTAATCAGTTAAATAATCTTTTTCCTTCAAACACTTACGTAAGAATTAAGAGCTCTATAAAATAACAATGAATGAAACTATGAATCACGCAACTAATCTGTAATCTATTAATCTTTCTTCATTCATAAAATACTTATCATTTTATCATTATTAAATCTGTACAGTTAAAATGTGACTCACACACAGTCACTAGGTATAATATCAGTCCAGATGTACTTGATCTGACTACTCCTGCGAGTCTGCAAGTCCGCAGTAACCATAGCTATTATACAATATGTAGCGTTAAATGCGCAAAACCTCTCGTGGGGTAACTCAGCCCATGTTACTGAACAATGTTTGTTCTAAAACTTTTGGAAAAAATAATAAAAATAAAATGATTTTTCATACTGATGGGCTCGATCAATTTCTCATTTTGTATGAAAAATCATTTCTTTTTTCCAGTTAGGCACTGTCTGTTCCTCTTATAGTCTGATGATAAGGCAATGCGACACCAAGAAAAAGAGTTTTGTATCAATTTTGTTTAACATACTTAGTTTCAGATTCAATTTCCACTCCTGGGGCTTACCATGACGTCCTAAAGCGAGAGTAGTTCCTCTGTGGGAATGAGACAGATATATACAAGTCGTCTAGCGCCATCTCGTTCCCACAGTAGAACAACTCTCGCTTTAAGAAGACCACCTGCGGCTGCTTCTAAGAAATTCCTAATCAAAACCTCAATAACAATTTGCCCGCCCCAGAAATCGAACTTAGGACCTCTCAGCAGCCGCGAGATAACTGAGCTCGAACAGCGTAAAATAAATGTACAGACTATACAAAAGGAAGAAGTTACTTACTTGATATTCTTGGCCAGCGCCTTAGGGCACTGGCTGAGCTTGGCCAATGTGCACAATACACGATGGAAGTTGGACAAGTCGAACAGCATCGACGGATCGAAGAGATCCGTCTCCCGCAACTCGAAAACCTCGTGGCATGTGCGCAGGAACACTTTGATGTTGCGCATGCACAGGAACTGGGGACAAAAGATGTTATGAGTTGGTTGTGTGGGTACGTAGAGGTGTCAATGAAGGGTGAACAAAGAAGATGGAACTTAGTGGAGTGCTAACTACTTTTGTTTTATGCCGGATCCACACGCTGGCCGTGTTTGCCAAACAGAAGGGGACGGCGCTATACCAGAAAGCAAGACGCAAATAATTCTATCTCGGTTCTTAGTATGTATATTGTTCTGGCATGTTGAGTTGTATGATTACTTTTTATGTTAGCAAAGAAGACGACCAGACTTTCATTCGATCGCTATATTGTTTCTAGCAGCATTACTTTATACACATACATATACTTTAAACACCTATCTCGCGCTGGTTGTCAGCATTATTTCATGTTTACGTAAAATTATCGGCGCAACACTGTTACTATATGCTCAATAAAATTAAGACCTGGACAACCACGAAGACTGGTTGTAGAAACCGGACTTGAGACACATATTTTAGAACATTAAATGTCAAAGTCCGCAGTCCGAATTCTAGTCCACTCAGTTTGACCTCATCTTTAGGACATGAGAGTTTAAGCATTCCATTTAGTCCATTAACAATGTTCCACCAAATTATTATTAAAAGCTAATTAATATTTAATTCAAGAGTCGAATAAGACGAAACGAATGTCAAAGATCGCTTCCACTTCGGCACACTACAGAGCGCCGCGAGACGTTTGTAATTGCCTCCTGATCTTTTATTGATAACATTATCTGTTAACTGTTACGAGAGTCGTTATTAAACCGCTCTTTACGATGTAAGAGGTTTGATAACTGCTGTTTTGGTGAGTTTTCTTTTATGGCCTGATGATGTACGGTTATGGAGCTGTGGTGTCTTAAGGTAGCGGCTTTGTCTTTTAATTTGTGGGTTGGTGGGTTTCAACTTCGAGTGTTTATTCTCATTATCAAATAAATCTATTTTGATAATGATATCTAGACTTCGTGTCTGCTACTGGGGGACTCCTGGTGGAAAACCAAATTACACTTTGCCCGACGAACTCAGAACCGCATGCTCAGTACACGCACTTGCTTTCGCAATGGTAAATATTTAAAAAGATATCATTTCAAATAATGCATACTTAAACGCCATGTGTTCGTATGGCAACTTAATTACTATGACATCTAGTTATCACTCCACAATTCCACATGTAATGTCCCAGGGTCGAACTGGGCCGAAACGCCGGGCTTGTTACAGGCAGTTATCGCCGAATTAATTTATTTGTAATTGTACCTACCTATTAAGAAATTTTTTGACCTTCTTTACATTTTGGTCGAAAGGAATATAGCCTGAGCGAGCACCCGGTCCTACCTTGCGCTTGGCCTGCAAGCAAGGCCCTGCGCATGCTGGGGCCCAGGTGGAATACGCCATTTCGACAGTATGGCATATGTAATGGCCTACTACATGGCAAGTCTTAAGTGTACACATGTTACTGCTCATAATAAGTATGTATTACAAGCCAGTAATGAGAGAAACACTGGTTGTTAACAGTTTAAATGTAATTATACTTAAGAACATGGTACAGATGGTAACAGCACAGCTGTTTAAGGTGTAATAAATGTAATTTTACTTTGAGATTACAACAAAACTGTTGTTGGAATCATTTTTAAATCTGAATGAATTGACCATTTTTATATGTAATTTTTAACAGTTGGTGGAGTGAAACTTGGCACATTAATAATATGGAATGGAAAATGCTGTTTTTTTTAAATCTTTGATGTTTAATGAGTTATGGAAGAATTTTGAACACTAGCACAGCCAAAAAGAACAAAGTTTAAATGAGTTACAGTCGAAATTCCGTCATTGATTTCCTACACTGCAACTTTATTCTTCAGTTTTAGGCTTTTTAAGTAGTTTTCCTCCTAGATAATTGCCAATTTACAACCCAATGAAGCAAGGGTGATAATAGATAGTAAGTAACCATAAATAAGCCATAGAATTTTAACGACACTGCCCATAAATATAGGGCGACTAGTTTAATGGGCAACAGTTGTCACAATATGGACAGTTCTGTCATAAAATAAATATTCTGAATAATAATAGGGGCTGGAATAGGTCTGAGTCTTCTCTGAATTGGGATGACATTGAAATATTTATTTATTTAACCCGAAGGTTTACTGGTAGAGAATGCCTTGTGGCATTAAGTCCGCCTATGTACAACTGTTAGTAGGTACATGAAGTTTAAATAAATGTAGCTACAATAACGAACTAAAAATATGTAAATAATATAATAAATGTGAAAGTGAGTTTGTTCTGTTTTCGAACCTGTATTGTTGAATAGATTTTGATGAATTTTGCTTTAGAAATAAGGTAGATGGTTAGGTTAAGTTTACATTTTGTATAGTACGAGTTCTACAGTTTAGGTTTGGGATAGGTGACATGTTGGGGCCCGCCCCAATATACTAAAAACTCTAGAGAATAAAGTTGAAAATCTATTAAACCATGTTCTGTTGACCATTTAGGATTGGTTCAAAAAACCAATTATAAACACCCAAATGGTCGGTTCAACAATGGGGGTTCAGGCAACTGATTGTTTATGGTTATCATTAGCCACTTGTCTATAGGGACTGTACATTTGTTACAGTGTTATAATTATATTTTATTATTTTATTTGATTTGATATTTAAGTATGTACTGATGTTTGGTAAAGAGTAGTTAGAAATTCTTCCAGTTTTAAGAAAACTTGTTTAGTTACTAGACAAAAACAATCCAAAGCATAGATATATTTTTCCTCTTTTTTACCAATGGGGAAAAAAACAAGATTAATTTATGTTGTCCACATGAAACTAAACAAGACTTATTTTGTGATACCTACTTTGCAATGCATAGTAAAACACTTTATTTTAATCCACCATGGAATCATCAAGGGGCCTTTTACAAAGGTAACTACAAAAAAAAAAAACCAGTTCCCAATTAATATCAGTATTTTATGGAGAAGAATCAATAAAGAATATTAGGTATGCAAGTAATTCCTTCTAATAATGTTTTACCATGAAGGTTTCATGGTAATTTCAACCTTGTATTAGTACAACATACACTGCAATAAAAACAGAGGACACAGAAAAAACAAGGTTTCCACTGGAACGTACAACAATTGAATCAAAAATAAAATAATTATGCAATTATATACCTAAGAAAAGCTTAAAAATAAACATAGATTTATTTTTGTAACAGAAAGAAGGTATTGTTATGGAATTTTACCTGTATTATGTTTTCTTAATGAATTTCTGTATTGTATAGCCCGAAATATCAGTACTAAATATGAATGTTTATAGAATATGAATACTGATTTTATATTCCATACAATAGAGTCATTGAACTTATTAGAAATCTTAATTCATCTAGCATGCACTAATGTAGGAACATGAACATTTAGTATGAATTGACAGAGTGAGTGGCCACCGTCTGTTCATTCACTGCAAGTTTACGATGCAGATAACACCGGAACATGTACTCAATGGCTGTTGAATACGCACATATCAATAGCTAAGCTCCATTCATGATTGCATGCATAATTAACTACTCCAACACATTATAACTGTTAATGTAATGCTGAACACACTTTTGAATATAAGGAAGTCCTGCTTAATGTTATACACTAAATTTAATATAAAATTACCAAATCATAGCTTGTAAACCGCAAAACGCGAAATTACGTGGAATTGTATGAACCTTGTATCAAATTTCAAAAGCACGAATGTACGACCTAGGAATTAGTTCCACACATCACGAATGCTGCTATTATGTGCCAAATTTAATGGTTTTATAGTAATTAGAATGAAGGTCGCGGCCGCGAGGCCCAATTACCTGCGCCATCTGAGGCCGCTGATTGACGTCCTTCATGTCGATGCAGCCGGGGTGCAGCACGTTCAGCAGGTTGCAGAGTAACACGCCATCCCGCAAGGTGTAAGCCAAGTCATGGATTGAACTCGTCTCCCAGTTCGCCTTATGGTCGGGACGTAGCAAGCCACATCTCGTCAGCCAGGACGCGCACTCGCGCCACAGATCCTCGCCACCAGCAGCCATGATTTACACAAACTTCCAAGTACACATCGATAGTATCAGTACCGAGCACTGCTTTTTAATAATCAACAGGCCATCATTAAACAAGGGTTAATTGATAATTGACATACAAATTGATACAACAAACACAGGACGAACCAAGCGAGAACAAGAGTTTTTGACAACTGAATGTCAGAGTTGCTATATCGATAAAATATACTGCACACAGATAATATAAAAAAAAAAAACAAAAAACTTAAACGGCATGTTTGTACATACGCGCGTCAAAAAAATGCAACTGTACATGAAATATACAAAATATTTTCATGGAAATTGTCAAGATCAAGAAACAACTAAGAAAAGCTCTAACTGCTGGTCATAATTTACGATGACGAATACTTTTTTGAAGTAAAGCCCGCAGATAATGAATTACAAGGAAACTTCAGACTTCCACAGGTTGTTTTATAAAGTTGGGGCATGGTCTGTCTGTTATGAGAACTAACGGTACGGTTCATCTTGTTAAACAGCACACAACAAAGCTTTTGGGACCTTCTCTAGATACGGAGAACATTTTGGTTGTAACTATACCAACTGTGTCTTCTGTGATAGGCGGAGTTTTTTTTCATAATTACTTTGAAATTATATAAAAAACAAATAATCCCAGCGAAATTCATTATTACGTATACATCAACTACGTACGCGTACGTTTTAATTGAATTTCGCGGGCTTTTGTGACCCAATGTGTTTATTATTGCCAAAATAAAAAAAAACATCATTGCACTTTCTTTACGATTAGAGTCTAGTCGAATAATAATTTATATAGTTAAAATCCGTTGAAGTAAATTGCGTTTTTCTATGTTTATATCTTGCAAATATTACACAAATGGAATGTGAACATATTAATTTTTCCTTTGCCTTTTCGAAACGAGGTCAATCAACTAACAGCTGAGATTTCATACTGTCAATGAATTTTATTTTTTGGCAACATTGAGTATAAGTGGAGTGACGCGACTGCACGTCGAACGAACGATTTTTCATGAAAATTCATAGGAAAAGTGTATAAAACGTGTAAAATCTGTGTTATTTTTAAGTCAGAGGTGAGTTTTTTGATAAATATTACTTAATGCAATGTTTAACCGGGAAAGAAACCTAAGAAGCTGCTGAAATCTTATCTATGACACACCCATGTATCGGCGAATTCCTAACGAATGTCCAACTTTCCGAAAGTAATCAGATTCATGGTTACTGGAATTTCTTAATGGAAGCCCATAATATGGACCACCAAGTAACATTCTCCATTCCCGTGATTCCTGCGGAAGTCCAAAATTGGCTGCGGCCATAATCCTTATTAGGTTTATTTTGGAGCATTACGTCATTGTACATAAGAGGGAAGTATGTGGGGTCGATAGGTAGCAGTGGATACGCCGGCCGCGGCAGTTTTATTGCGGTATAGTGTCGACGGTGCGTGACTCTGGCAGGGCGATAGAATCTGGAGCAGTGCGCCGCTAGTACTTTCTACGTCAGTCGATAATCTAGACTGATCAGAATACCTAGTGTTGTTCTGCAGTGCTGTGTATTGATATTTTTTTTTGGCACCAGTTTTATGTTTTTAGAGGTAATGACCGGCTGTTTATATTTACAATATTTGTGTAGGAAAGTGTCTTGGTTTTTTTTTCTGTTTTTCTCTGAACTGTTACAGTTTAGTATTGATTTTTGTTGTTGTTATCAGGTGTTTCTAGACTTGAATTATTACACTTTCTAGATTATACTGTAAAATTAAATTAAGAGATCACCAAAGATATCTCAAACAAGTTTTCAATCCTAAATGCTTCATGTTTACAAAAGTCATATGTTTTATTTTATATGCTTCAGATGAATATTAAACTCAAACTCAAATTATTTATTGTATTCATGTGTACATGGGTGTTACAGAAAAGTATATGTTTCAACATCTCTTCTGTGCTCTGTCACTGCAAAGCCAGAGCCTAAAATATTGACAATGATTAATTTACAAATATCATAATCACAGTTACTGCTTTTAGAATTAAAGCCAGAACAAACATTAAAAAAGAAACATCAAAAACTACAAGATAAACCTGCACTTGCAATGCCAAGTGACCCCACCCATGCTATGACACACATCTGACTATCTATGTGTGTGTGACTGCAATGAGACTGATCAAATTGCATTGGTATTGATTACTTAGGCTGTATGTGATGTGTGCACCCAACTGTCACATCCATATTATGTAGGACAGTGATTATTTTATTATCAAATCTACTTACCTATAGTGAGTCTTTTTTTAAATATTTGATTTTGGAGTCTACCATAGATAATTTAAAAGTTTACCAAAGTTTTATCTTGGAGCAATCCTAATTGTTTAGTAACTGTTTTGGAGATTTATTCTTCTAATCTTTTATTAATATCTTTAGTCATTATCTGGTTATTAATCCATGTCTATTTAAAACATTATCTGAAGTTCTGTAACCTCATAGGTATTATTTACTGCTGATCCCATTTTTGTGTCTTGATTAGTGATGGGCCGATGGCATAAAACATAAACAATGAGCATAAACTTGGTATATTGGGCATAAATGAGTTTACATTAACTAATAACTTTTTTTACTTTGAACTTAAATAGGCCAAAATGGCAAAAGGCATTTATTCGGTGGTTATGGGCATTTATTAGTTGAATATGTCTAGAGCATAAACCCATCTTTAGTCATGATGCACTTGCCCAACATTTAACCATTTCTATAATTGTTTGTCATTGAGATGAAAGAAATGTGTGAGTTCAAAAGTGACCGTTACTTTTAATGCATAAGTTACAGATACAAGAAAAAATGGTCAAACTCTTATCTATTTTATACACTTTGCCACACTTTATCTTACCTTGTATTCTTAAATGAGCCCATATTCTTACACAAAAAATTCTAGTTCCTATGAAAGTATATTACATACATCCTGTAGGATTTCCTATAATTTCCACAAAAGAATATTGTGAAATCACTTATCATTAAATAATGAGTACCTAGTCTCATAAGTACTGATAAAAACCAATGACCAACATTACAACTGATAACAAAAAGAACACTTGAATTCTTTAAAATAGCGTTATCAATCCACAAAAGAAAATTCAGAGAAAAAATATTGTAAGAAGGATGTTCAAAAGGAGTTGCTAAGTGCAGTTAAAGTAAGGAGTACAAAAACAATGTTATCACCAGGTTTATAATAGGTACATTACATTGGGGTGACTCACAAGGCCATGTGATGTAAGCCTTGTCTGGCAAGTGCCATAGTGCAGACAAGTTGCAGTAGTATCACTTATTCAATTAAAGTTTAATTACACTGTTTCTTTCGTGATATGTGGGAAGTGTCTGTGGTCTAGGTTTCATACTAAATATTGGTGGCACTCATCATAATATGAACCATGTGCTACAACAGAATAATGTTAAAGTGGGTCAAGTAAAGCTGGCCACCTGATGTAATAAGAAATCTTTTTAATTTACAAAGTCTAGAACACTGGCAATGGCTATTCAATACATTTTGATTTACTACTGATTAAATGTAGCTATACTAAAACCAAATAATGTGAGAAAATGTCACCATTAGATTATTTATAGCAATAACAGAATGGCTCCTAGGAAATTGATTTCCAATAAGCGTTGATTGCTCGTAAAATACGCGTAACGGCCGTCCTCGCCAGTAAATAGGCGGCCTTGTAAGCTAATGTGATGAATCTGCTCTGAATACAAGTCTGACAAACTATTGTAGTCAAAGCACATTATAGCTTTGGCATTTATAGTAGAATACATACTTCCATTCGCGTCAGAGGCCAACGCAAGTCTATTTAGTGTTAAAAAGACTAAATAAAATGGTTGTATTAAATAATCGAATGAAACTTATCTCTTTCGCAATGCATCATAACGCGCCTCATTGCTCATGTTATTACAATTTGACGATTGAATTAATAAACGCGGGTACTGAACAGCGTTACGATGGGTAATGTAACGGGTTACATAGCAAGCATTCGTTGCAGTCAGTAAAGGGAAACAAGGCGCTCGCAATCTTCAAAAAACTTCTCGTTGTTCACTGCGAATGGTACATTACGGGTTTTAACACCAGTCAGTACTCACCTTAAAATATTCAGTAAATGCCCCAAAGTCTTCTTGATCGCGTCAACTTATAATATTCATGTGTCGCTCAAGAGGACACAAAAAAATAAAAATTTGGTTCTTGTGTAAAGTTGTACTTCTGTTAAAATCTTTTCTGTGAATGATGTCAAGTGTAGTATGACCTTCTGTGTTAATGAGCATAGTGTTAGATGAGATCAGGGGATAAAAGAATAGCCGACGCGTCACTGATAAAGATTTACTTAGTCGAATATTTTGAAGGAACTTGCATATCTCGAAATCAAAACAGATTTTCAATGCCATACTGTACTGAATAATTTTAGCCACAAGTCAGCTGATACCTACCTACTTGATCTTATCGGTAATTATGCACTTGTAAGCCTGAAGTACGACTTCATATAATTATAATAATCACTAAGGCCTGATCGAATACCGGAATGATGTTTTGGAATGAAAAACAATAAAATTGGATTGGTTTTTTACAACTTAGGGCGAAGCCCCACTAGTGCGTTGCGCTGCGTTGCGTCGCGTCGTCGCATGGGACATGTCATTAAAAATGAATGGAAAACGACGCAGCGACGACGCAAACGCAGCGCAACGCACTAGTGAGGCCTCGCCCATAAAACTATCTTCGGCGAATCCCTTAACTTTGTGAAACTCAAGTTAATATCGTGTGAACTTTCAAAAAGAACATATTGTTGCTTTTGAAATCATAGTATTGTTGCCTCGGTGCTACATAAGGCTTATCCAATTATCATTAAAAGAAAAAATGAAATCCGTGACTAAAGTAATGTTGTGGAACAGAGCATATTAGTTCTATTTTCTCTTCTGTGATATTTCCTTTGTACTGATGATACTTTGACCAACAACTTCAGGTATCATTTTAAAATTTTATTAAACACTAGCACTTTGCCCGCGACTTCGTCTGCGCTTGTTTCTAATTTCGAACTCAGTGAATTTAATTTCCGCTCGCCCACCCTCCTTATAAGAAAATCTAAAAACTCAATACAAACAAACAATCAATCATATTAGACAAACTGATTTTCCGATTTTCACCCCGTGAGGGCTTGATTTAATTTTGATTGAAATATAAATAAAAATACGTATCCATTATGCGATTGAGAGATAATTATCATGTCAAGTTTTCAGTTTATCGAAGCAAGCAATAAAATCCTTACCTTAAAACTTTATCATCCCTTTTCACCAATTTAGGGAGTGATTTTCGGAAAACCTAAAAATGGAGGGTAGTTAAAAAAAAAGTAATAATGCCCATCTTTTTTATTTACTTATACTTATATTCGTACCTAGTTTCAAGTTTATAAGCCCAAGAAATAAGATTTTACATACAAAGGTTTTCATCCCTTTTCACCCCCTTAGAGGGAGATTTTCGCAAAATCCTTTCATAATGCTCATCTACATTATAAATTGTAACTACAATCCAAAATTCAGGTTTCTACGTTTAGTGGTTTAATATCCTCCTCTTAAAACTTGAATACCCCTTTTCACCAACTTGGGGGGTGATTTTCGAAAAATCCAGAAACACGTGTTTGATTAATTCTTATCTAGTATATAAATACTGATTTTCAAATTCATCAGCTCACGCGTTATGATTTTCCCATACAAACTTTAACAACCCCTAGAATACCAATGGAGGGTAGTTTTAAAAAAATAGTGATGCTAATCTTATTTATTTACTAATGTTCATATTCGTGGTAAGTTTCAAGTTTATAAACCCAAGGAATAAGATTTTTCATACAAAAGTTTTCACCCCTTTTCACCCCCATAAAGGAGGATTTTCGTAAAATCCCGTCTTATTGCCAATCTACATAGTAGACTGCAAATGCTGTCCAAAATTCAAGTTTCTGCGTTAAGCGGTTTCGGCTGTAGTCGTGTCAAAAGGAAAACCCCTGTTCTTTTATATATATAGATAATAATTATGTCAGTACTCTACTTATGCAGCATACTGGTAATTTTGGATGTCTACCGCTGTATTGTAAATAACTTCCACCTCTATTGTTACAGTTAATTTGACGCTTCCATCATGGAACAGATACCACCACCCAAAGAGGTGAAGATCCTCGAGACTGCCGAGGATATTCAGGAGCGTCGTGAACAGGTAAAAATGCTTTTCATTTCTGTTTTTATTTATAGGAAGCTCAAAATTTATCGTAGTCAGAACCAAAATTGATAGTAACCACAATAATTGACACTGCCGAATCCAGTCATCCGAACATAATCATTACAATTATGTGAACCGACCTTCGAGAGTCGAACCTGCGATACGAAGAGCAGCAGTCAAGCGTTCAGCCACTGCACGAACTGTGCAGCCAAGCTTGACATGGACATAAGTCTATAGAAGCTAGGCTAATAAATTAGTCAAACGTATACTATACGAAAGCGAGACAGTACGCGGCGTTCATTTTAACCCACACAATTTTTTGTTCATCAAAAAGTCTGTGCATACAAATTCTACTAGAGTCGTCTTGCACTTTCTAGTAAGTCTAAAGTGCAAGTCACACGGAGGTTTTTACATAAGACATTGCAAGTTCGAGATGTACTCGCATAAAGCATGTTGCTAACGAGATGCAAGCGCTGTCCGTTTCCCCTCGCCTATTTGTATACTGGCGACCCAGTTACAATGCAGCAGCTGTAAAAGCCGAAAGCGATCACTCATGCTTGCCGTTGCACGGTATGACTGCATTTGTGTTATAAAATGGGGATATTATGCTTTGTGCGCGATGACAGCACCTCGTAATGACCACATTATTTAGAGACAATATTAATAAGGTCTGTCAATTAACAATTAGATACTAGGACACTCGCATGACCAAAAAATAATAAAAATCGAGACATTTAGAAAGAAAGAAAGAAAATTGCGTTTATTGGCACTTGTGCTAAAACTTAAAACTATAATAATACAAACTAAATATATGCTTTTTGGTACCGCAAACCAGCTTAGTAAAATTAAACCCTGCGCATCTTGTGTAACTGTTATGGGACAGCCTATCGAAAGGGTCTACGAAGCACGTAATTTGTGGATTATGGCCCACTCCTTCGAACAGAGAGGAGGACTATCAATGTCCCAGTAGTGGAAACTTTTGTAGGCTGTTGACGATGATGAGCTATTTTTTTTTTTCATTAAAAATTAAAGTATACCTAAAAATATTAAAAAAACGCTGTGGTTGCATATTAAACCATGACCCAACATGACCAGTTCTCCGGGTATACCCAGTTAACATCTCTGTCACATCGCGCGCTGCGTTCCATTTGATAGACCCCACCATCCACTTTGCACATAGCGTATAGCGGTAACTGATATTGTCATCCATTAACATTGGCAGCAGTAACATTTATGTTTAACCATTTTGTTAATTGGCCTTCAGAAGCAATGCAGTCTCATTTATGTAGGGTGCTCGGCTAGTCGGTTCTATATGATATTTTTAATTTTGCCGCATGAGTGTTTGTATGAGTATCTAGCACCTATGTATAATTAAAAAAACATCTTGTGAGAACTAAATTCTTCTAATTAATAGACAGATGTGTTGCTTGTGAGTCTCCTCTGTTTCTCAGTGAAAACGCGAAGTGGTGAAGAGAATATGGCCTAGAGAACTGTCTTAATATATTATGTTCTCTCAAATAAAAAAGTTGTTTGTTATCATGAGCACAATCACGTGTTTAAGTATCGTTCACTAATTACCAGTCACCCTATATACTTGCCAGTACCAATCAAGTGCATAAATAAAAGCAAGATTTTTCAACTAACCGGAGAAGATAGCAAGTGTATGTAAATAAAATGAAATAAAAACCTTGCTGCATTTTGTCACGCATAAGATTGTAAAACTCTACATCCGACATGGATCACGCATCGTGACTCTTAATTTAATTAATTAACCATTAGAGTGATAAGTGTTACCTACACTAAAGACGCACACTACAGCTGTGTGTTACTTAACGGTAACAATTAGTAATATCACGTAGTTAGCGTCGTTTAAAAACCTTATAAAGAAACAACGGTCTTTTAACAACCTGCAATCTGCATTATAATATGAAAGAAATTGCTGAATAAGAAAGGAAGAATAAAATTATAAGACGTATACATCCTTCCACCCTGGGTGGAGTGAAAGAGACTCATACTGCCTAAAAAACACCGCGTTCCCTCAATTGCCCTTTACGTTCCAGGGTCACGGTAACTCGTTTGGGTAGTTCCGTGATCCTGGACGATTATAACCCCTCCACTTTTTTTTAACGTGGTAAAATCATCAAATGTGTCCTTCCACCCCTTACTGTCAGACTCGTACTGACTAAAATCCACGGTGTCCTTCAATAGACCCTTGATGTTCCGGGGTCACGGTGATGGAATAAGTCCCGCGACGTATAACCCCACGACTTAGATTATGTTACACATTAAAAAGAACATTTACAATTGTGAATACGTTCAGAAGCCATTTAGTTTACACTCGTTTACTATCTGTTTCGCAATTGATGCCTTTTTAAATCTTGCCTTAGAAAATAAAAGATAAGATGTTGATAATCTAGACTAAAATAAATGGACTATCAATCCTTGATACGTGGATGACGTAAGCCTTCAAGTCTACGAGACCTCGTTCACGTATAGTCTTTTATAGGCTGACGATAGTCTAACAGGAACGAAATTGATTGAATGGAAGATTCAGGTTTCATCCTTGACCTGCTGAACTACTCTGAGATTCCTTGTGGGATGGGACTAGGCCATAAACATGTCAATGTACAGTTTACTTAGCTAAATCAAAAGGTTTTGTGGGCACAACATAGAATTAAGATGTGTAGCTAGCCATTATCTACTTCAGCCCTGCCGGGGTTGCGGGACATACGTATACCGCGACTCCGGTACACAAAGGGCTACCGAAGGACACCGTGGATTTTATTTAGTACAAGTCTGACAGTAGGGGGTGGGAGGACTCATTTGATGATTTTACCACGAAAAAACAAAAAAAAAGCTATTATCTACTTAGGATCGTCTTCATATTTTTGGATTAACTGCTGCCCGTAGTCGCACAGGTCAAACGCAAGTTAAGCAACGCTGGCTGGATTAGGCCATGCATTGGTTGCCCCCTCTGTTCCTCAGAAAGCCCAACCATTGGTATATAACCGTCTGGCTAGAGTAGGCCTGTAGGCCATGCATTGGTTGCCCCCTCTGTTCCTCAGAATGCCCATTAAACCATTGGTCATGGCAGTCGTTTCAAAATCTTTGTACTGTCGTTATGAGTAGTTGTTAGACACCGAAAAGTCTGACAACCAGTATTAACACAAATTTTTCTATTTTTTGGCGTGGTAAAATCTTAAAATAAGTCCTCCCACCCAGGCTTGAGGGATACAGACTTGTACTGACTAAAATCCACGGTGTCCTTTACGTTCCGAGGTCACGGTAGCTCGTTAGTCCCACGACCACTAAGAAGAACACTAGAGAGTAGCTTATTTTTTTCGTAAAAAACTAGGCAGAAAATGATACTTGTTTAAAAAACGAACTTCTCTTCTTTCCTACAGGTCCTGAACCGATATGAAGATTTCAAGCAAGAAGCGCGCGCCAAGCGTGAGAAGCTGGAAGACTCGCGCAGGTTCCAGTACTTCAAGCGCGATGCTGACGAACTGGAGTCCTGGATCCAGGAGAAGCTGCAGGCTGCCAGCGATGAGAGCTACAAAGATCCCACTAACCTTCAGGTATGTTGTGGGCAAAAGACATAATGAAATAAGGGAGTGTTCCATATCACTTGTGATTGATCAAAAATGATGTTTTCAGTGATCGAAAAAGATCACTACCAACACCATTTTTGATCATCCATTTCAGAGCACTTTTGGAATTAAATATTACATCATTCAGTCTACCAAACCTAGCTGATTTGGTTCAGGCAAAAGCAAGAGAATAAAAGAGGCAATGCGAACGAAGATTCAACAGTCGAGACCTTAGCACTGTTTTATACCATGTCTTCAGAAATCATCATAAATTGTACCAAGTTCCAATATAATTGCACAGCTATCGCCAACCGAGATTGATGAGAGTTCAGGAAAATGCCATGAACATGCCATATATTTGTGTTTCCACTTTAACACTTTCAAATCCCCACAGGCCAAGATCCAGAAGCACCAAGCCTTCGAAGCTGAAGTCGCAGCACACTCCAACGCCATCGTGGTCCTTGACAACACCGGCAGTGAGATGATATCTGCTGGTCACTTTGCTTCTGAGACCATCCGCCGTCGTCTGGATGAGTTGCACCGTCTCTGGGAGCTGCTACTGTCCCGGCTGGCTGAGAAGGGCATGAAGCTGCAGCAGGCTTTGGTGCTGGTGCAGTTCTTGAGGCACTGCGATGAAGTTATGTTCTGGATTCATGATAAGGTGAGTTGTTGATTATTTTATTTATTAGGTATACCAACAATTGTTTACACTCATACAAACTATAGTAAACGAGCATTTAAACATAACATAGTGCAACAATTACTTAAAGGTAAACACTGCATGAACATAAAAAAGAAACAACAATAATAACTTACTACTCTAAACTACATACTACATACAATAGATCGGACACACTTAAAAAATTGGCATTGTTGGGATTTGAGTCTCTGCAACTATTCAAAACTCTACAAAACCTAGCACTTGGAGTATGAGATCCCATAGATTATGTGTTGAGCACTGGATAAGTTTAATGATTTCATAAATATGTCAAAGGAATGTCAACTAGACCCATGGAAGTTTCTTTTTTTTTCTCACAATGAGAGAATCTGAGTATACTATGATCTAGTCATTAAAATTATAATTGAAAACCCATAAGTAGTGTACTAATGTGAACATAATTTTTTAATAGGCAAAGGTCAGGACAATGTAGCAAAATCATCATCAATCATCGAAAATTTATTTCATTTAAATTTCCTGTTTGCAATCTCCTTATTTATAAAACAAAACCTTCAGGCGATGTGGGACGCAAAACCGTCATTTTGTATTGTGTTTAATTCCTAAATGAAACGGATTTAAATTTTGAAAAAAATATGGTACATATTTCAGTCTTTGGTCTCCAGGTTTGGGCTCTTCGATACACGATTGCTTGCACTTTACTGCATCCAATTAAATCGCAAAAACAGGTCCAACTCATGGTGTGCATATCATTTCATTTCAGTTATACTAGGCTTTGAATAATAAAAATTATACCATCTTAAAGAGCATAAAAAATTAGATAGAATGCGGCCGTATCATTGTGAAAGGATGAGAAACCATACCACTAAGTCCAAAATCAGGTAATTTCATCTTTTCATACACTCGACTCTTGGCATTTAGTCGGTCTTGGACCGCGTCCGGGGTGCGTTTAAATCCTTCGGCGGTATTTCGCCGGAAAAAAATTAAACTAGCGAGGGTTCGCTGAACGGAGTCATGAGTTTCTGTCAATGTTAGTTGTCAAATTCAATTGACAGCTCAGTTTATTGAACAAATAATCAATTTGCCGGTTTAATATAAATCCATAATCCACAAATAATATTTACTCTGTAAAATAAAAATAATATTCGTTTTTACGGCGCGAATCGAGCAAAACAACAAAACTTAATGTCAATCTGACAGCAGGATAAAATTTTGCGTGGTAAAAAGGTCGCAAATATTTATTCCATTTAGTAAAAACTTATACCAGCGGACGACCGTAAACGGGGTAGATTAAATTTTAGTTAGCTTCATTTTTCACCACGCGGTATACTTAAACGGGGTGTTTGACATTTAGTCAGTATAAATTTAATCTGGTTAAAGGATTTAAACGCAGCCCCGAGGTCGGACTTACGTCAATTTTTTTGCAAACCCACCTCCACGCTATCTTCTATTACTGACAGAAGCAAACATTCATTTTAAATAGAAATACCTGTACATATTTTAATTTTCAAAATACTTGTAATATAGTTCATTTTTTATGGTTATAATTTTGTAAACAAATGGGCAGAAAAGTAATAAGTTGTCATCTTTGGCACTTCGAAGGCTGAATAAACAAAAAAGGTAAGGATGCATGGGAAATATTATAAGAACCTCCTTTGTGTATTTATTTCTCTTTACTAATAGTAGGAGAGCTACTGAACCATCCGACTTACCTGTTTTCTACAAAGAATTAAAAAACCGACCAAGTGAGTGTCGGGCCCCCACCCGCAGTGGTAGACGCCCACGGCGACGGACGTCGCTTGATGATCTCCGGCCACCGTAGGCGCGGGCATGCGGGCAGCGAGTAAAGGGCAACTCGCTGCCCGACCAAGGACCATGCCCGGGTCGACGGCGCGTTGTATCCCACGCGCGCCTCAAAGAGCGTCAGCATAATGACGGGGTCTCATCTCAGAGGGCCAAAGCCTGCCGGGGTCGCGGGATTATTCCCTTACCGTGACCCCGGAACATAACAGGCTATTGAACGACACCGTGGATTTTAGTCAGTAGAAGTCTGACAGTCCCTCTCGCCCTGCCCGGGGTTGGAGAACTCATTTGATGATTATACCAGGCTAAAAAAAAGTGCGTGTGGGGCCACGGTCGCACAGTGTAGGGTTCCGTAGTTGCCCATCAAAATACTTATGCGAACTAAACTGATTCGCTGATTTTAAATTAATTTACGTATATTAACATTTATAGCCACCTTCCAGCTCCATCATCAAAACCTAGAATAATATCCAGCACCAATGTCTCTGTAAAGACGAATCAAATGTATGTTATATTGTAATGTATATTATTTGTATTGTATATTATTTGTATTGTATATTATTTGTATTGTTATATTATATTGTAATCTTTGATTTTCTGATTTTTTTTTTAAATTTACGATAGGTAAAAATTCCTTTGTTATCTTTATTTGCTTGTTTGTTGTGTGTACGGGCTCACAAATAAACGTTTTTTTCTTTCTTTCTTTCTTTTTTCAAATGAGCCCAAACTCGATGAGATTGCGTTATTGTATTACAAAGATGCCATGGCTACCTTCCAGCTCCATCATAAGAGCCTGGTAAACATTTAGTACAAAAGCCCATGTACAGACGAATCAAATGACCCTAAGCTTCGTAGAATTGAGATGTTGTATAAGAAAGAACTCATGGTTACCTTCCAGCTCTATCACCAGACCATGAAAATAATCAATGTCTATGTAATAACTAGCACTACGCCCGCGACTTCGTCCGCGTGATTATCGAACTTTACCTTTGTGATTTTCTAGTCCCGGCCGGGCTCTTTAAGGGATATTGTTGGAAAAACGAAATCAATAGATATTCAAAAAAAAATCTAAGTATCAACCCGCAATAATCCGTCTCAAAATTTGAGGCTCCTCGCACTTGTAGTAACAGAGTTTCATGCAAACTGTCAACCCCAAAAACAACCTCTTAGGGATCGAATTTCACAAAATCCCGTCTTAGGTATTACTTACGTCTAAAAGAGAACCCACATATAAAAATTTGAATCTCAATACTATCAACTCCAAAAACAACCCCTTAGGGGTCGAATATCTCAAAATTTCAACCATGGTGAGCATTTACATCTTAAAAAGTACCCACCATGCAAGATTTGAGACACCCAGCACTTGTACTAAAAAAGTTTCATATGAAATGAAATGAAATGATGTTTATTTATGCAAGTAGGTTTTATCAACACTTTTACACGTCTTTTCATAAAACTAGGAGGGGCCGGTGTTTCCTACCTGACTACTCTGAGAAGAAACATCCGAAACAAACTCAGAGGTCACAGTCTCTTTTAAAGTCCAGACATCATAAATGTAGAACAATAATTATACGAGGACCATGCAGGCAATGTCTGAAATGGTCTTTTGAAGAAAGAACCACACAAATTTGAGTGGACCTGTCCAGTCAGTGCAAGCATTTGTCAGTTATCGTGGAGCTCAACTTATAACACAAGGAGCTCAGCGACACGACGAACAATACCAAAGAAAGGACTTGTTTAGGCCGCTTAAGTTACTCAAACTGTCAGACAATCATTACAATGAATAAATAAATAAAAAACAACAGCTGGCCCACATGGGTCCTCGTATTCACAAAACTAAATAAAATAAATAATTACATGTAAAATATAATAATGTCAGTTTGTATAAAAATATAAAATAATCATCAGTTTGTATATAAAGGAAAAAAGAAGAAAGAAAGGAAAAAATATAATACAAACATACAAACTATCAACCTCAAAAACAAACCCCTTAGGGGTCGGATTTCGCAAAATCCCGTCATAGTGAGCATCTACGTTCTAAAAAGACACCCCATGCAAAATTTGGAATTCCTAGCACCTGTAGTAGCGAAGTTTCATACAAACTATTGACCCCAAAAACAACCCCTTAGGGGCTGAATTTCGCAAAATCCGTTCTTAGTACTCATCTACGTGGTATAAGGAGGGCTTATGCTAAATTTCAAGTTTCTAGGCCCAGCGGTTTGGGCTGTGCGTTGTCAGATCAGTCAGTCAGTTTTGAATTTTATATATATAGAAGAGAAGAAGAAGACGACTCTAACGAGCCTAAACTCGACGGGATTGAGTTGTTATCAAATCGCTTCAAGAATTTAAAATTTAAAGAGTTCCCACGATTTCTCCAGGATTTCATCATCAGATCCTGACTTGATGATCTTGGGACCAACTGGAAGGTGTACTCTTTCAATCAAAAGAAGAATTTTCAAAATCGTTCTTGAGAAATCGGGGAAAATAATAATATAAGGCTTAATGTATTAATAAGTCTTTTAGCAGGCGGAAATAAGGTGCGCGCCTTCAATAATTGGGTCATGCCGGTTCTGATGTATTCCTTCGGCGTACTCAAATGGATTCAGACGGAACTTGACGCCCTGGATAGAAAGGTCCGCACACTGCTGACTGCAAATCGGATGCATCACCCACGGTCATCGGTGATGAGACTGTATATCCCGCGGAAATGTGGAGGCCGTGGCTTCCTTAATGCCAAGACCTTACACAACCGCGAGGTATGCTATCTCAGGGAATACTTCCTTGAAGCCGACGTGGGGATACATCGAGATGTAGTCTCAGTGGACAAAGGCCTTACCCCACTCTCCTTGGCTAACGAGAACTGGCGCAAATCTGTGGTATTGGATACTAATGACCGCAGGGAGGTATGGCAGAACAAGGAGCTACACGGGCGGTTTTACCGGGCCCTTCACGGGCCCGATGTAGACTTTTTAGCGTCTGTAGCCTGGCTACGTTTCGGTGACCTTTTCGGGGAAACCGAAGGTTTCGTCTGTGCGATTATGGATGAAGTTATCATGACGAATAACTACCGGAAATATATTGTCAAGGACGGTACGGTTGACATCTGTCGGGCATGCCACCGTCCCGGTGAGTCGATTAGACACATTATTTCCGGTTGCTCTCGTATTGCTAACGGCGAGTACTTACACAGACACAATCTAGTAGCTAGGATTATCCACCAGCAACTTACCCTGCAGTACAACCTTGTGAATTCTGAAGTACCATACTACAGGTATGTGCCCGACCCAGTTCTTGAAAACGGTCATGCCAAATTGTATTGGGATCAATCTATCATCACTGACAGGACTATTGTAGCCAATAAGCCTGATATAGTGGTGGTAGATTGACGAGAGTGCGCTGCAATGATTGTTGATATCACCGAGACGAGAATCTAGTGAAAGCTGAAAATGATAAAAAAATCAAGTATCTAGATTTAGCACACGAGATTGTCGACATGTGGGACGTGGACTCAGCAGTCATTGTACCGATAGTCGTTACGATCAATGGACTAATTGCGAAGAGCCTCGACCAACACCTTAAGAGGCTCTCATTGTGCAGCTGGCTCAAGGGCCTGATGCAGAAAGCAGTTCCTGGACACGGCGCGCATTGTGAGGAGGTTCCTCTCTCTAGAGCCCTAACCACCGGCACTTTAGACCCTGTTCCCGATGCTGGTGGGCCTACTATTTTTTATATTTTTACATGTTTTTAATATATATTTTTTTAATCATATTTAAAAATGTAAAACGTATGTAAAATCTTTACATATAATAAAATCGTAGAGCTGTCATTCCTGTACATTGAATATTTTTTTCTTTTTGTATTTTTTCGAGATTAGGGATCGATTCTAATGCCAGATCAACTTTTATTTTTTTTTCGATTTTTGTTTATGTTTTTTTGATTTGATCTATCTTTTAAACTACTGTAAAGTTGTCGATCAAATTTTCCTCAAATATTCCTAATAATATTCTTCTGTTAATAGGCTATGTATTATTATGTTATTTTTCCTGGGCGATAAGCAATTATGAATTTTGTTGTTTTTAGATGTTTGTTGATAGTTGGAAGCTAAACCACTGGATATTATTTATTCAATTTTTCCTCAAATATTCCTTAAACTGCTCTTCAATTAATAGGATATGTATAATTACGCTATTTCCCTTGGGGGATTAGCAAAGTTATAATATGTTGATTTTCGATCATTGTTGACATTTGTATAGGAACCGCTATTTGAAATTTACTGTCAGCGTACTAGCCAGTCTGGTTGGTAACCTACTTGACTTTCGTGCAAGGGGTCTCTGGATCAAATCTTGAGGTTTTCTTTTACACTTTTTGTTCCTTTTTTTTTGTTTTTATGTGTCCTGAGAGTTTCAAATAATTAAAAAAAAATGTGCATACTTTCATTTAAATATTATTCGCCATTTTAATTTATTGCTATTTTTTTTTTCAATAGTTCTCTAGGATATAAATCTACATTGATTTAAATTGTAGGTAGTTAGTTGGATATTTGTTTAAATTGTAATTGTTTCGAGGTGTAGGAGTTTTAAAGATTAGAAAACAATCAGTGTTTCTATTATTTTCTGTTTATTTATGTTTTGAATTGGTGCTCAAACCAGTGCATAGATCCTGTTTTAAACGATGACAAGTTGTACTCATCGAGTCAAATAATTAGTTATTTTTTAGGTATCACACGCTATGCTAAGGGAGAAGAGCAATGCTATCGTACATTCAATTTTCAGCGATACTGTAAATCGACCAAAAAATGATAGTGTAATGTTTAAGATAAACACGGATCTTTGAAATTAATGTCGCTCAAATAAAGACTTTTCCTATGCAAACTATGTACCTAGATATAACATTATTGATCTAAACTAATAATAAAAATGCAAGTATGTTTGTTTTTTACCTTTTCACGCATTACTTTCTACTGAATCGATCGTCCCAAAATTTAGCATATACGTTGTCAGGAGTATAGACACGGATATAACGTATCTTTCATCCCGAAAAACAGAAGAGAGCTGTTGCCGAGAAAACAATTACGTTCATATTCCAGATGGCGCCACTCACACGATCCGTGTTCTCAAATTCTAAATTAACGCATGCGAAGCCGCGGGCACACACTAGTGATGAATAAATGAGAAGTATAATACATTAAAACAAATTACGCCGAATTGATAACATCCTCCTTCTTTTGAAGTCAGTTAAAAATAGTTGACAATAAAAACCTACCTATCCCCAAAACATACCCACCTTTATACCTGTAAAAATAAAGTTGACAAACCTACATTTGCAGTTGAAGAACATGTTCTCCGATACATTTTGTTTAGGAAAATATGTTATCCAAGTACGTTTTATAAGTTGGTCGACTATTACTCGTAGCCTACTTAGTCATGATAATTTTCTTTTATACTCGTACTTCGTTATATATTTATACTACTATTGTGATTTTTTCACACCCCCAAACATAACCGTTTAGCTGGTAGAGGGGGGGGACACTCGAGTTGAGCACTTTAACGCTTAATATTTCACAAACGAATCTTTTTATCAAAAAATTGTTAATGGAAACTATCAATGTTTTTCAAGGCCTATTTAATGATATCATACACAAAGCGTGTACAGGAGGTACCCTAAAAAAATATTTTACTAGATTTTATTTTACCATTTTTTTGGCGCAACAAATCCGTATGTTTACACCAAATTACAGCTTTCTAGTACTGGGCGTTTCTGAGCTAAGCTGCGGTCAGACGGACGGACGGACGGACGGACATGGCGAAACTATAAAGGTTAAAATTACAGTCATACTGTGAGAGCAAAAACCAAATGACTTGGTCTCCGTTTTGAGGAATGATAATACAACCACATAGATGCCTGCTACACCGGTACTTTCCAATAATCAAAAAAATCTAGCTTTGTGGAGAACGGGTGGGATGTTTCAGTGGCTCCTAGACTATAACCTATAATAATATGCAAACCGCAATTAAGTGTAAAACAGTTGAATTTAAACCCAATATCAATATGTATAATGAAGTCACGCTGGCAAAAGCTATAATGGTTTATTTTTCTCGCGGAATAGATTTACCAACCGCATCAAATATGTGAGACAGTTGAATTTAGACCCTATGTCAGAGTTTAGAAAGCCACCGTGAATGCACTTATTATAATGGTTTACTGCCTCCAAATGTCAAATAGGTAGTGGTCATAGTGTACTAAGTGTCCACAGTATGATCATTTCCTACGAAAATATTAGTTACTACCTGCCGTGTCCCCTGATTCACCTTCACGCTTTAAAATTGCGTAGATTTTTAATGTTTTAGAGCAATGCAGCTGCAGGCCAAGCGCAGTGCGCGTATATTGACTTATGATTCAGGGGATAACGAGTAAGTTATTCTCTCCACTTTTTTATTTAATTTATAAAAAAAAGTATTTAATGCTAATTATTACGAACTAATCAAAATCAATATTTGTATTATGGGTCATTGTAGGTCGAGGGTTCTTCGAACCCCGCCAGATGCATTACTTTGTGTAATTATTTTCATCACCACTGCTGTCAAAACGGTGAAGGAAAACATCGTGAGGAAACCGGCATGTCCTAGAACCAAAAATTCGAAGACATGTGACATCCACCAATCCGCACAGGGCCCGCGTGGTGGATTATGGATGGCCCAGTCCCCCTCACAGAGAGGAATCCTGTGTCCCAGCAGTGGGAACGTTATAGGCTGATGATGATGATGAAAATAATACCGCAACAAAAAAATGATACATACAAACGTACCTATACCAATCAATTCAAGTTGATCTACTGCTTTCCTCTACTCTGTAACTACTACCTATATAGACTTCGCAACTTTTGGCGCGCGTGTCATCGCGCATCGTAATTCACTACGTATCCGCTAGTCCTTGCAGGCGCTGCGGTAAGCGTTGGATGCCTGCAGTGCTCAGGAAAACCTGGCCTTCAGTTTACAAATAACGGCCCGCAAGGACGAAGCTCGTTTAGAGAATACATTTTGTTTTATTATAGTGTTTAAACATAAAAATAAACCAAACTTTAGAACTTACACATAATCTCATTACTAGAAAAAGAATTGTTGCAATGTAGGTACTTCATTATATGGTTAATAAAAAAAATGGCTGACGTGGGCGTAACCTACATTAGTACAATGTTGGGCGTGGACTCGTATCGCCGACGATATAGGCCAAGCTAACTAAACAGTACTATAGTTTGTTTGATGTTGTCCGCTTTGCCAAAAGGCAAGTCAGAAATGTACTGAAATGGGAGAATGATGTCAGCACTCAGAAATTATGTATTTTTAAAATGCTGATATGAATAAGTCAGATGAATGTGATGATGAAGTCATCAATGACAAGTTTTGTTTATTAACAACACTGATTGATTCACAAATATTTTTTAATTAATTAATACATACATAGGTACAATCGACAAAGTGGAATCATGACCCATTTTGACAAGAAATCGTTTGAATTCGTCAAATTGACAAAAATCAAAGTCATTACCATGAATATGTCTGTTGATGCGAATGTGGACCTAATTGTATTTGAATGTCTGTAGGAAAGTAAGCTTATGGTGGGTTATAGTTCCATTTTGTCGATTGTACATAAAAACCTTATGGGAGTAGGCAGAAAGTACAAAGCGCAACCAGTTAAGCTATGATCCTTACATACTTTTTCCCATCATCCACGATCATACAAGCACGCCGAGTGCGAGTACTATGCACCCGGTCTTTCAATTAATCTCAATCAAAACTAATAAATCTTCGGAGGGTTTTGATTGAAACCATAATAATTTTAATTATTGATAGACATTCTCTGCTTGAAGAATCTTAAAATGAATCTTCACTAAAAACTGTGTATTCACTCTACCTCATCCTAGAATATTAGAAATACTATATCAAATGTCTCAAGAGCCTAATAATTTGTAGATGATTCCATCTTAAAAATTGACAATAATGGGGAAAGCCGGTCAAAGCTAATTGTAGATGGTGCATCCATAGCTAAGTCCTAATCAGACCAATGAGGTAGTACTATTTTGAAGTATAGTATAGCTATACTAGCGCCATTCGTTTCCCAGTTGCCATCCCCATTGAGGCATATCAAATCACATAAATTAGCGTCTTCAAACAAACAAACAGTCAACTGTTAACCTGAGCTAAATAAGTCCCCATAATTTAACTTATATCTTCCCTTCACAGGAAACATTCGTGTGCGCGGACGAGTTCGGCTCTGACCTGGAACATGTGGAGGTGCTGCAGCGCAAGTTCGACGAGTTCCAGAAGGATATGGCTGCGCAGGAGTACCGCGTCACCGAGGTCAACCAGCTGGCCGAGAGGCTGGTGCTGGAGGGCCATCCTGAGAGAGAGACCATTGTTAAGAGGAAGGATGTGAGTAATACTGGTGGTGTTTTCTCCAATAGGCTATTTTTTCTCCATAATATTTAATAGTCCTAATTTTTTTTTAACCTATCTTGTCCTACAGCTGGGCAAAGGTCTCCCTGTAACCTTCCAATCTGTCCTGTGAGCGGCTTTCTCCGGCCAATTCGTCATGAAGGTGTCTTGGTCGTCACGCCAGCGTTTCCTAGGCCTACCTCGGCAACTAAAATAGTAAAATAAAAAATACCCGTATTTTTTTCGTTTGAACGTCAACCAAAATTGACGAAGATACAATGCTTCATAAAATCACAAAACATTCGTCGGTTTAATTTTTTACAAGCATTATGACGTCACTGAGCCTTCACTCGGATTTGGAAGTGTTGTATCTTTGTCAATATTGGTTGATTAAAAAAAAAAATACGTGTGCATTGTTTTTCAATACTCTGACTGAAAGCTGCAGTAAACTACCCTATGAAAAGAACTACACAGCCATAAATGTGCAGTTGACGGCCAGCATAACCTGACCCAGTTTAACATTATTCTGCAGTTTAATGTGGGTCATAATTATAATAATGAAATGTACAAGCATCTATAATTTTTCCATAGGAGCTGAACGAGGCATGGCAACGCCTCCGCCAGATGGCACTGATGCGTCAAGAGCGTCTTTTCGGCGCCCATGAGATCCAGCGCTTCAACCGTGATGCTGATGAGACCATCGCCTGGATCTCCGAGAAAGACGTAGTTCTGGGATCTGATGACTATGGCAGGGACCTCGCTACTGTACAGACGCTGCAGGTATGTCAATTTTTGAATCGGCAAGATCAAACAGGATATAAAAAGAAAGTATTGCCACAAAATTGTATACAACAGTATCATTATGTAAAACTAGCTGTGCTCGCGACTCGTTCGCGTGGATGTCGGAACTTAAAAATCTATATTTTTTTTAATAAAATTGACAAAGTTTCATACAAACTTTCAACCCCTATTTTATACCCTTGGGGGTAAAATTGGTCAAAATCCTTTTTTAGCGGATGCCTACGTCATCTCAAAATCTATCTTTCAAAATCTATCTGCATGCCAAATTTCAGCCCGATCCGTGGTTTGAACTGTGCGTTGATAGATCACTATGTCAGTCAGTCACCTTTGAGTTTTATATACTACTAGCACTTTGCCCGCGACTTCGTCTGCGCGTGTTTCTAACTTAGAAGTCAGTGAATTTAATTCCCGCTCACCCTCCTTATAAGATACTTTTGGAAAATCATAAAATACTCTAGTAGTTTCGGAGCCTATTCAATACAAACAAACAATTAATCGTAGTAGATAAACTGATTTTCCGATTTACACCCCGCTAAGGGTTGATTTTGGCATCCTTTATTCGATTGAGAGATAGTTTATGCCCATTTTTTGTGTTTATCGAAGCAAGCAGTAAATTCTTCCCTTAAAACTTCATCAACCCTTTTCAAAAATCAGGGGGTGATTTTCGAAAAACCCAAAAATGGAGGGTAGTTTTGAAAAAAGAATAATGTCCATCTTTTTTATTTACTTATACTCACATTCGTACCAAGTTTCAAGTTTATAAACCCAAAGAATAAGATTTTGCATACAAACGTTTTCACCCCTTTTCACCCCCTTAGAGGTAGATTTTCGCAAAATCCTTTCATAATGCTCATCTACATTATAAATTGTAACTACCATCCAAAATTCAGGTTTTTACGTTTAGTGGTTTATATCCTCCCCTTAAAACTTGAATACCCCTTTTCACCAACTTGGGGGGTGATTTTCGAAAAATCCAAAAACACGTGTTTGATTAATTCTTATCTAGTATAATAAATACTGATTTTCAAATTCATCAGCTCACGCGTTATGATTTTCCCATACAAACTTTAACAACCCCTAGAATACCAATTAAAAAAAATATTGTTACTAATCTTATTTATTTACTAATGTTCTTATTCGTGGTAAGTTTCAAGTTTATAAACCCAAGGAATAAGATTTTTCATACAAAAGTTTTCACCCCTTTTCACCCCCTTAGAGGAGGATTTTCGCAAAATCCCGTCTTATTGCCAATCTACATGGTAGACTGCAAATGCTGTCCAAAATTCAAGTTTCTGCGTTAAGCGGTTTCGGCTGTAGTCGTGTCAAAAGAAAAACCCTTGTTCTTTTATATTATTTAGATTAATGATTTTACACATCGGAGCACGTGCAAGCTGAGCTAAGTGTCTTGGTAACAATTCCACCAAAATAGTGTGCGGCACATTTGTTCACGTTTTTTTCTGAACCGATTCTAGCAATGTGCGCGCACAAATGACGGTTCTACTGGTCAGGTGAGGGCGCACAAAAATATCCTGCGGCCATATTATGACGTCTTAAAACCAGACTTGTTCCAGTGAGTGAAAGTGACAGAGCCTAGCGTCTAGTCCAAAGTCTAGCGCCATCTCGTTCACTCACTGGAACAAGCCTGGTTTTAAGACGTTGTAATACCCCCCCTGGTGTGTTGTTTGAGTGAGTCGTCGATAGCGAACTTTTGTGCTGCACACCGATAGAATTCCATCTTTATATTTTCTTTTGTCCTATACAGCGTAAACATGAGGGTGTCGAACGTGACCTGGCGGCTCTTGAAGACAAGGTGTCGACCCTGGACGGTGAAGCAGCGCGCCTGGCTGCCATCCACGCTGACCACGCGCCCGCCATCCACGGCAAGCGTGACGAAATCACGCTCGCGTGGCAGAAGCTTGTGCAGAAAGCTAAGGTAAGAAGCACCTTATTGGAACTGAAAATAACAATAAATAAAACTCAATAATAAAGATTATAAAGTACTATCTAATTAAAGTGTTCATACTCAATTATAAACACATATAAAAAATATATTAATGAAAGCAAAAAGTTGACCAGCAAGAAATTAGACCTTTACAGGCACTAATTGTAAAAAAATAAGCAATGCTACAGTCCCAGACACAAGACATATATTAACTTGTGAAAGTATTTAGTCTCTATGGGAGAAGAATAGACAAGAAACTCCATGGACACTATATCAATATGCTTTGGCTGGCCACGCTCAGTCGCGTGTCTAGATGTTGTAACATGGTTATGTCACTGACGGGAGATGATGATCCAACTAAATAATATAACAAGTATTATTAATTGAATAGGAACGTCGTTCGGAACTGGAGTCGTCCCACCTGCTGCACCGCTTCCTGGCGGACTACCGCGACCTCATGTCGTGGGTGAGCGACATCCGCGCGCTCATCGCGGCCGACGACCTCGCCAAGGACGTGCCCGGAGCTGAGGCGCTGCTCGAGAAACATCAGGAGCATAAGGTGACGAACTATGACTATTCGTTTATTCATGTCTCAAGTCAAGTCTTACAAAAACATTAAAAAAAATATATAACAATAAAAAAATGCAGTTCACCAGTATCGGGAACAGGGTGCGGGCTACCGGTTGTCAGGGCTCTTAACAATACGCACCGAGTGTAGTATAGTACCTATTACAATTTCCTTTACGGAATTATTTGAAGAATTTTGTGCTGATCTATAAGGTGTAAATAAAACTTTTCAAAGCAAGTATTTTAATTTTAGTCTCAACTAGGACACTAGCGGAATCGAAAAATAAATTACCACCCATGACATCCACAATTACTAAGAGTCTTGACGAGGGGACTACAAATTGTTCCTAAATTGCAAACATTGGAAACTTGAGAAATTAAAATGTCCATAAATAAACCACACGAACATTTAAGACCAGAGATAAACAATTCGAGTAATATCTTTGTCTAAAAATACAGTCATGCTGTATTTTTCCCCTGCGTGTAAAAACGGACAGGATCCCCATATAGTGCCAAAACCTGCTTGGGTTGCGGGATTATCTAAACATAGTCTGGAATGTGAAGGGCTATAAAAGAGACAGCGTGGATTTTAGTCAGTAAAAGTCAGACCGTCTCTTCCGCTCCACTCAGGGCGGGATGACTGTTTCACGATTTTACCACCATAAAAAAAACAGAGCACTGCTATGATATTTATTCTAGATACTAATACCTTATCCAATTCTAGGGCGAGATGGACGCTCGTTCAGACGTGATCCACGCGTGCGCTGCAGCGGGTCAAGCGCTGGTCGAAAGCGGTCACCGTGCCTCTTCAGAAGTATCGGCAGCGCTTGAGAACCTGGAGCGTGAGAGCACAGCGCTGCATCAGCTGTGGGAGCAGAGACGTGTGCTGTATCTGCAGTGCATGGATCTTCAACTGTTTTACAGAGATACTGAACAGGCTGATGCTTGGATGCATAAGCAAGAGGTAAGACTAATCAACGAGTAACGGTCAGTTCACACCGAGACGCGACGCGAAGCGACGTGACGCAACGCTACTTCAAATTTGTATCTTTTCTTATAGTAAACAAAGTCAGATTTTGAATCGCATTAAGCGGCGCCGCGCTGCGCAGCGAAATGTGTATCTTTTGTTTTTTAAAATAGAGTTACATTTTGAATAACTCTATTGAAATGTGCGTGCAGCGTCACGTCTCGGTCTGAGCTGACACTAACACATAAATAATGATTTTCTCATTTTTTATGTGTCACTCGTTTTGATAAAGAGATTAGCGTTCATTGCAGTTTGCATTCAAAGCTGAAAATTAATAACCTGTCTCGGTTGTTATCTTGATCCCGAACTTTGTCTGTAACCAATGAACAACCGAAAATGCCTATCCGATTCCAGTGGTGGAAAATAAATGAAGGGGATTTGGATTGAGATGGAATATTTATAGCCTAATTATTTTTTTAAAATAGGCCTTACATTTTTAGCATACCATGAATCTTTGAATTTATTAGTTCACCGAATCTGCATAATTTAACACTTCTTACTATTCTCCAGGCTTTCCTTGCCAACGAAGACGTGGGTGACTCCCTGGACTCTGTGGAAGCCCTCCTGAAGAAACACGAGGACTTCGAAAAGTCCCTCGTGGCCCAGGAGGAGAAGATCAAGGCTCTGGACGAGTTCGCTTCTAAACTCATCGAGGGACAGCACTATGCTGCAGATGACGTCGCGCAGAGGAGGGAGATGGTACGTACTTATGAAATGAAATGATGTTTATTTCTGCAAGTAGGTTATATCAACACTTTTACACGTGTTTTCATAAAACTAGGAGGGGCCGGTGTTTCGTACCTGACTACTCTGAGAAGAAACATCTGAAACAAACTCAGAGGTCACAGTCTCTTTTATAGTCCAGATATCATAAATGTAGAACAGTTTATACGAGGACCATGCAGGCAATGTCTGAAATGGTCTTTTGAAGAGAGAACCACACAAATTTGAGTGGACCTGTCCAGTCAGTGCAAGCATTTGTCGGTTATCGTGGAGCTCAACTTATAACACAAGGAGCTCATATGAATTAAAAAAAGGTTATCCCTAGATTTCGAAGTTTTACTGCTACCGGCAATAAAGGCGATTCCATAAGGCAAGTCTTGCATACAAGTATGACGTCACATTTGCATACAAGTAGCTTGAATTGGAAACATGTTTTTGAGAGTGTGAAAAGCGCAAGCAGGTTTTACTTTCATAATTATAGTTCCTAATTGAGTTTGCAAAATGTATGTAAGTTTAAACTACCTTCTGTCTTGCAACTTCCAGTGGCATACAACTTGTACAATGGTAACGCTCTTTAAATTGTTGGAAAGCAATACAAAATAAAAAAAAATGTAGGAAAACCTTGTTTTAAAGGATAGTCGGCTAGTTTCGTGTTAGTATAGCGTTATCTCTGTCGCACGAAATCTATCCAACCACGACGAATTGACAGCGATCGACAAAACGTCACATAGTTGCTTAGTGTGACAGAGATAATGCTATGGTGGTTGATTTCCAGATGGTAAATCGAATGGTTTATGTTTGTAACAGTTGTTGGAGCGCCGCGCCGCCCTCTTGGAAAAGTCCAGCCAACGTCGTGCTCTGCTGGAAGATGCCTACAAGTACCAGCAGTTCGAGCGCGACTGCGATGAGACCAAGGGTAAGTGGAAAACATCCAGAATCACAAATCACATAGTATAATGGTATCTTTATACTCTCCACTTTTCGATGTTGACTGTTGATCCGATCGATCACGTTCACCACGTCTTATTGCATAAAGCCCATTTTGTCACAAATCCGAACTCCGTGGCTACTACCGTGAAATCGTAATGGAAATACTTAGTAGTACTTAGTACTCGTAGTCACACATTAGATATGAGCGCCGATGGTCAATCAGTCGGCGGCGGCGCGCCGACTTTTTGGAGTCGACGGCGGCGGCGTCGGCGGCGCGGCGTGACCTTTGTTTAACTTCTTTAATTAATTAATTTAAGAGAAGAAATAGAACAATGTTTTACGTATAATTAATGATTTATTATAATTTTGACGAGACAAATTGAATTGGCAAGAAAAAGAGCAAACCAAATTAACATTAAAAATTTCTGGTGGCTATATTTTTACTGTAAGCCTTGATGAGTATGCCAGAGGGTCATGGCTGTCCGGATGATTCGGGGATACCTCACGATCGCCGGCGAATCGGACAATCTTCGGATCTGCCGGATTGCTGCCCTGGGATCTGGAGGCGACTACCTTCCAGCGCGTAAAGAATGGCGCATGAAGGCGCAGCGCCGGGGCGTATCCCCGCTGCCTCGAGAAGTTGAGGCGTGGCGGGAAGAGCTCCGGCGCGATCTCAGGGCAGTATGGAGGGACGACTGTCGGAACCGACGTCCGGGCACGCCGCAATCGTGGCAGTAACAACCTTGTTGGGGGAGTGACTGGATAGGCGTCACGGCGTCCTGACCTACCGCAAGACGCAGGTCCTCACCGGAAACGCAAGTTTCGGGAGGAACCTGTGTCTGATGAGGAAGGAGGAAACGCCTGGGTGTCACCACTGCGAGGATCGCCCGGAGGACACAGTAGAGCATACGGTGCAAAACTGCCCGCTTGGACAGTGCACCGACGTGTCCTCACGGCGGCGAAAGCGGAGACCTCTCGCACCCGGCATTGGTCACGACCATGCTGCTTCTGCGAGGCAGTCATGCTTGCAAAAGCGGAAGCGGGCCACGTGAGGGAGAAGACAACGTCCTCTTCGTCCCAGCCGCAGTGGTGGACGCCCACGGCAACGGACATCGCAAGACGATCTTCGGCCACCGTAGGCGCGGGCATGCGGGCGGCGAGTACAGGGCAACTCGACCACGGACCATGCCCGGGTCGTCGGCGCGTTGTGTTCCACGCGTGTCTCAAAGAGCATCAGTATGATAACGGACGGGGCTCCCTCTAGAAGGCCAAACCCTGCCGGGATATAAAGGGCTATTGAAAGACACCGTGGAAGTCAGTACGAGTCTGACAGTCCCTCCCACCCTGCCCGGAGTGGGAAGACTCATTTGATGATTTTACCACGCTAAAAAAAAAGAAGCCTTGATGAGTGCTCATCATCTGTTCTTTTTTTCCCTAATATTAACAACCAACTGACCAAGATAGGTCCTACAAAAACTGTGTCTGTTTGCTGATAACTGAACAAAGTTTTTTTGTGACAACACAGAAATTGTAATGTCAAAGAGTATCGTTTTATAAACGTCTACGTCTAGTGCCGCCATTTTGCCAGCATTTATTATCGTGCGTTCGGTTTGATCAGTGTGTTAGATTAAACTGAACGCCGCCCGCTCGGGTTCGGCGCGCCGGCGCCTTTGGACGGCGGCGGCGGCGCGGGGAAAATCACGGCGGCGGCGGCGCGCCGGCGCGGCGCTCATATCTATCACACATGCGACTACTAGATCGATGAAGCAGTGCACTATGTCATACATTTCTTAATTTCAGGTTGTTTTTAGGGTTCCGTAGTCAACAAGGAACCCTTATAGTTTCGCCATGTCCGTCCGTCCGTCCGTCCGCAGTTTAGCTCAGAGACGCAGAGTACTAGAGAGCTGTAATTTGGTGTAAATATACGGATTTGTTGTGCCGAAAAAGTGGTAAAATAAAATCTTGTAAAATATTTTTTCTTAGGGTACCTCCAGTACTTACACGTAAAGTGAGGATTTTTTTTTTCTCGCGTACCCCTTAGTGTGGGGTATCATTAAATAGGCCTTTAAAAAATAATGATAGTTTCCATTAACAGTTTTTTGATAAAAAAATTCGTTTATGAAATATTAAGCTATAAAGTGCTAAATTTTGCTCGATTCGAGTGTCCCCCCCCTCTAACAGCTAAACGGTTATGTTTGGGGGTGTGAAAAAATTCACAATAGTAGTATATATAACGAAGTTTAAAAGAAAATTATCATTAAAATGTTATGAAAAATATTTAGTTTTAATTCCGCGACAAAAATCCAGGCTTGTTGCAGGATGCAATCCCACCCTATGCAGTCATGCATATGCACATGCAGCAAAGGACCCACCCTCCCGCCCTCATGCATATGCACACATGCAACAAACGGAAAAACAAGCCATGCAATCAAACCTATACTCGACACGTGTTTCGCCCCTCCACGGGGCATCCTCAGGAGATGTTGACTCGACAAGCGCTCGGCCTCGAATGAGCTAGTTTGACAGCTCTCGCCTCTTTATATAGCGTCGTGATGACGCATCGATAACGCAACGAAACGTTATCGATACAAACGTTATTAAGACGTTTGTATCGATCTACCTGCAATCATACTTAAAAGAGGTGATGTAATTAAGTTTGTTTGTTCATTCAACAGTGTATTATTATTATTATTATGTTTGGAGATTTCTAACTGCTCCAACACACACAACCGGAAATTTTTATTACAAACATGGAGAATTTTATACGTGTTATTGTCGCTCAAGGAATGGCCGGTATCGATTAAATGTTTTGCGAAATGTGATTTGTCTGGATGGCCATTCCTGTAAGCGGCAACATGCTCCCTAAACCTAACCTCGAAATTACGGCCTGTCTGACCTACATAGACCCCGTTGCAATCATTGCATACTAATTTATAAACACCGGATTTTTTTGAATTTTCTAATTTATCTTTACCGTTACAAAGATTACGTAAGTTGTGATCTGATCGAAAAGTTACGAAAACATTGTGTTTTTTAAGAATATTCGCGATTTTATCGGAAATGGGGCCTATGTAAGACAGACTACCGACATACTTGTCAATTCGTTCGGGGGTACATGCATAAAGTAGTGAGCGAACCCTGTCATTCTGTTTTTTCTGAATTATATTATCGATAACTTGTTTTGAATACCCGTTTGAAATCGCGATTTGATATATTATTTTAAGTTCTTTGACGTAATTATCTGTGGACAGTGGGACTGACATTAAACGATGGACATAGCTGCGGAAGGCTGCTAGTTTGTGTTGTGATGGGTGACATGAGGAGGCGGGAATTGTTGTGTCGGTGTGAGTGGGTTTTCGATAAATTTGGAAATCGAGTTTGTTATTAACTCTAGTGATTGTTAGATCTAAAAAATTGAGGGATTGGTTGGATTCTAATTCTAATTTGAATTTAATTTTGGGATGGAAAGTGTTAAGTTTATTAACGAAAATGTCTAATTGACGAATAGTACCCGTCCAACAGATAATTACGTCATCCACGTATCTATAATAAAACAGAATGTTGGGTTCGCCCACCAAATATTTACATTCAAAATAGTCCATAAATATTTCCGCCATTAAAGGACTTAAAGGTGATCCCATTGCTAACCCCTCTTTTTGGCGAAAATATTCGTTATTGAAACGAAAATAATTTTGTTGCATGCAAATACGCGTGAGGTCAAGAAGGTCTTGCATTTCTCCAGGATGTAAACGTTGTCTCTCCAAATGGTTCCCCAAAATACGTAAGCACTCTTCAAATGGAATATTTGTAAATAAACTGTCAACATCCAACGATAATAATTTTGAATTGTGAGGAATGTTGACATTTTTTATTTTTTCAATTAAATCTAAACTATTTTTTAAACTGTATTTTGGTGAAAAGGAAGACTTAGTTTTTAATAAATTGTTGAGATGTTTAGCCAAATCGTATGTTGGGGCACCAATGTAAGAGACAACGGGGCGAATTGGGATATTATCTTTATGAGTTTTGGGTAAGCCATACAAAAAAGGAGAACGCGGGTTCATAGGGATTTTATATTTCAATTGATCTGGAGAAATACATGACATGTTATTTATAGCATTCTTCAACTCTACGGTAAATTTTTTGGTGGGGTCGGAACTAAGACGTTCAAAATCCTCCCCCTGGATAACGTCGTTAACCTTTTGGTGGTAAGCAGTTTTATCCAAAATGACTACGGTATTGCCTTTGTCGGCTTTTGTAATTATTAAATTATCTTGATTAATTTTGGTTTGTAATGACCGATATATCTGTAATTCAGAATAATTTTGAGGAAAGGAGGGAGATGAAACTTTTTTAATCTGAGCTGCCACCTGATGTTTAACGGCGCTATCCGTTTTACTTCTAACACAAGCCATTTCTGAATCCACCACCAAAGTTTCGAGCGATTTCTGGGATAACCGTGGTCTGATGTTATATTTTAGGCCTTTCTCTAATAAAGAAATCTCAGAAGAAGAGAATTGGATATTTGTATAATTTTTAACGCGTGGATAAAAAGAGTGAATTGTATCTAAATCATTATTTTCTGAACGGTTGATATTACTGTTCCGGTTATCCCGAGATAATCGCTCCAACTTCCTACTCTGTGTTATAAATTTATCATGCGCTACTTGGGAGGCAAAGTCCCGGGCTTTGTTATCTAAAATATCAAACTCCACATTGTGTAGTTTGTAACTCAATTCTGAGTACAAAACTTTCAAGTGAAGCTTGATATTGTCCCTAACTGAAAACCAATGCCTACATTCCTCATTCAACCACACCTGTTTTGCCTTCACCAATGCTAAACTACTTGACCGGCTGTGTGTGTTGGTATGTATATTAATATAATGGGGAAATACTTTTAATTGTTATCCCAGAAATCGCTCGAAACTTTGGTGGTGGATTCAGAAATGGCTTGTGTTAGAAGTAAAACGGATAGCGCCGTTAAACATCAGGTGGCAGCTCAGATTAAAAAAGTTTCATCTCCCTCCTTTCCTCAAAATTATTCTGAATTACAGATATATCGGTCATTACAAACCAAAATTAATCAAGATAATTTAATAATTACAAAAGCCGACAAAGGCAATACCGTAGTCATTTTGGATAAAACTGCTTACCACCAAAAGGTTAACGACGTTATCCAGGGGGAGGATTTTGAACGTCTTAGTTCCGACCCCACCAAAAAATTTACCGTAGAGTTGAAGAATGCTATAAATAACATGTCATGTATTTCTCCAGATCAATTGAAATATAAAATCCCTATGAACCCGCGTTCTCCTTTTTTGTATGGCTTACCCAAAACTCATAAAGATAATATCCCAATTCGCCCCGTTGTCTCTTACATTGGTGCCCCAACATACGATTTGGCTAAACATCTCAACAATTTATTAAAAACTAAGTCTTCCTTTTCACCAAAATACAGTTTAAAAAATAGTTTAGATTTAATTGAAAAAATAAAAAATGTCAACATTCCTCACAATTCAAAATTATTATCGTTGGATGTTGACAGTTTATTTACAAATATTCCATTTGAAGAGTGCTTACGTATTTTGGGGAACCATTTGGAGAGACAACGTTTACATCCTGGAGAAATGCAAGACCTTCTTGACCTCACGCGTATTTGCATGCAACAAAATTATTTTCGTTTCAATAACGAATATTTTCGCCAAAAAGAGGGGTTAGCAATGGGATCACCTTTAAGTCCTTTAATGGCGGAAATATTTATGGACTATTTTGAATGTAAATATTTGGTGGGCGAACCCAACATTCTGTTTTATTATAGATACGTGGATGACGTAATTATCTGTTGGACGGGTACTATTCGTCAATTAGACATTTTCGTTAATAAACTTAACACTTTCCATCCCAAAATTAAATTCAAATTAGAATTAGAATCCAACCAATCCCTCAATTTTTTAGATCTAACAATCACTAGAGTTAATAACAAACTCGATTTCCAAATTTATCGAAAACCCACTCACACCGACACAACAATTCCCGCCTCCTCATGTCACCCATCACAACACAAACTAGCAGCCTTCCGCAGCTATGTCCATCGTTTAATGTCAGTCCCACTGTCCACAGATAATTACGTCAAAGAACTTAAAATAATATATCAAATCGCGATTTCAAACGGGTATTCAAAACAAGTTATCGATAATATAATTCAGAAAAAACAGAATGACAGGGTTCGCTCACTACTTTATGCATGTACCCCCGAACGAATTGACAAGTATGTCGGTAGTCTGTCTTACATAGGCCCCATTTCCGATAAAATCGCGAATATTCTTAAAAAACACAATGTTTTCGTAACTTTTCGATCAGATCACAACTTACGTAATCTTTGTAACGGTAAAGATAAATTAGAAAATTCAAAAAAATCCGGTGTTTATAAATTAGTATGCAATGATTGCAACGGGGTCTATGTAGGTCAGACAGGCCGTAATTTCGAGGTTAGGTTTAGGGAGCATGTTGCCGCTTACAGGAATGGCCATCCAGACAAATCACATTTCGCAAAACATTTAATCGATACCGGCCATTCCTTGAGCGACAATAACACGTATAAAATTCTCCATGTTTGTAATAAAAATTTCCGGTTGTGTGTGTTGGAGCAGTTAGAAATCTCCAAACATAATAATAATAATAATACACTGTTGAATGAACAAACAAACTTAATTACATCACCTCTTTTAAGTATGATTGCAGGTAGATCGATACAAACGTCTTAATAACGTTTGTATCGATAACGTTTCGTTGCGTTATCGATGCGTCATCACGACGCTATATAAAGAGGCGAGAGCTGTCAAACTAGCTCATTCGAGGCCGAGCGCTTGTCGAGTCAACATCTCCTGAGGATGCCCCGTGGAGGGGCGAAACACGTGTCGAGTATAGGTTTGATTGCATGGCTTGTTTTTCCGTTTGTTGCATGTGTGCATATGCATGAGGGCGGGAGGGTGGGTCCTTTGCTGCATGTGCATATGCATGACTGCATAGGGTGGGATTGCATCCTGCAACAAGCCTGGATTTTTGTCGCGGAATTAAAACTAAATATTTTTCATAACATTTTAATGTCATGGATTTCCGCAAAGTAACGCCTGATTCCATAATTTTGAAAATTATCATGACTAAGTAGGCTTTACAACTTTACGAGTAATAGTCGACCAACATATAAAATGTACTTGGATATCATATTTATCATACAAAATGTATCGGAGACAACTGCAAATGTAAGTTTGTCAACTTTATTTTTACAGCTTTTATAGGTATGTTTTTTGGGGATAGGTAGGTTTTTATAGTGAACTATTTTTAACTAAATTCAAAAAAAGGTGGAGGTTCTAAATTCGTCGTAATCTTTTTTCTTATGTATTTTCCCCGATTTCTCAAAGACTCCTGGACCGATTTTGAAAATTCTTCTTTTTAAAATTAAATTTTGCGAATCAGTTTAGTTAGTTTGCATAAGTATTTTGATGGGCAACTACGGAACCCTACACTGTGCGTGGCCCGACATGCACTTGGCCGGTTTTTTTTATATGTAAATAGCTATTCCACGTGGTTTCACTTGCTGTTCGGCTTCTTTTGGTTGTAGCGTGATGTTATACAGCCTATAGCCTTCCTCGATAAGTGGACTATCCAACACAAAAATATTTTTTCAATTCGTACCATCAGTTCCTGATATTCTAGCGTGTTTAAACCAAAGAAACAAACTCATAATAGTATAATAATAATAATATTCCACAACTAACGCACAACGCCATCTAGTCCCAAGCTAAGCAGAGCTTGTGTTATGTACCTAGACAACTGATAAATATACTTACATATTTCTAAATACATACATATTATAGATTAATTACACCCAGATACAGAACAAATGATCGTGCTCATTACACAAATATTTGTCTTGGGTGGGAATCGAACCCACGACCTCCGGCATAGCAGTCAGGGTCACTAACCACTAGACCAACAGGCCAGTATAGATGTTCTAACCACACTTCATTTTGTCAGGCTGGATCAACGAGAAGCTGAAGTTCGCCACGGACGACTCATACCTGGACCCCACGAACTTGAACGGGAAGGTGCAGAAGCATCAGAACTTCGAGCAGGAGCTGCAGGCCAACAAGCCCAGGATTGACGAGATCACCGTCACCGGCGCTAGGCTGCTCGAGCAAGAACATTTTGCTAAACGTATGTATTATAATCTAATCTGAGTTTATTCATAAACTATTATTACAGTTTTTGTGAAATAAAATCTTCAACGCGCTCGTGTCAATACTGCTGTTGAATTTTCGTCCAGTTCACGACCTTCCCGATTTAAGTGGTGGCTAAGCGCGGGGCGGCGGACGGAAAGATCACATGTTTGAAGCACGTCACGCGATTTTCTCCGAGCGAATCACTACAGCGCGTGGTACTAGGGGGGAGGCCTATGTTCAGCAGTGGACGTCCTCTGGCTGATGATGATGATGCGGTACTAGAAGCGATGGAACAAAAGTATAAGCGAATGAGTGCGACAGCACGAAACACAAGGCTACGGACAACCTACAGTGGGGATGTGATGTGGATCACTTTCGGACGCACCGCGCGCCTTGCAAGCATAGTCGTGAGAAGAAGGCGAATGAGCTAGAATAGTGCACTACTATTGAGGCGTCGTTTTATCATTGCTTCAGAAATTGAGCATAGTATATTATGGTTGATACAGCACATGGCGAAGGCCACAGAATCTGTTCTCAGAATCGTTTCAGGTTATAAAGTGCAGTGTCTTACAAGACATAGAGTTATACAAGGGAGTCAAAACGATAAACAATTTTTTCTCATTTAACTTTCTATTCATGCAGCTCAAATCGAGTCCCGTGTTGCCGAGCTGGCTGGCATCTGGGAGAAGCTGGCAGCTGCATCAGAACTGAAAGGAAGCAAGCTGCAGGAGGCCGCCGCTCAGCAACAGTACAACCGTGCGGTGGAGGACATCGAGTTGTGGCTGTCCGAGGTGGAGGGACAGCTGCTCAGTGAGGACTATGGCAAGGTTAGTGAGGACTGTAGGCAGTTGTGAAGATCTACTAATCCTTGATTAAACCAAATGTACCAGTTTGTTACTAAAAGTCACAAAAAAGTTGAAAAGATACTACCCTTCAACAATCAATATGCAGCCATCAAAGAATTTGGATTGAGTTGCAATATTACAGTACCCGGCACGTAAGTTGGGGGGGTAAGTTTGCGCATCGCATTTAGCGGCACGCAAGTGTAACCGAGAGCGCGTATACTGTGCGAGGGGCACAGACGAGTGACGCACCAATCGGGTGCTCGGATCGTCACTACCTCATACCCCGCGACCCGCATGACCACCGAAGAGATCTACAAAATGACTTCTGCGCATCAACGACTGTTGCCAACTTACGTGCCGGCCACTGTACTTGAGGTAAAAATATAGAATAGGGTAGTTTCCAGGGTCAAAATAATTACATTCTATTTAGTCTGTATTTTAGATTATAAAAAAATATTGGACACGTATTTTTTATTTTTTCGATTAAACAAAAAATAACAAAGATACCTATTTAAGTTACCTGTGACGTCACCCTGCGCGAAAAATGCCACGCATCGTGACGTCACACGTATCTTTAATAGGCTATATCTTTGTCATTTTTGGTCTAATTCACAAATAAAAAAATATATGTGCCTTATTTTTGAATAATCTAAAAGACGGACTAATTACATTTTTTAGGTAAACTAGGCTAGTGTTCCAATAAATAAATAATTCGCTTTTCTAAATATCAAAGAATGGCGGTAGTCTTTTTAGATGTCGATCATACTACCTTGTTTACTTCATTGCGAAAGTAACTGTAAAACAAATAGTTTCATAACATTGTTCATATTTTGATCTTTCCCATATTCAAATATTTTATTTGACAACAATAACTAACACTATTAATTTTTCTCCTAGGACCTGACCAGCGTCCAGAACCTTCAGAAGAAGCACGCTCTCTTGGAAGCGGACGTCAGCTCGCACGCTGAGAGAATCGACGCCATCCGCACTCAAGCGGAACAGTTCATCGAGAGAGGACATTTTGATGCTGACAACATTAAAACTAAGCGGGTTAGTATGAAACTTATTTAATTTTCTATAGGCAGTAGAATCTTTACGCAGTCAAATGTTGAATTTCTGATACTATCTTTGGTTTATCTTTGTCTGTAGCTAATCTACGACCGAGATTGCACATCCGAGTCTATAAGATGTCTAATCAGCCCCCCTAGACAAGTCGCAAACGATAATCGTTAACGCTCGGTTCTCCCCAATAGATTTTCAACCTTATTCCTTCGAGTCTTTAGTTGAAAATCTATTTAGGATTTCTAAGCGTTAGCGACTGGCACGGACGACAACGCCATGAAATCTTCAATAGATTTTCAACTAAAGACTCGAAAGAATAAGGTTGAAAATATATTGGGGAGAACCGAGCGTTAACGATTATCGTTTGCGACTTGTCTAGGGGGGCAGAATCAGCCGTCAAAAAGATTTGGATTAAAAATGAATATACTAAAGGCCTATGCTGCACACTACAGTGCCGGCACGTCTACCGTGGCGTGACGTGAAGTGACGTGATCAGTGTCGGTGAAATATGATATTGTACCATACATTTTGTACGACGCTGTCCGTACTCATCAGTGTCAGTGCCGTTCAGTGATTTTCTTTCACCCGTATATATGAATAGCACGTCACGTGTCGTCACTGTTGTGTGCGGATAGGCCTTTATACGTAATGGAGCATTATAAAGAAAAGAATAAGTTTTATTTTCGAGTTTTGAAGTTGTGTCCGTATAAATTTGCCTTTTAACTGAACACACAAAAAGCATTGAATTTTTCGTGAAATACAGCGGGAAATATCGTTAGTGTGAGCTATAAGAAATACCGCACTGGTGGCTTACCATGAACTCTGAACGTGATCCGTGATGAAAGGCTGTGGGAAAGAGATGGCGCTAGACGACTTGTATAGACATGTCTCTTTTCCACAGACTAAACTGGATCGCTTTAAGAGCTCGTGGTAAGGCCTCTGTTCGGAAACACTGCCTTATTCTGCCGTCTCTCTTTTTTATCCTAATTTTCCAACTGTCTAACAGGATGGACTTGTCGGTCGCTACACAGCCCTTGACAAGCCAATGGCCATCCGCAAGCGTCGCCTGTTAGACTCGCTGCAGGCTCAGCAGCTCTTCAGAGACTTGGATGATGAAGCCGCCTGGATCCGCGAGAAGGAACCTATCATCGCATCGACCAACAGAGGTATGTAGCTCGGACTTTTCGTAAAAGCTTATTTTGTAAAATAAACTCACGCCTTATTCCCATGGCGTTTACATACTCCTTTCGCCTCAACCACATTCATACATCTGTTTATGCAAGTAGGTACCAATAAGTTTACTATCTTGTTTCTGGTTTCCTCTTCAAGTGTTACCTAATAATATGTCTTTAGTCGCCTCGTGCACATCCTGAGACTTGATATAATGTATTCTTTGTCCATATCTATGTCATGTTAAAGGTTACCAACTATCAGTCCGTACTGTTACCGTCAGTCTGACGATGCGGTCTCTTCCACTCAAGCAACGGTCGGAGAACTTTATAATCTGGGTGGTAAAAAGTAACAATAAAGTTCAGACGCTAGCAGGTTAACTTACCCCAATCCGTCAAATTTGACCAATCGAACATTAACCTTTGACTCTTTTGCTAAGGTTGAAAATCAATTTAAATTAATTTGACGGATATTGAGGTAGGTTGATGTGCTGGCGTCTGTACATAATATGCCAAACTCCCAACTTAGTGGACTCTTTCCTACGATCTTTTCATAACCCCACCTTTTTCATGTGTAGGTCGCGACCTGATCGGCGTGCAGAACCTGATGAAGAAGCACCAGGCGGTGATGGGAGAGATGGCGCAGCACGAGGCGCGCGTGGACGCCGTGCGAGCTGCCGGGGCCGCGCTGAGGGACGCGGGGCACTTCGCGGCAGACGACATCGCGCAGCGCCTGCAGCACCTGCACCAGCAGTGGACGCAGCTGCAGGAGAAGGCGCTGCAGGTATTACAGCTTAGCAATATTTCTTGTCACTCTTTAGGTCTCTATCTTGAAGTGTAGCGGCAGGAACGGGGATGGCAACTGGGGAACTAATGGCGCTAATATAGCTTGTTCCAAGCATCGTCATTGGTTCAAATCAGTTCAAATCTTAAAGGTACTTCAAAATAGTACTACGTCATTGGTCGGATTAGGACTAAGCAGTGGTGGCGCCATCTACAATTAGCTTTGACTTGCCTTCCCCATTTATGCAAATTAGTGGCCTCGAAAACAGCGGGAGGCAGCAAAGCAGTCGTGACTGTGTGGCTGAATCGCCGCCGCTGCCGCCCTCTCTCCCGTACTTGTCCTGTATGTTTTGAAATACAATCACAAAATGACGATTCTGACGCTTCCAAAGGCTGGTGAAAGTTGGAAGACAACAAAAAACATGGTGGCAAGGACGATTTAAAATGAAACTAAAAAAATATAATTCATTCTAAATAAACTCCTCAAAATCGTCATGTTCCGAAGTATAAAACTATACAAAACAAAACTAACCTTCTATCTCTTTCCCACAGCGCAAACAAGATCTAGAAGACTCCCTTCAAGCCCAACAATACTTCGCTGATGCCAACGAAGCCGAATCCTGGATCCGTGAGAAGGAGCCGATGGCCAACACACACGACTATGGCAAGGACGAGGACTCTTCTGAAGCGCTGCTGAAGAAACACGAAGCTCTTCTGTCAGATTTGGAAGCTTTTGGAAACACCATCAAGAGCTTGAGGGAACAGGCTGATGGATGCAGGGTAAGTCTACTTATGTAGTTGGTTTCCTAATAGCTACGACTTTTTTTTTTCTTTTTTTTTAGGTGGTAAAATCATCAAATGAGTCCTCCCGCCCTGGGTGGGGCGGAAAGGACTGTCAGACTCTTACTGACTAAAATCCACCCGTGTTCCTTCCTATGCCCTTTACGTTCCGGGGCCACGGTAACCTGGGTTAAGAAAAAACCCGCGACCCCAGCAGGCATTTGGCGCGAAACACGACGCGCCACCGACACGGGCTTGGTCCTTGGTCGGACGGCGAGCTACCCATCACTCACCGTCCGCAAGCCCGCTCCGCCAGTGTGCCCACCCGGTCCACGGGCGCACGTGGAGGTTTCCTGTCATAGCACCCCAATAGCTACGACTTGGGGGTTTTTAAGTAAAGAGTGAATAAGTTACTTCTAGGCAAGCATGCTTTACTATTGATCACATCATCGCTTGCCATCAGGTGAGATAGTGGTCGCAACGCAAGCCTATCATTGATATAAAAATGAATCAGATCTTGCTCATGAGTTGAGAAAGAAACCGTTACTATGTACAATCGACAAAGTGGAATCATGACCCATTTTGCCAATAAATCGTTTGAATCTGTCGAATTGACAAAGAAAGTCGTTACCATGGATATGTATGTTAACGCGAATGTGGACCTAATTATATTTGAATGTCTGTTAGAAAATAAGCCTATGGTGGGTCATGATTCTACTTTGTCGATTGTACATGTGCAACAAAATAAAAACACTTGTATTGATCAATCAAAATTTAGTTCAGTCAGCCATCTTACTGAAGCAAAGAATGCCGAAGTTCGGCCTCTTAGCTCGCCGTTTGGCAGACGAACGGATGCACAAGTGCCGTCAACGGATTCATAGAAGTTTTGGATGTTAAGACTAATTCACAAAAAAAAAATCTGTGTGATGAAGTTAATAATCTAATATTCTCGGCCTTTCTTTGTCATGGCGCTAAATGACATTATGGAGACCGTACACGTTCAGTTATGCATGATGGTTTTAACCGTGCACGCATATCCGATACATGAACCGAAAACTATCGTTTAACACATAGACGCTAGGGTTTGCCTGTAAAATTCAGATTCAATCATCATGCGAACCCCAACGTGTATGGCCTTAATTAGTTTTAAACAGTCAAGAAGTATTAAGATTTTGAGAAGCCAATATTTGACTATTTCAAATGGGTTTGCAACTTTTAGTACGGACCTTGGCATCGTATTTTTTTTTCTTTCGCCAGTGATGAAACTTTGGCCATAATTAAACTGCTACCTTAAGAAGTCCATAGAAAAAAAAAAGTTTCTAAACCGTAACCAACCAGAAATATGGTGGTTTGTATTTTGTACTACCTACTAAAAATAAATCCAGATTAGAACAAAATAAAGACCGTCATATCTCTGGTTAGTTACGGTTTAGATTTTTTTTATTATTTTTTACGAACTTCTTAGGTTATGGTCTACTAATGACCAAAATTTCATTACTCGGCGAACGAAAAAAAAAACATTGATGCCAAGAAGTTGCAAACCCCTTTCCCTCATGAATGTATATGTTCCGTGTAGCAACAAGAGTCGCCTGTGGTGGACGTGTCGGGCAAGGAGTGCGTGGTAGCGCTGTACGACTACGCAGAGAAGTCTCCGCGCGAGGTGTCCATGAAAAGGGGAGATGTGCTCACGCTGCTCAACTCTAACAACAAGGTAAGAGCAGGCACTCATATTTTTTACTGCAGAATATTCTCTCATAGATGTAGACGCAGGTACTGTGTGGTGATGGCAAGTGGATTGGACAACAAAGTCAAAGTCAAATCGTTTATTTCAAATAGGCCATCAAAGAGGCACTTTTAAACGTCGAATATTAAAATTAAGGAAAAGGGATGGGATGGAATTGATACATCATCTGTTTAGTGATTTGGAAATAAGACAAATGTTTGCTGAAACTATGTTTTGAGAACTGATGAGGCATCAACATTGTGTTAATACGATGGTAGCTGGCCCGGGACGGCGTCGTGGATGAAGAGTGAGAGGGCCTTTATCGAAAGTGAAAAGTATTTATTGGACTTACACTGGGAAAACAATTAAAAAGAAAACACAAAAAAAACATTGTACTGTACAAGGCCAAAAGTCAGGCAATGCCGTTGCAATGAACGTTAAAAAATAGATCCCACCTGGGCCCTTTTTATTTACTTATTTATCAACATTTAAGTACATCTTATTGTAAAAATTATCTAAAGGCCAGCCAAAAGATGGTTGGTACCAAAAGATGGTTAGTTATTGTACATTGGACCACCCCAGTCAAAAGATGGTTAGTACATTTGATCCCAATCATAAATGGCTAGAATAATGTTAAAGTGGATCTGCTACCAACTGTGCTAAACTTTCTAAGTAGACGACAATACTTATGATACAAACAGTTAAATGACTCATACATGTCACCTTCACCTATCTAGAAAGATAACAATGCATGTATAATACTAACAGATTACATTGTTATGCAAATAAGATAGACTTGACAGCACCATGTTCTGTAATAGATTCCACAATAAGTACATTGTGGAATCTATTACAGAATATGGTGCTAAGTAAACTCAGTTGTAGAAACTTGTAAGTTTAACTAATTGAATACACGCGTACGGCAAAAAACAAATTAGTATTTGTGTTATTTTTTCAAAAAGTCCATAGTATTAATAATAGTATTGATTACGGTCAGTTCACAAAAAAGCGCGGCGCAGCGCTGTCGTGTGAAAGGTGTATCTTTTCGTGTAGGAAATAGAGTTAGATTTTGAGTGCTCTATTGAAATGTGCGCGCAGCATCACGTCTTGGTCTGAGCTGACCCTTAGCATTTTTTACGATTTTTTTGGGACTGTCAGACTTCTGCTGACTAAAATCCACGGTGTCCTTCAATAGCCCTTTCTGTTCCGGGGTCACGGTAAGGAAATAATCCCGCGACCCCGGCAGGCTTTGGCCCTCTGAGAGGGGGGCCCGTCATTATGATGACGCTCTTTGAGGCGCGCGTGGGACACAACGCGCCGTCGACCATCACTTTTTACGATAAAGAGCAATACAGAAAATAACCAATTTGGTAAAGTTGTTGGTTTGGAAATTGCCACGATCCAACATCTAAAACAATTCTTTTTTTCAATTCGATCCAGTAGTTCTTGAAATCAGCATGTTCAACCAAACAAACTCTTCAGCTTTAAAATATTAGAACAGATATAGATACATTATTTAATTACGAGATATAAATCGTTTGCATAAAATTATGCCTTTAGGCAAAACCTATGATTATAATAAAATCGATAAAAACATGTATAATATCGTCCTTGTAATTAACTCGTGTAATACTCGTTGATAATTCCTAAACCAATATCAGTTCTGTTATCACTATGTTTATCTAAAAAAATTGAACTGTGTCCACATTTTAGTATTTTGTGGTCTCATAATGCGGTAGATAGGGACTGTATTACATAGAAACTGTTCTAAAACTACACCGATATTATAAAGAGGAAAGATTTGTATTTTTGTGTGTGAGTTTGCAATGAATAAACTCAGAAAATACTGGACCGATTTTAACAATTATTTCACCAGTTGCTCCTCTCCAGTCAGATTTTGAATCGCTATTAAAACGCAGCGCTGCGCCACGCTGTACCTTTTCGTGTAGAAAATAGAATTACATTTTGAATAACTCTATTGAAATGTGCGCGCAGCGTCACGTCTTGGTCTGTGCTGACCCTTAGGGCGAAGCCTCTGGCAACAGACATTAATAAAATAGGGAAGGATGTGGCGAAGCTTTTTGAACTCTGTCTATAATAATAATAATATTCCACAACTATCACACAACGCCATCAAGTCCCAAACTAAGCAGAGCTTGTGTTATGGGTACTAGACAACTGATAAACATACTTATATATTTCTAAATACATACATATTATTATAGATAAATGTATGAATGAAGTCTTTGAAGCTACTACTAGACATAGGCCTCTCTCATCTGCAGAACAACACGTGGTTCTCCACACTCCACAAATAGAAGGTCACACACGACGCTAGCAGCCTTGTTTTCCCCACACATAGTTCATCATCATCTTCCTGCCCTCATCCCATTTTACTTGGTCGCGGAACTAACTAATTATTACATAAAGGGCTATTGAAAAACACCGTGGATTTTAGTCAATACAAGTCTGCTAGGTAGTAGTGAGTAGGTAGGAGGGACCTCCTACCCCGCCCTGGGCGGGAGGACTTATTTGACGATTTAATCACGATTAAAAAAAATATTTTACTTAGGTTTGGCGTAACACTTTCTTCCAACGCTTTCTCCACCTTAGGTGTTGGTCGTAGCTCTTGGCAATAAATAAATAAAAAATAATTAATTTTACATTAGAATATAACCTAATTACACAATAACATGTAAATTAAACTCAGTACCATATTTCAATTACCCATGTGTCTAATATACGAGATCCAAATCCATTGTTATCTGGCCCAAACCGAACCGACTATGTTTATGTAACGCGCACTAAACACACGTGAACAGTATACGATGAACCGCGAAGAAGGACGAACGCACTTGTATCACAGAACGTTTTCATAAAAAAAAAAAACTATGTGCCTGTGTCGAACTATAGATCTGAACTTGTAAAAAAAATAGATTTTTGTAAATGGAAGTATTGATTTGAATTAATGTTTTTTTTTTTTTTTAAGTACAATGTAGTTTTTTTTGTGTAAGTGGCCAGTGAATCTCTCTGTGATAGTGAAGTGATACTAGTGTTAAAATGATAGTATTTAGTTGGCTAGCCGTTGTGTTGGTGGACAGTCTGTTTGGACACAACAGAAAGAATGATAAGAAGTTGGAACATGTGAGTTTTACACCTTGTTTCTGCTTAGAAGTCTCTGATAGGTAGTTTTTTCTTGTAGTCCTGTTGAAGCGTGTTGATTGGTTGTTCAGAGCTACAGCCAATCGTATGACCTGAAAACAACCCTTTTCTTTTTGGCTTGATAGAAAAGTTTGGATAGACCGGATATGAAATTGCTTGTTAGAAGTTAGAATTATATCTTTTCAAAATGTCGTGTTTTTTACAGTGTGCCTCGATTAGGCATTACCTATATTTAGGTGGCATATAGTCGATATTCAGCTATATTGATATTCTTCTGCTTCTGGTTCAACCAGGCCTGGCTCACTCCGCAGTGTAGGTATAAAACTGCAAGCATTGGCGGGGACCACTTCGGAGTGGACATTTAGTCGGTTGCCGCGCGCCGCCCACTACGCACGCGCTTACTTATATAATATTTAAGTTTGGTGTTTGGTTGAATTTACGCATGAGTTAAAAAAAAATATATATGATGAGGAAAAAAAAATACTGCATAACGTTTGGTTGTTTAAATAATGACAGTGATAGGAGCCTCACGTTTCACACACTACCGCGTGATTTCGAAAGGTAAGAAAAAAAGTGAATATTTATCTATGTAGTACATATTTAATAATGATCAAAAAACTATCTACCTGCTTGTGGCGTGCTTATTAATGTCATTCAAGTACCGGCTAGTAATCATGATCAGTTAAGCATGATTAGGTAGGTTACAAATTTGGCCTACAAGACGACCAAGATAAATAAAATAGACGATTATCAAACCTGACATCACTCTCACTCACCTAAGCTGAATACGGGCTGGTCGAATTATGATCGGTAGAAAGTAGGAAGATGTTTACGTTATTGTTTAGACACGTTCAATATAACGTTCAATATAATATAGATAACAATCGATCTTTAAAGTTATGACTACAGCTTGGCCAGAACGGATTGAAACGGAACTAATCTTTTTGTTTCTGACAACGTTTTAAAATTTTTGATATTTGATGTAAACAAAGACCGCAGGTTTGTTAGATTTATTATTGTGCCACAAAACTAACTTATTAAGAGAAAAAAAAAAAATCATTACAGCTTGGCCAGACGGGTTGAAACGGAACTAAAATTTTTATTTCTGACAGCGTTTTAAAATCTTTGATATTTGATGTAAACAAAGACCGCAGGTTTGTTAGATTTATTATTGTGCCATAAAACTAACGTAATAAGTGAAAAAATAAATAAAATAAAATCATTTAAAGTGCTGGTAGTGCGAAGACAGTGGCGACTTCCGGTTTTCTACAGTTTTATGTCAAGCTGTATATATTATTCCTCACGTAAGGTGCCGTAGGTACCTACTGTTAACATTCTGTGCTACCAATCGATATGAATATGAAGTAATCGATGACGAAACAGAAAAAGATATAGGCTGATGATAAAAACAAAATTCCTTGAGGGACATAAGGAGGTAATGAGGAGTGATATATATACGTATTTATGTTAGTTAATAATGTAATTAAACAATGCATAAAATACGTATTCCTACCTAACTGTGCCCAAACTCGCGAGTCGCAACCCTATTGAGCTTGACCGACAATAACCTTTTAATGTCGTTGGCGTCAGATAAACTAAAATGAACTCTCGCGCGTCACTATTCAGTTCATTTTTGCTTGCGCACGGGAAGTTTAGGCTATTATAAAAGTAGGTGGGTGATGCGGGTGCAAGTAAAAATGGACTCTATTCTTTCGTGCATAGATTTTACATTTGTTTGTTTTCTTTTTGGGAGTAAGCCTTCTGTGCCTTTAGGTACTATTATATATTCTGTGGTTCAACTGGAAGCTGACCACAATATAATTGGGAAAAGGTTAGGCAGATGATAATATATAATAATCGTTAGTGAAACACAAAAATACAAAATTAGGTATTCATGCATTCTCGAGTGGCGATCTAGAAATTATCTTGATATCAGTTGATAATGTTGATATGCACTGCATTATTTTATACATGTAAACAACATTAATGTTATGTACAAAGTTCCTTATAAATAAAATTGTATTTCGATTTTGATGAAATAATTTTAGGAATTAAAACTCATCCTTCATTTTTACAGGGTTACTAATAAAACATTAACAACTTCTCACGACTACATCACCAACTTAACAAACAATTTTAAAGTCATAAAACTAAAACTTTGTTCCGCGACATTACAAAACATTTACATTCGAAAAAAACAAGTCGTCCAGAATGTATTTGGGTGTTATCATAAACTTTAAATAACATATTTATGAAGAAGATCGAAATGCTAAATCACACACAAAAATACCCAGCATATTGTATTACTTATTCAAACATTTACAGTAAAATAAAACTTTCTGAATGATGTATGAAGATAAAATTATTATGAAATGATATCAAAACATTATGTTTTCCTTGTTCTAAATTGTCGTTTAATCTGAATGAGTTTCACATTGATAAATATATAAGATAACTCGGTTATGTTGCTCTCAAATTGGCGGAGTAAGAAAACTGACGTAATTTAATTAGTAAATCTCTCTTCTCATTATACTGATTATGGGTTTACTATCTCAATCCAAATTCCGATCCGTTTTCTTTGACGACTGCTACAAATTGGTCGTTTTTCAAACTCGGATAGACAGATCAGGATCGAGATTGCAGCCGAGATAGATTATAATAATATCTAGCGTAGGTCTTTACCCCAGCCTTTTCGAAGCCTTATTTGGCATCGACGCGACGTCCTAAGGGATTTAATCATTTTGAATGTAATTTAATTTTTTATAAGTACAATCGACAAAGTTGAATCATGACCCATTTTGACAATAAATCGTTTGAATCCGTCAAATTGACAAAGATCAAAGTTGTTACCATGGGTATGTATTTTTACGCGAATGTGAACCTAATTGTTTTAAAAAGTCTGTAAGAAAATAAGCTTATGGTGGGTCAACTTTGTCGATTGTACATTACTTACAACTTTGTCGATTGTACATTACTACACGTTTGGACGTTGGACAGTACTTACTGTGTTTGGAGCACATGGGTTAGTAGGGGCCGGGATATGCCGGATAGGCAGGAAATTAAATTATTATGTGATTCAATGTTTATTGAAATAGTAGATTATGCACCGAGGGGCTAAAGTTGTGTCTTATGTCACGGGCGTCATATTGAATCTCGAGCGCAATGAAGGATTCTGGATTTAACTCCCGAGCGCAACGAGGGAGTTAAGAGTTTAACTCACGAGCGAAGCGAGGGAGTTAATACAAGAATCCTGAATGCAGCGAGGGATTCAAGCTAGCCCAAGGCAAAGACACCTTTAGCCCAGAGGAGGATACTCTACTTTTTACACCTACTGTGAGAAAATAATAGCCATAGTACGAAAAACAAAGTAGGGTAAAACACCCAACTATTGACCCCTTAAGCGGTTTTCCTTGCTTCTTTCGCAAAATAAACTAATGTACGAGTTGCAAGTGGAAATTAATGTTTTTGGAAGATAAAATAAACATTGGAAAATGTAACTAAAACATTATATCCAGTCATACAAAGGTGATAAGTGTTTTTTTTCTCGAGTTTAGCAAGAACAGGCCATTTGACCAGTTATTAACATGCTTGTACCAAATTTTCATCATGCAAATGACCAATTTTTGACCTCCTGTAGTATAAGAATAAACTCAAATAATTTTTATTATGAATGTGATACGAGGTTTTATTTGACAAAAAAACAAACAAAGCTAGTCTTATAGCCCTTTTTATTTTCTTTTTTCACACTATTTAGGTCTTCAGTCTTCAAACGCCGTCAATAATATTCTTGCACTTAATTTTGAAATTTTGTAGTTTTTATCACTTTTTGTCCAATTTTTATCACTTTTTGTCCAATTTTTCTTCTTTATTAGTAGTTATTAATTTCAATGTTCTGTTTTATGCAGCAGATATAAAAATACTCGCCGGCAAAATATAAATTGAAAGAACAAGGCTTTAGTTCTACAAAGTGAGTTTCAAAACCTTTGAATTAATATTTTCCTAATTACATAAGACGGTTTTAACTTTTAAACTTATGTAAAAGACCTCACAAATGAAGAGAACATAGATACAAATAAAAATCTAGCTCACACTTTGCCTAAACATGCAGGTTAGGGTATATTTTGTCATTTTATGCATTAAACCAATCTGTGGCTGAGGCATTGCTCGTGTTATATGCTGCAATTGTCCCACGGGACCATATACCGACATAAAAAGTATTCTGCGTCGAGGTACACCCACTTAACCAGGTTTTAAAATAATCTGCTTGCCAAATTGTGTCAAAATCCATTCAGCCGTTCACTTTTCCTATAATATTAGTAAGTCTAAAAGTCTTAAATATTCAGGAGGATCCAGAATGTGACAGTAGACCGAAAATTGAAGTACCTCACTCAAGTTATGCTAGGTAGTCAGGTTACTACGTAAGGTGTTTTTTATGTTTGTGATTATGCAGATACACACCTTTAGGGGTGCCAACGCCCATGGGCTTAATACAGATGCATTAAAGTTAAGCTACCTCACCATTAAAAATGAATTATACGTACACACCGTGGTGTCAGTAACTGGTATTCTCGTACATTTGGTAAATTACCAGCTATTGACATGCCATGTTAAAAAAATGGTTATTCATACATTTGAGTGTACCAGATATTGACCTCATCATTTTAACAAGTTAACGCTCACTAAAACTTGAAAATCATGTGGAAAAGCATTGTGTCTGTCTTAAATAACCAAAAAATACCAAACTCAAAGGAATGTATCGTGTAAAACTGAAATAAAATGACATTGAAAACAACCGTCAGCTTAGCAAATTGTTAAATTTCTTGATGATTTTAGGAGTGTATTTTGTTATCATAGGTTTACGGACGCATTATTGCTTTATTTAAATTTTCTGTGACGCCAATATATTACAAGATAAATTATATTTCATTTTCTGTATTCTTTATGCAGCACTGCAAGAAGATTTATTATTATTTTTGATAAAAACTGTTATGCGGTCAATAGTTGGTGGGAGGTCAGCAGTTGGGTACTTTACCCTATTTATTAAATAAAAAACAGTAAGAATAAGGGTTTCGAGAATAGCTTTCCTCTTTCTGGCACACTAAATCAGACTTGGCTGTATGGGCTCAGCTCCCTTTGCCTGCCCCAAAGAGGGACGAAAAGAACCAAAAAAAAAAATCTAGGCTGCATGGGCTAGATAGATCCCTTTGTCTTCCCAAAAGGGAAAAGAAAATTAAAAAAAAAAAATCTTTCTGGCACCAAAGGGTGTTTGTTGTTTATAAACATATTCCAAATTCAAATCACATTATTGACCAGCGGGTAATAATGAAATCCAGTACAACATTATTGACCGGCTGTGCCCTCGGCCACTAATGACTCACTTTAGGTTAAGGTTGCTTAACATATAATTATACATTTTCGAGCAGGTGGTGTGAAAAAAATATTTATGTGTCGGATAATCAATTTGTTCTGAAAGGCTATAGGCTATGTTACATCAAGCTTCTACCGAAAAGTTGCGAGGCAGCGGGTGAAACAGCTAGTTCGAAACACATAAACACTATTATCGCGAGAATTTCCGTTAAAGGCCTCCGCATTATTGTTTCTCGATCGTCTCCACATGTACCGAGCTCATAAACATTGATTTGTCTTTACTATTGTCTTTAAATCGTATGGGTTTGGCCTGATTGATAGCCATTTTGTTTCGGTTACTGCGCGAATTAAAGCAAGGTCGTACGATTTATGACGGGATGTCTCGAATGCATTGTTCTTTGTATTTAACTGATTAAGGGTAATTTTAAATAACGGAAACAGAATTTGTCATTTTCCCTTTATGACGGAGATCCCCTTAGAGAGCCAAAGCCTGCCGGGGACGCGGGGCTAACGAATTACCGTGACCCCGGAACGTTATAGGCTATTGAATGACACCGTGGATTTAGTCAGTACAAGTCTGACAGTCCCTCCTGTCCTGCCCTGGGTGGGTGGCCTCATGTGATGATTTTACCACGCTAAAAAAAAATAAAAAAAAAGGGAAATTGGGCTGCTACAATACAAAAACATTATATTATTTATCCTTTTATATAATGTAATGAAGGTGAAAAAACACTATTGCGTGTTCGCACATGCACGCTCTAGAAACGTAAGCTTAAGGCTATTTTCAGAATATAGGCTATGTAGGTTTTAATGCATTAACGCCATTTATTCTGACCTAAGGTATGACTTAAAACCTGTTTCATATTATTTATTTTTTTAACAATTTATGTAAATAACAAAACAGAACATGAAATAACGCTAATTCATAACTATAGTACAAGGGCACAGCTTATAGCTTTAAAAAAATCTCCCAGCAGGCCCATTATAAGAGAAACGTATACAACGAGATGTAGATGATGATGCCGCTAACTAGAAACTTTTTGTCGCGGTTACATTTTGTCATCCAGTCAAATGTACCGGTCGTTAAAACCTATATCACCATAAACAGCGCACTCCCATATATAAAAAAGAAAACAAAAGTTCACCAGTGAGCGGATGTCCTTAGAAATTAGATTTATCTTACAAAAAAAGAATAATTCGAGTGAAATAACTCATGATTATAGATGGATACGACGCAATCACTTGTGGAAACAACCTAAAAGGCAATGTTATACTAACTTTGTGTTCCATTCACAGGACTGGTGGAAGGTGGAAGTCAACGACCGCCAGGGCTTCGTGCCAGCCGCCTACGTCAAGAAAATCGACGCCGGCCTCTCCTCCTCGCAGCAGAACCTTGCTGACTCCAGCTCTATCGCGGCTAGGCAGAACCAGGTGCGTACATTATACCTTATTGAAAATAATAGTCTACAATTTATATGTCAATTTTGGTGGGAGATGAATTTCAGTGTTTGTTTTTTGTAACGTCAAGAGCAAACCCGTCGTACATAAAAAATAAGAATGATTTAGTCGACATTAGCTGATTTAAGATTTCTCTAGGCACTTGAATAAAGTCGTTGTTATACAGAAAAAATAAAATCACTTAATAAACTAAAAATGGAGCATTTGTATAGTCAGTGTATGGGATCACCGAACCATTACTTTTTAGAAACACAACTAATTACAATGAAGTCTCCAAAAAAGTTAGGTTATTTCGACCAGGGGGATTGAAACCATGTTTAGACTCGTAAAATGGTCACAAATTCACAATTTATTACATTTAGGATAAAATTGTGGTGAAGTGGCCTCTTTTAGACCCCCAGAGTAGATTGTCCACGAAATGTCCAGATCCTCTCTTCGTTAACTAAACAAGAACTTTTGTCATCAGATCGAGGGTCAATACGAGAACCTGCTGGGTCTGGCACGCGAGCGACAGAACAAGCTCAATGAGACCGTCAAGGCGTACGTGCTCGTGCGGGAGGCAGCGGAGCTTGCCACCTGGATCAAGGATAAGGTATGTTTACTTGAGAAACCGAGCTACACTACTTCATCATTATCAGCAGGAAGACGTCCACTGCTGAACATAAGCCCGCCACGAACGACAGTTCACCAGTTCATCATCATCATCATCATCATCAGCCTATTAATGTTCCCACTGCTGGGACACAGGCCTCCTCTCTGTGAGAGAGGGTGGGCCATAATCCACCACGCGGGCCCAATGCGGATTGGTGGATGTCACATGTCTTCGAATTTTTGGTTCTAGGACATGCCTGTTTCCTCACGATGTTTTCCTTCACCGTTTTGAGAGCAGTGGTGATGAAATAAATTACACAAAGTAATGCGCCTGCCGGGATTCGAACCCACCACCGACAACTCGTAAGTCGGGGCCGATACCACTGGGCCACCACTGCTCTCGTTCGACGTTCACCAGTTGCTTCCATCTATTGTCCGCGACTCTCACGATGTCGTCGGTCCACCTAGTGGGAGCCTGCCTACGCTGCGTCTTCCGGTCCGTGGTCGCTGGTCGCCACTCGACAACTTTTGTTCCCCATTGGTTTCAGTTCTACGAGCGATGTGGCCTGCCCATTACCACTTCAACTTGTTTTTTGTTTTTTAAATAATTGAGAAAGCTTGTCCTTGTTATCCCACTGATGAGCAAATACCTCTTCCAATAGGGTTGGCAACGCAAAGATATTGTAGTGGCGCCACCATTGCTTAGTCCTAATCCGACCAATGACATAGTACTATTTTGAAGTACCTTTAAGATTTGAACTGATTTGAACCAATGACGATGCTTAGAACAAGCTATACTAGCGCCATTAGTTACCTAGTTGCCATCCCCATTGCAATGGCTAAAGCGGATCACTAGTAAATGAAACCATCTCTTCTATACTGACTGGCCCGTTGGTCTAGTGGTTAGTGTCTTAGTGACCCTGACTGCTATGCCGGAGGTCGTAGGTTCGATTCCCATCCAGGACAAATGTTTGTGTGATGAGCAGGATCATTTGTTCTGTGTCTGGGTGTAATTTATCTATAATATGTATGTATTTAGAAATATATAAGTATGTTTATCAGTTGTCTAGTTCCCATAACACAGGCTCTGCTTAGCTTGGGACTAGGTGGCGTTGTGTGATAGTTGTGAAATATTATTATTATATTACAGGAAATGCACGCCCAAGTGCAAGATGTTGGCGAAGACCTGGAGCAAGTGGAGGTGATGCAGAAGAAGTTCGACGACTTCCAGAACGACCTGCGCGCCAATGAAGTGCGCCTCGCCGAGATGAATGAGATCGCCGTGCAGCTCATGACTGTGGGACAGACTGAGGCTGCGCTGAAGATTAAGACGCAGATGCAGGTAAGATGAGGATCTATGTTTTATTGCATCCACGATAGGGGCGAATAAGTCAACAACCTGCAGCTGTCAACTGAAATCGAAAATAATGTGTTTGATAAAAACTAGATACAGTCACGAGCAATAACATGTATACACTTCACAAACCTCAAACGCAATTGACTCGTGAAATACTGGTTTCCACTTTGAAATAAGAACTATTTCGTAATAGTATATAGGCTTCCAAAATAGAAGTCTATTGAAAAAGCAAAAGTTTCATCAATATTGTAGCAGAACATCGCTTTTGAATACTGCTTAGAGTATACATACTATTGCTCGTGACTGTACTCAAATTAAAGTTCAAATAACATTTAATATCGTTACTATCTAAAAAGACTTGTATGGCGTTATAATATAGCGTAGTGTGTGTTCAGAGCTTAGGCTGCAGTTCGACTGAGGTGGAGCGGAGAGCGATTCACCAATCACATGCATGGCTTGACTGGAGAAGAGATGTGGATTTCAAGCCATGTTATTGGTGAATCGCTCCGCCTTAGTAGAACCGTAGCCTTGTACTGCAGAAATAAAATGGATGCCCATCCAACTTTTGGAACAGAAAGAACTATAGAAATGTTTTTTTCGGGAATACGTCGCGGCTACTATGAAGCTTTTACATTCATCTAATTTTAGATAAATGTGTGCGCTGGACAAATACTATAGCACCCTTTTACACTATAGTTTTTTTTTACGGCAAAGCGCCCGAATAAATAAAAATTAAAAATAACCTTTTCACGTCTGCAGAATTAGGAAATGATTTAGTTCACGATCGAAAACTAGCTTAGATCATTAGCTAATTTCTTAAGAACGTTATTGAAAATGACGAGTCACGTACACAACGATTTAGCTTAGATTATTGTCGTTTTAGAGCAAATATTTACATTCTAAACAGTAATAGACATCCACAAATATTTAACTAAAATCGTGATATATTAATTTACACAACGATAATACACCGTGACTTTTTAGTCGTCTTACAAAAGTGGTCCACTTAATGTATCCGACCTAAAATACCTCTAGGCGAGTTTTTTTTTAAATCTTAATAAAAAATTTAATTTAAAAAAAATGATGAAAGTGCATTAAAAATATGAAACACCCTGTTAAAATGTTTACGTATCAAGCTGGAAAGTAAACATAAACAACGCAATAGTCGGGCAGATCGTTCCATTCCAATTTTCTATGAGACAAGGGTGTTTCTAACTACGCCTTGCGTCATAATAACGAATTAAAATTTTATTATTAAATTTTTCAAATCTCATAAATAACTATTTTTTTATTATAAACGTGTTCTAGTAATTGGATACATGAACTGGGCTGCTTTTGTAAGACGACTAAAAAGTCACGGTGTATACTCGAGACTCCGCATGCACGATCTAAGGAACAAAAATTATTCTGTCAACTCGCTGAGGTACTACGTAAGCGAGGGGGACGGGGTACTGCATTGTGATTGGCTAACTCAAGGTCTGTTCTGTCTCAACGTATGTTTACGACTCACAGGATTGGTCGAAATGAGACGAATATAAGACTTTTTTGCCTTATGTGTTGACAGACATCGGTCGCCTGTTATTAGGAGTCTAGTATTATATCGTCGTTGAATTTACATGTTTATAAATGGATCATCTATGTTACTATTCCGTACGCGTCACGTTATAACGTAAAAGCTTTTTGATAAGATAAACACGTGGAACTAAGCCGTACAAAGTACATGCACTTAAATTTAGAGTGCTGTCAGGATGGAAATAGACAGGTGATCCGGAAATCCACTTTATAGAGTAGCGGATAAACTACTTACCCCTAAAACTACCATAAAGTACTTATAAGCGTAAACGCCTGTGATAGCATGATGACTTCGTGGTCGCGGGACTGTGTAAAACACAGGTAACTGTGACCCTGGAACGTAAAGGTCTAAAGGGCTATTGAAATAAATCCTGGATTAGGCCGTCAAAGTCAAATCATTTATTCCAATTAGGCCATCAAAGAGGCACTTTTGAACGTCGATTTTTAAATTTAAAGGGAATAGGAAGGGAAGGGATTGATTCTACATTCGCTAAGGTAGGTTGTATGGAGAAGAATGGGCAAGAAACTCCATACTTACTGACTGACTAGTTTGGTAAATTAAATTTGTTTTAAAAAAATGCATTGAATAGAATACACCTACCAATACATTGTGGTTTCGACTAGTTTCGGATTCGTAGAGCGGTAACTCTGTCGCACTATTAACTAACCAACCAATGCGAACCACCAATAGATCCCTACCATAATATTGGTATTGTGTGACAGAGACGAACCAGGGACAGAGATCATATTGGTAATGTGTGACAGACATCTCTGAGGAAATCGAAACTAGCCGAATCACTTTCCGCTTTATGGTAAGCGTCCACAGGTCCGCATCGTACGTATCGGACGCATCGCATCAAACGGATTTCTGTGTCGGCAGCGATCGGATTGCCGACGCGAGTATCAGCAATCGGATTGCCGATGCCACCTTCATCGCTTCCATTGATCGGCATTCCGTATGCCGTCATCGATACGCATCGCATTAAGGCATTACCGACGAGCCGTCCGTACGATGCAGATCAGTGGACACAGTTGTATGAGTTTTAATACAAGGCAAACTAAAATCCGTTACGTACGATAAGTCCAATACGTGCGATGCCGACCTGTGGACGCACACCTTTAATCGCCAATATCTGTAATGAGGCTCCCATATCGTACACAGATTGCTCTAAACAACATCCATGATGACCACCAATGATTTAACACAAACATCCTTCTCCACAGGAACTGAATTCCAAATGGACGTCTCTTCAACAACTGACGGCGGAGCGCGCCGCCCAGCTGGGCTCCGCGCACGAGGTGCAGAGGTTCCACCGCGACGTGGACGAGACCAAGGACTGGATCGCTGAGAAGGAGGCCGCGCTAGCCACCGACGACCTGGGCAAGGACTTGAGATCTGTGCAGACTTTGCAACGTAAGCATAAATAGATTATTACAAATCTTTACAATTATCGCGACACAGGAGAAATTCCCAGTGCGGGACGTCTTAAAAAAAACGGTGTTGAAAAACCAATCAACGATCACCTATGGGGTCATCTTTCATCATTCCAATAGAGCTCTCGGTATATCGAGATATTTTATTTAAGAATAGTCATTTCTAATGTAAAATATGCCTAAAGGTAAATATCTCATAAAATAACGTAGAAAAATTTTCCAACCATTTTCAGATCTAAACTGAGTGTGTAAGCTAAGAAAAATCACTTTATAACAGTAAATAATAATTGAAAATATTGAATATTTCCAAGTAATTCAAAATAGCGATGCAATCAATAGCATTGATAGGTACTGTTTCCTTTTGACATTGACATCGCAATAATCATGAAAAAGCAAACAGCAAACTTAAAATTATCTAAACAGTACCCAAGATTCACCATATTTTATCTTCACAGGCAAACACGAGGGCCTAGAACGCGACCTCGCAGCCCTAGGCGACAAGATCCGTCAGCTGGACGACACAGCCAACCGCCTCATGTCCACGCACGGGGACTCCGCCGACGCCACCTACAGCAAGCAGCGCGAGATCAACGAGGCGTGGCAGCAGCTGCAGGCGCGCGCCAACGCTAGGAAGGAGAAGCTGCTCGACTCTTATGATCTGCAGAGGTAACTGATACACGTTGCTGGGGGGGTATTACAACATCTTGAACCAGGCTTGTTCCAGTGAGTGAACGAGATGGCGCTAGACGACTTGTATAGCTCTGTCACTTTCACTCGCCGGAATAAGCCTGTTTTTAAGACTTTGTAATACCCCCCCTGGCCTGCGGAACACAAAGGTTGTAAAGAACAGGGTGCATTTCAGTCAAAGAGTCTTAACAGACCCTTTCGCTCCAAATAGGGCAGATTCTCATTAGTCATTTGTTTTGGGTGTTTGGTCCGCCACTTCTTCCCAGCCAAAACTCTAGGAAGTAGCGAAAGTCCCCTAAACACACCCCGTGTTTAGCGACTTTCTTATGTAAATAATGTTTTTGCGTTAATAAGTGCTGATAAATCAGCCTATTTAGATCAGGTGGATTTGGATGAATATACCCAATAATATTTTGGCAAGACAAGTCGTCAAAGTAAAATTTCTGTAAAACCTACGAGGGGCGTTCAATGTATTCTCGGTATCGGGGTGCTTTTATATTATTGTAGGTAATTAAAATATGTCATTAGGTAACAACGTTCTCTGAGAGTATTTATATAAAATTTCATGTTGATAGCTTCATTAGTTTGTTTGCTGCATCCAGTCAGCGACGACGAAAATGACTGACGCGACAAACTTGAAGAAAATCGAGCATCGTGCGGTGATTAAATTCCTCACTAAACATGGAAAATCTCAAAAAACTATCCATAAAGAAATGGTAGCCGTTTCTCAAGACTCTCCTCTTGCTTTAACGACCATACAGAAGTGGTCAAGTGAATTCAAAAGAGGCAGGGAAAGTATTGAAGTTGATGCCCGCCCAGGTGGGCCAATCACGGGGGCTATCGAAGAAAATGTGAAAATTATCAAAAAACTTGTATTAGAAGATGCACGTTGAAAAATCAAGATGTTGGCAGGAATAACTAAGCTATCCGTTGGTACTATACATACTATACTACATGATTATCTCAACCTTACAAAAAATTGTGTAAGGTGGGTGCCGCGCAAGCTCACTGCGCTTCAAAAGCAGTCGCGGATTGACACTTGTAAGGAGTTTTCAGAGCTGTGTGGCGACAAACCAGCAACTGTTTTCGAAAGGATAGTTACTGGTGATGAAACGTGGGTTCATCACTATGATCCCGAGGATAAACAGAAGTCAATGCAGTGGCACAAAAAAGATCAGACCCTCCGAAGAAGTTCAAAGTCACTCCATCCGCTGGCAAAATCATGGCCACAGTTTTCTGGGATTTTAAAGGAATACTATTGTTTGAGTACAAAAAAAAAGGTGAAACTATCAACGCACAAACATACTCAACCACTTTATACCATTTGAGTGAAGCAATAAATGAAAAAAGAACAAGAAAGCTGGCAAAGAATGTGTTGCTTTTTCACGACAACGCACCGGTTCACACTGCGCAGCTCTCCAAGGTTGCTGTACGAGAGTGCAGCTTCGAAGAAATTAACCACCCACCCTACAGCCCGGATCTGGCCCCCAGTCACTATTTTACATACCCAAATTTAAAAAAAAACCTCAGTAGAAAGCGGTTTCTTGACGATAATGAGCTCAAGTCAGCTGTAAGTGAGCATTTTTTGGGCCAAGATGAAAATTATCTTATATGGCAATAGAAAAACTTATTTCGCGATCAAACCAATGTATTAAGATCATGGGAGACTATATTATAAAATACATTTTTTTCAATGTTTTATCTTTTTTCTAACATACCCATACCGAGAATACATTGAACGCCCCTCGTAACTTCAAATATTTCTGAATTTTTAAAAAATGGCTTTGTCGTTATAAATAAATGTGTGCCATATGATTTGATCGCGGGACTCACGAATTGCCGTGATTTCGGAACGAAAAGGGCTATTGAAGGACACCGTGAATTTTGTCAGTACGATTCTGACAGTCTCTTCCGCTCTGCCTTGGGTAGGTGGACTCATTTGATGATATACCAATTACCAAGCTAATAACTGCCAATAATCATTACTACTTGGATACATAATTGGAAATTATGTAAGTATCATTAGCTTACATGAGAACTCTTTCACGTAACTTGATATACACCATGATTTAGCAGTACTAGATAAATTTTTCAACTGAACTTCTTAGTTAAACTTCTTAGTCAAACCCTTTAAATTTTTAGTAACATAACCATTCAACAGGTTCTTATCCGACTACCGCGACCTCATGGCCTGGATCAACTCCATGATGGCGTTGGTGAGCTCAGACGAGCTCGCTAATGACGTCACCGGCGCTGAGGCGTTGCTTGAGAGACACCAGGTATGTCCATGTTATGATAACTTACCCAAAATGATAAAATGGTCACTAACACTGTTGTTACCGCATAATGTTTGGGATATTTACCTTGGCTATTTATGGAAATTAAATTTTGGAAGTCAAAAATGTATTGAACATATTTTATTTGGAAGACGTGAGTGAAAGGCGCCTTACAAACGGAATTTGTAAGGCAGAGGTGAGTGGTATCGCGCCGTTTCCGTGCCGATATAGCGTGCCATAACCTTTAGGAAGACCTACACTGACTTGAAGTTCTTCAAGAAGGTCGGGTCCGTAGTACTCGCAATAGGCGTGCTTGTAAGACTAGATATATGAATGTGGATAAGGCGAATGGACTATGTAAGGATTGTAGCAGGTGGCGCTATATAGTTTCTACCTACACCCATGAGAGTGCGTGAGTTGCGTTTACATGTTAGAGAGGTTGATATTTAGATGGGAACAAAAATAATAGAATTTTATTATGCACACCATACAAATTACTGATATATCCCTTACACAATAAAAAAGAATTCTGCGAGAAACTAAATCCCTGAGAAAACGCGTTTGAGTTTGTGGTTCGTACATGTCGTCGACTTTCCGCGTTTTTATTGATCATTTTCACATGGTACATAGCCCACATTATGTGCTAACAACAGTATTCCCTATAGATAATGTTCATTGTAAATTATTCCCGTTTGGTCCGCCAGTGACTAATAGATTGAAGACAATATACACCGTGACTTTTTAGTCGTCTTACAAAAGCAGCCCAGTTCATGTACCCAATGACTAGAACACGTTTATAATAAAAAAATAGGTATTTAAGGGATTTGAAAATTTTTAAAATAAAATTTTAATTCGTTATTATGACGCAAGGTGTAGTTAGAAACACCCTTGTCTCATAGAAAATGGAGATAGAATGATCTGCCCGACTATTGCGCTGGGTAGGTATACTTTACAGCTAGATACGTAAACATTTAACAGGGTGTTTCATATTTCTAATGCACCTATTTATTAAAAATAAAAATTATTATTAACGATTAAAAAAAAAAATAACTTGCCTAGAGGTATTTTAGGTCGGATACATTAAGTGGACCCTTTTTGTAAGACGACTAAAAAGTCACGGTGTATATCATTATTAATGTTTGAATGTATAAAGTTTGATGATTACATTTAGATTTAGTTGCATTACATTCAAAAGTATGTTCAAAGATCTAAAAAAAATAATTTGTAATCAATTATGAAAGTTTTATATGACTCGTTGACATTAAATTCATTTGTTGATGTTGTCGAGTTCACTTTCATAAATGGTTCAAAATGTTAATTGGGTACCTTTAAAATGAATACGGATTCCGTATTCATTGTTGACGAAATTCCAGGGATTGTAAAATTGGGACGTAATAAAATTACATCTGGGGATAAAAATTGGCGATTGTTGGGTATTGGAGAACAAATATCACATGGTAACTGTGTTTCTAGAGCCAGCGTTTGGAGATAGACGCGCGGTACGGCATAATGCCGCAGGTCAGACGCATTGCACGCATGTGTGCCCCCAGCCTTACTACCATTCTTGCGAGTCACGTCTGCTCTGGCCCTATAGCCAAATGGCAAGCGACATTCGCTAACGTTCAGCAGTCTTTACTAGATTTTCAACTTTATGCAATAGGGTATAAAGTTGAAAATGTATTAGCGACTGCTGAACGTTAACGATTGTCGCTTGCCGTTTGGCTACAGGCCCTGTTATATTTATAAGGGCTTTTGTTTGAATATGGAGAAAAGATTTAAAATAAGAGTTATTATCGTCATCATATATTATTCATCATATATATCAATTTAAAGATGACATAATTGACGAAAATTATTGGAAATATTAATGTAAATACGAATTTATTGCATAGTGAATGTTGATAGATTTTACACCAAAATTTAGAGAATTTATCTTGAAAAATTTATGTTTACTACCTTAATATTTTACTTAAACATAATGCAGAAAGTACCATTTTTGTCATGTATTAAAACTTGCGAGAATTTGCAGCGGAATCCAAACTTATAGATTTACCTATTTAATTATAAAATTTCCATGATATTATTATGGAAATGGTCGCCTCATGATATGAACACAAGTCTTACAAAATATAACCCGTGGCTTGCAAGAACTTCTTAATATACACCTGTGTATGCAATAATACTCAATAATATACACTACACTCGATGTGCTGCCGTTTACAATCTAATTTACTTCAAATTAATGTATTTAGTGGCCGGGGGTAGTTACCCTAACAGTTTAACTATAAAAAACTTAACAGGCTCAAACACGACGATTCTATTAACAGTTTTTATTGTTTTATACTTTATTTTAGAGTTTTTCTATGTTGTGATAAAGTACAGTTAGCCACAAAAGTGTTCCGTAAATATACAATAATGAGGTAGATTGATTAAATTTCTTTTGCGCACTAGAGTGTGAATTACGTAAAAGTTGAATACTTTTGAACTTGAATCTAGTTGGGACACTTTTCAAGTTGACTGTACTAGTTTTTCGTGTGTTTTCAAGGTGTCTTCAGTTTGTCCTAAATGTTTTAGTGTGTGTGAATTTTACTTTCTGTACAATCTGTATCTTCTATTATTTATTCTGTTTTTGAATTATTCACGTTTATTTTATTCTTGGTGTGTGTTGTACAGCTTTATAAAAACAGAGCTAAGTTGATTTTTTTTGTACACATGGAGTCCTGGATGTATAGAAACATATTTTTTTTTAATAGCCTACTTTGTGTCCCACTTCTGGGCAAAAGGCCTCCCTCCGCTCCTTCCACCTTCCACTATACTGGGCGTCCTCCTTCCAGTTCGGACGGAACCTGTCCAGTTTGTCCCGCCATCTCAAATCAGGAGAAGAAACATCATATATGTCAACATAATTATAATAATGTTACAACAAAGGGACCAATAAATCATAGTGGAACAATTAGTCTATCCTTGCGTGACGAAACAGGACATGCCATCAAGATTACTCTTCGCTTTTGCAGTGCTTCAATAATCTTTTGGCGCGAAAACCATTGTTATAGTTAGCAAACAAGCTCAAGTCACCGTCTAAGATAATTATGTGGGACGAGGAAGGAAAAGACTAAGGGACTTTATCCATGGCGCGATGCGACCCATTGCGTCGCATCGCGCCTTGTGTAAAGTCCCTTAGCCGATTCGAACGAATTCCAAGTACAAGTGAAATCAACCTTACCACTATGACATATGACATAAAACACGTTGTTATCTATGGGTAGATGAAAAACAAAACACGATGGCCATGACGACGTCAAGTCAATCGAATTGCATCATTATTTCTTAGTGGCAAGGTTGATTTTCACTTGTAGTTGGAATCCGTTCGAATAAACACACACACACACACACAGGTAAAGTCCCAAAGTTAGTTTCACGTAAACGTGAATGTCAAACTAACTAAGCTCTTTCGTACACAAGGCGAGACAAGTTTCCGATAACTTACGACTTTGGTATCCAGGCGACTATCGCAATACAAATCCATAGAGGTCCGTACACAGGTACAGTCACGAGCAATAACATGGATACACTTAACAAAATTCAAACGCAATTTACTCGTGAAATACCGGTTTCCACTTTGAAATAAGATCCTTTTTCGAAATAGTGTGGCTGCCAAATAGAAGTCTAATGAAAAAACAAGTTTCATCGATTTTTAGCAGAACATCGCTTTTGAATACTGCTTAGTGTATACATACTATTACTCGTGACTGTACGCGTCAATGGATACCTAAGTCATATAGTATCTGAGACTTACTACGCGTTGTGTTCAAAGGGCCTTAGTCTACCGTAATTATAATAATCGCCATGCTTTTGTCAAAAAAATAATCAATGGTATTGAAAAACAAGCTAGCTGGTATCAATTATGTCCACGCGCCAAAAGATTCAAGTACTAGTATTTATTTACACAATTTCGGCTCAAAACTAAAGGTAATATGTTCTATATAGGAACATCGCACTGAAATGGACGCCCGCGCCGGTACCTTCCAAGCTCTGGAGCTGTTCGGCCAGCAGCTGCTGCAGGGTGGTCACTACGCCAGCGTTGACATCCAAGAGAAGCTTAACAACATGAGCGATGCCAGGCAGGATCTTGAGAAGTAAGTACTCGACACTGAACTGTGATTTTAGTAGCCTAGTGAACTAAGCTCAAGATTTTATTAAGTCTTACTACTTCCTTCTGCGAGGCAGTAATGCTCGTAAAGGAAGAGGCAGGCCGCGAGCGAGAGAGGACAGCGTCCTCCCTCCGCCCCAGCCGCAGTGGTAGGCGCCCACGGCGACGGACGTCGCTCGATGATCTCCGGCCACCGTAGGCGCGGGCATGCGGGCAGCGAGTAAAGGACAACTCGCTGCCCGACCAAGGACCATGCCCGGGTCGACGGCGCGTTGTGTCCCACGCACGCCTCAAAGAGCGTCAGCATAATGACGGGGCCCCCCTCTAAGAGAGCCAAAGCCTGCCGGGGTCGCGGGATTATTCCCTTACCGTAACCCCGGAACTTAACAGGCTATGAAGGACACCGTGGATTTTAGTCAGTAAAAGTCTGACAGTCCCTCCCGCCATGCCCGGTGTAAAAAAAAAAAGTCTTACTACTTCATGAACTCGAATTAGTTCTCGTTAACACGTAGATCCGTTTATCGAGCAGCTTCATCGCATACGTTTTTATTCAGCAACGTATGTAATTGTTTGACCGAGTTCACAAACAACAAAATTAAACTGATTCGTTTAAAAACCGTAGTGTTAAATGCGGTGCTTTAAAACGAATACGGATGTTGTGTCAACGAGCCCTTAAAAAATAATGACGTCAAGAGATTTTGATTGTATTTAAAAAATGTAAAAAGCAAAACTTCTTCTTTATTCAATCTTTAGAGGACATCTGTATTCTCTCACAATAGAGCCAACGGAAAACGCCGTTGATAATGTAAATAATCGGGTAATGGACGTTTAAACGAACATTTAAAGACGATATTATCACGAGAATCATCGGGAAATGCCGTTAGTGTAGTCCGGCTATCAGACATGTCATTCCATAAAATAGAAATACATACGATACAAACACTAAAAATTATTATTTGTACTCTAAAAACATCAAAGCTATTCATAATTATTTCAAATCTAACACGCTATTCTCTCCAGGGCCTGGGTAGGTCGCCGCATGAAGCTCGACCAGAACTTGGAGCTCCAACTGTTCTACCGCGACTGCGAGCAGGCGGAGGGCTGGATGGGTGCCCGCGAGGCCTTCCTCTCGCCCTCGTCCAAGGACCAGACGGATGCCGACGCCGCTGCTGATGCAGCACAACCGGATAATGTGGAGCAGCTCATCAAGAAGCACGAGGACTTCGATAAGGCTATCAATGCTCATGTAAGTATAATGCTCAGACTAATTTATTAATAACATCAAGGACATCCTTGTGTGGAGCAACGTTTGTTATAAAATAATAATAATTGGCGTTCAAATGTCGTCTTAGAAGACAAAATATGAAGAAACATTAAGTTGAATACCCTTTTTATTCTTGTCACACTATTACCTATGATGTAACTGCACCGTTGGTCTCATGGTCGCAAGCGCGACTGCTGAGCGTGGGGTCCTGGGTTCGATTCCCGGGTCGGACAACAGGCTTAATAAAGTTTAAAAGAAAACTAAGTAGCTGCCTGGGGTTAGTAAGTTGGCGGTATAATACCCCCGTGCCTCGGAAAGCACGTTAAACGCCTGATCTCTCACCGGCCATGTTGGATTGCCGTCCCATCGAAACTATTGTAAAGAAACAGAAAGTGCACCTGCGCCTGCGTACACACACGCTGCACTATAATGTGTACCATGTAGTTGACTAATCTCCGTTGAGATTAGCAGCCGTGGCCGAAATCTGTCACGAGGGACTTTTAAGGTTAAACCACACGGTCACGGTCGGACACGGTCTAACAAAATGGCAGTTCTAAGCGAAAGAAAGAGAAAGGGCGATGGAAAAAGGCGATTCCGTGCTGCCAGATGTGGTTCAACCCTTACCTATAATGTGATACAATGTAATGTTGATATAATTCCCGCAGGAGGAGAAGATCGCCCAGCTGCAGACGCTGGCCGACCAGCTGATGGCGTCGGATCACTACGCGGCCGACGACATCGACGGCAAGCGGCGGCAGGTGCTGGACCGCTGGAGGCACCTCAAGGAGGCGCTCATCGAGAAGAGATCCAGGTAATATACATAATAATAGTAATTAGATTAGCGTAGGCAGGCCTCTCACTAGGTGGACCGACGACATCGTGAGAGTCGCGGGCAACCGATGGATGCAAGTGGCGGATTGTCGTTCGGCGTGGTGGTCTAAGGGGGAGGCCTATGTTCAGCAGTGGACGTCTTCCGGCTGATGATGAGTAATGAGAGTAGTGCTACTAGCTCGAAAATTGCTTTTTATGGCTTCCTGAAGGGTTTAAAAAAAATGGTTTATATGAAATGACTTGTTGAATTGAAATGAAATTGTAAAAAGTCATTCTATTGATGCAGACACTGTATCTGGTCAGCTTTCACGGACTTCGAAAATAATCTTTGAATTCTGTTTTCATAGTTTTTACTTTCGTAACAGGCAGTCTCTAAGGTAAGATTCACACCAACCGGCCGGCAGCATTTGCATTTTACAATGCGGTAAAGAACATTGAAATCTATCAACAGTAAATACAGTTCATATTATTATCATGCAACTTACGGGACACGTCGCTACGTGTCGCGGAATGCCGACGGAGATAATTTTGCAAGCAAATATGAACTGTATTTACTGTTGATAGATTTCCATGGTTGGTGAGAATCATACCCAATAAGTTGACAAAATTGAGAAGTATGTATCTGACATTATGTTCTTTTCAGGTTGGGTGATGAGCAGACATTGCAGCAGTTCTCGCGTGACGCCGACGAGATGGAGAACTGGATCGCCGAGAAACTGCAGCTCGCTACTGAGGAGAGCTACAAGGTAACACACTAATTACCTACCACCAAGTAGACTTTTTAATAGATATTATCTTCTACTATATAAAAGAATAAGTCGGGTTTTCCTTCCTGACGCTATAACTCCAGAACCCACGAACCGATTTCCACGGTTTTGCATTCGCTGGAATACCTCGGGCTCCGTGAGGCTTATAACAAAGAAAAAAACGAAGGCATCTGATGGCGAAACGGAGTTCGCCGGGTTTACTAGTTTTTTATATATTATACATACTTATTAATAGCGGCTTCACCCTCTACAGTGTGAAAATTACCTTGATAAAACTATCCTTTGTGTTAATCCATGTTATAAACTATCTGTATTTCAAATTTTATCCAAACCCGTGCAGTAGTTTTTGCTTGAAAGAGTAACAAACACCCATACATGCATTCTTGAAAATGTTCACGTTTCTATGTTACTTTGTTTATAGTTGGATTTGTTACAAAACACACGTAAGGCTGAGCGCAGACTTGAGTCACAACTCTTTTAAGACAGTCTTGTCTCACATAGACAAGTCTGTCTTTAAAACATAAACAAAACGGTTTTGTCTACGACACGACGCTCACCTGAAACAAAACTGTTCAGTGTCAGACTTGTCGCTGTGCAGTTCTTGTGTCTATCAGACAATATTGTCTATGAGACGTTTTGTTTTAAGTGTGCGCATCTTCATGGTTTTTGTAAAGCAATAGTCTGTCTTAAAACTGTTTTGACTCAAGTCTGCGGTCAGCCTAAGCAAAACTATTAATTGTTTACCTAGTTGTTTCATGAAAAATAAAACTTAAAAAATAATCTCCAGGAATAGGTAAATATTATCTCAGGATAAATTTATTAACGTGTCCCAACAGCCTTTTAAATGCTACTGTAATTTAAACTCAAACCTAACTTGCTTTTGTCCCAGGACCCCGCCAACATCCAGTCGAAGCATCAGAAGCACCAGGCCTTCGAGGCGGAGCTGGCTGCCAACGCAGAGCGCATCCAGTCCGTGCTGGCCATGGGAGGGAACCTCGTGCAGCGAGGACAGTGCAGCGGGAGCGAGGACGCCGTGCAGGTACACATACTTCCTACACCTTAATTGAGGATCTAAGATCAACATTATCTTAGGCGGTGTCCTGCGTGAGCGACAAATACGACGCGACACGAGCTACACGAAGTAAATAATAATATTATGATATTATTTTAAAAGTAGTTGAAATAATTCCAATCGCGTCGCGTTGCGTCGTATTCGTCGCTCACGGAGGACACCGTGTTAGAATCAATCAAATAATTTATTTCAAGTAGGCCAGTTAAAGGCACTTTTGAATTGTCAAAAGACAAAAGTAAAATAAAATAGTTTAAAAATAGTTACGGTGCTACAGTCATATGTCGTCCAATATCGGTTCTATGCAGTCTGCATCTATCAGTTTCACTTAACCGCCGCTTTGTGGTTCTTTATACAGACTATCCAAAGTAATATTCCTATGCAGATCGTAACTGTTACTATCGAACAATGTAAAAAACTTCCCAAAAAAATAGTACATCGGGTCATAGACACACAGATATAATTTTAACTCTGTATTTTAAAAAGCGCAACACTGAATATGCAGATCTTTTCCTACCTTTGCGACAGCAGTCTGAATCTATATTCTGATTGGTGTCGGTAGAAAAAAGGTAGCCCTAACTGAATGTCCTATTCCGGCCATCGTCGTATATTGTGTGTTTTATAAAACGAAAATAAAGAAAGTTTTAACTCCTCTTCTCCAATAAATAAAAAAGACTAGAACCAACGAGGATCAGAAAAACATGTATCTATAACTCTAGGATTGAACGATCACTATAATTATTATGAGCCTACGTTATCCCACTGCAGGGCAAAGGCCTCCCTTCCCTCTTTCCATCTCAATATAAATAATAATGTATTTGTTCCCCAGGCTCGCTTAGCATCCATCGCAGACCAGTGGGAGTTCCTGACGCAGAAGACGACGGAGAAGTCGCTCAAACTGAAGGAGGCCAACAAACAACGCACCTACATCGCCGCCGTCAAGGATCTCGACTTCTGGCTCGGAGAGGTAAATGTATACCATGTTAAACCCACCTATTTAAGGTAAACGCAGACTTAGCCGCTCCGCAGTCCCCGCATTACGAATTCTTTGCATGAAATTTTATGAAACCTCGCACACTCGCCCGCATCGCAGTAGCCGCAGAAGCGGTAAGAAAACCATGACTGCGGAGACTGCTAGGTCTGCGTTCATCTTTAATAATAGCTTCATCAGAAAAGGCTGTTGAAAACAGTTGTAGCATTTTTGTAAATCATATTTGGTAAATCATTAGTCCTCATTGCCTATGGAAGTATTAGGTAGTGTTGAGGCGAGCCTCAATTTCATGACTACCTGGAAAACGGGAATTCCCGATTTTTGAAGGTTACTCACGGCTATAAATACAGCTATGCATTAATAAATGGGGATGGCAACTGGGGAACTAATGGCGCTAGTATAGCTTGTTCCAAGCATCGTCATTGGTTCAAATCTGTTCATATGTTGAAGGTATTACAAAATAGAACTACGTCATTGGTCGGATTAGGACTACTCTATGGTGGCGTCATCTTCGATATCTTTGCGTTGCCAACCCCATCGTGCGAAAAGATCGTGTAAAACGAGACCAAGATAAACTTGATGTGTATAACTGAGAACATGCCTTATTTATAGTTTTTGTGTTCCATGTTCTAACTACGTTGGTATTACTTTGCGCTTTGTGATATACACTATAAGTATTTTAAATAAACAACATTTTATTCTGCTTGTTATGTTTTAGGTTGAAAGCCTGTTGACATCAGAGGACTCGGGCAAGGACCTGGCTTCCGTACAGAATCTCATGAAGAAGCACCAGCTTGTTGAGGCTGATATCCAGGCTCACGAGGACAGGATCAATGGTAAGTTGACTGCATAGTGTAATGGGGAAGGCCGGTCAAAGCGAATTGTAGATGGCGCCACCATAGCTAGGTCCTAATCCGACCAATGAGGTAGTATTATTTTGTATACCTATAAAATTTTAACCAATAACGATGCTGGGAACTAGCTATGCTAGCGCCATTCGTTTCCCAGTTGCCATCCCCATTGATTTAATCCGTTGGGTTTGCTGGTTTTTCAAGTTTTATTCAAATAAGAAAAGAAGTAGTAATAATCGTCTTCAGAGTCTTATTTCTGTATCAAAGTCGGTGGTTCAAGTATGCAATTAGTGTTAAAATACGATTCAATCAAAACTGTGTTGTTCGGAATATTTGTACGCGGACATTATGTACAGCAATTCGGCAGTACTAAGCTGGTATGACTTTTAGCATCTGTGTCCAAAGGCAAGGCTGTAGCTGTTGTTTGCGCACAGTGCAGCACATTTTTGCGTAACAAACATTTTCAATGAACTGTGTTTAGCAATGTGTGCATAAATTACGAGTCATACTACTCACGTGTGCGCGCACAAAAGTATTCAAGTCTCTTAATATGTTCGGTCACAATTCTCTCTGGTCTCTTGAGTGAGTCGACCTGAGGGGTATTACAACGTCTTAAAACCAGGCTTATTCTGGCGAGTATAAGTGAGAGAGCTATACAAGGCGTCTAGCGCCATCTCGTTCACTCGCTAGAACAAGTCTGGTTTTAAGACATTGTAATACCTCCCCTGGTGGCCTACAATGACGTCTTAAAGCTAGTAGTTCCGCTGAGAAGCGACAGAGCTTTTCAAGTCGTCTAGCGCCATCTCTTTTCCACAGTCCCGAACACCGGTGAAATCCCACCTTAACAAATAAACAAAATCATTTCCGCATTTAAAATATCAGTAACTAGCAAACCCGGCGAACACCGTTTCGCCACCGGTTTTTTTTTTTGCTATAAACCTCACGGAGCCCGAGACCTTTCCAACGAATGCAAAACCGTGGAAATCGGTTCGTGCGTTCTGGAGTTATATCGTCAGGAAGGAAAACACGACTTATTTTTATATAGTAGATATACAATCCCCTACCTCTTCCACAGACATGAACGCCCAAGCCGACGCCCTAGTATCATCGGGTCAGTTCGACAGCGCGGGCATCGGTTCCCGTCGCGCGGCCATCAACGAGCGGTTCGAGCGCGTGCGCAACCTGGCCGCACACCGCCGCGCGCGCCTGCACGAGGCCAACACACTGCACCAGTTCTTCAGGGATATCGCTGATGAGGAGTCTTGGATCAAGTTAGTATTTCTTACACAGTTACACACACATATTTTCCTTAGTCTTCATGAATAAAAACATGGTAAATATCTCAAATTATCTTCTGGTACAGTCACGAGCAATAACATGTAAACACTTAACAAAATTCAAATGCAATTTACTCGTAAAATACTGGGCTCCACTTTGAAATAAGACCTTTTTCATTATAGTATGGATTACAAAATAGAAGTCTAATGAAAAAATCGCAAGTTTAATTAATATGGTAGCAGAACATCGCTTTTGAATACTGCTTAGTGTTTACATACGAGTTTACACTCGTGACTGTACAGTTTTTGTTCAAGTACATTATGAAAACCTTTTCTCACTTTGTAACTGTGTGCGTTAAAAGTCTCATCAATAAGTGTAGTGCCCACCCATACGCATAGGAAATAATGTCACAAAATAGTATTTGTTTACACACCTTAATTTACAAACCATCACATAAAAGTAGGTAGACACATATTTGTGATTAGCTATTCCCTGCGGTATCACCCGCTGCTCTACTCCTATTGTGGAACCAGTGTAATTCCTGAGATTAGCGCTTTCAAAAAAACTCTTAATTAATTAACAAAACGAGAATCCTATGGTACACTATTGACAGATAGAAATAAATATTTGTGCTATATCATTTTGAAAACAATCTCCAAAGTATCGTAAAACTAACCACACCTTATTTCACAGGGAAAAGAAACTCCTAGTCGCCTCAGATGACTACGGCCGCGACTTGACCGGAGTCCAGAACCTGCTGAAAAAGCATAAACGTCTCGACGCCGAGCTAGCCAGCCACGAGCCAGCCATCCAAGCTGTGCAAGAAGCTGGAGAGAAGCTCATGGATGTCTCCAACTTGGGAGTGCCGGAGATCGAGCAGAGACTGAAGGCGTTGTCGCTGGCCTGGGATGAGTTGCAGGCCTTGGCCGCTGAGAGGGGAACCAAGCTGCAGCAGTCGCTGGCTTACCAACAGTTCTTGGCGAAGGTCGATGAGGAGGAAGCTTGGATTAGGTAAGAATGGGTTTTGAAAAAGAAATATTTATGAATTAAAGTTGAGGTTCGGGTAGGATAACTTATGGCTATTTTGTTCAGAAATGAGTTCTGATTGGTAAAGTTATTCTCTTGAATATTCTTTAATAACCATTATAAATGTTTTATTTTCTGGTCTTCTAGAAATAAGGATTATGTCGTTTAATTAAGAATGTTTAAAGTGAAAGTTAAATCATTTATTTCAATTAGGCCATCATCATTACTCTTATAAACGTCGAATTTTAAATTAAAGGAAATAGGATTTGATTGATCCTACACTTTGAATTAGTTGATAGTCTTAACTCATTTCAGTATCATCGAAAATCAATGCCATAAATCTCTCCAATGGTAAAACATCGGTTCTCAAATGTAAAAAAAAACTACACACATAGTTCTGTACTAACAAATCCTTACTTTCACAGCGAGAAACAGCAACTCGTGGTTGTCGGCGAGTGCGGTGACAGTATGGCAGCAGTCCAGGGTCTGCTGAAGAAGCACGAGGCGCTGGAGGCCGAGCTGGCCGCGCGAGGAGATCGCGTGCGGGACCTCGCGGCGGACGGAGAGAGACTGCTGGCTGCTGGGAACTTGCATGCTGATGCTCTGTCGCACCGCATCAGGGCACTGCAGGTAAACTATCTGAGGAAGACTTGTTGCATCATTTTATGATGGTGTGTAAGATGAGTTTTGTATGAATGAAAACGTGGATCGCCGAAACTAAAGAAATATATCTATTGAATTTGTATTTGTGCCACTTACAAACTTTAAAATTAAGGTACAATTAAAAGATAATTAAGGATCCCAGTGATTATTCTTACAAGGAACTTCCTCTGCCCAGACAAGTGGCAAACTATGAACGAAAACTCGTAGTAGTATAATAGACTTTGTACTTTATACCCTCTAGACCAGAGCATTGACTATCTAATTAATACTAATGTGCGTCCATGTATCGTTTGCCACTTGTCTAAACCCAGTCTGTACTCATCATGCTTTGTGAATATGATTTTATTATTACAAAAGTCCAGCATACCTAAAATCATTATTTTCCCAGGCTAAACTAGAGAAGCTGACAGGCCTAGCTGCCCGTCGCAAGGCCGCGCTGGTAGACAACTCGCTGTACCTGCAGCTGCTGTGGAAGGCCGACGTGGTGGAGTCCTGGATCGCAGACAAGGAGACGCACGTGCGCTCCGACGAGTTCGGAAGGGACCTGTCCACTGTACAGACCCTGCTCACCAAGCAGGACACCTTCGATGCCGGTCAGTACTGCAGTAATTTTTTTTAGCGTGGTAAAATCATCAAATGATTCGTCTCACCCAGAGCAAGCCACGAGGGACTGTCAGATTTGTACTGACTAAAATCCTACGTGTCCTTCAATAGCCGTTTACGTTCCGTGGTCACGGAAGCTTGTTAGTCCCGTGACCGCTCGTTATTCCCTCGACCATTAGAGCCATAGTCCGTCTGCAGCCGACTTATCTGTAATAATAAAAAAAAAACATTTTTCAGTCCTCACTTTCATTTTTCCCCCACAGGCCTAGCCGCCTTCGAGCACGAGGGCATCCAGAACATAACATCCCTCAAGGAGCAGCTGGTGGCCGCCAACCACGAGCAGACGCCGGCCATCGTGAAGAGACACGGTGACGTCATCGCTCGCTGGCAGCGCCTGCTGGCGGACTCGGCCGCGCGCAAGCAGCGCCTGCTGCAGCTGCAGGACCAGTTCCGGCAGATCGAGGAGCTGTACCTCACGTTTGCCAAGAAGGTATTCACTTTAAAATGATATTATTATAGTCCTTATAATAGGCTGAAATATCGTTACATAGCACCTACTGCGGCTATACGCTGTGTGCGCGATCACAGTGCCTCTTAGTTATCACATTATTTCGCTCCGTGAGTTCTTAGCCTTAGTGGTTACAACTTTAAAACTGTTTCCACAAAGACCACATTTTCTCAACATATAAACTTCACTCATTTTCTTTAGGCATCTGCATTCAACTCGTGGTTCGAGAATGCAGAGGAAGATCTCACCGACCCTGTGCGCTGCAACTCCATCGAGGAGATCCGCGCGCTTCGAGATGCGCATGCGCAGTTCCAAGTGAGTATATAACTAATTTATATTATCTACAGGAAACCATTTAAATACGATAATTAATCTTGTAGGAGCTCGTGGCAAATCATTACAGCCGCACAAGCCGATGTTTCGGTTTAATCCACGTTTGCCGAGGTTGGTCTGTGGATGGGTGGCCTCCTGTCATAGCGAGTTTCCTCCATGCCTCGGAAAATACGTAAAGCCGTTGGTCTCGGCTGTCATTTGCAGATCTACTATTAGCCAGAAGCTCTAAAAGTCTGACAATCATTCTTACCATGGGGTATCGTATAATCGAGTTACTGGGTTGTGGAGGTCCGATAGGAAGTCGCTCCATGTAAAATACTGATATTCAGCTGCATCTGGTTTGACTGGGAGCCGACCCCAATATAGTTGGGAAAACAAGGCAGATGGTGAAACTGTCTCAATCCTGACTTTCATTTGCCAGGCTTCTCTATCATCGGCTCAAAGCGACTTCGAAGCCCTAGCAGCCCTGGACGAGCAGATCAAGTCGTTCAACGTGGGCGCCAACCCCTACACCTGGTTCACCATGGAGGCTCTCGAGGAGACGTGGCGGAACCTGCGCAAGATCATCGGTAAGTTATCTGGACAACTCAGAAAATTACTTGGTTTCCAATTAAATATGAGAAAAACCACTGTATCAACAAGATTACCTGATACCTACAGGTACAGTCACGAGCAATAACATGTAAACACTTAACAAAATTCAAACGCAATTTATTTGTAAAATACTGGATTCCATTTTGAAATAAGACCTATTTCGTAATAGTATGGTTTCCAAAATAGAAGTCTATTAGAAAAGCAAAAGTTTAATCAATATGGTAGCAGAAAATCCCTTTTGTATACTGCTTAGTGTATACATACTATTGCTCGTGACTGTACAAAACAGTTATAAAAAAATGAGAGATTAACTTACTAATTACTTAAGATTTATTAGAAGCTTGCTAGTGCAGACTAAGTCAGTCTACACTGACTCAAGCTCTTTAGCACATTGCACACAGCGTCTTATGATCCCTTTCCAAAAAACTGAATTTACGAGCCAGACAATTTTACTTGAATAAAATTGGTAAATAGTTTTAGCGATAGCCACGCGTTTGACCGTATCTCGCTTGATGGTAAACGATGACGTGGCCGACGGTGGAGCACACTTGCTTAGAAGTAACATATTTATTATTCATCCTTGACATAAGGATCCCCCTTTTGTAAGCTATCAGGAAAGAAAGATTCCAGAATCCACTCATTATGGTTCCATTTTTAATCGAATTCCAAAAGGAAGAGGTTCTCAATTCGGATGTTAGTATTTTTTTTATGTTGTTCGGGCATAATTTACTGTTGTTTCGTAATATTCCGTTGTATTTGTGCAGCCGAGCGCGACGTAGAGCTGACGAAGGAAGCACACAGGCAGGAGGAGAACGACAAGCTGCGCAAAGAGTTCGCCAAGCACGCCAACGCCTTCCACCAGTGGCTCACCGAGACACGGTATGTACACCATTTGCAATTCGCTACCCCGAGATTTTTACTTTAAAATCCCTGTTTCTATAAAGATATTGGAGGAGTATCCAGGATGTCTATGCACTCTAAAGGGCTTCACACACAGCAGCTATAATGTAAAGATGTACATTATAACACGATACATCTCATTACATTTTTCCATAGAGATTCGAAGATGTAAAAATATACATTCGTGTGTGGTCTCCTGACGATTTCTATGGAAAGATGTAATGATATGTATCGTGCTATAATGTACATCTTTATATTATAGCTACTGTGTGTGAAGTCCTTTAGTAAATTGCAACTTTCCTAAAATTCATTTTGCGTCTAAAGTGCAATTTTTTTCGATTTATCACCTGAACTTATCCCACTGTTCGCATTCTTATTAGACCCAGCAGGAATGAGTATGTTTTGGCAAAGTAAAAAAGAAACTTCTTTTTTTACTGACGACTTTTTAGTGATAAAATACGAGTATCTATAGAGAATCGCTTCTTCGTCCGTGTGGAAAATGTGCCCATATTGCTGAAGAATTGAAAACGGTTTAGTAGTTTTTCCACAAATTAATCTGGCTTGAAGATAGGCGTAATAATGTTCTAAATTGGAGGTGTTGACATATTGATTGGTATACAGGTTACGGCTGCTAGGCTGGGACGGGTAACGTATTCACAATGTCGCGTGTCTACTAAACTCGAACGATGCGCTTTGCGGCTTGTCAAAAGTTTTATCCGGTAAACATGAACCAAGCTCTCTGTAAAACTATTTTTTTTTCACACACTAGTATTTGATTTTCCCCCCGTAACGTGGTTGCGTTAACAAACATTTTCATATTCAAAGTCACTATCAATTCTTCAATTATCTACAAATACCTAGTTATTCCGGGTAGGGGACCCGGAATAACTATGTATTTGTAGATATTACAAATATTTTTACCGTGCGTGGATCGAACCCGCGACACGCTATGGAAAAGCCGATCGCTCAGCCACTGCGCATTTTCACCAGGCGGGGTATGTTCAGATAGGTACTATTATATATTCTGTGGTTCAGATTACTAGTGAATGTAAAATTCTTGATGTTGTTAAATCCGCCACTGGTAAATTAATATTACCTCACATAATAAATTATGAAACTAACTTTTGACAAGCCGGCATTATCGTTGTACACGTTCGTTCTCGATGTCTGTCTGTAGCTCCGTACAATACAGCTTAATGATTGGCTTATTTCAAGTGTATTCTTTCATACCTGACGAACTGTTACGTAAATGTCTTCTACTTTATCAATATGTAACCTGTAAATACGTTTATTTACTTTAACTATGAATAGATGTTTATTTTCTTCAAAATTTTACTAATTTACTGTCTCATTGGAGTTAACCAATAGATGTTGTCAAAATTATAATTACCGTCTATTTATGTAGTTCTTATTAGAACATACTAATTAAGATCCTATACATATAAAAAAATAAAAAAGTGTCTTAATCGAAATCTTGATCTTGAACTCTGCCAAATTCACCCATTAATTGGCTACAACTTTGTCTGTATCAAGATCCAGGTAAAGATTTTTTTTGAGTCCTCCCACCCCGGGCTGGGCGAGAGGGACTGTCAGACTTGTAAAATGTGGTAAAGTTGTGCCTTAACCAATTTTGTGTGTTCCATCCTTGTCAAGGGGAGTGTGTCTCTCCTTTCAATAGACACATCCAGGTCAAGATTGAGATACATTTTGAGATTTTTATAAAAGAATAAAAAAAAATCTTGATCCACGAAATAAACAATTAGGTACTGTGACAATAAATCCAATACGTGTAAACTAACGAATACTGTCTTGTGCACATTGAAACAGCACATCGATGATGGAGGGCACCGGGTCCCTGGAACAGCAGCTGGCCACTCTGCGGCAACGTGCCGGGGAGGTGCGCGCGCGCAGGGCTGATCTACGACGCCTTGAAGAATTAGGTGAGTGCAACTGCCCACTAATTAGTGGGGAAATATTGAATATGTTTTCCGTATTTATGAGAAATAAAAGTAAAATAATTTTGTTGCAATGCCTTAAATAGTTAATCAGTTATACAAATTGTACGGAGAGCTTAGGTACTATAAAGATTACTCAACCGTCATAGGCCAAAGTGCACCCAGTTTTCAAATATTCTTAATTTTTTAACTACACACGTCAGTATTTTTGATTTCATTTGTGATTACATAACAATCTTGTAATTTATTCTTTTTTTTTGTTACCAGGCGCGGCACTAGAAGAGCACCTGATTTTGGACAACCGGTACACCGAGCACAGCACTGTGGGACTTGCCCAACAGTGGGATCAGCTCGACCAGCTGTCCATGCGCATGCAGCACAACTTGGAGCAGCAGATACAAGCCAGAAACCACTCTGGTAAGTGCACATATTATTGTTATTAGCCAGTCATAATTATTGATATTACTAATCAAGAACAGGTGACATACCGTGACGTCTTAAAGCAAGAGTTGTTCCATTATAGGAACGAGATGGCGCTATACGACTTGTAAAGCTCTCTCTCTTTCCTACAGTGTAACTTTTCTCGCTTTAGACGTCATGGTTGCCCCTTAAGGGTCGCAGCGTCAAATTCTTTACAACTAAAGCGAAGCCGCACGATTCACGATCAGCGTTGTTCACACGCGCGAATTCTCAAGAATGCGCACGACTTTTTAAAATCTTACAGTTATTAATGTGTTCAGTTTTAGAAAGACGCTTCGATGCGCTTTGACTCTGCGCTAGTATAAATTGACCCTAAGAATATTAAAGTTTACTACAGCTTAAATTCTGTGAGACTTTTCTGCCGTCTTTGGAATTCAAAATGATTCACTACATGATAGAATGAAGAGCCAATGACATTGCTGGAAATACACCAAGTGAATCATTAGGAATATTAAAGTTTCTTATTTTCCATTAACATACCTTCAAATTACAGTAGAATGTATTATAAAAGATCATTTCTTCCGCAGGTGTAAGCGAAGACGCACTGAAGGAATTCTCGATGATGTTCAAGCACTTCGACAAGGACCGCTCCGGTCGCCTCAACCACCACGAGTTCAAGTCGTGTTTGCGCGCGCTCGGGTACGACCTGCCCATGGTCGAAGAGGGACAGCCTGACCCTGAATTTGAAGCTATACTTAGTGAGTATTGTAGTGACTACCCACTGTATATATTTTTGGTATATTTCGTCTCGCCAGCACGTGCTTGCGGGTTGACGTTCGGACAACGACTGAGCGATAGAGTACTTTTTACTTACCCCCACCGCTCGCACCTTGTGACGTATACGCCAGAGACAAATCTTAAATATCTCTAAATACACGTGAAGAAAATCACTGTAAAGTGACTGGTGTGCCCTAGAAAAAAACATTCGAAGATTTATGTGACAACATCTAAGTAACACGGGGCCGTCGAGGCCTAAGTCGCGGAACCCAAATTCTTTCAAACCCTTTGTCCGAGCAATGGGGACGAATGATTCTATTTTATATTATTTATCGATATTATAGTACCCCCATAGGTAGATGAAAAACCTACCTAAGTCGCTGTATATGAAACTACACTGGCAGGAATTTATATTACCCTGTTGTGTAATACGTGTTCTGGCACAATATAATTTTACAAAAGCTAACATGATTACGATATCCACATATTTTAAAATGTTCTTGTCCTTTCCAGATGTGGTCGATCCGAACCGCGACGGCCAGGTGTCCCTCCAAGAGTACATGGCGTTCATGATCAGCAAGGAGACGGAGAACGTGCACTCGTCCGAGGAGATAGAGAACGCGTTCAGAGCCATCACAGCGCACCAGGACCGCGCCTACGTCACCAAGGACGAGCTCTATGCTGTGAGTAACTCTTCATCTTACAGAACTAGAGTACATACATGTGGTAGGCCCATAAAATTTCGTAGAATAGCCGATCAACTTGCTGTCCCAAATCCAGAAATGTTTGATCACCAGTAGCACGCTAAAAGTTAGCAGAACTAGGTTCACATATCTAACTTTTGTTTGTCTCATCCACAGAACCTCACCAAGGAGATGGCAGACTACTGCGTCGCTCGCATGAAGCCCTACGTGGAGGCCAAGACGGAGCGCCCCATACCCAACGCGCTCGACTACATCGACTTCACGCGCACACTCTTCCAGAACTAGACACGCACTGCGCACGTCCGCACGCGCCGGCCGCCCGCGCACTACTGCCTAGCTTTACTTACATAACGCATTAAATTCAAAAAGAAAATTCCGTTTTTTAATTTTGTGCCGTGAACCCACCCTCACGCGTAAGTACTGCGCGGTCGGACGCGCGATCAGCTTGCATTACTATTTATATAGCACTAATTCAATGTCTCATTATTCCAAAATTATATAGACTGAAAAATAAGCATTTCAATTCATGTGGTAGATTTAGAGTCTGTGTAAACTGGACTTAAAAAATAAAACTAGAAAATAGTATTGATGATCAGCTGATGTCGATGCGTTGTTGTTCCGGAGGATTGTGCTTGTGTTCGCAGTTCGAGCAAGCGCGCACGCCCGGGCGATTAACGTAGTATGTCGTGTCGCTCTGTACCTTATGGTATATGTAGTAAGGGCGAGAATTCCTTTTCTCTGATGCGAGCAGAGAAATACGAAGCTGCCAGGCGACTTGATGTCAGTATTTTCTATAATTATAACAGCGTTTTATAATCCGTAACTTCCTCTTTGAATTTACATGTTGACCTTATTGCATTTCATAAAATTTTATTCATTTGCTAGATAGTGTTGTAAGCTAAGATTAACAAATCTTATTTTATTATTCAATTATTAATAATGTTGCTAAGATGCTATTTATTTTTTGTATTCTCCAATTATTATCTTTTCAATAAATATTTATTCCCAATTTAAATTGTTTATTTTCTAATAAAAGTCAGTGTTCCATTAATTATACAGTCCATTATTCATGTAATAAATTATCTGTAATACATTTATAATTATTCCTATCATACAAGTTTCACACATAAAATTTTCATAAAAATAAGGCTACATTTTTAGTTATATTAATTTAGTTAACATCACCAAATTGGTGTAAAAGTTAAAACTATTTTATGTATTAGTAAAAGCAATTTGAAAATTAGTATTTTACATATTTACAAGAAGTAACATACTTTATATTAAAATCAAAATCATTTTTCCAAAAGTTAGTGTCCTAGATTTACACAAAAAGATTTTATTACGATTATAATTTTCTTCTACAATTTTGTTATTCATTCGTTCATAAACCCGCCGTCTAGGCGAGGAGATTATACTGCTCATACACACAGACAATGTATTATATTTACAATGATAAAAGTAAAATAATTATGGTTTATTATAATTCGACTAAGTTTTACGCCCACAACTCGATGAGTAAATATAAAGATCGCGTCCTAACCAACGCTATGATCAAGCGAACACGCGACCGTCACGATCATCTTTTTTGGTAAATCCGAACGCATGGTGGTTATCCGAAAAAAATAGTGACCATAAAAACAAGATTATCACGTATCCGTGTAGCAAATCGCTTTGGTAAGGACGCGAGGGTAAACATTTCATTACTCAAATGACGGAACTGCAATAAATCAATCCCAGACTTAGACATGAGATCTATTACTAGAAGACTTCTTTGATCAAAAGCGTATTTTGATCATCATCCGCATTCAAAGTTTCTTCCTTCAACTACGAGGTTCATAACCTCGAATCCTTTTTCCTCAAGTTACAAGGAACAAGCTACAGTTGCGCCCTCTGCAATAGCCGATACTCCTGTTGTGTGACATGCGGCTGTACTTTGTCGAGTAGCTGTTGGGGCAAAGTACCCTTGGCTGGTTGTAAGTACGGAATGCTCAGTAGTTCGCGCACGGAGGGCCGCGCGCGCGCGTTGTATGTGAGGCACCACTTCAGTGCTGCGATAAGTGACGGAGGGAGGTCTGTGACGGAAATTGTAAGTTGAAATTAGTGGCAATTAGTTGTTTGTAGCAACATATAATCATTTCTTTATTTAAAACTAGTGGCTTTGCGGAAAATTATCCTACATGAACGTAAAAAGAGGATAAAAGCGATTGTGTGAGTTAGTCCAGGTCATAAACTACCTGTGTACCAAATTACATCCAAATGTGTTCAGTAGTTTTGCATGGGAGTCACAAATATACATACCAACTTCCGCATTTAGAATATCAGTTAGAAGTTACTATAATACAGGCCACAGAGAAACAGAAAAAAATGGTACATAAACGGTACTGAACTACCTATGGATATCTTTGTAGAACATAAAGTTAAAAAAAAATCCTTTTATTTCCTAGCTGGCTAAACAGTTCAGAGGATAGACCCACAGTTTTAGTAACATTTCTTGCAGTAACGGAATAAGACTATTCATCATAATCAAATACTTACGCTCAACGGGCGGATAGTCGATGCGGTGGTTGGGGTCGAGTATGGCGGCCAACTTGGCGAGGTTGGGGATGTGGCCGAACGGAGTGCGTCCGTACACCATGCTGTACAGGATGCAGCCCAAAGACCACACGTCCGAGCGGAACGAGATCTATAACAACAAGCATTTTTTAAGATTATAAAATAGATAGATATTTCTTTTTAGGTTGGATAGTCCATATTTTTATTTTAAGTTCATATAGTTTATAAGGTTGTCTGGAAGATATTGCTGTTAGCGATAAGACCGCCGTTGTTACCACAGAATTAAAAATACTATATAACAGTTTTTGTAACAATTTTGGTGTACAATAAAGTGTATTCTATCTATCTATAGTCGTCAGAAAAGTCCTCCCACCTTAGGTGCAGCAGAAGGGACTCTCACTCAATATTTACTGATTAAAGTCAACCTGTTCTTTCAGTTGCCTTTTGCGTTCCAAGGCCGCGTGCCCTTTTGACGGTCCCGCAACCCAAACTTTGCATTACTATTTTTATGGGTTATGATTAGAGGATGTGGCTTCTGCACACATCATGGTGACAGTAGAGTTTTTAAATTGTCCATAAGAATGTGAGATTGGGATAGTGTTTTACACAGCTGTTATAAGATAAGACTGGACCGGCGCATTGAAGCTCTTTCGAGTCGTTTAGCGTACGATACAAATTGACCATCAGTCTGAGTACCCTAATGTGTTCACAATAACAAGTTGAGTTAGAAAGTTCTTACAGTTCTGGACCAAATGACTACAGATAAGTTAAAATTCACTGGTTACCTTGATAGGAGCACTGCCATCGCCATTAGCGACGCCATACCCGCCCGCGCCGCCCATGAGCGCCTCAGGACTGATGTAGGAGTATGTACCAGTGGCCTGCGAGCGAACGACTGACGTGGCATCGCTACTGATGGCCGACGCAATCCCGAAGTCGATGAGTTTCAGCCGCCCGCATACCAGGAGGAAGTTCGCGGGTTTCAGGTCCGCGTGGATCACTCCTGTAGATGGACGTTGCGATCAGTATAAAGTTGATGTCTTTGGGTCTTTCAGCTATCATCATCATCAGTCGGAAGGCGTCCGCTGCTGAACATAGGCCTCCCCCTTAGACCGCCACGCCGAATTCAGATATCAATTGAAATTAAAAGTGAAGTAATGGAAAAATAATCTATGAAAGTACGAGAACATTGCAATGCATGGTTTTCAAATGGTAATGCTGTGATCTTTAGATATTGAAGTTGGTTAACAGCATCTCATAAGCAGTCTATCTGTTGGATATAGGCTTCTTCAACTGAACAACGCCCATTAACTCGCGCTGAACTGCGGGTGTAAAATAAACAAAGGCCACTAACAACATCACATCACATATTCATAATGCAGCACATTGTGGTGAAATTCGTAAAATTGAATAATATTCTATTCTATTGCTCAAACAATAGAGTAGATATATTTGATAAAGAAGAATTTTATAGCAATTATGTTAGCCAAAAATGAAACATTCGATTTTGAGAAGTCTACAAACTTCGTTCACACTTCGCTCATCCACAAAATCGTTGCGTGTAATTGCGTGTGCCGATTCAAAGTTCAGAAGCATTATTAAACTGAACATTACTCACCATGTTCATGTATATAGTGGACGGCATGTAGCATCTCCTCCCAGTAGTGAAGCACGAGCGCGGGCGGCAGACCAGCGCCGCGCGCCTTCAGGAACGAGGACAGGTCCGTCTCGCCCACCTCCAACACCATGCGCAGGAACTGATTGGTGCGGTCGTACTCACTAAGGAGAGATGAAATTGTCCGTCATAATTTTTGTGGAACAGACTAAGCAGAGACTAAAAAAACAAAAATCAAAAAGCTGTGACGATGGATGTAATCTAGACGATTCTTCTTTGATATTGCTCTGTTGGTTCAGCTCATGTCCATCTGATATGCGGTGTATGATTGTGCATGTACATCAAAGGTTTTGCAAATATTACATTTTTTTGAAATAGATTGAAGTAGGTTGATGTGCTGACGTCTGTACAATCGTACACTACCTGTCGCACGACGACAAAAATTCTACGTACTGACAAAATTCTGCAGACTAGCAGTTAGCAATTTTCAGTAAATTTAAAAGAGTAAATTAATTAATTGCACATTTTTATAGTGAGAAGTTCAATTTCATTTGAAGCATGAAGAGTTCTTCACCAAACAGTTAGTTGTATTCAAACTATGGCATGACTGACTCGGCTAGAATTATGTTACAAGAAAAGGTTTTTGCCTTAAAGTGGCATTCAAATAATCAAATTCATTGAACGACATTTGACTCACTAATCAAACAGCCTGATGACTCTATCGGAGTTCTGCAGCTCTCTAAGCAGCCGCACCTCGTTGATGTAGCCCTGGGCCAACTCCTGGTCCGTGGCCAGGTACACACACTTAACTGCATACTCACATGATGTACCTACTTCTAGCACCTGCAAGAAGATTAATAGGAAATATTCATAAAATGGAGCATAAACCCGAAATTATTATTGATTGTGAGTTTGATCTTAATAGACTTATTCTAATGAATTTTGGGGATAAATGGGACCCTGGAGACAGTTATAGACTATAAATGGTAGGAGGGGATCGAGTGAAGCCATAAGAGCCAGTGAAAAATAAGGATCAAAATTATTTGAAGGCCATGAAAATTCTATTAAGAGGATTGTGTTTCAGAAATGGAAACATAGAGTGATGCAATGCAATCATTATCATGCACATTCCAGCCTTCCAGCCACAAGTACTAACATGAAGTAATTGCCTATCTGATCTTCATGAGTCATTTACTACAGCTTAGACTGGTTGGCAAACTTTTAGGTTTCCTGAATACCTGTAATGACTGTCCAAAATCATAATTCACAATATTTAAGAAATTATGAAAAGTTTTCAATATGTAACAAAAAAATCTTGCATATGCATGAATTTTAACAATAGCCTATGCTTGTGAAGGGGACAACATGTAGGGTAAACATACATCAGGTGCCACCCTTCTCATAAACAAGATGTCAAAATCCTGTTTATTTATATTGAACATGTTGTGACTTGAAATATAAAATGAAGGGTGAGAAATCTTTCTTGAACTTTTTCTACTAATCTTTTATTATATTTTAACTGGATATGTTTTTATCATGTTCAAAAGCGTGTCAAGGCCTTTTTCGAAGTTATTTAAATTAATTTAAAATTATGTTTAGCCAATACTCACTTTATAAACCTCACTGGAGCCTCCAGTGCCCAGTTTTTTAATAAACATGTACTTCTTATCCTTTATACTGGTTGTTTTGAATAAAATCTTTGAGCTATTATTGACCACACCCTGAGGGTATGAAGGAGTAGCCACATAAGACGCAGGCATTGCCTTTCTGTTAAGAGGAGTCTCTGGAACTGGGATGTGGGCAGCAGCTGGTTCTGCCCGAGGTGGTGGACAATCATCTTTAGAAGGATTTTGGGAAAATAACTCGACTCTCACTCTGTCTCTATTCTGTATTGCAGCTTTCTGAGGAGTCTTTTTATGACTCTGTTTGGAACCCGGTGTAAATTTTCTGATACCTGATTTTATTTTAGGTGTTGCTGATTTCAACTTCTGACTACTAGGTACTTTAGATACCTCTGGAGTCCTTTTAATGCATGAATTTTGTATTCTAGTGTTGCTGTTATTCTGTTGCATCAATACATTACGTTTTTTAGCTTCTGAATTAGGATAAATATTCGATTTTACTTCTGAAGTTGGATAGGCATTTGATTTTGCTTCTGAAGTTGGATAAGCATTCGATTTCACTTCTGAAGTAGGATAAGCATTCGATTTTGCTGCTAAACTTGAATAAGCACTCGAACTGATGTTTTTGTGATCACTTTGGCCTGAATTATGGTTTTCTTTCATGGGATATGTTTGATGAGGGACCCAACTGCTCTGTGAATTGTTTTCTTTATCGTGTTCGTTATAGACGAACTTTTTCTCTGATGCAAAAGCTTTTATATCTTTTGGTTTGGGTTTAACATTGGGAGTGAAAAAGTCTTTGTTTGTTTTCTTCGCAGGGGAAGGTTTCTTAGACACGGTTTCGCCGAAAGAGTTGTCGCTATCGTCGGCGGAGGAGAAGCTCGCATCAGGGCTCTCTGCTGCATTCTTGAAGGGCATCAAGTTGGCCAGCAATGCCGACATGGGCATCGGAGCGAACTTGATGCTGTTCGACGTCGATTCCGTGTTACCACTCATGTTTATCGGTGTTTAATACATTTGATACAAAACCTAAAACTATGTCACCACTTTCCACACAGTTTTCACTTAGTTTTTCCTCTATTTTATAGTTATTCAAAATTATTTCCGCACTTTCAAATTCTTCCGTTGAACTTTTAAACATTCATTTGACAGTTTTGACAGCAACAGCAAACAAATCATTTATTTTTTAAACAATGTTTGAATATGGCTTCTGGGCCTTTCCGATTGTGTTCGTTCAAAGTTGCCATTCCAAAAGCACTCTAATTTCTTTATTTAATAATATTTAAATTTTTTTTTTTTGAGATTGAGAGCTTGCGTGATTTGCCTTCTAAATGACGAGTCCGATAGATTTTTACCACACGATTAAATGGACCAAGAATTTGCCTAGTGTAAATTGTCCATACTTTTATTTTGACTGCTCTTTCTTTTCTTTTTAAAAATAATACATTGTCTCACACTAGGAATTTCTCCTATGCAATCATAGAAAATCATAATTACACACAAACCCCCAGGCCCTGAACATTCTTGTAGGTGGTATTCAAAAATGACGTTATTGTTCTTAAAAATGGGACAGTTTTTAAAACTAATTTATTCACTAAATTGAAGTTCTTTAAAACGCTAGTAAATGTTGGTTCCGTCGTGCGGGGATCTAACCCGCGAAACGCTGCGCAGCACTCCAATCGCTCAGCCTAACATGACGTCACTGCTGCCGTCACGTAATGTAGGTGTACGCGTACAAAAATGCAGCATGCCTAAATTACTGGACTATGGTTCATGGCGCGTGCAACAAACCATAATAATTTAAGGATACAGAGCGTCCAACAGGTTTCACAAATAAAACCAAGCATTTAGTTATTATAATTCGTAATATCTATAATAATTATAATTATTCAGTACATGATCATTATTGATTACAGATTCAAAATAATAATTATTATCAATAAATAATCACTAAGGTAACTTTATTTACAATTATTCACGATGACTCAGTTTCTTCAGATTTAGTAGGATATCGACAGTCCACACTCCCACATTCACATTTCAACCATTTTGATTTCACTGACCAGAATTTGTCTCCGTAGTCGAACCTGCGGGGAAAAAAACAGTCGAATGAAATATATTTTTTATGCAAATTAAATTAGCAAGTTTAGTGAGATTTAAAAACAAATAAATAAATAATAAAGCCTACTTTTATCTGAAAGTGAAGGAAATAGGCGGTGTGCGGTGTTGTTACAGAACCCGGCAAATAAATTGGCAAGATTATGGTGTAGTGGGGGTCAGTTTGCGCATCGCATTTAGCGGCACGCAAGTGTAAGCGAGAGCGCGTATACTGTGCGAGGGAGACAGACGAGTGACACACCAAACGCGTGCTCGGATCACACTACCTCATACCCCGCGACCCACATGACCACCAAAGAGATCTACAAAATGACTTCTGCGCATCTAACGACTCTTGCCAACTTACGTGCCGGCCACTGTACTTTATTTTATTAATAGCAGCTATTGATGTCAAATTGCTTGGCAAACGCCTCCTAAAGCTTTTTATGTACTCTTTCCTAGTGCCACTTCGAACCAGCCTCTTTGGGCGGCGCTGTATATTTCCTCAGTCACCTATTGCATGGATTTTTTTGCCAAGATGTCGTTATTCACGGTTTAGGTGGTTCTGGTTCACTCAATCCCACTTGAGTCTGGTTTTCAAATTATAAATCCCTTTTGTGCTGTTATTTCCCAAAAAAAACTACCTATAATAGACTACTGAATACTTGAATAAGTACAAAGTTTTAATTTGTGACCTTGACTTAGATGAAGTCTGTGAGTGCGAGTTACGAAAGAAGGATGACAATGCAATGGGGATGGCAACAGGGTAACTAATGGCGATAGTATAGCTTGTTTCAAGCATCGTCATTAGTTCAAATCAGTTCAAATCTTAAAGGTACTTCAAAATAGTACTACGTCATTGGTCGGATTAGGACTAAGCTACGGTGGTGCCATCTACAATTAGCTTTGACTTGCCTTCCCCATTTGACATAATGACATAGACACTAGCGCCGCGTCAGTCGTGTCGCGGACTCTATGGCTAGCTAGCAGACTCACGTAAGTTCTTCATCTTGTTCAATATCAGTGGTAGCGAACAGCGCCACAGTGGGTAGTCTGAGGTCCCTGCTGTCTGTGAACACCCGGACCGGGGCCAGGTTGGGGTGGCAGCTGTGGTTGATGAACCGCGCCGCGCTGCCGAACTGGGCTGCGTCTACGCATAGCTGCGTCTTATCCGAACATTGCTGGGGAAAATTAAGATGGTAAGCAGCACTTTCTCGGCCAAAAATAAAAGTATGAAAAATGCTATAAAAGACTAGTTTGTCCTTGTCCATTTAGGCTGCGATTCCACTGAGGCGAAGCGGAGAGCGATTCAATCACATGGCTTAAAATCCACATTTTTTCTCCACTCAAGTCGCTCTCCGCTACGCCTCAGAAGAACCGTAGCCTTAGACTTGCCTTCTATTTATTTTCTTAGAAAACTACACCGTGTATTTCAGATAAGTGAAGGAGTGGAATTCCTTGCCAGAGTTTGTGTTGGACTTTTAGCTATAACCTTTGGATTTTTAAGTGTATCTAGCCAAGCATGCTTCACCGTCAAACACATCATTGCTTAATATCAGGCGAGCCTATAATAAAAAATAAAAAAACTAGTATTAAACAAATTCTCACCTCAAGCAAGTCGGGCTTAACATCCAAAGCAAACATATAATGGTCAGCAGGCCTGGTGTCTGCGTGCGGCAGCGGCAGCAGCTCCCCGCAGTACGTGGCCACGGGCGCGCCGCGCGGCACGGCCTGCCTCGCGCGCAGCCCCCAGCCGCGCGAGCCTCCCACACGGAACACTTGTGCGCGCACGCACATGGAACCAGCGGCAGCCGCTTTTGTTACTACGCTGTTGCCACATCGACGCTTCAAATGAAAGGATTTTATTAATATAATTTTTTTAGCACTAGCAAGCACGTAAAGCTGTTGGTCCCGGCTGTCATTTGTAGATCTTTGACAGTCGTTATTGTTAGTCAGAAGCTCTAAAGTCTGACAACCCGTCTTACCAAGGGGTATCGTATCACCCAGTTAGTGAGTTGTGGAGGTCCGACAGGCAGTCGCTCTATGTAAAATAAAGATGTCCAGCTGAATCTGGTTTGACTGGAAGCCGACCCCAATATAGTTGGGATAAGGCTAGGCAGATGATGAAACCGCAACAGCATCGCATGGGTTTTTGATTTACATAACCGAATTTAAACAAAAGCTTTCTCATTAATTGTTCCATACATTGGTGATAAGTATGTGAAAATCTGTTTGGTACTTTGGGAGTTTATCGCGTTCGGACAGAGACAGAGAGACTGTGTTATTGCTTTTCACCATGAAGATATAATGGGGAAGGCCGGTCAAGCTAATTGTAGATGGCGCCACCATAGCTAAGTCCTAACCCGACCAATGAGGTAGTACTATTCTGAAGTACATTTAAGATTTGAACCAATGACGATGCTTGGAACAAGCTTTGCTAGGGCCATTAGTTCCCCAGTTGCCATCCCCATTGGCAGACACAAGTTTATATTAGTTTCGATTGATGGCTTTAGAGTCACCACTATTACATGTTTTGAAAAATAATGAATACATAAATTTTATCTTTTTTTGAATTAATGCATATGAGCAAAGATATAACGCATCAAAATTCGGAATCAAAATAAACACTGTACTTGCTTGTGACGTATTAGCGACGTTTTAATGCTGTTTTACGTAACAAAATACGTGTCAAGTATTTTCTTAAAATGTAACTGACGGAGTAATTCGAATTTTTTTGAGTCAAATACCCTATTTATAGTTAGTGCTTACCAAGTTACAGCCGCAGGTCTGGTTGCACTCGAACAGCATGGGCGGGTCGTGGTACGGGAAGCTGGCCTGCAGCCGCCCGCGCGAGTACCAGCAGCGCACGCCCAGCGCGCTGCACGCGCACGAGCCCGACGTGCACTCGCCTGACGTGCACTTGCAACCCTGGGGGAGGAGAAACATCTTTAATTCTCTGGTTATTATTTAAAACAATTCTTTGACATTAACATTTAAATTACATGTTATGCAGTATAATAAGGGCATTAGGGATCAAGGATTCTAGAGTAGACAACTGAGCGTAGTGAGGAAATCTAAGTAAGTAAAATCCTGAGCGCAGCATAGGATTAAAAGTCCTAAAAGCGAGCTTATAAAAGTGTGTCTCCTGAATAAAACGTAGGCGTCCCTCACACTAGACGCGCTCGTTCCTCGGGTGTGTGATCTCGGGTGCCGCGACGCTCTGCGTAAGTGTCGCGTGTTGTCGCCGTGTGTGCAGCGAGCGCGCAGCGCGCTTGTGACCCGAGGAAACAATACTGGTATTATTGCGGCGGGTATAGCAGGCAAAGCAGTCAGAAAGCGTTTCCCGCGCTAGTCACACGCCCGAGGAACGAGCACGCCTAATGTGGGGTCAGCCGTAGAGGGCCCACCTCTACGTTTTATCACTGTCATTGAGAAAATAGAAAAAATCAAAGTCGGACTCAAAGTCCGACTTAAATAAGGATAATTATTATAATCTTTACCACAATTAGGTATCACAAATAGATATATTAGATCACCAATCAATTGATATACTTTCTATAAACTGTCAAAACGCGATTCCCTAATAGATTTTGTATGGCAATAGCAATCTGTGACCGAGTGTTCAGCCCTTAAATAAAGTGTATTTATAGATATATTTTGAAATTATTAGTAAACAAACCTGCATATTGTTGATGGTGTTATCAATATTGATGTGTACGGGCATGACGTGTCGCGTGACGTACGTAAAGTCGTCCGGTAGAGGCGTGTCGTCCACCTCGTTCACGCACGGGATCGGAAACGGCTCGCGTCCGTTTGATATATCACTGTCGATACAATGGTGAAATGTTAATTTCGTAGGATCCTGATTATTATTATTTTATTACCGTGGTAATTTCTTTAAATGAGTCCTCCCACCCAGGGTAGAGCGGGAGGGATTGTCAGACTTGTACTGACTAAAATCCACGGTGTCCTTCAATAGACCTTTACGTTCCGGGACACGGTAATTCATTAGTCCCGCGACCCGCCTAGCTTTGGCCCTCTATAGGGGAGCAAGATCCTGACTGACTTGCTAGTAATTAGACCGGTATTGAAGAGAACAAATGAAACATGTAAAATACTGATATTCAGCTGCATCTGGTTTGACTGGAAGCCGACCCGACCGATGATGAAGGGAACTAGGTAATTTATTGAAAAGTCGCTGTAATTTTGTGGCTGTATAAAATGTTAGTATTCAATAGAAATGTAAAATAGATCTTTTTTTTTATTTGTCATCTGTCTGAGGAAAGCGAAAGCGATTCTCCCTCGGACTGCAATACATGATTTTCAAACCGCTCATCAGGCCCTGCAGTCTCGACAAATTTAACGACAAAAATCGCTCGATAACTCTGATCGATGTCAAATTTCTCTAATAGATTTTCAACCTTATGCTTTCGAAATAAAGTTGAAAGTCTATTCAAGGAATTTGACAACGATACGACTTAGCGACCGATTTTTGTCTGTCTAATGTCGAGACTGCGGGGCCAGGCATGTAATGACCTACTTTCAGAGTATGAGTAATGAAAAATTAGTTTTTTACCTGGAGAGCAGTTTGAACCGGGACACGTTGTCCCTGACCGCTATCGTCATCTGCATGTTGAGTGAGATGGCGCTCTGGCACTGTCCGGTACATACTTCCACTGCTAACTCTCCCGCAGAGTTCTCTATGTCCGTCTGTCAGGTAAAAACGGGTAAAATTTAAATGCTCTTTTTGTACTAAAATCATTGATGTATAAAACCCAAGATGGCACAGTCACGAATAAAAGTAACTCACGAAAGTGTCCCGAAACTCTTTTTCTGATTTTTTTTTTTTTAGCGTGGTAAAATCATCAAATGAGTCCTCCGGCCCCGGGCAGGGCGGGAGGGACTGTCAGACTTCTACTGACTAAAATCCACGGTGAAGGACACCGTGTATTTTAGCCTGTTACGTTCCGGGGTCACGGTAAGGAAATAATCCCGCGACCCCGGCTACAAGCATTATTTAAAGTTGTTATTACAACGCAGGTACTTAAAAGCAATAAAAATTTTATGACCGGCCGTGGTAGGCGAAATGAACGCACAATTTAGAATGTTGCGCACATTTTTTAGCGACTTTTTTAGACGTCGAGTGTGCATCTTGGGTTTTTATATATCAACTAGCACTTTGCCCGCGACTTCGTCTGCGCGTGTTTCTAATTTCGAACTCAGTGAATTTAATTCCCGCTCACCCTCCTTAAGTATAAGAAAAACTAAAAACTCAATATAAACAAACAATCAATCATATTAGACAAACTGATTTTCCGATTTTCACCCCGTTAGGGGTTGATTTATGAAATATAAATAAAAATACGTATCCTATATTCGATTGAGAGATAATTAATATGTCAAGTTTTGAGTTTATCGAAGCAAGCAATAAAATCCTTCCCTTAAAACTTTAATAACCCTTTTCACCAATTTAGGGAGTGATATTAGGAAAACCTAAAAATGGAGGGTAGTTTTAAAAAAAGTAATAGTGCCCATCTTTTTTATTTACTTATACTCATATTCGTACCTAGTTTCAAGTCTATAAACCGAAGAAATAAGATTTTACATACAAAGGTTTTCACCCCTTTTCACCCCCTTAGAGGTAGATTTTCGCAAAATCCTTTCTTAATGCTTACTTACATTATAAACTGCAACTATCATCCAAAATTCAGGTTTCTACGTTTAGTGGTTTAATATCCCCCCCTTAAAACTTGAATACCCCTTTTCACCAACTTGGGGGGTGATTTTCGAAAAATCCAAAAACACGTGTTTGATTAATTCTTATCTAGTATATGAATACTGATTTTCAAATTCATCAGCTCACGCGTTATGATTTTCCCATACAAACTTTAACAACCCCTAGAATACCAATGGAGGGTAGTTTTAAAAAAATAGTGGTACTAATCTTATTTATTTACTAATGTTCTTATTCGTGGTAAGTTTCAAGTTTATAAACCCAAGGAATAAGATTTTTCATACAAAAGTTTTCACCCCTTTTCACCCCCTTAGAGGAGGATTTTCGCAAAATCCCGTCTTATTGCCAATCTACATGGTAGACTGCAAATGCTGTCCAAAATTCAGGTTTTCGCGTTAAGCGGTTTCGGCTGTAGTCGAGTCAAAAGAAAAACCCCTGTTCTTTTATATATATAGATAACTAAAATGGATAAATGATCAGCAAGTCTAAAACACTCTTAGCAAGATTTCAGGGACACCCCGAAGTTCGTTTTGGTTAGGTTCTTTTACACCTTGCAAATTGAAAAAGAAGCCCCGCCAAGCGAGGCTTCATCGACCCTGCTTTGGTTGATTTTATTTTATTATTACCGAAAAAGGTTAATTTCTATGATACTATAAATACACAATTTAGTGAGCATAATTATGCATTCTGGCAGGTATTTCGGTAAACAAAATTGTAACTCAACCGTTGCAGAGCCTTTGCCGTATTTCAAACTCGAAAATTATCCCATAGGAATGTACTACGGGGATAAAAGGTATCCATGTTAATGCAGGTTATAAACTATCTTGGTATCAAATTACATTGAAATCCTTTTAGAAGTTAGATACTATTACAGACATGTTTTAATCAAAGAACATTGTTGTTGATTATACACCGTGTTCTTCACGTTATCCATAAACTTTAGCAAATACTTCTATGGCTTTTACAAATCAAATCCAACAAAGGAAGTAGTACTTAAAAAGGCTTCGTTACAAAGATATTTGTAATTTCATTTAATGAAATTTAATTGAGCTATGCAGTGAGAAAGTATCTTAATTTGGCCTATGTTGCCGCTTAGTGCAATTAAAATGATAAATCTATCAAATACTATTTGCATTTCATTTGCACGTACGAGAGGAACCCGAGAGTTAGCGAAGAAATACGATCATTTGCGATAACGAATCTTTCAAAGAGATTAAACTGGTCGCTATGGATACCTAAGTTGTTATTTGTCATTGTTTGTCATGCATGATTTTAACTGTCAGGATTATTGTTTATTGTAATTTGCTTTTGGGTTTCCGACTAATTTAATCAATCATTTTGATTACAACTTTCACTATGCCGCACGAATATTCTGCTCAACACCAAGCTGATATTCACTTCGTCTACGGTTTCTGTGACGGAAATGCTACAGCAGCTGTGCGAGAGTACCAACGGCGATTCCCTGGTCGGCGCGTTCCTGATATACGAACATTTATTAACATACACAGGAGATTTTGTGAGATCGGAATTAGACCACGCCGCCCTGAACGAGCAATCAATTTGAGCGTCGCTCAAGAAAACAGAATAATGAACCTTATTATTCATGATCCTACACTCTCAACGAGACGCGTTGGGAGAATCGTGGGTGTATCTCATAAGCTAGTGTGGAAACTGTGGAAAAGATATGGTTTGCATGCCTACCACTACAGAAAATCCCAAGGCATATACCACCTGATCACTTCTCAAGAATTGTTTTTTGCCAGAGAATGAATCAAGAACTGATAAATAATCCAATACTGCTTCAAAAAATTCTTTGGATGGATGAAGCCCAGTTTACAAGAGCGGGAGTATTCAATTCCAAAAATCAAGTGCAGTGGCATGAGAGCAACCCGAATTTACATTGGCAGGCGTCACATCAAACTGAATTCTCTGTAAACATGTGGGCTGGTGTTTTTAACAATCAGCTGATCGGCCCTATTGAGATTCCCCACCGCCTAAATGCTGACAATTACTTAGAGTTCCTAAGAAACGTCACTAGCTTCGAATTTTTCGAACAAGTGGATCTTCAAACTCTGCGAACCATGTGGCTCCAACATGATGGGGCCCCTGCACATTATGGCACACAAGTGCGTGAATATTTAAATGCAACGTTTCCTGGCCGTTGGATTGGACGAGGTAGCACAAATATCGCATGGCCAGCTAGGTCCCCAGATCTGACTCCTTTAGATTTTTATGTCTGGGGAGCCTTAAAGGAGAAGGTGTACTCCGTACAAATTCAGAACCGTGAACAGCTCTTAGATAGAATATCTCAGGCTGCTGAACAAATAAGACAAATGTCTGTAAATTTAAATGGCCAAATTAGGACTCGTTTGAATATTTGTGTCGAAAAAGAAGGTGGTCATTTCGAAAACTTTTTACATTAAATTTATTTTTTGCTTTTTAGAGTTTATTTTTTATTAATAAAAATATTTTTGAATGACATTACGGCTGACGTAGTTGTCTAACCTACAGTGTTATATGGATCTTTGGACACTCCATTGAGGTTGACAGGAGAGCGCTCATTTGTGAAATGTATTGAAAAATAAGATGGTGGCGTTAGTTCTGATGTTGCCCACGCAACAAGTGTGCTTATAAATTATAATTATTCTACTCAAATGCATAAAAAAAATATGCTGTGATTACCATTAAATTTATCTTAATTTGACCGAGACCTATCTTTTGAGAGTATTTTTACGAATGTACGTGAGCTCTAAGCGTGGTCCCCAGATTGCGTGTTGAGCTGCCCCTCTTTTAGTCAATAATTTTGAGATTGAATGTTCGTTACTTAAGCCGAAACGGCAGAATGGGAAGATAATTATGGTAGCCTACTCCCCTTCCCGTCGTTGGAGGTCCGGCGTTGCTTTAAGCCTAGACTAAAAATAAGGACTGCAGAAACGTTTTGCGAAGGCTGCATGTCGTGGGAAGAGGTTATCATGATTTGGTTATGGAATTTTGTTTTTTTTTTTTTATTCCTCAATTAAAAAGACAATTCGAAATACGTATCTACCTGCTTGGTAGCCTTATACGTTCTCTTTAGATAAGTATAGTACATTGACAGTGCTATGAGGAACGAGATAAAAAATCAAAGAAACTGTTTTGACAAGTTTCAGCCCGCCAAATGTTATGAATGAAAATACGACTTTGCCAATTCGGATAAAGAGGCATGCATATCGGGTTATTTACGTCTAGGTATTTAGTTTGTATGAAAATTAACAAAAAATAAAAAAATAAGAATTTATTAATGTGTCCATAATGAAAAATGCTTACTTCTGTGGTCTGAACATCTGGTCGAAGTTTATGTATATCGTCCGGAACACGGTGTATAATGATATTGATTTCATGTATTTTAATACATACCCTTGCACCGCGAGCTAGTAGAATAACCACACAGGCGTAGTGACCCTGTCGTGCAGCGACGTGCCTGAAATAATAGTTATTTTTATTCATCACAATCAGATGCTTGATGCTTCACACTAGCGTTTGTCCAGCGTACGCGTTCGATAAACGTATGCGCAGAGCTGACGCTGCAACAACGCGGCGCAGGCGTCGCGATGTTGGGGCTTTTCTTCTGGAGTCAATTGAACGCTACGCTAACGCGGCGTGGACGTCACGTGTTCCATGTGAGGTTTAGTGCAGATCAGTGATACTTACAGAGGAGTGTCAGCATGTGCGTTGACAGCCGCTGTGAGCTGCGGCGCGGCGTGCAGCAGCAGCTGCAGGGCTCCGGCAGACCCCGCTAGTGCGCACCAGTGCACCACGCCGTTACCCTCGCTGTCACACGTCATGGGATCCGCACCAGCCTCCAACAGAATCCTGAATAACGATTACAACTAGCTTCTGTTATTCATATAAATTACAAAAAAATCTCACTTCAAAGAGAGGAGGTATTTAATGGAGACTTATCATGCTATGTCGTGTACCTCACCTCACTAGATCCGTGTGGTCGTGCTCGGCGGCCCACACGAGCGGCGTCCACCCGCCGTGGTCGCGCGCGTCCACGTGCGCGTGCGGCAGCAGCACGTGCAGCACGTGCGCGGCCAGCGGCCCGCCGTGCTGGCACACCACGTGGAGAGCTGTCATGCCTTCGGGACCCTGAGAGGACATACAACATGGAATAGAAGCTTTAGCTAGATTTGAATTTAAGAGTAGCGGTGGCAAAAGTAAGCCTTCGGATATGATCTGTTGATTACAACAGTATACCCCTTGCACTTGCAAGGGGGCCACGGTCCAGAATAACAAAACGCATAACTATACTGGAGCTGACACATTTAAGTAGGAAAATGAACACAATAGATCAGCTACAAAATGTACACTACTGAACAAACGACTGTTGCTCGAACACACACACAAACAAAATTGTTTAAAATAAAAATTACCCTGAAAGTTTGGCAAAGCGAAAGTATAAAATATCTTCTTTTATATTTCATTTCATGTAATTCTTTCTTTTTAGATGATATGGCGTAAAAAGAAAATTTTGCGTTTATAATATTTAGTATGAAAGCTGAAAACTCACCGGAAAGTTAACATCACAGCCCGCCGCCACTAGATACCTGATCACTTTGATCAGATTTTCTTCCCTCGCTTTCTTAGCATCATCATCTTCTATCTTCTCCCCACTCTTGTCCGCTTCACTGACAGGTTCTTCTTTGTCAGTGTCCATTTCGACATCTTCTTCTTTGTTGTCTTTTACTTTCTCTTTTTTCTTCTTGTCGGGTTTTTCGAGAAGTTCTGGAAGAAATTTTGGATTGTAACTACTTGGGAGAGAGTTGCCAAAATCTGAACTTTTTTGTGTTCAAACTGCAGATAAATAAACCGGAGATGCTTGTACTTTTACTAATGTATAACGTCGAAGCCGAAGGTCATAATATTTTTTGTAATTTACAGTCTTCGGAAAACTTACAGATAATATAAACAATTTTCTTTAATCTTAATTTTCTTGATGACTAACAAGAACGATAATATAAAAATAGATACATGGGAATACATTTGTTCTGTTTCGGGCGCTTTTTAACTCCCATCAAAAAGCGCTAGTGCGAATGGGCTCTTAGTTGGGAAGGATTGGCAGATTTTATGCGGCTTATAATTTAATACTGACTACCGACTGGCCTGTTGATCTAGTGGTGAGTGACCCTGATTGCTATGCCGGAGGTCGTGGGTTCGATTCCCACCCAGGACAAATGTTTTTGTGTGGTAAGCACGATCATTTGTTCTGTGTCTGGGATTTAGAAATATAAAATATTTAAGTATGTTTATCAATTGTCTAGTTGTCTAGTACCCATAACACAAGCTCTGCTTGGGACTAGATGGCGTTGTGTGATAGTTGTGGAATATTATTATTTAATAAGTAGGCGTTGTCATTGCGCAAGAGCGTAAAGAGTATCCACGTACCCAGTATGGCGCTACAGAGCGGCGTGCGCATGTAGTTGTCGGTGACGTCGAGGTTGGCGCCGGCGTAGTGCAGCAGGTACACCGCGCCCGCGTGGCCCGCGCGAGCGGCACAGTGCACGCACGTGCCGCCGCGCTGGCTGGGGAGCGACTTGTTGATGCTGGAGCTACACACTGGACGGCAGAAAGTGAAACGACTATCAAGCATTAAAGATTTTCTTAGGAAAGAAAAATTCAATCAGCGGGCAGGATTCGAACCTGCGGCCTTCGGATTCAGTACATCCGACGCTCATTTCCAACCGAGCCACCGAGGATCTTACCTGCCGCGGCGAATTCTTCCTTCCCTTCTATTCCATTCCAAAAATATCAAGCACTAGCTGACCCAGCAAACTTCGTACCGCCTCAGAAACAATAAAAACAACCCTTTAGACCTACCCTGGACTACGACAAACATTTTAAAACCAAAATCAGCTCCATCGGCCCAGCCGTTCTCGAGTTTTAGTCAGACTAACGAACCACAATTCATTTTTATTTATATAGATTACATTACAAATGTGTTTAGTCTGAAACTTTTTGAAAATCAATGATATTGAGAAAGAAAGAAATACATAAAAACACATGACGTCAAAATTGTTATAAATTATACCTAGTTTTGTAAATTTCAAAAGCGAGGTATATCTTCGTCAACTAACACAGGGACTGAAAGCGGTTACGGTTAAAGGTTAAGATACCTCAAAAATATAACGGTACCGATTCAAAATAGAGGTTGAGCTATACCGGTACCCATATTTATAAAGGTTAGGATAAATTGTTATTTAACCTTTATATGATTTCGGTACCGAAATCATGCGAGACGGCACGGCGCGGGTGCAAGGGCGGGGGGTATCTAACGCGTTGCAACTTGACCTTGTGTTTGCTTGCTGTACAATTCTTATTTAATACATGCGTGCGAGCGAGATAGCGCGGGGCAGGACGACGCGCGACGGGCGATGGTGTGTAACGCATTAGTACGTGTAGTAGTGTTAGTACGATGTGTTTAAACACTGTATAGGTACAAATTCTTTTTTCAATTTCCCTGTATATGTTATCTATTGATCGTTTTTCTGTAAATATTTAATTTATTATGGCAAGTTTATAAAGATCTAGCCTAGAAAAGAAACATAGTCGAACTAATTTGAAATAATGCCCTAAACTAAAAATAACAAAAAAACGCTTAGTTAAAACTTCAAAAAGGTTTTTTTCCAACCCTGGTGCACGCACTCATGCCTTTCATACTAAGTTAATACTTAGCGACATCTGTGGTAAGACCGATCAAAGTGAATTGGAAACAAACAATTATTGCACGCGTTTTCGGATGCGCTGCGTGATTTTGAACGAGATGGTATTACAATGCGTTAAAGCAGACGTTAAACCTACAAATTTGTTAAAACTAAAATTGCTTGTTACTTTTTTTTTATTACTTACAAAAGCTATTTTTTTTAATAAATAAAACAAACCATGTTCATATTATGTCTTTAATTTCATCACCATCATCATCATCTCAGCCATCGGACGTCCACTGCTGAACATAGGCCTCCCCTTTAGATTTCCACATATACCAGTTGGAAGCGACCTGCATCCGGCGACCTTTATAAGGTCGTCTGTCCATCTTGTTGGTGGACGTGCTACACTGCGCTTGCTAGTCCGTGATGGTCTCCCCTCTAGTGCTTTTCGACCCCATCGGCTATCTGCTCTGCGAGCAATATGACCTGCCCATTGAAAGAAAGAAAGAAAATTGCGTTTATTGGCACTTGTGCTTGCTAATTCGATGGGCTATATCGATGACTTTAGTTCGTCTACGGATCTTCTCATTTCGGATTCGATCACGTAGAACAACACCAAGCATAGCCCTCTCCATAGCTCGTTGAGCGACTTTGAGCTTTGCGATGAGGCTGATAGTGAAAGACCACGTTTCGGTGCCGTAAGTCGTCACTAGTAACACACATTGGTTGAAGACTTTCGTCTTGAAGCACTAACACTAAGTTAACTGTCACGAAATATCAAACATTATTATGGCCTAATATCTAATAGTTGGGGAGCCCAGGAAGGGATTTTTGCTGTGACTTCAGCGCGTCAGATTATTATAAGCGAGAATCCTTGCACCCTTTAATGTACCTGTACCAAGTATCAACCCTTCATCTGGTGGGGTTTGTTTGGGAGAACCCGTCAGATTAGTAAAAAAAAATCGATCCGCAGAAATACTCGAGCGCGTCAGATTAAGAAAAGGTAAATTAATTAGGTTCAGTAGAGTGTATATATTTCAATAACCTGACAATTTGAGCGCGGCATTAGGAAATGAGCGAGTACTGAACTGATCTACTCGAGCGCGTTTCATTTTTTTTAATTGACGGTGATACTGTAAAAATCATACTCACTAATAATCTCACGTTTTGCATGGGGCGATGACGGTAGAATCGTGGAGTATAGGTGAACTACTAGTAAGTTCGCAACTATCGGTCGTGATTTAATGTCCGCCATCTTCGATGGCGATCATTGTCAAAATGATCCGCCATTTATTGAATTAATTTGTTACAAAAAACGTGATAAATGAAGAACCGCTCTACTGATTTTGTGCAAACTTCACATAAACCATCTACTAAAGAGTCCAAACAAAGCCTAAACATTTGGTTTGGATAGGTGAGCCCGTTCCTCAGTTATAAAATTACAACGAAAAGTGGCATTGATTTCATGTTATGCGAGGATCATTTCATTGTATGGGAAGGAAAATGTCTGGGCAACAGAAGTATGTTAAATCTAATGAAATACTGACTACAAATAAACTTCATGCTGTTAGAAGAAACTTTACTGTACTTTTGACCAACTTCTTCTGTCCAGATATTTTCCTTCCCATACAATGAAATGATCCTCACTTAACACGAAATCAAATAACATCATAAAAATATAAGTAATTTTGTCATTCATACAATTTGTATGAAAAAATATTTTGCATTTGACCAACTTCCGCGGTCCCGATTTTTTTCTGCCTATACAATCAAATGATCCTTACATGAAACATAGTTGAACGGCATAAAAAAAAATGGCCATTTTCACTAATTTCTGTGGACAGCTCACACTTGACGAAAAAATAAAAAATGCTTAAACAGTCAACATTAGTGATGTTGCGAATGTCTGATTTATGACATTCGCGAATGCGAATATTCAATTTTGACTTTTCAATAAAACGCACGCAAAATGATAGATAGGTTTGACATTTCATGTCAGACATAATAAATTTAAACTGAACATTGGCCAAGTCTATAATAGTTGAATTAAATTAAATTTTTTTTTTTTTTTGTTTTTCTCTTTATTCTCATACTATATGCAAAATTATGTATACAGGGTGTCCCAAAACTCAACATCAAGCCGAAACGGGGTGACAGGATTGATCATAACCACCACGAGAAAAATTAGAAAAAAAAATTAACCCATGCGGTTTGAAAATTATGGGCATAAAGATAAAGATAAAGATAAAGATAAGTTTATTTGTCAAACATGTGTAGCATGATACATAAATAATGCACATTTAGATGGTAAAACATTTTTACAGAACCAACATGTTTTGCCTCACTCGGCGTACAAATATTAGAAAGTTATAATTATGTTTATTACAAAAAAAATATATACACCGTGACTTTTTAGTCGTCTTACAAAAGCAGCCCAGTTCATGTATCCATTATCTAGAACACGTTTATAATAAAAAAATAGGTATTTAAGAGATTTGAAAAATTTAATAATAAAATTTTAATTCGTTATTATGACGCAAGGCCTAGTTAGAGAAACCCTAGTATCAAAGAAAATTGGAATGGAATAATCTGCCCGACTATTGCGTTGCGTAGGTATACTCTACAGCTTGATACGTAAACATTTTAACAGGTTGTTTCATATTTCTAATGTACCTATTTATTAAAATAAAAATAATTATTACGATAAAAAAATAAAAAAAACTCGCCTAGAGGTATTTTAGGTCGGATACATTAAGTGGGCCTCTTTTGTAAGACGACTAAAAAGTCACGGTGTATATTAAAAGTAAACATTTAAAATTTATCATTTAAAAAATCAATTATGGTATAATAACATTTATCGGCCAGTAGGATTTTTAACCTTTTCTTAAATAAATTGAGATTCAAATCTTTAATGGAATTCGGAATATTATTATAAACTAAGGGTGCCATGCATACAACACTTTTTTTGAGGAGTGCTGTTTTGGCCGAGTGTGTCTGCACCCAAAGTCTATACTTCTCACGTCTATTTCTATCTGAATTATTTGATAAGAGAGGAAACAACTGAGGGTTTCTTTTTACAAAAATGGCTATTTCCAATATGTAGAGTGACGGAAGTGTTAAAATTTTGTGCTTTAGGAACATTGGTCTGCAACTGTCTGTGATTTGCAACCCAAACATAGCTCGTACACAACGCTTTTGCGCTTTGAACACTGTGTCTTTGTTCGTTGAATTGCCCCAAAAGATAATTCCAAATCTCAATCGTGATTCTACCAGTCCGTGATAGGCTATAAGCAAGGTTTTTGTATTGACAGAAGGAGATAGTTTATAGAGGGCAAACGACGAACTGCTTATTTTTTTACTCAGTGTTTCTGTCTGATTCTTCCAATTTAATTGTGGATCAATGATTAGTCCCAAAAATCGGGCTGTATCTGCTTCTTGAATATTATTGTTTTTGTATGTTAAATTAAATTTTGATAATTTCTGTAATTTTTTCCGCTGTCTAAAATGCATTATGTTTGTTTTACTGAGATTAATTTTTAAATTATTGTTCTTAAGCCAGGTAATTATAGAGTTTAATGAATTATTTGCATCAAGGTTATAGTCTGATAAATTGTTTGATGTTATAGTTACAGTACTGTCGTCAGCGAAAAGAGTCATGGGTTCTTTAGTGCAATTTGGTAGGTCATTAATATATAGTATGAACATGGGGGGACCTAAAACACTTCCCTGGGGTACACCATGGGTAATGAGACGTTTTTGAGATGAGAAGTTTTGTATCTTTTTAGTTTTAATATTAAATTTCGATATTTGAGTTACCTGCTGACGGTCTGATAGATAGGATTTTAACAGTTCCAATACATTTCCTCTTATACCGTAGGCTTCTAGTTTATCTAGCAGAATTTTGTGGTCTACGTAATCGAATGCTTGGGACATGTCACAGTAGATAGAACAGACAGGTAATGATTTGTCAACATGTGATGAAACAGTGTGTATAAAATCGTAAACCGCCATATTAATGTTTCTGTTTTTCCTGAAACCTTTCTGTTGATCACATAGGATTTTAAGTTGTTCTAAGTACCCGTTCAGTTCATTATATATGTATTTCTCAAAGATTTTTGAGAATACGGAGATTAACGCTATGGGTCTGTAGTTTTCCATTAACTCAAACAACGTTCGAACTCAAATAACGTGCCGGCCGGTCACAAAACCGCGCGCGCGGTGAAAAAACACCAAAATACCGTGAAATAAGGCTGCAAGTGATACAGTGTGGTGATCTCCTGGCTCCCAGCATCCCGTGAGTACCTGACCTCTTTCAATTTGCTTCCGTAAGCCTGTTTCCGAGCGGGAAACTTCAACAAGCATAGTTCGCAACACGCGACACTCAATCATATTTGTGGTTTCCCACTCGGAAACAGGCTAACGGAAGCAAATTGAAAGAGGTCAGGTACTCACGGGATGCTGGGAGCCAGGAGATCACCACACTGTATCACTTGCAGTCTTATTTCACGGTATTTTGGCGTTTTTTCACCGCGCGCGCGGTTTTGTGACCGGCCGGCACGTTATTTGAGTTCGAACTAGTGATTCGTCTTGATGCCGTCAGATGGCGCGACTGATGCGTTGTCTTTGGTTACATTCTCCGCGATGGGCGAATGCGAGTGGCGGCGAATTTAAAACAGTGAGGAAAGGTAAGGTAAGGACTAGGAAATACATCCCGAAGCCTGTTCATATCCCCCCACTTGAAATCACCCAGGGATTTCATAAGATAAGATAGATGAAGTTCGAGACTTACGGCTTATGCAGATTCATTTGTCATCATGCTGATAAGATTCTAAGTTTAAAGTTAAGCTAAGAACAAAATAAGTTTAGAGGTAATTATGATTTTGATATACATATACTAGATACTTGAAAATGCTTAAGTGTTATAAGTGCGTTAAATTATAAGTATGGAAATATATATTATGTAGATAAATTATTTTATTCAATTGGAAGAGGACAAATTTTGACAGCAGGTCTTACAAGTAAGCCTTTAGAAGTTTTGACTGTCACAACTCGAGTAATGTCATCTTTACCCGGATGGAGCTGTACAACGCGACCCAACCTCCATTCGTTAGCAGGTAAGTTAGGTTCATAAATGGTTACAAGATCGTTCAGTTTTGGCTGCTGGTTGCCGTGTTTAAACCATTTCATTCGCTGTTGTAAGGTATGCAAATAGTCCCTTTGCCAAGTGCGCCAAAAGCCTTGTGATAGGCGCTGTAATAGCTGCCAGCGAGTACGTAATGTCACGTTTTCGCCATACCTCGGTTCAGGCAGAGATACTAAAGGTCGACCGATGAGGAAGTGACCAGCTGTAAGAGCGTCAACTTCGCCGGGATCGGAAGATAGTTCCACTAAGGGTCTAGAGTTTAACATGGCTTCCACCTTCGTTAAGATAGTATAAAATTCTTCAAAGGTAAGAGTCTGGGATCCGATAATACGTTTGAGATGGTATTTTGTTGATTTTATACCGCTCTCGAAAATGCCTCCAAAGTGAGGACCGGAAGGAGGATTGAGCTTCCACGTGATTCCTCGAGAAGCGAGGTGACTGGAAATACTATCGCTGTCGCGGTTGAGCATTTCGCTAACTTCCGACAAGTAACGCCTGGCACCCACGAAGTTAGTGCCACCATCAGTGACGATGGAGTGACAAAGTCCTCTCCGCGATACAAAACGATCTAAAGCCGCTATGAATGCTTCAGATGTGAGCTCGGTAACCAGCTCGAGATGAACGGCCTTGGTCGAGTGGCAAACTATGAGGCAAAGATACGCTTTGTAAGATTTAGCGTTACGACGTCTGCTTTCTTTAATCATAAACGGACCTCCGAAGTCAATGCCGATTGTTTGAAAACAATGACCTGGTTGTAATCGAGAAGATGGAAGATCCCCTTGTAAAGGTTGAAGTGGAATAGGTTTGATTTTAAAACAGGTTACGCATTTAGCTAACTGTGATCTAATAAGATTTCTACTGCCAAGTATCCAAAATCGACGCATAATTAACGATTGGAGTAGGCGAGGCCCACAATGAAGATAAGTTGTATGATAGTGGTCAATAAGGAGAGTACTCAATCGTGAAATCTTAGGTAAGAGGTATGGATGTTTGACGCGACCTGGTAATGACGCGTGCTTGAGACGTCCCCCCACTCGCAAGATTCCGCGAGTGTCAAGAAAAGGAGAGAGTTTAGATAAATGTTTGGGTAAAGGTTTCTTGGATGCTATTAGAGCTATGACATCATTAAAGCTTTGATGTTGAACATATTTTGTTAAATGATCTAAAGATTGGGTTAATTCGGTGGCTGTCAGATAAGGTAATATGTTACGTTCAGAACATTTAGCTCTTGCGTTGATGATGAAACGGTAGATCCATGCAACCACTCTTTCCACTCGGGAAAGAGAGGAGTGGCGTTCCATGATGAAATTAAGCAAGTCAGCTTCACCTGTCACACCAGTGTGACAAGTGCGTGAGGCGGGTTTAAGTTCTGGTACGTTATCGGACACTTCAACTGCTGGAACAGGCCAGTTGCAGGGTTCGTTGGACAGCCAGTGAGGACCAGACCACCAGATTTGAGAGGCAGATAAAGATGAGCATGATAAGCCACGACTACAGATGTCGGCTGGGTTGTCATGGGTGGACACGTGTCGCCACTCAGTTGGCACAGGACTGTCATTAATGAGGACCACTCTGTGGGCAACGAAGGTTTTAAGTTTGTGTGGCTCAGTATTCAACCATGACAATACAGTCGAGCTGTCTGTGAACAAGATAGATTTATTCAACATGATTCTTGAACTAAGCAAGGAATGAATGCGATTTATTACTTTGGACAGTAATACAGCACTGCAAAGCTCTAAACGGTTGACTGTCAACACTTTCAAAGGTGCTACTTTGGACTTAGCAATTAAAAGATAAACTTGTACGTCGTGAGAGGTAACGACACGAAGATAAACACAGCATCCATATGCTTTAGTGGACCCATCACAGAATCCGATGAGTTGAAATTCCTTAGACTGGGAAGGTACAATCCTACGAGGGATTTCTATCAGTTTTAAGTTATGAAGATCTGCTATAAAACTTTGCCATTCTAGAGCTATGTCTCTGGGCACAGGTTCGTCCCATGAAAGATTAAGACGCCACAAATCTTGAAGGAGCAATTTGGCTTTTAAGATAAAAGGTGTGAGCCACCCAAGAGGATCGAAAATACGCGCGATGCTAGACAAGATGGAACGCTTGGTACAATCATTGTCCTCGATTGGGGACTGTGAGTAACTGAAACTGTCACTCACAGGATCATATTGGACTCCTAAGATTTTTAACGTTGATTTATCACTTTCTTCAGAGAAAAGTTTAGGTATTTGACAATGATCGGTAGGCAAGGTTTTAAGAAAGGACTGTGAATTGCTACTCCATTTTCGGAGCTCAAGTTGAGCACAACCTAATAAACTGATAAGTTGATCTTTCAGTTCTATAGCTTCGCGTACAGAGGGCGCGCCGGTCGTAATATCATCGACATACGTCTCGTGAAGAAGAGCTTCAGCTGCGCGTGGATACGCGGCGCCATGATCGGCTGCTAATTGGTGGAGGGTGCGGATGGCCAGATACGGTGAACTACTAACTCCGTAGGTGACAGTCGCAAGTTCGTACTCTTTAACTGGATCACTAGGAGATTCTCGCCATAGTATGTGTTGAAATTTCCGATCCTCCGGTCTAATCAAGATTCCTCTATACATCTTTGAGATGTCACAAGTTAAAACTACTGTGTGTAATCTGAAACCGGTTATAATATCTACAATATCCACTTGAAGCTTAGGGCCAGTGAATACAATATCATTTAAAGATAGACCGTTAGTAGTTTTAGAACTAGCATCGAAAACTACTCTCAATTTAGTGGTCGTGCTCTCTGGGCGAACGACGCAACTGTGAGGGATAAGATAACGATTGAGAGTAGGTACCGCAGGGTTAGGTACGGGATACATATGATTTAAATTCTCGTACTCGCGCATGAAATTAATCAATCATATTTGTGGTGTACCACAAATATGATTGAGTGTCGCGTGTTGCGAACTATGCTTGTTGAAGTTTCCCGCTCGGAAACAGGCTTACGGAAGCAAATTGAAAGAGGTCAGGTACTCACGGGATGCTGGGAGCCAGGAGATCACCACACTGTATCACTTGCAGCCTTATTTCACGGTATTTTGGTGTTTTTTCACCGCGCGCGCGGTTTTGTGACCGGCCGGCACGTTATTTGGCACGGCATTTTAAGAAAAACCTAGAAATTTGATCAAACTGTACTATTTTTCGGTTATTGTGGTTATTCTTTTTAATTTTTGTTCATTTGAACTTTGGAAACGTAATCCTAAATAACATTTCGAGAACCCCAATAAAAAATGACACAATTGCCTCAAGTTTCCGAGAATTGAGACTATTTGTTAAACTACGAATTTAAAATTTTCAAGATTTGTCGACTTTGACAGGCCCTCCTTTAAAAAAAATGTACTAGCGTACCTTGGCAAGGACACGGTGGAGCATACGGTGCAAGACTGCCCGGCTTGGGCGGAGCACCGACGTGTCCTCACGGCTGCGATAGGCGGAGACCTCTCGCGCCCGGCATTGGTTGCGGCCATGCTGCGGGCTGAGACGGAGTGGGAAGCGGTCAGCTCCTTCTGCGAGGCAGTAATGCTCGTAAAGGAGGAGGCAGGCCGCGAGTGAGAGAGGACAGCGTCCTCCCTCCGCCCCAGCCGCAGTGGTAGGCGCCCACGGCGACGGACGTCGCTAGATGATCTCCGGCCACCGTAGGCGCGGGCATGCGGGCAGCGAGTAAAGGGCAACTCGCTGCCCGACCAAGGACCATGCCCGGGTCGACGGCGCGTTGTGTCCCACGCGCGCCTCAAAGAGCGTCAGCATAATGACGGGGCCCCCCTCTCAGAGGGCCAAAGCCTGCCGGGGTCGCGGGATTATTCCCTTACCGTAACCCCGGAACGTAACAGGCTATGAAGGACACCGTGGATTTTAGTCAGTAGAAGTCTGACAGTCCCTCCCGCCCTGCCCGGGGTTGGAAGACTCATTTGATGATTTTACCACGCTAAAAAAAAAAAAAAAAAAGCGTACCTTGGCAAGTGACACACAAACCTCAAGTAACCCGATTTTTGGTAGATAATGTTGCATAACTGGGTGAAAGGACTCATTTGATGATTTCATCACGATAAAAAGGATTTTTGTCACTTTTTTTTTGCTATTCTTTTAATATTTTAATACAACCGGACTAACAGAAATAGTTCAATATAGGTGTCTACTTTAAGACTATTCCGTAACATGCAGTTTCCATATTCAAATCATAGTAGTAAATTAAAAAATAGTGTTTTAAAAATATTCGCAAACATTCGCATCGATTTATGCGGATGCGAATGCGAATATCAAGAATCTTGCGAATATTTGTGAATGCGAATATTCGTAAAATCACTAGTCAACATCATAAAAGAGCTCAAGTTTCCTAAGAAAGTTTTCCCGTATCTCTTATGGATTTGGATTTCCAACTTTTGGCCAATTTAAAAGAAACACCCTGTATATAGATAAATACATTTTAGGACTGACCACTGACCTTGGCACCCATTTCGATTTCACTTATTTTGTCCGTGAAGTCAACAACCAAGGCATAAATCGTAATGAGGGATTTTCGTTTTATGTTTTCCCTAGTCAATGAATAGATGGCGCTGAACTTGATATGTTACTTCAATGAACGAAAGTCACGTCATTTTTTTATTTTTTTCACTTGGATGTAATTTTGAGATTGTAAAACAAAAAGTACATGTCATGTCATTGTCAGTCACATCACATCACACAAATGGCATTTTGAAAATAAGGAAAAAGAAAAAAAAAATCATTTACCAGTCTTTTTAATTTATGAGTTTTCCACGCCAGAAAGAAAATGTCCCAAAAGAAAAAGAAGAGAAGTCTGTGCCTCGTGGATTTGTGCAAAAATGAAGGCATACATCTTTTTCCTAGAGTAACATCGTCAGTTCAACGCCATCTATAGAGTCCTTGGAAACTACTTTTTTTTTAAACTCCAAAAAGAAAACCTCTCATTGAACTTGGCTCCCATTTAGATATGAGCGCCGATGGTCAATCAGTTGGCGGCGGCGCGCCGACTTTTTGGAGTCGACGGCGGCGGCGTCGGCGGCGCGGCGTGACCTTTATTTAACTACTTGAATTAATTAATTTAAGAGAAGAAATAGATAATTTTTTTACATATAATTAAAGATTTATTATAATTTTGACGAGACAAATTGAATTTGCAAGATTAACTAAAAAAAGAGAAAACCAAATCAACATTAAAAATTGCTGGTGGCTGCCCTATATTTTTACAGTAAGCCTTGATGAGTATGCCAGAGGGTCATGGCTGTCCGGATGATTCGGGGATACCGCACGATCGCCAGCGAATCGGCCAATCTCCGGATCTTCCGGATTGCTGCCCTGGGATCTGGAGGCGACTACCTCCCAGCGCGTCTAGAATGGCACATGGTGGCGCAGAGCCGGGGCGTATCACCGCTGCCTCGAGAAGTCGAGGCGCGGCGGGAAGAGCTCCGGCGCGATCTCAGGGCAGTATGGAGGGACGTCCGGGCACGCCGCAATCGTGGCGGTAAGACCCCTCTTGGGGAGTGGCTGGATAGGCGTCACGGCGTCCTGACCTACCGCATGACGCAGGTCCTCACCGGAAACGGAAGTTTCGGGAGGAACCTGTGTCTGATGCCGCCTGGGTGTCACCACTGTGATAATCGCCCGGAGGACACAGTAGAACATACGGTGCAAAACTGCCCCGCTTGGGTAGAGCACCGACGTGTCCTCACGGCGGTGATAGGCGGAGACCTCTCGCACCCGGCATTGGTCGCGGCCATGCTGCTTCTACGAAGCAGTCATGCTCGCGAAGGAGGAGGCGGGCCGCGTGAGGGAGAAGACAGCGTCCTCTCCGTCCTAGCCGCAGTGGTGGACGCCCACGGCAAGGAACATCGCAAGACAATCTCCGGCCACCGTAGGCGCGGGCATGCGGGCGGCGAGTACAGGGCAACTCGCTGTCCGACCACGGACCATGCCTGGGTCGTCGGCGCGTTATGTTCCATGCGCGCCACAAAGAGCGTCAGCATGATGACGGGGCCCCACCTCTAGAGGGCCAAGGCCTGCAGGGACATAAACGGACACCGTGGAAGTCAGTACGAGTCTGACAGTCCCTCCCACCCTGCCCGGGGTGGGAAGACTTATTTGATGCCCCAGATGCAGCTAAATATCAGTATTTTTTAAAACTGTGTTTGTTTGCTGATAACTTGGACAACACAGAAATTGTAATGTCAAAGAATATCGTTTTATAAACGTCTACGTCTAGTGCCGCCATTTAGCCAGCATTTGTTATCGTGCGTTCGGTTTGATCAGCGTGTCTAAAACGCTGATCAAACCGAACGCACGATTAAACTGAACGCCGCCCGCTCGGGTTCGGCGCGCCGGCGCCGGTGGACGGCGGCGGCAGCGCGGGGAAAATCACGGCGGCGGCGGCGCGCCGGCGCGGCGCTCATATTTACTCCCATTACACATTTTATGTTTCTGATGGGATTTTAATGATGTAGATGAGTTTCTATTCGTAATTAATATAATATACATGAATGCAGTTATATTGTTTATAAATTTCCTTTAAGATGCTCAGAGTAGCGATATCCCTCCATATAATTGTCAGATTATTATTCAGGAGGACTTTGATATCAACTTAAAACTCTTGCATACAAATCTGTCGCGCTCGAGTATCTTGATATTACGTTTTTTTTTTACAGATAGAAATATGAATTATTGCTTTGTGCCACGTCCAAATCGTCAGACATTTTAATACGACACTTTTTAGGGTTTACTTTACATACACTTGAATATCTGACGCGCTCGAGTAACTTTTTTTTTTGGATTTTCAACCGCTTGCCACGGACAGCCCCCTCAAGTTAATCGTCATATTAATATGTATTGGTTATCAGAAATATAAAGCGCGTTTACACTATAAATAATTGACGCGCTCGAGTACTTCTGTACAACTGTTTTTTTTTTACAGTTTTAAAACTGTTTTCACGCTCTCCCCCCCACTTAAATAGAAAACTTGTCAGAAACTTTTTTTCTTTTTAGAAAATAATCTTTCAAATCCAATAGGTCGCCATGACACTCGAGTAACTGCAAATTTAGCATCCTCGGCTCCCCTACTATAAGTGGTCACTTGCAAAACGCACGTGCGGTCTAAGCAGCGGGCAAGCTACTTAGGCCCGACGCTGCGTTGAACGGGAGCCCGCGACGGGCAACCGTCGCGGGTCCACGCGTGGCCCCGTCTGTGGTACCGCGCGGGGACACGCGCGCGGATACGCGGCTGGTTTCCGTGGATATGCGACGGTCGCCGTCGCGGAGACCGATTTACGCAGTGTCTTTTCTATGTTCTATGTTAGGGGTTTTGGTTTCCGCACTTAGTCCTTCATGTGGACCATTGTGCGTTTTACGCAGTGTCGCTAGTTCAATTTGAAGATTTTTATTTCAATTTCAAGTTAAAGCGCGATATGTAAAAAGTTGATTTGGAGTGGCACTGAAATCGAACATTTTTTGGATGTTTATACTTTTCTATTCTAACTTATACTTTTTTTTCCTATTATTTCATTTAAACAAAAACCTACAAAAAGAATTTGAGACTGAGGAATTTTTCGCAGAGAGTTATAAGCAATTTTCATGTTTTGGTAAAAAAACAGAACTTCTCGGCTAAAAAAATGTTGGATTATTGTGCATCTATAATCTGTATCACCTACTCTCACCATTCAGCACCGGAGGAATTATTCGAAAGTCTTCATACAAAAAAAAAATTGCTCTCTGTTTGCTCCAGTTACATGCACCGTGTATAAGCACCCTTATTGACTGAACAAGCCCGTGCGTGTTACCGCTGGCAGGCACCACGCGTAGAACCGCGCGTGGCTCCGCGCGTGGCCCCGCGCGTGGCCCCGTGCGTGGCTCCGCGACGGAGCACTTTTGTATAGAATCGCGCGGGCATCCGCTTAACGCAGCGTCGGGCCTTAGACCCCGCTGACGCGCGCGACAATATCAAACACGTGAGATATTTGTGTGTGTTCAAGTCAAACAAGCGGGAAGTGCGCGATTCACTCTCGACGTTAGGTAGGTAAGTTTAATCTGTCTGAACTTGTCGCTCGCACAAGCGCCTGGCGGTTATAGAGACACACACAAAGGCTACGTCCGCACAGACAGGCGGCTTGCTTAGCGCCTAGAGCCTAGCGAGTCACCTAGCGAGTAGCTTAGTAAAACGAACGTTCTAGAATGTTCGCGACCGGCCGCACTGCGCGCTTGGCGCCTAGCTAGTCGCTTAGCGTGTATCGAAGTAAACAAACGTGTTGGTTTTTTGTCACGAGGCGCGAGGCATTTTAACAGAATAAAATGGATGAATTATTAATTGCATCAGTTTTTAAAAGAGAACCTCTGTGGAATCCGGGTAGTGAACTCCATAAAAATGCTGTTATCTTAAAAAAACAACACAACATTAAACTCCCCATGACTTGACCGTGACTTATTTATGTCATGAACCCAACATGATGGATAAGGCCGTGAAATGGTATATTTCAAATGTGAATTTTCTGTAAGTAGCAGTTTTAGAGCTATTTTTGAAAGTGACATCTCGTAAACGTGCCGACAAGCGAATGAACAAGGCACTTAGCGACCCACCTCGCAAACCACCTGTAGTGCGGCCAGCGTGTATCCTAGCAAGTAGCCAGAGCGCAACCTACTAGGCTCTAGTCGCTAAGCAAGGCGCTTGTCTGTCCGGACGTAGCCTAATTTCATCATTGCGCTTACGAGCCCGCGAGTCAACGTCAACGCACTTAGAAAGATAGACGATAAAAATATTACTCAACTGGGAGTTAATTTGTACAAAGCAGAACAAAATAATGCAGCTCATTCAGCTCATTTTCCATTCTTATTTCAGACGCATAGAAGTAATTAGTACATACCAATAAATACAAAACAAGAAGCGAGCAAGTCTAAACAATTTTCGAATTTAAAAATGATAGTAGATGGTAACCGTAAAACAATATTATAAAAAATTATAACAAAGGACATAACGTTAGAATGTTAGATCGATCCTAAATAAATGCGTATAAAATAATAAGTACGCGCCTGCCGCCGCCGCCGCCGCCGCCGCCCGCGCCCCGCGCCGTGAGGCAGATAGCCCGCGTAAGTACATTGCGTGATTCAACAATCGCGAACGACAGAGACAGATAGAGTGGTGAGGCGGTATATCAAAGAAAACCCTTATTTAAAAAGGTTAAGGTAACGGTACCGATATTATTATAAAGGTTAAGGTACCGCTACCGAAATATACCGGTATAAATATTGTACCTTAAAATTCGGCTACTTCAAAAAATAACGGTACCGTTATATATCGGTTATCGTTATTTAACGGTATGACGTCATACCGAAATTTAAAGGTACCTTTATTTTTGGGTAATTCAGTCCCTGAACTAACATCAATGGGGATGGCAACTTGGAAACGAATGGCGCTAGTATAGCTAGTTCCAAGCATCGTCATTGGTTCAAATGTTAAAGGTACTTCAAAATAGTACTACCTCATTGGTCGGATTAGGGCTTAGCTATGGTGGCGCCATCTACAATTAGCTTTGACCGGCCTTCCCCATTAATATCTGTTAATCTATTCTATTAAACGGACTAATGGCGATCCTATGACTCCGAATAAAAAAAAACTTTTCAAGAAGATTTTCTATAAGATTTCTAAAAGTGAGAGATATTTGGGTAGTTTGGTTTAGAAGAGCATTTTCTCTGTTCAACACTGTTTATGATTCGTTAGTGCTTCGTGTGACAGAGACAACGATCTAAGAAGTCGAAACTAGCAATGTTTCTCGCTTATATCTGTATAACATATTTTCAAGACGATAGGGATTGTCTTAGTGATTGAGAATACAACTAGCTACGCGACAGTTAATAAAAAAACTGTTTTTTATAAAACGCATTAGGTGCAGCGTAAACGACAGACTATCCGTGACGCACGCGCAAAAAGTCGGTCGCGGATTTTTCACAGACTCAACCAACGCACACGACGCACATCTTCGATCATTCTGTCAGCAGGGCTGTAGGGACGTAGACGCTATAGAAATCGTGAAGAGATCGCGAAGTATCATTTTGTACATGAAGTACAGAATAAGAAGTCTGTTAAAAATCCGCCATGCAGACTTTTTGTGCGCCGCAAACTCGATCGCACAAAAAGTGTGCCGTCTGCGCTGCACGTTATACTGTTTCAAAAAATAAATGATAAAATTGTTGACTAATGCAGTCCTGAAAAATTGCCGCGGGTTGAAATAAAGACTTTTTTAAACACTTATTCATACCATTAATTAATGTCTACCGTAAAAACAAAAAAAAAACTCACCGATCTTCGGTATTAGCATATCAACAGTATCTCCCTTCAGGATACCGTCACACAGTTGCTGTGGTGACTTGTTAGGCGCCCCGGCCACCTTCTCACACAGCTGCTTCAGGTCTATGGGCGGGGACGGCAGCAGGTCCTCGGGGATGAGAGGACCTGGCTCCAGCTTGGGCTCCCGGGCTGTGAATGTGAGGTAGGCTGGTGTGCTGGAAAAGAAGAGAAGGTTCAAAAATTGACTATTTTTAAGCGAAGACTAGAAACAGAAAATGGTTTGCACCGATAGATCACAGTAAATAGAGACGGTGGTCGCTACCCAGGCGAAGGACGCGACGACACCTTAGGGTGCTCCCACATCTATCGACGCGGAATCGGCTTTTTCGTCGCCTCTTCTCTTTCTGTCGCTTAGAACTGCCATTTGCTAGACCGAGACAGAAAGCATAATGCGATAGCACGCGGCGGAATGGTCGAGGCGGCCGCGTGCTATCCGCATGTCTCAGTCTAGCAAATGGCAGTTCTAAGCGACAGAAAGAGAAAGGGCGACGGAAACATCCGATTCCGCGTCGGTAGATGTGGGGGGCACCCTTATGGAGACGTGATTTGACGGCGAGCTACAGTTGCCGGCACGTAAGTTGGCAAGAGTCGTTAACTCGTTAGATGCGCAGAAGTCATTTTGTAGATCTCTTTGGTGGTCATGCGGGTCGCGGGGTATGAGGTAGTGCCGATCCGAGCACGCGATTGGTGCGTCACTCGTCTTTGCTCCTCGCACAGTATACGCGCTCTCGCTTACACTTGTGTGCCGCTAAATGCGATGCGCAAACTTACCCCCACTACACCATAATCTTGCCAACTTACGTGCCGGGTACTATACCCTTTACTCGAAATCGTGTCACGACCCCCGGGCGCTCTGACCTTCTCTTGCGAAAGCTGGAGCATCAGGTGGAGGATTGCGTACCTACCATTTACCCCTTTGAGGATTATAGCTGGTGTAATTTTATGTTACTACTAGCTGTTCCCCGCAGTATTACCCCCAATGCCCGGCGCGTATTGGTTGTAGCGTTTGTTGTTATTTATCGTGGTAAAATCATCAAATTAGTCCTCCCACCTAGGGCGGGACGGGAGGGACTGTCAGACATTTTTTTGGCCTCTAAACCCGTCAGACTGCAGATTGCTCTATGAGGCGCGCGTGGAGCACGACGTGCCGTCGACCCGGGCATGGTCCATATTCAGTTGGCGAGTGTACAGACTATAGACATAACATTTTTCAGATGATGCAGACACATAATGTTATATAACATTGCTATATAACATGTTTCAGATGATGTGGACACAGAATTTTGTTACACTAATGTGTATGGTATTGTTTTATGTTATATAACAATGTTCTATAACATTGTTACATGGTCTGTACGCACCTGTATACATCTTCCTCGATAAATAATCTATCTATATAAATGAATTGTTGTTCGTTAGTCTGATTAAAACTCGAGAAAGGCTGGGCCGATTTGGCTGATTTTGGTTTTGAATTATTTTGGAAAGTCCAGGGAAGGTTTAAAAGGTTTTTTTTTAATCGTTTCTCAGGCGGTACGGAGTTAGCCGGGTCAGCTAGTTACAATAATAAAATAATAAGTAACTCTTCTGCTTTATAATATTAGTAAAGATTGTCACTCACCACTGCTCCCTCTGATCCGGCAAGAAGATGCGTTTGTTGCTGCACTTCATCTCGACCAGCACCTTCGTGACGTCAGAGTTGGCTGGCTGCCAGCGGTACGAGTACACCCCGCAGTGGGGACAGCCCGGACGCTGCTTCGCGTCGTTGTAGGGGAGACCACAGTCCAGGTGGAATAAGTGGCCAGAGGAACACTGGTAGAAGGTGCCCTGGAAAAGAGTTTGAGGTCAGAGACCTTGAAACCAGATTTCCGTATTTTTCCGTACAGCTTACTTAAAGAATTACGAAGTTAATTGCATGGAAAATTAAGAAAAGAGGAACTAAGTTTTGTTTCATCAAATTAAGGCAGAAGACTCCATTACCTTTACCGACTTTACGTCACAAAAACATTATGAAAAATTGTGATGAGGACTCAGAATTGGGATAAAACAACAAAAATTGTAGAAATTCCTCCTTAGAACTTTTTTTTTATTGTGGTAAAATCATCAATGGCTCATACTGACTAAAATCCACAGAGTTTCTTCAATAGCCACGATCCAAGGTCCCATTTACCTGTTAAAACAGTCCCGCGACCCCGGAAACATTACCTGACACACAAACAGCGAGAAGGACGACATAAAAATATACCCCCTTACATAAAAAAACTTGTGTTACTTAGCTACCGATTAAATATCACCTGTCCTTGTCATTTCTATTTCAATGAATAGAGATGGCAAGTGACTTAAGAGCTATTTAAGATAAGTAACGTCTAATCAATATTTATAAGACCAATAATATTTTAAAGTACTCGTATAAGTTACCTGTGTACAAAACAGTCCACAAGCTGGGCAGCACATGTGCTTGGCTAGTTGCGCGGCATGTAAGGCACATGCCAGGAAGTATGGCGCCCTCGGGCCGGCCCTCACTAGAGGTGCCAGGCTGCTAGTGTTGCTACTGGCACTATTGCTAGAGTTGCGCTCACGACGCGCGCTGTGAGAACATCCTACGCGAACACCGTCGACCATCTCTATTGCTTGGCAGAATACTGGCTCTGTGGAAAAAAATATCATTGATTCAAATTGCACAGTCATAACACGGATTACACTGATCTGCATCTGCATTCCACATGTCTCCATAGAGTCGAGTCTCATCTAAAGTCCGTTTTTTAATCTCGTAGACTGAATTGACAGGTGCAAATGACAAACTGACATAAATTTCAATAGTATTTATGTCAGTTTTAATGTTATCATTTGTCAATTTGGTCTACGAGATTAAAAAACAAACTATACTTATAGCCTGAAATCGATCGCAAGATAGACAAGAAAAAAAAATTAACATTGATTGATCATGTTAAAACATCGATACCCATATTGTAAGGGATATGTTAATTTTTTTCCTAGCCTGCTCTGTCCCACTCCTGGGCAAAGGCCTCCCTCCACTCGTCCATCCTTCACGACACTGTGCCTCCTTCTTCCAATTCGGGCAGAATCTGTCTAGTTCGTCCCGCCATCTCCTGCGTGGTCTGCCGCGGCCTCGATTCGATCACTTCGTTTTTGTTTATAGGTATCTATTATTGTTTTAAGTTTAACCCAACACTAAGAATTTCTTATGTGTCGTGGGTGCTTTTACAAACATAGAAACCCACATACACAAACACCCAGACAAAAAACTACCTGCAGGATATACAAATATTAGTTCCGTGCAGGGATCGAACCCGCGACACGCTGCGCAGCAGTCGATATCTCAACCACTGTGCTAATTGTGCCGTCAAAAAAAAAAAAGTCATTTACCAGTAAGTTCGTCAGGCGCTGCATACACGTTGCTGGGTGTTTCACAGAAGCAGGTCGCGACGATGGTAGACTCATCAACAGGACACGCCGCCTCCAAGCCTTCATCACCACCCGCTGGGTTGCTGAGCATATAATGAGATACATGAAGTAGGTACTTACAGCTTGGCAAGAACGCCTTGAAACGGAACTAATCTTTCTACATACTAAATCTTTGACATTTGATGTAAACATTAAACAAAGAACGCAGGTATGTTAGATTTATTATTGTGCCATAAGCTAAGGTAATAAGTGAAAAAAAACGAACATTCAAATTTCAAAGTGCTGGTAGCGAGAGCACAGTGGCGGCTTCCGGTTTTCTACTCTTACTTGCCAAGTTGTACTTTAAGAAACGAGCTTCTCATTACATTGTGACTTTTCATGCTAATTAATTAAAACTTATATCTATGACAAACACAACGAGACACTAAGCAATGTAGGACCTAACAATCTCGGCGTTACTGGTTGCCTACCAATAACGCCGATGGCGCTAGACGACTTGTATAGCTGTCTCGTTCCTACACTGGAATTACTGTAGTAGGCCACCCGTAACGCCGAGACTGTTATGTCCTTAGTGGTGAGTAAAGACTGCATGGCAAGGGATTTCAATTTTTACTATTGGAAATTCAACCATACTGTTACAGATATACGACATAAATTGCTCTGTTTCAAATTATGCCGTGGCATTGAAAGGGCTTTTATCGCACGGCATGAAAAGTCGAGCCACAGGCTACCGTGGCGGGATGCCGTTGCATACTGCGGTAGGCAACGGTATGCCACGGACTCCGGCGCTCGTAGTGATATACTGCGGGGTGCGGCGGCGGGGGTAGAGAAGCGGGGCCGTGGCACAATGCTGGAATGCCGCGGTATCTAAGCAGCCAGTGTGCGCTGACTCACGGCAAAATTCCTTGCCATGCCGTCCCGCTCTGTGTAGGCCTTTAGGGTGTCTGATTTTCCCACTCACATGCAAATTACGCGCTTTGACGTGGAGTAGCGGATACCAAGCTACCAGTCCGTTATGGAATACAACAGAAACCAAGCACTGCATTTTTTTTTCCTTGTCAAAACCAAATGAGTCATCTTACTCAGGGTGGGGTGGGAGGTACTGTCAGACTTGTACTGACTAAAATCTACGGTGATCCTTCAATTGCCCTATACGTTCCAGGGTCACCGTTATCTGATGAGACAGTCCCTCGCACCCTGACCATGCACTGCATAACATACATAACATTTCGAGAGAACAGCAAAAACTGCCGTATTTAGCATGTAAGGCTTACCTAGTCTCTTCCATCTCAGCATCAGAATGTGCCTCCTCCCCGCCAGAAGACCGGTGCCTCCTTCGTTTACGATGGCTCCTAGAAATAAAACAAATTGTAAAAAAGGTCCGAAATTAAGAAGTAAAGGTGAAAGAGTAAAATCTCACCTCTCACTTTCTTCGACATAATTGTGCCTTGCTGACCGTTTTGACGACCGGCGTGGTGACCTGCCGTCAATTAATATGTCATTCAGTCATTAAGGACATAAACATATAGCATTATTCCTCACACTAAGGCCTAAAACATACACAAGCGACGTAAAGCAGCAGGCGTGGAACAGGCGTGGCGCAAGCAACGAAACGGCGTGTCTGCGCCGCGTCGCTTCAGTAATTCAAAAACGTCGCCTGCATACATTTTGTATGAAATCGTTTTGAAGCGGCTCACGCCTGCGCCACGCCTGTTCCACGCCTGCTGCCTTACGTCGCTTGTGTATGTTTTAGGCCTAAGGGAGCTTGCTGATGTCGCGATTCGACGCAATTCCACCGATTTCAACTACAAGTGAAAATCTTCTTCAAAATACCGATACGAAATACACGGTGTTTTTTTTAATTGGCCAAAAGGGAGAAATCCGAATCCATAAGAGATACAGGAAAACTTTCTTAGGAACCTTTAGCTCTTTTTTAATGTTGACAATTTTGGCGTTTTTTTATTTTTTGGTCAAGTGTGAGTTGTCCTCAGAAATGAGTGAAATTAGCCAAATTTTTTTAATGCCATTCGACGCATGTAAGGATCGTTTCATTGTATCGGAAGAAAAAAATCGGGACGGCGGAAGTTGATCAAATTTTGCAAAATATTTTTTCGATGATTGAAGTCAGTCGAATTGTATCAATAAATCGTGGTAGCCAGAACGTTTTTCGTTTTTAGTTAGTAGAAATTGAAGATAGCACGAATCGCGACATTGGCAAGCTCGCTAAGACGCCTCAATGTAATTGCAGTGTTTAACATTCACTAATAAACTGTTAATATCTGGTTGACCGAGCTTTGCTCGGTTTTAAAAATGTCTATATCTTGGGAACCGAGCTTTTCTCGAACCTGGGACCTTGATAAATCGATTCCTTGACCCGAAAAACCCCTAATCTGTAACTTTCATGAAAATCCTTGAAGCCGTTTCCGAGATCCTGATTATATATAAATATACAAGAATTGCTTGTTTAAAGATATTAAATTTAAGGGCCACATTAACGGGAATTGAGGAAATGCCGTTAATTTGAGTGTTTATGGAGGTTTAAACGAACATTTTAAGATTATTGTCACAAATATCAGCGAAAAATGCCATTAGTGTAGCCTGGCTATTAAGAAGTGTTTGTGAAATTGATCATAATCAGAGAAATAAGTTAATGTTGAAAATATTTCAACTCTAAAAGTATTGGAATAGAGACTGTAATATTATTAAGATTTAACAAATCTTAGTCCTACAGGATCTATTACACCTGTAGCAGCAAAAACAAAAATATTCTCTGAGATGCTCTAAGACAAGACAAAAGGTTCAAAGATACTTATACTTTACTTACTTATGCTCCTCTTCACCAACAGGAGAAGACCTGTCACTGTCATTCATGCCAAAAGACGAGCACAGCCTAGTAGACCGTCTTGGTCTATTTTTAGCGGCTACTTCTACAGTGCACTGGAAGTCTTCACTAGAGTCCTCATCTGTCTCCAACAGCTTGCTGATCACTACCGGGTCATCATCCATTTCATCATCTTCTTCTAATTCCTCTGCTTCTCCATCTTCCTCATCATCTTCTTCTTCCTCACCTTCTATTTCTCTGTTTTAGAAATGGGTGTAATCTATCAGTTTATTGCATAATGTGTCAAAACCAATATTAGCTATTTTACATAACACTGGTAAACAGTAAGACAGTTACTGCAGAAGTCACACCAGACAACAATTTAAAGTTTTAATTTTTGAATGTAGTAAGGTAGGTATCATGGAGTTATGTTAAAAATGAGGGTATTTCTACAATTTTGGTTTTTACTGAAGTTACTGTGATTTACGTTATATGTTATGTTATCCATAGTTAAAAAGAGTTAATCCAAAAGAGTTCTAATGAATAAATGTTTATAGGTAGGCATCATGGAGTTATGTTCAGAAAGAGGGTATTTCAATTTTTAGTTTTTACAAAAGTATGTCGAACCAAACATTCCAATAATATCGAAAAATAATGAAATTATGTTGTGACAGCAAACTAAGTTGTTAGATCACTAAAATAATTTACTCAAGAAGAGACCACTTTGGAAATAACAACTGTAAGTTACTTTTCGTAGTAGTTAAATATTTACCTGTTCTCATTGCCACTCTCATCCACCTCATCAGGGTTGATAGCCTTCAGGCCCAGCTCACACAGGTGTTTCAGCTTCATCACAGTGTTCTGACTCTGGCTGTCATCATCCCCCTCTATTTCCACCACCTCCTCTTCTACTTCCGGTTCCTCCTTCTTTTTCTCAACCTCCGTGACTATTGGACGGGCTGACCGTCTCGTCCTGACTCCTTCTTCAGGAGACTTGTCGGTCTGTATACCAAGACGAGCATTGTTCTGAGATTCTAGACCTATACGTAACTCTTCGTTAGCTAGAATTTTGGCCGTAGGTTTTATTCTACGTGATAGTCTTTGTGGGGTTTGCTGGGTTTCATAAGACTTCTCTTTTCTGGCGATGGCGTTGGCAAGTACATTGTCGGAGTCATCGCGGCGCCGTGTGGAGCGCTTGGGCGGAGTGTGGGAGCTATCGGACTCATCATTCTCTGAAGTTGTTTGAGCACCTGACTTCTCTTTCTTCGGCGAGGTGTCACTGTCACAGATCCACTCCCATTTGCCGCGAGTTCTAGATGATCTCCGTGGCGCTTCTTCGTGCTTCTCCTCAGTTGTCACGATCTTCATATTGCTACTCTTAGCACTGTTCTTCTCCGATCGAAATGTCAACACTATTCGTGGTTTAGGCTCCTCGTCGCCTTTTTCAGACCTCTTCGCATCTATTTTGTCCACAGTCACTGTCAGGTTCTCAGTGGATTGTTTGTCGACTTTTTTCTTGGTAGGCGCGTCTTCATCTGCATTCATGGTGTCTTCAAGGCTGTTTATTTGTCAAGGCTGGGTTTCTTTCACTTTTCGTTTTATTTTACGAACGTACACGCACACTTATGCTTACGGAATATGTAGCAAATTACGACGATCATTTAAAAATAAAATAAAACAAGTTATATGTACGTAACAAGAGAAGCAAGTAAATAATTACTTATAGATTCTCTGTATATCTCACAGGCGCATGTATAACACAGAACATTTAACATAATGTTTAATTATACGTATTTATGCACAAATTTTAAGGAAATCGCAAAAATAAAACCAAAATAATTAAATTGATATTATGTGGTAAACACCTAGATTTATTTTCTAGTTTGGATCACAGACTACATAGACACTGTTTGGATCACAGACTACTAAGAGACACAGACTACTAAGAGATACTACGTATCTAAGAGATGGTGTTTCAGATGTTTGGATTGTCTTGTCTATGACAAACATCTGTTTTTCGATCCGAACCCGTGAAAATACGGTCCGTCCGCGTCGTAGCAGTAGAACTATTTCTATGGTAATTTACGCACTAGATCCGATCGCCGTCATCCGATTTCTTTCCGTCATCCGAGGATCTCCGTTTCGGAGAAAATATGAGTCTGAGTTGAATCCGAGCTGCGTACGAGCCACAGACTACTAAGAGATACTACGTATGTACGAGCCACAGTACGAGCAGAGACAGAGAGGCAGTGGGTCGGACGGGGGGTATGCGGCTGGTTGTCAGAAATGGGAGTAGTGCGTATGTAATATCCGAATTCTATCCTTAATTTTTTTTCACGGGTTCGGATCGGATTCGGGTCGGACGTAGTGCGTAATCGCCCTGACTTGACTTGTGACACTGTTGTCCCTGGCTTGACCTCATCCCCTCATCCACAGACTAGAGACCACCACCGGGAAAGTATCGAAACAACGAAATAGAAGTAAAATGCAAATGGGTTTGCAGGAAATGCTAGAAGAGGTAAAAATATCAACGACATTCTAGTGGGGAAAAAATAAAAAACGGTTTGTCTATGATCGTTTGACGTTTACTTGACGTTGTCAAAGTTGTCAATTTGACACACACTTTGTTTTGCTGTCGCATTCCATACAAATTTTGTTATTATCTTTTAGCATTAATTATGTGCTGTTTTGCTTACCCATAAAGAACACTCATAAATTCATCTCTGTAACTGATAAGAACAGTAATCAATTAATCAATATTCCTATTGACAACAATGACATACGTGTATTCCAACTTTCATGCCTAATTTAGCTATCAATTAATGAGTTTATCGATAAAAATCAAATAGTTAGCGTTACCTCGACATTGCCGTTTGTACTGTTGTAAAGACCGGTTGACTTGGACTGTATTACGGCAAGATGAATCAGTTATTCTTGAGTCCGGAATATGTCCTACAAGGCGGGTACTTTCATTCAACGCTGAGAAAACTACAGGAACCGAATACAAGTATAGAAGCGCATAATATTATGTACCCCGTGTTTTTATTGTAAGTTTTCCCAAGACGTGCTGGCCGACGCGTTACCCTGTAAGAATATTCTAGTTCAAAAACTTTCAAAAAGTAACTCTTACCCTAATTATTTATTTCATGCATCTTTTTCCGTACTTTCGTTCACGTTCACTTGTTGCGCAGCTTATAGACCTTGAACTAGACAACTTAACTTAATGTTATTCATAATTTCTGTTTTAAATCACCATTTCATGGCTTTTACAGGGAAGATGACAATCGAGTTGAGCCAGTGGCGAGCATGCCCAATGTCTGCAGATATGGTGTCAATCAGCTTATCTCAAGGCTTGATGAACTGGTCAACAAGGGATTACAATCTATTCTAATCTTTGGGATTGTCAGGATTTTACCTAAGGTAATCATAGGAAAGTTATGACAGAAGATAAATATAATGAATGATTATGGTTCTGGAATGTAAACGGCATGTGAAGGAAAGTTGGCTTTTAGTGAACATGAGTCTGACAGTCACTTCCACCCCACACAGGATGGGAGGACTCATTTGATGATTTTTACTTCTGAAAATAAAGAGTAAATATTTCACAAGCAGAGCTAGTACAAGAAATGTCTCCATTTTCTGTATGGACAAGTGATTAATTGCATTTTTAATATACCTTTAAAAAGTGTAATGCATGCAAGCAATCAATTGTTGACTGTCAAGGAAATCTATTGTTAAGCAAAATGGCTTCAATTTACTGTTAGAGTCATTTCATACAACTGTCATGAATTTTTGAAGTAGTGAATTAGAAGTAAAGTTTGAAGGTAATCTCAACCACCACAGTTTTAATTTTAAAAAAGTGTCTCTGTAGTTCCATTTGTCATAAAGAAATTACTGGATTGTAGTTGTTAAAGGTATAATTTGTGCAGGTCAGAAGCTCTTGGTACTTCTCCTATAGTCATAGTGGCAGGTGATGCCATGATTTCCTTTTCCCTTCAACTAAATTGTCACTACACCCTTTACCAAGCGATACTTGATAGAAGATACTTTAGCAACTCAGTCACAGATAGAAGCTAATAAACTAAATAAAAACGATGTTCAACAGGATGCCAACGGGTCCAGTGCAGATTGTCCAGATAACCCAGTAGTGAGGGCTCTTCCCAAGCTACGGGCGAAGTTCCCGAACCTCCTCATAGCATGTGATGTCTGCCTGTGTCCTTACACATCTCATGGACACTGCGGACTTCTTTCTCCCACTGGAACCATAGACCATGCCGCCTCTGTGAGGAGGATCGCTGATGTAGCCTTGGCTTATGCTAAAGCTGGTGAGTTAGTTAATTGAGCTGAGTGCTCTGTTCGATATGCTTTGCTACTGCATGATGCAGGTCCTCACTGGACATGGAAGTTTCGGTAGGCACCTGTGTCTGATGGGAAAGGAGGAAACGCCTGAGTGTCACCACTGCGAAGATCGCCCGGAGGACACAGTCGAGCTTACGGTGCAAGACTGCCCAGCTTGGGCAGAGCACCGACGTGTCCTCACTGCGGCGATAGGCGTAGACCTCTCGCTCGCGCCTGGCATTGGTCGCGGCCATGCTGCGGGGCGAGACGGAGTGGGAAGCGGTCGCCTCCTTCTGCGAAGCAGTTATGCTCGCGAAGGAGGATGCTTTTCCAAAAATAATAAAATATAATAAAATCATCTAAATCTAAAAATAAACAATAAAAGAGGTGCCCTTTTAAAATTGGTTAAATAAAATATCAAATTGGTTATTTGATTTAGCCTCTGACCTTTCTATGAGAAACTGAAAAGATAAAGTTATCTTTTGTATTATCTGTTAACAACACAATTCTATTTTTTTAAAGAATAATTTAATGACTTTGCACTTTTATCACTTACCTATCAAGCTTATATGGGGTGACTGGCAATTAGTGTACGATACTTAAACACGTGATTGTGCTCATGATAACAAACAATTTTTATTATGGGAGCAAAGCCGAAATCGTAAAAAAAATATCAGCTTGAACAGCTGATATTTTTTTCGCAATTCATGTTTGTTCCCATAGTAAAAGTTGTTGGTTATCATGAGCACAATCACGTGTTTAAGTATCGTACACTAATTGCCAATCACCCTATATACAACGAAATATTCAGTTAAATGACCACTTAACCAATTTGCCGATTAAGACTATTCTTGCTAATACAATAAATGCGAAATTTTGGATGGATGTTTGTAATTTTATGGCGCCAGAACGGCGGAACGAAAATAGATAAAATTAGGTCTAAATATACAACATGTAACGTAATTAACGCACACCCTCAGAGACTCCAATTAGAATATTATGTTATAATCTTATTACATTTATATTGAATTTTTAATTCGATTCAGTAAACGATTCTGAACAAACTAATTTCAGGATGTGCGTTAATTATAATACATGTTGTAGATGCGATAACACATAGGTTGTGTTAAGTTCCCAGCCAAAAGTTTGTATGGATATTTATGAAGTACTAAATGATGTGAGTGTCCATGTTATGTTTAAACAGGTGCACAAATCATTGCCCCATCCGACATGATGGACAACAGAATAAAAGCTATCAAAGATGCTTTGGTGGCCTGCAAACTACAGAATACGGTAAGTTAATATTAATAATGGCTCTAAGAGATAAATGTTTCCTTCTGTATATTATTACAACAGTGAGCTTTTAGACGCAGCATAGGTCGGCTTGCCACTTGGTGGAAGTGGCGGTGTAAGGAGGCCTATGTTCAGCAGTCTGTCGACGTCTTCCAGCTGATGATCAGTGCCGGATTGGCCATATAGCAGGAGGCAGCAAATGCTACGGGCCCCGCGCCTAGGGGGGGGGCCGCCCCTGTGCCCAAAAAAAAATCACAAATATGTAATACACCTTGGCTATATTGTTCACGCTGCCGCTGTCACTACTAACGCCTCGTTACAGTCGTCTCCTCAAGACCTTAATAAAGGATACGCTCTGTATAAATCATTACATGGCATCATTTAAAGGGCTATTGAAGGACACCGTGGATTTACCGCTAAGAAAAGAGGCAATGTAACTCTAGGGCCCCATGGTTACATTTGCTACGGGCCCCGCACCGGCTTTATCCGGCACTGCTGATGATGATGATCATTTATTAAAATCATTTAAAACATTCCAGGTATCAGTGCTCTCTTACTCCTGCAAATTCGCATCGGCGATGTACGGTCCGTTCCGGGACACAATGAACAGTACTCCCATGGAGGGAGATCGGAAGTGTTACCAGCTGCCGCCGGGCAGTGCGGGGCTCGCTGCCAGGGCTGCAGTAAGTCATATACTCTAAAAAACAATCTTCATTAGATCCATTAAGGATTTTGCCACTGGATTTTCTGAGATATGACGCTATAATAAAAAAAAAAACTATACACTCACCTTCTCAATAACACACCTTCTCTTTGCCCTATTATTAGTGACGACTGTCGGGCACGGCAGTCCAGGGGGGTATTACAACGTCTTAGAACCAGGCTTGTTCCGGTGAGTGAAAGTGACAGAGCTATACAAGTCGTCTAGCACCATCTCGTTCACTCACTCGAACAAGCCTGGTTTTAAGACGTTGTAATACACCCCTGGAATGCGTTCCTCTTACGCTTGTGATTAATAATTCTACATCGGTTACTTTCAGGTGGCCTGCCATGCGCTCTCTCTCTTAACACGATTCAGTTTACGCTGTAGGAAAGAGATGGCGCTAGTGACTTGTATAGCTCTGTCTCTTTCCCACAGCCTAAACTGGATCGCGCTACCAGCTCGTGGTAAGGCCTCTGATCTTTGTCAGTAGCCAATTAACGAAAGAGTTTGCCTATCCAAGTCTTATAGATCTCCAATTAGAAAAAACAGTCGTAAAAAATAGTATTCGTCATTTGATTGGTTGAAACTAATTTCAAGTAACTCTTGAGTCTTGATAGACGTATTCTGTAATACGGGCCTTAGTGAATTTTTATGAATATTGCTAAGAGGCTGTTTTAGTTTAGACCCACAGAGCTTAGTAGAATGTTCTGGAAAGATGCTGAGACCTCTACACAATTCCATAGTAGAACATTCCCCAACCTTTTCGAAACATCTAGTACACTCTTGAACGTAGTTGAACCTACGAGTAGGTACTTTGTAAAAACTTCCAGAACATTGTAGAATGTTCTGGAAAAATTCTTAAACATCTACAAAGTTCAATAGTAGAACTTTCGCGAACCGTTTCGAAACATCTAGTACAATCTGGAATGTAGTGGACAGGGTGGAAACTTCTAGAACATTGTGGAAAGATCTCGAAATACGCTCAGCGTAACATTATTGTACAGCAAATGAATTATGTGGATTCGAGCGATACACTCAAAATGTTTTTAGGCTCGGGATGTGGCCGAGGGTGCAGACTTCCTGATGGTGAAGCCAGGGCTGCCATACCTGGACATCGTGAGGCAGACCAAGGACAAGTACCCCTACCATCCATTGTTTGTGTATCAGGTATAAACATGTTTTTAATGTTGCAATGATTTCAAAAGGAAGGATACTCCCTTCAGATCTTTTTGCCTAAACCTTCTTCATACAAGCAAAAAGTAACGCCATCTATGATAAAACATACGAACTACGTTCAATTGCTTGCACGTAACCTACCGAGTTGCTTTGGCCCGGAACTGACAACTGGGCGCCAAAAAATTGGTGCCATTTTCGTAGTTTGGTTGGACCTGTCCTTACGATTAGACCAATGTATCATTGTATTTGTAAACCTAAAAAGGTAATACGGTGCGCCTTTATGAAGCATCTGTAACATCCGATAAACCTGTATCATGCAAAGAAATGAATTTGATTTGGTTTATGCTGTATATTTGTACCATTTAATTAAGTTGTTTTTCACCAGGTATCGGGTGAATACGCAATGATCTGCCGCACTGGAGACAGTTCCGAAGTAGAAACTATTCTCATGGAGACCATGACGAGCTTCCGGAGAGCTGGTGCGTATACTATTTTAAACCAACTGCTCGTAAATATGTCTTATGGAAACCTAAGGTTAGGTAAATCACCAGGTCGCGGGACTTATTTCATTACCGTGACCTCGGAACATAAAGGGCTATTGAAGGACACCGTGGATTTTAGTCAGTACAAGTCTGACAGTCCCTCCCGCCCTGCCCGGGGTGGGAGGACTCATTTGATGATTTTACCACGCTAAAAAAAAAGGTAAAGCACCAAGGTAACCCACTCTTCTAACATCGCACATCTAGATACATGGCAAATTATCATCCTTACCTTATTGCTATTGCACCAATTCGCACTAGGCGTTTCCAAACGTCTTTTATAATGCGAACAGCGAAGGGGTGGAACTCTCTGCCTGCGTCTGTGTTTCCGAATGAATTAACGATGCCAGCGTCCCAGAAGTAGGTTTCTTACAACGACGATATAATACTAGACTCGTAATAACAGGCGACCGATGTCTGTCAACACATTAGGCAAAAAATTCCTATATTCGTCTCATTTCGACCACTCCCGTGAGCCGTAAACATACGTTGAGACAGAACAGACCTTGAGTTAGCCAATCAAAACGCAGTACCCCGTCCCCCTCGCTTACGTTTTTGACTGGCCTGTTGGTCTAGTGGTTAGTGACCCTGACTGCTATGCCGGGGGCCGTGGGTTCGATACCCACCCAGGACAAATGTTTGTGTGATGAGCATGATCATTTGTTCTGTGTCTGGGTGTAATTTATCTTTATTATGTATGTATTTAGAAATATATAAGTAATTATGTTTATCAGTTGTCTAGTACCCATAACACAAGCTCTATTTAGCTTGGGACTAGATGGTGTTGTGTGATAGTTGTGGAATATTATTATGTTCTAACATAGTTATTGTCTTTTCCAGGCGCCGATTGCATCATCACGTACTTCGCACCATTACTCTTAGATTTAATAGCAAAGAAACATTAAATGTTGACTGTTTTTATTTTTTAAATAATTCTTATGATTTGTGGGATTGGGGTGTTGGATATTATTATACTTGTAAGTACTGGTTACATTCAGCCTGAATAGAGACTAAAGCCGGAAACACATTATTTAACACGCCACGCGACGCAACGTGTCAACACCCGATGTGCAGTGAGCGCGTGTCGTCGCTCTGGTCATAGAAAACAATACATTTGATTTGATCCAACACGCATCACGTTCCATCGGGTGGCGTCGGGTGTTAATAATGTGTTTCCGGCTTCATACATGTACAAACGCCAGCACATCAACCTACCTCAATTCGTCTTCTTCTTTTCTTTCTTGCGTAAAACAAGTGAAAATCGCAAAGGAAAACATTTAAATGTGTGTGTGGTACTCACTCACACATTTATAAAAAAGTGCTTTCACTAAAACGTTACTTTTTGTTTTGAACACAGAATCTGTGTGCTAAGTGCGAGTTTTTTACGTTGACGCCGGATCCACACGTTGGCCCTGTTGGCCGAACAGAAGGAGACGGCGTAATACCAGAAAGCAAGACGCAAATAATTCTATCTCGTTTCTTAGTATAGCGCCGTCTCCTTCTATTCGGCCAACAACAGGGCCAATGTGTGTATCCGGCTCGACGCGTTAGTAACATTTTACTACGTTCGGCGCTTATATTGGTCCGCTCCAAGGCCGTGAGAAATCTCAACCAATGAGAGGGCAAAACGCGTATAAACGTTACTATCGCGACAACGTAAAAAAACTCGCACTAACCACACTGGACATTTTATAATGTAAGACCTATACTTTTGCTCAAATAAAAAATGCTTTTAAAAGTACATAGAATACAATCTGTTGTTATAGTTTAGATAAAAATGTAGGATGATTGTTATTTTTCTATTTACATTATAATAAACCGTTCCTTTTGACATAATAATTATTATTGTATGACACTATAGTCAAATGTATGTGCAATGTAGAATACATAAAGTATTGTAATACATTTACTTTGTGGTTTGTACCTATCCGTTTATTGCGTACAGTCACGAGCAATAGTATGTATACACTAAGCAGTATCCAAAAGCGATTTTTTGCTACCAAATTGATTAAACTTTTTCCTATTCATTAGACTTCTATTTTGGAAGCAATACTATTACGAAATAGGTCTTATTTCAAAGTGGACCAGTATTTCACGAGCAATTTGCGTTTGAATTTTGTTAAGTGTATACATGTTGCTCGTGACTGTACAGGCGTGATGTTAGGGTAATTGCTATGTAAGACTTTTTATGTATGTGATAAAATATATGAAATAAAATAATAATTAAACATTTTCCATTATTTTTATTTTATAATCTTCTAATATTTATTTGTGTCATCATCTCACAATACACATTTTCTTTTTAATTTTTTGTACATAATACTAGTAAGTTTTTATTTATAGTTCGTATATAATTGTCGAGCAAGAGAAATAATGTGTCGAGCTACACGATTACCGACAAATGCTTGCACTGACTGGACAGGTCTACTCAAATCTGTGTTGCTCTTTCCTCAAAAGACCATCTCAGACACCCGCATGGTCCTCGTATGACCTGAACAAAACAATGTTGGACTTTAAAAGAGACTGTGACCTCTGAGTTTGTTTCGGCTGTTTCTTCTCAGAGTAGTCAGGTACGAAACACCGGCCCCATCTAGCTTTAAAAATATTGATGACGTGTAATAGTTATTTGTTATACAAGAGTGCAAAGTTGCTTTTTAACCGCGTGCTCAATTTTGATGACCGAGCAAGCGAATGATTCTAAAATTGAATCACGAGTGCAACGAGTGATTCAAAAATTAGAATCATGAGCGGTAGCGAGGGAATCAAAAGAGCACAAGGTGAAAAATCTTTGCACTCGAGTGCAACACGTAACTTTTCATCCCACCTCAGCGAGGAAATGAATAGATGCAAAAAAAGTTTAACTAATAACTACTTACTACGTTATTATAGGTAAGTATTACAGAAAATAAAATATAGTTTAGTATGTTTTTAAGTTTCTTATTTTTATCTTGGTTTTTCTTAACAATAAGTAGGACGTGAAAAGAAAACCGCAAAAGAAAAGTTCTGAGTCAAGAAGGTTCCGAGTCTGAGATTTTATTTTTTATTAGGTCTGTGTGTGTGTCCATTTAAAATAAATGTTTTCTATTCTATTCTTTTTAGATTGTAATAAATTAATAGGTAGTAGATTACGCACCAAAGGATTCTGGTTCGGGATTCAAGTTAGCCCAATGGGTGGTGCCCCACAACAAGCGATCAGCTGTAGGGGTCAGCAGCCGCCTTTACTGACACAACTCTTTAGTGCACGTGCATGTTCCAAATTCAATTTACTTTATCCACTAGAGGATAAAAACGGCTTTTACACTCAGATATCGAAGAGGAAAAATAGCCTTTAAGAGGTGGGGGGATGAAAAATAAATTCTATTTTTGAAATTTGATGTGGTACGACAACCTTCGAACGTGAAATGGGCACCACAATAAGCGATCAGCTGTTGGGGTCAGCGGGCGCATTACTGGTACTCATTATTGCACACGGTGTTCTAAATTCAATTTACTTTATTCACTAGAGGATAAAAACGGCTTTTACGCTCAGATATCGAAGAGAAAAAATAGTCTTTCCGAGGTGGGGGGATGAAAAAGTGTTTTTTATAACCAACTTGCAAAATAAATATCATTTATCATTTATATATCACTCATTTTATTGATACAGTTGGGTACATAAGGAGTTTACCCATCGCGCGATGCGACGCGTTTCTACCGATTCCAACTACAAGTAATAATAAACCTTACCACTACGACATAATGACATAATACACGTTGTTATCTACGGGTATCTGAAAAACAAAACACAATCGCCACGACGACGTCAATTCAATCGAATTACATCATTATTTCTTAGTAATGGTAAGGTTGTTTTTCACATGTTGGAATCGGTCGAATCGTGTCGCATCGTGTGGTGTGTAAAGGCCCTTACTATAATAAAACTTCTTTTTTCTTCATTTTTATGTCCTTTTCATGTTAAATAAATAGTTAAAACATTCGTTATCAGCTGACGTGGCCTTATTAGTCGTATTTATTTTGAAAGCAAACTCCAGGAATTTACAATGATGCAATTTTTATAAAAAAGGTATCACCCCCGTGATACCTTTTTTAATAATCAATAATCAAAATGTGATAAAAGCGATATTGACTCTGGCACTAATTATACGATTTTTTTTCGTTTCTTCTCCCGACTCTTTAGAGGGCCAAAGTCTGCCGGAGTCTCGGAAATGCCTTATCATGTTCGTGACCCTAGAACTTTAAAAGCTATTGAAGGAACACCGTGGATTTTAGGCAATACGAATCTGACAATTCGTTCCACTACACCTTGGACGGGAGAACTCATTTGATGATTTTTTCATCAGTTTATAGAAAGGCTATGTCCTAGAGATGACCCCGGGTCGACGGCGCGTTGTGTCCCACGCGCGCCTCAAAGAGCGTCAGCGTACTGACGGGGCCCCCCTCTCAGAGGGCCAAAGCCTGCCGGGGTGTGGGATTATTCCCTTACCGTGACCCCGGAACATAACAGGCTATTGAAGGACACCGTGGATTTTAGTTAGTAGAAGTCTGACAGTCCCTCCCGCTCTGCCCGGGGTTGGAGGACTCATTTGATGATTTTACCACGCTAAAAAAAAAAAAAAAGAAATGTCCTAGAGATGACCAACAATCTCAATCCAAATCTCATTCCTTTATTTTTGACGACTGCCTATGATTGGACATTTACTCAAATTTTGTCGTTGATTCAGTTCATACAAAGATCTAACTGAAGCTATCAGTCGAAATAGAACATTGTTAAGTTCCGACACCCACGTACGCGAACGAAGTCGCGGGCAAAGCCAGTTTAACAATAAATAGCTTTGTTTTTAGAAAGTTCTATGGTGGACCCCCCTATATACAAAATAATGTACTCTATGTATGGACCGAAAGGACATTTATTAACTGTGCCGAAAGATCTAGACGGCTATGACAAGTTTCTAGATAAGTATAAGATTTTAAAACTCCTAGAAAAAATACAGAAACTTTACTATCGGCGATTCTGTATGTTCTAGATGTTTCGAAATCTTGGGTGACGAAAGTAATCAACTTTTGCATAGCCCTGCTGGACCATGCCGTGCATCTAAATTACTATCTAGCTTTAAATATAAAAGTACGACTTTCAGAACTATTTCAAGAAAAAATTCTTGTTTCTTTCTAGAATGTTTCATCTCTTTTAATGAAGACGTGACCTTTTATTTATTTCGTGATTGTTGAAAATAGTTGCATTTTTATTCTTTTACTACATACTTGTATCTTATCTTAACTTCATCATAACATTACAAATACAATCATTTTTTGTCGTAAGATTGAGAAATCTTAAAAACTTACTTTCGCAATAAACATGAATCAAACCTATTTTCAAACTTGGCGGTATGAGGAATGTCATAGTCAGGGCCAGTTAGAAACGTGGGCCAATCAGGTTGCGCCAAATACTCTTTGTTCGATCAATCGTAGAGAAAGATACGATACGTCATCGCTTTGTGGACCAATCACGTTAGCCCACGATGGATACTAGCGCTAAATAATAGCGACGGCGGCGTGTGAAACTTCAGTTCTTCTTGAAAAATCGAATGTGAAGGAACAACGTAATTGTGAATTTTTACCAAGTGTCCCATTCAAAGTGCTTGTATCGTGGCTGTGAATTTTATTTATTGGGATTCGATCCAATTTGATCATCTGTTGTATTAGGTAATTATTTTTTTCTTAATATACCGTCTTGCCTTTCTCATAAACCGCGGATCGCCATGAAAATTGTTAACCTCACCCGTCATGGTTTGATAACTGACAATAATTTAGGGCTAAATTCAGAGTCTTCCGTCTAATGTCTATAATAATTAGCTTAGAGACTGTTAATCTAGTGCTTCCGTGTCTAAATTCTTATAGGATTCATTTAAAATCCCGCTGAACTGCGTGGAGCTCAGCGAAATTTCTCGACGGTGCTGTGTGGGCCGGTGGCGCGTCCTACATCTCCCGTGGCCGTTTTATGGTACCGTTAGGTATCTCATGCCGTTATAGTTGGGTCGGACGGAGCACTTTCCTTTTCTATAATACTTAACCCGCCGGCGTTTGGCCCGGCGCCCTGTAGTGACGTGTCCTCAAAGCGATTACGTGTCTCTTTGAAGGAAGTGTCATCTGGTAGATTTTGAGAGTTCTAACTTGAGTACGTTTACACATTGTCGCATTGGCTTGTATATGGCTAAAAATAACTTATTTTATGTTGATTTGTTTCAGAAAAGTAACATATTGCATGCTGAAAATGCGGTGGAGTATTTTAGCGTTGGCCTGTGTGGTCGCGGCGGTAGTCGCCGACGACAAGAAAGATGGTAAAGAAAAGGACATCGGCACCGTCATCGGTATCGACTTGGGTACCACCTACTCTTGGTGAGTATCTGCAGATTTTCATAAAGGGGGTGGCCCCTTTTATAAAAAAAAAATACCGACAGTGTAACAAATAGTTTACTAGCCCTTTTAATTTGTTCATAATCATTATTATTTTCCATTCTGGCCTTTTTCCAATTTATCCAAGTTACAATATTAATTTTATTTTGTTCAGAAAAAATGTTCAAACAATACGAGACTTTTTTTATTGTTGCTAATCAAATCTTCCAGTAATTTCCATGAACATGCCTTATCTACTAGGTATTAAAAATCTGTTACAACATAGTCTAAGATAAGTTTAATGAAATAATCTCATTTTATCAGTTATCTTGTTATACAATTTCCATAAAATTAGCAACAGTGTGGTACTGAATTATGTTTTAACATGCCTTTTAAATTAAATTTTATTTCATAAATAAGAAGGGTGAATAAATTTCATTTTAAACATTATTTTAGTATAATTTTAACATTTTCAGAACTTGCTTTTAAAACTTGTTCTCATTTAGCATATTTTGGGTCAATGAACTCAAGTGTGTCTCTGAGCTCTGAGTTTCAAGTTTAAACATAAGACTACATTTAAGTTTTTTTTTTTCTGGTATTGATTGACCTCTATCATGATAGGAACTGGAAATTGCTTTCATAAACATTTTTTTATGAAAAGCAAAAACATCCATTCACTTTGGCCAGTATTTTTGTTAGAGACAAAACTCTAAAGTTTTATTTTCTTTGTCCGCAGTGTTGGTGTGTACAAGAATGGCCGTGTGGAGATCATTGCCAACGACCAGGGTAACCGTATCACCCCCTCGTATGTAGCGTTCACCGCTGACGGCGAGCGTCTCATAGGTGACGCTGCTAAGAACCAGCTAACCACCAACCCTGAAAACACCGTGTTCGACGCCAAGCGTCTCATTGGTCGTGATTGGAGTGAAAGCACTGTTCAACATGATGTCAAATTCTTCCCCTTCAAGGTGGTTGAGAAGAACAGCAAACCCCATGTTTCCGTCATGACCTCCCAGGGAGACAAAATCTTCGCCCCCGAAGAAATCTCCGCCATGGTCCTCACAAAGATGAAGGAAACTGCTGAAGCTTACCTCGGTAAGAAGGTAACCCACGCTGTCGTCACAGTCCCCGCCTACTTCAACGATGCTCAGCGTCAAGCTACCAAGGATGCTGGTTCCATCGCCGGTCTCCAGGTGTTGAGAATCATCAATGAACCTACCGCCGCCGCAATCGCTTACGGTCTTGACAAGAAAGAAGGCGAGAAGAACGTGCTGGTGTTCGACTTGGGTGGCGGTACCTTCGACGTGTCTCTGCTCACCATCGACAATGGAGTGTTTGAAGTAGTAGCTACCAATGGTGACACTCACTTGGGTGGTGAAGATTTCGACCAGAGGGTGATGGAGCACTTCATCAAACTGTACAAGAAGAAGAAGGGTAAGGACATCCGAAAAGACAACCGTGCCGTCCAGAAACTGCGTCGTGAAGTTGAGAAGGCAAAGAGGGCTCTGTCATCAAGCCACCAGGTTAAGATTGAAATTGAATCCTTCTTCGAAGGTGAAGACTTCTCCGAAACCCTGACCAGGGCTAAGTTCGAAGAATTGAACATGGATCTCTTCAGATCTACCCTCAAACCAGTGCAGAAGGTATTGGAAGACGCTGACATGAACAAGAAGGACGTCGACGAGATCGTACTCGTCGGTGGTTCCACTCGTATCCCCAAGGTTCAGCAACTCGTCAAGGAATTCTTCAACGGCAAAGAGCCTTCCCGAGGCATCAACCCCGACGAGGCCGTTGCTTATGGTGCCGCCGTCCAGGCTGGCGTGCTTAGCGGTGAACAAGATACTGACGCCATCGTGTTGCTCGACGTCAACCCTCTTACCATGGGTATCGAGACTGTCGGAGGAGTCATGACTAAACTGATCCCACGTAACACCGTCATCCCTACCAAGAAGTCACAGATCTTCTCCACCGCTAGTGACAACCAGCACACTGTCACTATCCAGGTGTACGAAGGTGAACGTCCTATGACCAAAGACAACCACTTGCTTGGAAAGTTCGACCTCACTGGCATTCCTCCCGCGCCTCGTGGCATCCCTCAGATCGAGGTCACCTTTGAGATCGACGCTAATGGTATCTTGCAAGTATCTGCTGAAGATAAGGGTACTGGAAACCGGGAAAAGATCGTCATCACTAATGACCAGAACAGACTGACACCTGAAGACATTGAGAGGATGATCAAGGATGCCGAGAGGTTCGCCGATGAGGACAAGAGACTCAAGGAGCGCGTTGAGGCCAGGAACGAGCTGGAGAGCTATGCTTACTCCATCAAAAACCAGCTTCAGGACAAGGAGAAACTCGGCGCTAAGCTGAGCGACGAAGAGAAAACAAAGATGGAAGAGGCAATCGACGCCTCCATCAAGTGGCTCGAAGATAACCAGGATGTCGACTCTGAGGAGTACAAGAAACAGAAGAAGTCCCTTGAGGACGTTGTCCAGCCTATCATCGCCAAATTGTACCAAGGACAAGGAGGCATGCCCCCGCCAGGCGCGGGCGGTGAGGAGGAAGACTTCAAGGACGAGTTGTAACCAAACAGACTTTAAAACGTGTGATCATAGCCAAATGTGATCTCCGACCGCTGCAGACTGTGCGCCGCGACCTGTGACGTCACACCGGACAGCCTGCACCGGACACGGATGCGGAGTGTTCTAGCTCGTGTTGTGTATATTTATTGTATGTCTGTCTGCGAGAGTGTAGCGTGCGTGAGGCGTGTGCGGCGGGTGGCCTGGTGCCACAGAGCCGAGATCTGATCGAGTATCTGCCGCTGCGCATGCGCGTATGAATGGTGCGTGAATTTAATTGTAAAAATTGATGCATTTTTATTTTTAGTGAAAGTAATTAGTCGCGTATGAATTGCGAGATGCCTGATTCCATGACTTTCTCACATCGATTCATGTTTTGTCATCAATCAATCGATAAGTCTCACTACATCTAAGAGACTACCTCAGTGTTCTTAAACTGTATGTATGTAATTATTTTGAGACTGCAGAATTGTTAGTTCATAATTAGCAGAATAATTAATTATGTAGTAATTAAATAATTTCAATTGAAGTACGGAGGAGTACATAAATAAAACATTTTTCTAACGATATCATCTTTTATTTTCGAGAATAACCCAGTAATATAGAACCTAAAACAAAATTAACACAAAATAATAAATTAATCACCGCAGACATTGCGTAGTTGAGCGCAGCACTCAATGTCGAAGTGTGGCGCTGCGATGACTGCCGCTAGCAACTTCACGTGCACTTCATCTGAGAGATAAAATGCAGTTACATGAGTTACACACACTGAAAATCCACGCACTCAATTGCGACTGGCGAAACAAACCACTAGGCCACTAGCTCAGGCCACTAGCATAAAACATTTAGTAAAAGTAGGTAGGTAAAGAAAAAGGCCAAAGGCAAAAAGTTACAAACTTTATTTGTAACTTTTGTCAAAAGGAAATTACATTCGTGTCGTGATAATTCCGGAGTTATATACCTAAGTATTCTATATTTATAATCATGCTGATTTTATAGGCATTTTTATTTGTTAAACAATTTCAGATATCGAATCTAATTTGGCTTAGGGGCTGCCTCCACGAGCGAGAGAATCGCGGCGATATTATCGCCGTGCCACGTTTTTCTATACACTCTCTATGGAACCGTCTCCACACGGCGATATTATCGCCGCGATGCGACGAGTGGCAACGAGCGCGCAAAACGTCATTACATCGTCGCTAGCGCCCGCCGCGACTAGCAACGCGACCGCCGCGCTCTCGCGACGAGCGCGCGGCGGGCGCGCTGTCAAACGCAGCGAATCCCTTCTTTGGCAACATGACGTCAAGGAAACGCGGCGATACCGTTACGAGTCGCCGCGGAATCGCCGCGATACCGTAACGATACGCGGCGGAATTATCGCTCGTTCGTGGAGATTATCCGACGATATAAGGGCGGACTCGTCGCGATTCTCTCGCTCGTGGAGGCAGCCCCTTAGGAATTTACAAGAACAACGTTATCTAAATAGACCTGTTCAGGGAAAAACACTACTCGATATTTAGAAGAAACCATATACGTGACTACCGCAATTAAAAATATTAGAATTACTAGCGACCCGCCCCGGCTTCGCACGGGTGCAATGCTGATATTAAATACACTACAGAAAAACTGTGAACGTTGTATATAAAAACATAGCGGCCCGCTCCGGCTTCGCACGGGTATAAATTATAATAGCCTATGTGATTAAAATCGATCCAGTAGTTTTGATTTATTCATTAATGCCCGTGGCCGTGGAGTGAAACAATCCCCCTTTCCCTATACCATGAAGATTTCCTGCTATCTTTGGAATATCTAAATTCATACACTACATTTTTACTTATTTACTTTTTACATTTTTAACTATTTATTTTATTTTTACAACATATTACAGAATCACTACATAGTATAAAACAAAGTCGCTCTTGCCGCACCGGGCGGCCGGCCGGTACCGCCGCGCCGCAAATGCTACGTCCCGCAATTTTTAAATCTGTAATATCTTCGAAAATATTCACTTAAATCATACGGTGTAAAGGGCCATATAGATCTATATTAAATGAACAATGTATTCAAAGTATTTAATTGGTTAAGGATTAATGCTGTATTGGTTAAAATCGCTTCGAAAATTAGCCATTATTTGTCGTAAAAAGTAAATGACAAAAAAAAGTTATTGTGGGTTATCCATAATAGATAGACATATACCATCGCGGACTTTTTTGTAGACCTTTTCAATGTGTACAATACTTAGTACATTATTTTGATAAAACTCGTAGGGTTCAGCCTGCGTTTGCAATGTAAGCGGAAAAAATGTAATTATTTACGACATTACATTAGAAACCTCAAAAATAACAGTACTTCTCCACTATTTAATGGATGTTATCTTTACATATAATAAAATCGTAGAGCTGTCATTCCTGTACATTGAATATTTTTTTCTTTTTGTATTTTTTTCGAGATAAGGGATCGATTCTGATGCCAAATCAACTTTTTTTTTTTTCGAAATTTTTTATGTTTTTTTGATTTGATCTATCTCTTAAACTACTGCAAACAAATATTCCTAATAATATGCTTCTGTTAATAGGCTATGTATTATTACGCTATTTTTCCTGGGAGGTAAGCAATTTTGAATTTTGTTGTTTTTATCTGTTTGTTGATAGTTGGAAGCTAAACCACTGGATATTATTTAGTCAATTTTTCCCCAAATATTCCTTAAACTGCTCTTCTATTAATAGGATATGTATAATTACGCTATTACCTTTGGGGGATTAGCAATGTTGATTTTCAGTCATTGTTGACATTTGTATAAGAACCGCTATTTGAAAACACTGTCAGCGTACTAGCCAGTCTGGTTGGTATCCTCCTTGACTTTCGTGCAAGGGGTCTCTGGATCAAATCTCGCTGTTTCTTTTTTTCAGTTTTTGAGTTTTCTTATATTTGTCCTGAGAGTTTCAAATAGAATAGAATAGAATAGAATAGAAACCATTTATTCGATAATGGACACACACAGACATATAAAAAATAATTAAAAAACATGTGTATACTTTTATTTCAATATTATTCGCGATTTTAAATTATTACTATATTTTTTCAATAGTTTTCTAGGATATAAATATACACTGATTTAAATTGTAGGTAGCAAGTTGGATATTTTTTTAAATTGTAATTGTTTCGAGGTGTTGAATTTTAAAGATTAGAAAAAATTGTGTTTATTTATGTTTTGAATTGGTGTTCAAACCCGTGCATAGATTCTGTTTTAAACGACGACAAGTTGTACTCATCGAGTCAGATAATTAGTTATTTTTTAGGTATCACGCGGAATGCAAGGGAGAAGAGCAATGCTATCGTACGTTCAATTTGCAGCGATACTGTAAATCAACCCAAAAATGATAGTCTAATATTTAAAATAAACACTGTTCTTTGAAATTAATGTCGCTCAAATAAGGACGTTTCCTATGCAAACTATGTACCTAGATATAACATTATTGATCTAAACTAATAATAAAAATGCAAGTATGTTTTTTTTTTACCTTTTCACGCATTACTACCTACTGAATCGATCGTCCCAAAATTTAGCATATACGTTGTCAGGAGTATAGACACGGATATAAGGTATCTTACATCCCGAATAACAGAAGAGAGCTGTTGCCGAGAAAACAATTACGTTCATATTCCAGATGGCGCCACACGATCCGTATTGTTTCTCTAATTCTAAAATAACGCAAGCGAAGCCGCGGGCAAACACTAGTTATACATATAAACCTTCCTCTTGAATCACTCTATCTATTAAAAAAACCGCATCAAAATCCGTTGCGTAGTTTCAAAGATTTAAGCGTACAAAGGGACATAGGGACATAAGGACAAAGGGACAGAGAAAGCGACTTTGTTTTATACTATGTAGTGATTGGTATGTGCCATAACAGATCCTGTCATGGGCACTCATGGCCCTCTCAGATTATATGCCATTGCCATTGTAGAAAAAAAACAGTCTAGCCACGCGAGCGCGACCCATTTGCAAAAAAATGTAGGCGTACCAATGATATTACTGCGTTGATGATGATATTATGCGTACTGGCTGCGAGCATTGCCCTTGATCTAGAACGGTGAACTCGCATTGACTATTCACTAATAGTGATAATGACTATCTGCCATCATTTTCCTTTACTATTATCTGTTTGAATAATTCCCCTTCTTATTCCTCTTTGAAAACAGGATTCTATTTTCTTCCACGCGATCTAGTATTCGTTGCCGGATGTACGTGCAAGCCACGATCTTTTCCAAAGAGAATTAAACCACCAATTAAAACACACCACACAAGAGGCTATGTCATTGATCTTTTCCTTCCCCATATTGAGAGCTGTGTTGAGAGCCAAGATTACGGATTTAGACGTAGACAGTATTGTGTAAGAGGCCACAATATTTGAAACGAGAAAGAGGGATCTTGCGCAAGAGTAGAACATAGGACCAGGGTGACGAGTCTGCTAATTATTAGTCAGAATGGCGCCACAATGGCGTATGTACGGTAGCTACGCCTCTGGTCCCAGATATGCTAAAGGTCTAGTAGGTACATCTACTTAGTAACTTACCGAAGGGCGCATTAGCATCAATCTCCACAGCCGACAAACCTGCTGATGCCCGCAGCTCCGCTAACTGCTCCGTGAAGAATAAGTCCCACTGTTGGGATAGAACGTGATTTGATATTACACAGATGCAGCTAGTGGTGTAGTCAAGGTGTAGTGGAGTATTTATATTTTATTGCAACAATGTCGCTACACTTCCAAACCACTGCGACACCTGTAAGCCATGGTAATTAATTGTCCTGTTTTCGTTAATACTTTTTGTGTCAGAAAAATAATTTATCGAGGAAGTTTGCTTGCCGTATACAGGGTGGAATTTTGTAATGCCACCTGGAGGGAAAATAAAGGAAACATTCCTTTATTTTTGAATAGAAAGCAAACTGCATTCAAAGATTTTCGAAATTCTCTTCTCGCACCCGGGAATCGAACCGGCTAAAATCTGAAAAAAATTATACCCTGTACTTTTATTGCACCAATCGTTAGGGTCAATTATAAGGATGAAATCTCTCTAACAAACATGATCAATTAAATGAAAGGAAAACCAGGAATTTTTAAATTAAAGCTCTCTTAACATGTAGGGTCAGTGGGGGTAAGTTGGAATGAAAAATTGATGAGATGAACAGTGTTGATTTGAAACTGTTGTCAGACAAAGGGATTCAATGCAAATGCAAAAATTTTTGTATAGGGTAAAAAAGCATGGTCAAGTTGTTTCTATAATGTTGAAAGAAATCTTTGAGAAACAATTATTTATGAAAAAACTGTAATTAAATTTGTTCTAATGAAGAAAACATGTAGGGGTAAGACGAAATGCCCAAGGGGTAAGATTGAAATAGTGACTAAAATAGTCCTTATGGTGATAACCATAAGTAGGTACGTTTTTATTCTTACCCCGCTTGATGGAAGACTAAAATTTCAATTTTACGCGGATAATGTGTCCGTACGGAAAATGTCAAAAAACACACAAATACTCTCACTTAGCGATTGACGCAGACTGCGGTGTGGGGCAAGACAAAACGGTGTCTACAATGATGTTGCCAGCATTAAAAGATTTCCTTTACATTCGGCGTTATTGTATCTTTTTTATCTTTCCCCGTTTTTCATCTTACCCCCACTCACCCTAACATGGTTCGATTCCCGGGTGGAGAAGAGAATTTTCGAAAATCTTTGAATGCAGTTTGCTTTCTATTCAAAAATAAAGGAATGTTTCCTTTGAGTAAAATTTTCTATCTGCGGTATTAAGAGTACTTTCCCTCCAGGTGGCATTACAAAATTCCACCCTGTATATGCCATTACTTCCTAGAATTTGACCATAATTTGACCCTACTAGCGACACTATTATACGGGATGGTTTATTCGGGTTGGGTCATGGACCTAAAAAAAAAGGGGGACGGAACTTCACTAAGAAACAAGTGAAGCACCCATAGTAAGTCAGTGCGCTTGTCCACACAAGCCAGCACACACACATTCACACCATAGTAAGTCAGCCGTCGGCCATTACGCTTCGAACGACGCTCGCGTATTATTCGGCGTTATTTTGTCTAATAAAAATCAAAGTATGCGGTCATGTGTTGCAAAAAGTTATCTAAACCATAGTAGTTCAATTAAAAAAGCCAGGGGATCACTTTTCATAGTTAAGCATGTCAATTTGTAGCTTATTTCTCGATTTTACGTCAATAAATTTAATAAACATCTTGAAATCAATCAGTGTTGCAACTATTTCATGGTTCAAATTATTTTAAAATTGGGAGATTTATATTTTATGTTACTATTTATCGTTATTGTATTCTTCTATATTTTTACAGATTTCCCCACGGCAAATGATGCATGGAAAAATGATTGTATAAAAATAATAAGGGAGTGTAGACATGGAATAGGAATGTAGACGTGTAGGAATGGAACATAAAATAGCTTTACCAGCTGACAGCGTTGAGGATGAATTTTTCGATGCTCTTTAATAGTTTAGTTTTATTTTAATTTAGTAATGTTATATTTATATAGTTTAATTAAGGTATATTTTAAGTTGAATTATTTAAATATAAAATAGCTTTAATTAAATATTTATAGCCGAAAAATACTTAAACATTCGTTTTAACCACTTAAGTAAATTAGAAGGGATTTCTAGATGTGTCGATAGTAAAAGACAAGTCTACAAAATTTGAATCACCAAAAGGGATTGCAATACTTTATTAACATTAAACGAGTTGTAAATATTTTAATAACCAATGTGCTTAAATTATTTTACCTTTATTTTAAAAATAGGTATCCGTCACAAAAAAAAAGGAATGAAACTTAAGGGGGATGCTCCAACCAGCCCGCGAAATTCAAATATTTTTACGTTAACGTGTACGAAAAGCTGCATCATGTTAAAATCTCCGAAATCTAACTTCGATGCACCTTTTCTATGTGAGAGCTGATGGAGCGAATTTTTTGATAATTTTTATATTTAAAATTATACTTGTTATTACCGCAACACATATATTTATAAAGTTACAAGATGTCACTGGCCTGCAAATTGCAAAAAACGTAAAAAAAAATTGAATTTCGCGGGCTACATCGAAGCAATCACCTTAAGGGGCAGGTCTTCTAAAATTCACGCGCGCCGAATTATTTGCGTAACTTTGTTTGTGATTTTTGAACAAAATAGTGCAATAGCTTGAAATATTATTATTGCACATAAATAACCATAATATAAGTAACAGCTAGTTATTTTTTTAAAGTTGATTTAAGTAGATTATATTAGGTAAATCAAGCGTTCAAAACAGCTCTTTCCTGCCCAACGTCATTTCGAGTTATGTTGGTGCACTCAATCTGAGACAATGAAGAATTCATTTAAAAATCTAATCAGCGCATAATGACCGCAATATCCTCGTCTTCAAACTGCGCTGATTAGTTTTTTAGATTTATCTTCCATTTTCTAAATTAAGATGGCAGAATATCATCAAAATTCTCGGATTTCATCTCTTAATAAATGGTTTTTTTTCATAGGAACTATGCATCGTAGGTATGTAATATTACATTATCTTGATGTCAACAGATCAATAAAGCAAATTCAAAAAAAAATTGTACCTAAAGCGCTTTTTTTTAACAATAAAAAATATCTCAAATAACCTCTCAAAAAGTGTTTATAAACGAGAATTGCAAGAGAAATTCCTTAGTGGCCGGTGGACGGCCGGAGCGATTGGACGTGAGGTCCACGACGAATTTTTGTTGGTCCCTCTCGCTCGCACCTTCTCTCGCTCTAACGGTGATGACGCGCAGTTACGCATCTCAGGTTGCTCTACTTTATAATTTTAAAATATATTTTTTAACCGACGGAAAAAAAGGAGGAGGTTCTCAATTCGACATGTATATATTTTTTATATTTTTTTATTTATGACCATTCTTTACTTTCTCTAAGGTGGTCCAATATCAAAAAATCTTTTTTTTTTGTTGGACAGATTTTATCAGAAAGTTGGTCCCATTTAAATATCAAAATTAAACTCGGCCTATAGGGGTAGAAAAAAAAAGGAATTAATTGTCAAATTTCCTACAGAATTTTCAGTTGTGAACCGATTATTGTTAAAAGATATGGAGAAGTAACTCAACAAGTTGGAGCAAATTCCGACCTTATTGACATTTAAAATTTGGTTTGTTTTTTCTCACTTTCACGATCGCTAACATTGCTCCTTCATTAAAATCCGGTGTTTGCATAAATGTCAGTAAGGTCGAAAATAGTTTGAACATGTTTTTTAAATTGCTTAACGATAGCAAGTTAAAAAACAGCTTCAAGCGATTTTCGCCCTTATTGACATTTAAAATTTAGTTTGTTTTTTCTCACTTTCACGTTCGCTAACATTGCTCCTTCATTAAAATCTGGTTTTTGCATAAATGTCAATAAGGTCGAAAATCGCTTGAAGCTGTTTTTTTAACTTGCTATCGTTAAGCAATTTAAAAAACATGTTCAAACTATTTTCGACCTTATTGACATTTAAAATTTAGTTTGTTTTTTCTCACTTTCACGTTCGCTAACATTGCTCCTTCATTAAAATCCGGTTTTTGCATAAATGTCAATAAGGTCGAAAATCGCTTGAAGCTGTTTTTTTAACTTGCTATCGTTAAGCAATTTAAAAAACATGTTCAAACTATTTTCGACCTTATTGACTTTTAAAATTTAGTTTGTTTTTTCTCACTTTCACGTTCGCTAACATTGCTCCTTCATTAAAATCCAGCAAGTAACAAAACCGTTGGTTTCTCTGTCTCCCGGTGGTAATGGACTGTGCCTATGACAAGGAGTGCAGTCCTTGGATGGGACTGTCAGATTTGTACTGACTAAAATCCACGGTGTCCTTCAAATAGCCCTTAATGTTCCGGGGTCACGGTAATGAGTACCGCGACGCCAGCAGGCTTTAGCCCTCTAGAGGGGGACCCCGTCATCAAGCTGACGCTATTTGAGGCGCTCGTAGGACACAACGCGCTGTCGACCCGGGCATGGCCCATGACTTTTTTTTCATGATAAAATCATCAAATGAGTCCTCCCCCGGCCAAGCGGGACGTACTGTCAGACTTGTACTGACTTAAATTCACGGCGTTCTTTAATAGCCTTTTATGTTCTGGGTTTACCACTGCGGCTGGGATGTAAGGTTTACGCTATCCTCTCTCTCACGCGTCCCGCCTCTTCCTTTGCCAACATGACTGCTGCACTGACCTTTTTTTAGGTTTAATTAGTTAAACACGATTGTGTTTAACAAATTAAACCTAACAGAATTTAACCTATTTAAACAGTATTAAAACACTTGTGTGATACTCGTATTATTACAAACCAAACAGGGTTGGCATGATTAAAACAAGTTGTTTTAAAACACCTGTTTAAAACAGTTTGAAATTAAACAGTGTTTTTTATTACCCGTTTCAACTACTTTTTAAGGCAGATGAATGCATATAAAATGAAAACAAATTAATATTCAGGAGTCTAAATAGTTTGACATAAAACCTTTTGAGTTTAATGCCATTTTTATGTCATATTATTAACTTTTATTGACACTGTAATGAAATAATGCTTAAAACTATTAGAAGAAAACATCACATGTTTTTTTCCATTGATCATTTTTCGTAAAAAATTCACTACAAAGGGTGAATTTGAAAAGATGTAGTCTACAAATGAAACTTAATTGATTTATACGTTTAGACATTTTGAACGGTTTGTTTTATAAATTTGAAAAAAACTGTTCTTTTTTCCAACCCTGGAACCAAGTCATATTAAAACTCCTTATTCAATAATTTCTATAACTCCTTTTAAATAATCCTTAGTAGAGCAATGTTCTTACCGCATCAAAATTGTTTTATAATAAATCAGTGGGCAGGATGTATGCGGGGGATTGCGGGAAGGGAGCCCGAAATTTGACGTACGATCGACTGGCCGAACGCGATTCTATTTTTTGCAAAAGAAGACGGAAGCCTTAAGTTCAAGGGAGATCTTAATTAAATATTGTTTAAAAATGGGTAATTTTTTCCTTCATCTGGCATCCCTATACAAACTCACACATATAAAGGCCGCCGCCATTGTGGTGCTTCAATCGTTTCTTAGTGAAGTTCCGTCCGCCTTTTTTTTTAGGTCCATGATGGGTTGGGTATGGTTAATTCGGGTTGTATTTTTCCAAAATTAACGGGTTTAAAATTCCTAGCTGAGGAATAATATTGTTTTTGTCAAAAAATCCACTGGTGCATATTGAGTTTCACTCGTTCAGTGTTTTTCGATATTTCTCATGGTTCCGGATATACTTAGGCATCCACGCCCGGCCCGGTTGAAATTACAACTCTATGATTTTTCACGTTATGAGTTTATGATCAATAGGAGCAAAGCAGTAGCGGGTGAAACCGCAGGGGACAGTAGCGTCAATACACTTTCAATAGACAACGGGACATTGCCCATAATTATCACGTTCCCACTTACAGCTATTCCTAATTCCAATCACGCCTAAGTAACGGCTCGTAACAGTTATCATCATTATGTTATCGTCGAGGCCTACTCGTAAACAGGCTTGTCGTTCGGCAGTCAATGACTTTTCAAATATGCGCGCACCTTATTAGCATTTTTTTTGCTAAATCTGTGAACACGGTCACAAGCATAATAATGTTTACGGATAGAAATTTCTCAAGGAATACGACTGGCCGATTGCAATTGAAACTTTGAAACAAATCTGATAGATATTGGCTCACTGCTGGGCAAAGACCTCGAGGTCTCTCCAACATGAATTCAAGTCAAATCTCGATCCTGCAGGGCTAGAGCACAGTAAAATTATAAAAATATTACCGTGGCTAGAGTTCACTACTGCTGTTTGCTTTTGTCCAGCTCGTCTTGTCGTCTTCTACGAGTTCTCGTCAGACCTCACCGACGATACCTTTCGGTTATGGTTTAGGACTGTGAGGGCTCCACAAAATGGTTATTTTTCTCAATGTGGCGGCTTTTTGAACGTGTGTTTTGGAGCGCACTCTGTGGTTTTGACGCTTAAATACTACTGCGATCTATTACACGTTGGCAAACGGAGGATATTAATAACCTCATAGTCCCTCCGGACTTCATCGTGGTCAGGATGCTGTACGACTCTTGGCCCGGAGCCCATCGGCACTGTCTGGCCGGTGCACAAGTCGAAACCCTGAGACGCGGTCCGCTCGCGACACGTCTCCAAGTCCATGTTCAAGAAGATTATGCTGATGGAAAATAAAATGATGATAATCTAAGTTCAGCAAATCTATGACAGCTTTTTTGGAGTCCAACAAAGCGGAGATCATGTCCGACGCTGAGAGGAATGGTTAAGCTATAAGGTAGTAGGTAGTGCTAGCTTGAACTAGTAGAACTAAATCGGTAATAGTAGTCTATCTGGTACCTGGTCTAATTATGATAATTCAATGGTAAACTAAGAATGAGATAAGCACCGCAATTCCTAAAGTCGCTCAAATGCAACCTGTACCAATCACTTCACGACTTTCATTTAGAAAGTGGTTCAAATTGGAGCAAGACTAACTGAATAAATGAAAATGCAAGTTGCACTCGCCTTTTTGGTTGAGCGGGCGGCAACAACACTCCCAAGTAACACAAGAGTCTGTATAAGAGCTGAGTATGTGCAGTCATCAAGAATATAATCTGAATATCAAACTGAGTATAGTCTGAGTAAACACCTATTCAGACATTATTCAAGCAAAACAGGCCCCAAAATCAAATGCATAAAGCTGAATAACTTCTGAGTAACATCTGAGCAGGAGCTTTTTAATGGTGAAATTATCTGAATAACTTCTGATTAACAGCTGATATCGCTTTTATTAAGCTCTTACTCATACAATATTCAGTTTATGTCAATTTCGTTACTGGATTCAGAATTTATTCAGCATTACTTTTTTGGTAAACAATAATACAGATTTTATTCATATAAATTGTGAAATTAGACAGTCAGAAATATTAAATGTCGGTGATGGAGTCATTGCATGACAAAAAATGGCGAATTTATTAAAACGGTAAGCAAAGTTTCATTAATTAAGTTATAGGTTTGCTACATGTTAATTCCTAGTGCGAAAATTATTTTATCGTAAATAGTATAAGATTTTTACGATTATTTTTAACGCGCTGCCTGAATAATCAAGTTATGTGATTGTAAATATTATTTTCGTAAATGCATGCTCGGTCTGACTAAAATACTTATGACGAAATTTATAATTTTAGCAATTCCAATGGAACATATGATAAATCGGATTGAAAATTTTGTAGTTGTAACAATCAGCATTCAAGAAATCTTGGTGAATTTCTTGTAATTATAATAACTCACAAAACAAAAATGGCGATCGCTTCATTGCTGAATAAAAGTGAACAAGAATCTAGTTACTCAGATCTCACTTGAATAGACTCATTTCAATACGCTTACTTCTGAATAACACTTGAATAGTTGGCCACATTTCTACGTTAATTCGCGTTTTTAGGGTTCTACATTCAGCGGAATAATCGCCACAAAATAATATAATTTTTTTTTGCAGATTGCTTTGCCTTTGGCGAACTTTATAGTAGCCCCCATAAAATATAATAAGCGGGAGGACTCATTTCATGATTTCACCACCTAGGAACCTTAAGTCAAAATTAAAATGTAGTCACACCACAGTCAATGGGTGCTGATGGACATCAGATAGGAAGCCATGAGATTTATGCGAAACGACAACTTATTGACAATGTTTTTTGAGTGATTGTTGTGGAAAAGTGTAAAATGTTAAATTAAAATTTTGTAGTAAATTCTTCAATCCTATGAATGAGTTGTATTTTATTTATACCTTTCATGCAACATAGGTTAAGTTCCAAATGAAAACAAAGGAAATTGAAGTAAAAAATTATTTTATTAATTTGAATACGAAAAAAAAAAACCGCGGGCTACTGAGAAATACTCATCCGCAGACACCGCTACTCGAATCTAGAAGTGAGTGCTGTGGCTGAAGCGCGCGTCATAGGCGGCGGCCACGTTTTTTGCACTCTTCAGCCACAGCAGTCACTTCAACATTCGTATCGTAGGCAATTGGCAATAAAAAAAAATCTGTTTGATTTATATGATGTACGGAATCCCCTTCATTGCACGACAGCAACTCATGCTAGCTGGTACTCGGCTATTTTTAGGGTTCCGTAGTCAACAAGGAACCCTTATAGTTTCGCTATGTCCGTCCGTCCGTCCGTCCGTCCGTCCGTCCGTCCGTCCGTCCGTCCGTCCGTCTGTCCGCAGTTTAGCTCAGAGACGCACAGTACTAGAGAGCTGTAATTTGGTGTAAATATACGGATTTGTTGTGCCGAAAAAGTGCTAAAATAAAATCTCGAAAAATATTTTTTTTTAGGGTACCTCCTGTACTTACACGTAAAGAGAGGATTTTTTTTTTCTCGCGTACCCCTTAGTGTGGGGTATCATTAAATAGGTATTTAAAAAATAATGTGAGTTTCCATTAACAGTTTTTTGATAAAAAAATTCGTTTGTGAAATATTAAGCTTTAAAGTGCCAAATTTTGCTCGACTCGAGTGTCCCCCCCCTCTACCAGCTAAACGGTTATGTTTGGGGGTGTGAAAAAATTCACAATAGCAGTATATATAACGAAATTTAAAAGAAAATTATCATGACTAAGTACGCTTTACAACTTTACGAGTAATAGTCGACCAACTTATAAAATGTACTTGATATCATATTTTCTTAAACAAAATGTATCGGAGACAACTGCAAATTTAAGTTTGTCAACTTTATTTTTACAGCTTTTATAGGTATGTTTTTTGGGGATAGGTAGGTTTTAATCGTCAACTATTTTTAACTAAATTCAAAAAAAGGAAGAGTTTCTAAATTCGTCGTAATCTTTTTTTTTATGTATTATCCCCGATTTCTCAGACTCCTGGACCGATTTTGAAAATTCTTCTTTTTAAAATTAAATTCAGCGAATCAGTTTAGTTAGTTCGCATAAGTATTTTGATGGGCAACTACGGAACCCTACACTGTGCGTGGCCCGACACGCACTTGGCCGGTTTTTATTTTTTCATACTATTATCACAGATCAAGACGTTTGCTACAATTATTGATTTTCAAATATTCTTTTTTTTTTTTAATGTTACCGTTTCTTTTAAGTTGTTTCCAAGATTTTTGCCCCATCTTGATTAAACAACATAAAAAATATAGCTTGCAAATGATTTTAACAAACCTGATATTAAGCTATTTGCTGATATAACGCAACTGTGGTCTTTAATTTGAATAAGAGCCTTAATATTTATTTCAACGTACAATTATTCAATATCAAGCTGTACGACAGCATTATCTAATAGCTTTATTCAGATTGTAATACATTAGTCAGCAATCAGCTGAATCAAATGCTACTAGCTTAGTAATTATTGAATATTAGCAAATCTGATAAGATTATTCAGATACATGCTTCCGTAGGGACTAATAAAGTTCACTTTACTATTATTCAGTAACAAGCTGTAAAACAGCATTATCTTATACCTTTATTCAGATTGTTATACATTACGCAGCAAACAGCTGAAACAAACGCTACTAGCTTAGTAATGATTGAATAATAGCAATACTGATTATGATTATTCAGATAAATGCTTCCATAGGGACTTTTTTTCAGCTTAACAATACATAGAACCTGTAATACTTAATAATGTTTGTATAATTGTCTAACATATCTTAATTATTAAGTTTAAAGAAATAAGGTACAATATACAGGACCTATTAAGCATTAAGAATTTTACGAGTCCAAACTCAACATAATACAAGATTAAGCTATTTTTAAGGCTCTTATACAGAGGATAATCATTTTTAAACCGTATAGTTTTACAAATGTGTACTAATATATAGCTTGTGTGTTACTTGGGCTGGCCATGTAGCAAGTGGCAGAAACGAAATAATTCAGCACGGTGGCAATAACAAGTAAAATTGCAGACTTTTTTGGTAAATTGTAAAAATGCAGTTTGAATCGCAAGTTGGCAACAAAGTTTATTGACACGGAGAGTTATATACAAGATCGCGTAAAAGTGAAATGTCCACCATGAAACTAATGATTTAGTTGGCAAATTGTAAGATACTTTAATTAAAACCGATTTAGTATACGTTCTCATTGCTCAACATAGTAAAAAACTACCTAACACAATGAGTTTTGTCCAACTGTAAGCTCACGCCCGTACAAGAAACCATCAAGGTTTGTTTTGGAAAGAAACAAAAGTGATTTTTGAATCACAACAGGTTGTTAACTTAGGTATAGTTTGTTTCTTCTCACTTACTACATATAGGTATGTATTATCATCATCATCGTTATTCATTCTTTTAAGCGATAATTTAATTAAACAAAAATTATGAGCCATCACACTAACCGGTTTGGAGGAGTAGGCATAGAGTCTAGAAGCTCGAAGTCGTTCCCGTTAGTAGGGTAGCCGGTCATCACCCACCCGTGGTCAATGCAGTCCTGTTCAAATGTTCATCATCATCATTCAGGTACCTCACCCATTGCGTAAATAGCAGGTTTCTCTTTTCTAGTGCCAATCTCCATGTTCCTCTGCCAGCCTCATACAGAATTTAGTCAACGACGCAACTCGCAACTCGCCCCTAATGACACTGGCAGAGTACTCAAATGGACTGAATGCTCTAAAGAAGAAAGAAAAAAGGTTATGATGAGGGATATGGCGGTACGAACTGGAAGGAAGACGCTCGTCAGTATCGTGAAAAATGGAAGGAGTGAAGGGAGGTCTTTGCCAAGGAGTGGGACAGAGCACGGTACTAAAAAACCATACGAGATATGGAAACAACGTAGCTCGACGAAGTCCCAGAGAATGAATTTAACGCTTATACTATTTAGTCATCATCCATCATCATCAGCCTATAATGTTCCCACTGCTGGGACACCCACTCCCTCTCTGTGAGAGGGAGTGGGCCATAATCCATCATGCAGGCCCAGTTGCGGGTACTATTTAGTGCCTAAACCAAATAAGCAAGTGCTAAAAACCTTCTTCAGCAGGCGTCTCCTGACCACCTCTCCCCTTAACGCGATGCTGGTTCCATACTTGCGAATTTTCTCCCCAACATCATCCTCTTTTACCTTGGCTACGTTAAAAATCTCGTCAAAATGTACTGTAAACAGAAAATTGTTTATCTACTAATGTTTTTTTCACTCATTTTCGTTTCTACGTAACATTGCTAATAATTATTCACTAGGTACTTTATTTAAATATTTATTTAATTTGGGGCAACTCGCTGTCCGACCATGGACCATGCCCGGGTTAACGGCGCGTTGTGTTCCACGCGCGCCTCATAGAGCGTCAGCATTATACTGACGGGGCCCCCCCTCTAGAGGGCCAAAGCGTAGGGGTCGCGGGACTTATCTCATTACCGTGACCCCGGAACATAAGGGCTATTGAAGGACACCGTAAATTTTAGTCAGTACGAGTCTGACAGTCTCTCCCGCCCTGCCCGGGGTGGGAGGACTCATGTGATGATTTAACCACGCAAAAAAAAAGAAGAGAATTACGCGGCAGGAGTGCATAGCTAAGTACAGACATTTTTACGTACTGAAGACCAATCCGAAATGCTTAGCAAGCACTTTGGCCTGTGTACTGCGGCCGGAGCCTCGAGGTCCGAGAAGCAGCACCCGGTACACCGACGGAGCCCCAATGGCGTTGAAACCCTGCTTGATGCCCTGGTGTCCTGCGTTGAAGGCGCGCACAGCGTTGAAGCATTTCGTCGCAATAGAATCAGAATCATCATCAGGGTTCACATGTACCTCCTGTAGGCATACATACTCGTAACATAGAATTACTTCAAGGAAATACTTTTTTTTTAATGGAGGCTTCGACACTTTTGGCAGTGTTGGAAATCAAAACCCAATCGAAACAGTCAACAAGTTAGTTCAAGCCAATGCGATGGCTTAGCTACGGTTCCGCTACACCATTCATACCATTTGAAGCCGATTGACTGTGCCCGCCATTGTCGTGTATCTATATATACGAGTTGGCTAGGTTTCTAAGCGCAGGAGTTATCCCAAAACTGCAACCCACTGGTTTCGTTGAATCGTGCTGACTAGGTAGAGCTTGCATAAATTGTGCGTGTTGCATCCATAAGGCCCTAAATACACGGTGAAACGCAACTGCAACGAAACTGCAACTTCTAGTTACTTTAGAGTTTCATTTGAGTTTCTGCCATAGACCATAAGAGTGAGCGCACATGACGCAACGGTTTCAAACTGGTTTCATCGGTTGCGTCATGTGCGCTCACTCTTATGCGTCTATGGCAGAAACTCATTATTTAGGGCCTAAATCCCGAGGCTACGATTAAATTGTCTAACCCTTACGATTGACGTGGAGCGAGCTGGAACGTGAAACTCAAGACAGTTCGCGATGGAAGATATCTGTGGACGCGCCTTCTGCCCCGTCTAGGGGATAGACTTGTAGGTCGGTGGCCTCAGTGTAATAGGGATTTTCTGAAAAATCTGTCTGATAGCTAGACAGTTATAAAAGAAGACTTTTACCTTCGTCGTAGCTTTGTACGCATACTTGAGCCCCTCAAAGTCTTGCTGGAAGAAGTTCCGGGGTTTAGTGTGGTTGGTTTCAGCTTTGGGCGCCACCGGAGGTGTGTTCATCAACACCAGAGTCACCGTGGGAAGGATCCCGTCTTGCTGAAGACAACGAGCCTCACGCAAAGTGCACGGATGATCTAGAGTTAGGTGACTTTTAATTATTTTCGTAATATACAGACCCAAGGTTGGACGAACTAAGTACGATACCGTGCTGAAAAATCAATACTTCAGACATGTATCATCCATGTCCCAATCCTAGCCTGATTTGACCACTGCTGGGATACTGGGATAGCCCGCGCTTTGATTTCGCCAAGATCCTATGCTATTTTCACCTAGATACCACCCTCATAGACTTTATGTAAATCTCAATTATTAATATCTTCACCCAAATACGTTGAGTACCATCCTAGAATGTAGATAATTCACGATAACTGCGGCCATAAATATGCTGAACCAATGTTGAATCATGACCCACCGTAAGCTTATTTTCTAACAGACATTCAAATACAATTAGGTCCACATTCGCGTAAACATACATACCCATGGTAACGACTTTGATCTTTTTTGTCAAAATGGGTCATGATTCAACTTTGTCGACTGTACAAGAGAGGAACAAATATTACCGAACATCAACCACCCAGCTTGGGGTACCGGTTCCCTCAATGTAAAGGTCCTGGTACATTCCGACATCATAGCTGGGTCTACGCAGCCGGGAACGTAGTAATCATGCTGTGTAAAATACGTAATTATGTTACGGTGTGTTCTCATTGAAATGTAATACTAAATGTGCGTTAAAAAAAATTCGAGGATTGGACAGTGGACCGCATGGCACATTTTTGTCCATCGCAATCGGGTTGGGGGTATTACAACGTTTTAAAACCAGACTTATTCCAGCGAGTGAAAGTGACAGAGCTATACAAGTCGTCTAGCGCCATCTCGTTCACTCACTGGAACAAGCCTGGTTTTAAGACGTTGTAATAACGCTGATGAAATCAGCACATAGGTACTGAATGTCTATTTTTGTATGACAGTCTCCTAAAACGCCCTTCCTTCGAATTTAAAAGTCGGTTGGCGTGGACTTGACACATGCTGATACAGGGAAGATCTGGGCCCAAAAATAGATGGTTAGAGTGCGCAAACTCTGGAGTCCCGTTTCTATCCAGTCCAGAGTCTGCTGAAACTAGCGTCTACACTATACATGAGTAATACGGGACCTTGGAGGTTAATAGTCTGCATAGATCTACATTGCGAGAGACAATTTTTTTTTTTTTTTGCGTGGTAAAATATCATCAAATGTCTCCTCCAACCCTTACTGTCAGACTTCTACTGACTAAAATCCACGGTGTCCTTCATAGCCTGTTATGTTCCGGGGTTACGGTAAGGGAATAATCCCGCGACCCCGGCAGGCTTTGGCACTCTGAGAGGGGGGCCCCGTCATTATGCTGACGCTCTTTGAGGCGCGCGTGGGACACAACGCGCCGTTGACCCGGGCATGGGTCCTTGGTCGGGCAGCAATTTGCTCTTTACTCGCTGCCCGCATGCCCTGCGAGAGACACTAGGCATTTCGTTTTTATTTTTCTGAATGTTCTGCCAGTGAGAATATTGCCTTTACTAATCGATGATCAAGAGAGACCATTACTTTTTCATATTTATCCATCACGCAGCGCCGTGTTATAACGTAACAACCGAAGTCCTTCATTATGTGTTTCACAACAGCTTTCACATCTAGAAAATGATAACTTGTTTATTGTAATTGTAAATTAAGAGTAAGGTTGAGTTTTACTTGTAATTGGAATCGGTCGAATCGCATCGCATCGCGCCATGGGTAAGCTCGACCCTAAGGCTGCTTTTCCACCAGAGATGCGCTATGCTACGTTGCTAAGGATGCGTTTGATATCCACCAATCATACTCATTATGTGTGTGTGCGTTATGAAAACAAATGAATATGATTGGTGGATATCAAACGCATCCTTAGCAACGTAGCATAGCGCATCTCTGGTGGAAAAGCAGCCTTAGGCCCGGTATCCACCAAAGCGGAGAGGAGAGGAGATGTGTTTGAATAACCAATCAGATGTCCACATCTCCTCTCCGCTTAGCTTCAGTGGATATCTGTTGACATCTGATTGAATATTCAAACACATCTCCTCTCCTCTCCGCTTTGGTGGAGACCGCCGGGCCTTACTCTTGTGCGCCTTGTGAAACACTTATAGCAAACCCCTAATATTCAATCTGGACAACCTCTATCGTGATCTGGACTGTGCACGTCGTAAAAGAGATGATGTTTAGACTTTAGATAGGTACATCATAAAATACATAAATTGTAGCACCCGCATGAATCAGTATTAGTTGCAGAATTCATTGGCATTCATGAATGAAATGTTAACGAAATCGGAAAGGAGCCCAAATATCACAGATTAACAATAGGTATTTCCATTATCATGTAAGTTTCAAATTCGATAATATTTTTTTGAACTGAGCATGAAATACTCGAGGCGTTAGAAATGGATTGAAGAACTCGACACGATAAGTAAAAGCCTAGGTAGCTCGGAAAAAGCGTCGGATATATAATATATTATACTGAATCCGGAGGTCGTAGATTCACAAATCCAGCGGTTCGAATTATTCTTTCCAAAGTAAAACTTTCAAAATTCGCTACGCAAGTTTTTAAGCGTGTAATAATTTTATAATATTAAGTATACAATGTTATCTGAAATAGATTTACCTATTTCGAGTTCTGGTTCAATAAGGATCATCAAGCGCGACGCCTCAATGGTGTGCACGTGGCGGTTGGCGAAGATCTTCATTTGCTTGAGATGATCTTTTGGCAGCGTTATTATGACATTCCTGACCATATCCTAGGGAAAAATAAGAATGTATAGATGCCAGCAGGTCAACTTACCCCAATCTGTCAATTTTACCAATCGAACAATATCCGCCGTGCCGTCCACTACTGTGATAAGCTTTTGAAAATCTATGGAAATGTGACATTGAGGTACCTAGGTTGATGTTCTGGCGTCTGTATTTTGGGGTTGGCCATCAAAAAGCTGTTTTTTTAATTAAGTAAAATCCAAAAAGCTACTAATATAGGATGGCATCCAGCATCTGGGGTCAATAAAAATTAAATGGAATAACCTTCATCATTAGATAAACTCGCTGTTTCTCCAGGCTATGCAAAAAATGAGGGGGCATTTGCAGCGGTCGATTAGTAGCGTCGGTTTCCGTCATATTTCACAAAGTATACGTAGTAAATGTGATAAAAATAGAAAATAGTGGTTAAATTGTGTTGTTTATATTGCTTTATACCCTTTGAAAATCAATAAAATAAATTATTCATGAAAGGATTGCTCTAATCTCAGTTTTGTCTGGTTTTGATGGTTTTGACACAACAGTAATTTATTTTTCTCAAATCAATGCACCAAAGAGTATGACTGAATTATTTGGTATACGTACGGTGGAAAGGTCTTCAAGTCAATTACTTCTTTGGTAAGGAATACGGTATTTTATCCATTAACGTGTTAGTTAATCCGGCAAAACTACATCCAAAACTAGTTCTTTGGAACTGTTTGTAGTCTTCTATCAACGATATCGTTTCTGGACGAAAAATTTTGACAGCTGTCACATACAAATCTGTCACTGTCATGTGTCAGACTGTCAGTGTCAATTCCACATGTTTTTGTTAGGTTATGTTTACTTAATTTTTGTTGTTCTAGGAAATGAATAACGTTAATTACCGGATCTGTTCGGTTTGATGTTATGATAATAGCCGGTATGAGGGTCAAATGTCGTATGCTTCGTCGATAAGTAGCGGGAGACTTAATGAATTGCCATGTGATCTTACTCACTCGTCCATTGCGGCGAGGTCACAGTTTTTTTACGCTTTTGTGCAATATAATTGCGCCGTTCAGCTTTCGATTGGACGGATGACGTACTGATGAACAGTGTCCGCTTATTCCGTAGTTGTTTAGTCAGTAGTCTAGCCGTAAGGATGTGTGCGACAAAAACAAGTTATGAGGTACGAGTAGACAATATTATATTTTTATTATTTTCTTACTGTTGATTGTTGCGTAACTACAGTTTGTAGTAGTAACAAACTGTTAGATGTTTTGGGATGTATTGCCACATCCACATCATAAGTAGATACAGCTTATGATAGTTCTAATAGTGCAGTGTTTTAGAAAGTTTGTGTTGTAACATTACTGTCTCAATTTTTCATACAATTTATACTTTTATGGAAGGATTTGAACAATATGTTTGTTTGTAAACATTGGCTAGATACTTAGTATGTGTATTTGTTAAATTTCCATCCAGCTTTTGTTTTGCAACACCATCTTTCTGGCTGATTATTTTCAGTAACCTTACAAAAATAAAATATAATTTTAATTACAAACTTTTGTACTTGAATAAAAGATTTTATTTTAAACTTTTTTTATCGAGTCATCTTATGTTAAAAACATTTTAAAGAGTAAGTGTGCCACTAAACATTAAAAATGTTATACATTTCTAGATAGGGTTTAGTTGTACGAGTATGTAAACTATGTAATAATATTGAATGATGCAATTCTCATTAGAATGCATTAGTTTTGATTAGCATACATTATGTAAATATTATATTTGTTATTCATTACTAGCAGATTGACATACAATTTGAATTTAAATAATTCTTTTTCAGAATAAATTAGAGAAAATTAGATGGTGGTTTCAAATAAGAAGTACCTATCTATAATCCTTTTAATTCATTCATGCCTTACACCAGAGTAGGCAGATACTATTGAATGTTATCAGCTACAACCCATACTTATGTTTTTTAAAATTCTTATTGATTTGTCATTTTAAAAGACAATCAAAACAAGAAAATAGAAGAAGTGCACTCAAGTGGCATTTGACTGGCTTAACTAATTGATAGCTAGGTACACTGATGAATAAATATATTTTTTAGTATAGGCACCTACATAATTATTTGTCTATACAGTATGGCATATCCATTAAAATTAACTCAAATAAGTTATCACTCTGTCATCTCACATGTCCTCCACATTTAAAAATTATCTAATTACATTTATCAGCCAACCAGTCACTTTTAATTTCCAGCTGTTTCTCTCACAAGTTTAAAACAAAAATTAATTTATATTGTTACTTTAACCTCCAGAATTTAACAAGCAGTTTTTTGAAAACCTTATCAAAATCGATTCGGCCAAACGCGAGATAATCGCGTACAAACATAGCTGTACGGATTGAACTGAGAACCTATTTTTCTTTGAGTGCCTTAAAAATACAACTAAGTCCTAAGAAAAGTTAGAACTTGGATAATAAAAAGTAATCAATCTCTGTGAAATTTAGGAGTTGATTAAATCGTAATGAATCAAAGAAAGGTCACCAGACACATAATATACAACATTATTTTTAGTATATGCGAAACCTGAATATAGTTTGTTCAGAATCAGTAACTGATTCGATTCCAATAATTTTTACACCATATTATTTTGTTTTTCAAAAATATTTTAATTAAATTTTATTACCAGTTAATTACAATACAATCTCCGTACGGTTAGGAACCAATTGCCAAACTATTACCACGAGTGTATAACACAGTAGACGCGGTTAACTGGTGCACCGCGAAAATGAGCATGTTTTTGAACTGACAACCGGTTAACTACTGCTTCAGCACTCTAAGATAAAAACTAAACATTCACGTTAATGTTTTCCAGGAGGCTGTTCGCAAGTTAAACATCCTCCAATCAAACAAGGCTACCATAGAACAGATACGTAAGGACATAAGAACGGGACAAGTAAGTAGCAACAACCTTCCTCCAATAACAGAGGTAAATGTTTTTGTGATACCTAGCATCCTTCTTCATTCTTCACTGGGGCTGCATCACTGCATGTTATGGTAAATATGTCCTCCTAAATTCGCTGCAAAACGTCTCACAACATGTAACATGCCAACATCATCATTCTACATTCTATCACTTTGTCTATTCTTTCGTCGACCTGTCTCTACCGTGTCATGCTACGCATGCTGGTGGCCTACTATAACGTATAGCGAGAGTAATTCCAGTGTGGGAAAAAGACAGAGCTATACAATTCGTCTAGAGCCACCTCATTTCCACACTAGAATCACTCTCGCTAATAGGCCACCAGCACGCGTAGCATGACACGGTAGAGAAAGGTTTTGTCAACGAAAGAATAGACAAGTGTTAGAATGTAGAATGATTTCTATCGTTAGCATGTTTAAAATCGAGATATAAATGTTTCTATTTTTCGATCGAATTACTGACCTAACTCTTGGAAGCTACTGGCCTAAGACCTCCCATAAAGCTCAGCAGTGGCACAGCATAGGCTAATAATCAAAATCTTCAATCGCCTACAGGTCGTTTCATAATCAAATCATCATCATCAGCCTATTAATGTTCCCACTGCTGAGACACAGGCCTCCTCTCTGCGAGAGGGAGTGGGCCATAATCCACCACGCGGGTCCAGTGGGGATTGGTGGATGTCACAAGTCTTCGAATTTTTGGTTCTAGGACATGCCGGTTTCCTCACGATGTTTTCTTTCACCGTTTTGAGAGCAGTGGTGATGAAATAAATTACACAAAGTAATGCGCCTGCCTGGATTCGAACCCATGACCTACAACTCTTAAGTCGGGGCCGATACCACTGGGCCACCACTGCTCTTTAATCAAATCAAGGCAAATAAAAATCGAATCAAATGTTTCTTGATTTGAAACATCGCCAATAGCCATGCTAAAGACGTTAGCAATATTTTTACCCGACTGCACCAGACGGAGGATTATTATATTATCATTTTATCTATTCTTCCTTCGACAAAACCCGTTTCTACCGTGTCATGCTACGCGTGCTGCTGATAACATTAGCCAATACTAAACCAAACAATATACTGTACTTGTTTTGATTGTTAAGTACTCGCTGATAAGACGATTTAAAAAAAATGCATTTCTTATAAATGCCACTTATAAGTACCTCAGTATACTTTTACTCGCTCGCACTTGCACGTACCACGCACTATTGCTTGCTCTTTCTTTTAGCTGTCTACACGCAAATCTATTTATTTTACGGCGAAAAAAAAGGAAATTCAAAAAAGTAAATAACATAAGACCTGCTCTATAGTTAGTTCAGTTAGTATAAAAAGTTTCATGACCTAATTTTAAGTATTGTCTGATTGCCAGCGTTTTATTGTTAAATTTAGAGGTAACTTTGGGATTTTTTTCTATCGAGAAAATTTTATGGAATCATGTTTTCGCCAAACATAAGACCTAACATTAATCCTCAACTTTACCATATATTTATTTCAAAATTAATGCTGAAGTATTTTGGACGTATCACAGGTTTCTGCTAAGCCATTTGAGGTAGTGTGGGCTCTTAAGCGACAATTATGAATAGGTATGCAAGATTTCACAATCATTTTCAAGTACTTAGTTATAATAGAACTTGTAAATTGACTAGTGGAAAATTATTGGACGAGCTCTAATCATTTTCATCATTGAACAATTCACGTGTCAGTGGTATGAGTATGAAATCAGAGTCACTTATTCATTTTGATCAAGGAGTTGCATCTTGCCAAGCTTGAATCATTGTTCAATTTATTGACAACAAAGCACCTTTTATTATCAATGGGTTAGTAAGAGCTGATAAAATATTGGTTAGCGCAGTGGTCGATTACCGCACGGAAAAAATATTTGTATTAGGTGACCTACACATAGTTGTTTTTCCTATATCGTGGGTGCTTTACTAATATTTAAACTCACATCCGATCATCTGATCATTCCACTTGTGGGATTTGATTGTGGGAAATATGTGGAAAGCAAAATCACCAAGCCTCCAAGATAATTTGCATTCATCAAACTGGTGGCCTACCATGAACTCTGAAAGCGATTCATTTTAGGCTATCGGAAAGAGATGGTGCTACACGACTTGTATAGCTCTGTCTCTTTCCCACAGCCTAAACTGGATCGCGTTAAGAGCTTGTGGTAAGGCACCTTGTCTTAATAATATTATGAATTTCTTATAATTATCATTACAATATTTATTTGATTGCCTTTTCTAGAAATGCACAAACCTAGAGGATATGGAGCACTATCTATCGAGAACTGGAGTGAGCCTCACAAAGTTAGATGAACTATCAGTGATACATATAGCTGGGACCAAAGGAAAGGTAATCTATTTATTTATTTATCGATTGCCTCGTGTTTGACCACTATCTCGTCCGCTGGTAAGCGATGATGAGGTCGATGATGAAGCATGCCTGAGACGTAACTTATGACTCAAATACTATTAAAAGAACATTCTATGTTACGAATTTTATCGCAGTATACAAAATTTCTATTCTATTGTAGGGTTCAACAAGCGCGATGTGCGAGTCCATCCTGCGTCACCATGGGTTCCGCACAGGGTTCTATTCCTCGCCACACCTTGTAGCGGTGCGCGAGCGCATCCGGCTGAACGGACGCGTCATCACTGAGGAACAGTTCGCGAAGTATTTCCATCAGGTCCATGATATGTTGGATGGGACTAAGGTATTTATTTATTATAATTATATAGTTATGTTAAATAATTATAGCCGCACAAGTCGATCCGGGTTAAGCCGCGCTTGCCGAGGTTAGTCTGTGGATGGATCTGTCATAGCGAGTTTCCTCCGTGCCTCGGAAAGTACGTAAATATTACGGCTTTACGGCCGTAGTCCCGGGTGTCATTTGTAAGTCTTTGTCAGTCCCCCCCCCCAATATACTCGTAGTTGGGAAAAGGCTAAGCAGATGATGATGTAGTAATGTTTTAGTTGGAAAACCAGTTTTGAGTAATAGTTATATTGCGGACTGAGCAACTAACCAAGTCTTTATAATCTTTTATTTTCTTTCTGCCTTTGATTTTCAATGCTCAGCTTTCCCAACTAGCAAAAGATGTCGTAAGAATGCCAGCAGCACGTTTCTCATTCGGCTATTGATCGAGAGAAAAAGTCGAGAGATGGATCCGACCACGTTCTCTCGACGCGATTTGGGCGCACTTCTCTCAGCTATTTAGTGCTGTGAACATCGTAAGATTATCTTTGAATCGCCAAATTGTCGAAAGAATATAGAAATAATCGCAACTCGAATGCTATTTAGTATCATATTAATCGGAAGAAGCGCTTTCATTCGACAAATTTATCGTAAGATAGCAGTGCGGTTGCAATCTCTCGACTCTTTGATCGAGTGAATGCATCCAACTGGCATTCTTACGACATCTCGATCGACTCTCGATCTGCGCATGGGTGTTTGTGAAATGAAAATTAATAGTTTAATGTTTAGTATTAAACTTTTCATTATTATTTGTGCCATACAATTTCAAAGTCATACGACAATTCGTGACCTAAGGTTAGCTAAAAGGTGCTACTTTCATATGCGGAATTAAATTTTTCGTCTATATTCCTTACATTTTAGTTAATATTTTCATGGGCCGTAACATTTCTTAGTAAATTATGAATTAAAAATAATATTAATTTAATATTTTATCCAATTCGCCATTATTAGCAATTCACTTATCATCAAAAAGCATTCACTCGGCTTTTTAGCCGAGAGATGGAAATGCGGATTCAATCTTACGACTTCTAGGACCGCAATTGCAGTTAGATTGGGGTTCCTTAGCGCAAGATGTTAAATCCTTAATATTAGATCAAAATACTGTCATATTATTAATACTCCAGAGGAATTTGAAAGATAATTAAACATAAACAAAATATTCTATATTTTAATTATAAACTATAACAAAAAATAAAAAAAATTGTTTATGTTTAATTATCTTTGAAATTCCTCTTTGTCTAACTTTTTCATTAAGTTAAGTAATTTGGTTTGACTTGATCAGCACAGATATTTTCGAAAGTAGAACTACTAAGTAGTTGGCGGTTGGCAAATATCAAAAATATTTTCTACAGAACCCGCATTTATATTTAATTTTGTTTGCTCATCTTCTGTGGTTGCTGCCAATGCAGATGTCGATTGTTTTAAACTTTTATAAATCATGTTCACTTTTCGTCGGGACCCTCCGCTTCTTTTAATTTTTTTCCACCAATTGTAATCCATTTTTGACGTAACGCAATACGGTACGTACGTACAGATATTATACAAAATGGCGTTCCATATCACAATTATGTTGTAAGAAGGCTTTCAAATGATGTTTTGAGCACCTTTTGGCGCTGAATTGATAATTTGAAAGCGTTTTCTCAACTTCAAAAATTATGCGGAATGAAAGCCGCGTGAGAAGCTATCTTAGGACATTAAGTGTCGGTATAGTAACTGAGGTGCTATTTTGTCGAATGAACAGCGTTCTCTCGATAAATATGCTGTAAGAAATACATGTCGAAAGATAGCTTCACGAAAGCTTCTCTTACGACAAATTAGCGATTCAGTTGCTTTCAAAGAGCTTTCATAGGACTTACGGTTGGTTGCTCATAGAGCTAAAAAGCGCTGAAGGCTAAAAAGCCGAGAGAGCGGCTTTTAAACGGCTTTTTGAATTATGGGATCTTTCATACGGCTGTCTTTCGATCTATAGTCGTAAGAGTAATTGCTCATAGGATCTCTTTGCTAGTTGGGTTGCCACGAGGGTTGAAAATCGAAATCCACTCGAAAAATGATCTTTTATAACACTAAGGATGCGTTGTATTGTATTTTCAACTCTAGGCTTCTCGCTGAGAGTTGAGAATCTATTATACTGTGGAACTGCTTTTTCTGTTTTGCTAAATATTTCACCGCAAATAAGCTGCTATTTCGTCGTGGCTTTTTCTGATTCAAGACAAAATAGACCTTAAACTTGTACCAATAAAGCATATTATCTCTAAATCTTTCCAGGCCTTCGAAGGTGATATGCCAAAATACTTCGCGTTTCTAACTGTGATGGCTTTCAACGTGTTCTTGAAGGAAAAGGTGGATGTAGCCATTGTGGAGGTTGGCATCGGCGGTATTGTGGACTACACTAATGTTTTAAGGTATGTCAATTAAGTCAAGAGTGTTTAAGTTAATTCTTGGTAAGCGTACTTCATTGTCAACCATATCATTGCTTACCATCAGGCGAGATAGTGGTGAAACACGTTCATAAACTTAAACTCCCATCCAGAAACAACTAATTTAAAAGATATGATTCCGTCATCATCATCATCATCTTCAGCCTATAATGTTCCCACTGCTGGGACCCAGGCCTCCTCTCTCTGAGGGGAAGCGGGCCATTATCCACCACGCGGGCCCAGTGCGGATTGGTGGATATCACATGTCTTCGAATTTGATGGTTCTAAGACATGCCGGTTTCCTTACGATGTTTTCCTTCACCGTTTTGAAAGCACTGGTGATGAAATAAATTACACAAAGTAATGCGCCAAGCGCCTGCCTGAATTCGAACCCACGACCTACAACTCCACAGACTACTTAGAGATACTACGTATAACTACGTACAACTCGTAAGTCGGGGCCGATACCACTGGTCCACTGGGCCACCACTGCTCTCCTGTGCTGATTCCGTCCGGGAATCGAATATGCGGCCCGCAGGGGAACACCCAAATACTCCGAAATATTTTATTCCGAATTTCGATATTCCGATTTTCAAAACTCCGAATATCATAATACCTAAAAATTACAATATCTATTATTAAGAATCTCGAAATTTATTTTACCGAATGTCGTATGTCCGATTTCTACTTTTTCCGATTTTCACATATTCGAAAAATGTAATGCTCGATGAGTTCTCATTCCGAAAAACGAAATTCCGATTTTGTATATTCCGAATAAACTGATTTTTTCGGAATACTGAAAATCGGAATTTCGTTTCTCATTCCACAAAGTCAGTGACAGAAACGAATTGGTGCGAAACCGGCTCAACGTAATTTTGTCTACCGTACTCCCTGAGTGTTATTTAAGCCTGTGCAGGCACGGAGTGGCGAGGCGTATCCTCTTAACTTTCACTGTTTGCATTCAGGATTTTTATTGTTGTAGGGAGAACTTAGGATCCAAGAGCGAGCGAAGAGAGCTCAGGACTTGGGGCACCCCGACTCGGACAGGTTAGGTTCGTGTTAGGTTATTTAAGCCTTGCTCACAGAAATAGGAGCCCCGCGAAGCGGGGCTCCGTCGACCTACCTTGGTAGGTGGTAGTCAACAAATTGACCAATTATGCAAGAGCGAGCGAAGCGAGCTCGGGACTGGGGACACCCCGACACGGACAGGTTAGGTTCGCCATCCCCTTCGTGTTAGGTTACTTTAAACCTTGCTCACAGAAATAGGAGCCCCGCGAAGCGGGGCTCCGTCGACCTAACTTGGTAGGTGGTAGTCAACAAATTGACCAAGGATGCAAGAGCGAGCGAAGCGAGCTCGGGACTGGGGACACCCCGACACGGACAGGTTAGGTTCGAAGGGGATGGTGTTAGGTTACTTTAAACCTTGCTCACAGAAATAGGAGCCCCACGAAGCGGGGCTCCGTTGAACCACCTTGGTGGTGCTATAACTCAGGATGCAATAGCGAGCAAAATGTGTCTTGGGTAACCCCGACTCGGACTTTTCGACCTGACGGATCCGAATCGGAATTCCAATAATCGGAATTTTAATATTCGGTATTCGTGTTTTTGATGTTTCGGAAAATATATTACGTCGGAATTTTTGATATTCGGTCTATTGAAATTCGGTACTTTGAAAATAGTAACCATAAACGTTAGGAATGTTGAAATTTCGGAATTATTAAAATAGGAATATTGATCCATCGGATTGTTATATTAGGAATTTTGAACCATTCGAAATTATGAAAATCGGTATTTTGAAATTCGTATTTATGAATTTCGGAATAAAGTTTTTCGTATTATCGTAGTGTACCCGGCCCGCAGGCATATCAGCCAAGCACTTAGCCACTGCGTTATTCGCGTGGCATGCTTACGTAGAAAAATCGTAAGCCGCCACTTTTGCGTCCAGTCTTCTATGCAAAACGCCAAAAAAAAACAATAACAGCGCAATTTGATTTACTCATCACTGAAGTCATGTAGGTAGTAAAAAACAATTGGTAGGTATTCATAAAGATCGTGGTACTTGCGTTATCTAGGTCTATCTATGTATAAGATCATAAGTTCATAAACACCTTTCAGAAAAGTCCCCGTGGTTGGTATAACAGCGTTAGGTCTGGACCACACATCGATACTAGGCAACACCCTGCCTGAGATCGCGGCAGCTAAGGCAGGCGTCATGAAGCCTGGCTGCGAGGCCTACACCGTGGAACAGCCCCAAGATGCTATGGAAGTGCTGAGAAATGTTGCTGCTAGTTTTAAGGTAGGGTAAGAATTTATGAAGGAATAGGCATGTCGGCAGCATCAATCGATTAAATAGGAACGTCAGTAACAGATTTGAAAAATAATGGATACGTATTTTTTCTTTTGTTGAATTAATGCATAATTAAAAAGATATATAGGTATGTAACTCCTCAAAATACGAGAGTGGGGTCTCGTGACGTCAGAAGCAAGTAAAGCTGCCTAGCTAGTGACGGCAAACTTGAAAGTGTCTTAACTACGTCAATTTTGGTTTATATGTGTATGTATAAAAGAAAAATACGTTTCAAATCTTTTTTGATGGTGTATCTGACAGACTAATTAGATTTTTTCAAGTAAGTAGGCAGGTATTTACCCAGAGTGGATCTCAAAAGCTAAGAAAACACGTTTTTCCGCTTATCGGAAGCGTCAGTTATACTGATAGCTACTTAGAATCACGCGTGGAATCCCTTCGCCGTCGACTCAAGTCTAGTCCTTGAACGGACGGCGAGCTACCCATTGCTGCCCGTTCGAAAGCTCGCGCCTAACGGTGTACGAAAATCGCCTCTCGATCGGCGACGCCCTGGGTATCAACAGACAAGTGAAGAGGAGGATTGCCTCTCCTTCACGCGTTCCCCCTCTCGCTAGCATAAATTTTTCGTAGGAGATTATGTCACAACCCCAATAATGTATTTTGTAATTTCCAGTGCCCCCTAACAATAGTACCTGCCTACAATACCTACACATTCCCGACCACAGAACGAGCGTCACTCCCAGTCGACGTCGAAGCATACCAGACCAACGCGTCCCTCGCCATACAACTGGCCCACGCCTGGATGAGGATCACCAAGCCAATTCACAGGAAAAACGGCCTTATAAAACATATTCCTAACGGCCAAAATGGGCTTATTAAACACGCAGTCAACGGTCAAAATGGCGTGGCCAAACCAGTATTAGATAGAGTAGTGAAATGTGTGACGAAGGAAACTATGTCTGGGCTGATGTCCTGCAAATGGCCGGGAAGGTATCAAGTTGTGGACTCTGATTATGCCAAGTTTTATTTGGATGGAGCACATACTAAAGAGTCGATGGAGATTTGCGCGCAGTGGTTTAAGAATCACAATAGGTGAGGACTTTTACAGAATTTTTGTAGTAAATGGAAACTTGTCTTTTTGGTCATACAGTATACAATTTGAGGGTATAGTATCTAAGTACGTAGAACTCGGGTTGGCGCAGTGGCTGAACGGTTGACTGCTTCGTTGAGTGTCGCGTGTTCTCCCACACGGAGAAAAAAATGTTAACAGCCCCAGGGTAACCCACAATCGATTTTTAAATAATATACCACAATCCCCCGACACTGCGCAGTGGTTGAGCAGTTGATGCTATGCTGTGTTTCAAGTGATTGTATAATTATGAGTTTCAATATTTCTAAATGCATCCAAGATACAGACATTATTCCTAGTGTGAAATAGGTTTTTTTTTATTAATTAAGTACTGTTCTAACTTTGCTTTTTTCTTTGCAGATCACTTGACAAAGTCCTAATATTCAGTGCGACAGGCGACAGAAACGCTGAAATCCTACTCCAACCCCTAAAAGATGTGGGCTTCAAATCAGTCTATTTCGTAATCCCGACCGCCCACAAAAATATAAGCCAAAACAATGATAACTACTCTTTAGTGGAGCAAGAAGAACTTATTGCCAGATGTGAAAAACATGCAGAGATCTGGCAACACTTCCAAGAAAGTTCTGCTAATGTGATGGTCGCGGGCTGTGTGGCGGATGCCTTGGTCAGTTTGAAGAAACAGAAGATTGTCGATAGACCGTCGGTTTTAATCACAGGGTCATTACACTTAGTTGGTGCTGCATTGTCGATATTAGATCCTAATTTAAGTAGTTGATTATTTTAAGCATAGATATATTATAGATTTTAAGAGTGATTTTATTAAAGTTTATTGTTGTAAATTAAATCTGGTTTTTTCTTAACTACCTTCCCCATATGACGGCATGGTTAGCGCAGTGGCTGAGTGATTGGACTGCTGTGCTGCGTGTCGCGGGTTTGATTTTCGCACGGAGCAAATATTTGTGTCATCATCTACTAATATTTGTTCTGGGTCTGGGCGTTTGTGTATGTTAGTTCATATTTTTGTAAACGCACCCACGATACTGGAGAAATTCCTAGTGTGGGGCAAAGTAAAAAAAAAGAGAGATTAAGAGATTTCTTTTTGATGAAACATGCTTTTTTTTTTAGCGTGGTAAAATCATCAAATGTGTCCTCCCACCCCGGGCAGGGCGGGAGGGACTTCTACTGACTAAAATCCACGGTGTCCTTCAATAGCCCTTTATGTTCCGGGGTCACGGTAAGGAAAAAATCCCGCGACCCCGGCAGGCTTTGGCCCTCAGGGAGGGGGGCCCCGTCATTATGCTGACGCTCTTTGAGGTGCGCGTGGGACATAACACGCCGTCGACCCGGGCATGGTCCATGGTTGGGCAGCGAGTTGCCCTTTACTCGCTGCCCGCGCCTACGGTGGCCGGAGATCGTCCGTCGCCGTGTGATGAAACATGCTTGCCAGGCAAAAAATTAGTCCTGTTTTGTTTTATCAAACTTAAGTACCTATTCAATATTAGAAGAAGCACATTTCATAATAATTCTTTTAGGGATAACCCCATGTAGGTATCTTTACTTGAGTCACCTCTTATGCAGCAACAATTTGTAATAATAAACAAACAGGAAAAACAGCAGGTTTTCCAATACAAAGACACAGATATTAAAACTAAAGTTTATTAATAAATTAATTATAATACTTACAATCTATTCTAACGTTAATTGTGTATCACTAGTATCTAGTAACCTATCTACGTCAGTAAGCCAGCTTATAAGTCTATCTAAGTACCCTCCATCTTGTTTATAGCTTAAGAGTAACAGCTGCATATGCTGGAACGAATTAGGCTGTTCAAGTAAATGTTCTAGCCTCTTATCTCTCAGAGACAGAAGCTTTATAAAAATAATTGCTATCAACATCCACTGTATTGGCTTAAACATAATATTATTTGCTTTCAACTTAAAAGTATTCACTAACAAACGCATATCGGAACTAATGGAAAGGCTGAGTAGACCCAAAGATAGCATGATGTCTGGCAAAACTTTGTTCAAATGCTGACATACTATCCGTCGACGCAAAGCGTTCTGTGAGTTTTTGTCAACTAATGGCAGATTAGTTCTGTTTTCCTCATCTATGACTTCTGGAGATGATACGGAGTCTTCGGTCACTGGTTCTGTAATTTCAGTCTCTCCTGAGAAGAACGCTTTTACTTTCAGTTGCATTTTCTTGCTCTCCTCTTGTAGCATTGTGTAGTCGGGCAATGGTTTTGTCTCCCGTTTTAATGTTTGAGTGTCAAATTTTCTATCCTCTAATTCTAGCATATTAAGTTTCTTGCATAAAGCTTGGTACTGGTCATAGACGTTGGAACTGTAGAATATTCCTTTAGCAAAGTTATTCAGATAATTTCTAATATGTTCTCCTTTGTTTGCAACCATTTCTCGTACTTTCTCTTCCCCAAATAAAAAGAGAATGGTGTCCAAAGTAAACCATTCTGACAGACATTTTTCAACTTCAATTGTTAACGCTGTCACTAAAGGTTGTTTCTTCTTTGGTACTTTTTTATTTGATTTGTTTTCTTTGCTTTCTTTCTCTGTAGTAGAAACAGGGGTCATCAGTATTGGGTCAATTTTCTTTTCTGGTTTCTCTATAATATCACCAACAATATTCAATGGATTTGGTGCTGGTTTAAGTGTTTTCTTACCAGATGTATCTGTTTTAGGTGTATCTGAGCTTTCAGATTTTGTAGCACTTGGTTCAGGTGTTTTTGGGTTATTGTCTTTGTCATGCTTAGATGATTCTGCTGAATGTTCTGGTTTATTGACCTTTTTGTTATCACATTGCAGCTCTATGTTAGCTAGTTGCTCATTTATGGATTCCATTGCTTTCTCTAGATCACTCGGATTCATAGAACCACTTCCTTCTTCGTCTTTCCTATTACTTGATTGTTCATTGTTCTCATCTTGTTTATCAGGAGTCATTTCAATAAGGCTTGCTTCAGTAAAATCATTAATTGAAGTAAATGCTTGCTTTTCTGAGATTTTAACTCTTTCAATAACTGTAATGTCTACTTCCTCTCCCATAGAGCCTACAGCATCTAGCTTTAAGAGGTGGAATGTTGGAATCTTTTCATACTCCCTAAACCATAGCGGACTAGTCAACATCTGTTTCTTGATGTACATTGCAGAGTTGTAACAAGCATTACTGCAAAAGCTCTTCCTAGCAGTGATGTCGTAAACTTTGTTAGTCTTCAAGGATATCCTATACTTTTGCTTGGGTATATCTTTTATCGACAAGGCCTTGTCACATAGAGGATAGCCGCATAAATGGATAATAGTTCGTTCTTCTATTACATCTTCGAAATGAGTTTGGTTGATGTCTGGAAGGCACTGTAGTAAGTATGCCTCTGTAACGCTCGGTTCCAGAAGGCTCTCGACTATCTGTTGAGCCTTAGCATTACACTCTCGTTTCTTCAAAATAGCTTGACGAACTTGCTCCTTAGTCATCTCCTCTATTTTCGTTGGCCTCTTCTTAGGCTTTGTATTGGGCACTTCCATGTTTTATGGATGTGGGTTGATTGATATGTTGAGATCCAATTGCGAAGTTATAATTAGTAAGGTAATATAAAATAAACGTAAAAAAAGAGATTTTCAACTTTACAGGACAGGACTTGTTTTGACGTTTGAGTTTGACAGTTGACACCAGCTTGACATTGACAATTTGACATAATTAAAATATTGCTTGTATTAAAAAAAAATAATTTGTAGAGTACAGATTATTTTAGTCGATTACTATGGCTCCTTTTTTAATCTTAAGCCTGTTCTACACTACTCGCGAAGTTTCCTCGACGAAGTACTCGTCGAAGATAATCAAACTCCCGAAGTATGTGACTACACACTCGTGCAACTTCGTGAGGAGCTCATTGTGCCCTTTGACTCGGTCGCCAAAACCGACAACAAATGGAAGCGGCCCGACCGCCCGAAGCGAGCCGAAGTTGCACGGAGCGAAGCAAAGTGCCCTTCTACACAATCGTATTCGGTCAATTTCACGAGTAGTGTAGAACAGGCTTTATAAATATTACATAATCACTTCTTTTGACATTTATCTTGACAGTGACAGCTTATTATTATCATTGATATTTTTGTTGAATGGAGTTGTCGATTTAAATATTTTGTGTGCAAAATTTTGCAAACGATATTCATTTTCCCATATGTAACGAAAACAAATAGACGTTTAATATTTAGTGAATGTATGACAGCACATAAAATATTTTTAGAGTTTTAAAAAAAGTGGTTTTAAATGATAACAGGTGTGATAGAAGAATACTATTTACTTTCTAATTTATCAATAAAATGAGTGATAACAATGTTCGTTTAGTGCGATATCTTGAGGACAGTAAGTAAATAAATAAATGGATGAGACGGGTTCGATAAGCCCTAGTTAGAAAGCAGTAACAAGCAAGGAAAGGTGAGTGAAAAATTAAGTTTTATTTAAAAATTGGATTTACTAAAACCTAACGTTGACCTCTTAATTTATTGATCATTTTAATTTTGCTTATTGCTAATTTTTATGTCTCAAAAATAACCGTTCTTTTATCATCAGAAAGTTTTTATTTCTTGTTTAGTTTCTCTCTAATTCAATAATGCCTTAGCATAGACAAATGAATGAAGCTTTTACAAAGATAAGATAAAAATAATCGTCCTAATTATTGTAGATATAATCTTTCTAATACTACAGTTATTAGAAAAAGTAAATAATTTCCTGAGCACAGTCAATTGAAAGTAGATTTGAATAATGATAAAATATTTTTCTTTTTTTAATCATTTTTCATAACTGCTACAATATAATAATAATTGTACAAATAAAATTGAAATGTTTGAACTCAATATTTGCCAACATTTTTGTGGAAAGTAAAGATTGTACTACTTTCTGATCCTGTGACCTTCTGATTTATCAACTGAGCTATTGGCAGTCATGACCTGCTAGCTCAAATGTTTTAATACCTTAATGTGATCTGTATCATTCACAACATAGGAATTAAATTGGTGTAATAATAAAAAAAAAAACAATGTTTGTCTATGTGCTACAAATTTAATTAATTACAAATTAATATAAAAGTACTGCACAATCATAAACATCAATCAATTATAGTAAACAACTTAAGTGCACGAGTTATCAGGAGACATCATCAATAACATATTTAATAATGATATTGATAGAAGATAATAATTACTAAGATAATAATTATATCTATAGTAATGAAGCTACATTTTACTCCATTCCTTGGAAAGCACAAAAAGCCGAATTATGAAAATTCATTTATTCAAAAAAGGGTAGTATTCACCTCTTTTTTCAAGGTACAACTTATAAGAGGCAATTCTGTAAAGTGCTTGCCTTTTGCGATTTTTTGTTTTAGCTGGAAAGAAGAAGCACAACAAACTCCCCAGCAGTTCAACAGTACCAGGATAAAGCAAATAAAAATCAAAAGTGTGATCAATCTTGGCAGTAATTTGAAATTTTAGACCAGTGACAGTTATCAGAAGATAGTAGGTAGTAGCTAACAGACAGACTGAGAAATTTAATAGTCTTATTAAATAATTATTGCAATATTATGAAATTGGCAGTTGCTCCATATAAAACCTTTTTGTAAAAAAAAGAAAGTATACGGGCGTTAGCGAAGTAGTAAAACCTACAGGGTTACACTAATTCAGCTGTTCATTCGCTAACGCGCGAATATTTTAGAAAGGGCGAATTCGCCACCGAACTTTTCGCGCGAGTTCACGAACTAGAGACGCATTGTTGCGCCTAGTTAATGCGAATTCCAAAGAGAGTGAACGTATTGAGGATTAATTCGTCTTCAAATGCTCGCTTGTTGGGACGCACCTTCTACACTTCTTCGACGCAACTGTCGCGCGTGATACGCACGAGAAAATCGCTGCAAATTCGTCTCTTTCCGACAAGCTCTTATTGGGTGCCAATAATCAAATTAAGAAGCGCGCGTTTATCTCGTGTTCATCGCCAGACTGGCGTGAGATACGCGCGTACATACAGCGTGCAATACACGTAATACAAAAAAAAGAAATGCCTTGTTGCGTCTATACACGCGTGAATACAATCGATTGCACATCTCTAGAAACAGAGAACCAAAATTTAAAAAAGATTGCCTTTCTGCTGACTTAATACATTTCCAACAGCTCGAATATTGGTACGCTCCTTCTGGATGCAGTCGTACGTAATTTAAAACGCGCAAAGTAATTGCAGATTAGCTCCTTCTGCTAGACTGAGTGGCAAAACTACGAAAAAGCCCGTAGTAAAAAATGGTTAGTCTGCCATTGCCATCCATACGTGCTAAAACACAGTGGATATTAAATAAATGTCGTAAGACAGGATCTACAGGTACAGTAGTGGGTGGTTAACCCATCCAATTACCGTTTAGTAAATGAACCTAATTGAAGCTAATGATTCACTGCCCATTGAATCGACACATGATTATGCGTATTGTGTTGACTACAAAATAGTGTATCTAATTCCTATTCTATTCATAAAGTCATCAACGGCGCCAAGGGTTTAACTTAAAACATAAGTCTAATACTTATGTTAAACTCGTATTACACGTGGTTGATATGATGATATTATAAAGCCACACCACCTGGACATATTGACATTCCATTATTTAATTAAACATTGAAGCAAGTGGTCCAAACACTTGGACCACGTAAGCCAAATTTACAAGGTCAGAAAGTAACATAACTCAAATTACGTGTGTATTATGCTTCATTCTCTGGCTTTTAATTTGTCTCACCACAGCGGTATCTTTTTGTCTTGAGGCGGTGGCCATAGACACCATTTATGTGCCTCATTGATATTCGCTATTTGAAAACATTTTGTGTGTGAGATGAGTCCGATGAATCACATAATGCCTTTGACCCGTCAATGGCTTTTGATTGAGTTACAATGATAAATTGGTCAAGCGTTGCAATGGGTTCGGGTTAAAAACACTACTTGGCATTCTAAAATGTGTTTAAATAAAGGGATTGAAAAAGAGAGGATTCAACAAGAATAATTCTTCAGTTAACATCAGTTTTCATAATGGGAGTTCTGCAAGGTTCTATTCTTAGTTCGTACCTTACCTACCTACCTGTAAAAATTAAATAGTTTAAATGTTTTTAGTTCAAGTATTAAATACCCATTATGTGCTTTAAATTATGTGCTTTGAGTGTGCATTAAATACACACTCAAAGATAGTATGTTGAAAGGCTTCACTTGTCCATAATTAGATATTGTTATGGGAAATAACAGCTAATGGTGCATACCAGATTATCAAAACATTCCGAACGATCTGCCCTGTTGTATTTATATGCCCTAATATTACCGAGTCATGCGTAAGTTAGCCATGATTTAGGAATCACGTGTTTTGGAGCTAAAGTTCATGAAATTTAAAGAGAGTCTAAAAATACAATACCTAGATACTGTTTACCACCTGAATGATATTCTAATTCAATATATTGACTCTAATCTGGATATCGGTACCTGGCTGCGTGCAGTTATAAAAGTATGAGGACTGAAGAAATCGAGGTAATAATTTGTTATTCTTCTGATTTTTTGACTGACGATTATTGGCGCAACTACAAGGAAGGAAATTCCAACGAATGAGCCTATAAATTTTCCTGCTAACGTAACGTTCTCCAATCTATTATCAAGTGTTCGACGTTGGTTAAAGGGGGTAATGAGCCATATCAAAGCCTCGATAATATCCGATTAAATCATAGTCACGCTACAGATCCCTAATCACAATGCAGATTGGTGAAAAATATTTTTGATCACAATGTTTTATAATTAACACCATTGTTCTGAATTGTTTACAATAACAGTGTACCTATCAGTCTGAGGCTAATGAGCAATGGCTGAGACATTTTTGGTACCAGCTTTTGTTTTATCGGTCATAATGTTAGTTTAGGTACTGTAGACTGTAGTGAACCCATGTGCAATGACTGTGTCTATTTGGATGATGTTTTCCGAATAAAGCTGTAAGTTTGAAGTCTGTTTTCATAAGTATCACACTATCTCCTTCTTCGTATCGCTGGCACGACGGTTCTCATATTACTTAATCCAAAACTTCGTTCTTCGCTTTGAAGAATCACTTTATCACTCTGCGACTCAGGAATCCTGAAGAAAGATTATTTGTAACGTAATTATTTGAAACGTAAAACGACATGTTACCGAAAAAATAGGCTAGTTTAGGCTTCGAAGACAGCTGTTTATCTTTGTCCCACGAAGCCCTAACCAGCCACAACGAATAGCGAGCCAGTGACAAACTTCACATTATCAATAAGGTAGCATGTGACAGAGAAAAAGCTCTACGAAGCCAAAACTAACCTCTTTCCTCGGAACTTGTGTTTTGTTGTGATTGTAATGGTCAAGGCGACTAAACTTTTCTAAATGCGGAATAAAAGTCGCACTAAAAATTCAACTCCTATGTAACCTAAATCAAATATCACATTTATTCCACCATAAACCAGATCTATTACAGACATTACATCGTCTACATTATCAATACGCACATTTATACCAGTTCATTGACTTTTTGACATCGAATTCGACACTGCTGATTAGATTAGGTACCTATTTATTTTGTACCTTTTTTTATTTTTTTTTTATTTTTTTTAGCTTGGTAAAATCATCAAATGAGTCCTCCAACCCCGGGCAGGGCGGGAGGGACTGTCAGACTTCTACTGACTAAAATCCACGGTGTCCTTCATAGCCTGTTACGTTCCGGGGTTACGGTAAGGGAATAATCCCGCGACCCCGGCAGGCTTTGGCCCTCTGAGAGGGGGGCCCCGTCATTATGCTGACGCTCTTTGAGGCGCGCGTGGGACACAACGTGCCGTCGACCCGGGCATGTTCCTTGGTCGGGCAGCGAGTTGCCCTTTACTCGCTGCCCGCATGCCCGCGCCTACGGTGGCCGGAGATCATCTAGCGACGTCCGTCGCCGTGGGCGCCTACCACTGCGGCTGGGGCGGAGGGAGGACGCTGTCCTCTCTCGCTCGCGGCCTGCCTCCTCCTTTACGAGCAGTTATTTTGTACCTTACCGTAAAAAAACTTACCGGTCGAACAAGTTTACCAGTAATAAGCTTCGGGTCAATTTTTTCGCGACAAATCATTGTAGTGTTTTCATTTTCTCAAAACCCTTTGAAATGATAAACATTTTGCCTCAATGAATCTAAAATTTGAAATCCAAACCATCCTTTCCTGGAATCTTCACATAACCGTTGAAGGTTTCCCGTTTGTAAGCTGTTCTCCAATCAGAATGCTTGTTTTATTCATTTCGTCACATATCTCTCATGAATTATAATTAATACTCTCACTGCCCTTTAAATTCAAATCACCAACTTTTAGTCTACTTTCACCTGCGCAGTCGCACGAATGTAAAGCACTTTGTGACGCACTTCTCTGTTATCCAATATTTGTAAAACAGCATATTTTAAAGACCCCAATGTGCAAATTGTGAGCGTTTCTGTCTCTGAAATATTCGTATCCTTGTAAATCAAGGATTTCGTTTTGGAAAAATAAGAGCTTTAAGCCGAAACCTAAAAATACATCAATCAAGTACATTGACTTTGTCTTCGTACTTACCTATAACGGTTTCTTTTTCTCCCTCTTTTTCATCTACTGTGATTTTCAAATACTTACGAGTATACTCTATATTGATCAATAATATCAGGGCAGTGAACAATTTCATCTTGTTCTCTTGAATTTTGAGGAGTTTCTTTGACAAAATTCATTTTTTTTGCGCTAAGAATTTCGCCTGATTATAGTGAAGGGTCCGGTCGTGTCCCACCCACATCGAGGTTAAGCACGGTAGGTCCCTTTCTAAACCATGCGGACTTAGGCTTAAAACTGAATATAATTGACTTTTCTGCGGTTCACTTCTGGTGCCACTTAGCAATTCTGCCAATGATTTACCTCGTGAGTGAATAATAAAACAATAGCCAAGTTTGCTTGAAATTATTCACGAAGTGAATCTTTTGGAATAAGTAGGTATAGACCCTGATCTTTACATAAACAGTTTAAAAAAATATTATACTTACATAATTCGTCCGCAGTTCCCCACGACCTCAAATCATTTACTAGGAAATCTCGTTATTTACAAATTCTATCTACGCACCAGTCAAAAAACTTTTATGCCGCTTTACCAAGACGCCATAATACGAAACAACCACAAAACAAGTAACAAGCTACAAGTTGTTTTGCATAGTGTTTGAGCACTTTCTACCGTTAGCTTCAAAGGTGGTTGACTTAGCAACAGCTACCCTATTTTCTAGTAACGAGGAATCTGTAAACCGTACTTTTCTCCTCCACGTCTTCCACTCACTATTGCTTTATTTTATCTTTGGTCGGTTCAATGTTCGCGGGATAATGCAACCGTTTATCCCGCGCTATATTAAACCGACCATTTGGACGTTTATAACCGGTTTTTTGAACCAATCCCAAATCGTCAACATAACATGGTTTATGTTTTAATACAAATTCTGGTCTTTTCTCCCAGGTCTTGTAAAGCCGCCAAGATGATGCACATGTGGATGTGGTTTGGCTACGACCTCGGGGAGTTCATGTTCTCCGGGCTCACCATCAACTCGCGATGGTCGTTCGCTCTCACCTGGATAGTGCTGTTCGTGGTGGCGCTGCTCTTTGAGGGCTCAAAGGTTAGATCTACCTTCTTTATTTATTGATAGGTACGTAATCGGTTTAAAACGAGGATATTGACGCATTTTTTGTCGGTATTGCAAGGATCTGGTCACCTAACATGACGTCTTAAAGCAATTATTATAATTTAATTTATAATATAGTTTGTTGTATGTATGTATTTATATTATAATTTAAATTTTTTCTTAAATCATTTTCTTTCTGCATCTACTGCTCTTTTCTCTGCATCACCCGAAGGTACACTGGCAGAAAATGCCTCAGACATTAAGTCCGCCTATGTACTCTGTGCATGAAAAAAAAAGTAGTTGCACTGGTAGGAACGAGATGGCGCTAGACGACTTGTCTAGATCTTTCTCTTTCTCACAGTGGAACTATTCTAGCTTTAAAACGTCATGGTCGGCTCCCTATTCTTTTTGACCAGCTCTAGTCTCGGTGTTGATAAGTGTTGCTAATTTTCTTAGTAATGATATTTATAGTCTTACCGTAGACCATGATTGGTGACTTTGAATTAGAACTCTAAAGAATACAGAGTGATAATTGTTCGTAATAAAATACTTACTAAGTTGAAATAATAGCATTACATAGTGTTCTCCGGAACAAATTGAGAGATACAAGCGGCTAAGTAGACAATTACTTTAGAAAATATGAACGTTCAGACATTATACTTACAGTTGATTGCTTGAGAAACTGTCCTAGTTACAAAACGTGACCGGTCCTCGATATCACTCTACTGATAACATGTAGTGCAAGCAATATGCAGGTACTTGCAATCAAAGAGACGTTGATCATTGAGAGCTTGGGATAGATTTTCAGGTTGTCCATACTATTTTTTATTATGAGCTTATGTTGTCCCACAACAAGTTCATGGCAATAATGCTTGCTCCATATTTTAGAGAAATCGTGAGACTAAAACTTAGCTGGATCTAAATCGAGGCGCTTTTTAAGAGGCGATGCAGACAAAGTAATCAAGACAATAAAAACAAACAAAATTAGCTAAGGGCATCGAGATCGATCGCCGTTGACGCGACAGGTAAAACCAAGCCAAGTCCAGAAATGAACTGGTTTGTACACATTATGTAGGTATACATTGTATACAACGTGTAACGTTAAATGCGCAAAACCTCTCGTGAGCCCATGTTACTGAACAAACATTGTTCAGTAACATGGGCTGAGGTACCCCTCAGCCCATGTTACTGAACAATGTCTTTTGGAAATTTGCAAAAAAAAAATGGTTTTTCATATAAAATGAGAAATTGATCGACCCATCAGTATGCAGAATCTTTTTTTTTTTGTGAATTTCCAAGTCTTAGATTTTTTGTTTGTTCTGTAACATGAGCTGATGAATTTTGTTACCCCACGAGAGTTTTGGCGAATTTAAAGTTACACGCTGTCATACACAGTATAGCAGCATATACCCCATACAAAATAAAGCACATATCAGTGTCAGTACCAAGGATTAAGATAATGTTCAGGAATCATTTGCATTTTGTAGCTAAAACCCAAATAATTCTAGGTCAATTAATTATAGCCGATTTCTTAAGCGCTTGCAATTCTATGTTGTTGTTTGTTGAAAAAAATCTCTAAATGGAAAAGTTCTACACAATCAGCTAGTATTGTGATTATGGTTTGCAATCCTTGAACCATGTATAATCAGGTTATCACCAGGAATACTTCTAGTGCACGCAGAACTAATAACGGTAAAATCGACAAAGTGGTTAGCTTACTTATCTAACCCAGAAACATTATGCACACGTTTTACATGCTCATTAAAGAAACAGAATACAATAAATAAACAACGAACGTGTGCAAAAAATACTCTTATCAGTAACGTGGTTTCGCCTGCATACCTCTGACATATTCCTTGGTTTTACCCTTCAGAAGTCTTGAATGCTAAAATAAAAAATGGCCCACTGCTTACAAAAACTAATAGAAATCTCAATCAAAATCTCAACGGCCATTAAAAATATGCTCGTCGCGCAATTAAACCTTAATAAATATTACAAAATGCTTATTTACTGAGTATATTCCCGATCCAAACAGCCGATTTGCTCGATCGATCAACTGGGGTTTCAGTAATTTTGTTAAAATTTTCAAATGTGCCGGACCTTACACTCTTCAGGGTTAACAGGAACAGAGTCTAAAGGTCCCTAGTATTCCTTTGAAAAATAAAACACCTTGGAGGATGTGGTCTGGTGGATGGGCTTTCTGCCCGAGGGATTTGTTGAGGATGCCTTAAATTGTGGAGGGAGATCTTTACGTTGCCGAATTTCCTCAATATATGTTGCTGGTGTTCACTACAGCAATGATACCACGACCATCGCCTGGCCAGGATTTTCACCGCTCGGACTGACCTAACAATGGCACAGTATAGACCAAGGAAAAAAATTGCAGATGGCTTACTGAAGTTGGCTTTAGAGTTTGGTTTTTTTTTTAAAGAAGTTAATGTTCTACTGTCTATAAGCTCTATCTTTCGGCTAAACAAACGCCCACTATAATCTCTCCTCTTATCACTACCCCAAAAAGTTCCAACTTCATCGGTACTCTGGCTCGTGTGCAGAAATCACACGAAATATAACACAGATTCGTGGGCAAATCGATTAAAATTTGTTTGTTTTTATAACATGATAATTAATCAGCACGTTCCGCGTTTCTAGATAACGTTGGATTTAGGATTATTTTGATAATTAAGGATTATCGTAGCTAAATCGCGTCTCAATGGATAAAGTCGCCTTTTGGTTAACCTTTGCATCGGCAGGAATATTTTCGGAAACCCCGGAATCCAGACTGATAGTCGCTTGTACCGTGGTTTATTATTGTTAGCTAAGAGTTATATGACTTCGAGTCATAATGATAACTTTCCACAAAGTTGAAACTACGGTATCTCTTTAAAAAGGTTATGTATGTGCATTTTTTATGGTCGGTTCTTGTCAGAGGTAATTGGGACCGGTAAGACGCTATTTCATTTTGCATTACACTTGAAGGCTGGAATTGGAAGACGGTACAATACGTCATATTTTAGACGACTTCTTCAAGCTGAACGGAGCTAGCTTTTTATAGGTTCTTTTGCACCTGTCGATTTTTTCATGAATGAGCAATAGCAATAACTGAAGCGATATTGAACATTTTAGCTCAGTATCTAGCACAGAATGGTATCTAAACTAAAATACGTCATCAGTTTTGCATCAGACCATTCAACGCTCCTTGTCCACTTATGGATACAGACAAGTATTTAAATACAACGTGTAACGTTAAATGCGCAAAACCTCTCGTGTGGTAAAACAAAAATTTTAAAAAATCATGCTGATGGGCCCGATCAATTTCTCATTTTGCACCAATTTTTTTTTTTGCGAATTTCCAAAAGTTTGAAAGAACAAAAATTGTTCAGTAACATGGGCTGAGTTACCCCACGAGAGGTTTTGCACATTTAACGTTACACGTTGTATAATTTAATAATTAATGTTTTAGACGAGTTTTTTTTTGTTGTTTTTAATGAAATCTCAACGAATGATTGTAATTACAGGTGTACGTGGCCAAGGTGCAGCGCGCGGCACATAAGAAGCTGTATCCATACAGGTCGGATGAAAGACGGAACCTGCTGTGTGATAGGTGAGTCTAAAAATTAATATTTCAGGAGATATTTGTGACGAACTATTGTAAAAACTACTAAAATCCAAAGGTTTGTAATTATTACATTACAATTATTTTGTAATTATTCATGAAACTTCTATGACTTATTCGAACGTCAATTACAAATGCCGTCTGTTCTTAGATAATTCTCCTGTGAGGACTGACTAACCTACTTAACCTAGTTGGAAAGTTTACTAAACACAACAATACTATGTTAATTACAAAGTGACTTTACTAAATACCTTTGCGAAAGTGCAAAGTACGTGTACTCGCGTAGGCAATAGATCTGTTAGAATTTTTGGGGACCAGAGCATATTGCTCTGCTTTTTTTTTTAAACTTTGCCCCACACTAGACTCCTGGATCGTGGATGTGTTTGCAAAATTTTAAACGTATTTTTAGTAGTGATGAATAGATTAGAGTGATGGGTATGAATTTTAATGGATGGATAGAGGGCCAAAGAAAAGATGGATGGATTGTGTGACGAATGATTTGAATGTAAAAGAAGTAAATGATGCTTTGACGTTAGACAGGGGAGAATGGAAGAAGCAAACGTAATGTGTCGACCACACGTAGAAAGGGATAAGGGCAGAAAAATGATGATAAATTATTCAGTTTGAGTAGTTTTGCCCAGTTGTGTGGTGCCCAGTCAATGTAAAGCCTGCTCTACACTAGGTACTCGCGAAGTTGCTTCGACGAAGTACTCGTCGAATTTCATCGAATTCCCGAAGTCATACACTACTCGTGAAGTTGCCTGTGTCATCATTGTGCCCTTTGACTCAGTCGCAAAAACCGACATCAAATGGAAGTCGCTCGAAGCGAGCCGAAGTTGCACAAAGCGAAGCGAAGTACCCTTCTACACTATCGTATTCGGTCAACTTCGACCGACTTCGCGAGTAGTGTAGAGCTGGCTTTGAAGAATTTTGTCGAATTTTCTCTTTTATCTGTTGCAAGGGACAGCCCGGCATTACTTCAGATACCAGTCGTTTCTAAACGTTCTTCAAAAGGCTGATACATCACTTAAACATTTGGTCGTATTCTGATTGACAATCCTAACAATATGAGTTTATAAATACAAATGTACAATAAATTGTTTACAGTTGCCATTGTTTTGTAGAAAGACTAAACGAATGCACATTGTACTTTGTTATCGCGGATGGTATACATAGAGGTTGGTGGTATAATCTTCTTTGAATTCTGTGTCTGTGTGTCTACCTATATAGATTTTTTAAATTACATTTTAACTACACATACTCATTTATGTTGGCTTTAAGGGTGCTCATGGTTAGTAGTTAGTATTTATTGTAATATTCAGATATTCCTATCGTAAAGTATAAACAATATACTTTGATAAAAAGTTTTGAAGCATAGTAGATTTTCAGGTGCCTATTTCATTGGTCTAGCCCTCGCAAGCGTGACCGCTGAGCATGAGTTCTTCGGTTCAATCCTCGGGTCGGGCAATTTTATTGCAATTTTCAATCAGGAATTGTCAATCCCTTACCTAACTTGAAAGTTCGCCCCCTGTTAGATGGGAGTTAAACATGATTAGCGAAATGGTTAACTCATAATTTACACTATCACTATAAGGTTTTTTCTTTTTACCCGACTGCGCGACGGAAAGGAGGGTAATGTGTTTATCAGTCTATGTATGTATGTATGTTTGTTTCTATGTGGCGTTCTAGAGACCAAATGCGTAGGCCGATTTTGATAATTTTTACGTCAATCGATTCGTATCCTTGCGAGTGTCACTAAAGACATAACAGTAATCAAAATTCACCACAGCGACAACCAGACGCCATATTGTCAAAATGAAAAAAAAAAAATGTCGATGAATCTAGTCGAAGAATTCACTCATTCACACTCACAGTCGGGGTCCCTTGGGAAGATTTGATTGGTATAATTTGAATGGGCCCCGACTGTGAGTGTGAATGAGTGAATTCTTAACTACTGGGCTTGTTTCTTTCTTTTTAGTTTTTTTAACGCAGTCGGGTTTTTTGTTTTTCGTTAATTATTGTTTTTTAAATTTGAAAGTGTATACACTTTGCCTATAACGTGATTTAATTAGCTACAGCTTTTTAAAATGCCTATTGTACCCATTCCAATTTCATTGTTCTAATTTTTGCAACGCTCTGTGATAATCGACAGACCGCATAATTATTATTTATTTACTCAGTAATAATAGTACTGCACACATGGCAATGATGACACGGGTAATCAAGAGCTTGTTATCTACGTACTGTTTAATTAATTTACCCGTACTTATTGTTCAACGTTTAGGCCACAGCTTAGCAGGTCAGATACGCAGACTTTCCATGTAAAACAACTGCTATTTAGTTGCATGACTTGGATTAGAAACTCATTCAACTGGATTAGAAACTGACAAAATCATAGTAGTGAGAACAGGCTCCGCGAAATATCTGGAATCAGGAACTACATGATCTGCCTTTTTTCCAAGTACCCATTGTGGTTGTATACAATAGGCACCTCTTGGTAAAACTGATTGTCAACTATCTTATTCCCCTCTTTTCCATTTTATTCTAATCATTTTTGGTGGTCACTGGTCTTGTAGACCTAATTATGATCTATTCGCAGTTTAAGACTCTCTAAGGGCAGGGGTTTTTTCAGCTCGCGGCGTACATACAAGTTTAGAATTTTTAGCGACGCCCCTAGCTAGTTGATACCAGGTGAATAATAAAATAACAATACCTGGTCCCAAACTCCACGAAATCGGAGCACGTGATCTGGGTTTGTTGCTGCAAAAGAGATCAAATGGACTATCCTCTTCTTTCTGGTTGATATTTTATAGGTACATTATACAATCTTAGTTCCAAGTAATATCGATCCGGGGAATGGTCGACCCTCGCGTCTCACGACGCACCAGGGTGTCACGACGCACAGTTTAGGAACCCCTGCTCTAAGGCATAATGATTTTTCGTTATGCTTTATATTGGACTCTAATGAACTGACCTACGGTATCTGATCCGCTTAACCAGTCAATCCGGTCTTTTACTACATACCGGACATTGTAGGTGAATTCCGTTACAACATAACTTTGAGTGAAAGGCGAAACTGTGCCAAAACCTTGACAATACGTAACAATTACTTAGGTACTTAGTATGTAGGTATGTATGTAGGTCCTTTAGTTATCATTTTTGATAGTTTAGTCCATTGAGACCTTGAGTAGGTCTTGACAGTTGTTTTTATGCTTCTCACGCATTTTATAACCTTTGTATGCCCATTTTCCTTGAAATGAAGTTTGTTACTTACTAAATTATATCTATAAGAAGCGCTTTTTGCCCTTAGTACAGTTGGGGTTGTCCAGTTGGTCGTTGAAAGTTCTTTCGGTAGTACAGTTGACTGTACCACCGAATAAATCAATAATCTTTGGTTCAGTGTACAAGCAGTCTTTAGGGTTTCTAGCTGAAACAGAAATAGCGCCGTGTAGGGTTGTCAAATCAGCCTGTGATGATATTTTCTATAAAGGCCACTTCGTTTTCCATGCGCCATTAAGCATTGCAATAAAGCTGCTCATCACTTGAAACGAATAAGCTTAACGAATTTAATTTGTTAGAGTCGAACGGCAATTAAATACCTACGCCTACCTAAACGAAATCAGACATGACGAAAATGTCCTACCGAATACTTGGTAGACTAGTCATCCATCCACTGAATTTTATTTTGCAGGAGGTTTGTTTGAAGGCATCGCAGCCCTGCGTTGGGGTCGAAGTACATATTTGATTTTATTCGAAAAACGCTTCCGCAAAATTCAGATAGAGACCTCACGATGCCTCTTAATACTCTACTCTCTCAGTTTTTGAAATCCTGGCTTACAGTGAGCTGGACACTGTTTCGTGAGATACTGCTCATTAAGCTATTCTCTTCAGGAGTGTAATCCTATTTTTTTTTTTTTTCGTGGCAAAATCGTCAAATGAGTCTCCCACCCCGGGCAGGGCGGGATACTGTCAGACTTGTACTGACTAAAATCCACGGTATCCTTCGGTAGCCCTTTGTGTGCCGGAGTCGCGGTATACGTATGTCCCGCAACCCCGGCAGGACTGTGGCCCTCTATAGGGGGGCCCTGTCATTATGCTGACGCTCCTTGAGGCGCGCGTGGGACATAAGGCGCCGTCGACCCGGGCATGGTCCATGGTCGGACAGCGAGTTGCCCTTTACTGTGTAATCCTATATAGAGTCTGAATGCATCATCACTTATATAATTTACTATCTATTAACAGTTTGTAAATACTAAATCTTATACAGGCATTGTATTACCGTCCCATACCAACGTAATGTTTAAAAATATTGCATAATTAACTGTGAACTGAAAAGAAAACATGCGTTAACCGCCCGATCCCCAATGGCACGTTTTTGTGCCACCAAAAAATAAATCGATATTAATCCTTTTTTTTGGAAAAATAAGTCTTAAAATCGATCAGTATTTAGTGGAAAAACATTTTCCTCGGGGGCTCGAGAGGATTAGTTCAAATAGTTTCTGGTTAAAGCATTTTGTATCTTATTTCTAACTGAGTACAGTTTCAAGTACAAAAATAAGATATAGATGTAATGTACATTATAGTTAAATGAAATTACACCTTATTTCTTTGAACGTATAGTTTCAACTAAGAAAAAACAAATAAGGATATAAAATGTATGTAAAATAAGTGAGAGTTGATGGTGCATGACTATCGAGCTGTAATATCTGCTTAATGATAATCGCCGTAACACAAGTTATATCAATTATTAATCGTACAATTTAATTGCGTTGTAAAAACAGTTTTCCCAGAAAATATTATAAAATAACCGTTTGATATGATACAAGGAACAGTTATTTTTATTATTTTATTGAGTTTTATATTTCTTTCGCTTTGATTATGCCGACATCTTTTCTTTAGGTCATAAGTTTTTATCGAGTTTTCCTCAAAAAAAAAAGTGATTTTTTGATTTTTTCAGGAGTGGAGTAACGCTTAGTCACTGTCACTTAGTTATAAATCACTTGGAATTGATGGCTTTGGTCGTCTCCATCCCCTATAGCCTATACCACTCTCCATAGTTACATCTATCTCTGTACCAAAACTCATAAAAATCGGTCCGGCGATTTAAGCAAACTTTCGTATTCATTTTCATAGTCAATCAATTAATTTTATATTTTATTCATATTTAATTTGATTTTTGTGTTTTTTGATTATTTTATTTTATTAGGATGTGTTTAATTTTGATTAATTAACCCCCGACGGAAAAAGAGGGGTGTTATAAGTTTGACGTGTCTGTCTGTATGTCTGTCTGTGGCACCGTAGAGCCCGAACGGATGAAGCGATTTCAATTTAGTTTTTTTTGTATTAAAGGTGATTTACGTGCGAGTGTTCTTAGACATGTTTGATGAAAATCGGTTGAGCCGTTTAAAAGTTGTGGGGGTAAAAGTGAGAAAGGGTAGCCGAGGGTTTGCAAATATACTCGAGTGGGGTCTTAAATCAAAGCAAACTGAAAGGGAATATTGATCACTTTATTAAGTGTGTACCTATAAAAAGTTTCAAATAAAAATTAAATTAAAAATTTAAAAAACCCCCGACACAAAAACCTTTAAAAAGTACTAACTAATAAAAAAAACTCAATCTTAAAGTACCTAACTATGTATTAATAATTATTAAAAAAAATACGTCACGTTGGGGGACCGAAAAAAAACGTAGATAATAAATAATTTGGCCCGGTCCCCCACGTGACGTATTTTTTTTAATAATTATTAATACATATTAGTTAGGTACTTTAAGATTGAGTTTTTTTTTATTATTTAGTACTTTTTAAAGGTTTTTGTGGCGGGGGTTTTTTAAATTTTTAATTTAATCTTTTGATTATGGTTTTAGTAATGTTAATTTAATGAGTCATAGTCACTCGAAATAAATGCATTTTATTTTATTCATAGTATTTGTTGGTTGCAGGGAGCAGGGCAGCATGGAGCCGACGACGAGCAGGAACACAAGCACGGGACCAGTCAGCAGGTGGACTTCCCTCAAAATACGGTAAGTCCATCCGGTGAATTATATCTCTGCCTTCGTCATAATTATGTAGAGAGACGGGGGTCTCATCATCATCAGCTCTCTGTGATAGGGAGTGGGCCATAATCCACCACGCGGGCCCAGTGCGGGTTGGTAGATGTCACATGTCTTCGAATTTTAAGTTCTAGAACATGCCGGTTTCCTCACGATGTTTTCCTTCACCGTTTTGAGAGCAGTGGTGATGAAATAAATTACACAAAGTAATGCGCCTGGCGGGATTCGAGCCCACGACCTACAACTCGTAAGTCGGGATCGATACCACTGATGGGCCACCCCTGCTCGGAACAGACGGGGGAACCGTAATCACAAACCACCATGATCCTCGGACCATGGTGCATGGTCCACCTCTCATCTCGGAGTAAATTGACCCTTAAAACTCGTCTTTAGGGTAAATTTACTCCGAGTTGAGAAGTCCGAGGAAGGTCATTTATGGGTCAATTCACATAGAGACGAAACGCTGCGCGCACATTTCAATAAAAAAAGCGACTCAAAATATTACTTTATTTACTACTCGATAAGATACACATTTCACCAATGATGCGACACAGCGCGCCTCCGCCCGCACATATTTGTAGCGACTCAAAATCTAATTTATTCTAAACTAAAAGATAAACATTTTCAGTATAGCCGCGTCGCGTCTCGATTTGTACTGACCCTTAAGAATTTGAATTGTAGGATTTGGGGAGCTCCATATGACCCAGGGGGGTTTTGGGACCTCGTCTGCATGTGCATGTAGATGCCATTTCGAAAAGGACTACTGGTAGAAAAAAAAGAACTTAATGTTACTACTGGGAGTGCTAAATTGATGTCCTCCGACTTTCACCAAAGACAACACGAACCGGAGTAGTAATAACACAAGAAAGATAGACGCACGCCCGGCTGCATTAGCGTAAAAATAACAAATACTTCTTACAGCATTTACATAATGTAATAATGAATCGAAACACGTCTTGTTGAAACAGAAACCATTCGTTTACGTGAATGGAATTATAGATTAAGACAATTCGACGCCTTGTGCACAACATGATTTTTCTTTTGAAATGTACTGTTAATTTTTATGTGATCTTTAGGTTAGAAGCTAGACAAAATTTGGCAGGAATAGGAGGCTTTTGCATGGTCCCACACTCTCTCAACAGGTAATTTGTGACCCTAGTACGTAAAGGGCAAAGACATTAAACTATATACGAGCAGTAGACGGGACATCACGAAGAAATTTGTGATCCAAAATTTTTTACCAATAGGTAAAAAGTCCCTCAGTCTTGTAGTCGCGTTGCTATGCAACGCTTAGATAGTGCTACTGACGCACGGCATCAACAATTTTGTATGACAATTTTCCCAATGCCCGCTCTATAGGTTCTTTTAAATCTCTTTGGTAAAGGGCAATTTTTCCCACGTTTTTTTTTCATAAAAAAAAACTTTGGTACTGGCAAACTTGTACGGACTAAAATCTACAGTCTTTCAATAGCCCTTTACCCCTAAAAGCCTTAAAGGGAGGCCCTGTCATGTTGCCGTGGGACACGACGCGCCGTCGATCCGGGCATGGTTTGTGATCGCTTATTGAGAGTCGCTCATATCTCGCCGACGACCATACACCCGGTCGTTGTAACTCGCCATCCGCGCCTAGTGTCAGGAAACCGCCTAGCGCCGTTCAATGTTGTGGCCGTCTCCCTCACGGCGCCGATATATTACTAAACTGTGATTACTAATAACGCTATTTTCTGTTGCTTGCTCCAGAGCCCTGGTAAACACACACCAGTCGCTGGTGTTCCTCATACATAACGTGGTGGGCTACTTGCTCATGTTAGCTGTCATGGTCTACAACGTACATCTGTTGCTCGCCGTCGTCTTCGGGATGATGCTCGGTATGTATACTTACTTTTATCATTATGGTCTTATATTTTAGCCAAAATATTACAAACGTGGAAGATGACATTTTATTTAAGAGTCATAATGTGTTGTATCGCAGTTGCTATCTTTATCTGCGACCAATGAACGGCTGAATAAGCCAATATGATTCATGGTTGCTGATGGAGTGCGCTCGGAACGGAGCAGACCGAGAGATATTTGTGAATGATAATAAAATTAATAAATTAGATATAGGCATAATCCAATCCATCCTATCTGTACCATCTTCGGATATTATTAAAAAACTATGTCATTTCATTATTGTCCTGAACGAATAACTCCTATTCATTAGCTTTAAGTAATTATACGTTATTATTTATTTATTACGTTATATTAGACAATTAATGTAAAAAGGTACGATGGGGTTGACATGTCTTTTGATAAAAGCCCGTAAACAAAATCTAGATTAAAAAAAAAATGATTCATAAAGATGTTCAATCACAACTTTACAAGTAGCTGTCAAAGAACACGGATCAGGATTTGGTCTGAATACTTACAATATTAATTTCGGGCATTAATGTTGTGTGCATAATAATAAAGACGCAAATATTTGGCACTTCATGATGTAACTTGTCAGAACCTGTAGCCAAACGGCAAGCGACAATCGTTACGTTCAGCAGTCGCTAATACATTTTCAACTTTATAGCCCGTCGCATAAAGTTGAAAATCTAGTAAAGACTGCTGAGCGATAAGCGAACGAAACAAACGAAAACGATCTGTAATCTTTGATATATTGTCAACTTTATGCAATGGGGTATAAAGTTGAAAATGTATTAGCGACTGCTGAACGTTAGCGATTGTCGTTTGCTGTTTGGCTACAGGCTCAGGCCCTATAGACAAACACACGACGACAGCAGACGACAATCGTTATCGCTCAGACTTCATTTCATTCATTTTCAACTTTATACTCCAGCGCGTAAAAATGTATTAGTGACTGCTGAGCGATAACGATTGTCGTCTGCTGTCGTTGTCTGTTTGTCTCAGTACCCAGGTCTCAGGTTTTTAAATGTTCTGGACCTGGTTTCTGACGTCACTTCCTTCTCCCCAGGCTACTTCCTGTTCGGTACAAAGCTGACCCGCCTCCAGATGCAGTGCTTCAGCCGAAAGCGAGCAGTCATCTGCACGCCGGAGTGCGACGATACTGGTGAGAATATCTCTATTTATAAAACTGTTTGTCGATATTTACATTACATGTGCATTTGTGAGCATTGCAAGATTTTTTTGTTGTTTACTTACGGTTTTGTTAAAACTTAACTTATCCAAGACAGCGCAATTCGTTATTTCGTCGTTATTATTCGTACTAGGAAGCTAGACTAGCGGGTCAAAAAGCGTTGTAAAGCCACGTTTCCATTATAAAAGTTATAAGTATACAAGTCGAACATTATTTATGCAACTTGAACAAACCTGTATACAAGTTACAAGTAGGTAGTTTGAGCTTGAACATTATTTTTTCCAATTCAAGCAACGTGTAAACAAAGATGTCATACTTGTATGCAAGACTTGCCTAATGGAAACGCGCCTTACCACTGCCATCTGTGGGCCAACCTGATGTTTTAAAGCTGGAGTAGTTTCACTGCGGGAAAGAGACAGAACTGTACAAGCCGCCTAACGCCATCTCGTTCCCACAGTGGAGCTACCATCGCTTTAAGACGTCATGGTAGGCCACCTGTCTGCAATTAACCCAAGCTTCATATTCCTCCCTTCCTCCCCCTAATTCCCTAAGATCGTTGCAACAAGGAGAAGTGTAGCTGGGAGGTGTGCGAAGGCAAGCTGTGCAAGCAGATGGACGCGGTGGAGCTGCAGCAGACCGACCACACGCTGCTGCAGGACGAGTTCCGACCTCATTGATGTAACGACATCTTTTTTAACGTAGAGCCGGCGCGTGAGTTGAATGCAGAGGGACTTCACTCCTCCTACCCAGGGCGGGGCTAGAGGGACTGTCAGACTGGTGTCAGAGAGGTGATCCTGCAATAGCCCTTTACGTTCCAGGGGCACGGTAACCTGATGAGACAGTCCCGCAACCCCGGCAGGCTTTGGCACTCTATGGGCCTCCTTCAAATTGCTGACAGCTCTTTGAGCCGCCCGTAGAACACGACGCGCAGTCGATCCGGACATGGTCCATGATCGGACGGACGCACCAATTATAGTAAGCGTTCACAGGTCCGCATCGCACGTATCGGACCTATCGTACGTAACGGATTTTAGTTTACCTTGTATTAAAACTCATACAACTGCGTCCACTGATCCGCATCATAAGGACGGCTCATCGGCAATGCCTTAATGCGATGCGTACCGATGACGTCATGCGGAATGCTGATCAGTGGACGTGATGAAGGTGGCATCGGCAATCCGATTGCTGATACTCGCACAATCCGTTCGCTGCCGATACAGAAATCCGTATGATGCGATGCGTCCGATACGTACAATGCCGACCTGTGCACGCTTACTTTTACTCACCGTCCGCATGCCCACGTCACACACTGAGGGTGTGAGAGCCATGATGCGCAGCTGGTGCGGGGTGGTACTCACACCCTTCATCTTCATTTAAGACCCCAATTATCAGTCATAGCATTCAACTCGCCCGCCTACTGTAGATGATTGTGGTAGTTCGAATTTAGCAGAATTGTTTTTAGGTGTAGGTGAGAGCAGCTTAGATTTTTATAGAATTCTAGTTTTCAGTAAAATAGTCCACATCGTTCATTCGTTTGCATGTCTTTATCGCCCAACTGCTGTGGCCATGGCTTCGTTATAGGTAAAACTGTGTCAATGAAAATCAAATAGTAGACCATTTGTTTAGTTAACTACGATATTTTGTAATAAATAGTATTTATTTGACACAATTCGAATTTAAAACAATTAGTGACAGCTTATTCAGTTCAATGTTTCGATTATATTCAATGTTTGTAGGATGCTTGCTTTGTTAGTACTGAACACCTATAAAGTGCCTAAGAAAAGATCAGTCATCCAGAAACAGCAAACAAGGAACACGGATTAGAATTTGGATTGAGATAAAATATTAATTTCGGGCCTTATACAGTCAGAGATACGCATTGGATGAAGTAGTATTATCAAAGATATTGTTTTTACTATTTGAGTTTTAGCTGATAGTTTTCTTTTGTTTTTTCTTTTTGCGAAGGTTGGCACAATGTTTTAGTTTCGTTTCCATTCATCTGTATTTCCCATTCCATTGCAGATTCTTGCCTACTGACTCCTGACCATAAGCTTTGAAGGCAGTTGGTAGTTTCACTGGTTTTTAGTAAATTCACAGTAATAAATTTGTTAATGATGATACCTACTTACTGTAGACTTCTACTAGATTCTTGATGTTGGCAGATTTGCATGTAGAATGTAGATGATTGCTGTGAAAAAAAAAATAGTTTTAAACGTTAATACAGTACCAGCAATGTTTTTTTTTAAACTTAACAATATTCAAAAACTATCGCTTTTAAGTTTTGTCATGTTTAAACAGTTGTATAGGTAGATAATTACGTATGTTTGAATATTTTAACACTGAGAGAACAATATAAATTGTCGTCTTTATTTGCGAAGCGAAAGTAAATAAGGAATAATACGTATTGTAAAACCGTATGTTCTGCAACTATTTGTTTTCTTTTAGTGTTACGTATAATTTATTGATCATTATGATGCAAATAAAATATTACGAAGGCCGCATTAACGTATGAAAGCCAACTGTTAAAATAATTACTTGCCAAATTCACTAGTTATTGAAACTAAGTCGTACCTATTTAATTTTTATACATACTATAATCTAGAATCTTCTATAATCGAATACTGCTGCAAATTATTGCAGCTTAAACAGGGTTTTTTTTATTACATCATTAGGGTTTCTTGAAATAGAATTTTATGGCTATACGAAGTATGTCCAAATTCAAGACCTGCTAACTATATAAATATCTTGATGATGTAGTGTAGGTAGCTATAGACAATAGCAATAGCAGTTTTTTTGTAAGAAAATAATTTATTGCCTAGATATAGCTTATATACATCCCCATTTAAAGGCCTCTGTGTCCTTGGTTCCATTACACACAATTCTCTAATAGAACAAAAGTCTCTAACCACAACAACTACTCTTTTCTAGCCGAAACCTCAACACCACCGCTTCTGGACTCCTCAATGACCTCAGAATCCGACTTCTTCATCTGCCAGACCCGCACCTGCATCCAGCCATCACACTATTTCCCCGCGTCCTCCGCAGATGGCAGCACTTCCGAGCAGAACGCCACCTGCTACTATGGCGCGAAGAAATGCCCCTCAAAGGTAGCCAGAGCGAAAAAGATGCAAGCTTCCACCTCACACTGCCACCACGAAAGTGAGAAAGAAGATAGTCCTAGCGTAGAAGATGTCCAGCTCCTCAGGACGGAGCGGCAAGGTTGCTGCAAGAAGAAGCAAGAGCCTCCACCTGAGGAGAAATGCTGTAAGAAGGAGACCACTGTGATAGTCCATGAACCTAGTCAAGGTTGCTGTAAAGACGAAGGTCTGGAAGAACAGCGGTTAGAAGTCAGGGAGCAGAGTCCTCAGATAACTTGCTGCCATAGTGTGTCGGCACAGAGTGACAGTCAGGAACAGATCATAAAGTGAGAAAGACTGGAGTGAGAGAGAGAAGTGATATTAAGAGGCTCTTTGTATTAATAAAGCGTTTCGCTGTTATGGGTGTCCGTGTGTGCGCGTTTGTGATTGGCTTTGTAGGTGAGTTTAAATATATCGTGTTTTATATATTTGTTAGAACTTGAAAAGTTGTTTTTTGAATGTAAAATGATTTTTAGTGATACTACTTGACAGTTGAATTAACTTTGTGTTGGATTTTGGAACTATTGGCAATCGCAAGTTCAAATTCCAGTAACGTAATATTATTACATTCATATATTATGTGTCGCGCTTTGTTTCAAACATCGTCTTCCAAGTATAGTATAATCAATTCATTATAAATGGAGAATTCATTGTGATTTAGTTCGTAAAGAAATGTATTGTTTTGATGAAAGCAATGACAAACGTGCCCACACAATACGATTCTGTGATACATTATTTCTATTCTTGTCTGACTTTGACTATGAAAGGCATCCAAAACAGTGACGTTATTTAGTTTAAACTAATCGGAAGTAATATGATGTGACAAGTAACGTTTAGTATTTTTTTAATTTGTACAGATATTTAATATTTTTGTTAGATGTATAGACTTTTTTTTATGTATTGGCATATCACTATTCTATATGAAGACTATGTTGTAAGGAAGACATCTGAAATGTTGTCCAGTTAGTTTTTTTATTTTTTCATGAAAACCAATACCTGCTTGCAGTGCGTTCCTATATTGAATTTAATATAAACAGCCTTCCAAAATGTTTGCGACTATAGGTTTAATATATAAAAAAAGAAAATAGATTTTTTGGCACGAATAAGCCTGGTTTTAAGACGTAGTAATACCCCCTTATGCGAGGCCAAAAGGCTCATATCTCAGCGTGTGCTGCGACATTTTGAAAATGGGGAAGGCAAGTGTCAAAGTGAAAATGACAGTTTGGTCCCCAAAGAACTGTAAAATCAAAGGAATTTTCAGAAAAAAAACCATTTATTGATGTAAAATGACTAGATGTTGTGTAATAAGCTGTAAAAATGATGGAATACACTTTTCAAAATAATATCTACTTTTCTTTTGGAGGTTAAGTACCAGTATTGCATCGCTCGAAAATCGAAGAATTATCACCTGGAACGAGTTTTGTAATAGTTGTGGTGTTAAGAAATTAAATATATTGTGATATTTCTCGTATCTAAATAGAAAAAAAAGGTTAAAATTACTGACTTAAAACATTATGATATTTTATCAAAATAGAAAGTCAAAAGCAGCATTATATTCTTGATAAAGGAGAGGACAGGTAAAACATACCTAAACTCAAAAATTGAAACCTCAACTACAAGTAATTGTGGATTTATTACGGTAAAATCAAATGTATAACCACTCAATTAAATCACTTTTTTCTTCTTGTAGATGCGCCGCGGCGTCTTAATTCTTCTTTTATTATATAGTACTTGCATGGACGAATAATTTTCCATATTTTTTTTGTATTTATACTCAATTTTTATAACAAATAATCTTGTTTGTTTTTTTGTACAAGGTAGACGTGGGGACCAACTATCGCAGCGCCATCTACGATTAGCTTTGAGTTGCCATCCCCATTGTCACAGCACTGGTTTTCTGATGGAGTCCAAAAAAGCCCAAGTATTTTCAGAAGTCTAGCAAACCTATTTTTATTGCTACCGCCTAACCTTATTATAACCGTACAGTAGTAATACTTAATATTATGATACGATCAAAATCCAATTCTGCCATATTACTTATCATAAACTTTTTTAAATGATTATTTTTTGAGTTGTCTCCCTTTTTATGCAACGCTTTATTAAGACGAATTGATTGTATAGTAACTGCGATTCCAAATCGCCGCTAGTCTGTTGCATAACCCTTCATAAGACTTAAATTTCTTCTTTGTAAATAAAGAGTCAATTCAGACAAAAAGAACAATACTGGCTGCATTCTAAATAGAACCGTATAGACATTGATTAAAGGTCCATCGAGTCGCGATTATGTAGTCGCTTCAATTCATATAATTTTCTACTTTTCTTTCTAAGGAGTGGTAATACGGTCCTATTTTCAATGCACTTATTTTTCATTTTGACCGACTCTTTAGTACTAACGACAAAAAATATTAATATGCAAGTACCTAAAACACGATACTCGTTTTATACCGATTTATTTGACAAAAGCACATGCTTCATATACCTAATGCAGATGTCGCTAGTTGCCTGCATATCTAATTCTTTTGCCGTTTGTACTTTTATGACGAAGGAATGCTCATTTTTTAAACCGAATTAACGGCAGATATATAAAATTAAGAATTTAGATGAGTTTCGCAAATTGTGTTCAATGTTTATATAAAATACGTAATAGTATGTTGACTGTATCTTATTTTTTATTTTGTTGTATATTTATACGTCATTTTGCTCCACGCGACAATAACTATGTATTAGATAGTGAATCAAAGTGCCTTACGATAAGTTGCGTTGTGCCAAATTTGTTTGTTTTGAGTATTGAGGCACCTCTGTAATGTTGTTGGATAAATATAGATGAAATATTTTAGTTTTTAATGAGTTTTATTACCGTACTTCTTATATAAGTATAGCAATTGCTAACTGCAGAGGTTCAAGTCAGACGATTCTTGGGGTAAAACTATGAGTAACTGTAATTTTTTAAGGATAGTTTTCATCTAGCGGAGAACCCTCTTGCGCACTTGTCAATTATAAAATTAAGCGCCTGCGCATCCTAGGTCACGCGCTAGGAGAAGCCTTTCAACCGCCAGACTTCATATCACTTGTCGTGCCCTAGCGCCAGGCTACGAATCGGTGAAATACAAGTTCCTCTCTTTATGTTCCTCTCAAGCTCCGATTTAATAATAATAATATAATGGTGTAGGTACAATAAAAAGTATTATATCTGTCTATCTACATTAACAGAGAGATATAGAAGAAGAAGAAGACCCAATTAATTATTTGTCTATCTACATTAAATGAGAGATATAGAATAGACGCAATAAAATAAAAACAAAACAACAAAAATCGTGAATATTCTCTGTCGAAAATATCCGACTCTGGCGTAATGGGCCCGAAAATATTTGTCGGATATCTCGAAGTTGGCAGTTAAAAGAAAATGGCTGCGTCGAATTAGGGCAACTTTTCCGCTGTGGTTAGAATTCTACCTTTGCCGATATTCCTGTACATTTTCATCTTTGGTAATAAAAATAAATGAATAGGTTATTTGTGTTGTCATCTTAAACCCAGCATTTTTTGATAATACTTTATTTATCATCATGAATATAATCATAGAACATTAAATGAATGATATTAAAATAATGCCTTAGCCTAACTTACGACTAACATTTTTGTTTCAACATAATCACAATAGATGCGGCGGGCGCGGCGGCTTACTCCCTATTCCTATGGCAATAGGGGCTATAATAGCGAGATTCTAAGACATTCACTGGTGGGGTTAGTATGTATGCTTATCATGTAGAATTTATTGGGTCCTGTACACAGTGGCTTAGTAAGTTTTAATTCTGATAAATTAGTTTAACGTAGAATGCTTCAAAGCTCGCTAGCTTGACCAATGTGTACAAGATTCAACATTACCTTACACTTATGGTGTGAATTTCTATAATAAACATATTCATTTGAAACTTTAAATATAATCTTTTATTAACCGATTCGTTGCGGAGGGCACGTTTCAGTGCCATCACTTTCTTTTGCGTGTGGCGTTAGGCACGGATGTGTGTCATTTTAAAATCGATGGTAACTCCTTCAATTTTGTTCGACACCACAGGTAGAAGTTAGCGAAATTAAACATTGCAACGAATCGGTTAGACACGGAGTTGAAACAGCCATTTTTTTTTCTTATCGAGGTATATTTATTTTGAACTTAGATTTGGAATTGCCTTCTAAGTTTACTATGGAAGCCATGTAAGTCTTCTTGTGTTCATATATTTACGATCCCTTTTTTTATTATTATACATACTTTGGTCATTGTTCAAAAGACAAAAAAAGAACAAAATATAAAATTAATACAGGTACCAGTCATAAAAAAAGACATCAAACAGCAGAAATATACATGTATGTGTTAGTTTCAGCTTCATATAGCGTTACCTCTGTCCTTTATTACCTTTGAGACGTTTGTCAATGATTCAACATTCGTTGTGGTTGGTTAGGCCTTTTCGCAACACAGATAACTCTTCTGAAAATAGCTTATCTCTTTATAAAAGTCCACATGTGCATTCTTTATGGCCAGTACGTGAAATATAAATGATACAAATGAAGGTAGTTTAAAAATCTTTTTCAAGGTATATTTAATTATATTCATTTCGCAGTCATATTTTTCCTATTTTTACAATCAGACTAGAATATTTTGTTTATATAAAACGTACAAAATGTTCCGAACAGTATTGCACTATGTTTATTCCTATTTATTTATATAATCACTGGCCGCTATATTCGCCTGTATTACTGTTCTAGTAAATAAAGAGAAAACAGACATTGTGATTGTCAATTTTATTGACATTTATGAGAAGAAAGAACGAAAGAAGAAGACAGTTTAATGCAGGGTACTTTATGCATTTTACATCGTCCTTGATAGAGCAAAAGAAATTTGACAGTGTGCGCAATCTTTTAGTCGACTATGAAAATATGGGATATGTCGTACCAATGACTAACTCCCGAACCCAAAAATAAACTGAGATAGGTGTTGTTCCATCACTTGATCTCTGCCAGTTCTTATTGGATTGTAGTCTCATCAAACTGTGATGATTAAAAGAGAGTGAACCTGTGTTAGTGTTCACACTTACGCATTCCGTACTTGACTAATCTGTATTGAGAATAGTTATTTTGACCGTAATTAACTACGAGGCATTATTTCTGGCACTATCATTGTCGATATAAAATGCACTGTACACCTGTACACAACATTTTCACATTGGCCCATCTTTCATAGACAATCTGATGGCCAGCCGCGCCCAAGTCTGCGAGGCTTCTCCAATAATTAATAATAATAATAACGATAAAGTTAAATAAATATGGCGGTTTGTCACAATACCTGATACATTGATCGTGAAACATTATAGGACAATTGGGTAAGCACTCCCTCTCTTGAAGCATAGTGTGGTAAAAGTTCATTATTATCTATGTTTTACTATTTAAATCAAGATATATTTGTCTAAAGGTGCAAACAAGTTGGGCACAAGACACACTGCCAATTATTCTATGCTAATATTATAAAGCTGAGGAATTTGTTTGGTAGAACATGCTAATCTTAAGAACTACTGATTCAAATTGAAAAATATTTTTGTATCTGATAAATCTATTTGTCAAGGAGGCTATATAACATCACGCTAACGAAACAGCTAGTTTAATAGATTATTTAAGTCCGTAAAAACCAGTTTCCAATTAGTCTATACCGTAAAACCTGTAACCAAGTTATCAGTCTTTTATGTGTTTCTATTACTTATAAGGTAATCTCGAAATATTCAAATACCCCGATGTCGATGGCAATCTATATTTAGTCAACCTACAACTTAGCTACGATTTAAACAAGTTTCTTCACGCAAGGAGGTTTCACGCAAAGCTAAGCTCAGATAGCACTACCAGCGCAAGATGTCATTTACTGTAAGATTTACTTGACATACACTACACACTTGAAGCTACACTAGATGTTGTTTTAAGATATGCTTGTAGCGCCACTGACGGCAGAAATTCGCAGTGAAACTCCCTATTTACGACTGACCTGTTGGTCTAGTGGTTAGTTAACCTGACTGCTATGCCGGAGGTCGTGGGTTCGATTCCCACCTAGTGTCTGGGTGTTATTTATCTATAATATGTATGTATTTAGAAATATATAAGTATGTTTATTAGTTGTCTAGTACCCATAACACAAGCTCTGCTTAGCTTGGGACTAGATGGTGTTGTGTGATAGTTGTGGAATATTATTATTATTTCAGTAAAATGAACCTCTACCACACTATCCTACATGAATACGAGAGCGCTATCATTAAAAACCTATACAAATATTAACAAAATAAATTCTTAATTTACATGAAACCTTAGTCAACAACTAGGAAGAAAGTATTCGCATTGGAATGGAACTAACTACGGTTATGTTAGTGCAGGAAGACGGGCGACGATGCCAGGTCAATGGCTGACTGTAGATATGACTCATCGAGTTTGTTCCATGACGTCATATAACGAGAGTAATTAGTGTGAGAAAGAGATAGAGCTATACAAGTCGTCTAGCGCCGTCGCATCGTTCCCACACTGGCATTCGGTCAATGGTAGGCTATATGCCATCCAAAGGGGTTTTTCGATCAACATGAGCCGAAAATATTGTAGTAATGCACCTTGGGTTTAGTAGTTAAGTACGAGTATTTAGGGTTGCCATCTCTAAAATTTGGAACACAGGACAAGATGCGTAAAAACCCCGGATTTTAGAGTCCAGAACCCGGACATGAGTCGAAGTGCCCACCGTGGTAACAGCGTCGGAAGGTCCCACAGGAAGAAGTGTGCGTTTGTCGCGGCCGGCCCAAGACTTTAATTTTTTTTAACCGGAAATGAAGACCCCCTCAGACGTTCCCCGGATGGCCCTCTAAACTAGGACTAATTCGGGGAAACCCGGACGGATGGCAGCCCTATTCGTATCTGCCGACTGTGACCCGACAAAATGTGCAGTACATCAAAAACAGACCTCAAGAGTACGACTCGTATAAGAAGTAGAACTTTTGTCTACAACTCGATAAGCCATATCTACGGCCGGATACCGTTACAGTTAACTAGCGGTCCTTACAACATACTCGATCCAAGTGACATGTGCGTGTCAAGTGTGAATTTTTATACAATAAGTTTTTACCTTGAATACAAGGTACGTATAAAATCTGTATATTTTCGAGGTATAAAGAAAAATTGTCATGGCGATTGGAAATTATTAAATAAATTACCTATATTTTTAAGTATGGTCACACCGACACGCAACATTCACGAGCTATTCTATAACAAACTATGCGCAGTGACGCACAAGAGTTAACACGTCTCATATGCGCCCGCGCACCCGACAGTCGGTAGTCAGCGTCGAATACAGTTACACTATACGTTAGTATAATATATATAATATCAGACATAATTTACTTATTTTTATACGATTAGTTAGTAGCGTTTACACTTTACTAGTCACCTCTCAGTGAGAAGGTGATCTATCCACAAGGATATTTACTTAATTAAATATTTGACTACATTTAGTTTCAAATAAATAATAAGACTTAAAGCTGACTACCGACGCCCAGGCCAACGATCACAGGCATTCAAGTCATTTGTAAAAAAATAAAATTATAACGAAATTACAACAAACCTCTCCTACGTTACAACTTTTAACATTAAAGTGCAAAATTTATTCAAAACCTTACAACTATCGACTTTATAATATTATATCATAATCTTGTGTAATCTTTAGTTTAGGAAGTGAATTTTTTTCACTGGCAATACTTGATAAAATGCTACCAAATCGAAATAGGATACATGTGTTTTATAAATTATATTATTATTCACCCTTGTCCTTTGTGGAAAACTGGCCATAGTTTGTGTTATATACATATAAATAGATACGATTTTTCTCTGGTTTTAGTATTTACCCGATTTATAACATCATCAAAAAACTAATATTTGTGTGATGTCTAGTGATCGGATAATCGGATGAATATTTACCTAAAGTTCATTTTTTGTTCGAAAATATGGAAGCGGCTTCTTGAAACAATTATTTTAGTCCCGCGTTTGCGTATCGTAAACTCCCTCCCACCCCACACGTCATCGCGGCTCGTATTAGCGGCCTTCACATTAACCGTTATCACTGGAGTTCCATGGACTTATATCGCAAACGGTAAAAAGTTTCGTGTTCCTTAATAACGAGGCTTTGTATTATAATATAAACAACTCTTGTAAGTGCTTTGGAATTATATATATCCTATAGATAAGAGAAACCTCCGCCGCCTCCTGTTGACGTATCTTATTTATTTTGAAAAAACTACTGAATCTATTTACATGAAACTTTAGAACTAATTATAACGAATACATAAGTATTCAAATAAGAAAATTGTCACATACATTATTCTTATAAGATTCCAACTCAAAATTCATATACTTACATGGAACTGTCATTTTTCAATTGCGCAGTTCAATGCACGACTTTGTAAACGATCATCCGTGTTATTATGAACAGGTATCACTACAAAATGTTTTTTAGGACACTACCTAAGCCTTCTTCAAATGATTTCTAACCATGAATCGAAAAAATAAACTACGGAAATACAATGGTATTAGAGATAAATTTTTGACAACCGAATTGGCCTATAGGAGGGATATAACCTATATCTACTCGATAATTTACGTTATATTACTACACCCGATTTGATTCTAAAGTAAAAAAACTAGATTTGTCGATTCTGAATTCCCGAGATTTTTTAAATACAAAAGTGCATTCCTTAATAACCAACACCTACATTTTAGGTAAATATGCATCCGATTATCCGATCACTGGGTGATGATGTCACATCATCATGTTTTAAAGGGCATATATTTTATATTTTTCTATCCTTCAAAAACTAGGTAGCTACAATGCAAGGCCTAATACAGTTACATCTGTATTCTACAGCTGACTTGTATTTTGTAAACTCCACCTGTACAATTGTGTTATTTCATTTTAAGATCGAAATTGAATGATCAATGGGGAATCGATCATGCAATTTTGACGGTTGTGGGAAAACCGGCTATATAAGGCTTTACAAGGAAATTAGGAAATCAGAAACAACATTGATATCTTCATTTTTTGAAATATATATCTAAGATGTTTTTAAACAGCATTTTTCAACATAATTTGCCTGAACTTTCTTGTAAAATCATATTTTAATTTTTCTGATACTCTCAATTTAATAGGTTTCTGTAAAATATCGATTTAAGACTAGCAATAGCAAAAAAACCACATGTTTGGTAGCCTAGTCCAGGATAAACACTAACAATCAAAAGCGCAATTACCAACAGAGTTGCAAAGCAATATTATCAATAAAATACTATGAATAACCAGACACGATAATAGTTAACATTATCTAATCATAATCTACGCTTACAACTCTGAAATCAACAAAATTCGTAAGCGAATAGGGACCTTACAAATTGTACAACAAGTGAAATTAATACTTAGGTGTAAGGTATAAAATCGCTTGACATTAACCTGCTATAAGACGATCCCTAGTCGGTTACAGAAAAACAAAAAGTGTTATCCCTACAAGCGACAGGATTTGGTCCGGCCGACTTTGGGTACTGACCAAATCAATTTTGATATGGTCGGCACCATTTGCCGGCGTAGTCCCCTCACATGTAAGGTAAATGCGAGTCAACAGGGTGTTGTTATCTTACAGTTGGTTGTTCAGGCCATCAGCTCCCAGTACTGCATGAGGCGCTCGCCAGAGGGCGTCGTCATGCCCTGTGGCCGCACGAAGTTCATCTCTATAGTTTTGAACCTCTTCTTTAGTTCCGCGTCGAATGACTGTGGAGGAAAATGTTTGTTATTAATTATGGGGAAATTATTATTTCGCTCTCGTGGAATACTGAGGTCTTATGAACTTTCCGCAAGGGCCAATCACAGCTAACACACAGTTTCTTTGTTAAGGCCGCGTGCCGCCGCAGCGCGTTGTGTTCAGAAGGACGTTGTTGTATACTCACTGCAGCAGCATCAGGCGGCGCGAGTGCCACGGGCTGCGCGCGCTCGGTAGCAGCTGCCAGTACGGCAGCAGCCGCGCTGGCCAGCGGCGGGGCCGCGTGCCGCCGCAGCGCGTTGTGTTCAGAAGGACGTTGTTGTATACTCACTGCAGCAGCATCAGGCGGCGCGAGTGCCACGGGCTGCGCGCGCTCGGTAGCAGCTGCCAGTACGGCAGCAGCCGCGCTGGCCAGCGGCGGGGCCGCGTGCCGCCGCAGCGCGTTGTGTTCAGAAGGACGTTGTTGTATACTCACTGCAGCAGCATCAGGCGGCGCGAGTGCCACGGGCTGCGCGCGCTCGGTAGCAGCTGCCAGTACGGCAGCAGCCGCGCTGGCCAGCGGCGGGGCCGCGTGCCGCCGCAGCGCGCTCACCTCCCACAGCGACGAGCCCAGCGCGCGGGATGTGCGCGCGCAGGTCTCTTCCATCACGTACGGGTCGTTCGACACTGGGGAGAGGGGGATATTTCGGTTAGACACTCACTTCTATTAACGAAACTTATGAAATGTAGCTTTACCGCTACATTACACTGCATTCATCTCGTTCGTCAAGGGAACGCACAGAACGTGCACGCCAATCTGAATTTCATACAAAGACGAAATAGGTACCTACATGATCAAAATGATATTGGTGCTTTGACAAGCTGTTGAACCACCAAATCGAAGCCAAGTATGACAAGACTAAAAAAAACTTGAGAGATGTCAAGGGACACCCGGATGGAACGAAGTTACTGTACTTACTGTATACACTCAACAAAAATAATCGTCGCGACTCCACTCAACTCCGCTCCGCTCTTTGAGCTCTAGTACCCTTTCGCAACGCGCGATAAGGAACTTCGTTCCAAAAAGTGTCGTGACAACTTTTCGTAAGAATTTTTTCCGTCTAGCCCCCTTTCACAACGCGCGATAAGGAACTTCGTTCCAAAAAATATTGGTCAAATTATTTGGTTCGATTATAACGAAAATTCAGAAATATTAAAATTCAAGATAAAGCCTAAAAAAATATAACAGGTAAAAAAAAAAATTAAACACAAATAAACAGAACAATGTCTACTAAGTTTTATCAAAGCTCTTATCATTAATTGTTGTAAGTACTCACTGATATGAGGTGTATCTTCGTAGCAGATCATTCGCTTGAGGGCAGGGTGACGCAGCAGCAGGTTGGCGACCAGCTGCAGCAGCCCCACCGCGTCCTCGGGAGACGCGACCAGCGACAGCCGCGACAGACGCTTTGCGAACGCCGCCACTAAGCTTTCTGGCAAGTGTCTGTGGAAGAATTGACATCATTCGTTCAGGATCCAACAAACCATAGAAGAAACTACTAGCTGACTGACTGATAGTGTAGTGAACGCAGAGGTAAAACCGCTGAGTCTAGAAGCATAAAATTTTGCATTTAAGTTACTTAAATGGCGAAGTGAATACACTAAGCATGGATTTTAGGAAAGGTATCCCTGAAAAATCGGATAAACGTGACTTCGAATGCAGACTGATAAATGTTTCAAGATTTTTGAAAAGTCAACCCTGAAGCTTGCGAAGGACTAGTCTATCTTCTTCTATATCTATATAACATAAATGGATCTCTAAATGTCAAATCAAATCAAAATCAAATCAAATATTTATTTTGTAAAACATAAGTAGATTACAGATAATAAATGTCAAAGGTATGTGCACTATGTTTTGCCAAGAAATGGCGTACAAAACCAAATGGAGACAAACAAAATATATAATGAAGGCAGGATATCAAAAAATTAAATTACAAAAAATTTAATTACAAAAAACTTTTTCAAAAAAAATGTGACCGCCTTCAAAAACAACCACAAAAAAGAGTAAAATAACCTACAAAACTTTTCTTTCGGAAGTCGGTTACTTTTTTATTAATTCATTGTCTCTTTTGCCACCGACTTCCGAAAGAAAAGTTTTGTAGGTTATTTTACTCTTTTTTGTGGTTGTTTTTGAAGGTGGTCACATTTTTTTTGAAAAAGTTTTTATTTTACTCTTTTTAGTTTAAATATTCAACCAAAATTCTTGTCAAATACATCATTTTCTTACATGTGCACTAGAATTTTGTAATCCGTAGCACCGCCCAAGTAACACAAGAGTCTGAATAAGAGCTGAGTATGTGCAGTCATCAAGATTATAATCTGAATATCAAACTGAGTATAGTCTGAGTAAACACCTATTCAGACATTATTCAAGCAAAACAGGCCCCAAAATCAAATGCATAAAGCTGAATAACTTCTGAGTAACATCTGAGCAGGAGCTTTTTAATGGTGAAATTATCTGAATAACTTCTGGTTAACAGCTGATATACCTTTTATTATGCTCTTACTCATACAATATTCAGTTTATGTCAATTTCGTTACTGGATTCAGAATTTATTCAGCATTACTTTTTTGGTAAACAATAATACAGATTTTATTCATATAAATTGTGAAATTAGACAGAAATATTAAATGTCGGTGATGGAGTCATTGCATGACAAAAAATGGCGAATTTATTAAAACGGTAAGCAAAGTTTCATTAATTAAGTTATAGGTTTGCTACATGTTAATTCCTAGTGCGAAAATTATTTTGTCGTAAATAGTGTAGGATTTTTCCGATTATTTTTAACGCGCCGCCTGAATATTCAAGTTATGTGATTGTAAATATTATTTTCGTAAATGCATGCTCAGTCTGACTAAAATACTTATGACGATATTTATAATTTTAGCAATTCCAATGGAACATATGATAAATCGGATTGAAAATTTTGTAGTTGTAACAATCAGCATTCAAGAAATCTTGGTGAATTTCTTGTAATTATAATAACTCACAAAACAAAAAAATGGCGATCGCTTCACTGCTGAATAAAAGTGAACAAGAATCTAGTTACTCAGATCTCACTTGAATAGACTCATTTCAATACGCTTACTTCTGAATAACACTTGAATAGTTTGCCACATTTCTACGTTAATTCGCGTTTTTAGGGTTCTACATTCAGCGGAATAATCGCTACAAAATAATGTAATATTTTTTTTTTTGTTGCAGATCGATCCTGTGGCGAACTTTATAGTAGCCCCAGGGTTGGCATGATTAAAACAAGTTGTTTTAAAACACATGTTTAAAACAGTTTGAAATTGAACAGTGTTTTTTATGACATGTTTAAAAACAAAGATTAAAACAAGTTTTAAACATTGTATAAAACAATACGAAAAAAACATGTATAAAACTACTTTTCATGGCGCCTAACTGAATATAAAATGAAAATAAAATAATATTTGAGTCTGAATAGTTCAACATAAAACCAATCGAGTCTCTATTGCTGTTACATTTTTGAACTTTCATTGGAATATTGTAATTAACTTAATATTTTTTTAAAATAAAACGTTGCCCAACACTAGGAATTTTTACTGTGTCGTGGGTGCGTTTATAAACATAAAAACTCACACGCAAAAACGCCCAGCCCCGACAACATTATTTTTATGTTGTGTATTTCATTCAATCAAATAAATAAGTATGTGAGTACCTAGCTACCAGGATTTGTATGGGACAAGATAGCACCTATTTTTGAAACATTATCATAATTCATAATAATTTCAAAACAATTAAAATTGTAACAATTTAAATTAATAAATAACATATAAAAAACGTAAACGTCGATCCCTAATGTCGGCTGACGAAAGAAAGTAATCTAAAGGACTATTGGTTATTCCCCTATTTTTTAGAGTAGGTCGGTGTTTCTTCCGTGGTTCATTGTTCACAAGGTGATTCCCCGCGCGCGGGGACGGGGACTCACCTCATGAACAATGAACTATTTCTACGAATAGGAGGCGCACAGCCTGACCCGCTAGGGAAGTCCCTACGTCGTCGCCCAATATAAAATCAACATTAGAACATACCCACCGGGTGAATGTGAAGCGTTTGATTACGCAACATACAAATAAATGTTAGGTATCTATTGATCGTTTATTTTTGTAAATATTTTATTTAGCGAGTTTATAAAGATCTAGTCTAGAATAGAAATATAGTCGAATTAATCTGAAATAATGCCCTACACTAAAAAAAAACATAAAAAACACTTGTTTAAAACTTTTTGAACTGTTTGTTTTATATAATTTAAAAAAAACTGTTTTTTTTCCAACCCTGAGTAGCCCCCATAAAATGAAAATATCATTCTTAATCAGTAAAACATCTAATCATGTAATTGCCAATGATGAAGGTTTAAGCATGCAATAGTCTCGGAAGGAACCTTAAGTCAAATTTAAAATGTAGTCACACCACAGTCAATGGGTACTGATGGACATCAGATAGGAATCCATGAGATTTATGCGAAACGACAACTTATTGACAATGTTTTTTGAGTGATTGTTGTGGAAAAGTGTAAAATGTTTAATTAAAATTTTGTAGTAAATTCTTCAATCCTATGAATGAGTTGTATTTTATTTATACCTTTCATGCAACATAGGTTAAGTTCCAAATGAAAACAAAGGAAATTGAAGTAAAAAATTATTTCATTAATTTGAATACGAAAAAAAAAACCGCGGGCTACTGACAAATACACATCCGTAGACACCGCTACTCGAATCTAGAAGTGAGTGCTGTGGCTGAAGCGCGCGTCATAGGCGGCGGCCACGTTTTTTGCGCTCTTCAGCCATAGCAGTCACTTCAACATTCGTATCGTAGGCAATTGGAAATAAAAAAAAATCTGTTTGATTTATATGATGTACGGAATCCCCTTCATTGCACGACAGCAACTCATGCTGGCTGGTACTCGGCTATTTTTTTTTCATACTATTATAACAGATCTTGAACGTTTGCTACAATTATTGATTTTCAAATATTCTTTTATTTTATTTTCCTTTAATGTTACCGTTTCTTTTAAGTTGTTTCCAAGATTTTTGCCCCATCTTGATTAAACAACATGAAAAATATAGCTTACAAATGATTTTAACAAACCTGATATTAAGCTATTTGCTGATATAACGCAACTGTGGTCTTTAATTTGAATAAGAGCCTTAATATTTATTTCAACGTACAATTATTCAATATCAAGCTGTACGACAGCATTATCTAATAGCTTTATTCAGATTGTAATACATTAGTCAGCAATCAGCTGAATCAAATGCTACTAGCTTAGTTATTATTGAATATTAGCAAATCTGATAAGATTATACAGGTACATGCTTCCGTAGGGACTAATAAAGTTCACTTTACTATTATTCAGTATCAAGCTGTAAAACAGCATTATCTTATACCTTTATTCAGATTGTTATACATTACGCAGCAAACAGCTGAAACAAACGCTACTAGCTTAGTAATGATTGAATAATAGCAATACTGATTATGATTATTCAGATAAATGCTTCCATAGGGACTTTTTTTTAGCTTAACAATACATAGAACCTGTAATACTTAATAATGTTTGTATAATTGTCTAACATATCTTAATTATTAAGTTTAAAGAAATAAAGTCCAATATACAGGACCTATTAAGCATTAAGAATTTTACGAGTCCAAACTCAACTTAATACAAGATTTAGCTATTTTTGAGGCTCTTACACAGAGGATATTCATTTTTAAACCGTATAGTTTTACATATGTGTACTAATATATAGCTTGTGTGTTACTTGGGCGGTAATAACATCGTTAACATCTCTTTCATTTATTCCCTATCTCAAAAACAGCTGAACCGATTTTGATGAAATTTGCAGTATTCCCTAAGTTGAACGATACCTAGTACAACAAAAAAAGAATTACTTAAATCGGACTTATAGTTCCGGAGATATGCGAACACAAACATAATTTTCTTACTTGAGGATTTGTACCTTCCATCATCTGGACTTTAAAAGAGACTGTGACCTCTGAGTTTGTTTCGGATGTTTCTTCTCAGAGTAGTCAGGTACGAAATACCGGCCTCATCTAGTATAAAAATAGTGTCTATGACGTGTAAAAGAGTTTGAGAAAACCAATTTGCTGAATAAATATCATTTATCATTTATCATCAGCTCAGCTACATGAGATGATGATTTCCATACGCAAGTACTTGAATTACTTCATAACATTTGCGAAAAACTATGTGTCAGCTAATAAAATTTGAGGGTTGCCCTCGATTTCTCCAAGATTCAATCATCAGATCCTGAAATGGTGACAATGGGACCACACGGGAAGCACCAGCTTTCGAATAAAAAAAGAATCATGAAAATCGGTTCACCCAGTCGCAAGTTATGAGGTAACAAACATTAAAAAAAAAAAAAAAATACAGTCGAATTGATAACCTCCTCCTTTTTTTGAAGTCGGTTAAAAAGTGGATAATAATGTAAAACCAAGTCATCACAATTTAATAATTAAATACATTTGCTCAATTAATAAATCATGCTGTAGGAGTCAATCTAATCATAAATGTTTAATTAGCAAGTCGGAGTTTTCATGTCTCTGTTTATCAGTAACAAACTCAGTAATGGAATAGTAACATTTGTCGATAAGAAACTTGAACAAAGATCTCTTAAAGGATCCCAGGCACTCTTGTGCTGTTGCTAAACTCGAAAACGGGAAGACCGATTCGGCTAATTGTTTTTTTTAATAACATTCTTTGAAGTATGAAGATAGTTCTTATGGAGAGAAAAAATTAAAATTGCCTGAAAAAGTCTAAAAACAACTTTTCTATTTCCCATACAAAAGATTCGTAAAAACAATTGACTTTATTATTAAGTTTGCCGGGCCAGCTAGTCATCATCTTCCTGCCCTTATCCCATTTTACTTGGGGTCGGCGCAACACGTTTTTTTCTTCCATTCTCCCCTATCACACGTCATAGTATCATCTACTCCTTTTTCTTTCATATCATTCCTTAGACAATCCATCCATCTCTTCTTTGGCCTTCCTCTTCCTCTCCATCCATCAACATTCATACTCATCACCCTCTTAGTCACATGACTGTCATCCCTCCTCATCACATGTCCATACCAAGATAGACGATTCCCTTTCATTTTTTTCTGTAACAGGCGACACTTTCAAACTGCCCCTTATAAACTCATTCCTTACTTTATCCATTCTTGTTACACCACACATCCATCTTAACATCCTCATCTCCGCTACATGCAATCGTTTCTCATCCATCTTTTCCACAGCCCAGCATTCCGATCCGTACAATACGACAGGTCTAATCACGGATTTGTATATTTTCCCCTTTAACTTGAGGGGCATCCGTGGGTCGCAGGTTGTTCCAGTGACCTGTCGCCATTTCATCCATCCCGAGTTGATCCGGTGTGTTATGTCCCGGTCTACATCGCCATCTCCTTGGACAAGCGACCCGAGGTACCGGAAGTCGGAACAGACTGGTATGGGCGTTCCTGCAAGAGTTATGGGCACAGGACCGGAGAGACCGCCAAAATCGCAAAACAGATACTCTGTTTTGGTTCTGCTTACTTTTAGGCCAACGTTCTCCAGTCTTTGCCACCACACCTCCAATCTGTTCTGGACCTCTAAGCCACTCTCGGCAATCAGCACAATGTCATCGGCAAACAGCATACACCAGGGGGCCTCTTCCTGAATGTCCGACGTCAGAGCATCCATTATCATCAGGAAGAGGTACGGGCTGAGAGCCGAACCCTGGTGCAAGCCAACAGCCACATTGAAGCTGCCGGTAGTGCCCGCTGTAGACCGGACTTGGGTGCTGCATCGACTGTACATAGCACGGATCAACTGCACATACTTCCCAGGCACACTTTTCTCCTTAAGGGCCCACCACAGAACCTCACGGGGCACTCGGTCATATGCCTTTTCGAGGTCGACGAACACCATGTGCAAGTTTTTATGCGCACCTCTGTATTTCTCGCACAGTTGGCGAATAGCGAAAATGGCATCCGTCGTACCCCGACCAGGCATAAAACCGAATTGGTTCTGTGAAATTTCACTCTCCTCTCTCAGTCGCCTTTCAATTACTTTCTCCCAAACCTTCATACTGTGTGATATTAGCTTTATTCCTCTATAATTATTGCATTCCAGCACATCACCTTTGTTTTTAAAAATGGGCACTAGCGAACTATTGCACCATTCATCAGGTATGGCTTCTTCTAGCAACAGCTTATTGAAGAATAAAGCTAACCACGTCCAACCATCCATCCGCAATATCTTCCACACTTCAACAGGTATTCCGTCCGGTCCTAATGCCTTACCATTCTTCATTCCACTTACTGCACTCCTCACTTCATCCACACTTATTCTTCTCACTAATCCCTTATTAACTGGTTTATTTTCAAGCACACCACTCCAGTCATTTTCTTCATTCATCAATCTTTCAAAGTAACCCTTCCACCTATTTTTAATTTTCTCATCTTCCGACAGAATCATTCCAGTATCGTCTTTTACGCACTTTACCTGACAGACATCCTTCGCTTTTCTCTCCCGGGCCGGGCCAGCTAGTATAAAATATAAATGAGTAGATTACATGAAATTGCTCATCCTACTACTATTATAAAGGCGAAAGTTTGTATGTATGGATGTATGGATGTTTGTTACTCTTTCACGCAAAAACCACTGAACGGATTTGGCTAAAATTTGGTACACAGATAGTTTATAACCTGGATTAACACATAGGATAGTTTTTATCCCGATTTTATGTTCCCGTGGGATAATTTTCGAGTTGCAGCGGGTGAAACCGCTGGCAACAGCTAGTTTGAAATAATTAGACAGATAGATCACTCACGTGGAGCTAAGGAATATATCAGCGAGGTGTAACAGCCGTCGTTTGTAGCGCGTGGCGAACATCTCGGGCTCGAACATAGCGTACAGGCGGTCGTACATGTCCGGGTAGTCAATGTTGTGGCGACGGACTAGCTCGAGGACCCCTTGCAGCGCTAACATGCTGATTGGGCCACCTGTGGATACGGTTTAAATTATACGTAAAGAAATCGCGAGAATGGCCGGAGTTGCGGGACTAGTAAACAGTGTGCTTAGTGCGAGTTTTTTTACGTTGACGCGATACTAAGGTTTAACCGCGTTTGGCGCTCCTATTGGCCCGCTGCAAGGTCGTGAGAACTCTCAACCAATGAGAGCGCCAAACGCGGTTAAACGTTACTATCGCGTCAACGTAAAAAAACTCGCACTAAGCACACAGGTTACTTTGACCCTGGAACGTAAAGTACTGACTAAAATGCACGGTGCTCCTTCAAAAGCCGAAAGAACATTGTAGGTTTTACTCACTGGGAGTTAGATGATCAAAATGTTAGCACAAGAATGAAGTCAAATTTTTGGAAACCAAAGTTATTGTTGTGCTCAACCGATAATTACATTATTTGACTCTATTTATAATTTTTAATACAAAAAGGTTGATTTTCAATTAGACGAGACAGAAGTTACATTGTTTTGGGGGATATTCAACAGTGTACGCAAAATAAGGGTGCTTGTACACGGCGCATGTAACCCGCGCAAGTGAAGGTACGGGTTGGCGGTTTACCCACGCGAGTAACATGCGCAATATACTTGATCAAGCTACCCGCGGGATGCTTGTACACGGCGCATGTAGCTTGAGCATGTTGAGGCACTTGCGCGGGTTACAAGCTCCCTAACCTACAATCCTACATGTATCAATGCTGAAAATCAGACTAAAACAAAATCGCAATTAAAAGTATAGGCCAACGACGATATAATACTAGACTCCTGATAACAGGCGACCGATGTCTGTCAACACATTAGGCAAAAAAGTCTTATATTCGTCTCATTTCGACCAATCCTGTGAGCCGTAAACATACGTTAAGACAGAACAGACCTTGAGTTAGTCAAACACAACGCAGTACCCCGTCCCCCTCGCTTACGTAGTACCTCAGCGAGTTGACAGAATAATTTTTGTTCTTTAGATCGTGCATGCGGAGTCTAGTATATCGTCGTTGGTATAGGCACACTCACCGGCATCCAAACTATCACAAAGCATATCAGTGGCGAGGTGCGGCTTGGTCAGCAGAGGCATGAGTCGCTCGACCAGCAGCAGCAGCGCGCGGCGGTGCGTGCGCGAGTCCTCGCACAGCGGCCACTGGCACGCGAAACCCCAGCAGCGGTTGGCGTAGCGGCGGCACACGCCCGGGTTGTATGGGAATGGGGCCTTGTCTGATGGGAAAAAATTTGATGTAAGGTCATTTTTCAGAAATCCTACAATTCCTAATAATATCCTATCCTACTAATATTATAAACATTAAAGTTTGTTTGGATGGTAGATGGATGTTTTTATCCTACTATCCTACTTAATATTATAAACATTAAAGTTTGTTTGGTGGATGGATGTTTGTTACACTTACATGCAAAACCAACTTAACAGATTTGCTGGAAATGCGGTACACAGATAGTTTATAACCTGGTTTAACACATAAGATGGTTTATATCCCAATGTTATGTTCCTTTAGGACAATTTTCGAGTCGTAGCGGGTGAAACCACTGGCGACAGCTTGTAAGTTATAAAGTTGACGCTTTGTTGTTGTAGTGGTCAACTTTATTTTTATTTAAAAACGTTGCTAGCCCTAAGAATTTCTTCTACGTCGACAGTGCGTTGACAAAAGTATCAACTGAAAAACACAAACGCCCAGACCAGGAACAAAAGTCAAATACAAATATTTGGTAGTATACTGTCTTGCTGTGAATTCAGGCTCGCGGTTATGTCCAGATAATCTAAAATTCTTGCTTCAATGCTCACCTTCTGTGCCACACAGCAGTTTCTCTTCCTTTTCTTCATTGTCCCTATCTTTCCCTTTACCCTTGTTCTCCATGGCGATCTCACACACCAGCAGTTTGTCCAGCAACTCCAGGTAGTTCTGCATGTAAATTGATGTTGGCGATCTGTAAATGAATTATTTATTAACTCAATTTTCGTGAAGAATTATTATGTACGAACACATAATATATCGTCCCCATACAGCGAAAAGTCATTAAGTCAAAAATGACCAAAATGAGATATGAGGCTTCAAAGAAAAAAAATCATAACTTTCATTTGACAGTAGATATTTCTGAATTTATGGTCTTATCTCATTGGAATCTGATTCGGGCTTATGTTCAAATAAGAAATATGCATTTAAAACCATTTTGACGATTTTTGGACTTAGTGACTTTTCGTTCTACGGGGACAATATTATGTGATACTGCTGGGTAAAGTTTTCAAGTTAAATTAAATAAGTTCTGTTACAGCAAAACGTAACTTGTGAAGCTCATGCTGTTGGTGCAGTGGCTGAGCGTTCGGACTGCTGTGCCGCGTGTCGGGGGTTCGATTTCCGCACGGAGCAAATATTTCTATGATCAACAATGAGTTGTTCCAGGTCTGGGCATTTGTGTATGTGAGTTTGTATGTTTGTAAACGCACCCATGAGACAGGAGAAATTACTAGTGTAAAAAAATGATGGAATATTTATGTAGTCTTACTTGCGATAGGCGAGTGTGGAGAGCACTTTCAGTCCATACTGCTGCACGTCCCTGTACTCTGTAAATTCCTGGAAGCGAGCTATCGGCGCCGACATCGACATCTCAGGGTCCAGTAACACGCTGAATATGTTCTAAAAACAATTAAATCAGCTTAGTATCCATACAATAAAATGACAAGACATATTTATAGTATTCTCTCTTTAGACATGTCAAAATTTTTTTTTCCTGTTTTACAATATTCATAAGTAACTGGTTTTGAATTTTATATCAACTAAAATATCACAGAAAAAATTTAAACCACAGATATCGAAAATTGTTTGATTTGTAAACTATGATTTGTTGAGTTAATTATTAAGACACATTTTCACTAAGGGCAATGTCGTAGAAGACTTGTTTCCTGGACTTTTACGAGACATATCGGCGCGACTTTGTGGAACAATGTCGCTCGAAATTTGTATTGTTCCCACTACGACTACGACAAAGACTCTGCAAAGACTACTAGCGCCGACTTACAACAGGAACCGCGACCAGTAGATGTCGTTAGTGACGTCGCGCGATATCACGTGTGACAGTGTGTTTTATGTCTAGGGACAAATCGTCGTGGGAAAAAATATCCCCTAGTGAATATTCGGCTTTTACAGCTAATTACAAGACTATGAGAAAAGAGAGATCAAATCAAATCAAATCAAATCAAATCGTTTATTTCAAATAGGCCAATTACAGGCACTTATGAATTGTCAAAAGACATAAAATAAAACAAGTATAAAAATAGTTATGGTGCTACGGTCCCAGACACAAGATATAAAAACTGTGAAAGTACCGTAGATGCACGTTCCAAGAAGTAGATCTCTATGGAGAAGAACGTGCAAGAAACTCCATGGACACTCTTTTCAGATCGCCAGAATTATTACAGAACCTTTGTTACATCATTCATTTTGAGGTGGTACACTATGTGAGAACGATGTAGCAAGTTTTTAATTAAAGTGTCCATAGTAACAATTAAACAAAGACAATTCAAAAAACAAAGTGATCAATAATTATTAAAATAAACCGTGGCAGCTAAGAGATGACCAGTCCCAACTGACAGCGCCCGTTCACGAACATGACACATGCATCAGCACCATTCAGCTCAACCATTTTGGAGGGAGCTAAATGATCCGACACACACGCCACCATCAGCGAGACATTTAAGTGAGCATGACAGACTCTCAGCCGCCAGGGTCATTCAAGTCAACAAGAGACGTAGGTACTCAATGAATGACAGCTCTGAAGTACATAGTACTCACACAATGTCGGCTATGAAACTATATAACACAAAGAAGATTGAATCTATACATTGCAAATACAGTTGTACAGTCTTCAGCAGCTCCAACAATGGTATTAAGACGTATACTTTCACTATCAATTTATTCATACATTCACTGCCTCATGGAGCAGGACCAGCATGGAGCCAAGCATTATCATCAGCGATATAGTCGCTCAGTTTGTAATATGCCTGCTTACACAGTGTGCGTTTAATGCATGTTTTGAATTTAGTTTCATTCAGTTCAAGAACGTTTTGTGGTAGCTTATTATAGCATTTTAAACAGTACCCCATGAAAGAAGAGTCTACTTTGGCGAGTCTGAAGCCCGGCTGAACTAATTGGTTCCTACTTCTAGTATGATAATTATGTCTGTCACCTCTTTTAGAGAAAAGATGCAGATTTTTTCTAACGTACATTATATTTTCATAGATATATTGACAAGGTACCGTCAGGATGTTAATTTCCTTAAACAGTTCTCTTAGAGAATCGCGCCTACGGAGATTATATATGGCTCGAATAGCTCTCTTTTGGAGAATAAAGATAGACTCGATGTCAGCCGCCCGTCCCCACAATAAAATGCCATACGACATTATACTGTGGAAGTAACTGAAATATACAATTCTCGCAGTATCAACGTCTGTGAATTGACGAATCTTCCAAACAGCATATGCTGCTGAACTTAATCGCCCCGCAAGAGTTGCAATATGAGGGCCCCATTGTAGCCTTGAATCAAGTGTTATACCCAAGAAAACCGTTTTATCGACGAATTCTAGTATCTCATCATCCAACACTATGTCATAATTACTATTTTTAACATTTGGTAAGGCAAACCTAATGCATTTAGTCTTGTTTCCATTTAATACTAAATTGTTTGCTGTGAACCAATTATGGATCTGACGCAGGGTATTATTGACGTCGTCTAGATTCTGGGCTCGCCTACTTATTTTAAAAATTAGGGAAGTGTCATCAGCAAATAACACCATTTTGTGTAGTTGATTTTTAAGTAAATAGGGTAGATCGTTAATATATACAAGAAAGAGGAAAGGACCCAATATTGAGCCTTGTGGAACTCCCATTTTAACTCTTAAACCCCGTGAATTTACACCATTTATCTGAACTTGTTGTTGTCTGTCACACAAATAAGATTTTACTAAACTAAGAGCAAGTTTACCTAATCCGTAATGTTTAAGTTTCAAAAGTAATGTGTCGTGATTAACGCAATCAAATGCTTTGGAGAGGTCACAGAATATTCCTATGGCGTCTTGTGCCTCTTCCCATGCAGTAAATATGTGCTTCAATAGGGTGACACCGGCGTCAGTTGTACAACGTCTCTTGGTGAAACCATACTGCTGATCGTGTAAGATTTTATAGGTGTTGAAGTGGTCAAGCATCTGATTTAGCATTACTTTCTCAAATATCTTGCTAAAGACTGGCAACACGGATACTGGTCTATAATTGTTAGTATCTTTGGAGTCCCCAGATTTAAAAAGAGGCACGACTTTACTGAACTTCATCAAATCAGGAAAAACTCCTTGATCCACACACAGATTAAAAATTAATGCCAAATATGGCGCTACAGTTTCCACAATGCCTGTACAAACTTTGATAGACAATCCCCATAAATCTTCGGTCACTTTAATTTTAATTTCCCGGAAAGCTTTAATAACTGTCGTAGGGTTTATATGTTTAAACTTAAAATCAGCCGGGCTGCCAGGAACGTTCGCCTTTAATAAACCTATTGAAATATCAGGTGAGGAATTTAGAGCCTCCGTAGTCCTAACCGGTATATCAGTAAAGAATTTAACAAATTCTTCAGCTACTTCCAGATTTGAGCTTATAGGACCACAAGATGTCTGCAAAGCATAGTTAGTGTTGGGCTTTTTTTGCCTACCAGTCTCGTTATTTATAACTTTCCAAACCGTTTTTATTTTATTTTCTGACGATTTGATCTTGTTGCTGATATGCATGGCTTTAGCAGCTTTGCAAGTATTTTTAAAAATTTTTGAATAGGCACCAACATACTTATTAAAAGTTTCAGAGTTAATGATTGGCTTAAGGCCATACAGTTCAAATAGTCTTTCCCTACTTTTCCTAATACCCCTAGTCGCCCAGTCACTAAATACAAATTTGGGGTTAATGTTTTTTGTTTTCTTTTCAAAAGTTTTATTGAATTCAGTATGAACTATTGAAAAGAAATTAGCATAAAATTTATTAACATTCTTATCGTCCATACTCATTACACTTAGCCTGTTTTGTAGGCAATTATTAAAGTTATTTAATTTGGCAGCCGTTATTGGTCTAAATTTAATTTCAAGTTGTTGCTTAGTTGTAATACATCTAAAAGTTACCATTTGGCCGCTATGATCAGATGGCAGACAATTAACAATAGCCTTATCCAAATAATCACAATTACAAAAAACATTATCAATACAAGTAGCAGAAGATGGAGTTACTCTTGTTGGTTCTGCAAAAATATTAGTCAAATCAAATGATTTAAAAAGATTCAATAACCTACTGCTATTTGAATTTTCTTCTAAAATATTGATATTAAAATCGCCACAAATTATTACAGATTTATTCCTGACTACAAGCTTTGCCAGGACATCTTCTATTATAGATTCAAATAGTGAAAAATTTTGATAGTTCGGGGGTCTGTATACACACACTATTACATGCTTATCTAGCTCAACACAAGACAGTTCGATGCAATGTTCAACCGAGAGACCTACTATGTCATTTCGTTGATGAAATTTTAAAGAATTTTTAACTAATATTAGGGAACCTCCACGCAGCAAATTTTTACGATTAAAACAACTCCCCACAGTGTAGTTTTCATAATTAAGTATCATTTGGTAGTCCTTTAACCAGTGTTCGGTAAAGCAGATAGTATCATACATGGTTTTTTCTAAAAACATTTCTATTTCTAATAATTTGGAAGAGATTCCTTGAATGTTCTGATGGAACAATTTCAAGGTATTCTGCTGAGGCCCTTTTTTAAAGCTAGTTTGGTTGCAAGAAGATACATTATTGCTAGTAGATGTTATATGGCTAATGGAATCTTCTGTTGTCCTACTGACTAGTTTAAATGACTATTATCCAGAGTGAACCCCATGCCATCACCAGGCAAAAATAACCTACCACTAGTAGTCTCACCTTGCGATTGAGAATCCTCCATAGTGACACATGGATCCTCCTTCGTACTATTAATACTACAACTTAAGCTACAACTAACACTACAAATACTACTACTATAAATATGTACACAAGACGAAGACATATTACTTATGTCCGAGTAAATATGAAAACTTAATAGACTAGCTATTATATGTCTATATCTAATAGGCAGATAAACCGAATTCTGGGTCGACCTAAGCTTATCAACAACAGTGTTGATGTCTAAACATAAAAGCTTGTCGCTATAGTGACTTGCCAAGAAATGTACATGCTTATTCAGCATGTGTATGTACCTATTTTTTCTATCACTCAATTTTTCAAAATATGGAAAGGCACACAAAATAATTTTATTACAATCCAATTTCAACAACTCTGATATACAGTCAGTGATGTCTTGTTTACAAATCTTGGAACTATTACCAATAAATATAGTAATGGTAGTATTGGGAGAATATACATTTTTAGAGACTGATGCCATTATCTGTTTGTAATTTGAACCGGGCATACAATAATTTTGAGTACAATAAGTCATTTTATTACTAATTAAACTACCTAGTCCTTTACCTATACTATCAGAAAACATAACTGACTGACACTCACCACTTTTACAAGAAATAAAACTATCACTATTAATCACAGGCTGTATGTTAATGTTTTGTACAATGTCAGGTATTACTTCCTGGCTGTTGATACAGTCCTGAGCCCTAACAGTTTGGGACGGGTCCTCCATTGCCTCAAGCTGAGGGGAAACTGGACTGGGTTCCCTCTGACAGGAACACCGAGTGTTGCTGAGAGTCAGCAAGTCCACTTTGTCCACCAACTCATTAGTAGCAAGAATATGCTCTTTAATTTGACTTTTAGAGCTATTATATTTATTGGTTAAAGATTTCAGTGAGTGATTCAATACCTGTATTTCAGACTGTAAACGCTGAGTATCTATTTCATAAATATTTATACTATCTTCCAATTTTATCTGATAGTTACTTAACTTATTAACAAGAGAAACACGCTCCTTCCTTAATTGAATATTTTTAGTGAAGTTATTTTGTTGTTTCTTGTATTTTTTGCATTTTTTAATTATTTTATTTAGTCTTGCATATTTCTTAATTTTATTGTGACTAATTTTGTGACAGTAGTTATGTTTCAGTAAAGAGTCCTCTGTAAGGTCTATTGTGACAATGGGGTGAGGATTACAAGATGTGTTTAATAATTCATTGTACAAATGGTTTGTTTCCTTAATCTGAATGCGTTCCTTTTCCGCTTCCAATGATGAAATTTGAATATTAGCATGAATTAATTCATCCTCTAGATCCCTAACTTTGCACAATGCCTCCTCATATAAATGGCTACACGAGTTGAATCCATCTGTGACTTCCCTCAGACGATCCCGTTCATCAACAACAGATAAGTATTGGTGATGAAGGTCAACTAGCTCCCGTTTTAAGCTTGAGTTCTTGCTATTAATGTTATTTACTTCCTCCTCACTCTCTTCTATCTCCTTAAGAAGTTGTTGATATTGGAGTTTTGAGTCTTTGAGTTCTTGGAGGGCCGTTCTCAACTTAAGCTCCAAATCCTGAGCAGTAGCCTTACGGGTCATCACAGGCATGGTTTCAAGTCAAAATAACTGAAAATTATAAAAAGAAAAAGTGAGTAAGTATTAGAATAAACTAATAAAGAAAAGTTAAAGGTAATGGGAGGAAGAGAATAAAAAAAAAAGGACAAAATTAGTAATGAACAGGGGAAAGTTAGCTTTATATGCTCTAAATAAATGAGGTAAGTAGACTGCTTGTTAAGCTAAGTGCAAAAGTTTGATATTCACTAATATTTAAACTAAATTTTACTGGATATGGGTTTTACTTTTTTTTCTATGTGGGTAGGAGGGCTGCCTACTAGAGTAAAATAAAATAAAAAGACTATTGAAATATCACTACTAATAAACAACAAGAATGCAAAAACCTTCGTTAAATAAATTACTTAATAATCTGAAGATCAAATGGGAAACGGAATCTTCTAAGAGACCTTCACTAAGTTTTACTTTGAATCATTCCTTTCTCATCAAAGCAAAAAGAAAATCAGTTTTAAATCATAAAATATACTAGAATATTGGCCTGTTCCAATGACAGAGTTGTTGTTTTAGATTAAGATAAAATTAAAGCAAACAAATACTTCCCCGTATATCCTTTGACAGAACGTCAGCTGTTGATTTTAGGTTACCGGTAACAGTATATTTCCGAGAACTGTGTGAATTAACCGGATAACAATTCTGCAGCGTATTTACACATTAATAATCAGTTTGCATTTATAATTACACCATAAAATTACGTATTTCCTAATTAAATTAAATATTAAATTACGGAGCAAAATTTTGACAAGTTACTAGGGCAGTGTTGCCAGCAAAAAGCTTCAAAAAGAGACAAATAAAATAAAAAAAAAGGATACCTTGAGTCTAATTGAAGGGAAGTAATACCCGGAAGAGCCCTCTAAGGGATGCTTGCCCTCAGCCTGCATCAGCTTGCAGGCGGTGACGAGGGCCTGGAGTCGAGAGCTGGTGCGCCCGCGACGGATACACTCCAGGGCTCGCGTGTGGGCTGCCTCGAAGCATTCGCGAAGCCATCGCGTATATTCTGCCTCGGGGCTTTGGTCTGTGGAAGTACAAGATGTTGTGAAAGACATGTTGTTTGATGTGATTTTGAATCAGTCTTGCCTTTTACAGTTGTCATATTAATTTAAAAACAAATAAAATATTTGGTACCTAATTTGTGGGTGGAATTAATATTTTTTTACCAGCAGACCACTTCAATCCAAGACACATAATAATGAATTATGATTCAACACATATGTATTACATTTAAAATCTATTGTACTACATTTTTAGTGGGCTAATTCTAATTGACCATTCATTCTTAGGATATGCACTATTTCTCAGAAAGATCTTAAATTATTATATTATTCAATATTTTAAAGAGTTTATGATGAGTTTTCTGAGAGGCAATAAAACTAAAAAACATCCTTTAAACAGTCTGGTATGAAATGTGTGTGTATTCATGTACAGTTAGTTAGACTTTATGACTTTTTTTGTTTAGTTAATAGTTTTTCATAGGTATTCTCCCTCAAGTAGAGAGGAGGGGTGACCAGAGACTGAATGGCCCACCCCAACTTATATGGATAAAGACTTGCTTTAGATTTCATACCTCTAAAATTCTAATCTTTGCCTATCAAAATTACATAGAACAGAGCATGAGAGCTATTCACCTAAATCACACATATCAACATAATATATATTTGTATTCCGTCCTTGGCCAAATTGAATGTCAATACTGAATCATTTGCCTGTCCTTGGTTAGATCACTTTCAATTGATATTCTATTTTTAGTTGATGATGTGTTGTTTAAAACCTGCTTAGTAAGTGTTGCTGTGTCACAAAATGAGCTTGTCATTAATATAAGGAAAAGTTTGATGTTTAAAAAGGTTGTTTTCATTAGTTTAGATAATGTTGTTGTTAGTACTTGAAAAGATAATACAGATAATCATTTGTAAACTAAAATCAATGTTTACATTTTTTATTGTTAACCATTGCACCTTTTATTTTACATTTTGCAGTACATATTTATTTTTTAATACATCTTACTAGAATATTATTTATTGATACAGAGATATTATTTATTGTAGTGAGCTTGTAAACAATGATACAGCTGTCATTTTAATAGGGAGTAACTGCATTTTTCAAGTAAACAAAGATATAAACATTGAGTATCCAACCTATAATAAAACATGTGAGTAGGTACACAAGAACCACATGTGTATGACCTTGAGGCAGTGGCCAATAGCACACACGACAATGCTGGGAGACAGCCACAGGCCCACATTGAACATTGTTCAAAGTTTATGTTTATGTAAAACTTATTTATATAAAACCTTTGTACATAATGCAGTTCGTAACAAGAGCAATTACACAAGAGTGCGGCTCTGCGGTCGAATCAACCGTTTATGTAAGCAAATAACGTCACATGTCGCAAAATGTGACCAAACAGGGCGCATCTCACAAGTCATCCTTACTGCTCACTGGCTGTTCAGATAAATAACAAGAAACGAGGAAAATAGGTACTCGACTGCCGTGCCTAGATACACGCAAGATCAATAATAATCCAACAAAAATAATCTATATCATGGTATAACACTTTTGACACTTACCTGCTGGTTTTAGGGGGACGATTCCTTCCACCAAATCGCCTCGTCGCAATAGTTCAGTAAATATCACTTCTACAGTAAGCAGTAAAGGCGTGTAATTGTCTGTCTCAGCCTGAAATATAATAAATATCCAACAATAAAAAACGTAACCTATGACGCAGTTTTATTAGCGCAGTTTATACCACCCTGTCGGGCTTGCGCTTACCTCGAACATCTGTAGAATATCGGCAAGATTGTTCGCATGTTTTCTAGAATTCAAAAACTCATTTGCTTTATTGCGTAGCTGCGCCGAAATCATTTTTGATAAATTTGGATGCACAGCAGCCATTTTTGTATTGAAAAGAATTTGTCAGACAGACGAACGGAAAGGCAACATCAGAAATCGAAACAGAAGCAAAATGTTGCGATTATTATAGGCTGCGTTCGAAATCATCGAAAGATCATCGACAAAATAGAGTTGCAAGAATTCTTGCTCTATGGTCGGAAAAGCGCGGGAACCGTACGATCGAGTAGGCGGCAATTTTTAAGCATTTTTTATTAATTATTAAAAAACTCTCTAGAATTTTATAAATAGCAATTGTAAATAGTTTGTTTATATAAAAGTAATTATAATAAGTGTAAATATGGGGAAAAGCGTGCGGAAAAGGAAAAAAAAGGAGGAAGAGGAAAATTCCATCGTCGACGACTCTTCAACAGAGTCAGAATCGTCGTTCATTGACGAAAAACTGGACTACGAGCCATATAATGCACCGAATTATTCAAGGAAGTATCCTGACAGCAGTATTGGTAACGTAGAATACGTGGTATTTTTGTCACACGTTGAAGCTGACCAGCCAATTACCGTAGGCACCCGTATGGGCATCTCTCGCGCTATCCGCAGGGATTGCATAAGCGGTGTTCAACATTTACGGACAATTAATAAATTTAAAGTAGGCATTGTGTTCGATAATGCCAACAATGCCAACATGTTCCTCCAGGGGAACAAACTGACACAAGAACTTAAATTAAAAACATCTATACCTGCCGCTGCCACAGAGACCATTGGGGTTCTAACTAGGGTCCCAATACAAATGTCTAATAAGAAAATATATTCTCTTCTGGCCAGCACCAGGAACATCATTCAGGTGCGAAGATTTATGAGAAGGGTGAGAACCGGAGATGCGGTGAAGTTCGAGCCGACGCAGACTGTGGCCGTCACCTTCTCAGCCACGCAGCTGCCCGAGCACGTCTACCTGGATCACTGGCGTCACGAGGTCAATGCGTACGTCCCTCCGGTAAAACAATGTTTGAAATGCCTCAGGTATGGACACATAGCCAAATATTGTAAAAATGCAGAAAAATGCTCTATCTGTGCCGAAAATCACAATTTTAAAAGATGTACTGTTGACCCAGGCAGCGCAAAATGTTACAACTGTGGAGGCAACCACATCGCCATATCGTCTGTCTGCCCAATTAAGAAAAAAAAGATTGCTGAAAGCAGAAATAAATTGAAAACTCCTTTTTCGGACTTATTTAATAAAGTTAATTTCCCATCACCGAACAAATCGGAAAATTCGACAGATATTATAAACTTGATGTTGTCTAATAGCACAGCATTAAGTTTGCTGACAGAATCTATTGTTAACTTAATTAAGTTAAATAAAACACAAAATGAAAGTATTTGTACACAAACTATAACATCTGCTATTAGAGAGACTATTAAAGGTAAAAATATTATAATATAAAATTCACTAATAAAATTTTAAATATTGCTCAGTGGAATGCACAAAGTTTGCTAAGTAATAGACTACAGTTTCAGCAGTTTCTCTATAATAATGACATACATTTAGCTCTAATTTCAGAAACATGGTTAAAACCACACATACAATACAACATTCGTGGCTATACCACAGTTAGGAATGATTGTGGTAATGATCACAATGGTGTTGCTATATTTATACGTAATGGTATTGAATTTAGTTTATTAGACACATATTTTGACGACTCTATTCAAAATGTTGCAATTAAAATTAAAATTAATAATAAATACATTTCAGTAGTTAGTTTTTACAGTCCTGGAAATTGCAGTCCTACTTTTGAAAAGAACAAATTTGATTCACTAATAAATAGTATACCTAAACCATTGTTAATTGCTGGGGACTTTAATGCCCATCACACTTTTTGGGGTTGTTGTAGGGACGACTCTCGTGGCAGAGCTATAATGAATTCCATGGATGAAAACGATTTGATACTCCTAAATGATGGTCAGCCAACTACTGTAGGGTCTCATCTATGGAGACCAAATGGTCTTGATTTAACTATGGTTTCTTCTTCCTTGGCTTTGTCTTGTGAATGGCAGGTTTATCAGGATTCTATAGGCAGCTATCATTTGCCTACCATTACAAAATATGTTATAGATACCGCTTATGATGTGGATCCTTCTATTGTTTCAAATATTCCTCTTCATTGTAATCTGAAATTAGTTGATTGGTCTATTTATAAAAAGATTGTAAATGACATGATGGAAAGTTTTCAGTATAATAACTTGAGTCATATTGATACATATAATAATTTGTGTTCAATAATCCTAGAAGCAGTTCAGATGTCAGTAATCAGTTCTAATAAAAACAATACCACTTGTGACTCTCGCAGATCGAGGAGGAAGCTTGGTCTCCCTTGGTGGAACGAGAAGTGTACTAGAGCTGTACAAGATTGTAAGCAAGCATATTATGTCTTATTTAAATCAAATCCTTGTCTAGACAATTATATAAATTTCAAACATATGCAAGCCCGAAAAAAACGTATCCTACGACAGGAGCGTCGTGCATGTTGGTTAGAGTTTTGTAATTCTATTAATAGACTCACTCCAATGAGTCAAGTTTGGGCAAAAATGAGGAAGTTAAAAAATGTTTCTACAAATAACAGTTTGTTTTCTAGTTATGAATGGATCTCTCAATTTCTGCATAAGTATACTCCTGATTCAGTTCAAAATGTATACACAGTCAGTCACAATAACTTACAAGATTCCACAAATAATTTCATGGTGGAACCTTTTTCTATTGAAGAGCTAAAATCTGCTTTAAGATCAAGAAGAGATTCAGCATGTGGTTTAGACTGGCTCTCATACAAAATGTTCAAATTATTAAATTCACACAGTTTGTCTATATTTTTAAATATTTTGAATTCACTTTGGCATTGTTCTATTATTCCTGAGGAATGGAAAACAGATTGTTTAATACCTATCCTGAAACAGGGTAAAGACCCTAACAGCGCTGACTCATATCGTCCTATTACTCTAAGTTCGTGTGTTGGTAAAATATTTGAACAGCTTCTAAAACAACGTTTGATATTTTACATTGAAAGTAATAGTCTACTGCCTTACAATCAATTTGGCTTTCGTTGTGGTCGTTCTGCTCGGGAAAGTCTTAGTCATTTATTTTTGGATATACACAGTGCTCTTGACGAGCATAAAATGTTGGGATGTGTTTTCTTCGATATTGTTGGTGCTTTTAATAATGTAAATTTAAGTACATTGTCATCCATTCTCCTTTCACTAAATGTTCCTGAAAAAATAGTAAGTTGGATTTTTGAGTTTTTAAATGAACGTAAATTGTATGTAAAAGTAAATAATCAATTAATAGGACCTAGGTATTCTTATAGAGGAGTTTCTCAAGGCGGAATATTAAGCCCTCTATTATTTATTTTATATATTTCTAGATTAAATAATGTGCTAGGTAGTGATATCTGTAATTTACAATTTGCTGATGATTTGGTTGTATATTGTTCAGGAGAAAACCTTAATAGCATTCAAACAAAACTCAATGCTAGCTTGGAAAAATTGGGACATTATTTTGAATGTCTCAATTTGGAGGTCAGCAATGAGAAAAGTAAGGTTGTTGTCTTTTCCAAAAATGTTGTTGGTTCTTCTAGTATTAAAATTTATTACAATAATAGTCTTATGTTAGTAGATAGTTCCATAAAATTTTTAGGTGTTACTTTTCTCAGTAATTTTAAATGGAATGTGTATGTTGATTACTTAGCAAACAGAGCATTAAAAGCTTGCAATATTTTGAAATCTCTCGCTGGCACTTATTGGGGTGCTGATCCAGGGACTTTACTGATTTTATATAAGTCCTTAGTAAGAAGTCACTTCGAATATGCATTTTTTTGCTATAGTGGTGAACAAAAACTAGTAGAAAAACTAGAAAAAGTGCAAAATAGATGCTTACGTATTATTTTGGGAGCTATGTGTTCAACTCCGATAGTGTCAATGCAAGTCGAATGTAGTTTGCCTCCATTGATAATTAGATTCAATTTTCTCAGAACAAAATTTTTCATTAGGATTTCTTCTATCAGCGATCATCCTCTTTTATTGCAGTTAAAGAAGGCTATTAATGGGATCAATCCCCCTTTTCTAGTACAAGGTTTATCTGAAATTTTAAAAGATTGTTCTAATCAAAATTATTTTTCTAGCTCCATTTGGCCTTGTTATTTATATTCCTATGAATCAAAGTATTGTCCATTTAAAATAGTAATTAATGAATCTTTGACGTTTAAAGAGGATGTTTACAGAATGCTTGAGGAATGGAATGGTTACAATCAATTGTACACAGATGGCTCTAAAAATGATAATGCTGTATCTATGGCTTTTTATGACATTCAGGCTCGAACTGGCTTTGGAAATAGGTTGTCTTCAGTAGCAACTGTGTATACAGCAGAGGCTATGGCAATACTCAGTGCTTTAGAGTATATTGAGTCTCGGCAAGAAAATAAATGGATCATTATCACTGATAGTTTGAGTGTATTGAGAGCACTAGAAAATCCCAGTTGTAATGCAAAAACAAGCTACATAATTTATACTATCAGAGAAAAATACAAGAATTTACTTAAGTTCAAAGATATCGTCCTTTTCTGGACTCCTTCACATATCGGGGTAGTTGGAAATGAACAAGTTGATTACCTGGCTAAATTCATTGTTAATCATCATCAGGAATGTCCAATTTTTCATAATCCTATTCCAAATTCAGATGCGTTAACTTATTTCAAATCAAAAATGGCACGTGATTTTCACAATTTCTGGCAGCATGTAGTTGAAACCAAAGGAAAGTGGCTAGCTGAAATTAAAACAAAGATTTCTTCTCCTTGGTTTACAGGAGGAAATATCTATCGGAACAGAAAGTTTTATACAACGATTTGTCGTCTACGGCTAGGTCACTGTCGATTTAATGCACATCTGTTTAGAATCGGCATTCTGTCTTCCCCAAATTGTGATTATTGTAATTCTGCTATACAAACATTGGATCACATTGTATTTGATTGTCCTAATTTTGCTCTTCAAAGGATCATTTTAGTTGATCGCCTGTTAGGTATTTATGAAAATGCTGAAGATATCCCGCGCTCCCTTCAGCAACTATTGAGGAAAAAAGATTGTTTTTTACCAATTTACGATTTTATTGTATCAACTGTCGATGAAATTTGAATTTAACAACTACCTACCACGACTACCCATTGACACTACACTTTTGACATAAAATTATATGTTATTGATATAATGAGATATAGAGATAAAGAAAACATGAGAGAAGAAAAGAGATAAAGAAAACATGAGAGAAGAAAAGAGATAAAGAAAACATGAAAGAAGACTTGGCCCCGGCCTAACAAATGGTACTGAACTTGAATAAATTAAAAAAAAGACTTGGCTTACGCCTAACTATTGGTTATTGAAGACATTGATAAAAATAAGACTTGGCTTCGGCCTGACTATTGGATATTGAAGACATTGATTAAAGAAGACATGGTTTCGGCCTTGATTATATTATAAAAAGAGAAAAACAAGAAAGATAAGAAGAATTGGAAGAAAAAGAAAACTAAATCAGACTTGGCTGTATGGGCTCAGCTCCCTTTGCCTGTCCCAAAGAGGGACGAACAGGAACAAAAAAAAAAAAAAAAGCTCTATGGTCGTAAACAAACTGCCAAATTTGAGGTTATGTGTCAAATGTGGTGACAAGATAGCGGCATTTGTTATGAAAAATACTTTTCGAGAATTTACTGATAGTTTTTCCAATAAAAGTTAATAATGGACGGTGATTTGTACGATGAGTTTGGTAACTACATCGGGCCAGACCTTGAGTCGGATTCGGACGATGAACAGAGTGTGTACGCCGATAACAGAGATGCAGACGAAGATGCTATGGAGGAGGATGAAGACGGGGACGCAGAGCCCGAGGTAGCTCCCATGTCCGTCGTGCTACATGAGGATAAACGGTACGTTAAGATACCTACTAACTCACAGAATCCGAAAAACCACTAACTTTACCTTAAAATCTGAGGTTGCTTACAAACTGAAGTTATTGAATGTTTTTCAACAAATATTGAGTATATTTTTCATTAATGATATGGAAAACTATAAGTTTATAAACTACAGCCAAGTTTAAAATACCACAGCAACTCAGTAATCCATAAAAAATGCTATAATTTGTAAAAACTTTAAACTATCCATTGATGATAACTGATACAACATGGTACATGACCAATAATCGCATTCATCACGATTTGAAAATAAAAATTGTTCGAGAAGAAATCAAAGACTTCCAAACAAATACATAGACATCCCAACCAACTGGCAAGAACCCAAATCAAATCAAATCAATTTATTTGTGAAACATAGGTTTTACAGATGGATCTTATGAACTAAATAGTGCGCTATGTCTTGTCAATTTTGACATACAAATATTTTAAGGGGAAACATGCGTACTTGGTCAAATGTCAATTCTCATAATAAATTAAATAGTAAATATAATAATTTAGTTATCATTATCATTAATTCAATTATCATCATCAATTCACATTATCATTCAAAAAGTCTTCGATCTTATAATAACATTTGTCAATCAGCAGTAATTTCAGAGCCTTTTTAAACTTTACTAGAGGCATATTTTTAATATTGTCTGGTATTTTATTATAAATCTTTGGCGCAATGCCAAAAAAAACTCTTTTGCATTAAAGATGTCTTGCATTTTATGTTACACAACTGCGACAAATATTGAGCACGTATTGGCTTTACTTTAGTATCAGACATTTTTGCGAATAAGTGGGGGTTGCTTTTTACAAATACAGCAGATTCCAAAATATACAACGCTGGTAGTGTTAGTATTTTTAGTGATTTGAAGGATGGTACACAGCTATCAGTAGTCTTTAATCCACACATAGATCTTATACAGCGTTTTTGCATCTTAAATATAAGTTCCCTGTCAGTTGACTGTCCCCAAAATATAATCCCGTATCGAAGCACTGAAGCGACTAGTCCATGATAGGCTGTCAGTAATGTCCTGATATTTACCTTTTTAGACAATTGATAGAGTGCGTACGCAGATTTACTTAGTCTGTTACATAGGTGTTCTATATGTGGTTTCCATGTCAATTTATTATCTACCATTATACCCAAGAATTTAGTAGCATTAACTAATTCTATTTTTTTATTTTTATGAATTAAATTAACAGTGGGATTTGCCCGACGTTGATGGAATTGCATGATTTTTGTTTTATCTAAATTTATAACTAGATTGTTACAGTTAAGCCAATGTATTATTTTTGTCAGTGAGTCATTAATATCATTTTCATAACTATTGGGATTAGTGCATTCTATTATAGCTGTGCAATCATCAGCAAAGAGAACCATTTTTTGTTGTGTCATCTTTGGGAGGTCGTTGATATCTATTATGAAAAATAACGGTCCAAGCACGGTACCCTGAGGGACGCCATACCTTAGGAGTCTTGGTTTCGACATGTAAGTGTTTACAATTTTAGTTTTAGGGCATAATCTAGTAATCTCAGTACACTGGTATCTATTGCTTAAATATGATTTTAGGAGGTCTAGGACATTACCTCTTATACCATAAGCATGTAATTTATCTATAAGTAGTGTATGATCTACATAGTCAAAAGCTTTACTCATGTCAGCCACAAACAACCACATCATTTTTTCAGAAGACTAAAAAGACAAGCCCTTCTAGATCTGATTTGAAACAAGGGGCATAAATTGATAATAATATGGACATGTCACTGGATATTGTACCATGCAAGAAAAACTAACAATTACAAAACTCTGGCTTAATGTTGACAAGACAGATTGAGGAAAAGAAGAGAGAAAAAAAAAACCATTGCATACTCAACAAAATTGGTATCTCAATCTTACTGACTTCATTTATTTCCAGATATTATCCTCAAGCTGTAGAAGTGTATGGGCCAGATGTAGAGACAGTGGTCCAAGAGGAAGACACACAGGCCTTGGACAAGCCGCTAGTGGAACCTATCAAACATAAGAAGTTCCAGGTGCAGGAGCAACAATTACCGGAGACTAGGTATGACATGGAGTACATGGCTGATATGCTGGACAATACCAACCTTATGAGGAATGTGACACTGATGGGACATTTGCATAATGGTGAGTTTTGTTTTAAATTGCTGAAAATATATAGCTTTTTGCTCTGTCTTGTCTGTATAATGAGTTGAAGATAAACAATAGAACTGGAAAACTAAACATTCAATTCGTCAAAAAGATAAAAATCGATTGAATGCTTGTTTAAAAAAGTGTAACTGCAAAATTACCCTTCTAACAGGTGAAATGTTGTTTTGCAGTTACACTTTTTTGACAAGCAGTAGTAAGGTGGTGAGTCCCTTTTGCCGAACATGAATACTAGTCACACATATTATCACCTTTGTGATGCAGTTTTCAAAATATGAGTTTACTATATCAGTATTAATACTTAATTTATCCATACAACTATGCAGTAAAAAATAACCACTGAGCTCTAAATCCCTGATATTTGCTACAGATACAAGAGAGTCCAGAAAAACTTAAGTACATTGCTAATGAAATTTACTCATAGCAATTTTTTATTCTTTCCAGGTAAAACCTCTTTTGTAGACTGTCTGATCCGACAGACTCACCCGAGCACAATAAACACAGACACCACAATACCTATGAGGTACACAGATACTCTGTTTGTGGAGCAGGAACGAGGAGTCTCCATCAAGTCCATGCCGGTCACCCTTCTGTTGAAGAATATCAAAGGGAAGTCACATCTGTTGAATATAATGGACACGCCAGGACATGTAAATTTTAGTGATGAAGTTACTGCGGCTTTGAGGATCTCTGATGGTAAGTGTATCTGTTAGTGAACAGTTCTAGATCAGTTGCTTTTAGTCTTACAGGTACAAATTTTCACATTTTAGTGAGGATCTGAAAAATTTCGGATTTGGATATCATTATTATTTTCTAAACTTGAAAATACATGCACAACGTACGACGTCGGTGTCGCATCGTCAAACTTTGTGAAATCGGGTTGTACGTCGTAGAAAAACGTAACTAAAAGTCGTATCTTGGTGTCTTGCGGTGTTCGGCATATTAAATCCGTCTATTTAATTCAGCTGATGCAGCAAGACTGTATCGCCAGTTATTTGTGCAGGTTGTCATTGCGAATCTAATATTGTTTAGGCAATTTACATGATAATTTTGACATCATACCAAAACCCTTTCTCATCCACAGGTGCAGTCCTCTTCGTGGACGCCGCCGAAGGTATAATGCTGAACACAGAACGCCTGCTCCGCCACGCAGTCCAAGAGCGGGTTCCCCTGACCCTCTGCATCAACAAGATCGACCGCCTGATCTTGGAGCTGAAGCTGCCGCCCGCAGATGCGTACTACAAGTTGAGGCACATCATTGATGAGCTGAACTCCATGCTGGAGACTCATCAGCCTCAGGATAACCCGGAGGAGCCTGCTACTGTGTTCTCACCATTGTTAGGTATGTCGTTTATTTAAATAATTTACCTGATTTTAGTTTCAAAAACTCGTAAGCAGGAATCTCCTGATTACAGTTGGTGGGGCTGCAGCACATTCGGCGATATTTTTTAAATGCTGTAGTGATTGTTTTATTAGTTGTTTACTAAAATTAACTTTAAGCAATTTATGAGCAAGAAACTCATGAACTGCTTATTGAATTACAAAAGACAGTTCCACAAATCGCATCGCTCTTCACGAGAGTATCTACCAATAAAGATGATACAGTCCAATCATTGTACGAGTATAACTTCTGTACACAGCAGCTGTTGGTAAACCTGAAGAAATACATCATTTTAACACTAAACACAGCATGTGAAGATGCTGTATGCACCTTATGACATTTTCCTCAACTATTGAAAAGCATTTACATACTTTTTAACCCATAATTTTAATTCAAACATTGAAGTTACCTCCACCAACTAGAATCTTGCATCTATTTCCTTTTACAACCAACAACCATCTTCTACAGGCAACGTCTGCTTCGCCTCCTCCCTCTACGACGTGTGCTTCTCCGTGGAGTCTTTCGCGGCGATGTACGCGGCGGCGCACCCCTCGTCGGGGCTCCGCGCGGCCGACATGGCGGCCTGGCTGTGGGGGGACGTGTACTTCAACGCTAAGACCCGCCGGTTCACGAAGAAGCAGCCACATGCTTCCGCGCAGAGGAGTTTCGTAGAGTTCATATTGGAGCCATTGTATAAGATTTTTGCACAGGTAAGCTTTTGGTAGTAAAGTTGTTTTCTGCAACTAATCAAATAATGTGTTCAAGCAGCAACCTGTATCGCTATGCTACAATAAGACAGTCTGTGTCATAACCAGGGGTTGCGGGACTTTTTTACGGGGTAAAATCATTAAAGGCGGGAAGGACTTTCAGACTTGTACTGACTAAAATCCACGGTGTCCTTTAATAGCGCTTTATGTTCCGGAGTCACGGTAATGAGATAAGTCCCGCGACCTCGGCAGGCTTTGACCCTCTGGAGGGGGGCCCCGTCATCATGCTAACACTCTAAGAGGTGCGCGTGGAACACAACACGCCGTCGACCTGGGCATGGTCCATGGTCGGACAGCGAGTCGCTCATTTGTCGCTCATTACTCGCCGCCTGCTTGCCCGCGCCTTCGGTGGCCGGAGATCATCTGCTGCCGTCCGACGCCCCGTGGGTGTCTACCACTGGAGCTGGGGTGTAGGGAGGACGCTATCCTCTCCTTCACGCGGCCCGCCTCCACCTTTGCGAGCATGACTGCTTCGCAGAAGGAGGCAACTGCTTCCCACTCCGTCTCCACCTATCGCCGTCGTGAGGACACGGCGCGGTACTCTGCCCAAGCGGGGCAGTCCTGCACCGTCTGCTCCACCGTGTTCTCAAGGCGATCCTCACAATGGTGACACCCGGGCATTTCTTTCCTCCTTGTCAGACACAGGTACCTTTCGAAACTTCCGTTTCCGGTGAGAACCTGTGTCATGCGGTAGGTCAGGACGCCGTGACGGCTATCCAAGTACTCAAAGGTCTTACCGCCGCGATTGCGGCGTGCCCGACGTTGATGTACTAGTTATTGTATTCGAAAGATTTGATTCACATCTTACATTTTCTTATTGAATACAGGTCGTAGGAGACGTGGATGACACCTTGCCAGCAGTTTTGTCAGAGCTCGGCATCAAGTTGACGAAACAGGAAGCGAAGCTGAACGTGCGACCACTGCTGAGGCTGGTCTGCAGCCGGTTTTTCGGAGATTTCTGGTGAGTGGATGGTCAAAGTGAATTTTATTGACTAGTTTTAGGCGATAGAATGTACGTGTGATCACGAATTGAATGGTCATACTCGTATACATATAAGAATGAAACATTTTGAGTCATTTTTAGATTACTAATTTATTTACCTACTAGCTATTCCCTGCGGTTTCAACCGCAGCTCGGTTCCTATTGGACATATCTTGATGTTACATAGCTAATACACTTTTTTTCTCAATTAAGCTCCCTTAGGTTAGCACGTTCAAACAAACAAATTCTTCAGCTTTATAATATTGGTCTTAGTATTTTTTTTTTTAGCGTGGTTAAATCATCAAATGAGTCCTCCCACCCCGGGCAGGGCGGGAGGGACTGTCAGACTTTTACTGACTAAAATCCACGGTGTCCTTCAATAGCCCTTTATGTTCCGGGGTCACGGTAAGGAGATAATCCCGCGACCCCGGCATGCTTTGGCCCTCTGAGAGGGGGGCCCCGTCAGTATGCTGACGCTCTTTGAGGCGCGCGTGGGACACAACGCGCCGTCGACCCGGCATTGGTATTAGTATAGGATCTCAATCCAAAAGTCCTTGCTGAAGTCACAACACTTTTCTTTCAAAACAATTTCGTCTATACCAAAACTGCACTTTGTTTGGTATACATTAAAATTCTTTTTCATTAACTGTAGACCCTCACGTGTGCACGTAGTTTATAGTACATTACTGCCGCGGCCTATAATGGCTACTTTGCTGGTCGCACTGATGATGGCCGACAGCGCAGCCTAGCGCAGCTCCAGGCCGACACAGCGCGGTCAGCATGCACCACTTGATGGACGAGCTGAGATAAAGGCCGAGGCCGGAGGCCGAGGCCTTTACAGCGAGGACAGCAAGGGCTGCATGATGGCCAAGCTGGAAGGCCTAGAGCGTAGCTAGGCTAGCTGGAGGCAATCATAGCGTGGCCAGCGAAGCAGACATAGTGGGCCAAGGCTTGTATAGTGCTTTACTCAAAAATGCAAGTACCTAACCTACATAAAACCAGCAAGTGATTTAAATAAAATATATATTAATTAACTAGTTTAATTCCAATGGAAAATACAGTTACTAAAATTCAACACCGACTTTCCCGGTTTCATATTACTTATTAATAGTTTGCGATAATTTTAATGCGATGTTTGACTGCATTTCATTTATTACTTCATTTACATAAAGCAAAAAGTCACTAAATAAAAATAAAAAATTCGCTGAACCGCGCTTTTGTTCCTTCTTTGATTTTTTTTTTTAATATGGAATGCAATCTTTTTGTGCCTACCTCTTTAAATACAAACAGCTGTGTTTTAAATAAAATCTTTTTGCATTTGTTTTTTTAAAACGTTGAAACGTCAGAATAGCGGCCGGCAATGTTTTGCCGACCTGTTAGAGCGGCCAGCAAAAACATTGCTGGCCGCTCCTTGAAACAGACCCGCAAAGTCGACTTTGCTCAAACAAGGTTGTCAAAATAATGACCACATTACATGCATTTTTGAGTAAAATTATTTATCTGTTCCAGTGGTTTCGTAGAGATGGTGGTCCGTCACGTACCATCGCCCCTGGACGCGGCCCCTCGCAAGGTGTCCCACACATACCGCGGCGCGGCCGGCCCGCTGTACGACGACATGCTCGCGTGCGACCAGTCCGGCCGCCTCGTCGCACACACCACCAAGATGTACCCCACTGATGACTGCACATTCTTCCTGGTTAGTCGATATTTTTTATTTCATGACCAGCATTTAAACACAAAATAAATATAAAGAAAAAAAAAACGTTCAATAGTGAACCAATCCAATGGTGTTGCATTTTGGCATCAGGCATCTTTCAAAGCATATTGAAAAAAGTATTTGAAGGAACCCGCACTGGGCCCGCGTGGTGGATTGTGGCCCCTCCCTCTCACAGAGAGGAGGCCTGTGTCCCACTCCCTCTCACAGAGAGGAGGCCTGTGTCCCAGCAGTGGGAGCATTATAGACTGATGATGATGTTGATTTGAAGGAACAGGGTGGAGTTGTAGTCAGACTGACAGTCTTCCACTCCACCCTAGGCTCGAGAATTTAATCCAAATTTAACCACCCAAAAAAAGGCAACTTTCAGTTGCCTGTTAGAAAAGGTTACATGAATGTTCATTCCATTCCATTCCATTTCCATTCCATTCGGGCCGGTGCACCCTGGGATGCGGGCAAAAACTTTTCCTTAGGCACTGTGTGCCTAAGTGGTCTCTTTGCCCGTATGCGAATGTGTCGTGTGGACGCTCCAACGATGTTGTAGCGATGTGTGTGGTAGCTCGCCGTCCGACCAAGGACCAAGACCGGGTCGGTGGCGCGTCGTGTTTCGCGCCAAATGCCTGCTGTCGCGGGTTTTTTCTTAACCCAGGATACCGTGGCCCCGGAACGTATAGGGTATAGGAAGGAACACGGGTGGATTTTAGTCAGTAAGAGTCTGACAGTCCCTTCCGCCCCACCCAGGCGGCCAGCACCCACCTTAGTAAAAAAACACTTGTTTCAATACTAACACATAATAACACATTTTATGAAATCACGACTCAGACATGTCTAAAAACTTGTTCCGCTAGTACATGAGTAACTTTCTCCTTGTAGGTCCTAGCCCGTGTAATGTCAGGCACGCTATACGCCGGTCAGACAGTGCGGGTGCTGGGAGAGAACTACAGCACGCAGGATGAGGAGGACTCCAGGATCATGAACGTGGGCCGCCTCTGGATATACGAGGCGAGGTATAAGGTGAGTCAATTCTCAGCTACCTAGTTAAAAAAAAAATAGTTTTTAATTTTATTCTTCTGGTTACTAAGACCCGTATTACAGAACGTCGTTCAATACTCAAACATTATTAAAACTAGATTCAAGGCTTTTGATTGGTTAAAAGTACTTTTAAGTACAGTACGGCACGTAAGTTGGCAAGATTATTGTGTAGTGGGGGTAAGTTTGCGCATCGCATTAAGCGACACACAAGTGTAAGCGAGAGCGCGTATACTGTGCGAGGGGCACAGACGAGTGACGCACCAATCGCGTGCTCGGATCGGCACTACCTCATAGTCCGCGACCCACATGACCACCAAAGAGATCTACAAAATGACTTCTGCGCATCTAATGACTCTTGCCAACTTACGTGCCGGCCACTGTAACTCTTGAGGTTTGAGGAGCATTCTATACAGGCCTTACACTCACTATTCTCCCTCTTGGCAATTAAATTGGCGCTAGGACAGTGCCGCATTAATACAGTAGCAATTGCTACCGGCATCACGCAAAAGGGAGCCGCGTGGTGAATACACGGGGCTCCCTCTTTGTGCAAGTTCGGCCCACCAACGCCATGTTAGCATAATGTGAAACATTACACCATTCCAACTAAGACAATCCAAGTCAGACAATCGGTAACTGGTATGTCGTTGGCGTTAAATGTCACTCAGGACCATTGCAGCTTTCTACAAGCAAAAAATTTTTTTGGAATTTGTCGCATCAGTTTTTTGAGTTTAGTTTTTACAAACATACAAAACTTTCCTCTTTATTGTATTAGTTCAGTAAGATAAGCATTATTCTCAAAAATAGGGCCTCTCAATCAAATTTGCTGAGAGCCCATGCATGCTTGTAATGACCTAGGGCGGAAAAGTATTACTTTCAACCCTCTCCTCAGGCAACTTCGGACCTTCATTCATGAAAATGACAATTATCATCATATTCCAGGTGGAACTGAACCGCGTGCCAGCGGGCTGCTGGGCGCTGATCGAGGGCATCGACCAGCCCATCGTGAAGACCTGCACCGTGGTGTCAGCGGACGAGGACGCCGAGCTGCACACCTTCACTCCGCTGCGGTTCAACACGCAGGCGGTCGTCAAGATTGCTGTGGAGCCTGTCAACCCATCGGAACTGCCTAAAATGTTGGATGGATTGAGGAAGGTAGGTCATGCGCGGGATTTAGTTTAGGCACAGCCATTGCCAGTGGATTTCGCTCGCCAATATTTTGAAAATATTTTGGTCGTGGAATTAAATTAGCTAGAGAAACTTCGCAGACATTTTTTTTTTATATGGGACTAACCCACCACACTATTGCCAACCACTGCAACTCCTGAAAGCCAGAATCAACAGTAGCAACCACCAGAAAAGCGCCGAGACAATTAAGTTCGACGTGTCCCGGAGAATGAATTTACCTGTCTTGAATCCTGCAACGAAATTAATCAGAAAAGAATAGTGGAGGTGTAGGAAAAAATATATGTTCCTACTCCGTAGACATATTATAACGGTATCGTTTTATTATTCATTTACCTATTTACGTCCCACTGCTGTGCAGAGGCTGCCTCCATATCCTCACAAATACTCCCGGTGAGGAAGTCCCTTTAAAATTTTTAATAAAACTGCGGACATTAGCGTTTTATTATATATATACGTCCAACCGAATCTAGATACCTATATAGGTATTTATTAAATGAAACTGTGATTGCAGGTGAACAAATCCTATCCCCTGCTATCGACCCGCGTGGAGGAGTCCGGTGAGCACGTGATCCTGGGCACCGGCGAGCTGTACCTGGACTGTGTCATGCACGACCTCAGGAACATGTACTCAGAGATCGACATCAAAGGTACTTATCTCTGCAGTTTTAGCTTTATTGAAAATCGGCCTCGAGAGTTTTGAGTATTTTGGAACGAAGTTCCTTATCGCGCGTTGTGAAAGGGGGCTAGACGGAAAAAATTCTTACGAAAAGTTGGCACGACACTTTTTTGCCTCGCCCCGCACCTCGCGCCTGCACCCCGCGCCCCGTACCCCTCACTCAACCCCCGTTCCTCGTGACTCTTGTCGTATTGCGGCGTAGAACATGTTTCTCTGTCTCTCTCTCTCTCTCTCTCTCTCTCAATAGAAAGCAAGCCAGATATTTTCGTTTCGTCTTTCTATTTCGCATTGAACAGTGTGGTGTTGCGACGATTATTTTTGTTAACTTCGTTCCATCCGGGTGTCCCTTGACCTCTCAAGTTTTTTTTTACTAGTTCTCATGGCCACCATGTGCATGCACACGGAAAATTCATACTAAAGTGAATATGCAATAAAGAAATACCGTAATGTACTTAAACTATCTGTTGTCCTCGGTTTCGCTTGCACCCCACCCCATATAGTCTACTAGATTTTAATTTAATGGGAAAGGCAAGTCACAGCTAATTGTAGATGGCGCCACCGCTGCTTAGACCTAATCCGACCAATGACGTAGTACTATTTTGAAGTATCTTTAAGATTTGAACTGATTTGAACCAATAACGATGCTTGGAACAAGCTATTCTAGCGCCATTAGTTCCCCAGTTGCCATCCCCATTATAATCTAATTCATTCTTTCAACAGTGGCAGACCCCGTAGTGTCATTCTGCGAGACAGTAGTGGAGACGTCGTCACTGAAGTGCTTCGCGGAGACGCCCAACAAGCGGAACAAGCTCACCATGATCGCGGAGCCGCTGGAGCGCGGGCTGGCAGAGGACATCGAGGCGGGCGCTGTGTGCGTCACCTGGGACCGGAAGCGGCTGGGAGAGTTCTTCCAGACCAAGTAAGGGATCCCGCACTGGCCACAATGATAAAACGCCGCCACCGGCAAATTTCTTGTAGTTTTAATACATTTTATATGGACTCGCCACACACGTTTGATGCCGGTGGCCACACGCACAATCGCCGCTGCCAAAGGGCTTCAGCTCAGCATGATGCCAGATGGAAACACAGAGTTTGCTGATGCTGATTTTCAGCTGCAGCCCACGCGTCAACTTTAAATGCGTGGTAATTTTTTCCTCTGCTATTCCATAAAAGCTTTTTGCGGTTAAAAAGTCTTTATTAAAAAAAAGGCTACGAGCAGAAATCGTCCTTCTGGATATTCCTTTATTTGTACACCTGAAACTATTACAATAGAAGACGCAATGTCACTTCTCAAAATTTTTAAATAAGTATGTTTTTTTTTATTAGCCTTCTCTGTCCCACTCTTGAGCAAAGGCCTCCCCGTTTTTTCCACTTTTCTCGATGGTGTGCCTCTTCTCGCCAATTATCTCATTTATTTTAAAAAAAAGTTTGACCTCAAGGGAGATGGCCTAGTTGGCTGTTGGCAGCAGGCTACTGTTACAGTTCCAGAGTACTTATCCAGAAGGACGCAGGTTCAAGTCCTGCTTGCAGTCTTATTTTTTTCCCATAAAAAGCGTTATTATTCACGGTTTTAAAATTTCGGGTACATGTGTTGTTCGTGTTTCTAAAAACAACGAAAATATCTAATTGGTATTAATTTATTCATCAGATACGACTGGGATTTACTGGCGGCGCGTTCGATCTGGGCGTTCGGACCAGATTCCACCGGCCCTAACATTCTAGTCGACGACACACTGCCCTCCGAGGTCGACAAAAATCTACTATCATCTGTCAAAGATAGTATAGTACAAGGTGAGGCGAACGTCTTGAAGCGACAGTAGTTCGGCTGTGGGAAAGAGAGCCATACAATTCGTCTAGCGCCATCTCGTTTCCTCAGCGGAACTTCACTTCAAATATTTCTGAGGCTAAAATGTAGTGACGCGAAACCGTCTGTAAAGGTAACCTTTATCCTGCAACGTAAAGGGCAATTGCAGGAACGGAGTAGAAGTGGATATTTATTTTTAGTCGGTAAGAGACCATTGCTCAGCAGTGGGCTGAATAAAAAAAGAGTGAAGATTTCTTCCGGTCCATCAAAGTCGGGGGAACTTTTAATTGATTTTAGCAACAAGTTTAGTAAATCTAAACGTACGTCTTCCGGCTGATGATGATGATCATGATAAAACTTACCCTCATTTTTGTTTCGTTAGGTTTCCAATGGGGCACGCGAGAAGGCCCGCTGTGTGAGGAGCCGATTCGTAACGTGAAGTTCAAGATCCTGGATGCTGTTATAGCACAGGAGCCGCTACACAGGGGCGGCGGACAAATCATACCAACTGCTAGGAGAGTGCGTACAATTTAAACCTACTTGTTATATAATTAAAATTGAATATCAATCGGGGGGGAGTTATTTACAGTTAAATCCAAGTTCGTGGTGGAATTTTATTTGCAAATAATTTGCAGAAAAATATCTGCATCCCTTTTTTGAAAATGGCTGCTGGGGGTAACGGTTGCGATTTTTTTTTTTTTTTAAGAATGTTTGCTGAAATTTGTGTAAGTTGTGGTTACCTGTAATTGAGTGCTCATTACGGAAATTGTTAAATTAAACAAGTGTATTTTGTAACGTGTCATGTAATGTTCCCTCGTTGGTAATCCTTAACTATATAAATAAATTAGACTTTAGTTCCAATAAAACCAACGACGATATAATACTAGACTCGTAATAACAGGCGACCGATGTCTGCCAACACATTAGGCAAAAAAGTCTTATATTCGTCTCATTTCGACCAATCCTGTGAGCCGTAAACATACGTTGAGACAGCACAGACCTTGAGTTAGCCAATCACAACGCAGTACCCCGTCCCCCTCGCTTACGTAGTACCTCAGCAACTTGGCAGAATAGTTTGTGTTCTTTAGATCGTGCATGCGGAGTCTAGTATTATATCGTCGTTGAATAAAACAAATCAATATCATTCTTTTGTAACCAGGTGGCGTACTCAGCCTTCCTGATGGCGACGCCGCGTCTGATGGAGCCCTACCTGTTCGTGGAGGTGCAGGCGCCGGCCGACTGTGTGTCTGCAGTGTACACAGTACTGGCTAAGAGGAGAGGTAAGCTCGCAAGCGCTGATTGATTGTAGATGGCGCCACCATAGCTAGGTCCTAATCCGACCAATGAGGTAGTACTATATTGAAGTACCTATATGATTTGAACCAATGACGATGATGGAAACTAGCTATGCTAACGCCATTAGTCGCCTTCCCAATTCAATACGGTTTTTTTTTGTAAAAACATTCGTTGCCCCGCACTAGAAAATTCTCATTTGTCGTGGGTGCGTTTACAAATATAGAAATAAACAAACATCCAGACCCGTAACAAATACTTATACCCATGACAGGCTGCGCAGCAGTCTAATCGCTCAACCACCACGCTAACCGTGAAAGTTAAGGTGATCGATGCCTATACGTAATAGTAGATTAGTAGCCAAGGGCTGTAAGGCATCCATTGCAGCCCGAGATATTTAAAGTGCAATTTGATGCTTACACCCGAGCTAACTACTCTGCTTTACATCTCGATTGTGAGGTAAGTAGAAAAAAACCCGCACTACAAGATAAAGGCCTCGAAGCCATGCCAAAAACATTTAATAAAAAAAAAGATGTACGCGAACTTTTTGAAATATTGAAGAGTTTTTTTAAATTACTTACCGCCCTAGGGCTTTTCTAGCTACACTATTACCCTAGAGCGCTAATTGGTTACTTACGAGCCCCATTTTGATTTGGGGGTAATAAGGACCTACTTACCGAATATGAGAGATGTAAAAACAATTTATGAAGATCTTTATTACTTACTAAATTGTTCTCGCTCCCCAGGTCACGTGACACAAGACGCTCCAGTCCCGGGCTCCCCGCTGTACACTATCAAGGCGTTCGTGCCGGCCATCGACTCGTTCGGCTTCGAGACGGACTTGCGCACGCACACGCAGGGCCAGGCCTTCTGTCTGCAGGTGTTCCATCACTGGCAGATCGTGCCCGGAGATCCGCTTGATAAGAGCATTATAATAAGGTATGTATTTATTTTTGCCCACAAGGTGGGCAGACGATCTTATAAAGACCAACCGGTGCTATTGGAAGTCTATACGAGGCCTATGTTCAGCTGTGGACGTATTCCGGCTGATAATGATGATGATGATTATAGGATCTAGCTGTTGTAGAAATCTGTCTGTTACCTTCATAGATATAGAGGATGGACTGAACCGTCCCTAATCGACTGAAAAGTAATTACTGATAGAAAAGTGTGAGTGTTATTTAAGTTATTTTGGTTAGTAGTTGTGTTTGAATACTATTTGCCGCAAAATGGTTTTTTTTTTCGCTTTAGATAGTGGTCAAATTCATGCAGGCATTGCTCAGTCCATTATGTATGTCTACGTCTACCATAAAGCTATGGTAACTTGGTGGTAGGAAAAACCAACAGTCTTTGGCATCTCATGGCTGCTGTGGATGATTTAAAATATAGAGGTTTTCTATCAGGAATTTCTTCTCTTGGAGGTAGATCTTGTGAAAATAGAACCTATAAACTCCTTGGTAAAACACTAACATACGTATTTTATATACATAATTATGTATTTACCAATTTCCTATATTAAATTGTATTTATTTCTGCCCAGGCCCCTGGAGCCCCAGCCCGCCACGCACTTAGCTCGAGAGTTCATGATCAAGACGAGACGCCGCAAGGGCCTCAGCGAAGATGTGTCCATCAACAAGTTCTTCGACGACCCTATGTTGTTGGAGCTGGCGCGGCAAGACGTGCAGTTGAATTAAATTAATTTAATATAGAATAAAGAAAATATGCCAAATGTGTTGTTTATTTTACCCCAGAAATTACAAAAATACAATTTCAAAAAGTTGGTGAGTATCTAATATTTAGAACCTGCTTGCGGTAATCCGTGTAGCGGGCGCGGTAATGTCCGATCAGAGGGACTTTTTGGAACACTTTGCGGCCTAGGTATACATCCGCCGCTGTGCGCTTATATATCATTTTATGCCAGTGCACGAGTTTTAATTTTGAATAGGTACGAATAAAAAAAAATACAAACATCCGAATTGAGAACTTCCTCCTTTTGGAAGTTGGTTAAAAAAGAAAAGTGAACACGAGGGCTTGGCTTTCGCGTTTTTAGTAGCTTGGTAAACGCTTTGACAATGGCTGTCACTGTCACAGCAATCTGTCAAACTGTCAAGTGTCACTGCTGAAAAGCGTGTTCCACATGAAAATCGTTTACAAAATACAGATTTTAAATTGAAATAAAACCAAATAGTGGTGATAGAATTGTGATAAGTATTTTTCAGGTGTCATCTCATCTCATAAATAAATATAAAGCAAAATGGCTCGCGGCAAAGACAAGAAAAAGTAAGTTTGGTTATGTAGTCAGTTACAAGTTTATTGTGTGTTTACAAAGTGTTGGCTAACATCGTGGTGTTTTAGGCGCAAGTTGGAGAAGAAGCAAGAAGGCGACGATGTCCCCAAGCAGGTCCCTCACACGTTGGAGTCCCTCCGAGAGAAAGATGAGACTATGCTTGCAAATGTTGACGACGAGGAAAAGTTGGAGGTTAGAAAGTGTTATTTCTGTAATTCAAATTATTCTATACATTTTTTAATTTTTATATCTGGAAATTGATGAAAATGTAGCTCATTATGGCCTCTACGTAATAAAAAAAATGTAATCTCTCACCAAACCGCCTAACTTTTGGTTTTAATTTGGTTTTCGTTTAACCGTGACACAGAATGACTTATTGGTTCTCTAAATTGATTTTAATACCAATATTAGTGAATCTCAAACAGATAGTAAACAACCAATGTTTTAACCAAATGGTTCTTTACTATGTGTTAATCATTGCAACATACAAAAAAAAAAACAAACAAAAACAGTTAAGTTTACAAGTAAGCTAAAACTTAACATAAAACTTACTTATTAATTAACTTTTTCAGGCACAAAAAGATATGGAATTAGATGAACTATCAACATACTATGAGAACTCATATGAACCTAAAGTACTGATCACTTACTCGGACAACCCACACAATAAAACCAGGATATTCGGCAAGGAGCTCTGTAGAATGATACCTAACTCCATATCTAGGTATAGACAAAGGTGAGGATATCTTTTAAGCTAGAAAAAACTGTGGCAGGCACATGTCTACAGTCTTTTATTATTTTTGGTCAGTAATTTTATTAAAAAGTTTTTCCTTGCTGGAGCAGAAGACACTGTCAGGCACTTATCACATATAGATAAACATCAGTGGACTGCTTGTCTAAAAAAAGTGTAACTGTAAAACAGTCTATATGAATGTGAAATGTTGACATTCACAGTTTTTTTTAGACAAGCATACAACAGACCGTTTTCTTTATGTGGTAAGACATTTACTTAGTGGTTTTGAGTTAAGTTCAAGATAAAAAGATATAGAGTAACTATTGATTGATACCTTATGTGCAAGTCTTTTTTCTCTATTATTCAAAATATTGCTTGTTTACTAGATTATTTAACACTTTCACTGTCCGCGCAGCAGACACAATACCTAAACAATAGTCGTGGATCACATGTGATTCATCGGACAGGGAAGTGGTTAAAAAATCAAATTATATCCTATTCAAAGCCATTTGCATAGCAGACTGTTCTGTTAGGAAACACCTTAACAATGGAATGTTCTTCTTTCAGATCATCAGTAAAACGCATAGTCCAGTCAGCACTCCGGGAAAATGTTACAGATGTGATAGTAGTGAATGAGAATCAGAAACAACCCAACGGGTTCCTGCTGATACACTTACCAAATGGACCAACCGCACACTTCCGCCTCTCAAGCTGCAAGATTACACCAGAGCTTAGAAAAGATTATAAAGAGATCACCAACCATAGACCTGAGGTAGGGAAACATGCTTGAACTTTATGTTGCAAACTAGCACTTTGCCCGCGACTTCGTCTGCGCGTGTTTTTAAATTCGAACTCAGTGAATTTACTTAACGCTCACCCTCCTTATAGGATACTTTTGGAAAATCTCTAGTAGTTTCAGAGCCTATTCAATACAAACAAACAAAATACGCAAAAATATTAAATACGTATCCTTTATTCGATTGAGAGATAATTTATGCCAAGTTTAGAATTTATCGAAGCAAGCAGTAAATCCCTCAACACGTCAGCAAGCATGGTCAATGCTCAGCTGACATGTTTTCTTACCATGATCTATTATTCCTCTCCTACAAAATTCGCCCACCAAAGGCAAAACCTAAGATTCTCCTGCAGCGCAATTTTGGTGGCATGAATGTAGATGAGCTCCGAAGAGATGCTAGCAACATTGACTGGGCTCCCTTATTTGATGTTGAATCGGTGGACGATAAAGTCAACCTGCTGACGGATAACCTCGTGCAGCTGTATAATGTACACGCTCCCATTCGCGCAGTTAAAATAAAACATCATCCGGCGCCTTGGCTGACAGACGAAATCCGAAAGCTCATTCACAGAAAGGCTGTTGCAAAAACGAAATATAAGTGTCGTCCCACACCGTTGAACCGCGAACGTCTGGTTGCTGCACGGAATCACTGCAATAAGATGTGTAGAGATGCTCAGCGACGCCATATCCACACTTCAGTTGAAAATGGAGATCCAGCTAAAGTCTGGAAATTTCTGAAATCCATGGGAGTTGGAAAATCACGCCAAGATTCCATTCCAGAAAACTTAGATATTGATCTATTGAATCAACATTTCTCATCTTCGTCTCATTGCAACGGGACCATGAAGGCGGCTACTATCAATTGTCTTTCAAACCTTCCAACTCCGGATCATCCTTCATTTACTTTTAGTCAATTCACTGATTGTGATGTTAGGAAGAGCGTAGTTTCGATAACATCCAATGCTGTTGGTGGTGACTGTGTCAGTCGGAACATGATACTCCCTATCCTCGACGAAATCCTTCCCATCCTGTGCCATATCCTCAACCATTCTATTTCCCTTGGTGTCTTTCCATCAATGTGGAAAGAGGCCAAAATCACTCCCTTACCGAAAAAACCAAATCCTACTTCGTTCTCCGAATACCGTCCTATATCCATCTTGCCTTTCCTTTCCAAAGTCCTAGAACGCCTTGTCCACAATCAGCTTAGTACTTTTCTATGTAAGAATAGTCTGCTGAATCCTTTCCAATCTGGCTTCCGTCCTGGTCACAGCACTACCACAGCTCTAATTAATGTTACTGATGACATCAGATTAGGCATGGAGAAAGGCTATCTGACGGTGCTGTGCTTACTGGACTTCAGTAATGCATTTAACACTGTTGATTTCGATATCCTGCTTGCACTGCTTCGCTCAATTAACATATCTCCAACAGTGATTGACTGGTTTCGTAGTTACCTGTACGGCCGTCGGCAACGTATATGCATCGAGGAGGCGTGCTCTTCTTGGTGTTATACTTCTGCCGGTGTACCTCAGGGTGGCGTTTTATCTCCCTTACTCTTCGCAATTTTTATAAATTCAATTTCTAAGAAACTTCTTTCTTCCTACCACCTTTATGCAGATGATTTGCAAATTTATAAGCAGGCTTCCTATTCAGATCTGGCTGATGCAATCAGTGTTATTAACGAGGATTTGGCTTCAATTAGCGAGTGGAGTGAGGCGCATGGATTGGTGGTTAACCCATTGAAGACCCAGGTCATTGTTGTTGGCAGCTCAAGGATGATCTCCAAGATAAACTGGTCTCAGCTACCGCAGGTTAAATTCAACGGAACTATTATTCCTCTAAGTGAAAAGGTGAAAAACCTTGGGGTTTGGATCGACCAACAACTTTCTTGGGGTCCCCAGCTGCAGGACGTAAGTCGTAAAATGTTTGCGTCTGCTAAGACCCTGAGACGATTGCGGAACTTTCTTCCGACTGCCACTAAAACTGCGCTTGCACAGTCCCTCCTACTTCCCATCCTTGACTACGCTGATGTCAGTTATCTTGATCTCACTGAGGCACAACTAGATAAACTTGAGCGACTTCAAAATTTTTGCATTCGATTTATATTTGGCCTGAGCAAATATGATCATATTTCTGAATTTCGTGTAAAACTCAAGTGGCTTCCTATACGTCTTCGCCGGAATTCTCATATCTTGTTTCAACTTTACAGTATTCTGTTCAATCCTGCTACCCCCACTTATCTTAAAGAACGTTTCAAGTTCCTTCATGACACACATAATAGATATCTTAGGTCGTCAGAAAACTTAAGGCTAGAGATGCCAATGCATTCCTCTAGTTTTTACGACAAATCATTTACAGTCGAAGCAGTACGGCTATGGAATGGCTTACCTCTGCCAATAAGGCGCGCTCAGACCTTGTCCACGTTTAAAAATCTGATAAAAAAGCTCTATTTATCTCCTTAGACGTGTGGCTAAAATGCATCTTTGTTTTGTGTTTATTGTTTTATATGTATGTCTTATATATACTCGTATATAGGTTTTTTAAATTTTATTTTTTTTATAATATTTTATTTATGTATGTATTTTTATATGCAAATGGTACACCAAAGACTACCTACAGTACTGTTTCTCCTTTCTCTTCAAATCCATCCAAAGGTTGTCTTGAAAAGATCGCTTTTAGCGATAAGACCGCCCATTGTGTCACCCTATGTGTAAGATATTCTTTATATTTGTAATTTGTTTGGTGTGCATAATAAAGAGTATTCTATCTATCTATCTATCTATCTAAATCCTTCCACTAAAACTTAATCAACCCTTTTCAAAATTTAGGGGGTGATTTCCGAAAAACCCAAGAATGGAGGGTAGTTTTGAAAAAAAATAGTGTCCATCTTTTTTATTTACTTATACTCACATTCGTACCAAGTTTCAAGTTTATAAACCCAAAGAATAAGATTTTGCATACAAAGGTTTTCACCCCTTTTCACCCCCTTAGAGGTAGATTTTCACAAAAACCCTTCTTAATGCTTACTTACATTATAAACTGCAACTATCATCCAAAATTCAGGTTTGTACGTTTAGTGGTTTAATGTCCCCTTAAAACTTGAATACCCCTTTTCACCAACTTGGGGGGTGATTTTCGAAAAATCCAAAAACACGTGTTTGATTAATTCTTATCTAGTATATAAATACTGATTTTCAAATACATCAGCTCACGCGTTATGATTTTTCCATACAAACTTTAACAACCCTTAGATTACCAATGGAGGGTAGTTTTAAAAAAATAATGGTGCTAATCCTATTTATTTACTTGTGTTCTTATTCGTGGTAAGTTTCAAGTTTATAAACCCAAGGAATAAGATTTTTCATACAAACGTTTTCACCCCTTTTCACCCCCTTAGAGGAGGATTTTCGCAAAATCCCGTCTTATTGCCAATCTACATGGTAGACTGCAAATGCTGTCCAAAATTCAAGTTTCTGCGTTTAGCGGTTTCGGCTGTAGTCGTGTCAAAAGAAAAACCCCTGTTCTTTTATATATATAGATAAAGCAAAAAAGTAGTCAGGCATCTGATTTCGGTTTGTATGACGCTATGAGAGAAACTATTCGCATTTTTATTGCGTACTTACATATTCATGACAGGTGGCCCTTGTCCCAGCTGTGGGAACATTAATGATAATGATGACATATTCTCGCGAGTGAGGATAACAAACGTAAGAGCAACAATATAAAGTGTTTGTGGCAAATTGCTTATCAAACTTCTTATCCATAATTACTGGATAAAGAATAAAATTATCATGTTGGTAGCCCCAAGAATACCTCGAGGGAGGCGAATCTCGTATAAATCCAGTATTACGAACCTTCTGATCATCTTAATTAAAAAAATCCTAATTGTATGTTTCCAGGTGATCCTGAACAACTTCAGTACTCGGCTGGGTCTGACGGTGGGCCGCATGCTGGGCGCTCTGTTCCACTACGAGCCACAGTTCCGTGGCAGGCGTGCCGTCACCTTCCACAATCAACGCGACTACATTTTCTTCAGACATCATCGGTGAGTTTTTCCCCTACATATTGGCTTGGTGGTGTCATGACTAAGGCCGTGCGCTGCACATGAAAACAGCACGCCACGCGGGCGCCCGCCTAACGCAGCGCACGGCCTAAAAGCGTGATGACTGAGCAGTGCATTCATACGATGATGATGATGCTAGCTAACATCATCCCACTGGGGCAAAGGCCGTAATCCCGTAATCGTAATCCCGTGAAAATTGGATGAACCCTATGACTTCAAATTTTCACGGGATTACGATTGAAAGGGAATATTCATTTCGGTTGTCGACTTTCTCAAGATATCTTAATGATCTATGTTCTAGATACGAGTTCACCCCAGACGGCAAGCGCGCCAAGCTGCGGGAACTAGGCCCCCGCTTCACTCTCAAGCTGATCTCCCTACAGCAAGGCACCTTCGACTCCAAGCGAGGGGACTTCGAGTGGATCATAGCGGGCAGGAGGCACCAGATGGAAACCTCGAGGAGGAAGTTCTTCTTATAGGCTGTTATGTGTAAAATAATAAAGTATTTTGTAAGAGTAATGACCGTGTTTTATTTGTTTGGTGATTCTTGTTCTAATTGGCGAACACGCATATATCCACGAACGCATTTTACTGTCACATCCTACTAGAGTCCGCGCTACTACTCAAGACCTGCGGGATCGTAGCAGCAAGTCATGTCTACATTTTTTTTAATGCAATTTATGTAATGAAATACAGACACAAGCGCCGCGACAAAAGGAATGCAGTCGTGGCGCGGACATATTCTTAGGCCCAGCGCACACCGGTGGAGGCGCGGCGGAGCGGATTTCCTTGATGCGCGCGGGCGGGTTCGCACGCATCGAGCGGCGCTGGGAGCATTCGCGCCGCGGCGCGGCGCACCTACTCCGAGCGCGGCGCGGCGTGACGATACATCGTATAAACACACTAAAGCCCGGTTTCCACCGCGAGCGGAACGCACACATCAATGAGTCCTCTCTCCACCTCTTCCACTCGCAGGCGCAAACTGCATACTTGTATTTCCACCAACAAATAGTTTTTGCATTCCCAGAGCGAGCTCATTTTTACGCTCCGCCCGCAGTGGAAACCGGGCTACATGTTTGCACTTAGTTTAACTGTAAGTCCTCCATGTAATAAATAAAATTTTCTTCATTGTCCATAATCTCGCTCAACACACGACCGAACTAGTTAAAACTCTCGAGGCATTTAACCGAGCCAAGCCAGCCCGCACGCGGAGCAGAGGGGCGCGGCGCAGAGATCATGGCGCGCTCAAGCGCATGCTCTTGTGGTAGCTTGGAGGCGCTCCGAACGCCGCATGCGATTTATACATTTGCGACCGTATGCAAGGTAGTTAAGGTTTATATGAAATTATTGTTGTCTACAAATGCGCTCCGCCGCGCCTCCATCGGTGTGCGCTGGGCCTTATAAGTAACGAGTTTGTATGATCCATTTTAATGTCAAAATGCCTGAACCGAATTTGATGAATTTTGGAACAGGGCCGCTCGTGAGTCTTCAAAGCAGTCCTGCTTGCCAAGCTGACACTGCTGTGTGACACGTTGCTTTTCAGAATGTATCAATGGATTTGATTTTGTGTTTACCAGGGAATAAAAAAACACGCAAATGATTAAAAAGTTAAATGTTATTTTTAATCATCAAAAATTACAACAAAGTCCTTAAAATAACAAAAATCGTGAATATTCTCCGTCGTATATATCTTAAGTTGGCGGTTAAAACCCAGTGTTACCCCTCTGATGATTGCTTCCATGCGGAGAATCTTGTCCCTTCGTCATCTTCAAGTGACCTGTAACAAAAATAAACGTAATTTAGTATCAGGTTATAATGATTAGGTCAACAGGAATTGCCGATACCGCGCGGTGTAAACATGTTTGTAGTGTGTCGTTATAACCGAGGCGGCGACAGGGCACCGATCTCGGCAGTTTTGAACACGGTCATCTTTGTCTCAACTTACAGAATGCTACATCAAGATATCGCATCCTCATAGGATTGAGACAGTAAACCATGTAAGAGCAGAAACTATAGACATATTAGTAAGAGATTTGTACAAAAAAAATGTCACACAAATTAGACAGCCTTATGAAGGGAACTAGGCATGTTGGATACGAAATGCGAAGTGGCATAAGCTTGTCAAAGGTCTTTATCAAGCACATAGTCTATTCTATCTATTATGAATAGACTGGAAGTTACTTCTATACAATCATATTTTCATCTTGCCAGTGTATGACAACCCTTGGCCGACTGAACAATAGAAACTATTTTCTACATTCTATTAAACATTGTCATGCTTTTATAGAAATTTATAGACATTGTTTAACTATCCTTCGAAACAGAATGTAAGGTATCATGATACGCGTACAACAGAAGTTAAAAACTAATTCTGCAGATTAAATGCATCAACAATGGGGATTGTCTTAATTTTTTAAACATTCAATTTTATTTCATTTTCTGCAAATATAGAGCATTTTGAGAAACTAATTTGAATATTTTAATGATTGGCTCAACAGTTTTTTTATTTTTAATATTTTAATTTTTGAGGTAGGTGACGTCACCATTGGCCTAAAAGTTGTGCCGTTTCCTTACTAGAGCAAAATTAAAAAACTGTCAACACAACGTCAACTGTCTAAACGTCACTTACATCCCGCTAGGTTATTGTTTACAAAACAAAATTACTCCTAGATGAACATACAAAGGAATCTAAGGCTTCTGAAATACTAACATCAAAGTGATCTTCGCAACAGTACATTGTATAAACCTTGCAACATTCCACGCCGTCATCACGACACCACTTTTCTCGCAAATCTTCTTTAGTACGAACAAAATGTTGTTTCGATTATTATTAGTATTATTGTTGTAAGTTGGGACAAAGCACTTCCTGTATTCTATTTTACTTGTAGTTTATGTTATATTGCCGATGCCGATTTAACAGATTTAACCGAGGTTATGAAGCAATTTGCAGTTACAATAAAAACTTGTTTGTTTACATCTTTGACATTTACAAATTGACACTTGTCAGTGGCCGTCTGACATTCTCATCAGGGATGTCAGACGGCCACTGTGATGTACCAATATGAAATATTGGTACATCGGTAAAATGTGTCGAAAATCTCAAATACGTATGAAAAATCTTTTTTTTTCTTTTGCTGTTAATAGAGTGCAAAAAAAAGAGATTTTTTAGTAAGCAATACTCGATTGTAACTAAAAAAATAGATAACAGTACAGCTAGCGTGGAAGAGATATTGGTCACACAAGGTTGTCAAAAATCCTCGGGTTCCTCCCAAATCTAAGAAAATATTTGATTTCTTCATTTTACCTAAATTGACGTATGGATGTCAAACTTGGAGCATTACTAAACAAAATATGCGAAATCTAGAGCCCTGTCAACATAGCATGGAGCGTAGCATGCTCAACGACAAGTTAAAAGACAAAATCATACTAGAGACATTACTAAACCAAACTAAAATCAACGAAATCACATATTGCATAAGCAAATTGAAATGGAGATGGGCAGGTCATATGTTGAGGAGTACTAATAATAATAGTCTGGGCAATGAATGATTTTGGTTGGAAAAGTCGAAAGCAGAAAATCTGACTTTTGAAGTTTGTTTGGACTAGTTAGAAGATAAACATACTAAAAGTCCTGACCCCTCCGAGGTGAGCCCGGGGGAGGGGGGGGCAAAGAAGGTCCCGTTTTTTGTTTTTTTGCTTATATCTCGAAAACGATGCGTCGTATAAAATTTTGTTGTACTACGTAATAAAACCTCATAAAATTCTCTACAATTTTGTTTGTCACACTTTTTATCTATCTCCAATATTAGCATAGCTGTGAGCTCCGAAATATGACCGATTTTCAAAAATGTGTTAAATTTTATGTCTCGTTCTTTGTTTTCTTGTTTATATCTTGAAAACGGTGCGTCGCATGAAATTTAGTTGTTCTAGAGATTGAAACCTGATGAAATTCTCTACAACTTTGCCATATATATTTTTTTATTTATCTCTTATCATTGCAAAACTATGACCTGTGAAAAAAAATAGATTTTTCAAAAATGTGTACAATTGTCTGTACCGGTTTTTAAGGTTTTTATAATATCTCGAAAACAATGCACCACATGGGATAATATTATAGTGTATTATAAAAGCTGGCAAAACTTTCTACAATTTTGTCTTTCCTACTTTTTATCTATCATAAATAGTTGCATAGATGTGAGCTACGAAAAACGAGCGATTTTTAAAATGTGTTCTATCTCTATAGCACATTGTAACAATTATTTATTATTTCTTACTTACGCTATTAAAAAATAACATAAACTGGGAGTACATCCACGCGGTGAAGGCGGAAACAGTTTACTTTCAAACTGGCTAAAACTCGCAATAATATCTATCAAGATGCCTTCGGGCTTATGTTGCTATTTCGTTCGTGACTTATTGAGTTTTGTGACTGTGCACTCGATAACGCAGGGAAGCAGTCACAACCAAGATTCCAAAATGACAGAAATGTGTTTTATTCGTGGTAAAATGCTGGAACAAGGTGGAGAAAATGTTTCCAAGGTCGGTCAAAAGGGGATAAATTCACTGATTTGAGCCAGTAAATTCAGAAATGATCAAAAGAGCCCACACCTTGAGGATTTGAGGTCTCTAAGGGTTCACACATCTTGTCAGAAAGAATACACAAAACCCGACAGCATTAAAGCAGATCTAAGGAAACATACTCCGTATGCTGGACCCTCCGGGATTCATACTTTGAGGTCATCAAAACCAAAAGTTGTCGTCAAATCTCGATACCTTTTTTGTGCATGTCCATTCAAAGTTGAAAAGAAAAAACCTTTAGAAAAACGACAGAGAGTATACTCTGTCAGGAACGTAGCCTTTAAAGACTCATGCATAGAGACTGGGCATGCAGGAGGAGATGATTGGGGTGAAGAAGTAGTGGGTCATCTAGCGTCAATAATTATAATTGATCTTGTTGCAGCGGAAGCCTTATACAATTGTAAACTTTACTTAAAAAGTTCCGAGATCCGTCAAGCCGCAGAAGTGTTTTTAAACCCCTCTTTATCGCATGATGACATAAGAAAAAATAGAAAGTTATGCTTTTTAAGGTGGTATGGAACAAGAAGGAGACTTCTATTAAAAACTATCGGTACCAGCGTTTCCTCCAGTCAGTATCAAATGTAAAACCAGACATTTCCTCCCTACCACCAATTGAGGGAGCAACGATGGAGCATTCTATCCGTACTTATCATCAGGTCCTGGCTTGGCTTGGACAAGACCTTTCCTCTGAACTATGGGGATGGGAATGGACTGAAAGCAACCTTTTGTTTCCTGTTCAAACCAAAAAACCATAGCACCGGAAGAAATACTAAAGTTAATATTTTGCCGATGCACCACTGATTGTAGTAGGGCTGTAGGAAAGCCTCCATACTATGCTCTACTATTTGTCACAATTGCAATGGAAGTTGCACTAATGGCATTCATTCGTTGCAACACGACGATGACGACGACGCGCGACGGCGAGGTATATGAAGCAGAAGTCGCAGCCTGCGTTCCATCTTCTGAAATAATTCAACAGAAGAAGAGGCGAACCCTGACAAACCACAACCAGGACCGTCATGTCCAAAGAGGCGGGAGTGTTAAATAGTCCGTTTGTCTAGTTTTTAAGAAAAAGAAATATAAAAGAGCGATGTGTGATAAGAAACGTTACAGTGAAGAACATATTTTAAGAAATCCACTTTTTCGAAGCTCATAGCTAGGTGATTGAAGATAGATAAAAAATGTAAAAGGCAAAAATGTAGAGAATTTTATGAGGTTTTATTCTTTAGTACAACTAAATTTCATGCGACGCACCGTTTTCAAGATATAAACAAGAATACAAAGAATGAGACAGAAAATTTGACACATTTTTGAAAATCGGTCATATTTCGGAGCTCACAGCTATGCAAATATTGGAGATAGATGAAAAGTGTGACAAACAAAGTTGTAGAGAATTTTATGAGGTTTTATTATGTAGTACAATAAAATTTTATACGACGCATCGTTTTCGAGATATAAGCAAAAAAACAAAAAACGGGACCTTCTTTGCCCCCCCCTCCCCCGGGCTCACCTCGGAGGGGTCAGGACTTTTAGTATGTTTATCTTCTAACTAGTCCAAACAAACTTCAAAAGTCAGATTTTCTGCTTTCGACTTTTCCAACCACATACCCATTTTGAGCACTCATTTACCAGACTAAAATAGGCTAGGACGTAACCAAATGGTGTCCAAGATAATAATATAACAAAAGAAAGAAAGGAAGGCAACGCCTAAGATGTGAAGACGACTTTCGAAAGATGGCTGGTGCTACTTTGAGGAGGATGACCCATAATCGGAAGGAGTGGCAAGCTACAGGGGAGGCCTTTGCGAAATCGAAAGACAATCTCAATATCGGTGTCTAATAATACATATATAGATAATATATAAAATAAAGGGAAAAAAAATGTAAACTTACTTTTAATATTTTTGTTTTGTAAGATTGTTAAATAAAGGCTATAATAATAATACTCGATTGCACCCTAAAATTTGTTGTTTATTCTGTATTGTTGGTCAACGTCCAATCTTGGTTTTTTTTCTCGAGTAATAATCTTGGTACATGGTACGTGACACTGAAAACTGGTATGTATACCAAGAAATTGGTACTTATGCCTGACATCCCTGGAAAATACTTGTCACTTATTTTTTAGGGTTCCGTAGGCAATGGCAGAAAACGGAAATTCCTTATAGATTCGTCATGTCTGTCTGTCTGTTCGTCCGTATGTCACAGCCACTTTTTGTCGAAATTATAAGAGATAGCTCTTACAATTTCGACAAAAAGTTGAAACTTTGTAAGTAGATGTATTATGTGAACCGCGTTAGGACTTTCACACAAAAATAAAACAAAAACCAATTTTGGGGGTACCTCCCATACTTAGAATTGAAACTTTTTTTTCTAAACTGAACAGTTTGCTCGAGAGACACTTCCAAAGTGGTAAAATGTGCCCCCTCCCCTCTGTAACTTCTAAACTGAGAGAATGATAAAACAAAAAAAAAATTGATGTGCATTACCATGCAAACTTCAATTGAAAATTGTTTTGAACGAGATCGAGTTATTAGTTTTTTTTTTTTTAATAAATCGTAAACTGCAATTTACCTAGCAAAGTTACAACCAACTACAAGAACTTTACTTGCTGCTACGGAACCCTTTATGGGCGAGTCCGACTCGCACTTGGCCGGTTTTATATTTTTTATATTTTCTGTTTTCTGAGGCAAAGATACAAAACTGTGTACAGCCAAAGGTTTGAAGAAGGTGTTAAACATTTGAAGGGCAAGGAAGGTCAAACGTATTTTATTAAAAATATCAATGAAATATGAATATTTTTCATTTTTAATTAGTACATAATGATCAGTAACGCTATTCCTCGAAATGGTTTTTCAATTACAGCATATTAAAAAAAATGAACAATGCCCATTCAATTCAGTTATTAGCCTGACCTACGCCATAGTAATTTAAACAGTTAAAATCAATCAGAACCAATTCATTAGATTATTGTTAATTGCAAGGTATATAATTCTTGATTGACATACAGTGCGGGCCACTTCCTTGTTCTTCTATAAATTGTGCCATTTTGCCATTGCCAGTGTTTCTGAGCATAAAAAGAATAGAAAACCCACCTTAGATGCTGTGCATTTTCTTGAAATCTTTCAGCATGTCTAGTCCTGAAACAAAGAATAAAATCTATCAAACATTTGTTATTTTTTTAAGCTATAAACTGATTGTTTTATTGTTAAACTCAGACGTGTAATGTGGTCAACATGGTGTTATGGGTTCGCTCTGTTGAGGGAGACCTGAAGGTCGAGTCATCATTGTAGTTATTTTTTAAAACTTGATTTCCTTAGAATTTTTTAGGGCTGTAAAAGGGTCAAAAGCGAAAGAAAAAGCACGCTGCCTGCGCCGCCCCGCTCAATGCTCGATTCTGACCCGAGCGAATAATATACCAGTCTTAGGCAGAACAGGCAGTAAAGTATGGTACAATAAAGTTGAGTAGTGTGTTTTTAATGAGCTAGCTACTAAGAGAACAATTCTACAAAAATTGACTAGATATGAAAAAATCTCTGACAATTCGATTCTAGAAATCGGTCAACAAGAAGAAAAGTCCGCAACGGTGGAGTTTTTTTAACTTACCTATTGCTTTTCGGATGGTGACGCTGGCATTCCTCTAGCTACTCCGAGCTGGATTATACCTGAGAACAATAAAAACACTTTGTAATAACATCCTCCATGCTATTGAATTGTTGTTAGTAGTTTTAATTACTCAGACGCGTAATGTGGTCAACATGGTGTTGTGGGTTCGCTCTGTTGAGGGAGACCTGAAGGTCTAGTCATCATTGTAATAATGTAAGTAAATTTTCTTTGGAATGATTGCACGATTGTGTCAAATTCATAATTATAATATTCAATCAACGAATCTGGCCGAGGCTACGCTATACCGAGACGCGATCTGCGGCACATGAGCGATTAAAACAAACAAATGATTGCTCATGTATAAAGCTAGAATGTGCATAAGCGATACCATGTGTAATGGGCCTATCAAACGCACAAGCTTCACCACAGTTTTGCCTGCGCACATCGCGCAAGTGCACGTACTTGCCTGCGTGTGTAGTTGGGCGTTCAGTTGCCTCTTCAGTGTTGTCTATTGTTTTTTCATGCAAGATGCTTGCGTAGGTAGAACTGTGGTGAAGCTTATGCGTGTGATAGGCCCATAACTCATGGCTCCTCTTCCAGCAGCTTCCTAATCTAGCCTCAGCTTTATAGCGGGGCCACATTAACGGCATTTCTTTTAAGTGTGGCCATAACGTTAGAATTTTGGTCATATTTTGTAGTGACATTTTTAGGCTTCCTGTTTTTGTATTTTACCACTAGTGTTTAAGTAATGAACTTACCTTATTGGTCTCAGCAACAATAAGCCGAATATGTCTTTTCGTCCATCTTTGTTTGGAACGGAAACATACCCTCGAGCGGAAAAGTTGGCCGCGCTGGTCGGGTAAACTTCTCCCCTGAGTAATAATCTGGGGATCGTGAGACCAATTAAAATGCAGTTTATCCTTCTGACTTCAATTTCGCAGAGCTCGATCGTCCTGACTGTCGGTGGACCATAAAAAGCTTGTTTGGATAAACTTGCACTTCCCTTGAGCTATATACCTGAGAACAAAAAAAAAAAAACCATTCATAATTTGTTTATATCAAGGGTTTATGGTGTGAAAGTGATTAAACTACTCAGACGCGTAATGTGGTCAACATGGTGTTATGGGTTCGCTCTGTTGAGGGAGACCTGAAGGTCGAGTCATCATTGTAAATGTAAAACTCACTATTTGTGTATATTTGCTATTTTCCATACATTTAGGGTTTATAGGAATTATTTTTTCATGAAGTTTCATTTTTTTTTTAATAATTATTTTAGTATTTAATAGCTGGAGGCTCGAAAATGAAATTCATGTGCCGAATTAATGGTAACAATTGCTGTATAGCCTTTAACAGGGTATTATTATTTTTAGTTACAGAAAAGTTATAGTGTGTCCACATACCTTTTATTAAGTTTTTCTTCTAGTTATAAACCCAAGTAAGTATAAACCTGCAAAGAAAAATAATAAGTTAAAGATTTTAGGGTTCAACTGTTAGATTCAGATTATGTTAAGACATCAGACAGCGGAACACGATGCTCATCAAAGTTTTACAGGTATTGTGTGTTCATCATTAAAAAATTATAAACAAAAATGGTGAAGCTATCTTAAAAAGAGTAATGAGTCGGAAATGGCTTAATTGTGTGGGCTTCTCATGGAATAGGATCCATTTCCATCAAGAGATTATCCTTTGGTTCCTAGGGTCAGTCCATTTTAATTTTTCGTCCTCTGAAACCCCTTTCACTCGTCTCTTTGTTGGTGGAAATATACGTCATTTGTTTTCTCTTAGAGCTAATAGTCCTTAATGAGTCCGCTAAGCTGAAGTCTCAAAAAACTTACTTTGTTTGTGGAAGAATCTTCATGGATTTCACCTTCGTCTAAGGACAATGGTTTCTTGGCGTTCCTTCTTCTACTACAAGCAAAGAATGCGATACTCAAACTTGTATGCTTCGCCTCCAACATGCATGGCAGTCTGAAAAAGAAAACTTCTATAAATATTTGCCTACAACAAATAAATGTTGATTTTATTGAAATTAAAAGTCAGTGAAGATAGTTATGTTAACAGCATTATGTGTCAGATGTCCCTATCTGGATTCATCATTCGGAAACTAAGTTTCTGTGTAAAAACTTACAAAAGACCCATTTGCACGCTGCAAGTACTTGCATGCAAGTGAAAATCGCCCTTGCTACTACGACATAAAGATGCAATTGGACTTGACGTCGTCGTGGCGATCGTGTTTTGTTTCTCATTTTTGCATTGCATGAAGTTCTTACACCATCCAAATGAGGCTTGAATTGCGATTCTTACCTATTGTTGTTATACAGCATTTGACTCCAGAAAAGATCTGTAAAAAGGAAAAATTAACTCTGTTAAGTATACTTTGTCAGTGAGTTTTACAAAAATGTTTATTTTTTTTTTTACTCAGACGCGTAAGTTGGTCAACATGGTGTTATGGGTTCGCTCTGTTGAGGGAGACCTGAAGGTCGAGTCATCATTGTAAAATTGCAATATTTAGCAATCTTCAACCTTTTTTATTATTATTATTCATTGTTTTAAGATTGTTTTTCTTCTCTTTTTTTTTTTAATTCTTGACATATTCTCATGGGATGTATAAATGCCATTATTATACCTAATTATTTTTGTAATTGAATGATTTTACTTACATCAAACACAGCTTTCTGTAGGTTTCCACAGTAGATGCTCTGCATCTATTGACAAAGAAAAGTATTTATTGTAGACAACGAACAAATTAAACATTTGATTAGATTGAATGGATTCAATCAGTGTGGATAGTTATGTTAACAGCATTATAATCAGATGTCCCTATCTAGAATCATCATTTTAATATGAAATAAATGTTGTTTAGGTACTATGCAACCACAATAAGAACGAAAACGTCCGTGACCTTAATCAGTCAAAAGTCACCTGAAAATTGTTTCAATAAAAACGTTTTTGCTAAATAATTTCAATAAGGTGGGATGAACTGGATGCCTGAGACTTTGAAAGAAAAAGAGCACAATCAAGACCATTGGATGGAATGCCCCAAGGCCTTTGTCCAGCAGTGGGACAGTAAAGGCTAGTTAAAAAAAAAGTAATATTTTTTTTTCTTATTTCATCACATGTTCATAAACGTGCACCATGTTATAATATGGCGACTTCAGTCTTGTACTTATCATGGTCGAATAGTTTTTAAAATAATAAAAATAAAAAAAAACTTACCTTAAACCATAAGGCGTGTTTTCTTTCTAGAAGGCATTCAAGATGGCACCCTGAAAACATTTAAATTTTAAAAGAAAATCCTGGAAAACTTTGTGTAACTATTTGAAATTGATATTTTCAGATAGGAGCGAAAGACATTGCAAATGTGTACATCAGAGTATTCAGATGAACTATGTGGTCATCATAAAAATAACTATTATTTCAGGTTGTTGCAAGTTACGAGCACACATCTTGTGATTTATTTTCATTGGCTGACGACTTAATATATATTTTTTTTTAATATAGGTAGGTCAGTGCCGGATTAAGCCGGTGCGGGGCCCGTAGCAAATGTAGCCACGGGGCCCTAGAGTTACATTGCCTCTTTTTACCCCCCATGTTTGGCCCTCTAGAGGCCCCCGTGCCTTCACTTTTCGAAGCAGCGCGGATACACCCCGGCGCTGCGCCTCCACGCGCAACTCTTAGACGCGATGGAGGGCAGTCGCCTCCAGATCCCAGGGCAGCAATCCAGCTAGGAGGTTGGCCGTTTCGCATGGCATGCGACCAGCTTTCATCATCATCATCATCAGCCTATTAATGTTCCCACTGCTGGGACACAGGCCTCCTCTCTGTGAGAGGGGGTGGGCCATAATCCACCACGCGGGCCCAGTGCGGATTGGTGGATGTCACATGTCTTCGAATTTTTGGTTCTAAGACATGCCGGTTTCCTCACGATGCTTTCCTTCACCGTTTTGAGAGCAGTGGTGATGAAATAAATTACACAAAGTAATGCGCCTGCCGGGATTCGAACCCACAACCTACAACTCGTAAGTCGGGGCCGATACCACTGGGCCACCACTGCTAACCAGCTTTAGTGGTCACCAGTGTTTCTTTCAGGTACTACTCCGTAGTAGCAGTAGCCTTACCGCCCCCCCGGGGCACTTGGAACTGAATAGCATTACCTACATGTGTTCACGACGAATTTCCCGACAATTTGGCAAATCATTTAAACCTATAAAGCGAGCTGCTTTCCGTGGACCACGGGAAGCATATTACAGTATAACATAATAATATCGACAGTCAGAACAGAACACACGTGGTGTGTAGCAAGGCGAGTCGGCAGGCTTGTCCGAGAGAAAGCGGAGTCCGCATTATTTTAAGAGGTGCAGTCTGTTTAGAAAAAAATAGGGATACTCTTTGTTTAACGGAATGCTAGCCTCATCTAACTTTTCATCGGTGCTAGCTCTGAAATTTGAAAGAAAAAAAAGATATGCTTGCTACTACAAAACCCTTCACGGGCGAGTCCAACTCGCACTTGGGAAACGTGCACGCGCGGGGCCGGGGAATCCCCAGACGTAAAATGAACAAATTTTTGTTTCGTATAACAACTTGCGAAAAAGTATTCGTATCGTTAACGTGAGCATTTTGTATGGAAACGTGAACAGCGCGTCTGGTGTGCCTAATTTGAACTAATTTTGTGGGCACGAACTTAGTCCTATAGGTTTCGTATTCGTATCGAATTCACCCCCCCAGGTCTCGTTAATTGCCCCCCTGGAGAATTTTGCCTGAAAGAAACACTGGTGGTCACTAACACGACGCCGGCGTATAGCCTCCTTGCATGAGGCGGTTGGCCCACTGAGATTGGGCAGGAGTAGCCTGAGGGCGGCCGCTGGAGGTATTGGGGCAAAACTCTCAATACGAAATGCCTCAGTGTGTATTGCATTGCTTCAATATAGCCATGTAATGATTTATACAGAGCGTATCCTGTATTAAAGTCTTAAGGAGACGACTGTAACGAGGCGTTAGTAGTGACAGTGTGGTCAATCGTTCACTTTAAGAATGGCCAAGGTGAATAACAGATATTTTTTTGGGCACAGGCGCGGGGCCCCCCAAGGCGCGGGGCCCGTAGCATTTGCTGCCTCCTGCTATATGGCTAATCCGGCACTGAGGTAGGTTCGCGTTTGACCACTATCTCGCCTCATGGTAAGCGAAGATGTGGTCGACGGTGAAGCAAGCTTGCCTAGAAGTAACCTGTTCACTCTTGACTTGAAGACCGCAAGGTTATAACTGTCGGGAAATACAGACGGCGGCAGGGAATTCCACTCCTTAGCTGTGCGAACAATAAAGGTAATGGCAAAACGCTTTGTACGCACCGGGGGGATGTCCACCATATATCGATGGCGCATTGCCGTACGTCTTGTAGTTCGATGATGAAAAGGGCTAAGCGGAATCAGGTTGTGCTGTTTCATCGCACACTCTCCGAAATGCAAGTGGTTGAGCGAATGCGTGTCGTGGATTGATTTCTTCACCGGACAAATATTTGTCAAGTAGTTGTTCTGGCTGCTGTGTTTGTGAATTTAAATGACTGTTTGTAAATGCATCCACACGCCTCAAAATTAAGAAAAAAAAAATCATTGGCGCAAAGTAGAAATTGTAATGAATTGACGCGTGCTCGGAAAATGCTACATCTTATTTATGTGCACGGCACCCATCAAGCAATACAAAACCAGTTTATCGTGGTCTCGCTTATACATATGGTCTTTCCGTTTATTCATCGACCAGCTTATACTGGTTTTATATAGCTTGATGTGTGGCCGTGTGTACTACTAGTAATTTTAGGACTATTCTTACCTTTCTGAGTAATTCCTGGAGTAGTCCTAACAGCCTTTTTCTTCGCGACTGTAAAATGTTCAAACTTATTAGTTATGTTGCTATATTTAAGAATATTTTTTTTCATATAGTGACATTTTCAGATAGGAGCGAAAGACATTGCAATAGTGTACATCAGAGTGTTCAGATGAACTATGTGGTCATCATAAAAAATAACTAAAATCTTTCAGGATCCAAGTTTTTAATTAAACTGATATGTGTGCTTAGTGAGATGTTGACGTGATAGACATTTAACCGCTTTTGGCGCTCTCATTGGTCGAGAGTTCTAGATCCTGGAACGGGTCGATAAGGCGCCAAACACGGGTAAATGTTACAATAAGCACACTGGGGGGGTATTACAACGTCTTAAAACCAGGCTTGTTCCAGTGAGTAAACGAGATGGCGCTAGACAACTTGTATAGCTGTCATTTTCACTCGCCGGAGTAAGCCTGGTTTTAGGACATTGTAATACCCCTCTTGGTCATTGATACTATTATTGGTATTTACCATAACATTCAAGACAAATAATAAAATGGTAAATATCCCATTTTAAATCTAGGATTGCACAAAAAAATAAATTACTAGAAAAGTTACAGTGACTATTGTTTGGGTGAGCTCACGTCATTGTAAACTTTGTCTGACTTGAGTCAAGAGCAACTAATCTAAAAAAAAATTGTTTTCCTGAATTCTGTTTTTAACTAATTAAATTTTTATAATTAATTCAGTAAGTCCTTACCTTACTTGTGTAGTTTAAGCAGGCCTAGTTCAGGCATTACTTTACTTTGAACCTCTGTTCTTCAATCTGAAACAATTAAAATCTGTTTAGTTTCTGTCTAGCTCTGTTGTGATGGTATTTAAGTAGTGATGGTATCAGATAGGAGCGAAAGACATTGCAAATGTTGTCCATCAAAGAGTTCAGATGAACTATGTGGTCATCACTTAATAATGAAACACTAGCTTATATTATCAGCCGATAATGTTTCCACAGCTGGGACGTAGGCCTCATCTCTGTGAGAGGGAGTGGGCCATAATCCACCATGCGGGCCCAGTGCCGGTTGGCCGTTCAGTTGGCGGTGTTGTCAGAAGTTTAAAAATTATCCCAATGGAACACCGACCCATCCTCATAAACTTTAATTGACTAGTTACATAACATTAACTTACCATAAAGCATTTCTTTGCAGAAGTATGCCAATAAGTACCTGTAAACAATTATAAAAAAAAAACTGAAAATATTCCTTTGAAAATTCTACTAAATCATTTGAAAGCAAAGAGTCAGTATGCTTTAAAGCATTTGTTTGTGCATCAGACCTCACAACAGGCTGCCCTATGCTACAATTTAAAATAAAAAGCAAAACAATGTAGCTCATGAAGAATCAACCACAAAAATTATTAATAAGTTACTAATTTTAATTAAATAAAGTTCCCTACTCTTGATCAAGCCGTTGTGAGGCAACTGAAGGTTTTCAGCTGCACTGCGCTGTCATCATGCTGTTAAAAAGGAATGGGAGGAAAAGGTAACAGGCAAATAAATTAATTGGGCAACTACGGTAAAATCATCAAACCCACCCAGGGCAGGGTAGGAGGGACTGTCAGACTTGTACTGAATAAAATCCATGGTGATCCTTCAATAGCCCTTTACGTTCTAGGGTTACAGTTACCTGATGACACAGTCCCGTAACCCAAAAACATAATGTCAATTTAGAAAACACAATATTCTCTTTGTCATTTCCAATTTTACATTTTTTAGATCTGAATAATTTTGTTAAATCTCAATGATAACTCATTTTTGATGCATGATCCCCTGCCTCATCACAACCAACTGGCATTCTTTAAAACACATCTCCACTTGCTGTGTTGCTGCATCTTTGGCAAGCATGACAATTACTGTCAAAATCAGATAATTCAGGCATTATGATGAACCAGTTACCTATTTCTCTTAAATGGCTTTATAGGAAAAAATTATAACTAAAGAATGGCTATGCATGATGTGCAAGAACCCCTAGTATCAGAAAATTCAACTTACCAAATCAATGTCAAAGCAGCTTGAAGCTCTCCAATACTTTTTCAATCTGTAACAATATAAAAATGCTGTGAGAAAAGTTTTCTAGTTTTTTAATTTCATTATTTGTGTTTTAGTTTGTTCAGATAGAGCTAATATACATGCAAGATCATGGTTTTTCAATGGTTAGCACTTTTCATCATGTGAAATAATGGATTTTTAAGACGTTGGACAGTACAAAATGCCTTTTTTATTTATACTGGCACTGATTAGTTTCAAACCTGTATATCATGTAATGTTGTAAATTGGAATTGGTTCAAAAAACTGGTCATAAACGCCCAAATGGTCGTTCAACATTGCGGTGTGCATATTTATTAGGTGGAAGGATCTTACCTGCAGCTGGTTTCCGATATTTCCCTTGCACAAATATGCGAGGCACATCTATACCCTCTTTGAAGTTGACAGTCCGTCGCTGCACATAGGTGTTCATGAGGATCTCAAAGCCAGCATCAGTGAACAATTTGTGAAGCTCTTCTTCAGTGAAGTAGTAACTCCTGCAAATAGAGAATATTGTTTTAATTTATTTTATGAGGTTCTGAAATAGGTTATGACTACATGTGGTAATTTAGATTGAAAATAGTCAGGGACTTGGTCAAGTTCTAGATAACAAGTTTATGCGATGAATCTTACCTCGTACCATCCTGTCTCACGTAGAAGTTATCAGCAATCTTATTTCCAGGCTTGAACCGCAGCTGTGCCATGTCGTACCGTCCGTAGTCGCGGAATAACAGCATGCCACCAGGACGCAGAGCCCGGTACGCGACACTAGCCACTTGCGACCACGCTTGCGGATGAATAGCAGATAGCACGAAGATCAAACTAGCTATGTCCACACAACCTTCTTCCATGTTCTCGAACAGATCATCAGTGGTCAAGTCAGCGCAGAATGCCTTCATTCGAGACTCGTCAAACAACTTGTTAGTCTTCACGAACTCAACTGCACGTGGTGAAAAATCACACGGGTAGAAATGAAAGTTCGAGAAGCCCTCTTCAACCAGCGGGAATATCATGTTACCCACGCCACACCCCAGCTCCAGGAACGTGATCTTCTCATCAGCATCAAAGTTTATCAGCTCTTGAAACTCACGTGTAGTCCAATGCCGGTCCTTGAAGAATTTAGTCTCATTCCTCTTGTAAAATATGTCCCAGTGACGTCTTGCTTCTTTCTCAAGTCGCGCAGCCTTAGCTTCGGGTATTATTCGGGAGTTTTGTGCCTCGAGACGCTGTTTTTCTTCATCGGTCAGATCTTTCAAGCGATGAATGAACATTTCGGTGTTTTCGCTGACACGTTGGACTTCATCGGTTTCCATCTTGATTATTAAAAATAAATTTAGAAATATTGTGATACAGCATTGGAAATATTTTTATAGCAGTTACAAATACATGCTTATTTTACGAATAAATAAATTATGCAATAATAAAACAAAAATAGGAAATGTCGATTGCGCGAGTAGCGACCAAACGTGACGTAAAAAGAACGAATAGTGAAATGAATGATGAATGAAATCGTTTCGTGAATGAAATATTGTCTATTGACGAAACGAATGAATAATCATGGACAATGACGACCAATGAAGCAATGGGGATGTCAGCTGGATGGAAACTGGGGAACTAATGGCGCTAGTGTAGCTTGCTCCAAGCATTTTCATTGGTTCCAATCTCATAGGTACTTCAAAATATTACTACCTCATTGGTCGGATTAGGACTTACGTATGGTGGCGCCATCTAAAATAGCTTTGACTTGCATTCCCCATTTTCGGAAAATATGGCTTTTGGGCTTTTGCGACAACATGGAAACCTAGTGCATGGCATGCATGGAGAAGGAGAATTATGGTGAACGCACATTTAGCCGCACCGCAGTCTCCGCAGTCTGTTCTCTTACCGAATTCTTTGAATTTGCGATGCGAGGGATCATAGAACTTCATACAAAGAATTGGGTAAGAGAACAGACTGCGGAGACTGCGGTGCGGCTAAATGTGCGTTCACCATTATGGTGAACGCACACCTAGGCGCAACGCAGTCTCCGCAGTCCGTTTTCTTACCGATTCTGCGGCTACTGCGATGCGGGTAAGTGTGCGAGGTATCATAGAACTTCATACAAAGAATTCGTAATGCGGGGACTGCGGAGACTGCGGTGTGCCTAGGTGTGCGTTCACCATTATAGACTTAAGGTGTTTGCGTCGATGTAGCCCGCGAAATTCAATTTTTTTTACGTTTTTTGCAATTTGCAGGCCAGTGACATATTGTAACTTTATAATTATATGAGTTGCGGTAATAACAAGTATAATTTTAAATATAAAAATTATTAAAAAATTCGCTCCATCAGCTCTTACATAGAAAAGGTGCATCGTAGTTAGATTTCGGAGATTTTAACGCTTCGCGCACGCTTACGCTTACGTCTACACGTAAGCGTAAGCGTGCGCGTACCACTGAGTTGTAATGTACAAGGAACTGTATAACACAGGACACACCGCTTGCGTAACGTAGATGTGCACGTGGACTGCGCATACGCTAAATTCTTATCTTTTAATTTGCCTCATTTTACAAAGAGTGATGGGAGCAGATGCACTCCGATTTCACGAGTTGTATTCAAGTTCTATGTAATATGCACACTAAGGTATGAGATGGCAATAGGCCATCATCTCTTTGCCCGAAGTAGCAATCAAATTCAGGGCTTTCTCAACGCAGGTTTTTATTTTATTTTATTTTCAATTGCATTTGCAATTGTTTGACATATTTATAAAAAATATATTTGATATTTTTCTTTATTTAAATTAACCGGTTTTCTTTTTTCCGCAGCAGATAAAACTAAAAACCCTGAAGTTCTTCTGAAAGATGAATAATTTGCTGTTTCGGATGATATACTAAAGTACTTAGTTTTGGCATTGAATACTGAAATATACCTACGCTTTAGATAATTGTTAAGGAGAGTATTTACTATCAAAGTTTAACTAAATTCTATTGATAACAACAATCAAATTACGATAATAAATGCTACACCCGACGTTACGATTACGCGAAGGTCAGGCATTATCAGCGAGACGTCAATTCGATAGCGCGATGACATCTGTGTATCATGATCAAGAGGCATGGATCCGGCACAATGCGGGCCATGTCGACATACGTAGTATCTCTAGTAGTCTGTGATGTCGACTGCTGTGACACGTGCCAAATCTGGGACAAATGACAAATTATTTAGAATTGGCTATTAAACTGTTGTCTCGTTGGGTTAGTTTGCTCGTGTTAATAATTCTAAATCTCATTAGAACTTCAATTAATAATGATAACATATTTAGTGGCCCAACAGCTAATCTAAAAGTGTACAAAGATATTTCGGCGTGTGGAGAAAGTCAAAACAGTGTATACTCTCTACTTAGTCTGTGGTCAAAACTAATGCCGCCCCGTCGCCATCTTGCTTCTTGATATTTAAGTATGACAACCCTGTTTCACAAAATGATTTTCAACAGTTAACTTTATGCGTCAAAATATCCTTGTACAGCTTGGCAAAAAACAGTAGAAAACCGGAAGTCGCCACTGTGCTCTCGCTACCAGCACTTTGAATGATTTTATTTTATTATTTTTCACTTATTACGTTAGTTTTATGCCACATTATTAAATCTAACAAACCTACGTTCTTTCTTTACATCAAATATCAAAGATTTTAAACGTTGTCAACAAATAAAAAGATTAATTAGTTCCGTTACAATCCGTTCTGGCCAAGCTGTAGTTATTTTCTATACCATCATCATCTGCCTAGCCTTTTCCCAACTATATTGGGGTCGGCGTCCAGTCAAACCAGATTTAGCTGGATATCGGTATTTTACATGGAGCGACTGCCTGTCGGACCTCCACAACCCAGTAACTGGGTAATACGATACCCCTTGGTAAGACTGGTTGTCAGACTTTAGAGCTTCTGACCAACAGTAACGACTGTCAAAGATCTACAAATGACAGCCGGGACCAACGGCTTTACGTGCTTTCCGAGGCACGGAGGAAACTCGCTATGATAGATGGTCACCCATCCACAGACCAACCTCGTCAAGCGCGGCTTAACCCGGAAGATCGGCCTGTGCGGCTGTGATTATTTAGCCACGAGTTATTTTCTATACCAATTAAGTATAATTATTCTATCTAGAGTATCTATTATAGAGGAAAGATTTCATTGTTTGTTTGTTTGTAATCAAAGGCTCCGAAATCCATCCGTGTCCTCCAGGAGATCCTCGCAGTGGTGACACCCAGGCATTTCTTCCCTCCCTATCCGCACAGGTACCAACCGAAATACATAATATAGCTTAGTAATAAACTAAGTGTGACTGCTGTGAATGTGCGATGCGTATGTTTACGACACGCATCCTGTGTTGTTGAATCAACATTACTCGTCTTGGCGGCTCGTTAAACGTCTTAATTAGTTTCAACAGCTGAGATACATCAACAAGTAGTGAATCATATTTAGATCAAATAGTTTATCGAGGATGAGATAAAAAGGGATAGGTACTTAAATGTTAAGAACATGCACTCAGCAGCCACAGGACTGTTTTATTAATCTTTCCTGTCAAAACTTTCAGAGGCAATGTGTTGATTAGTTATTCTTAAATAACAGAGATGACAGAGAATAGTCCTCTGTCCTGAACGCACAGGCTTCATCTGTATGACATCAGATTAAACATTATATTCAAGGTATATTTCTGAAAGCTCTAACATAATAATGTTATTGTAATGTTAGAAAAAAATATCAAATATCACTCAAATTAATAGAGTCAAAATACGTTCACTACTCGAGCCGGTGCAGATTAGAAGATGTCAGGACTTCGAATCATCAATCATAGATCTTCGATTTTTTATTCTAGTTGCGTGTCTGATACCATCTATTTCTACAAGAAAAAAAAATCTATAACACGCCAGCACATCAACCTACCTCAATCTGTCTTTCTTTAATAGATTTTCAATCTTAACACAATTGTGGAAGGTTAATGCTCGATTGGTTTTGTTAGATTCCGGTGACCAGCAATGAAGAAAACTGGCGTTTTCTCAAGATTCTGGCAAACACAGTAGCTACTTGCAGTATGCCCAATTAACGCTGCGTTATCATTATTGTTGCATTGTTTACTCTCGTAAATGGCCACTGTCGTTACGCCTATCGCCGTCGGTGTAAATAACTGACAGTAGATAAATCTTATTAAAGTAAACAGTGACTGCAATACAAAATACAATCCACTTTAGTGCTTAGAGCAGCGGCTTTATCAGGCTTTGCATTGGTGGAATTTACTAACTACATCGCTATCTAGATCCAAAAGTATTCCATCTTCTGGGGTTTTCCGAAGATCCACGTTTACGAACACTTATTAATATAGGTACTTCTTTTTATATGTATTTTTATATACGTTTTCGTCAAATTGGTGCACTAAAAGATTAGATCATAGGTTTATTAATGCAGATTGATGTAAAAATATTAATAACGAACCAACGCTCATAGTCATCAAAATTAATCTAGATCATTCCACGCTTTCATACTCAGCGGCTAGAATTACGATGTTATGTCAACTCGTCGCGATTGCGAACAGGTCAACATCGGGTTGTTTATGCAATGTGCACGTAGCAACTAGCAACCGATGCAGAAATGTATTGATTATGGCTACTTTTGGCTACGACATGGTTTATTATCTTGCGAGACGAAACATATGGCCATAGGTATAGGTTTACTAAAGGATATCGTATTACCCAGGTTACCTTTTTTTTGGACAAAACCTCAACACGTTCTCGAACCACTGCAACTCCTGAAATTCAGGATCAACACTGGTAACCACCAGAAACGCGCCGAGACAATGAAGCTCGTCGTCGTCGATCCTGCAACGAAAATAATCAGAAATAGTTATTTGTGCAACAAGAGAGCAAAGTCGTTTTTTGCTGCGAGTGCTGATTTTGAATCTTGAACAAGCGAAGGATTCAAGGATTGAATCACGAGCGTAGCGAGTGATTCTAAAGTTGAATCCTGAGTGTAGCGAGAGATTCAAAGGCACGAGATGCAAAAAACTTTGCTCTCGTGTAACACACATAACTTTTCACTTCAGCAGCGAGAACACTTTAGGAGATAAAATAATAAATAGGAATAGATTAAAATAACTTTTTTTATAAAGTAGCTTTCAACAATAAGTAAATACTCCGCACTGTAGATAATCGTCTCGTCTGTAATAAATCTAAAAAATAAGATGGCAACACCGTCTCCGAAAAACTGCTTGCGCCCTTTGTAAGTCTCCATTCATTGAAGACATGGTATGGTTTCAGATATTTAGTTAGAGTTAGGAAATTTAATTATTAATCATCATCAGGCAGATGATGATTAATAATTTGTTGTTTTAAATGGTTATGTTAAAATAAGTACTGTTCTCGTCGCTAGTTTTACGCATATTTTTTTTTTTTTTAACTTATTCTACTCTTTACGCCAACCATGAAATTTTATTCCCGCTCTTTTTTTTTTTAAATAAAGGCGTGTTCGGAAATAGCATCCATAATATTTTATTATTCAAAATATTTATTAACATAAATTGAAACTAGAAATAAATATTTACAGTAAATGCTTATTTTCATTTAAATACAGCAATAAGTTAAAAATTCAATAAAATACATTTGAAGACATTATTATCTTTTTGCATTTCATTGGTTAGTACAAATTTCCGAACGTGTTTGTCTTTGAGACCAAATTCAAAATCGGAACTTCGAAAGGGCTGGTGTTTGTCTCTCTCTCTTTCTATTGACGGGAAAGAGATAGAGTGTTAATGTTTCGAATTGTATGATTAACTCAAGGCTGAATATGATATTCGCGGCTTTTTTTAAAACAAAAATTAAAAAGCTACTTTGTCTCACTAGTGAGCAAAATCGCATTTTGCTCACTGATTTCAGGCAGCAAAACCTACATGTTTGAGCTACTGAAGTGAAAATAATAGTGGAGGAGTAGGAAATAGTAGATTGTATGACAAGGGAGCAAAATGATATTTTTACGGCGAGGGCGCTTTTTTGAATCCAGAGCGAAGTGAGGGATTCTACTGTAGAATCCCGAGCGTAGCGAGGGATTCTTTAGTAGAATCCTGAACGTAGCGAGGGATTCAAAGTACGTCGCCCGAGCCAAAAATATATTTTGCGCCCGAGTGATACACTCTACTTTTCATCACCCACTATGAGAAAATAAAAAGCGCCTCATATTTTATTGTAGTATCTAATATCTTTAAACGAGCAGTTCTTGTTTATTTATTTATATATAATCAGGATCTTGGAAACGGCTCCAAGGATTTTCATAAAAGTTACAGATTAGGGGTTTTTCGGCTCAAGGAATCGATTTACAGGTCCCAGGTTCGAGAAAAGCTTGGTTCCCAAGATAGTAGACATTTTAAAAACTGAGCGACGCTCGGTCAACCAGATATTTATTATTTAATAAAATAAAGAGTAACAACGAAATTGAAATTACATAGTATCTAATAATATAACTAGGTACTAAAAACTTATATTTACATTTGAGACATTTTCGCGATTATGAAAATTATAAAGATTCCATTGAGAACAAGGCGAAAACATGTGAACGCATCGTGGAAAACATAAAATACATCCATGCCACTGTCCGAAAAAAAAACAATCTACAATTTTTATTCAGCCAGTGACGCGGCGTGACTATGGGCCGTCATTCCAGCCAGTCTTTATTCAAACACTATTTGCGTTCGATTTCTTTGGCGCCGAGCACTAAGATGTTCCAAATTCAAAAAGTGCGCGGCAATGTTCTTTGCGGCGCACTTATAAAGAGGATTAAAAACTCATTCCTGCCCGCTAAAAGTTCCTTATAGAAAACACCAGTTTTGGGCGCACATAAAGGCGAACCAAGTCGTCCTTTTCGAATAGGTGGGATGAAAAATACGTGTTCATTTCCCTCCATGTCAAGCTTCTTACCTGGTTGTGTAGATACTTCATGTAAAACACCTGGTCCTCAGCTGCTCGAGTTTCGAGTGCCGAGAAAATAAGGTATGTCAACGGTGCCCAGGCACAGGTCGCAAACCCTTGATGGATGCAGAAATGGCCAGACCAGGACCACAGGGCGCATAAAAGGCTAGTTAGCGCTCCGGAGCTCTGTAAGCTGACCCCTAGTTAGGATAAATGTTATACCAACACATAATCATGATATTTTTGCAGCTTTTGCAAGCAGATTCATCCTACCGGATTCCAATAAATATCCAAGTTTCTTTTTATCCCTGGTATTGGTCTGTGTTCAGCCTGTGTCTCTCCCCTTGTGCCGGAGTTCATCCAAATCAATTTAGCCAGTTTAAAGTTCTTAAATTGACAGACGCAGTTACTACGTCGTTATGTAGTCCTAGTACCTACGGATAAATACCTATTCCTGTTCCTGTTATTACTTAAGTAAACCTAAATATGGTCGCATTTTATAGGTACACGGGTAAGCATTGGGTCATACTTTATTATTGCGCTCCATATAGGATTATTTATCAACATTTGTTTAGTACCTAGATATCCAAATAAGTAAATACTAGGTTCATAAATATTTGTATTATATTGCAGTCCTACAGAAAGTATCTATCTACTTACAGTACTGCATGTATAGGTACTAACTTTCGTTTATGACCTACATTCTTCTATTGAAACTGAAACCCAACTGATCCGAAAAAAATGATGTGAGAGGGATCCACCTCCTAGCACTCCAACCCGGGTAACAAACTGCGGTAACCGCTGCGGCGATCCCAGCTGTCACCTGTCACGTTGGTAGCAGTGTTTCTTTCAGGTACTACTCCGGGGGGGCAAAGCCCCCCCGGAGTAGCCTTACCGCCCCCCCGGGGCACTTGGAACTGAATAGCATTACGTATGTTCACGACGAATTTCCCGACAATTTGGCAAATCATTTAAACCTATAAAGCGAGCTGCTTTCCGTGGACCACGGGAAGCATACAGTATAACATAATAATATCGACAGTCAGAACAGAACACACGTGGTGTGTAGCAAGGCGAGTCGGCAGGCTTGTTCGAGAGAAACCGGAGTCCGCATTATTTTAAGAGGTGCAGTCTGTTTAGAAAAAAATAGGGATACTCTTTGTTTAACGGAATGCTAGCCTCATCTAACTTTTCATCGGTGCTAGCTCTGAAATTTGAAAGAAAAAAAAGATATGCTTGCTACTACAAAACCCTTCACGGGCGAGTCCAACTCGCACTTGACGGAACCTTAAAAATGCACGCAACGCACGTGCACGTTGCACGTGCGTTGCGTGCATTTTTAAGGTTCCGTAGTCAACAAGGAACCCTTATAGTTTCGCCATGTCCGTCCGTCCGTCCGTCCGTCTGTCCGCAATTTAGCTCAGAGACGCACAGTACTAGAGAGCTGTAATTTGGTGTAAATATAGGGATTTGTTGTGCCAAAAAAGTGGTAAAATAAAATCTCGCAAAATATTTTTTTTTAGGGTACCTCCAGTACTTACACGTAAAATGAGGATTTTTTTTTTCTCGCGTACCCCTTAGTGTGAGGTATCATTAAATAGGCCTTTAAAAAATAATGATAGTTTCCATTAACATTTTTTTTATAAAAAAATTCGTTTGTGAAATATTAAGCTTTAAAGTGCTAAATTTTGCTCGATTCGAGTGTCCCCCCCCCCTCTACCAGCTAAACGGTTATGTTTAGGGGTGTGAAAAAATTCACAATAGTAGTACATAATATAACGAAGTTTAAAAGAAAATGATCATGACTAAGTAGGCTTTACAACTTTACGAGTAATAGTCGACCAACTTATAAAATGTACCTGATATCATATTTTCTTAAACAAAATGTATCGGAGACAACTGCAAATGTAAGTTTGTTAACTTTATTTTTACGGCTTTTATAGGTATGTTTTTTGGGGATAGGTAGGTTTTTATCGTCAACTATTTTTAACTAAATTCAAAAAAGAAGGAGGTTCTAAATTCGTTGTAATCTTTTTTCTTATGTTTCTCAAAGACTCCTGGACCGATTTTGAAAATTCTTCTTTTCAAATTAAATTCAGTGCAGTTTAGTTAGTTCGCATAAGTATTTTGATGGGCAACTACGGAACCCTACACTGTGCAGTGTGCGTGGCCCGACACGCACTTGGCCGGTTTCATTCGTTAAAATATTAATAATAACTGGAATTAATTTTAAATATTACTTTGTTTTAATTATTTAGTCCGCCCCCCCAGGTCTCTTAATTGCCCCCCTGGAGAATTTTGCCTGAAAGAAACACTGGTTGGTAGGCCTCCCCAGGGCCGCTTGCCTCGCGACCACGATCGTGTGAAGTCCAGTGAAACTGTTAATTGTCACTATGCGCAGGAGTTTCGATTGTTTCTGGTTGAGATAGCTCCAACTTAGGTTTCATATACATTTACACCTCAGCTAAAAAGTGATACTGGCGTATATATATTTTTTTTACTTTACCCTACACTAGGAATCTCTCGTGTGTCGTGGGTGCATTTATAAACATAGAAACTCACATTCACAAACACCCAGACCTGAAACAACTATTTGCAGGTCGTCCATCACTCCGCTCATCGCTTAGATCGATGTCGTGAAAGGCCTGGTGGCCTTCGTCGTACGGACGTCTTAATTCCAGCGTGGGAACGAGATGGCGATACACAACGTGTATAGCTTTGTCTCTTTCCCACACTGGAATCACTGCTCATGGTAGGCCACCTGTTACGAAATGCACGCGCAAATAAATCTGGCCTTTTATTAGACTTTTAAAACAAAAGAAAAAAGTCAGTAGCGTACATAACCGTACTTATGAATATTTTAATTTAGTAAACTGTTAATTAAGTACATTTGAATGAATGAAACTATCTAATGGCCCTGTTATCGCGGCCACAATGGAAACAATTGGTGTAGGAAGTCACAAAGTGGTACCAAGGCCGTGGGCCTATTAATGAGAATTTTATGGCATAGACAAGTCATGTTCAGTTTGGTAGGCGAAATCTTATTATTTACATAATTATGTGGAGGAGCTCGTGGCTAAATAATCACAGCCGCACTGGCCGATCTTCAGGGTTAAGCCGCGCTTGCCGAGGTTGTTGTAGGATGGGAACCATATGTCATAGCGAGTTTCCTCCGTGCCTCGGAAAGCACGTTAAGCCGTTGGTCCCGGTTGTTATTTGTAGATCTTTGACAGTCGAGTACCGTTAGTCAGAAGCTCTAAAGTCTGACAACCAGTCTTACCATGGGGTATCGTATCACCCAGTTACTGGGTTGTGGAGGTCCGCAAGGCAGTCGCTCCATGTAAAATACTGATATCCAGCTGAATCTGGTGCGACTGAAGCCGACCCCAATATAGTTGTGAAAAGGCAGGCAGATGATGCAGATGATGATAAATATGTAAGTTTTTATTGAGCCTATTTGCCTGTCGACTACTTAGTCTTTTGTAACGATATATTGTTGGAGTCATAAAAGGATTAGGGTTTTCTTCTAAAATAAGATTCCACCCACTTTGGCTCGTCTAAAATGCATTTCATAAGGCACTTGGTGAAGTACCGAAGTGTACCTTTCATATATTTTTTATAGCATGCATAGTTTCAGAGAATTACTTCCTACTACATCCATCCGCCGAAATTGATGTCCTAACTGTCGGAACATTAAGATGTATGTATGAGTTCAATAGAAACTCCTAGGAGGACTCATTTGATGATTTTACCACGCTAAAAAGCCTATCAGGACCAAAACAATCCTATCTTCCAATCGGGAACCAATCAACGTTCACATCGAAATGAGTTGGGTGGTTTCGGAGATCAGCGTTCGAACATACTGACACGTGATTTTTATAGAAGATTAGTATAGGTACTTAGATATCTCTTCGACTGCTGATAAGGTTCTTTAGCTCGGTAGGTACCTACCTTACCAAGTTTCTATTGATTCCAACGACCAGAAATTACGTAGGACGCCTCTTTGGTAAACCATAATGGTAACGGGGAGGATGCAGGCCGCTTACAACCGGTCCTACTGGAAGTCTAAAGGGGAGGCATATGTTCAGCAGTGGACGTCTTACGGCTGATATGATAATGATGAACGGGGAGGGTGGAGTGGCTCCTGATAGATCTTGGCTTCAGCTCTGCGACTGGGACCCTGAAATAGTGAAGCCGAAAACAGGTTTTAGCTACACGAGTTATAGGCTTTTTGTTGGGCGGACCTAACCTACCATGTCGTTATCCTTATCTTCATATTATTATGAATTTGATAATCTTGTAGTAATGCTTGTAGTAAGAATTATGAATGTTGAAAGTGTGTGAAGGAAGACCCAAAGTTGAGAACAGCTAGACATAATTATATTCTGTCTAATCATAATCAGACGATTTAAATGCTGTTTTCATGATAATCATGTGAAATAATTATGCTGAAAACCGCATACGCAATAGTTTTGAGGTTCCGATATTCCAGCAATAAGCAACACGGGCGAAATATTCATAGAAAATAATTATACCGATGTAAGTTCTACCACTATTACCGTGGTTCTACACAGTTAGACGCAATGGCTAAGCAATTGGCTGCAGGACGTAGTGACTATTGTAAACTGTGGCTGGGCTGCGTGTCGTTATTACCGTACGGAGCAAATATTTGTATGATCTACAAGTAGAATAGAATAGAAAAATATTTATTTGATCTATATCAAATAAACACACATAAATAACAATAAAATAATTAAAAACACAATAAGATTTTGCTGAGCATGTCCAAAAGTAGTTGTATCGGGTGTGGGCGTTTGATTATTTATGACTTTTATGTTTGTAAACGCACCTACAATACAGGAAGAAATTCCTAGTGCCCATTGTAAAAATCAAAAAAAGAAAAGAAAATGTTTGCAAACGCATTCACAATGCAAGGAATGGGGGACAGGGTCTTAAAAAAACATTCCCGAAGATGGTATTATTTATCAGTTTGACACAGAATAACATATAGATGACCTACAGAAGTCATAGAGAACCAACAGTTTGCCATAAACAAGAATGTCGCAGTTGGTGGCAGTATGGTCGCAGTCGATCCAGTCCATTTGAGGTTAACCAACGGTATATTGTAGGTCTGACTCACTCTTGACCGGATTTTTCTCATTTCCACGAGTTTACAATCAAAAGTAACTACGTAAATCAATGAGTAATGTTATAGGCATAGTTGTTTGTACAGCCACGAGCATTAACATGTAAAGACTTAACAAAATTCAAACGTAATTTACTCGTAAATTACTGGTTTCCATTTTGAAATAAGACCTATTTCGTAATACTAGGGCTTCCAAAATAGAAGTCTATTGAAAAGGCAAAAGTTTGATCAATATAGCAGCAGAAAAATGCTTTTTCACACCACCTGCTCGAAAATGTCCAATTATATGTCAAGCAACCTTAACCTAAAGTGAGTCATTAGTGGCCGAGGGCACAGCCGGTCAATAATGTTGTACTGGATTTCATTATTACCCGCTGGTCAATAATGTGATTTGAATTTGGAATATGTTTATAAACAACAAACACCCTTTGGTGCCAGAAATATTTTTTTCGTACCACTTGCTCAAAAAAGTGACATTCTATGCCACAAAAAGCGTACATAACATCATCATCATCTGCCTAGCCTTTTCCCAACTATATTGGGGTCGGCTTCCAGTCAAACCAGATTCAGCTGGATATCAGTATTTTACATGGAGCGACTGCCTGTCGGAAACTCTTCAAAAAGCGTACATAACAATAGTCATTATTAATCTGTTATAAACAGCTTTCCCTAGGGAAAGAAAGTTGTACTGAATTTCATTCATCCTCTAGGGAGAGAATGTGATTTGAATTTCGAATACTTACCGATAGTGAACTACATCAGTCTGTCTTTACACCATTGAGTTTGTATGTAAAGCATTATACAACTTTTTGAAAAAGGAATACGCATTTATTAATGCAGTTATGATTTTAATAAAATTACGAAAATCGAAGAGGCCGTATGAGCTTGATGCCTTTGCTTTTCCGAGAATACAATATTAATCTAGGAACACAGAGTACTTTTACTAATAGTCTAGGAATTTGCCGCGTTTTGTTTTCTTCAAATACATAAACGTTGAGTTTAATTTATTTTTTTAAGAAAGGTTATTGTTAAATTTAAATGTTTAATTAATGCTTATCTCATATTATTATTATCCTCCTTTATTCATTTTTTATCACATTTTATACATTTTTAAATATTATTACAAAAAAATAAAAACATTTAAAAATATAAAAAATAGGTGCCCACCAGCATCGGGAACAGGGTCCAAGCTGCCGGTGGTTAGGGCTCCAGAGAGAGGAACCTCCTCACTATGCGTGCCGTGTCCAAGAGAACTGCTTTCTGCATCAAGCCCTTGAGCCAACTGCACAAGGAGAGCCTCCTAAGATGTTGGTCGAGGCTCTTCGCGATTAGTCCATTGACCGTAACGACTATCGGTACAATGACTGCTGAGTCCACGTCCCACATGTCAACAATCTCGTGAGCTAAATCAAGATACTTGATTTTTTTATCATTTTCAGCTTTCACGAGATTCTCGTCATGAGGGACGGTGATGTCAACAATCATTGCACGGCGCTCTCGGCGATCTACCACCACTATATCAGGCTTATTGGCTACAATAGTCCTGTCAGTGATGATAGATTGATCCCAGTACAATATGGCATGACCGTTTTCAAGAACTGGGTCGGGCACATACCTATAGTATGGTACTTCAGAATTCACAAGGTTGTACTGCAGGGCAAGTTGCTGGTGGATAATCCTAGCTACTAGATTGTGTCTGTGCAAGTACTCGCTGTTAGCAAGACGAGAACAACCGGAAATAATGTGTCTGATCGACTCACCGGGACGGTGGCATGCCCGACAGATGTCAACCGTACCGTCCTTGACAATATATTTCCGGTAATTGGTAACATAATAATAAATTATTATTTATTATTATGTTAATTTTTTCGCAAGTGGTACGAAAAGTAGAGTATTTTCCTCGGTGATAAAGCTGTCTTAGTCTTGGGTGAACTTAAATCCCTCGCTACACTCAGGACTCGTCTTAAATCCCTCGCTTCGCTCGTGATTTAAGTTTCTAACACCCTCGCTACGCTCGGGAGTAAGCCTCGAGTCCTTCGTTATGCTCGCGATTTAAATCGTCACCCGCGACAGAAGACACTGCTTTATCCCCTTGGTTAATAATCTACTATTTTTTTTTTAATTTTCTTTTCCCTTTTGGGAAGACAAAGGGATCTATCTAGCCCATGCAGCCTAGATTTTTTTTTTTGGTTCTTTTCGTCCCTCTTTGGGGCAGGCAAAGGGAGCTGAGCCCATACAGCCAAGTCTGATTTAGTGTGCCAGAAAGAGGAAAGCTATTCTCGAAACCCTTACTACGCGTGGATGATATTCTCGATTTCCTAAAAAATCATAACGATTGCTTCTTCATATCGTTGCCATGTTTTCGAAGACATAATATTGTAAGAATAATTAGATAGAGAGAGACCTACGAACCATTTTTTAAAAGGAATGAAATAACATTAAAACTGGCATTAATAATAACAAATACCGTACCGCGCCGTAATACCGTAGGTAATAGTAATTGGCTGTAACATTAGTTAATTTATTTTAAATAAACTGCACTAAGATTGCTGTGGATTTTGTAAATAAATAAATAAATAATAAAACCTATCTATAATATAGTCGATTTATCACATTTTATCAAAAATACTCTATTTTCACGAGTGTCTCCAATGACGTTCTAAATTCAAAATGCATACAGCCAATCATCCAAAACCATTCTACCAGCCCTGTATAAAACTTAGTTTACACAAACGCCACATACATCCATGAGAGTGATATCATTAGGACAAACACGAGAAAACCATAGAAGATACTTTGTTTTTCGTACTATGGCTATTATTTTCTCACAGTAGGTGTAAAAAGTAGAGTATCCTCCTCTGGGCTAAAGGTGTCTTTGCCTTGGGCTAGCTTGAATCCCTCGCTGCATTCAGGATTCTTGTATTAACTCCCTCGCTACGCTCGGGAGTTAAATCCCGAATCCTTCATTGCGCTCGAGATTCAATATGACGCCCGTGACATAAGACACAACTTTAGCCCCTCGGTGCATAATCTACTATTAAATACTGCTTAGTGTAGGTATACATACTATTGCTCGTGACTGTACCTAATGCAGTCATTGTTGAAATAAATACGATTAACTGTAAATTGTTTGTTTTAATATATTGTTCATGGAACTTACGTGATGATTTATTTGTTCTGTTGGTAATATTAATTTGTTTTATCCTGTCACTAACGCTGCACATTATGTATTTGTATAGTAGGTACCTTTAAATCAAAAGTACTTATCTAGTATCTCATTATCTGCTTAGCTTTTTCCCAACTATATTGGGCTCAGCTTCCAGTCCAACCAGACGCAGCTGAATATCAGTATTTTACATGAAGCGACTGCCTATAAGACAGACCTCCACAACCCAGTAACTAGATAATACAATACCACATGGTTAGACTCATTGTCAGACTTTTAGAGCTTCTGACTATAAAGTAACGACTGTCAAAGATCTACAAAGTACAGCTGAGACCAACGCGCAACGGCTTTACGTGCATTCCGAGGCACGGAGGAAACTCGCTATGGCAGATGGTCACCCATCTACAGACAGACCAACCTCTTAAATCGCGGCTTATAACCTTGAAGATCGGCCTGTGCGACTGTAGCCACGAGTTTTGCCAAAAAAAAAAATGTTTCTAAGTACTTACAAGTATTTAGTTATTGTTTTCAAAGAGTTCCATATCGTTGAGCGATCCATTGCTGCTGCACGCTCTGAGGCCTTACCACGACCTCTTAATGCGATCCAGTTTAGGCTGTGGGAAAGAGACAGAGCTATACAAGTCGTGTAGCGTCATCTCTTTCCCACAGTCTAAAGACTCACGCTTTAAGAGTTCATGGTAGGCCACCTGGTTCGATTCTCGCACGGTACTAATATTTGTGTGATCTATAAAAGTAGGTACATAAGCATTTTTTATAGTACTATTAAAATGTTTGTTAGCCCACGACCCAAGTGGGGAAGTTTCTTTAAAAAACAACTAACTACGGCACGGCTGGTGCAGTGGCTGAACGATTGGAGTTAACTGCTGCGCTGCGTGTCGCGGGTTCGATTCCCGCACGGAGCAAATATTTGATCTACAAGTAGTTGTTCCGGGTCTGGAAGTTTGTGTATAATTGTATATTATGTTTGTAAAGGTACCCACGACACAGAAGAAATTCCTAGTGTGGGGCAACATTTTTTTTTATAAAACCCTTTTTTTTAAATCCGCGGTGATTCTTCAGTACCTCCTACCCCTATCCCTGTACGTTTCAGGGTCACGCTCACGGTAACCTGATGAGTATTATAGACCCGCGACAGAAGACCACAGAACACATATACTCCTAGCGGAGCAGAAGACCAGCCTAGCCTTCAAGGAAAATGGTAGTGTTTTCAGATAATTACAGTCATATATAGAGGGCTCTGTCACTAAGTGAAGTGCTTCATGCGACAAGTGGATTTCGCTCTATGTTAGCATGTGAGTACACATGCTAACATACTCGTACAATTAGTACTTGAAAACTTACGTTTCGTAGAACCTTTTCTTATTCATTTAAATTATTTATTTAAAAAAATATCTCAAGGATCTCGTGGCTAAATAATAACACCCTCAAAGGCCGATCTTCCGGGTTAAGCAACGCTTGTCGAGGGTGTTCTCTGGATGAGTGAGTGTCATAGCGAGTTTCCTCCTGTGGATGGGTGGCCATTTGTCCTCCGAGGCTCGGAAAGCACGTAAAGCCGTTGGTCCCGGCTCTCTTTTGTAGACCTTTGACAGTCGTTACTGTTAGTCAGAAGCTCTTAAGTCTGACAGCCAGCCTTACCATGGGGTATCGTATTGCCCATGCAGTTACTGGGTTGTGCAGGTCCGATAGGCAGTCGCTCCATGTAAATTACTGATATAGACATATTCAGCTGCATTTGGTTCGGCTGGCTGGAAGCCGAACCAAATTATAGTTGTGAAAAGGCAGGCAGATGATTTAAAAAATATCTCCTGTATTGTGAGTGCCTTCACAATTAAGTGTTATCGCGCAAACAAGCAATAACTATATTTGTAGGTCATAAAAATGTGTAAACCATGAGGGAATCGAACTTGTGACACGCAGGGCAGTAGTCAGTCGCTATCAGTCACTGCGCCAACCTGTCAATGTTGGTAGATGCTTGAGCCACTTTGTCAACATTTTGTCAATAAGTATTTGTTATAGTACCTATGTACTTGTGAATTGTAATGTAAGTTCATTATGTTCCATACTTATTGGTTATTGGTTAACCTTTATCATACAGAATTCGTATTTCTTTTTGGAGTGAAAAATAATCCTTTGAAGCCAGGACTTCGTTTTTTAGTCTGTAAGATTAGACAGACTAAAAAACGATTGTTTTAGTTGCCCTTAGTGTTCCAGTCCTGCGGTTCCCTCTTTTGACAAGTCCCGTGACATAGACCTGTTACTTGGTCTGACTTTCGTGCGGGAAATAAAATTAAACAGCCCATGTCATGAAGAACATTGCCCATCCTTTAAAATAAAAACATTAAAACCAGGTGGTTCATTTACAATGTTGAAAGTTGACAAAGTATCTCAATCAATTGAACATTGGTCATCGACCCATAGACTTAAATAAATAGGTAAATTCGATCGTTAATTGTTTACAGGTATTGGTATATTGGGTAATTGAGACGATAGATTATGTTTTATTAATTACCAGCGTTAGTCCATTACACCACACTTATTATTGCATGATAATGGTGAAGAAGCGGGATGGGAATTATGAAATCTTTTGTCTTTCAACGTTTTTTCAACAAGTTCTTTCGCTCACGAAACTTTCAATGCTCTTACAAAAAAAAGCAATACAAGTAACAAATATAAATTTTGTAGCATGTCCAATGGAACAAAGGTGGTCCCACGGTTTGTTCTAGGCAGGTAAACGAGAACTTCCCGGAACGCTGCGCCGGCGCAGGCAAACATCACGATCGGCGCAAACACTGTTGCCGTAGAAATATGTCACACGTTCTGCTTTTGTTGAAGAAGTTATTTTTGTCTAAGGTATTTAAAATTAACACTTATATTATGTAGTTTGTTGTTCTTATGTAAAATCTAGGTTTACAGTAAATTGTTGTGAATGAAAATTAAAATGTTCGTGGTCTTATTAGTATTGTTTTCTTTTTCTAAATAGTGAAATAATATCACGATAATTTATTTTTCCTTTGACTTGGTAAAATAAAATCATTCATTCATTAATTAACTCATTGAGTGAATGATGACTTTATCAATAAATAATGTAAACGGAAACACCAAAAATTCATAATTAATAGCTCAATGGGAAATACGGATATTATAAACATTATTTAAGTATTATCTTTATCGGCCGCATATTTTTTGGCATTCTACGGTGTGTATAAATTACGTAAAATTATAATATCACGTAAATTATACCTACTGTTATTCATTTCAAGGAAATTATATTTTTTAAATTTATTATTCGTCGTCCAATAATAGTCAAAAATCAAGATGGCGCGTGTTAGTTCTTTTTTTGACCACACCGTCTTTGTACAAATACACTTGCGGACATAAAAAATAACCTAACATTAATATTGACACTAAATAATGAACAGAGTTTTTTTCTGGTTTTATCCGTTGCAATCAGAATAGTTTCCAAAGAGTACTAGTTAGTAGGTATGTACCTACTTACATACTTACTACATGTATTGTATTTTGTGTAAAATGAACGCATGACTGCGTACGTTACCTATTACGTAAACACAGCTGTTGTGTTACACCCCAACTACGTAGCTTTGTAGTAACACAACTATAGACGATTATACGATAATATGTTACGATACGTCACTTCTATTCCATGACGAATATTTGACAGTCAGGATAAAGGAGTTAATACAAGACTTACGTCATGCATTTATTTCCCATTCGTTTATTGCTGATGACGTTACCGAATGAGTAATTGTAACCGACACATTAATTTGTGTAATTGATTCTAATTGTTACTTATTAAATTTTTAGTAATTATTTAGCGGAAAACCGATTATTTAATGACGGAATGACCCCATTGGTCTGGCCACATAATTATGCCAATTTATTTAGAATAAGATTTTAGGTTAAATTTATTTAAACTGCATGTTTAACAATTATTGGAATATGTAACGTTAGATTTTTTGAGATCAACCTTGATCCAAAACAAGCTCGACAGAAGCTTTTATATTTTAAGAGAAGGGGAGAAGTGGCACAATACATTTTTTAAAATCAGGTACCATTATATTTGATTACAGCGCCATCTCTTATCTTGATGATTTTTGTTCCATATGACTTTACGAGATGGCGTTACTAGTACTCATTGTTGTTTCTTTGTATCGAGTCGAGGTTGCTGAACAAAGCGGTTTGTTATTGTTATCTTTAAGATTAGTTGAATCATCATTTTTAATGAGGAGTTCTTATCAAAATAATACAAAATTAATGTGGCAGTAAATATATTCAGAAAATATCAACCATGATCGCAGGTATTTATCGATTTTATCAATGTAAAAAAGTTTAATACAAATCAGTACGAATTACTTATGTATATGTATAATATTGTCGACTTTCATTTTGTATACTTAGCCTTTATCTTATAATTAATAGTTCAGTTACATTTTATTACAGTTTAGCTTTATTATTGCTTTATACAATATCGTATCGTGTAGCCGTCCACACGTTCTATTTCGTACACGCTAGTCACTTAATTTAGATTAATAATAATTACATATCACAATGAGACGTTCCTTCAACATGATACACTCGCACACAATAATACAAAATACAAAAACGAAGGCACGAGATCTAACTACATCTACGACTACTAGTATAAACATGCCCCAATAACGTTACGCTAAATGCACGCGCGCCCTACGCGACGCGACTCAGTCAAAGTGTTGCGTTTGGAAGAGTCATATCACCTATTAAAATTTCGGTAGCGTTAAAGTGTTTCAAAGCGGTTCTGGAATACAACAAGTGCGGCTCGGCGGAGGTCGTTCCCCGCGCCGGCCGTGGGTAATGGAATGTCGGCGTGCAGCCGCTCCTGGCGCTCTTTGTGCGCGCGCCCCGCCCGGTCCGCGGCGCGGGCGCAGGTAGCGCGCCCGGCCGGCCCGCCACGCGGACCGGGCCTCGATCACTATTAACACGTCACACGGACGACCCAAAGTCCACTAGCCGCTTCACACGCCCCGACAGACTACACACTGTCCTTCCCTTCGAACTTCTCGGCCAGCTCGCCCATCAACTCCTTGTAGATGAGGGGGTCAATGTTCTTCCCGAGCTGGTAGAGCACGAACCAGTCACCGATCTGCAGCTCGCGAGCCACTGTCTCCACTTGCGCCTGCGGGGCGAGGCGACTGCGAGCGCGCAACAGGTACAGGCGCACGCGCGGGCCAGCCACCACAGCCATGCGGTAAATCAGCGAGATCCCGCTCAGGATCGACAGAATAATGAACCAGAACCACAGGAATACGTAGATCTTCTCGTTGACGATGTTCAGCGGCAGCACGCACAGGCCGTCGAACTTCTGCACGGTTCCCGAAGGACCGTATTTGTGGAAGGTGCACTTTGTTACTTTGGGGAACACACGAGCCATAGGATCCACGCGCTCCTCCGGCTCCATCTCGGTGAAGCTCACCACGTCACTACCGTACGTGGAGAACTCTCCGTCCAGAAAGAAGTCCATGAAGAAGATCTGGCCGACAACGTTGATGAAGTTCAACACCTCGCAGATGAAGAAACGGAACGCGTAGAAGTTTTGAGTGTGCAGGTTTGTGTGGAAGTAGTCGACGAGCAACTTCTTGCGGCTTTCTTTGCACTCATCTCCCACTACAGGGCAGTTCAGGTCGAGCACTAACATTTTGATGCGGCCACCTTCCCATGTTTTCCACAGGTAACGCGGCACATAAAACAAAATGGCTTGGAAGAACAACACAAAACACACCCACTGGTAGTACTTGTGGTACTTCACCTCGTCCTGGCCGTCGACGTGCGAGGCGACGCCGGCCTGCACCATGTCTTTGCCGACGCGTCCCACCAGCCGGTTGGGAATTGTGAAAGTTGAGTAGATCCAGCAGTACGTGTCCATGACGGTGAGTGGAATCTCATCCACGATGCAATCGATGGGGTCACCGATGTATTGCCGCGACGTAACCAGCAGCGAAAACGCGATCAAGATGATCACGGTGGCTTTGTAGTGAAGCCGGAACACATTGTTATCAATGCACACTGAGTCGAGCTTGAGAAGCCCCTTCACGGAGCCGAAAACGTCAAACATGGCGGTCGTCTAGCCGCGAGCGCGCGGCGCGTCGTACGCGATCGTTTAAAGCAGGGCGTGCGCTTCGCCCTCGCGTCGAGTGCGGAATGCTGATCAACGGTGGGGCGCACCGTCAGTTGAGTAGGGCGCAAGCCTGAGGGGCCAGTGTGCAGTGGGGGGTGAGGGGACCGCCCCCCTCGCCCCACCGCGCAGTTGCCGCAGACTCTCGGATCAACGACACAGCTCTGACCCCTTTTTACTACCTCCGTGGCGTCATCTGGTAGCAGTGACGCCGTGCCCAGAGGCTATGCATCTTCGCGTTGTCGGCGTGTGATAATGTTCACGGTACGCCGCGGTGCCGCTTAATTAAATCTATGTCTGCGGATTGCATCACTTAGTTTAGGAGAGTGCATGTCCGTAAAATGGTAATCAGGTATAAAAGTAACGGTAAAGGGCGACACGACGCGGCCCCACTGGCGCGGACCAGTTGCTCGCTCGGCCGAATCACTTAATAACTTATCCGATATAATGTATCTCGTGATCTCGTCACTACTGGAGAAGTATATTTTTTCAGTTATAAGGTGCTCTGAAGAAGTCTTAACGATGCTTATTAATCATGTTATTGGTACCATGTGCGTGGGAGGCACTTGGCTGATGGCGATATGTCGGTCAGAGGCTAATAGTTCAAGTGTAATTAATGTTATCATTCCGCCAGCATTAAATTACTCCATAAAACAGATATGTAAAGTAAAATGATAGTTCCACTGACACGGAAACGAAAGGCCTACCTTTTGTGTGACTTTGAAAAATAACACGTGCTAATTTTTTATTACAATCCTTAATTTACCAACATTACACAACATTTTGCCAAACTCGGATAGAATGTGATGTAAATTCTTGGGCAGTTTAAAATATATCATCAATTCAAAGTTCAGTATTCCATGAAACTATTTTTATATTTTAATAAATATGACAAATTACATTTTATTTTATTTCCTCCAAAAAAAAAAGAAGTTAGTAGTAGTTATGCTGAATAACAGTTTGTTTTAGCATCAAAATATGCATGATGTAACTGCAAGAAATTATGTTGCATTTGTTTCTTCAAAACGTCGTTCAAAATTAAATAGTGGAATTTAATTGTCGTTGAATATCTCTCTGGCCGACCCATATCATTTGAGTGAGTGTTTACGTGACCTCATGCACGCGGTTATATAACAAGCAATTCGGTTATTTGAGAAAGTGAGTAAAAAACTAAAAACATTATCACTTTTTACTGTCACCAGATTTTAGTGTCCGCCACTGTAATGAACAATAGACTTATTGTTTTTTTTTGTTAAATAATCTTCATTGACGTTAATTAATTAAAATGTAATAGAAATGAAGTTTGACAATAATGCGGAATTTAATATCGGATCCAGAAATAATAATTGTAACTTAGCCGATATGATGCAGAACAAAATGCACAGATAATTTAGGCTAATTCAATGTTTGCAGAGACTTTCTTTTTCTTAAATTTCTATTTCGAGCGAAACTGCTGACAATTCAGCTTGATAAGTCTACAGTTTTTTTTTAATCTTAACGAGGTTTATGATAAATTGACAATGACAATAATTTTAGTGTCCATAAAAATATTAAAAGGTTTGATTTGTTTAGGAATAAAAGGATTTACCTGTTTATAATTTCTAGATTTTGATAAGTACTCGTACTCGGTTCAGCCGAAAATGACCTTCGAATAATGATGTTCGACAGTGAAAGAGACTAGCAATATAGCTCGTATTAATGTATTTTAGTGGTGCAAATAGAGGAATGATGAATAGGGGTGTGATAAGAGCGAATTAAAATAAGACTATTTTTTCTAAATAGTATGTAGTCCTATCTCCGATGCCCTCGAGTTTACTAAATTCATTTTTTAACATAACTCTTTGTCCGTACATTTTCCAATAAGAATGTTAAATCGATAACAGACAACTGAAGTTAATGTCTTTATAGCGCTACGACAAGTTTTGCTACATATCTAGATGTATCGCACGAAATCCCCGAATTTGACAATATCGGCGATATCCGCCTGATAAGATTAGGTTTCTTGCAAAGTGTACGTTCTAAATGCGACACAATGGAAGATAATATTTACTAAGAAAATCAAATAAAATGATAAAAATAAATAGAGTTCTGAAAAATAATAATCATGTAAGACAAAAGGTAATACCAAGTTTCCCTTGAAGCCTCGGCCCATAAACCCAACAAAGGTGAACTAAATATATAAAAAGGATAACAATTACTGAGGTTTTTTGAGGTTTTTCATAAGTACAAACCGAAAAAAATTTTTTGTATGCGCGAGTGGCCAACTCGGTCACTCAATACTTCTTTAACGTTAATAGGTAAAAAACTAAATAAAAAAAATAATAAAAAAAATGGTTAAAAACTTTTAAATTATTAACTAAATTAATGATTTTTACATAATTATTCTCACATTATTTTATGTTTTATGTTATGAATTATGTAATAGTTATTTATTAGTGGCTTCAAAGAAGTCTAACAATAATGGTAATTATTGCACAAAATAAAGGAGGAGACATCGTTAGTAATGTGGTTAAACTCCCATTAGTGATTGTGACTCATTAGAATAATCGTAACTGACTAAACTGTCGTGATTATTTCACCAAAATAACGACAAGTTGTCACGATAACGAAGATTAAATATACCAGAAACCGGGGTGAATCATTGTTTGCTAGCACTGGTTTAATTGTTTACTACTGAAAGTACCAGGAATGCCTATATATGGAGTTGCGGCACACACTGTTAGTGACATCTCGTAAGAATTTGAAAGAAGTTTGTAAGTCTTTGCTGCTTGTCGACGGCGCGTTGTTGTCGTGTTGGCCAAAGCCTGCCGGGGTCGCGGGATTATTCCCTTACCGTGACCCCGGAACATAGCAGGCTATTGAAGGACACCGTGGATATTAGTCAGTAGAAGTCTGACAGTCCTTCCCGCCCTGCCCGGGGTTGGAGGACTCATTTGATGATTTTACCACGCTAAAAAAAAAAGTCTTTGCTGCTCAATTTTAAGATAGAAGATAAGCGACTATTAGTGTTGTCACCTAGTGGTGGCAGCTGCGACTGTATGATACAAATTGGGATGTGGTTATGAGACAGGCAGTCAGGCTGGGATCGATTCTCACGGTGCGTAATGCTTGACAAGACCCAGCCCGCACAAACGCACTATGGGAAGAATTCCGTGGTAGAGTAGGGAATGGAGAACCGGTTCTTCTAGGAAGAATCGGGACAGGTCTTCAGGAAACCGGTAAATCCCAGGATATTCGGGTCCGTGGTTTTCCAAATCTATAAGTAGTGGTAGCGCATACAGGTGGGTTGAAGAGTCAAAGCCTTGTGTGCGGTGCGTCAGGTGCGTGGCTGTAGTCGCCTGCCGTGAACGATAATTAACAAAATCACACACTACGAGTACTGTGGGATGCTAACTTTAGACAGGAAGCTGGCTGCAAGTTGCAACAGCGACTGAATTTGGAACATAGTTCTAATGGCTTAGCAGATGAAAATATTATTGTAAAGGTAAGTACTTTTTGAAAATCAGTAAGTAATTTTAACAGGAATAAAAAATCTACCTTATCAAGCCATCACACCGGAACAAGGCAGTCAACAGTGTGATACAGTTAATGAATCGAATCGTACAGGATATTGCTCATAACTATTACATCGTTAATGTTATTTATTATGATTTTCCTTATAAGATTTAATAAGAATTTAGTAATGTACACCCTTTGTACATAGAAACACGTGCAGTTATAGCATATCGAGTTTCACTCAGACCAGTATTTGTGGAAATGCAGTGATATCGGGAACTAAAATAGAAACGTCCATCAGTTTGTGTTTTTCGTTTACATGCAGCGGCCTGCATGCAGGGTCAGGTTAAATTGGGCAGTGGGCCAAGCTTGCATAGTGCAAGTTCAGCATATTAATTTCTGTAATGACATGTGTATGTAGGTATGTGTGTATGTAGGTTGTTTGTTACTCTTTCACGCAAAAACCACTGAACGGATCTGGCTATTCGGTACACAGATAGTTTATAACCTGGATTAACACATAGGACAGTTTTTATCCCGATTTTATGTTCCCGTGGGATTATTTTCGAGTTGTAGCGGGTGAAGCTGTTGGCAACAGCTAGTTTTTCATATAGTTCGAGCCCTGTCGAAGATTTCGACAAATAGAAATGGGTGGAAATTTACCTCGCTATAACTTTTTCTAAAATTTAAAGTATGCTGGTTTTCACAATTTTACACCACTTTTGTTGGTTGTGTAAATTTCCAAATGCCCATATTGTTACTTGACTACGTATATATTATTATATACCTTTTATATTTTTCTTTTTTTATAAATGTTTTTTTTTAATTATTATTATTAGCTTTGGTAGGAAGATCCTTCTTCTTATCGTGCCAACGATGTTCTCTCTTACAAAAGTATACCAAACTGTAATAAAAACATTGTAATAGCAAATATTTTAAAAGAGTAACCATGGAGTTTCTTGCCGGTTCTCCTCCATGGAAACGACCAACCCGAACCGTGCCAATTTTTCGACGTTTTATAAGTGCCCACTGAGGCCCATGTAAAATAAAACATTTTGATTTTGATTTTTGATCTTTCAAGGTTAACACAGATCACAGGAAAGAGTGCAAACTCCACAATATATTTTCACATTCACGTGCGAAATCAACAGATATCTAAAGGTTGCCATTGTTATCTCAATCTTGTCATGTTCGAAGTCAATCAGAAGATTATTCTAGGCAGAAAGCGCACATCTCAAAGATAAACATTTGCGTATTGATTTGCGCGTAAGAGCACAGTTGCAAACAATTTCAGAAAATATTTTCACATGATATCAATGATATAGAAATGTCTTGTGATGTTGTCCTCAAGTCTAATCTGAGCCCTAAAAGGGCAGAGCTATAATTTAAAGACTTATTTAAATTGATCCAGTAGCATTTTTTTTTTACGTGACAAAATCATCAAATGAGTCCTTCCACCCCGGGCAGGGCGGGAGGGACTGTCAGACTCGTACTGACTAAAATCTACGGTATCCCTCGGCAGCCCCTCATGTGCCGGAGTCGCGGTATACGTATGTCCCGCAACCCCGGCAGGACTGTGGCCCTCTATAGGGGGGCCCCGTCATTATGCTGACACTCCTCTTGCCTGCCCGGCGGCAGGGTTAGTGCACGCCGGGCCCGCTCTTACTCCAACCATTGTGCCCTCTGCTAAACAGAGGGACACGTGGTGGAGCGGTGTGACGGGACATTGGCATACGGGCAAGGAAACCCCTTACGGGGAGTTCTTGCCCGTACCCCGGGGCGCACCGTCCCGAGAAACTGGGCTTCCCCCCGGACGTATCCGGAAAGGAACTTCCAGTCCTCGGGCACTCGTGGATGTTTCCCGTCCTTAGCACCCCCCCGTTCTTAGCACCCCTGATCCATTAGCTAGCTAGGATCTAGAGTCACTGGATTAATAGGGTACGGTTAGCCGATACAATATCTCAGCGGCACTAAAAGAAAAATGGCGAATGCTGAGCTGCTGAGACAGCTCTCAAAATCCTTCACTTTCGTCTGAACTCATCATGGTTTCAGCCGATAATTTAAGTCAGCATATAGAATGCTGTTCAGCATGTTCGGTTTCTGTCCAGATTTTGTATCGTCTAACCGTAGGTATCCATAGAAACGTGCTCCATTCTGTTCTATCGCTGCTTAGCCGTACTGGATCCAATTAAAATATTCCAGTACCAATTACTGCCAGTGACGCCGGAACTAGCTACTGGATCGATGTTAATTAAGCAGTTTACACTTCTTACTTGAAAATTAATTAAGAAGTTGACTGCGGTTTTAGAATAAAAGCCCACTGATTCCTCTCCCTGATAGCCAATTTCTTGAAATCGTCCACCTGCTCAGTAATCTTACTTAATCTCCCTGCCCATCTCAGATGGGCCACTTTTGACAGTTTTTGTATCATGGAGGAAGTACCAAGATTTGGAAGTGACAGATTCAAAAAGAAAATCACTAGAAAAAGACGTTCTAGGTATCAGAAAAGCCAAAAAGTAAATGGCTGCACTTTACGTTGGTACTACGTAAGTATAATATGGACTGGTATGAAAACAAAAGTAAAGCTATTGTTCAAGTGGCCGATAATGTCGCTAATCAACCGCTAGTACTCAATAATACAAATGTAAGCTATGTTGTAGTACAGACGCCAGCTCATCAAGCTAGTATATATGTCAATTTTCTTTAATAGAGTTTTTAACTTTTATCATAATAGTGGAAGGTTAATAATCGATTGGTATTTGACAGATTCGGATAGGTTGACCTACTGGCGTCTGTACAAATGCACCGCCGACATCTTGCTTCTTCATGTGTAGTATATTAGTGATATTCAGCTGCATCTAGTTATAGTGAAAGAAAACATAGTTTGGGAAAGTTAGATGATGACTGATGAAGTTAATTTTACCTATTTTCATTGCTCATGATTCATCAATCATAATTATATCCTAATGTTGTGATGTTTTATTACAATTTCCATTGATAATATTTAATACAAAATGCGAATAAACCCCTGTACTTTAACTACGAAGGGGCAGATGAAACTAAATTGGGGAAAACGCTACTACTTATAAGTGTCAACCACCACCCCAGTGGCAAGCTCAAAGGTGGCAAATGGGAATAAAGGACAAAATATAACTGGCGAATTTGTAGATCCTCTTCGGGGATTAAGCAAAGTCAAAGTTAAATAATTTATTTCATTAAGACCATCAAAGATGCACTTTTAAACGTCGAATATTAAAATTAACGGGAATGGGATGGGATGGGATGGGATGGGATGGGATTGACTCTTCACCCGTTCGCAAGGGTAGGCTTTTATGGTGAAGAATGGCAAGAAACTCCATGTCATATTCACTTTTATATTATTTATCAACAAATAAGGTGCGTAATATTATCATTATCAAAGGTAAGAAAATCACGTGACACGATGGCCCTGCTCTCAAAATGAGCCAGATTACGTTGGCAATAAGAACCTTGACCCAGTCGCATTGTAGTACGTGGTTTTATTTGATATCTTTACTTTATTCAATCAATTTACAAAGCAAAGAGATATAGATTCTACACAGTCACTCTGTGGCTTTTAGGCCTAAGAAAAGGAAATTAATGATAAAGTTTCAGAAATTTTAGGTTGGACAGTTGCTGCTGTGGGCATTTTGAACATGAAGGAAAAAAAACCGACTGCGTGTGTGAGTGCGAGTGCGAGTCGGTTTTATCAGTAACCTTAAAAAAAGAATGCGATTACCCCTTAATTTACTTGTATTTAGGTATTGTTATAACGGCAACAGAAAAATACTTCACCTGTAAAAAAATTACTGTCACACATTTTGTAAAATAGCTTTACTAAAAATAAAAAAACCGGCCAAGTGCGTGTCGGGCCACGCACAGTGTAGGGTTCCGTAGTTGCCCATCAAAACACTTATGCGAACTAACTAAACTGATTCGCTGAATTTAATTTTAAAAAGAAGTATTTTCAAAATCGGTCCAGGAGTCTTTGAGAAATCGGGGAAAATACGAATTTAGAACCTCCTCCTTTTTTTGAAGTTAGTTAAAAATAGTTGACGATAAAAACCTATCTATCCCCAAAAAACATACCGTAAAAACATACCTATTAAAGCTGTAAAAATAAAGTTGACAAACTTACATTTGCAGTTGAATCCGAAACATTTTGTTTAAGAAAATACGTAACCCAAGTACATTTTATAAGTTGGTCGACTATTACTCGTAAAGTTGTAAAGCCTACTTAGTCATGACAATTTTCTTTTAAACTTCGTTATATATACTACTATTGTAAATTTTTTCACACCCCCAAACATAACCGTTTAGCTGGTAGAGGGGGGGGACATTCGAGTCGAGCAAAATTAACCACTTTAAAGCTTAATATTTCACAAACTAATTTTTTTATCAAAAAATTGTTAATGGAAACTATCAATATTTTTTAAAGACCTATTTAATGATACCCCACACTACGGGGTACGTGAGAAAAAAAAATAACATCCCCACTTTACATGTTCAGGAGGTACCCTAAAAAAAAATATTTTTCGAGATTTTATTTTATCACTTTTTCGGCACAACAAATCCGTATATTTACACCAAATTACAGCTCTCTAGTACTGTGCGTCTCTGAGCTAAACTGCGGACAGACGGACGGACGGACGGACGGACATGGCGAAACTATAAGGGTTCCTTGTTGACTACGGAACCCTAAAAATTGATCTGAAAGATAGATAGCATAAAATATTAGATTAGAAAAAAAAAATGCGTGTTCATCATTTTTGGACACTACAGAAATTCCATCAATAGGTACATAGAATTCCTATTAATTAAATAATGAACTATGGCGAAACCCGCTAAGGCACTGAATTACATTTTATTTGCCTATCCTTTATTTTTTTTGGGGTTCCGTTGCCCAAAAGATAAAACAGGACCTAATACCTACTAAGTTTTAGCTGTCCGTCAGTCACCTACTTGATATTCACAAAATCTGTTGGCTACATCCCGTTTCAATATATTCTAGTTTCAACCAACAACTAAATAAAATGTTAGGCTAGCACCATAAAATGTTATTTCGCCACTAATTTAATCTTTAATTTCATCCGCTTTTAACAAACTTCAAAATATGAGTTTTTCAATTTTCCTTCGATCGTAATTTTAGATCCCTCTGATATTGTCCCCATCGTGGACTTTAGTTAGAAAAGTTCGAAGTTTTGAGGTTTTATTTGATCTTAATAATAGCGCTGGCAATTTTTTTGCGAAAAATGTTAAAGATGCCATTAAGTTTTTCTTTTTTTATTTGTTTTTTTTTGGTTTTACAAATGGCTATCTTCTGATTTTTTTTTACCATTCCGGCAAGTGCTATTAATATTTTCGGTCATAAAAAGAGGTTTTCGTAAAAGAAGTTCTGTTCCATAATCTTTGAAAATGTCCCGTTTCTCAATTTAGCTTTTTGTGCGATACAAGCATCTTACATTGATATTAAACATTCATTATCACATCACCTTTTTTATTTCTTAGCACTGTAAAATCATTAAATGAGTCCTCCATCCTGTCTGGAGCGGAAGCAACTGTCAGACTCGTACTGACTAAAATCCACGAGGTTCCTTCAATAGTCCTTTACGTTCATGGGCCACGGTTACCTGTTTAGACAGTCCCGTGACCCAGGCAGGAGTTTGGCCCTCTGTGGTCCAAAAACTCGTTCAGGCGTGTGGAACAGGTGGCTTACCATACCGCCTTAAAGCAAGATTAATTCCATTAAGGGAAAGAGACAAAGCTATACAAGTCGTCTAGCCATCTCGTTCCCACACTGGAATCGTCATCCCAGGCATGGTTGAGTTCGTGATGAGTTCAAATAATTTGCAAACATACCCACGACACAGGAGAAATACAATTAACAAATAAACATTTAAAAAATTGTATGAGGGTTTTACCTGCATACCATAGCCGTAGGTAAATGACTCAAAACTCTGCAGCTTATTGTTTACAACTTTCCACTAACCGCAAACCTACGTGACGTGGGACAGATGTGCGTTTACTCACATTAATGTGGTCAAGGGCTGTCTATATCCCACGGCGACGGACGTCGCAAGGCGATCTCCGGCCACCGTAGGCGCAGGCATGCGGGCGGCAAGTAAAGGGCAACTTGCTGTCCGACCATGGACCATGCCCGGGTCGACGGCGCGTTGTGTTCCAAAGCCTGCCGGGGTCGCAGGGCTTATCTCATTACCGTGACCCCAGAACATAAAGGGCTATTGAACATAAATGTTATGCCAATCAAGGGTGCCAAGGTACAGGGTGTAGATTCTGAAATGGTCAGACTAGGACCAAAATGGGTCAGACGAAGCTTGCACTGGGCGCAAACAATGCAAGTTGGGGCACTGCATCCGGTCCTCCCAGGATGACAAGACTCATTTGATAATTCTAAAGGTGAACGCAGACCTAGCCGCACCGCAGTCTCCGCAGTCCCCGCAGTCATCGTATTCTTACCGCTTCTGCGGCTACTGCGATGCGGGTGAGTGTGCGAGGTTTCATAGAACTTCGTTCAAAGAATTCGTAATGCGGGGACTGCGGAGACTGCGGTGCGGCTAAGTCTGCGTTTACCTTATCTCTCCAAAAAAAGCCATTTTAGCCTCCGAAGACAGTCACAGTCTGTCTCATCAGCTAATCGTAACAGGGCTCTTGAAGTATCACCGTGAATTTTAATAAGTAGGTACAAGTGTAACAGTAATGGGACTGGGTGGACTCATTTGATGATTTCACTACGATATATAATTATAACTACGAGATATATAATAACTTCTGCGATCTTTACCCACCCTTATTCCTTACATACTCCAGTCACCTCGTTCACGCCATACATCAAGTCATACAATTTCGTCGCCATTGGTTGCCGGAAGTACTCACCACTTTCTGAAGAACCTCACTGATAAGGTCTGTGTATAACTGTATATTCCTTCTAAGGCGTCAATTCCCGGCGTTGCTAATTATGTTATTAATTTAATTTAATGGTAATTAATACTGGTAAAATAATTATTATAATATGTATTTACTCAATTTAATATGGTTATTTTCGAAGTATTGGTCACATATTAATGGGTTTTCCCTATATGTAAACTTGATAACGTTAATTTGTGGTTTATTTATGTATTTAAACTTGAATCTAATTATACAGTTTCCCTAAAGGGTAGAGCAATGGTGGTCCAGTGGTAATGGCCCCGAATTACGAGTTGTTAGGTCGTGGGTTTGTACCCAAGTTAGCGCATTATTTCGTCACCTGCACTGCTCTTAAAACGGTGAAGGTAAACATCGTGAGGAAACAGGAATGTCCTAGAACCACAATTCGGAAGACATGTTACATCTACCCGCACTGGGCCCGCGTGGTCGATAATGGCCCACTCCCTCAAAATGCCACTTTCACAAAGAGGAGGCCTGTATCCCAGCAGTGGGAACACTTATAGGCTGATGATGATTGTGATAAGGTTGAAAATCCATTAAAGAAATTAGACAGATTTAGGTAAGTAGGTAGATGTGCTTGCGTCTGTATATAATATTTTAAGTTTCGTTATTCCTTTGAGTTACTGAATTCAAAAATGGTAAATAAACACATCAAGTCGCAGACAGGACACAGTCTCTAAAATAAAGATGACATGGTAATAACTGACATAAGTTATTCTAAAGTCTTAGGTTATTCTTAGCAACGAAACCTGTTCCCATATCACTATCTTAAGATTCTAACCTGCAAATTGCAAATTCTTATTGGCGTTAAACTAATATCAACTTTACACGCTCAGATTATGAAGTTGATTTTTGAATGACTAGAAGTTTATGATAAAAGTTGACGTTGTAGTGTAAACTGAATTTTAAGTGTACATGTTAAAGTTGCTTTTACAAATAGGTACACGTCGTTTGTACATAATAGGTAACCTAAAGTTTGGACTTGGAATATTTGTAAGTTTTACATTAGCATGCACTCCAGTGTTCGACCGCTTTTTACCGACAACACAAAGAAATGTCGACTCTCTGAATAATAAGTGCATATTCTTTAAAAAACGTTTTTCTACGTGAGTCTCATGTTTAAGTTGGCTATTAGCTGTGTGCTGTTAAACTGTTCTAGATAGTTTCAATACAATGGGATTGTTGTGGGCATTACTGACTGTTGTATTTGTGGTTTTTAAGCTCAAACTTACTTCGTCATCTACTTAATATTTTGGAGCAGCAATGATGATCAAGAGCGCATACAACGTGTAACGCCAAAAATAATTAGTTTTTCATACAGAGATGTGCCCGATAATTTCTCATTTTACATAAAAAACCAAATTTATTTTTTGCGTAGGTATTACCAAATGTCTTAGAACAAAATTCTTCAGTGACATGAGCTGAGTTACTCTTTTTTTACGTGGTAAAATCATCAAATGAGTCCTCTCAGGACAGGTTTTGCGCTTTTGGCGTTGTTTATGTCGTAGGATAATTTGTTAAACCGAATTTTCGCAAAAATTCTAGGGATGTCGCGAAAACATGGTTAAGAAAATAAAAATGGCCATGACTAAGTATCATTTCGAACTGAGCAGGGTTGACAAAGCGGGGCTTCTATTTCTGTTAACGGGGTTTAGAGGAATTTAGTCAAACCAAACTTCAGGGTATCCCAAAAACCATATTTTTTCAGTAACATTGAGGTATTTATGTATAGACATTGTCTAATTATCCGTGTTTTCACGATATCCTTAGATTTTTTACGTAAATTCGGTTTATCAAATTAGTCTGCGACATCTACAAACTTTCAAGTCATTTTGTTCGAAATTCCGGTTTCAATTTATATAAACATGAAGCAAGTGTAAACTGCATTGGCATAATGACGTACTGCAATTTTAAAAGTGTCGTATGTTTGTCTATTTTGATTTACATAACAAAAGTAAAAAATTACGTTTCAAATGTTTTTTGACAACCTGACTGAAAAAATACCCCATTCTTTTCATTCACAACTAATTTTAGAAGACCTTCAATAGCAGTAGCTACCTCATTCATATCAACCATCACTTACTTATCAAGCAGGCCTGACATTTACGACTTTCGATTGGCATGAGTAGTATTAACTTGTCTTATTTCTTTCCATACTTACGTTTTTATCTCAGTCTTCATAAATTCTAGGCAGCAATACATGTAGGTAATCCTCGAATATATTGCCTTTATCAGTTTCACCGTTTTTGACGGTAGTTAGTAAGTGGTAAGCGGTCTTTTTGATGTTGCTTGTGAAGATTGTTTCTTTATTTGCACTTAGTTAGAGGTCAATTTAGGTATCTTTTGCTTTCGTTTTCGTAATAAGTTGATAATTGCGTAGCATAATTGTCTTCTTTTTCTTATTTATTTCATCGCTCTCAGACGCTATACTGATTGTTGTTCTGAAACTTTCATAATTATTATTCTAGCTATACATATAATGTCCATATACCTATATTTTTTTAAAATTTTATCCTTTACAGACTGTTTCATATTCGTATCATTCACAATATTACTTTCAAGATGGATTATTCTTGGTTAGAATATATTTCATAATAGTAACAAGCAAGTACTAAACTTAGCATAGGTGATAGTAGTAACAAGGTACTTTTTAAAAAGTAATAGGCTAGCATTCTTGGAATGAATGATTTCAAAAATTCCTAAAAGCTTATGAATGAATGAATCATTTAACTTGGTCTTTCCCTGACCAATATGTGTAGATCCGCTCTTTTCCTTTTAAATAAGTTACAAAATAGATAGTTAAGAATGGGGAGACCCTAATTCTGATTTAAATATTAGTTTAAAAAAGTTCTGGTAGAAAAAAATATTAGTTAAAATTACAAAAAATAATGCTGTAAGTCAATTAAACAGTTTCTTCAAAAGAAGACGCCGTTACCTATTGTTTGACTTAAATTACTTTCAAAATTAAATTGATATTAGGCCTATAATGGTAGCCATACACCATACTGCCTATTTGTCAATTCGGCATAAAACTGCCAATTTGCTCAAATAGAATTGAACGTGTATGGGGGTGGAATGCCAATTTGATGGCATGACATGCCAATTTTGATAGGTCATCAAATCGTTTTTGACACAACGTCAAATCGGCAGCAGTGATGCCATCTTAGCAACTTCATAGATAGTTAGCTAATTTTATAAAGGTGCTAGAAAAAAAGCTAAAAAGTGTAACTTGTGGCTAAACTTTTTAGCTACTTTTCTACAGGGACGGTTAGGCCACGTTCACACGGCGATTATTTTCCCGTATACCGTACACGAGATTTTATCGAATAGAGTTGACCAGTTTTAGGACAACTTTGCACGGTACACGGTAAAATATTATATTTCTCAAACACGGGATTTTCCCGTATGAACGCCGTTTAAACTATTTTTAAGTTTTCATTTGTGAACTGTTATTACTGCTCTATTCGATAAAATCTTGTATACAGTATACGGGAAAATAATCGCCATGTGAACGTGGCCTTACCAGGAAAACTGAGGCTTTTCGCACATGGATCGCATGTACACTCGTAAAAAAAAGAGTTATTCATTTTATTTTAAACCAAAATACGATTGAAAACTTGAGAGGTGTCAAGGGACCACGAAAGCAAGTTAAAAAAAGGTTCATGCTATTTTCAACCTTATTGACATTTATGCAAACACCTGATTTTAATGAAGGAGCAATGTTAACGAATGAGAATGTGAGAAAAACAAACTAAATTTTAAATGTCGATTTAGGTCGAAAATCGCTTGCTCCACTTTTTTTAACTTGCAATCCTTAAGCAAATGTTTTCCGACCTTCAAGCGATTTTCGACCTTATTGACAACGATGCAAACACCGGATTTTAATGAAGAAGCAATGTTAACGAATGAGAATGTGAGAAAAACAAACTAAATTTTAAATGTCGATAAGGTCGAAAATCGCTTGCACCACTTTTTTTAACTTGCAATCCTTAAGCAAATGTTTTCCGACCTTCAAGCGATTTTCGACCTTATTGACAACGATGCAAACACCGGATTTTAATGAAGAAGCAATGTTAACGAATGAGAATGTGAGAAAAACAAACTAAATTTTTAATGTCGATAAGGTCGAAAATCGCTTGCACCACTTTTTTTAACTTGCTATCCTTAAGCAAGTATTTTCCGACCTTCAAGCGATTTTCGACCTTATTGACAATGATGCAAACACCGGATTTTAATGAAGGAGCAATGTTAACAAATAAGAATGTGAGAAAAACAAACTAAATTTTTAATGTCGATAAGGTCGAAAATCGCTTGCACCACTTTTTTTAACTTGCTATCCTTAAGCAAGTATTTTCCGACCTTCAAGCGATTTTCGACCTGTGGTGTTTGTTTATGGCAAATTGTGAGTGACACATTTGGTTTTTGGTTGTCAGTGCGAAGCTATTACATGAGTTTTCGTGATCTGCTTGTTTTATTATGATAATCCCATAATACATAACATTTGGCAGTCTCAGATGATGAGTTTGTTGACGCGGTCTCTCAGGAACCTGAAGTCCGCAGATACCCTATAAGGAGTACTCGGAAAATAGTAAATTATAAATGTTAAAATACGTACTTTTAAATTATTGTTGGAGGAAATGTGGTGTTTGTTTATGGCAAATTGTGAGTGACACATTTGGTTTTTGGTTGTCAGTGCGAAGCTATTACATGAGTTTTCGTGATCTGCTTGTTTTATTATGATAATCCCATAATACATAACACGACCTTATTGACAATGATGCAAACACCGGATTTTAATGAAGGAGCAATGTTAACGAATAAGAATGTGAGAAAAACAAACTAAATTTTTAATGTCGATAAGGTCGAAAATCGCTTGCACCACTTTTTTTAATCTAATTCGATAGTCTCATGATGAAATGAAAAGGTGCTAGAAATTGTAGCTGTCGTCACCGAATAATAGCCAGATCTAGTTGCTGAGTTGGCATCACTGGTGCAGATTTGAAGTTGTGACAAATCTATCGTATCGATAGGCAGGATGGTGTATGCCTACTATAAGGAAAATCGGCAATATATTCATGTAAGGTACTAAAACTGGTACAAATTAAACACAATGCATTGACGAAGTTTGCCATTGTTATAAGTTCGTAAATACCTGAACTTGTTTACCTTATTGAAAATCCCGAATGCGTAAACGATACTGATGCATTTTACTGGTTTTCCTAAAATGGTTTAACTGTATAGAGGTGCAAATGGTAAACGTATATTATTTTACAACTAGCTTTTGCCAGCGGTTTCACCTGCTACAATTCGAAAATAATACAATGGGTTCATAAAATTGGGATAAAAAATATCCTATGTGTACACAGGTTGCCGGGGTCGCGGGACTGCCGGGGTCACGGGACTTATCTCATTACTGTGACCCCGGAACATAAAGGGCTATTGAAGGACACCGTGGATTATGTCTGACAGTCCCTCCCGCCCTGCCCGGGGTGGGAAGACTCACTTGATGATATAACAACGTTAAAAAAAAATGTGTACACAGGTTGTAAACTATCTGTGTACCAAAGATCCATTTCGGTTCTTTGGTTTTTGCGGGAACGATTAACAAACATCCATCCATCCAAACAAACTTTCACGTTTAAAAACATGAGTAGGATAGGAAGTATGATAAGATAGGAAGTAGGATAGGATAGGATAGGAAGTAGGATATTAGCAGGAAGTGGGATAGTTATTGTTGTTATTTTTTTAGGTTACTAATATAGTTTTAGGTTTTACTAATATATTGAGTTCATGATACTTGTATAAAGATAAATCTATTCTATTCTATTGATATTCAGCTGCATCTAACCTCAACGGGAAACCAACCACAAGGTGATTGGAAAGTGGCTAACTAGTTATGCTAGTTTGGGTCCTTGGGGCTCGTCCAAAATAGATGTTACAAGAAAAAATGGCTTTATATTTTTTGTAAATACGGCTCTTGAGACTTTAAAGTCGCATTTCCTCAATCGGCAGAATAAATAAATAATATTTATCCTGGTCAGGAGTCATTGGTTCTGCTTAGTAGGGGGTTATACCAGATTCAGGTAATTGCATTCTAATTGTTTACAATATTTCCAAGAATGTAGGTCCTTCATTTACCTGTTTATTTTTCCTGTCAGGTGTTCATAAAGTTTCTTGATCTAGACTGGTATAACAATTGATGTTTTTGTATACCTACATGTGAGTGCTTGCTAGTGCTTTGTTATAGATTTGCATGCCATTGTACCTAATGGCAGAATGTGTGCCCTAAAATCCTAAAGTTACCACATTTTACGCAAATAAAGAATACTTACTTACTGACTTTGAAAAAGCACCCACGATAAAGAATTGGAATGACTAGTTTCAAAAACATAATGAATAAGTCACTTTCGGAATGTAACATCGCATTACGAACCTTTTTGATGAACAGAAAAAGCAAAGCAAAGGCAGAAAGAAAAATCAAGAGTAGATACTAAGCGAAAACAAAGCAGTAGCGCGAGAGGACGATATTATGGGATGCCACGTGGTTGAGTCGGGGGCCAAAATTTGAAACGAAGTCGCGAAAGAAGTCAAAGATAAAGAGTAATCAGGAGGCTCCGTTGTATAACACAGTGTTCAAACAGTTATCAAATCAGATATTATTGAGCAGTATTATTATGTTCATCAAGGTGATGACTTGTAACTTATAATGCCTGTGACTACAATATATTCGGTAGATTTCTAGTATCTAATCTCATCATCAGTCAAAACTGTTAGATTCTTGTAAAAATATTCGCCATGACTGTAAGTACTGCGGTGATAACTGAACTACGCACCCAAATGTTATCACTGTTCTACATTGAGCCAATTACTGTTCGTTTTATTGTTGATTAGTTAATCAATTCCGTGCTGTTACATAGTTCATAATTATTTTATCCGTTATTGATAACGTTATCATGGAATCGCCGCACCTTTCTCAATAATCGACTGTATCGATAACCTTGGTTGGTTTAGTAAAAGGTGTGGCTTAATTTGTGACTCCCAATTTTAACCACGGTTCCAAACAATTTTGAAAATGGAATGGAACTACATTCAATTTTCAAGTATTCGGAAGTTATCCTGCGTAACGTACTCGTAGCTTTTTTCGGTCCAAGAATTTTCACATTCGTATCAGTAGGCTGAACCTTACCAAGGGTAATATAATGATGTATTCAGTTACTAGGTTGTGGAGGTCCGATAGGCAGTTGCTCCATGTAAAATACTGATATTCAGCTGCATCCGGTTCGACTGGAAGTCGACCCCAAGATAGTTGAGAAAAGGCTGCATATCTTGCTGGTTCCCATTTTTAATTAAAAATGACAAAAACATAGAATAAATTTTATGAAAAGGATAAAATATCCTGAAACAACACAAAAAAAAGCATTAAAAAAAAACGAGATGACGATATTGTATGTCCCGCAGTTACTCTAAATAGGCCCAGTTCAGTAAAATGACGGTTTTAACTGACCCAAAACTTAATCTTTTTAGATTGAATCGATCTTGGTAATACTCGTAGGAATTGGCTTCAAAGATAAGAACTGCTTGAGAATTGATAATATCTCCACCTGCAGCATTCGTGATCAGCGCATGATTGTCACTAACAGGTATTGTCTTCACTCTGCAGTTAATTAAAAACCTTTTTGTAATATCCATGCCATCTTGATAGCCTCATTGCACTTATTGTCTACATCTTGATAGCCCGAATGCACTTATTGTGTATGATTTTCGATAAATTTGATTCGAAGAATGTCTAAGGTTTTGTATTATCAGTGTAGTAGTTCGAACACCTGCTCACTACAAATTAAAATTCGCGAATTGCGGTCTGAAATATCAGTTTAAGTTTTCGCGAGTTATTTGCTAGAACAATAGTAGTGCGTATGCGATTGTTGAAAAAAGTTCTCTTTGTCTTTTTAAGAGACTGGCGGCGGTGTGGCCAGATTATTAGGCAAATCTTAATTTCTAGTTAAGATAAAAGCTAGCCCTTAAGTCACGAGAAGCGATAGTTAGGCAATTATAAGGAATGTCTGCTCTTTGCTAATAGGTAGTTAAACTAATTACCCACTTGTGGAATTATTTGGTCAGGCATAATCTTTCTCGTGACGCAAATCACACTTAGTAGTCTATGTGGTCACATACATACTGAAGGAATTTGAATGAAGGAGACACTTTAGGCAATCGAGTGTCTGCATAGATTTTGTATTTTATATGAAGGTAGAGAAATAAAGGACATTAACAATTTTGAGGATATAGATTGAACAACGCTGACTTGATGATCCAAAGAAGAAAGTCATAAATAAATAAGTGATGGAATTCATAGACACAGAGATATAGTACTCGTAGATATTGCACATGAAGTTACAAATGATGAAGGTGACATAATGTAATTGAAATAACATGCTGTTAGAAGCACAAAATATAAAATGGATATAGAACCATAATAGTTAATACTTATACAATCCTACAGCAGGTTTTACAAACCGTGTGCGAAGAAATCAGCTTGACACAATTACAGGAACATACCATAAATGTATACCGACCGATACTTAAACTAAGGATAAGCATGCTAGAGTTAAAATTTATCGAGTTCTTATCACTTACTTGAGCTCGTAAAAAGACTTATGGCCCATTACGGCGACTACTTAACGAGCTGATAATCACCATCATATTTGTAGTGATGACATAATAGCGCTTACAGGTGATGACTTTTATGAATCTAAGGCTTACAATTTAGGTTGAGGTGGATGATTAATATTTGATTTTACTTTTAACATTTGACTATTCATTACTTTTGATAGCTGTAGCTCCTTCTGATGATATTTTTTGTGTTCTTTATTTTGTTACCTCTGTTTCTAAGCCTATGAGAGAAATTGAGAAAACATTGTTTAGAAATTGCCGATTTCTTCAGTTCTCCAGTCTTTTCCACAAATCCTTCTACAATATTTTAAATTTCAGGTTCTGTAGGAAGATTCTGAAGGCAATCTTCTTAATCTTCCGATTAGCAAATCATTTAGTATTCTTTTGTGTTTTCTTCACTTTTATTTTTGTTACTACAATTCCCAATTTTTTTTTTCATTTAAATAATCATAAAGCTGATATGCTGCTGTGGAAGATATGTTTTAAACCTTTGATTTATAAATATTAGTAATACGTTGTGGTCACTGAAAACATACACACAATAAGAACTTCTATAGAAGTCAAATAAACGAATTAAATTACCAATAACCTACATTTGACAATTGCTTTAAATAGGTGCTGAATATGAGTCACTTGTTATGGAGTCGATCTACGCTATAATAGTAAGCAATAATGGTGACATGAATATTTTTATTTGTATCATCATCCTTTGCCTCGCGTAAAATCCATGTTCAACCAAGCCATTCATTTTGTCGATTAGACAACTTTTGGGCCAATTATTTCATCAACAATCAAACTAACCATTGTTAAAATCTCACAAATTAAACAAAAAGTTAAGAATTTATAGGATTTAACTAATACCTAGTTTAACAATTGGCTAAACAACTCTTCATATCAAAGGCCTAACCCTCTGATCTAGGCTAATAATACTCGTATTCCTTCTTTTTTTCGAACAATAAGCTACTAGGTAGATATAGTTGCACAAAAAGGTCCAAATAGGATTATCTTGTTTACGTGCGCGAGAAAATTCCAGAACGTAGGGTAATGAATTATTTCCCGTAACAATAATACGCATTTGTTGTATATATTCTAAAATGAAATAACTTAAATGGAATAATTAGGTATACTTTGTGAGCGGTCACGTATTTGTAAAATCCGATCAGTGTGTTGAATCATTTAGGTAACGGTTTTTTTAGAGCAAATTTTAAATATTTGGATTCTTTTTTAAAGTTAAATTATATGGATCAAACAGAGAATGTGGATTTTGTTCCAATAGCAGTACCTTCTATGCATAGGTAAGAAATAAATATAAAAATAACAAGACAGTTCAGATAGCGACGACATGTGAAAGGCAGCCAGCAGCAGCTGGACAAGGAAAGTTCAAGATCCAGCTCAATAGCGTAGATTGGAGAGAGGAGGAGAGAGGCCTATGTCCAGCAGTGGACGAATATAGGCTGATGATTGTTAATATTGAATAATGATGATGGAAAACAGGACAGGAAAATAAATACTTCCAGAGTAACAGATGTGCTTGTAACAATAGACCAACTAGAGTCTAGATCGACGTACGCTGTATGTATACTGCGAAGTACCCAAGGGAATGGAGCAAAATAATTAGTAACTGATACCTTAGAGATGTTAAAGGACTTATAGGAAAGCAAAGGAAGAGATGGGAGGATGAAAAGACCACAGCCAGTTCAGGCCAACTGGAGAAGAGTAGCCAGAGGTAAAAAACAATAGACAATGCTAGAGGAGGCCTATACAAGAAGGCACATTCTGTAAGCAATTACAATGAATCAGGCAAATATGAAGTTTAGAATAAAAAGCTCATTGACTGATTGAATGAAGATGAAAAAGTCGTAATTTAAAATGCACAGGATTGATACAAGTCAAAACCTTATGTAAATCCGGTTTATAAAGTTGTAAAAGTGTAAAACACACTGACAACGATTACTATTTGTTTTTGGCAGTTTGGTATCCTCCAAGGAGCTCTACTAGTACCTATTGTCTTTGGTCAGCTTTTAGTCATGTCTATAGAATATCTTTCGTCTGGCCTGTCTGTACTTACTCCAAATGAATTCTATGACAATTAATGGAATACGTGTGTGGTGATAGGTATACCTAAAAACAGTTATAACTTATGACTATTTTGTAGGTTTATGCTTGTAGGTTATAACTAAAACCACGAATGCAAACCACAATTCTCATGAAACACGCAGTTTTTCTGTTAAAATTCTAGTTGTTTTTCATTCAAGTATTTATTTGAGGGCCTTGAAATCGTCCTCTAAATTAGAACAAGCCGACAAGCAGGTACTTCTACGCCGTTATCAATAAAGATAAAATACTGTAGTATCACGGGTAGTATTCTCCAATCACGTTCATATTGGGAAACTGAATTTAAACGTAGTTCTGTCGATGTCGGAAATATTCAAGGCAAGTCTGTAAAAGGCTCTTTGATATGGGTCGGCTTCCAATAGAACCAGATGCAGCTGGATATCAGTATTTTATATGGAGCGACTGCCTGTCCACAACCGCGTACCTGGGTACGATACTCCATGCTACCACTACGATATTCCATGGTAAGACTGGTTGTCAGATTTTACAGCTTCTCACACACTAACGACTGTCAAAGATCTACAAATGACAGCCGGAACCAACGGCTTTACGTGCTTTCCAAAGCTCGGAGGAAACTCGCTATGACAGATGGTCACCCATCCACAGACCGACCTTGGCAAGGATCGAACTGTGCGGCTGTATAATTCAATTGTAAATAATAAGTATAAAAATAATACATTCTCATGGGTAAATACTTACATACACGCACTGATGCTGATGGCAAAAGATATTTTAAATAAAACAGCCATGATTAATATTGAAGATATTGCATTGCATCAGCTTATTTTACCTATACATGGCAGGTAAACTTATCGTAACTAAAATCTCAAACATGTATGTACCAATGAGCTCTTTAGTGATTCATATCCGGTAGTTCATTCTTATAAGGCTAGTCATTGAAGGCTTGATTGCAGGACTTGATTTGTGGAGACGATTTTCTAAATTATTGTAGGTAGGTACTGTTAATTTGTGGAGCTCGTAGCTAAATAATTACAGCCTCGCAGGCCGATCTTCCGGGTTAAGCCGCGCTAGCCGAAGTTGGTTTGTGGATGGGTGACCATATGTCATAGCGAGTTTCCTCCGTGCCTCGGAAAGCACGTAAAGCCATTGGTCCCGGCTGTCATTTGTAGATCTTTGACAATCGTTATTGTTAGTCAGAAGCTCATAAGTCTGACAACCAGTCTTACCATGGAGTATCGTATTGCCCAGTTACTGGGTTGTGGAGGGCCGATAGGTAGTCGCTCCATGTAAAATACTGATATCCAGCTGCAACTGGTTCTGTTGGAAGCCGACCCCAAAATAGTTGGGAGAAGACTAGGCAGATGATGATGATATTATTATTTCTTAACGCATTAACACATGCGACGCGCATGGTAAATATGATTTTTGAGGAAAAAAACCTTACAAACTCGGTAAGTATGTAATAATGATTACCCATCCAACGGCCCACCTAGGGCAGCATCTTAATTCTCTCAGCAATATAAAGCAGCTAAAAATACATCAGGTAATTAATATAAGGTCAAATAACCGCAAAACCCCATATTATACCACAAGATGTCAGTACGCATGGCTTTAATACACATAATTGCTTCTAGACGGGTAGCCTCGCAGCCTGCGCCCGCGCAGACGGATCGGGGGAAGGCGCGGGGCAGCGCGGGCGCAGGGGGAGACAGTGAGTAACACGGAACCCGTCAAACCTGCAGCCGAGAGATGCCGAGTTCCCCTCTGCCTCTCTCGCGAAATACCTTCCTAAAAACCCACTCGCAAAGAAAATTCAACCTAGTTCTTGTAAGCCAAAAACTCATTCTTGTATGTATCAGTAGCACGGTGTTAGAGATTATCTTCTATTCCTTTTACAACCGCTTTCAAACTAAAAAGGTTTAAATATTCATTTCAATAATGAAAGCACGCTATTGCCGTTTGACATAAGGATTGTATTGCTTTGCACATTATTTACACTTTGAACAAACAAAACTAAAGTTTATCACAGTTTAGTAAAGTTGATTATTGCTCAATATGTGATGGTAACTTATGACTTTTATAGTATTTAAAGGGGTAATGCACAAGACATGTTCAAGTTCGGAGTTTCTTAGAATTGAAAAAAGGTTGCACTCCAGGAGTGCCGGTAGAAGTGAAAACTTTTTTGTTACTATGTTTTATTTTTAATTTGAATGACGTCTTACTCATTTTCGATCAGGGTCACGTGACCCTGACGCGAGTTTTAAATTTTTTACCCATTACAGAAAAAGTGTACAACGCCGCTAAAGAAGTTTTCACTTCAAAAATGCTGTCGTTAGTCTGAACTGTATTCTTTATTCCTTTTTTGTTAAGAAAATTAAGATGTTTTGATTTGGAAGCAATAAAAACTAGCTGGTGTTTATTAACGATCGATTCGTTAATAATTTTAAGATATCTATGGATTTAATTGCTGTTGTTTTAGTGTCAACGAAAATGATGTAACAGATAGACTTAAGTATAACATACTTATAAAAAACTAGCAGGTGAAGTTTTTAGTAGCACCTGGCTATTTTTTGTCTAGTCGTTTTTATAAAACGTTTAAAGAAGCGACATATGAATTGAGAAAAGAAGAGCGTAGGTAATATTTAAACAAAATTGACATGACCAGCATACAAAAATTTAAAAAAAAACGAAATGACGCTATTATAGTTAAATCCTTTACAATTCTTTGTTCAGACAACTATAACTAACCCAGTTACATGAGAACCATTGTTAATACTAAAATATTCTCCTCAAAACAAAAAAGTACACAGTTAATCGGAGATTATACATTTTCGACAGTTATTTCTTTAAAATTCCAACAGCGAAAGCCTTAGTCGAAACTTTACTAATCGACTTAACTCGTTGTGTTCACGAGTTGGTACGCGCATTGCATTTTTATGACCACAGTCCGGTCCCACGGGCCGCATTAAAAAAATGACCACAAAAAATGGTCGGACGAAAAAACCAGTATGACCATCCATCCACGTCGTATTAGTAACAGGCCTATTACTGGCTTGTTTACCCTATTCGTGGCGACGCGACGTTTGTTTTCTATTTTCAAAATTTGACAGCTTGCAATTTTTTAAATTTAGTATTTTTAATTTGAGCTTTTTATTTGTTATGATTCTGGCACGACTTCAAGGCCTTCCTGACCATGTTTATCACCTGGAGGCGAAAATAAGTTTAGTTTGTGTTGATTTTCAAAAAAGGCCTTTTTTCGTGTTATGTCAGAAGCCGTCGTCGCGGCAGATCTTGTAGCGGCACATCACTAGGTATGCTAGACAGAGCTAGAGCTCAAGAGCTAGAGACAAATCCAGTAGTTCTCACTAGCCCTGGATTGGAAGACTTGAACGTCACGGGGAGAAAACGGCTGCACCCAGCAATGGGATAAGGCAGGCTAACGAACGTCACGGGGAGAAAACGGCTGCTCCCAGCAGTGGGATAAGGCAGGCTAACATTTATTTGGGCCCTGGAACACGAAAGCCAGAATGGTTTAAATTAGTGCCACAATTCATTTCCAATTTTCATAAGGAAAACGGTTTTAGGCATAACCATTTGGAGCTGACTACGATGTGCAAGAGGACAATGGAGCATAAACATGCATTACAAAGTAAAATGTAAAGTACTGAGCATGATTAATAAGTTGCTTACAAGTATTGTATGATGCTTGTGGTCGGCATGGACCACCGGGAATGACCTAACTCCGTAGGGCTGCCACGAGTTGAGAAAAAAAGAATAACTGTCGAATTTTCGAGAAGAAACTGTTTTCAACGTCTTTAAATGTACTGCTAGTACAAAAAATCACTAGAAGGAATGATAATGACCATCATTTCAAAATGGAAAGTTGGTCTAGTCGATTGTTGAATGCCTATAAATAACGAATTTTAACACCTTTGAGCAACAAAAGTTGAAATTTCAACAGTGCTGTCATATTAGGCACCAAATTAGGTGTAGCTAATTTATTCGTTCCAAAATGATATTATAGCTTTCTTGAGTGTTTGTTTAGTATAGTTAGTTGATTACCCCTAAATAGCGAAACTCTTTTCAATGCGGTTTTCCGACGAATCTTACGTGTCACTTTGAACGTTACGCAGTAGGTTTCAATAGAATTCTGTCTCAATCACATTAAACCGCATATAAAACAACGGTTTAACCTGACAACTTATACTCGAACCAGTATTGCAAGAGTGGTAACCGTAGAAAAACTTGCAATCTGCTAATAATTCTACCGTAGTTGTACAGGAGGATATAATACAACAGAAGACTTACTTGAATATACGTTAAGGAAAGGAAGAAGGATGTGATGAAGTGATCAAGAGAGAGAAGTCTAAAAGTAGATGGACGAATATTAATGTATGAGAAAATAGTTAAGCATAAATGGGAAATGAAAAAGTCAGGGATTGATAGCAGTATGGTTGATTGGGACAAAGGCTAGAATTTGATTATGAGGTAAGGGTATGAAGATGACGGGGCGGCGGGGCCTCTCAGAGGGCCAAAGCCTGCCGGGGTTGCGGGATTATTTCCTTACCGTGACCCCGGAACATAAAAGGCTATTGAAGGACACTGTGGACTTTAGTCAGTAAAAGTCTGACAGTCCCTCCCGCCCTGCCCCGGGCCGGAGGACTCATTTGATGACTTTACCTCGCTAAAAAAAAAAAAAAAGTGTATGAAGATGAAATTGAGGTGAATATGTCTATCAGACGATGGGCAATTTTGGAAAAGATAAGAAAGATGATAACAATGATTTAGTTTTTTATGTTCATAACTAGGTACAACGTCTAGGTACTAGATAGTTAAATACTGTAGTAAATGGAACCAAAATCGAAATTTAATTCAAACGTCTATTCTAGTAGAAGGTAGTTATTCAGTTTGATGACCTTTATGAAATCCTTAAAATATGGCCACACCTTTCTGATACACGATTTTTGATATTAATAGTGTGATTGGCAAGATTGTAGATAAGCCGCTTTATCGATGAGTAGCGTACGTGAATGCAGAAGATTAGTCATACCACGCAAACATAGCCTGACAAAAGACTTAATAGTTTGGTCTCTGTAATCTATGTACTCCGTAACCATAGTTCTTTTGCGTTACCTCGTAATAGTTATAAATAAAATGACATTATACATCAGGTTCGATGACTGCTGGTTACCGGTTTGTGCAAGTTTTTGCCAAATTAAATTGTGATTTAGCCACGCCTAGATCAATAGGACTGACATGAGGTCGCGACAAATATTTGTCGACATATAATCCCCTAGTGCAGTGAGGTTGCCATACATTTGCCACAAAGTTAATTTGCCACAGTTTTTTGGACCTCATACATTGAAAGTAAATTAGCCACAGCTAAATTTTGTTACTGTTTTGCCACATAATTTTTACTGAAGAAGGCGGCACCAACACCTACATGATCCTCTTCTCCAAGTACTTTCTGTTCAGATTCTGTAGTTTTCTGGATTTTATTATTTAATTGTTCTGCTATCCGTCCGGAAAAAAGAAATCCTAACAAAAACTGTGGCAATTTTTTTTTTTCGTGGCGAATTAACTTTGTGGCACAACAACCCGTGCAGTGGTTCTAAAAGTTGACAGGGTTCTGACTCGCCCCCGTACCGCCAGTGCAGTGGGTCGAGATCGTTTGGGAAACCCTGTAACCGCGTGGAGTATTACATGATACTCGTACTACTGTCTTGTTACAACTCTAGAATGATGTAACAAGATTTTGACGAGCTGTGTATGCTATTCTCGTAGATGTTGGTTTTTGTAATGCCCCCAGGCGATTATTAAAGTTAAGTGTTGATTCGAACATCATTAGCACGCGTATAAGTCAATACCTCTACTTATCTTGGTACCAAAATATAACGATGACTTCATAATTTCATTACAGATTCTTATTCGGAATTACTACACTGTGTGAACATGAACAAGCATACTAACAATTTTTCCATTGATTTAATTATTACCGATAATGCAGTGATAAGGCAGAATTTGAAGCCGATCAACATGATCAAATAACAAAGAAATAAAACTCATACTTCTAAGAAGGTGAATCGATGCTTTTTCATTTCCTGAAAGTTATTGTAAAGTGGTGTTATTTTTTCTGACTTGTACTGACTAAAATCCTAGGTGTCCTTCAATAGCCCTTTACGTTCCGCCACGTTACTCGTTAATCCCGCCACCCCGGCACTAGGTTTTAGCCTTCCCGCCCGTCATTTTGCTGACAGCTCTTTCAGGCGCGCGTGGAACACGACGCGCAAGAAGCGGTGTTTAGACAGAACTGGTGGTGGAAGTCTGTGGTTTTTAACACAGTGTCTGAGCGATTAACTGCTACGTAACGTGAAGTGGGTTAAACTCCTGTAAAAATAAATGGGTCACTTCGTAAAGTAAAGTAAAGGTAAAGTATTAACTTTACTCTAGTGGAATGCAATTGTTTTTAGGTTCATGTTTACCTCACTTTCCGGGACACAAGAGTGGTTCAAAATTGAATTGAATTCGTGAATGGTATCTAACAGCCCTATCTTTCCAGAAATCGCCCAGTACTTAGTTAACAGTTTATAAGGTAGACTACATTCTAAATACCCAACCCAGGCGATGTTCACTACGGTCAGCATATCAGCTACAATGAAATCCCTAAAAAACTGACAACCCTAACTTTTGCAGACACCGCCCAGCAGTTATCTGGTGCCATAAAGGCGAGTAAGCACTCGCTAACCATGGGACTGCGAGCCTGTTGCCGTGCGCAGACGCAACTCTACTTATGCACTTATAACTCGGCTGTACCTGCAGATAGTATTACAGAACGCCCACGACTTGCAGGTAGGTATTGTACTTGTGAAGTCTGGATTAAAGCTGTTGTTAGTTTTTGCCCGCGGCTTCGTTCGCCTTCCATCTCTGCCCTAGCTCGTAAAGCCTTTAACCGTATAATAAAACCAGGGTTTTTCTCTACACTAAAAACTTGGGGTTTTCAGGTGACAGCAGTGTATCATTAGGACAAGTTGGTTAAGCCTGGAAGTCAACACCTTTGATTTGCAACGAAGGAGTTTTTATCTTATCTTCAAGTATTATATGAACTGTCATTCGTTTCAGAAACGAGCCTGGCATTCGTTTTTACCAATCGAAAATTAGTTTGGCAATATAAGTTAATGGAATTATAAAATAGCGTAACTCATTTGCACATATTTTATGATTTTAATTAACAGCTAAGTATTTATATATCTTCTGTTTTCAAAGGTCAAGTACATAAGTACTTGGCTGGGTTTCGAAACCACGATCTGCAAATAAGAAGTCGGGGCCGATACCACTAGGCCACTACTGCTCATTGACATTGACTCCATTCACCACTCATCTTGATATTGACATGAGAAATCCGCGACATTTCTCACAGCTGATTCTTCTTCACACAATGACAAACCGCGATACGCTCTTGTTTCGTTCACAAAGCACACTGTTTAGTAAATATTATGCACAAGTCATGCATTGGCGATGAGCCAAGGGGCGCCGGTAATGACTAGTCTTAAAATATTCTTAATTTAAATAATCAAGGAGACTTATCCGTGAAGGTTTTATTTGTTGTGTTTCTTTAGGATGCTGTCACAATAATGGTAAGAAGAAAGAATTTGTAGTTTTTCAGTGGTAAAAGTACCGTCTTTGAGGAGCTGCTGCAGGCATAGCATGGCGCCGTAGAAAGGGGTTTTGTCGACGGAAGAATAGATAAAATGACAAAACGTAGAAATAATTTTAGCGTTTTAAGCATTGTAATGTAAAACATATAAAAAATAAACGTTCTATTCTTCAATAGTGTACGAATGGTGTCATATTTAAGCAAAAAAACTGTCGATTTGTATAGAAATAACGATGAAATAACTTTGTCTTTTCTTGGTAGAATAGAGATAGAATCGCCATGCTACGCGTGCTGGAGAGACGTCATTTTATCCTCATCTTACATTTGGCGCAGGCCCTCATCGGACACGGTGTTTTTGGGAGATTCCTGAGTCGGATTCGGCGGCATGCATGAGACACCCGGGTGAGAATCACCTGGAGGACACGGTGGAGCACACGGTAAAGGTCAGCTCCGTTTGGCGAAGCATCGCCGTGTCCAAGCCTAAGAGCCTCTATGGATTTGTATTGCGATAGTCGCCTGGATACCAAAATCGTAAGGTATCGGAAACTTGCGTCGCCTCGTGTACGAGCCTTCGTACACGAGGCGACGCAAGTTTCCGATACTGGAGTTTCGCCACTACTCATGACCTGCGGAAAATTCGAGGTACTTAATTTTTATAATGCAATTTGATGTAACGACATAGACACTAGCGCCGCGTCAAAAGGTCATGATGGGTGGTCAAGAATATGAATTTATAAAATGGCTGACACATGACTGTCACAATCAAAGTATATTTTTTAGGGTTCCGAAGGTTCAAAAAAAAAACGGAATCTTTATAAGATCAGTCGTGTGACAGTCCGTCCTTCACAGTTAATTTCCTGGGAACCTAACATTAATCCAAATCCAAATACTATAACATAATTTAAAATTTTTATTCAATAAAATAAAAAAAAACCATCTCTCCCAACTTTTTAATAAAACTGCATACAAAATTATGATTTGATAGAGGATTGTATTATAAAATTTGATTTGAGATTGTATTGAAAATAATTACTTTCCAAAAATGATTCAAGAATATGCTACGGAACCCTTTATTCTGTGAATTAAATTAAAAATGGTAAATAAATTGTTCCGCCATCTTGAAAATCGCGGAAACTCAAGTCGCCGCGATGTCAGCAGATAGGTAGCGCGCGATTGGCGTCGCGCGTCGCGTGCATGTGTACGAACGTATATGCATTTCTATTGCCAGAGTCGCCTGGATACTGAAGTCGTAAGGTATCGGAAACTTGAGTCTTATAGTGGACGAAGGGCCTAACTGTCCATTCTACTTGTTGCCATTGCAATTTCGTTGCAAGATCCAAGACAGGTAAATTCATTCTCCGGGACACGTCGAGCTTCAATGGTCTCGGCGCTTTTTTTGGTGGTTGGCGCTATTGATTCTAGCTTTAAGAAGTTGCAGTGGTTTGCGAATAGTGTGGTGGGTTCCAATTTTAAAAATCGTGCATAATTATGTCTGATGAAACAGGCAATAAAACCGAAATAATCCGGTCAAGACATACATTTCAGGGATACAAATATGGATGTTTGTATGATAAGATTTAACCGAGATTGTATTTAATCATAAAATAAATAAAAATATTCATAAAACGCTGTAGAAGTTAAATGATAACAGAAACGTATTTACATAACAATTAGTGTTAAAATATTTGTGTTAAACAAACTTTTGTAGTAACAGTGACCCAGATGTGGGCCTAACAGATGTGTTCCGTTATCATGACAAATGTGGTGCCCGAAGATATGGCGATGTGATAAGACGTCGTGGATATTTTGTACTGAGGAACGTACGTTGAACAATAATTATATTAAAATAAAATAAAATAAAATAGAAATAGTCTCTGAAATAAGTATGTAATACATACCTAGCCGTTTATTCGAAATCAAGGGTGAGATTGCTTTCAGTTGTCAATATAATTATCTCGTTTAAATGATTGGTTAAAAAAATATTTGTATGATTTGCAAGTATTAGTCGGGTTGTTTGTGTTTGTGAGTCTAAATTATTGTAAACGCAACACACATACACTTACAGAATAAAATATCTCAATGAATACGTCAAATGTCAGGGGTCTATCAACGTTGCTTGGCGTACATTACTGGAGTCAAGTGCTCCTTACTATAAATAAATAACTGGCGATGCTAGACTAGGGTGCCCACAGGTGGCCCCTAATCAGTAAATGGCTAATGGGCACCCTTGTCCAGTAAACTGCGAGCAAAATATCTAAAGGGGAACTCTGGAACAGTCAAAAACCATCAGCAGACCTATACATCCACGGTTAAGACATTATACCGCGCTAATCTTGGATGACAACAGTTTAAATACCCTAAATGGTATTAATTAAGTAGATATTGAAGAATCAAGATCATCATGAAATACCGCACGCAAGGTGAAGTCAATCAGACTGGTATAAGTCTGATCCGCTGGTCACGCGACTGCTTTAACCTTTACGATTGATTGTTTTGCTGATGACCTAGAACTTAGAACACATTGCTAGACAGTCAATTAATATAGATTTGATTATGAAGGATCCAGAAGTTGTCATTATCATCAAGATTATCATCATTAACGCCCCTATAGGCCCTTTATATATGGCCCATTTGGAGCAGTATGTCTCTTTCTTCCATAGGAACTTCTCTAACGTAATCTCAGCAGTCATTATAAGTTTGAGCTTTGTTGCTTTTATTAACTACATAATAAACATAATGTTTTCATAGTAATGTAAACTTATAGCTATATTAGTAATACTTATTCTATTACGAATACAGATAACCTTTAAATAAAAACATTTACAACTTAGGGCGACTTTCACCAAAAGTTAAACATGTTTAAATATGTTTTTAATGTCAAAATTCTATTGAATTTTGTGCTTAAATAAAATATTAAACATGTTTAACCGTTGGTGAAAGTCGCCCTCAAACTACTATCATTGCTTTAGCGTTCCAGCTGAAATACTGGAGCAACGATTATTCGATTATTATCCATTATTCGGTATGGTATAGTTGTATGGGGATATACAGCTGAGCTTTCACGAATTTTAATAGCCCAAAAGAAATGCTTGCGTGCAATATATAATATGCAATGGTCTGACTCCTGTCGACCAATCTTTAAGTCAGAAAACTTAATGACTGCTCCTAGCATATACATCTATGAAACAGCAAAATTTGTGAAATCCAATGAGAATCTTTTTCAAAACAAATAGTTATTTGTTATACAAGAGTGCAAAGTTGCTTTTTAACCGCGTGCTCAATTTTGATGACCGAGCAAGCGAATGATTCTAAAATTGAATCACGAGTGCAACGAGTGATTCAAAAATTAGAATCATGAGCGGTAGCGAGGGAATCAAAAGAGCACAAGGTGAAAAATCTTTGCACTCGAGTGTAACACGTAACTTTTCATCCCACCTCAGCGAGGAAATAAGTAGATGCAAAAAAAGTTTAGGTAATAACTACTTACTACGATAATATAGGTAAGTAGGTATTTCAGAATAATTTTTAAATTATAACAAAAAATAGTTAAGTATGTTTTCAAGTTTCTTATTTTTATCTTGGTTTGTCTTAACAATAAGTATGACGTGAAGAGAAAACCGCACAAACCAAATTAAAAAAATGGTAAAAAAAAGTTCTGAGTCAAGAAGGTTCCGAGTCTGAGATTGTAACAAAATAATAGTAGATTATGCACCAAAGGATTCTGATCGGGATTCAAGTTAGCCCAAGTGGGCACCACAGCAACCGATCAGCTGTAGGGGTCAGCAGCAGCCATTACTGGTACAACTCTTTACTGCACGTGCATGTTCCAAATTCAATTTACTTTATCCACTAGAGGATAAAAACGGCTTTTACGCTCAGATATCGAAGAGGAAAAATAGCCTTTCCGAGATGGGGGGATGAAAAATAATTTAAACAAGCGTAAAATTACTCACTCAAATTTAGAATTACCGGTACCCAGAATCGAAATGTTTAGACATAGTTGCGTGTATATGGCTCCACTAATTTATAACTCGCTACCTAAAAAAATTGTTGACTTACCCTATCGCAAATTTTGTTTTTCTTTACAGGAATGGTTAATTAAAGAAAGTTTTTACACCATTAACGAGTTCCTAAAAAAATACTCATCGCATTCCTATCATTTTAAAAATGCATTGTGAGATTTTGTTGTTGCTCTATTTATAAATGTATATTTAATTTAAGTAAATGGTTTGGTTATTATTTTGTTTGAAAGTTTTATGTATGATGATGGTGTCCGTTTTTTATTTATTATTTTACTTTATTTTCATTAAATGAGTTTAATTTTATTTCGTTAAATGTTTTGATGTCATTATGGTGTACTGTATACCTGTGTATTTCAATAATATTGTTTTGTTTGTTTCGTAGTTTAAATATACGAGTACGTGTCTATGTTTCTATATTAGAGTTTTAGAGATAAATATTTTTTTCTCTGTAACTTGTTTACTACACATTTATGTTAGTTTTAAACTATTTCGTTCATAATCTTTGTTATAAATTTGCATGCCATGGTTATGGCAGAATGTGTCCTGCCCTAAAATATGATATAACACCTTTTGTATACCACATTTTATGCAAATAAAGAATACTTACTTACTTACTTACTTACTAACGGTTCTATACAGTCTAGCTTTTCAATAATCATGCCCAGAATGACAATGGTTAAAAATAATTATGACGATATCATTCTCCACAAAATCCTTTGCTTTGGTCTTCTTCCACCCTGACAGTCAAAATTAAATTCATGTTCAACATTTTCTTCTCGACATATTGTCCTCCTTCTTTTTTCTTAATTCTTGTCCTGGATTTACATCAGAAACACGTTTTCATAACTCTCACTGGACATTTTTCTGTATTCCTGCAGCTTGCAGTGCATATGGCCTGCATAACTCAGTTATTACTGAACTTGCTGAGCGACCTCCTCGACCTATGTCTCTGCTGATGCCACAATAGACAGCTTGTTTATATCTACTGGAGGACAGTGAGTGATTGTCGTGGGAGCTATCTCGAGCACGCGCCATCTAATTATGATCTTATTATATCTGGGCCGTTGACTGGCAGAGATGCTACTTGCATGGTGCATATAAGATAACCACTAGTTATTGCCAGACGTTAAACGTGTGTTTGTGTAAAAAAATATGTTATTCGACAGGAGGTTTGCCTACCTCTGTAATGTCTCTATAATCCCTATCTCTAAGATGTTTATCCAAATTCGTTCATTCGTTTTTGTGTGAAAGGGAAAAAAAACGAATCCGTCTACTCATCCGTCTTCATTTACTTTCGCATTTATTATATGTGGCAGATTACCAATAACCTCATTGAGCTAGTGGTCGATAGTGCGACTACTAAGCAAAAGGTCCTGAATTTGAATTCCAGGTTGCAGTGTCATTGAATTTTGCATTAGGAATTTGTCAATAGCAACAGTGGAGTCTGGATTTGAGACCGGCTCGTTTTCTATAGGTAGACTTATACTTTTTTTGGCGGTCGAAATATAGCAACGAAGTTAGAAGAAAATGAAGAAATACTTTCCCACATCGCCCACTGTTGCTAAATTATTCAGAATGAATTTGTATGTTAAGATTATAAAGAGAATCAAGACCGTCGGAATATTATGTTAAACATAATGGATTCACACGATAATATTGAATTCCAAACATGTAGTCGAGTATAACGTCCCGAGAACAGTGTGAGACTTGCCAAGAATGGCAACGTTGAGATCAAACTACCAGGGCGTCATGTAATGAAAGGAGTTTGTATTCGCAAGGCTTACTTACCACATAAAGGGTAGCGGGATTGTTGGAAAGAGTTACTATGACCCTTGAACATAAAGTGTAACTGAATGAATAGGTGGGTATATAACATTAGTAGGATTAGTTAGTAAATTTCTGATACTCTCTTCCGCTCCACCCAGAGTAAAAGAGAAAACATCAAGTCGTGGGACGGTCTTCACAAAGAATAACACGTATCACCAGAGCCAATCATGGAAATCGGAGGAGCAAGTAAGCGAAGAGAAGAAGGACTCCTTCTTCTCTTCGCTTACTTGCTCCTCCGATTCACACTCCTTCTGAAGGAGTGATCAAGATAAATTAGTTAATCAGGTATCAAGTGAGAATTTATGTCTGTCTTCGTGAAAATTAAATGAAAAGGTACCAAAATTACTTCACTCTCGGAGTCTCGGTTGAAATTTCAACAGCGTCCTAATACAAATATTTTTCGAACATAAAATAATAAGAGAATGGTGTAAATCAACTAGGTGCAGGCTCTGCTAATTTAGGAATCTATCATCTTAGTCTTTTTAATATTTCTGTGTTTAATACCTATTTTAAAATACCCCACGGTATTTTGTGGTTTCATTTCTGTGAAATAGTTTTAAAGAAATTGAGATTTAACCATGCACGGACGAAATCGCGTTAAAACGGTTAGTGAAAAGACTACAGACCAAAAATTCTTTTAATCAAAATGGTAAATACAACATCAACCTACTACTTATTATAATGTCCCAATATGGCGACGATAATAACGGAATGCGAGTTGCGCAAGAGTCGCTCGATCAACGGGTCAAATGAACGGGACTCATTGATGAGGCCCAGAGGCCCGGGGCCCAAGATTGACCATTAATGAGTGCTAATCAATATCGAGGTCACATTTAGGTGGCGTATGGAGTAGTTACGTGGAAAAGTAATGATGTAAAAGGTAAACGGTTTCGAGAATAAATCGTTGGGTGGAACTAAATGATCAGATATTGCAGGACTTTCTGAAAAATTAAGGTTTCATTATACGATTTTTTACTTATAATTATGTTGCTTTTTTATAGAATGGTAATGAAATTCCGTGCGCGTATCCAACTCGCACTTGGCAGTTTTTAATTTATTTAATGCATGTCATGGCGTGCATGTTGTTAATGAGTAATCTTCTTCCTTTTGTGATAACGATAGTCATTTACTGTAACATCTTATTTTTTACAGAAATTGGCTTGGTTAAATGGATAAAGTAATTTAATCATCTTTCTCTTCTTTATAATTTCCGTTTTACATTAATATTATTTGTAGCTGGAATTAGTACTAATAGGTACAATTTGGTACAAATAAAACAAACAGGAAAATTGAAAAGAAGTGAATAATGCAAAAACTAGATTTCTGAATTTAGTGACAAATGCATACCGCTGAAATGCTTTTGTTTTTCATATTTAATTGTTGATTCATACACAGCGGTACGCGATGTGCAACACGTACTTAGTCACGTTTTTCATGTGAGCAGGGCCCAGGACTTACCATTTACATACCTATTCTAACCTAGTCGGTTACGAGTTCATGTCCGGGTCGACGCAATGTTCCACACGCTGCTCAAAGAGCTGATAGCAATCTGACGGGGCATAGAATGCCAAATTCTGCCGGGAATTTTTGATCCGTGAATTTTTCGTAAATTACAAAATTTTGATTTCATGAAAATGAGAAGAAAACTACTTTACAGAAAACCTCTTTGTTTTACACACACAGTTTGAACTGGCCAAAATGTTTAAAAAAAAATTGAAAGATAGCTATTTGTAAATGAAAAAAAAATAGTAAAAAAGAACTTAATGGCATCTTCAAATTATTTTGAGAGGAATTTGCCAGTCCTATCAATAATAAAAAAAAATTAGAAGCTACAAACTTTTTCGTTCCTATGTCAGATTTTGACGCGGCTCTAGTGTCTATATCAATACTTCTTGAAATGAAATAAAAAAACACGAATTTTCCGATAAGCTGATGCTGCTCCTACATGCGTAAACATTAATTTATGACCAGAAGATTGTCCACCTAAAAACATAATAAGTTCGTCTGTTAGATTTAAAAAAAAACCTTTAGGTATGTTTTTGGTTATGTTAATAATTACTCTTTTAAAATTGACAATACATTACGCCGCGGCCGTGGTGATTTTTGACGTAACGACGACGCCTCAAGGCCTTTTCAAGTTTTGATCCGTTATTTCTTTGTCATTACAAAGATTGTTAAAAAAAAACAAATATGTGTCGACTATTTTCTAAAATTCTGATGTACAATCGACCAAGTGGAATTATGACCCACCATAAGCTTATTTTCCCAGAGACATTCAAATACGATTAGGTCCACATTCGCGTAAACATACGTATCCATGGTAACGACTTTGATCTTTGACGATTTGACAGATTCAAACGATTTATTGTCAAAATGGGTCATGATTCCACTTTGTCGACTGTACTAAATACGAGTAGTTTTGTAATTTATTGTAGCTGTCATTATGAACTTTGTCTTTGCTCATTTTTATCTGAATATACCCGTGTTATGTAGTATAGGTAGATTTTTAAATAGAACATACAATACAATAGTAGATTGTATGACAAGGGAGCAAAGTAATATTTTTACGGCGAGGGCGCTTTTTTGAATCCAGAGCGAAGTGAGGGATTCTACTGTAGAATCCTGAGCGTAGCGAGGGATTCTTTGGTAGAATCCCGAATGCGATGCGAGGGATTCAAAGTACGCCGCCCGAGCCAAAAATATATTTTGCGCCCGAGTGATACACTCTACTTTTCATCACCCACTATGAGAAAATAAAAAGCGCCTCGTATTTTATTATAATATTATTATACGGGTTAAAAAAAATGTAACAACTAACTTGAAATTATCTAATATTAAAACAACTAAAAACTCATAATTACATTTGAGACATTTTCGCAATTATGAAAATTATATAGAAGATTCCATTGAGAACGAGGCGAAAACATGTGAACGCATCGTGGAAAACATTAAATTACAACCTACAGTTAAGAGCCAGTTCACAAAATTCGAACGCTCGAGTTTAGGTAAAAGACGGCAGCAATGTTCATGTGTGCGTAGCTGTTCACACATACACAACGCAACCAGTGTAGCGCTAGTGTTGAGACGGACTAAACAATTTTGAGCCGATATAATCGTAATGCACTTTGGTTACATTTCTGGAAAAGTTTTTTTTGTTTATTCAGTCTATCAGACTGTTAAATGGTATAGAACGGAAAGCATCTCGTGCGTTGATTGGTTGAACGGCATGTGCCCGCCACAATATTTGTTAGATGTCGAATGTTAAACTGTTCCGGTGATTTATTTAAATTTTGTGTTAAAATAACCTGTCAGTTAAAGTTAGTTATATTTTATTGTTGTGGAAGTAAAACTGAATCTGCAATTAACCTAAGAAGTGAAGTTTGAACAATAAATAAGTTTTGGGGCTGATTTTTTAATAGTCAGATAACTTATATCTGAGCAATAAAAATGGGGGTTTGACAGCTTATCTATAGAAAATAATTATGTCAAACCGCTATTTTCATTCCTCAGATAAAAGTTGTCTGACTATTAAAAAATCAGCCCTTTGTCCTACCTAACCTAACCTACTACATTTTCCGAGTTTTCATATTTTTTATGAATGAGAACCTTTTAAACATCTACTACAAGAACACAGAACGAGCTACTGTAAGAAGTTCTGAGTGCCGCGTAAAGACGACTTGCGTTTATTTCTACAAAATCACGAGTGTATTGCGTTGTGTAGGTATATTATTATGGCTGTTTGAACTAGGCTTCATCATAAGCAGAGATTTTGTTTTATAAACGTCGTGCTTATTTTGAAAATTAAGAATGATTTTTATCAATATCGAATTCTATATCCGCGTGACCGTTTAATAAATTCGTAAATCATTTGTAAAAAAACCAAAATGGTTTCTGCTACAATTTCTCATAATAAGCGTTTTTCATAGTTTTCGTCTTCGAGGATTTTGAATCCGATAGTACTGTCAAAATGTAAATCCAAGATGGCGGCTGTTAAAAATATCGAGGTTTTCGTCATGGGTGTCGTTTTCATGGTTTTCGAGGGTGTTGAAACCGATGGTGCTGTCAAAATGTAAATCCAAGATGGCGGCTGCATAAATTATCGAGGTTATCGTCATGGGTATCGTTTTCATGGTTTTCGAGGGTGTTGAAACCGATGGTGCAGTCAAAATGTAAATCCAAGATGGCGGCTGCATAAATTATCGAGGTTTTCGTCATGGGTGTCGTTTTCATGGTTTTCGAGGGCGTTGAAACCGATGGTGTAGTCAAATTGTAAATCCAAGATGGCGGCTGCATAAATTATCGAGGTTTTCGTCATGGGTGTCGTTTTCATGGTTTTCGAGGGTGTTGAAACCGATGGTGCAGTCAAAATGTAAATCCAAGATGGCGGCTGCATAAATTATCGAGGTTTTCGTCATGGGTGTCGTTTCCATGGTTTTCGAGGGTGTTGAAACCGATGGTGCAGTCAAAATGTAAATCCAAGATGGCGGCTGCATAAATTATCGAGGTTTTCGTCATGGGTGTCGTTTTCATGGTTTTCGAGTGCGTTGAAACCGATGGTGTAGTCAAATTGTAAATCCAAGATGGCGGCTGCAAAAATTATCGAGGTTTTCGTCATGGGTGTCGTTTTCATGGTTTTCGAGGGTGTTGAAACCGATGGTGCTGTCAAAATGTAAATCCAAGATGGCGGCTGCTTAAATTATCGAGGTTTTCGTCATGGGTGTCGTTTTCGACTTCACCATCGGTTTCAACACCCTCGAAAACCATGAAAACGGCACCCATGACGAAAACCTCGATAATTTTTGCAGCCGCCATCTTGGATTTACATTTTGACTGCACCATCGGTTTCAACACCCTCGAAAACCATGAAAACGACACCCATGACGAAAACCTCGATAATTTTTGCAGCCGCCATCTTGGATTTACAATTTGACTACACCATCGGTTTCAACGCACTCGAAAACCATGAAAACGACACCCATGACGAAAACCTCGATAATTTATGCAGCCGCCATCTTGGATTTACATTTTGACTGCACCATCGGTTTCAACACCCTCGAAAACCATGAAAACGACACCCATGACAAAAACCTCGATAATTTATGCAGCCGCCATCTTGGATTTACATTTTGACAGCACCATCGGTTTCAACACCCTCAAAAACCATGAAAACGACACCCATGACGAAAACCTCGATAATTTTTGCAGCCGCCATCTTGGATTTACAATTTGACTACACCATCGGTTTCAACGCCCTCGAAAACCATGAAGACACCCATAACGAAAACCTCGATAATTTATGCAGCCGCCATCTTGGATTTACATTTTGACTGCACCATCGGTTTCAACACCCTCGAAAACCATGAAAACGACACCCATGACGAAAACCTCGATAATTTATGCAGCCGCCATCTTGGATTTACATTTTGACAGCACCATCGGTTTCAACACCCTCGAAAACCATGAAAACGACACCCATGACGAAAACCTCGATATTTTTAACAGCCGCCATCTTGGATTTACATTTTGACAGTACTATCGGATTCAAAATCCTCGAACACGAAAACTATGAAAAACGCTTATTATGAGAAATTGTAGCAGAAACCATTTTGGTTTTTTTACAAATGATTTACGAATTTATTAAACGGTCACGCGGATATAGAATTCGATATTGATAAAAATCATTCTTAATTTTCAAAATAAGCAGGACGTTTAAAAAACAAAATCTCTGGTTATGATGAAGCCGAGTTCAAACAGCTATATACCTACACAACGCAATACACTCGTGATTTTGTAGAAATAAACGTAACTCGTCTTTACGCGGCACTCAGAACTAACAGCACTGCGATGTCCGCTCAGAAGCCTCGTAGATGCGCGTGTTTGTGTGAGTGCACCGTTTCGAACGTTAGTACGTAGTTTCCGTACTATCCATATTTTTACTGTGCTACGGGGCTTAGAAGGGCCACTCAAAACGTGTGGGAGCGTATCTTTGCAAGTTACAACCACGATCTATACACGTCATGTAAATATATCCCATAAATAATATACGCCCCCACGTTTTGAGTGGCCCCTCTCTCAGCCCCGTAGGGTTATTTTAATTTTTTTAAGAAAATCAAAAATGTGGGTTTTTTCATATTTCGGACAGCAAACCCTTTCATTTGATACCCATATCAAGAGGGTGCATTTCAAATAGCCAATCCGCCGTCTTGGATGTCCGCCATTTTGGATTTGAGACAAGTGACTATTTTTTTTATATTCCTGATAACAAACCCTTTCATTTGATATCCATATCATGGGGATGCATTTCAAATAGCCAATCCGCCATCTTGGATGTCCGCCATGTTGGATATAAGACACGTGACTATTTTTTTCATATTCCTGACAGCAAACCCTTTCATTTGATACCCATATTATCGGGTTGGATTTCAAACAGCCCGACCGCGATCTTGAGGAGGCCGCCATATTGGATTTTTCTCTTTTCTCTTGCGCCCCATTGCAAAAACTAATAAAACAAAAACGGATGGTTATTTAATGCACAAATTCTATAAACTACTATTATAATTACAAAAATACTTTAGTTTGATAAAGTAACGAAAATCTTACCTTACGAAAAAATATATGGAGAGAATCAAAATGTGGCAGTCGCAGTATAGTATTCCGTTCACGATACGTACGCTCTAAAATCAGGACGAGGAAAAAAGTGACACAGGTCCTACGTCGACGGGCGCTGGAGCCGTACTGATCGCAGCCCGGTTATGTTTCGTAATTTATGCTAGTTTAGAGTGATTTTAAAAACGATATTATGATTAATTACATGAAGGGATTTTAATGAAATTTAGAAATTAGTTTAGTCTGTAAACATAGTTTATATTTACATATTTTTTTAAATGTAATTATGCTTTGTTCGAACCAAAAATGGCGATAAAACAGCGATATAAAACGTAAAAATTGACCTCAGACTTTATTTTTTTACTAATTTGTGTTATTAAAAATATAAATTCTACAACGTTTTTTCATGACAAAAACGTATGTTTGATGACTTGTGTATTTTTTTTGGTTAAAATTATAAATATTAATGGTAGATTTAGGAGTCGCAAATCGACTCTGCGTTGATTTTTCAGTAAACTACTTGTCGGAGATTAATTACCACAAAGTTAATAAAAGAGTTTTTTGAAATATTTTACGTTTTTTTACAACACGAAAAACTGGTCTTTCTTTTACAGGTATTCAAAAATGTTGGAGTATTAATTAATTTGGTAAATTCGACGACCACAATTTTAGTTCTACGCGCAAGCAGGTAAAAGGGGTCTTAATACATCCATGCCACTGTCCGAAAAAAAAAAACAATCTACAATTTTTATTCAGCCAGGGACGCGGCGTGACTATGGGCCGTCATTCCAGCCAGTCTTCATTCAAACACTATTTGCGTTCGATTTCTTTGGTGCCGAGCACTAAGATGTTCCAAATTCAAAAAGTGCGCGGCAATGTTCTTTGCGGCGCACTTATAATATTCCAAATTCAAAAAGTGCGCGGCAATATTCTTTGCGGCGCACTTATAAAGAGGATTAAAAACTCATTTCTGCCCGCTAAACGTTCCCTACAGAAAACACCAGTTTTGGGCGCACTTAAAGGCGAACCAAGTCGTCCTTTTCGAATAGGTGGGATGAAAACGTTTTTCCCTTTATATGCCACCTGCATACATAAAATAGGTATGTTAGGAGGATAATATAATATCGTGACACAAGTGCATGTTTATTTATATTACCTACGTTGATATTATTTTATATACACACATCAATAATAATGTACAAATAAACAATTGATAATGTTATAATGTTCTACATTTATTTATAAATATTAAAATGACAATAAAATTCTTTACTACTTAAAATAACCGGTAAGATTAAATTGGATGGCAGTTTAATTAAGTGCCTAAGTAAAAGGAATTTTCAGTCGACAGTTTAAATTTTAAACTGTAGTTGGGCCCTACTGCTGGGCAGTTCAGGGAAATATGGCATTTAAAGGGATGATTCCTGATTCAGCAGTGGAAGGAACACTGCCAATGGTGCTGAACTGCTGATGAATCTCATTGGTTTTATAAGTACATGAGCACAGAGTATCTAACCAATTTTGATCAGCCTGTACGACAGGTAAAAATAATTTTATAATATCTAGAAATTCCGAATTTGAAAGTGTCTTTTCACTTCAGTAGCTCAAACATGTTGGTTTTGCTGCCTGAAATCAGTGAGCAAAATGCGATTTTGCTCACTAGAGAGACAAAGTAGCTTTTTAATTTTTGTTTTAAAAAAAGCCGCGAATGTCATATTCAGCCTTGAGTTAATCATACAATTCGAAACATTAACACTCTATCTCTTTCCCGCCAATAGAAAGAGAGAGAGACAAACACCAGCCCTTTCGAAGTTCCGATTTTGAATTTGGTCTCAAAGACAAACACGTTCGGAAATTTGTACTAACCAAAGAATAATGTCTTCGAATGTGTTTTGTTGAATTTTCAACTTATTGCTGTATTTAAATGAAAATAAGCATTTACTGTAAATATTTATTTCTAGTTTCAATTTATGTTAATAAATATTTTGAATAATAAAATATTATGGATGCTATTCCCGAACACGCCTTAATTTAAAAATAAAAGAGCGGGAATAAAATTTCATGGCTGGCGTACAGAGTTGAATAAGTTAAAAAAAAAAAAATATGCGCAGAACTAGCGACGAGAACAGTACTTATTTTAACATAACCATTTAAAACAACAAATTATATATTAATGCAGAATTAAATTTCCTAACTCTAACTAAATATCGGAAACCATACCATGTCTTCAATGAATGGAGACTTAACAAAGGGCGCAAGCAGTTTTTCGGAGACGGTGTTGCTATCTTATTTTTTAGATTTATCACAGACGAGACGATTATCTACAATGCGGAGTATTTACTTATTGTTGAAAGCAACTTTAAAAAAACAGTTATTTTAATCTATTCCTATTTATTATTTTATCTCCTAAAGTGTTCTCGCTGCTGAAGTGAAAAGTTATGTGTGTTACACGAGAGCAAAGTTTTTTGCATCTCGTGCCTTTGAATCTCTCGCTACACTCAGGATTCAACCTTAGAATCACTCGCTACGCTCGTGATTCAATCCTTGAATCCTTCGCTTGCTCAAGATTCAAAATCAGCACTCGCAGCAAAAAACGACTTTGCTCTCTTGTTGCACAAATAACTATTTTATTTTAAGTTGCTCACTACAGTACAATCTTTGCGCGTTTCTAATATTTAATTTAATTCAGTTTATAAATCAAGTAGAACTCATAAATTCCATTAATATTTTACTTACATCATTTTGATATTATGAAAATGAGATGAAAACTTTTAATAAAACCTCTTTGTTTCACACAATATAAAACGGACTGGCCGAAATGGTTTAAAAAATTCAAGATGGCCATTTGAAAGCAAAAGAAAAAATAGTAAAAAAAGAACTTAATGGCATCTTCCATATTTTTTGAGAGGAAATTGCCAGTACCAATATTATGATCAAACAAATCCTCGAAACTACAAACTTTTTCATTCCTGTGTAAGATTTTGGCTGTACAAGTCATGTACGAGTACAGTCCACGCCACATCTAAAGTTATTTTGACGCGGCGCTCTATATGTCATTATTTCAATTTGCATGTAAAAAAAATGGAGGTCCTCGAATTTTCCGGGTTTCCCGCAGGACTTGACGGAACAATTAATTATTATTATTGTGTGAAATTATTTTGTTAAATATACTTAACATATTGATTACAATATATTTGATTCCGCGGAACAAATGTTTATACATGGGCTATTGAAGGAACAAAGTTGGATTTTAGTCAGTATAAGTCTGTCAGTCCGATCCCGTGCCGTCCTAGACAGGCGGACTCATTTGATGATTATACCACGATAAAAAAAAAAACAGACAGACCTTATACACTAGGTACTGACCTACTCCCTACCTTCGAACGACTCACATGACAATGAAAACAATACCATGCATAAACCAGAGATCAACTGGAAGAATTAATCTCTATTGTAGCGACGACAGATATCGTGGAAGATACAAGATACGGCGCGAGTGGGACTGCAAGGCCGAACCAATAGACTGCCCCGCTTCCTTCGGGACACGACGCGGGCGCAATTACCTACAACACTCACGAGCAAAAGTATGGCATTACTGCGATTCCTCGCGGTTTTGAGTACTTAAAAACTAGTTAAGAATAATGAAAATAAAGGTTTTACTGTTAATTTTAAATTGATACCAAATTCATTCAAATCACGCCATTATTTAAGGAGATATCCCGGACCAATTCAAAGTAAGTGATTCCATTCTTTGGCTCGCTAGTGTATTCTATAATCACTTGTGTTGTATGTATGTTGGTTTGTTTACGTCCGTATCCGTGAGTTACGGCCGTGACATCGTGGGTGAGGGTAGACCCCTGTATGCAGCTGTAATGGAGGTTTTCCTTGTTACTGTCTGCCTGTGCATTCGTGATTACGAACCTGACATTGGACCTGTCAAGGTTAACATTTAGCTAGTTTATTTGCAACTTTGCAGCTCAAATAATTATCATCTGTTCCAGCTATTTTGGGGTCGGCTACCAGTCATACCACATTATAAATTCATGAAGCGATTTGACTTCCTATCTGACCTCCGCAACCCAGTAACTGGGCAGTACAATACGTCTTGGTGGGATCGGTTGTCAAACTTTCTGATTCCAGAAAATCTGACAAAGATCTTCAAATGATGTTTTCAGTTCAAGTAAATGCAAAAGTAACCATGCGTAAACAACCATTCATAATTATCGAAGCACGTTATGCCCGTCGACCGACAGTTTTTAAGGACTTTTTTTCTTTCATTCTCTTTGAAGTTAGATTAAAATAGTACCTAAAGTAAGTTTTTCGCATTATACAAGTGGCAATAGTTGGTAGTATGCATCTGTAAATGAAACTGAAACACCAGACAGATTGACTCCAAGCAACATGGCCACTCAGTTGCATAACCACAGTAGGTACTGACTGATCAATCGTATTGATTGTACACATGCGTCGTTTACTACAATGGACACAACTAGTGACCTGTGGTCTGAGGCATTCTATTTCTAGATACAAAAGGCCACAAAGGATCCGAGGCAATAATAACAGCCGGACAGGTCAAGGTTAAGCTGCGCCTGCCTAGGTAGTTCTTTAGATATGTGACCAGGTATTTCATACTGAGATTCCTCCGTGCCTCGGAAAGCATGTTCAGTCGTACCACCCGCCCCGGCGGGTTGCAGGACATACGTATACCGCGACTCCGGCACACAAAGAGGTGCCGAAGGACACCGTGGATTTTCGTCAGTACAAGTCTGACAGTCCCTCCCAGGTCAAATGAGTCCTCCCATCAGGACTCATTTGACCTTATTAAATCAATATGTTTTTCTACGTGTACAGTTGCACCATAGACTGACCGACTCCACAATATACTATGACACGTGTTCTAGCCTCGAGCTGCGTTATTTATTGATCGTAATTGTGCACATGCATTTATGAACGCATATAGTATAGATACAGTACGTATTAGGCTCGATCACAGAACACATAATAGGCTCGATTTACATTAACGAGGAATGAAATGGATCTCGTCTTTTGTAACGAAATCTAACAAAGGATTTAACAAGAACTTTACATCAACTGTGCAATGATCAAAATCAAACTAAGTGAGTGCAGCAAGCTACGCGAATTTTCCAGAATTTGTTGAATTCTTCAGAAGACGCGTGGAAGGAATCTGGAATACATGGAATTTGTATGGTGTGCTTCATAAAGAGTATTCTATCCTCGGGTTCCATCTATCTATTTTGTATTTCATTAACTGACGTCGCTTATAATTCAAGTCGTTGCAATGTGAATTGAGCTTTACTAGCAGACAACTACACAATAAGCCAATGATAGTCCGCCTTCGAGACGACAATAAGCTATATCCTTTGATATTCTGTGGGTAACGTTATAGGCATTTTATTTAGCACCAATGTTTAATTTATCTATACTCTATTGTATCTTACCTCTTATAAGGCGAAATCTTCTGAGGATATGTTATGTATGGATGGATAATTTTTACTCTTTCACATAAAAACTCTTGTTTTGTCTTTCTCATAAATGGCTAGGTTTTCTTCCTACTATGTCCAATATTTCATGGAGCTTTTTTTTTTAGCGTGGTAAAATCATCAAATGAGTCCTCCCACCCCGGGCAGGGCGGGAGGGGCTGTCATACTTCTACTGACTAAAATCCACGGTGTCCTTCAATAGCCCTTTCTGTTCCGGGGTCACGGTAAGGAAATAATCCCGCGACCCCGGCAGGCTTTGGCCCTCTGAGAGGGGGGGGGGTCCGTCATTATGCTGACGCTCTTTGAGACACGCGTGGGACACAACGCGCCGTCGACCCGGGAATATTTCATGGAGCTAGTAAAACACTTTTGTATGCAAATAAAAACAAATAATGATTCTGTGGGATCCCAATTTATTTATGAAAGTATTCTACATTATGATGTTTTTATAATTTTGTCACTGTATACACCGTTTGAAATAAGGAAATGTTATAATCCTGCAGCTATGTAATTCAGGTTATTATGTATTTCCAATTAACCGCTTTCGTAACGTATGTTTGTATGTTGATAAAGAAATACCTATATCTAAGCCTTTCCTTTCTAATAGTTTCGCAAAGAAATCATCATATAACAAGTCAAGGTGTGAGGCTGTGAGTAACACAAAAGCCCCGTCCGGCATACAACCACACAATGATGCAGGTAGCTGACAGATGACTGGATGACTCACCCGGATTTGTTCGCCAGGTAACTAACAACTGTTTGTTATTAATAACATATAATAATAATATTCCATAACTATCACACAACGCCATCTAGTCCCAAGCTAAGCAGAGCTTGTGTTATGGGTACTAGACAACTGATAAACATACTTATATATTTCTAAATACATACATATTATAGACAAATTATACCCAGACACAGAACAAATGATCGTGCTCATCACACAAACATTTGTCCTGGGCGGAAATCGAACCCACGACCCCCGGCATAGCAGTTAGGGTCACTAACCACTAGACCAACAGGCCAGTCAATTATTCCCAGTTGACTGTAGATATTGTAGATCCAGTGAAGAATCCTTCTAACAATTAGTATACCTAAAGGGTCTTTTGTTTGATGTGCACACAACAAAGTTTAATATCGATGCGTTCGATAGCATAGCACTGGAAATAGATTCTCAAAGCGTTTGGAAATCTTGTAAGCACCCGTATGAGGTAAACTGAGATAGCCCCTTATTTTGCCAAATGGCTTGAAAGCTATGCAATGCTCTGGACTTCGATATTCGTTATAAGTACCTATCTCAATCGATATGAACAGCGTATTAAAGATTTACTGACTCGACTGCTCATCCGGTTGACAGCATCTTATTCGAAATGACTGGTGACCACAAGTAGTCCTGTGAATATTCATCCTAATATCCACCATATTGACTTCTACTCCAAAGGTCAAAATCGTATGACTACTTTTATCAATAGCTAGTTAACTTATGAGGTGTTTAGTAACATATTGGTTGATTTTTTGTACAGTTGGTTGGACTTGTACCACGTGACTTCCGTTTTAAAATATCAGGTAAAAACAACCTTTATTGGTAGCATGATTAATGAACCTCTATAGTAGTACCTACTGGTTACATGTAATATAACATATTAAACTGACAATAATATAAGGTTGCTGAGCAAAAACTTCGACAACCGACGATGATAATACATAGATACTGTAGAATGGACGACGCAGCCAGAGCTGGCCCAGCCAAAAAGAGGTGACAAGATAACCTGGTGGCCTACGTTATTAAACGACCTATAGAAATCGTGGAGCGCCGTCTTTTTCCCAAACTGGAATTACATTCGCTTTTAGACGTCATAGTAGGCCATCCTGGACGCATATTTTTTAAATGAGATGATAAAGGAAAAATTAATGTCCATTACATAAGAAAAGCTTGAGACAAAAACAAGCCGTAAATAAGTCATCAACAAAATCATTACCCATCATTTGTTTCACAACATTCGTCAGTCACTTTAAGCAGGAGAGGCACAGGCATCAGCGCAAAAATATGCAAAGAGAAATAAGCCTTACTAACTAAAAAAGGCGTATCTACTAAAGCTTATTTTTCCTTATTACCCTTTCTCCAGTTGTGCCTTTTTCACTTAAGGTGGCAGCATTACTATAATGATACATGTATCACCAGCGCACCTATTGATCACATCAACACAAATCATCGGCGTTTTACGCGTAAAAGTGGTAGTGTAAACTACTTTCCTAACGGGTCCTCTTCCCTCTCTATCACTCTTGCTACGAAGATTGTGCTGTCTTCTTTTAGCGTAGGTGTAGCCCAAATAGTTGGGTCTAAAGAGGTTATGTAGGTATGGGACAGAAGTACAGTTTTGGATATTAGAAACCTCGTTAAAGCTACCATCAGCACAATAGTAGTTTAAAATTACCATTGCAAACCCATAGGCTTTTTTTAGACTGTCTTAAATTAAACCAACTGTTCCTGAGTTGCCCTTCTTGTTTCAGTGTCGCGGGGCCCTTTTAAGACCAGTCTGGTCTTCTAAATTCTTAATATCATATTGTGACCATAACACAATAATGTTGGCCATCTAACGTGCATCAACAACATCAACATCTGGAGTTCTAAAATCACGCAAATTTAAAACGTAAGAGGTCGATGTCGATGATGATGATGAAGAGTCTTCACTCACTTGCACTTCAAAAAGTCACATTCTCTTAAAAGACTGAATTTGCATTCGAGTGATGCGTTGGATTTTTAGTGGTTAATTTTTTTGTTACGTAGTTGGATAAATTCAGTGCCGTAAATACCTAGGGGTGTTCCAATGGTGCCCAGGCATAGGCCGCAGGGACGGCCAACCAGGGCACAGTCAAAGAAGTTCGCACTGACCGCAATAAAATGTTAGGCACTGGGGAAATTGAACGATTTTCCGTAGATCACACAATTAGGTACCTAAGATATAGAAGAAACTGACAAAATTGTCTAATCACGAAGTCAACATTATGTTTGCCTTATCTGGTGGATTATGATTAGACAGTTATACCATCTCATGTAATATTACAGCTGGAAACTCATAATCTTTCTTAGCGCTCATGTACACGACGCCGCCGCCGCGCCGCCGCCGCGCCGCTACCGCGCCTCTAGGCTGTGTATACGGTCGCTACCGCGCCGCCGCCGCTCCGCCGCCGCGCCACCTCCGCGCCGCGCGCCGCCACCGCGATGCCATTCGCTAGTGTTTTATTTATCTAACAAAGGAGATGTCTCATTGCGGCCATATAATGTTTTTTTTTTTTGATAATTCAAGGATAACTTCTTCGTTAATGAATCGGTTTCGATGATTCTTTTTTTGTTGGAAAGAAGGTATTTCAAAGGCGGTTCCATGATATGGAGATTAGGCTTTGATGATGGAAGACCAGAGAAATCGAGTGGAGCTAAATAGTAAGAAATATCTGCTTTCCAACAAAAAAAGGATCATCAAAACCGGTTCATGAACAAAGAAGTAATCCGCGAATAAACATTAAAAAAAAAACATTATGGCCGAAATGAGAAACCTCCTTTTTCAGATAAATAAAACACTATCGAATTGGATTCGCGGTGCCAGCGCGGCGGCGGCGCGGTGGCGGCGCGGAGGCGGCGCGGCGGCGGCGCGGCGGCGGCGTCGTGTACATGAGCGCTTAGACTGTTATCTAACTACATGTTATAATGAGGCAGAAAACGCGAATGTTTAAGCACTTTAATCTTCGTTTTAACTGACAAATTGAGGAAACTGTGAACTAAGAAATAAAATGAAAACATCCTTATTTGGTTTTGTTTTTCTCAGTAATATGAAATGTTTTGAGAGTTTTGTGAATTGAATCATGTATGTTTGTTTTGTTGTAAGTGGATATATCATATGGATATGTGATACCTATACATTCGTTCTCTCATTTAATTCTTGCACATTTTATGCTAATGAACGAGGATAAGTTTCATGCGATAACTTTTTGACCTGACTGTTAATATTGTCTTGGCACAATAACAATAATTTATTACTAACTAGCTTTCGTCCGTGTCTTGGTTCGTATGCTTTCAGCCCGTTGACGTGACGGAGTAACTATAGCATCCATTCTTCCCAATATAATTTAAATTATAAATAAAAACACTAGAATCAAAATCTGGGTAAAATGAGGTGAAATGACTGTCGCTTTAAGGCGCGGGACACATAGAAAAGACGAGACGAGGACGCGTCGCAGACGGGTGAAAATGTATGAGAGTCGCGTCGGCGCCCCGTCTCTCTGTGTGTTCTACGTCGCGATGCTTCTATACATTTTGTTTGAATGAGACGCCGAAGAGACATTATATCTTGGCCCCGTCTGCGTCTTACGTCTTTTCTATGTGGCCCGCGCCTTAGTCCCGGAGAAGACGCTGTCCTGCTCGGATGCGACGCTACTCTCTTATTTTATCTCACCCATTAAATTATATAGTTTTAAATGAGTATTTACCTGAACACAAAACGTTTTTATTATTTGGTTTACTGTTTAGTAGGTCCCATCTTTCTTGATTAACCTTCTGCTCTACCTGGCTACTGTCAAAAATTAAGCAAAAAAGGTGGGAAGGTATTTTGATAAGGGCCCTTAATTGTGTATTCTTGAATAATGATGAAGAGTTTCTGATTCTATACGTTGTTAGGTTCGACGCGGAGGAATGCTTTCTTTGTGCGCACTGTTACGTGTGTCCTGTTCACATACTAATTTATGTGCTTATGTATAATGTATGTAGAGTTTTCTATGTTAATTTCTGGTATTAACGGAACTGTAGGACGAAAGGTTTACGGACTTTACAAGGGCAGTGTCACGAACACTACTGGCTTGTTAAGTTAGTCGTGATAAATCTCTCTCGGTTTTACAGTTGGAGGCCTGTGTCTCAGTGGTGGATTTATCATAGGCCGATAACAGCCGGTTGTTCTAAACAATTCGAGCTCTAAGAAGCAAAGAAATTAACAACTACAGTATTTTGAAGGATTTATTTTCTTCAGGCCACCTGACCAACTGGCTTGACACAAAATTCGCGCGGCGGAAACGGCGACATAACGAAATATTAAAGTTCTTTAAAATGTACTACACAAACATTCATTCACACTTCCTTTCATTTCTTTTCATATTATTTTTTTAAATTACACTTACATTTCCGTAACTTTGTTTTAATCATAACACTATTTCGTTTCTTCATCGTCGAGTTGTCCAGCTCCTTCATCTTAGGTCTCATATCTGCTCCCGGATAAGACATAGGCCAGGGATTTTAAATTAAAAAAATAAACTTATCAATAAAGTAAGTGACGAATCCTGGCGCAGCTACAGCAGCAACTAAAGTCTGGTACATTTCATACAACAGCTCAAAGTTCAGCGTAATTGTGATACCGCATTACATAATGTAGTAGCCGAAACACATATGTCTTTAGACAGCGTGTGCTGTGTATTCGTGTGAAGTAACAATAAGCCATCAAGGTAGGTAATTAATCTCCTATTAACCTGTGGAGTGGACAAGTGTAGTGTTACACATACAGATGCAAGAGCCACGGAATGTGAAGATGTGTGTAATAAAAATTTCGTGTTAGCAAATTGTTGGCGGCAAAGGTTTCATTCAGGATAGCTCATTGACGGCTACAATCTATCATCCGTAGTAATACTATGAAGCAAGCAATTTTTTTTTTAACAAGCATGAGTTTAAATCTATGCTTGCCGTTTTTCAATTGGGCTTTTTACAAAAAACTCTCCATCGCCATCGCGAGAATAACGCAAAAGACAACAATATACTTTAAAATTCTAATTATAACAATTGTTTTTTTTCTTTCAGCGCATACCTTCGCATGAATCTCAATATAATAATTATGTCAAGGGAACTTACTCAAGGATAAAAGTAATCCAGGGTATGGGTATGGTCACCATTTGTGCCGAATTTTGTCAAAATCCTCTTTCGTAATCGATGCAAAGTAACAGGCCAGACAAGGTTAGTATATTTTTTATCGGGTTAATCCCGTCAGAGCGTTACCAAACCACTGCAACTTCTGAAAGCCATAATCACCAGTAGCCATCACCACAGAAAAGTGCTGAGGCAATGAAGTTCGACGAAGTCCCGGAGAATGAAATTAACTGTCTTGGAACGTTAATGAAATGAATGGCGGAGGAGTACGAAAAACATAATTTACATACAGACTTAAATGTGTGTAAATTTAGATGCTGATTTACAAAAACAAGGTAAAAACCAAAGAGATTTAAAAGAACCTATAGAGCGGGCATTGGGAAAATTGTCATACAAAATTGTTGATGCCGTGCGTCAGTAGCACTATCTAAGCGTTGCATAGCAACGCGACTACTAGACTGAGGGACTTTTTACCTAGTGGTAAAAAATTTTGGATCACAAATTTCTTCGTGATGTCCCGTCTACTGCTCGTATATAGTTTAATGTCTTTGGTAAAAACCTATTTTCATCTCCTCCACATCAATCATACAATTAAACGAACATTGCCAATCAATATAATCACCAAAATCTATATTTACCAACCGTTTACGTATTTGAATCGATGAATGATGTCTCGTGGTCGCTTAGCAACAGCGCTGGTTGCACGAGTGAGGTCGGCAGAGGTGACTGAACAGGTTCCAACCTGGCGCAGATCTGACGCGCGCTATGCTTGCATTCCGTTGCGAATTCTGCTCACATTTTTTTTATCTCACGTTTCAGGGTTATTTGGGATTTAGATGTTGGGCTTTGGATAGCAATATAGGGATACCATTACTTAGTTTTTAATAAGAGACAAACCTTCAACTTGAAGGCTTGTCCCAGACTGCTACTTGTGGTTTGTAGCAATGAAACCTCAATCGATTTTCAGTTTAGGTATAATCTAAAGGCGCGTTTGCATTACGCAAGTCTTGCAGACAAGTATGATGTCACATTGCGGACTGTTATCTTTATCTGCCTAGCCTGTTCCCAACTTAACATTACAAACTCAGTATTGGCTTTGGTATTTGCAAGCTCAGCATTTGTGCCAAAAGTGTTTTTGGCTAAATTCCAATGGCATATATAGCCTAAAGCTGCACTCGCATGGATCAGCTGAAAGGTTTGATTCAGGCTTCATCTTTTGTATAAATTCCTCATCCATAGCAGTCTCATTTCAGTCGAATGCAACTTTTCATTCATCTTTTCAAGAGAATACAGGTAGACAAACGGATAAAATTATAGGAATATGATCATAAACAGTTCTGCTCTTTACCTTCAATCCGTTCCACTTATGCTAATAAGTATTAAGGCTATATTAATTTGTAGACTGATGATGTCTTCCAGTCAAGAGACGCCATTTAATAAATAATTAATCTTGTTCAAATAGACAAATTAATTGAAGTTAGTTATCATGGCGGGTGCCATTCGTCACTGTCCTACTTCATAAAGATAAGGACAAAGGTTCTTGTAATATCTTTATATTTTATATTTATGAGATCAAGATATGAAGAGGTGTGGTAGTGAAAGATGTAAAAGATAAAATAAACACCGACTACGAAGTGGTTTTTGAAAATGTCCTGTCAGATAATAATTGTAATCTGAAAAATTTACATTGACCTTATTTTGTGACAATTTCATAAGTAGAAAGCATGAAGTACGAATCAGGTGGCTTTTTCAATAGTTTTGTCTACTTCTAAAGATTGAGTATAAATAAAAAAATAATAAAAAAAGTAAAAATTAAAAAACAATCTTGGTCTATAGGTGTATCTGTAACTGAACTCAGGTATTTTTCAAAAATCTGATTAACAGATTTCTTAACTATGGCTGCGGTTGGCCGATACTCTTTCACTTTGGGCCCTATCTGAAAACCAGCGCTGTGACTTTTTTTTCTAAATGTCACAGCTTATGCTGAGATAGGAGCCTTTTGGCCTCGTACAGGACCAAAATTGGATGTTTTATTTTAATTTATTTTATAGTTTCTTTTATTTAATTTTTACCTTTGTTTTAAATTTTAAGTTGTTGTTCTGCCCTGTGTGAGTCCAATAAAACTTTTTCTTTCTTTCTTTCTTTCTTTATACAAAAGCTGGACAGAAGTTCTGAACAGTGAGGTATGCTGACTAAATTATCGGGTGAAACCATGCTGAGTTCAGACGAAAGCGACAGAGAGAGATAGCTGACTGTTCAGCATTTTCTCTCCAGATTTTGTATCGGCTAACCGTACCCTATGTTGCTTGACTTAGCGTAACCGGAAAAGTAAAAGTTTTACTTTTTCCACATTTTTTACCAAATCTTGATTGTCTAACTAACTGTTAGAAAAAATGTTAGACTCTGACATTTTTGGTTACCCAATTTGATATCATATAAAACCATTTCTAAATCTTAAAAATGTGCACAAGCACCCTTTTTCCCATCCACCAGAGCCGGTTTCCTGTGCGCGTGAGTCGATCGAGCACATGCACATACGTCCCATACGTCACTTATAGACATCTGTGCTTGTCTGTCCATCTGTATATGTGTGTGTATGTAAGTCACAGGTCAATTGGTGGTCAGGTTGAGAATTAGTCCCATAAGAGTCTTAGCATTAAATCATATTAAGTTTCGTCGCAAATTATGGAAAACATCAGCAGCTTTGATGCAATATTTATTTATGATTATTTTATTCTGGGTTTTTTATTGTGCAATATTAAATGGCTATGTCTGCATATCTGTATATGCTATGGAAACATAAAGTTGATGATTGTATTTTATAAATAATAACGTTGGAATGTTAATTGATTACATTGATTTTTGACAACCTCAATGGTCTAGTCATCGCAATAGCCAGAGATCTGGACTCAATTTCTAGATTCAGTAATGTTATTAGATTTATCGTTCCTGTTTCTGGTTTGGTGACATGTTCAAGTCGTTAAGTCCGCCTCCAGTATTCATGAAATTGGATAAGAAACGTCGATATGTCTTCGAGGAAACAAGCTTTACGATAAGGCATAATTATAATATCTAATTCCTTAATTAGTAAAATGTTCATAAGTAGTCATGTCCGCAGTTATAATTACGTAAGTGGTATATGAGACAATAATTACTGGCATTTCTTTGTGTCCGATGATGTAAATGATGTAATACAACATAATTTCATTATCTAACCATGGATTTCTCTTGTGGATGTCCAAAATGGTCGAAAAATGAATAAAATTTTCATATTTTTAATGAATGAAGTCTCATACTAACAGCACAAGCTCCTTCATTTATTATCTAGTTGTAATTAGTTTTTATTTATTAGTCATAAGCAAAATTCTTGTTCCTAAAACTTTGCTCTGCATAATTGCCTATGGATTTTTTTATCTGAATTTAAAGTTTTTTTTATGGGCCCTTCATACTGTTCTATTTTTTACGTATGCTTGTTTATGCACTTTACACATTCGCTAAATGGTCGTGATCGTCTTTGCTTGCCACAAAAAACAAGAAATCCAGTAGAGAAGAGGCTGCATGATAATGTAAGCGTGGAGTGATAATGATGCAGAAGATTTTGAGATAAATGTCTGACGTAAAACGATATTTGGATAAAGGTTCCAAAAAACAAGAAGATAAATATAACTTGAAGACATTAATAAATTACAATACCTACTCTGCAATCAACGAAGCTATGATAAATACTTGTCCGTTAGTTCATCTCTTAATGTCAAGTACCTATCAGTTTTTATTGCACATTAATTTATTTTTGCTGTACCTACTTTTCTCAAAACTGGAGCCTTCTGTTGACTGTAAATAAACACTGTTTGACTTGCTTTAGGTTTTAATTCTGTAAAATAGTCTCGATAAGTTTGGAGAATGATTTTTAAGATTCGAAATATAAGTAGCTGTTAAGTAAATTAGAAAGAAGGTAATATCTACAAGTTTCTAACATAATTAAATTGAAAAAACTATAACAAAATATTTAATTAATAGATAGGTAGATACTTTAATTACCAATTTCGATCTCTGGTTATTACCAACAAAGAACAAGTTTTGCAATAAATACGATTTTCAATAAATCGCAGCGCAGGTACTTAAATAATTAGCACCTGCTGATAGTAAAATTAATTACAATGAATATCCTTAAATTTATTAATAACGGGATAACAATGGCGACCCGAACAATGACTAAATATGTCTAGATGCGAATATAGAATTAAATAAAATTTATCCTTATTTGTTTTATTAATCTAAAATCATACGCATAATAAAAAGGTTATTTTTTAGTCTCCAGATCACCGATTTCCGATCACAATAACCAAGAAATACTCAATATGTAGTCAAAATTCTGGGTCATCTTAAAATTACTAGAAGAAAGAGAATCAAGTATTTGTTAAACGTAAGAATTTAGTGATGAGTGGTGCAAGTCAAAATAATTTAAAATAAAAATCTCAGAAGCTCCGTTGTTCGCCGTCGTCGTGGGCAGGAATGCAGTCTTGCGGGCTCGGACTAGACACACACAAACACAGACAGACCAGCAGTGCATGCAGACAGGATTCTTGTGTGTGTTTGTAGAGGTCTACTACGGGTTGCGAAGTCACGCAGTTATCGAATGACGAGTTTGCTCTGCGATTACGGTGTTTTCTTTTGACATGAGAATTTGAAATGTCTTTTTATTATCTAAGATTTGTACTCTAAAATCTGAAAAAATGTTATTTCAACTCTTTTTTTAATTTGGCCTATTTCCTTAATTATTTCTGGTGTGTTTTTCTGAGTTGTTAATAAACCGAATACAGTAAAGTTACTTTAAAAGTTTTTTTTTAAATAATTAATTATATTATTCATATTAGATAATTATTATTTATTAATGTATTATTTTAATTATATTAGATTAGTTAATTTAGTATTTAAATAAATGTAAATATAATAAATATATAATTGAGTTTTATTCAGGTACATTAATGTGACTTTTTCCATGTTCGGAATTATTCATCATCGAAACTTTAATGTTGGTTGGCCGTAAGCCCAAGGAGCAGAGTGGACCTCGCTGCATCCGGCCATTCGCTTCAAAGGATTCACCGATGCTGCTCCATTGAAGTCTCTCACAATTATCTCAATTGGAATACATACGTAACTCAGTAAAAACTAATGAGTTGTAATTAGTTATCAATTGACTGTACTGTATCCCAAGTAGACTTGTAAACAAATGATGCCAATGAACACATCAAAAACTAAAATAGTATGCTAAACCAATTTAGTTCAGAATATTATGATACTGGGCGATCACCATGGGAAGCCTTCAACTCCTTCTGCGAAGCAGTTAACGAAGGAAGACGCGGGACGCGTGAGAGAGACACACAATCTTGCTCCAATTTCTAAGAGGCATAACCAAAGTAAACGAGTGATAACCAAGTGAGAATCACATGACAATCGCACTCGTATTATCTCACTACTATACCTGTGTTGGTGTGTAGTTGTGTGGACATCACAAAGCACACAACACATTTGCAATTTTTTACTCACAAGGCTCCATCAAACAGGTTACAGCATACAACACTGACTTATGTAACAATAATACATAACGATCATGTTCTAAACGTGCGATGCATATCGTAACGAGGTAAATGAGAAGTATTTATTAAGATTTGTTAAGGAAAACTGGGATAATATAATAATAGCTTGTAGTTCAATACCTAAAGATGTCGGAAAGGTTATGAGGAATAATACCTATGTTAACGATGTGCTTAAAGTTGTGTTTCCTTTTTTGGCATAGGCAGTAAGAGTCGTAAATAATTTGTTAATTTGTCATCTACAAGTACTGTTGCAGATAAATGCAGTTTATAGAAAAAAATAATGTCGTCCTGCGACGTTCGTTGCCGTGGGCGTCCCGCACTGCGGCTGGGTCGTGACGTGGACGCTGTCCTCTCCCTCACGCGACCCACCTCCAATCTGGGTCGCTTATTTACAAAGGCTACTTCAGTCACGAGCCAGACTCATGTAGATGAGCTTTTGTTTGTGCATATATATTACTCAACAATATCTAATCTATCTCAGGCGGGTCACGTGAGGGAGAGGACAGAGTCCAGCGTTAGCGCATGACTGCTTCGCAGAAAGAGGCGACTGCTTCCCACTCTGTCTCGCTCCGCAGCATGGCCACTCCACCGTATCCTACGGGTGATCCTCGCAGTGTTGACACAGGTACCTCCCGAAACTTCCGTGTCCGGTTAGGACCTGCGTCAGGTGGTATTCCAAGATGCCGTGATGCCTATCCAGCTACTCCTCAAAGACGGGCCTTACGGCGGCGATTGCGGCCGCGGCGTGTCCGATAGTAGTTGGATCAGCTTCGTTGATGTAACAAACATTACAAAAAATAATTATGAAAAACATAAGAAACAGAAAATAAGGAACTAATTATTCAAGTAAATCATTATCATTGTGAAAAGTTATTTAAGCTCAAATTTCTTTGAACTGAGCTGATTGTTCATCGTTTTCTATTAGGTAACTGCATGAAAACTAAAAACTTATCTTACCAATGATTTCGTGCTATCACAGATCAAACAGAATTGATACAATATCTGAGTCAAGTCAGTCACGATTTGCTAATAATAACCATGACAATTATTTGGACAAATAATACGTCACTGTGAAGAATCGTCATACTTCCGTATTACCGCGAATTTTTATTTGTCATTATAATTTTCATGTGCTATAACTTGAGTTTAACTATTTTCGATAGGGAAAATCCTTGACTGGACAAAATGGTAATGTAATAGTACATTATGATATAAGTGCGGTAAGTTGATAATTACAGCTGAGGCGATATTGAAGCCCGACCCGCAGGGGAGGGCTTTTTTTTTTTAGCGTGGTAAAATCATCAAATGAGTCCTCCAACCCCGGGCAGGGCGGGAGGGACTGTCAGACTTCTACTGACTAAAATCTGAAAATGACTGTTATGTTCCGGGGTTACGGTAAGGGAATAATTCCGCGACCCCGGCAGGCTTTGGCCCTCTGAGAGGGGGGCCCCGTCATTATGCTGACGCTCTTTGAGGCGCGCGTGGGACACAACGCGCCGTCGACCCGGGCATGGTCCTTGGTCGGGCAGCGAGTTGCCCTTTACTCGCTGCCCGCATGCCCGCGCCTACGGTGGCCGGAGATCATCAAGCGACGTCCGTCGCCGTGGGCGCCTACCACTGCGGCTGGGGCGGAGGGAGCAGGGGAGGGCTATAAGAAAGCAGAGGCTGTAATTATCAAACCGCACGTATGTCATACGACGTTTTATAACACATTTGTGAGGAAATAATAAATAATTACAGCGAAAAGAAAAAGCACGCGGAATAATTTTTACTTTTTCACAAATTAGCGATGCGCGCGCATCAGCGTCTTTTGTTTATGGCAAAGGCACAAAAACAGCCAGTTTTACTAATAAAGTAAATTCATACTTTTGTGTTTTTATTACAGATAAATGGTTGTAATTATTTGTCTGTAATTTGTAGATTTAAAAAAGTATCGTTCGTTTTAAGCCTCCTGCAGACAGACGCGATTATCCGCGCGTGGCGACATCACTGATACCGCGCGCGTTTCCTTGCCGCATTGTTGTTCACATAAGAGCGCGCTACGCGGCGACACGACGGGACACGATTATAACATGACGCGGCGCGGCACTGCAGAGCCAAGCCCTGCCAAGAGAAGTGAACCCAATCGTAGTGCATTTAGAGTGGAAATTACATTGGCAACCAGCGCCAGCGCGCGCGGAACGCGGCGTCTCCCGCGCGACAAATTGCCACAGAAATATAAACTCTAAATGTACTACAGTAAGGACACGACGCGGAACGGCAAGACAGACGCGCCGCGCGACAAGAGGCGCGCGCCGCGCGGCGCGCGGCGCGGCACCGCGGAGCCATGCCCTGCGAAGAGAAGTGAACCGAATCACAACACATTTAGAGTGGAAATTACATTGGCAACCAGGGCCAGCGCGCGCGGAACGCGGCGTCTCCCGCCGCGACAAATTGCCAAAGAAATATAAACTCTAAATGTATTACATTAAGGACACGACGACGCGGCGCGGCAAGGCGCGCGCGCCGCGCGACAAGACGAGCGCCGCGCGGCACCGCAGAGCCACGCCCTGCAAAGAGAAGTGAACCCAATCGTAGTACATTTAGAGTGGAAATTACATTGGCAACCAGGGCCAGCGCGCGCGGAACGCGGCGTCTCCCGCCGCGACAAATTGCCAAAGAAATATAAACTCTAAATGTATTACATTAAGGACACGACGACGCGGCGCGGCAAGGCGCGCGCCCCGCGCGATAAGACGAGCGCCGCGCGGCACCGCAGAGCCACGCCCTGCAAAGAGAAGTGAACCCAATCGTAGTACATTTAGAGTGGAAATTACATTGGCAACCAGGGCCAGCGCGCACGGAACGCGGCGTCTCCCGCCGCGACAAATTGCCAAAGAAATATAAACTCTAAATGTATTACATTAAGGACACGACGACGCGGCGCGGCAAGGCGCGCGCGCCGCGCGACAAGACGAGCGCCGCGCGGCACCGCAGAGCCACGCCCTGCAAAGAGAAGTGAACCGTCGCAATAATAATATTAGAAACGCGATACGCCGCGCCGCTTCAGTGTGAATAGATATGGGTGTTTTCATAGAAAATGGACTAAGTAGGTTTTTCCAACAATCGCCACGCGCGATTAATCGCGTCTGTCTGCAGGAGGCTTTTAGACGGAGCATCTTGATAAACCGTGCGTTTTACATTACCATTACGCACTAGTGCGTAATAAGGTACATTACGATACTGAAATTGGTGCAGTAAGAGACCTTTTACGAGCATATGACTAGCTTATGTCTGCCATTTTGCCCAATTGTAGGTATATCGAGACAAAAGGTCTTAAAAATTAAGCTAGGTTTTAATTCTATGTGTACCAAATACGCAACTCCGTTCAGTAGTTATCCGTGTGTGAATGGGTAATGAACAAAATATCCATCCATTCATTATATTTTCAAGACTGCCAAAGAAATGACTGAAGGGTCATTTTGATCCTATTTCTGTCACTAAGCAAAGAGGCATTGTCTGCCAGTGGCCGTTGAATCCACCACAAAATATTTCAACTAAAAAGCGAGGCCTTTCCTTATGTATAGTTGGAATAATGTCTCGAAAAGTCGTCCGACTACAATATAACAGGTAACCTATTTACTCTTTTGGAATTAGTGGTGTGATGTAAAATAAACATAGTAATTAATTTTACAACCATTTAAATTGTTCCCTACATTGACAATAATTAAAAATAATTATACCTTCATTAACCGCACTTATACATAACGAGCATACCAATTAATTTCGTTTTATTTGACATCCTTATTTCCATAAATGGAAACATTACATTACTTCATGTTACTAGTCGTAGACGATAATACCGCAGTACTTACTGTAAAAGTTTTGAGTAACAGACTATCTTTAAAATATACCTATATCCTTTAAATACACTGCGATACCTGTTCTCATCGCTGAAATATTTAAAAATATTTAGAATGATATTTAGAATGATCTGCAAAAGAAACTCGAAAGTCGTCACAAAAAATCTAACGCTCTAAAAATATTACGAAAAGTAACTCCAGCACGCGTAGCATGGCGATTCTATCTCTATTCTACCAAGAAAAGACAAAGTTATTTCATCGTTATTTCTACACAAATCGACTGCTGTTTAAATATGACACCATTCGTACATTATTGAAGAAAAGAACGTTTATTTTCCATATTTTTACATTACCATGCTTAACCACTTCCCTGTCCGATGAATCACATGTGACTCACGACCATTGTTTATCTATTGTGTCTGCTGCGCGGAAAGTGAAAGTGTTAAAACGCTAAAAATATTTCTACGTTTTTTCATTTTGTCTATTCTTGCGTCGACAAAACCCCTTTCTACGGCGCCTGGACATGAGCGAGAATTTCCATTTAATTTTATTATTTACTAGCTTTTGTCCGTGACTATTACTCCCATCTATCCCTATTTCCCTATTTAAAATTCTTCAAAATCGATTCAGCGTTATGGGTGTGAAAACGTAACAAACTCATTTTCGCTTATCATAAGTTGGGATTTATCATTACTTGTGTATTGTGTTAGATTTGATTTAGTTGTATTCACGATTATTAAAAAATCGTAGATAGTTTATTCAGCAAGAATTCTTGTAAATATCGTGGTTGTGTTACTAAGTTCTGATACAACAGTCGTATTGTGTGACAGAATGACATCATGGCTCGGTTCAGTGTCAGATTACTGACTTGAAGATGCGATTCGAGTAGCCTCGAGTATTTTCGACTAGAATGCGCAAGCGACTTCTGATGATAGGTTTTTTATTACGTTACGTTGTCCTACACTTGTATTTCCCCTGTATCGTGAGTAACTTTACAAACATTTAAACTTACATACACAAATAACAAATACTTTTAGATGATTGAGCTCATTCACCGCGCTAGCAGAGATGATTTCGGCAAAATTAAACTAGAATTTGCAAGAAAAAGGCTTTGTATAGTAAATATAAATGATTAAACTGCTAACTGTTGGACCTGCCGTGTTTAATTTTTAATACATCATCCTTAGGTAGACTAATAGTAAGTATCTAAGAAAACATAAAAATAAGTGAATGTTTTTTTTATAATAGCCTCTTCTGTTTCACTGTATATAATATTCTTCGCATCGTTTTTAAGCTTTGCTTTGCAGGCCAGTCTTTCAAAAACTCGCCGTGCAAACGTTTTTCAGGCTTGTCTTGGCTGCGACTCTTCCAGTTTCCATTTTTACTGTGCATTTTAGTGGCGTAATAGTAAAGAAACTGCCCCACTGATGGAGATAGGTTTCCATCCATAACTTTCCGCTCTTTCATCTATACCTACAGTTATCTCCGGACAATACAAATACATTATATCCACCTTAACTAATCACTAACTGAAAAAATTAAATAAAGGTGCAAACCCGCAGCTGTATAATACCTTCAGCTCGATAACAAGTGTGTTTGCGATAACTGCTGATAACCCAAATAACAGCAATGATTGTATAGTGAACACGATCACTCAATTAATTACTGTACATTCTCGGTTATAACTATAATCTTAATTCACTTTTACGAAATATGTACCTACATATAAGTTATCGATTTGTTAACTTTTACGTTGTGTGTGTGCAAGTTCGATTCTAGCTCGGAACAAATATTTGTATAACCGCTACCAGTAGTTGTTTCAGGTCTAGCCAACGACGATATAATACTAGACTCGTAATAACAGGCGACCGATGTCTGCCAACACATTAGGCAAAAAAATCTTGTATTCGTCTCATTTCGACCAATCCCGTGAGCTGTAAACATACGTTGAGACAGAACAGACCTTGAGTTAGCCAATCACAACGCAGTACCCCGTCCTCCTCGCTGACGTAGTACCTCAGCGAGTTGGCAGAATAATTTTTGTTCCTTAGATCGTGCATGCGGAGTCTAGCATTATATCGTCGTTGGGTCTAGCTGTTTATATATGTTTAACCGTTTATAAACGCACTTTTAATATAGCAGATATTACGAAAATTATAGCATGAGAATAAAAAAAAATTAATTCCGCACAAAAAAGCAAGATTTGCAGAATGTTATCAAGCGTAGGATACGTCCTTATTTCTTGAAATTACAGAACTGATATTAGTTAAACAACAAACACAAAGCCGTATAGACAAAGTCAAAAAAAATAGTAAAATAACATTATACTAATATCTATATTAGACTCAGCTGAAGTACGGTTTTAACCTCGTCGATCGATCAATCAACTTAGTATCCTTTAGCCAAAGCTTAGACCTGATGATAACGGTTATCAGCAATCAAGTCCTGGCTTTATTTATCATAGGTTTTGTTTGAGTAGTAAATATAATTATAACGGCTTATTAGGATTTATTTACTAATGCTTATTCTATTGTAAGTACGATAAAACTTTCGTATTAAGTCTTGTATTATTTATAAAACAATTGCGAATTAGCGCGACTTTAAACTGCTTTTCGAATGAGGATTTGGAACACTTTTCGTGATTTATTTGTTTAGTAATCCGCATTTTTTTGTGTTTAGTAGGATTGATATAAGGTTAGTTAATTTTCCAGGTTTAATGACTAGATGTATGAAATTACGTGGACGGGGCGAAAGGAGTATTGAAGGAACATAGCAGGTAAAATCCAGTGATTTCTGCAACACCCATGTCTAAAAATTATTCCCTTTGTTACTTCAATTATTAAATAATGAATACAGTAAGAAACTTAATGGGACACAGTTTAATAATCCTGGGGATATATTATCTTTCACTCGAAATAATCCGTTAGAACCAAAAAAATAAAGAACTAAACTCACACTATTGTATGATAACAACAATAATTGTAATGATATATTATCGAGGGGTGAAAGGCTATTTGCTTTAAGCGACATCTTGGGCGATATTGAGTTATATACATATTCGGAATCAGCAATTTTTTCTCCGTCGTTTGATGCCGGTTTCATCAAAATCAAAGCACTTTTTTGGCGTTTGAAACAACACTATTTTTGGGTTGTTCCCAAAGTGGCAGAGTATTATCCGACGTCGAATTTGTATTTTATTTTCAGTGATGTACTTGAACTATTCAATAATTAAAGATCTGAGACATAAACCAGTTACCATTTCTTAAATAAATGATTCTATATCGGTTAAAGCATTTTTCATGTTTCTATTTCTTATGAGCATGTTACTTATATCATTTGGAATTCCACCATTTACACGTTGTGGTGTCGCTTAAATCATTTGTCCGTCAACCAAATACGACATTAAGTGTCGCTTAAGCTCTTTCAGCTGCATCTATTTTCAATCTAGGATGCTTCTTGAACCAAATAGACGTTTTATTTCAGCTATTTTGCATATTGGAAAACATTTTTCAGTATTGATAAAAAGAAAAGTTGACCTTTAAATCATTCAATTATAAAATGATACATTTAATTCATGTCATATAATACATTGTTTATTCCATCTCCCGGGAGTTAACAATCGTGATTATTCAACCAGGCTGCAGCGCTAGGTCGCTTCAGTCGAACTCCAAAGTGGTTCAAGGAGGGAGAGTGGTTGAAAGAGAAAAAATTAATAAATAAATGTATATGCGGGATGTATGTGTATGGATGGATCCGGGTTCGTCCTTACACTATGACCAACCATCGAAGGTCGGGCAGAGAAACCCCTCCCCCTCATTATGATTGACAACCTTTGCGCATGGACCCTAGTCTTTGGCATCTCCGCTATTCTTTACGAACTTTTGCAACGACATGACGCAACATTTGCACATTGAGCGGTGACCGATTGTCGAACTGGAGGAAGAATTGAGCAAAATACGCTGGGATATCTTGGGATTATCTGAATTCTAACCCTTTCGGTTAGGATTCAATAGTCCTAGATTCCGGCAACATGCTCTTTTTCCGGGAAGAAGATCGTAACTCCCAGGGTGGTGTTGGATTTCTCGTCGACAGTGTGTCGAGTAACATACCTTATACTCAGAATAACCAAACGGTCTTTGTTGAAGGTCATACAGGTACATGCGCCGACCTTGGCATGTTTTGATGATGAAGCAGAGGCTTTGTATGAGAAGATATCCGAAGCCATTCAAACCTCCGAAACATACTTTTTCGTTGTTATAGGGGAATTCAATTCGAAGGTGGTCCACGGAATGGCAATGACTTAAGAGGCTGCAGCCATATGGGTATGGGCAGCAAATCCATAGCGACCAGCGGCTGGCCGACTTAATAAAAAAAGAAGAACTCCATTTGGTGAATTCCTATTTACATAAAAATGGACGAGGATAAACCCTGACGGTACCAAAAATAAGATTGACTTCATCATTGTTGAAGTCTACTGTCCGATCTGGTCGTGCTCACATACGGAACACCGAAGGTTTCCAACTTGAAACGCAGGATCTTTTCCGTTAGGCACTGAATGCAAAACTATGGAAGCGATCAACAACCGGTTGGTGGAAACTGTCCAAGCCGTGAAGTCCAATTTCTTTAAGACCCCGGAGGAAGCCTCAAAAGCCCCCGAACGGATTCATCAAGTTGATCCAAGAGCGGATTGAGATGGCTGCAATCTTCAGCTGATAAGGTGGGAATATGTCGGAATATGGCAAACTCAATTGACGAATCCCTAAATCAATGCGATGTGACCTGCGTGCCTATAATGCTGCACGGATCAGAGATGCAATCGAGCAGAACCAGAGTTCAAAAGTCTTCCTAAAGAATTCGGTTATTGGGCAAATGACAATGCTAAAGATTGATAGAATGAAACCGGAGATCATGAAAGAGATTGACAAATTATACGGAAAGTTATACACGTGCTCCGCCAGATTTTACAGAAGACAGAAGAGTTTATGCCAGAATCCAATTCGGATGTGCAGCGTTGGGAAGCCACGTGATATCTTCTTATTGAGGATCCCACGGTGTCTTAAGATGGTTAAGGTGTTTAACCAGTGTGTATTGCCAGTGATGAAATTAAGCAATGTAACGTAGTCGTAGACTGCTAGCATTTTGGAGAGACTAAGAGTCACTCGACGAGCAATGGAAAGACTTATGCTTCGAGTTTCTTTGCGGGATGAAATCCAGAAGAAGGATATTCGCCGAAGATCCAGAATCGCCGACATGACTCGTAGAATTTGCAAGTTGAGGTGGAAATGGCCGGAAGACGCAGGGTAGGCAGGCCACTCACTAGGTGGAATTGTTGTTCAGCGTGGTGGTCTAAAGGGGAGGCCTATGTTCAGCAGTGGACGTCTTCCAGCTGATGATGAAGCGGATAATTCTTTAACTGATGTTGTTGTTGATAAAAATATTGATGTTCCTAAATTGAGACAGTTCTACTTTATTATTATTCTAAATTAATCTAACTTCAACTGAAATTGCGTTGTCTATATTTCGTTATTTACTACTATAAGCACCTGAGATTTTGGGGGATGGCGATAATTCAGGTTGTTTCAACAGCCATTGATAATATTAAACGTAAAAAAATGTTACATCAAACGTTACATTTTCAATACAATATGTTACATACGTCTATTAGCCTGCCATTCAAATTAATATAAATTGTCAGTTGAAATAAATAGCTCGCTACTGTTCATTATGGGCTGTGTCACTTCATGCTGTTTGGCTTCTTCTGAAAATATACAGCAGAGCCGCTTAAATCTTTTTTCCTTTCCCAAAAAAATAGGGGTTTAAGGTAATTTGTATTAAGCGACATTTATCTTTGTTATTAAAGGTACGTTTTATTTAGTGTAAGCATCAATAATTCAACGCTTTTAAATGAAATTTAATTTAGTTTACCCCATTCAAATAGTTGCAGAAGTTTTTTTGTTATGATTTTTTTTCGATTTTTTAAAACTTTAAATGGCTCTCCTGTAAAGTTGCAAAAATGTCGCTTAAAGCAAATAGCCTTTCACCCCTCGTTATGTTCTTCGTAATAATAATAATTATTGTTAATGACGTAGAATGTCTACGAACTCGAGTGCTACGTGCTACGCGCGTCGTAGCCTCGTAGCCAAGGCGCGAGTTACACGAATGTTCAGAGTTCGTAAATCAACCACGTGGTTTCACGACCCCCGCTGATCGGCTCCTATAACTTGTAGCGTGATGTTTTATAGCTTATAGTCTTTGTCAATAAATAGACTATCCAACATAAAATATTTTTTCGAATTCGAACCAATAGATCTTCAGATAAGCGCCACAACCAAAAAAACTTTTTAGTTTTATAATATTAGTATGGATGCCCGTCAAAACATTGTCCAAAGACTTTCTAATTAGAAATGTTACTGGGGCTACTGAAAGATAAGTTATGAGTCATCGGTTAGTATCACACTATTTCTGGTTTATTTCCACAAAAACAATTGTAAAGATTTCTCAGTACTGTAATAAAATCTTATCAACATTTTTACAGGTTTTGGTGACAGTGACTAAACAATTTTAATTAAAGAGTCATCATCTACCTCGCCTTTTCTCGCTTCCGGTCGAGCCGGATGCAGCTGCATATTATTATTTTACATGAAGCGACTCTTTATTTGACATCCAGGTACCATAAAAAACTTCTTGACAAGACTGGTAGAATAAAGAGCAGTACCGGAAAATATGATGAGGTTTGAACATAATGAAGTCGAGTTTTGACAGTCAGGGGTCCGGGTATTGTACGAGTATTACCGAATAGTAAATGGGTTGTGGTGGTTGGATAGGCTGTGTCGCTTCATGAACACTGGTATTTACCAGTATACGGTTAGCTTGAAGATGACCTCCAACATGGTTGGGAAAAGGCTAGACAGATAATAATTGGAGTGGCATAATGTATTTATTTAACTAAGACAGATTGAGGTAGGATGATGTGCTGGCATCTGACTCGAGTACTCGACTATACAGAGATTGGTTCCTGCACTGCATGTCACGGGTTCGGATCACGCACGGATACTTTTATGGTCTACAGGTTCTTGTTCCAGGTCTGGCTGTTGGTGTAATATGACGGAAAAGTTTTAAAAGTAATGTAGAAGAAGCCTTACCTCTGCCATTTCATAATAAGCCTTATGCATCCAGCTCCTTTGTCACCGATTAAAAACCTATTATATTATCCTTAGTAAATATTTTTCCAATAATTTCAAGCGTTACATTAAAACACTTGATCACGGCTATCTTATCGTTATCAGTGTTATCTGGCAGTGACACACGGACGGCGGAGCTGGAGCCATCAGTATGCGACCAGCTTTACGTGTGCGTCGGTGGATTGTGGGCCTTAAGAAATAGAGTGCAGTGAGTGAGTGACGAACGATAGACGGACGGACGAGATAGTGACGAGTGTAAGTGACTTTCTTTTGTTTTTGGCTAATCTAGGGGTTTCCAAAGGGTTCGCGGCACTCTCTAGTTAAGTAACGTGGACCGCGGGCGGAAAGGATGACCGAAGGAATATGCAGGACACAGGTGGACTTTCAGGCAGAAATAGTTTCACAGTCCTTTCCAGGGCGGGAGGAGTCATTGGATAATTTTACTACCCAAAAAGGGGTTCTTTTAAGTTTATGGTACACTTGAGAATTTTATCTCGGGCGCCCTTGTTAATCGATACCATGTCACAATGTAACCTCCGGTTGAAAGCTTTAACAAATCGGAATATCGATGTTTGAGTTTAGAAGATGCAAAGGTCATCAATGATCATCCTATTTCTAGTAGATCTTGTGTGAACGAATCTTTGATTAAATCCGGACAATGCCAAGCCAAGCCAGTTTGGGACCCCTTTTTATCGAGGCGGAAATTCTCACGGATTTCTTCGCCCGGTGAAAGTGGAGGGACATGTCAGACTCGACTGATAACGCCGTCTAGTCGGTTTCGGCCACAGCAACTGTATCCCGGCCTTTTGTCCCGTGAACCTGGTACAACAGCCTAGACGACTGTATAGAAACATGTACTGTTTTTGAATTTGCTGTCAATCATGTGCTTTGTCCACTGCTTCTGTCTGTCACTGTTTGTCTTCCGGCTGATGATATTGATGATGTTGATGATGTGCATCGTATTTTCCCGTGTTACTTCTAGGCAAGCATGCTTCATCGTCGACCACATCTTCGCTTATCATCAGGCAAGATAGTGGTGAAACGCGAACATGTAATTTTTTTTGAAGTGAAAACTTCTTTAGCGGCGTTGTACACTTTTTCTGTAATGGGTAAAAAATTTAAAACTCGCGTCAGGGTCACGTGACCAAAACTCGCGTCAGGGTCACGTGACCCTGATCGAAAATGAGTAAGACGTCATTCAAATTAAAAATAAAACATAGTAACAAAAAAGTTTTCACTTCTACCGGCACTCCTGGAGTGCAACCTTTTTTTTTTAAATATGGAGTCGGTTTCCGGTCTAACAGGATGCTGCTTAATATTATCTGAAGGTTTATTTAACGGTTATGGCTAAAAATGGTTTTATCTGTCTGTATGCCCACTATTGCGTAACATTTTGTTTACATTTTCAATACTGCTGCATGTTAACTGAACAGAAAACTTTATAAAAGTTCAGGTTATCATCTGTACCTGTTGAATTTGTTAAATAAACCCCTTATTGCCTTATAATAAGAGAGATCAGCACTATTTTTAACACGTGGTTCACACAGTTTCTGATTTATTACGAATTTGTCACTCGGTTCGTGCCTTTTGTGATGTCTAACCTAACTACTGTCGTCAGTTCTCCAAAATTGTGTTCTATGCCTTACGGTATCAGTTTTCTTAACAGCGATTATCGGTGTTGTGTTGTATCTCAGATAAGGTACAGTTACAAAAGGCATTTACTTTACTTTCTTCAAACGTCCAAAATTGACGATTGCATTGTGTGCATGAGATAGCCTGTATGGTACGTAGTTTCTTTCTTGAAACATTCTATTAACGTTGGTCTCGTGGTTTGAGAATGAGGTCCTGAGTTCGATTTCCATTTCAGGCTCATCTCGTAAAGAATTTCTCAGTAGCAGCCGAGGGACTTATACCAGGCCCTAGAAAGCCATGGGCAACCCACTGAACAGGATGGGTTTTAGTCAGTACGAGTCTGACAGTTCCTTCCACACCAACCAAAGCGGGTGGACTCAATTGATGATTTTCAAATTCAAAAAACAAACAAACTACTGACTACTATTAAACAAACATGGCTATCCACATAATATAGGCGGCATCGCTGAATCTTCTGCCATCACATGTATCGCAACATGAGGCCAGTCGGCCATGCCGAAGTGATCAAAATGTTTTCGTATACGTTTACATCAACTGCCATAAGCAATATTGACCATCTCAGTAGCTAAATCAGTCCCATAGGTTTTGACTTCTTCATTGCCGTTGTCATTGATAAAATTTCACTTTGCGTAAGCTTTGGGAAAAACCGCCAAGACAACAACCCTGTTAGAGAACCACGCTTTGATATTAATTTGAAATCCTACAGTTTACAAATGATGCAAAATGAATTGCAAGAACACAGCTATACGCTTATCAGTATCTTATCTAATCATGATTGAATTGAACAAAAATATTTTTGCCCAACCTTAAGATAAAACTTATGTGAAATACTTAATTTCACTTTTAAACATGTGCACAGACAGTATCTGGTGATCTGCCCCCCTAGACAAGTCGCATACGATAATCGTTAACGCTCGGTTCTCCCCAATAGATTTTCAACCTTATTCCTTTGAGTCTTTTGTTGAAAATATATTGAAGATTTCAAGGCGTTGTCGTTTGTTCCAGTCGCTAACGCTTAGAAATCCTAAATAGATTTTCAACTAAAGACTCGAAGGAATAAGGTTGAAAATCTATTGGGGAGAACCGAGCGTTAACGATTATCGTATGCGACTTGTCTAGAGGGGCTGGTCATGCAAACTGGTTGCAAGTAACGAAATTGCGTACCTGACCTTTGACTCTGAAAAACATCACCAAAAACTCAGCATTGTCAGTCCTTTTCTAGGGCACCCCTCTCCCGGCTTTATCAATCACATCTGCCTTGGGCTTGTACAAGTAGCTTCAAAATGATGTAATAATCCAATGACTGTCGAAATATTTTAATGTTCATACCATAAAATACACAGAAAAAAATACCGTCGTTTTAACTATTGTTATCAAAATAAATGTATGTTAGTTTGGAGATTTATTTTTATAGATATGTAACTACATGTAGGTCATGGTTACAACTTTAATGATTCACAGTATTTGACGTAACCGTTTTCCCATGATTGGATGAACTCTTCTTGCATGCTGCAGACCAAGAAGAAGTATGCCTTAATAATTACATGCAGGCATATGCACATTAAAGCTGAAATCGATAAAAAATCTACTTTGGTTTAAAAAGCACATGATAAAATCAAGTAAAGTTACTTTGGGTAAATATTGAATTATCGCTGAGTTAGGTACTACTGCAAACTTCAAGTGAAACCTAAAGATCCAAAAAACCACATGAAGCTCACGACGCGGGCACATCGGTTACTTTTCAAAAAAATAAAGAATAAATTCAAACATTTCTGAGCCAAAATTCGAGCTTTATAGAATACATTTCATTTTATCTTCCAGGTAAATCTTCAAATGCTGTAAAAACATCAGCATCCAAAGATGTTGTTAGCAGCAAGTGTCTCGAACTTCCTGGGGCCGCGAGTGCGGATAGCCTTGCACAAGCCAGTCATAGAGAACTTCGCGTTCAAACTGCACTACCAGTTGACTGTGACCCTCCTCCTGACTGCTGTTATCCTGGTATGCGCGAAGGACTACATCGGAGAGACCATCAAATGCATGTCTGACAGCATTCTTACTCCGGTCATTGAGAAGTATTGCTTCTTCATGGCTACATTTACCATTGTAAGTTTTTTTTCTTTTTTAATTTATTTGTGAAAATTCTTTTGCACCTCCAAGTAGTACTAATAATAATATTATAATAAGCGTGAAGGTAACTCCTGTCTATCGTTACAAGCATACAGACAATTTCCTATAATAGCGGAGCGGAGCTGTTTTATGGAATAACAGTTCCGCTGAAGCCTTCAAGTGGTAAAAGCTAGTATTTCATTTTGAATACTGTTATGGTTTTCTTCTAGATGAATTGCAGATGTAGATCCTACAATTTTAAAAATTCGAATGATTTGAAATGCATTGGAGAGGCCGAAAATCTATCAAAATGGCGTTATCTTATCATGATTGCATTTTCACTTAAATAATACTAGCTAATCAACATCCACGTTCATAATTTCGCTAAAAACTAACATAAATAACAAGCAAGTATTACGAGTTATGGACTGCAACAATAAAAGAAGAAGCTGAAAACCTCTATTTCCTGTCATCTGTTCACTTTTTACAGGTCCGGCATTACAACGAGAGTCTCCTACAAGGAGGGTTCCTGCCACACCCCGGCGTGGGTCCTGTGTCCGATCACGACGAGACCCTGCACCACACCTACTACCAGTGGGTTCCGTTCGTGCTGTTCTTGCAGTCCATAGCCTTCTACATGCCTCATTATATCTGGAAGAAGAAAGAAGGTAGGTTCAAGTGGATTAGTTTCCACAGTTTTTAGCGATTTACGAAATGATGTTGATGAAGGTTCAAACTGCTGGAAAAGGCCTAGTAGGTGATTTCTTAAAGTGGTTTAAATAAGCGGCATCAACATAATATTTCTATCACACTTTGAACGCCAATATTTCACGAGACAGTGGGGACTGTCTCGTAAAATATTGTATCAATTTTTTAACGTTTCAGCTAGTCCCAGAAAGAAGTTGTTTTCATTTATGAATATTGATTGTCTTAATAAAATAATGATTGGTACAATGTTTGTGTACGTGAGTTTGGTTTTTTGTAAACACAATCATTATACAAAGTATTAAGTATGTGAACAAAGCAGTGGTGGCCCAGTGGTATCGGCCCCGACTTACGAGTTGTAGGTCGTGGGTTCGAATCCCGGCAGGCGCATTACTTTGTGTAATTTATTTCATCACCACTGCTCTCAAAACGGTGAAGGAAAACATCGTGAGGAAACCGGCATGTCCTAGAACCGAAAATTCGAAGACATGTGACATCCACCAATCCACACTGGGCCCGCGTGGTGGATTATGGCCCACCCCCCCTCACTGAGAGGAGGCCTGTGTCCCAGCAGTGGGAACATTAATAGGCTGATGCGATGATGTGAAGTAAAGTGTACACATATAAAAAATATAGAATAATTTAGTATCGAGTGACATTTTTTTTTTTTTTTTTTTTTAGCGTGGTAAAATCATCAAATGAGTCCTCCAACCCCGGGCAGGGCGGGAGGGACTGTCAGACTTCTACTGACTAAAATCCACGGTGTCCTTCATAGCCTGTTACGTTCCGGGGTTACGGTTAGGGAATAATCCCGCGACCCCGGCAGGCTTTGGCCCTCTCTGAGAGGGGGGCCCCGTCATTATGCTGACGCTCTTTGAGGCGCGCGTGGGACACAACGCGCCGTCGACCCGGGCATGGTCCTTGGTCGGGCAGCGAGTTGCCCTTTACTCGCTGCCCGCATGCCCGCGCCTACGGTGGCCGGAGATCGTCGCGCGACGTCCGTCGCCGTGGGCGTCCTACACCGCGGTTGGGGCGGAGGGAGAACTCTGTCCTCTCTCGCTCGCGGCGCGCCTCCTCCTTCGCGAGCATTACTGCTTCGCAGAAGGAGGCGACCGCTTCCCACTCCGTCTCGCCCCGCAGCATGGCCGAAACCAATGCCGGGCGCGAGAGGTCTCCGCCTATCGCAGCCGTGAGGACACGTCGGTGCGCCGCCCAAGCTGGGCAGTCCTGCACCGTATGCTCCACCGTGTCCTCCGGGCGATCTTCGCAGTGATGACACCCAGACGTATCCTCCTTCCGCATTAGACACAGGTACCTCCCGAAGCACCCGTGCCCCGTGAGGACCTGCGTCAGGCGGAAGGTAAGGACGCCATGACTTCTCTCCAACCACTCCTCAAAGAGGGGTCTTACCGCCGCAATTGCGGCGTGCCCGGCCGTCGGTCGCGACAGTCGTTCCTTCCATACTGCCCTGAGATCGCGCCGGAGGTCTTCGCGCCGCGCCTCGACTTCGCGAGGCAGCGGGCTCACGCCCCGGCGCTGCGCCTCCACGCGCCACTCATAGACGCGCTGGAGGGCAGTCGCCTCCAGATCCCAAGGCAGCAATCCGGCAAGCAGGTTGGCCGATTCGCCGGCAATCGTGCGGTATCCCCGGATCATTCGGATAGCCATGACCCTCTGGCATGCGACCAGCTTCTGTGGTCGCGTCCGGATGCTCAGGGCCCACACAGGGGCCCCGTAGAGGGCCATGGACCGCACGACACCAGCGTACAGCCTACGGCAGGAAGCGTTTGGCCCGCTGAGATTGGGCAGCAGTCGCCTGAGGGCGGCCGCTGCACGGTTCAGCCTTGGGGCCAAACTCAGGAAATGCTCCCTGAAGTTCCACCGGCTGTCGAGGACGAGTCCCAGGTACTTCATCGTCCCCTGTACGCCGATTGGAACTCCTTCCACCGTAATGCTGTAGCTCGACGGTGGCGCGTTACGGCGGCCATGAAAACACATGGCCTCCGTCTTGTGCAGCGCCACCTCGAGTCCCAACCGCCGGATCCTCCCGACAACTGTCGCGACCGCTTCCGTCGCCACGTCGGCCGCCGCCTGGTGCGACTCTCCCTGTGCAAGGACGAGCGTGTCGTCAGCGTAACAAATTACGCTGACGCCGTCAGGGAGGTCGCTGCGCAGCACCCAGTCGTATCCGATGTTCCACAAGGGCGGTCCCAGGACCGAACCCTGTGGAACACCGCACGACATCTCTCGCCGGTTCCACTCTCCCCGGTGACCGGGGTAGATGACGGCTCTGTCCGTCAGGTAGTCCTCGACTATTCGGCGGAGGTAGGTCGGCACCCGGTGATACCGGAGTGCCTCCCTGATGCAACTCCAGGGCAGGGTGTTGAAGGCATTGGTGATGTCCAAAGACACCGCCAAGACGACCCTGCCCCGGGCCACTGCATCCCCCGTCGTGAGGGCTCTCAAGCGCATAATTGCGTCCACCGTCGAGCGCCCCCTGCGGAAGCCGAACTGGCTCTCCGACAGGTTCGGACCCACTCGATTCAGGTGCCCGGCGAGGCGGTCTGCAATGACTCTCTCAAAGAGCTTGCCCACCTCGTCGAGCAGCACGATGGGCCGGAATGCGGACGGAGAGTCCGCAGGGCGCCCGGACTTCTGGATCAGGACCAGTTTCCCCGTCTTCCAACGAAGCGGGAACCGGCCCCTCTCCAGGCACGCGCTTAAGAGCCCCCCCAGAGTATCGAGTGACATGGCAAAATTTTAAAGTTAAGTATATTTTCACAGCGATAACTACAATTACTTGTGTTTTTATTAAAGTTGCATTTTGTGTCAATTTTCATTACACACTTTAATCTTATCTGTAGAATCCAGGTTAGATCTTTAGTGGAAATGTGTGTCATGTCTATAAGGAGGTGATGAGTCCCGTCAGACAACGAAAATAATAATGATAACGCAGTTTACTCAAACATTTTTCTTAGAAATAGTAAAAGCGACTAAGGTGTCAACACATCCGCAAAATATTTCATCCGAGAATAAAACGTAAACCTTCAAAAACTGAAAGGGTCGTCTTCAGTATTTCAAAACGTTCTAGCCGACTAGGCTCATCACCAGACTGATAGTAAAACATGTAGGTGCATTTATCACCATAAACAAAACAACTAATTATTTTGGACCTCATCATCATCATCATTATCATATCAGCCGTAAGACGTCCACTGCTGAATATAGGCCTCCCCTTTAGACTTCCAGTAGGACCGGTTGTAAGCGGCTTGCATCCAGCCTTTTGCACCTATAAAATCACAAAACAAATCCGCGAGGGAGAAGTGATGCGGAAATCGGAATTTAAAACGAAAAATTTTGAAACATTATAGAGATTTGAAGTTTACTTTAATAGGCTAGGCTATATCACTGACAAGGCTGAAAAACATGTTAAAACAAAATGTCATACTGATTTGTCTTGTGTAGGTGGAAGAATAAAAGCGTTAGTGGATGGCTTGCAGTACGCAGGTCTCGCACTAGCGGAAAAGGACTCGACAGTAGCTGGCATGAACCTGCCTTCCAAAGCAACGCTCGACGAGCGAATTAATATCATCAGGAGGGATATCAAATTAAGGTAAATTTTGATTTTTGTATGCAGTTCTGAAGTTACCAACAGGCCACCGTGAGCTTACTTTAAATAACTACTCTATCTAATTTTTTTTTGGTTTATTTACCTTTCCCCACACTAGGAGTTTCTCTTAAGGGGTAAGATTGGAGAACGCATTGTAAAAAAAAGAATATTTACAAAACATGCAGCCAGATTTTTTATGGATAAGAAAATTCGAACCACGTGAAAGGTTTGAACCTGCAACTTCCAGGTTTAGCACATCCGGCACTTTTTCCAACCGAACCACCGAAGTACTAACCTACAAGCGTCGAAACATTCAACTCGTTTATTTTTTTTTGAATTATTTGTCTGCTTCTAGGTTGCGCGTATCCCGCACGTGGTCCGTCTGGCTAGTGTCGATGGAAGTGGTAAACTTACTCCACCTGATGTTTGAGATCTGGATCATCAACAAGTTCCTCAACGGCTACTTCATAGGCTTGGGCCCCAGAGTGCTCAATATGGCAGAATGGGACCATATTAATGACCCTTTGGAGCTTGTCTTCCCTAAGGTAAATCATAGGTCGTTTCATTCTATTTTTGGGAAAACTGCTGAGATTTGACTCTAGAAAACTGTAGCAAATACCATTATGAAGTTATTATTCTACTTTATGTTCAGTGGCGGAAACTTCATACAAGCTTAAACTACACTTCATGATAAAGTCATAAGGCCATCTGCGTGACCGGCTTACCATAGCTAATTAATTAGTGTTAAACTCTCGGCACGCCTATAATTTACTTGTTTATTTGTCCCCAGGTGACGAAGTGCATCTTCCACAAGTACGGTCCTAGTGGCACCATCCAGCAGCACGACGCGCTCTGCGTCATGGCGCTCAACATCATCCACGAGAAGATCTACACCGTCCTCTGGTTCTGGTTCCTGTTCCTCTTCATCGTCTCAGTTCTTGGTAAGACATTCATATCTTTATACTTATAAGGTTCATATTTTGGAGACTCGAATAGCTTTATTGGACGAGTCGTAAAGGTGTCGTAAAGTTAACTTTTTCTGAATTATTATTTCATCAATGCTTTCAAAATCTGTCATCCGGTTTGGCCCAATCTAAATTTTTAAGTAATTTACCAACTATCACTACCCCACTTCCTCTCACAGTTACGACACTTGTGTGGGTTAAAATAATTGATCTTTTTAAAAAGCCCCTTTTCAATAATTCTGTAGTTTATTTTGAATATTAGGTACCCATTTCAACATATTCTTATTTGTTGCAGCTGTGATCTGGCGTATCGTCTCATACTTCCTATACCGTCGCTCCCCGAAGTTCAACATGATGATGTTCCAGCGAGTGACGGGCAAGAACGCTAAGTTCAATCCCTACAACGTCATTGAAGTCGTCAACGGTTGTCAGTTCGCTGACTGGCTGTTCCTCTACTATCTCGCAAAGAACATGCAAAGCATCGTCTTCCAGTGAGTATTAGTCAATGTCTTTCGCCACCAATATCTTCTTAGCCATAACTTTTTTAGAGTCTATACATTTTTACCATAATCATGTCTCTAAGTGTTTTGAGTAGTTTGGACCCTTTCTGTTGTAGTCATGTCGTCAATATTATTTCTCTACGTATTTTTTTTCGGGCAACCCCGCCACACTTTTCCCAAACCAGTAACTCCTGAAAGCCAGAATCAGAATTGGGGAACACCAGGAAAGCACTGCGGCAATGAAAGACGAAGAAGTCTAAATCTCTGGCAACGAAATTAGCAAAAAAACAATTTTGGAGAATCTTCATCAGTTTATTCTAACGATACTTGATAAAGGCTACTACGAACCTGATAACTATTCCCTGAGTAAAACATTGCTTATTATTTTTTCCAGGGAGTTATTTAAGCGTCTTGCAGAAGAGTTAGGTCGTCGAGACATGCCTGGTATAGTAGATGAAAATAATGAGAAGAAAGGAGCTGAGCCCGTTCTCCTTGAGCACATTTCTTACGACGATGAGACACTACCACTGAAGCCTGAGAAGAAAACAACGTAGTATGAACTCGAGATAGTTTACTGGTAACTTTAGTAATTTTAGGTATAAGTACAAGATTAAAGAAATTAATTCTTGCTAAGGAATGAAGGATACTCTAGAGATGTGTTATAGATTTCGATAAAATGCAATACAATTGTCTCATTTCTTTTTGAAAGTTTATAAAGGTATGATTCCTGTTGTAGAAGGCTATGTACAAAATGATTTCGGATTAGCAAATTGCTATTCGACTTCCGCAACTTTTAACGTCATCAAAAAACTGTCTAGAAATACTAATAAATTACAGGGTAACATTTTAGGCTTACGGTTTCAAATTAATTGATGTAAAATTTTAAGAAGGAGTTTGGACAAATTTCATTTTTCGAATGAAAATAAATGTTATGATGATTTTAATGATATATTGGAAAAAATCTAGATTTAATAAAATATTTAATTATTTATTGACACTACAGATTTTGCTCAAATAAACATAAAAAGGTGAAAAGGGTGAGAAGAGAAGAGGTTTATAAAAGCTTAAATACTTAATAATTAGTACTCTTAGGTACCTATACCAATGTTATTCGGTTTATATATGTCGTAGGATAATTTGATACTTCGAATCTTCGCGGAAATCCTAGGGGTTTTGCGAAAACGCGGATAATTAGACATAGGCGAAAAATTATCAAATCTTACTGGACAAAGTCAGGATTTTTGCGAAAATACTCGTTATTATAGTAAGATTTGATGTGCTCAACACTGATTGGCTACAATTTTGCTGGCTGACTTCTAATTGGTTCCTAGTTTTCTAATTGCTTCTATTACCCCTATGTCGAGCTTAGTTGATTTACCACGCTTCTATTACCTTTACGTCGAGTTTAAATAATATATCATATTTTAGAAGTACAGTCACGTCAAATAAGGTACCCCGACAAGGATAGTTTAGTTTTAAGGATATTATTATGAATTTCAATGATGGGTCCTGTGGACTTTGATCCAAGAGCGAGCGAAGCGAGCTCGGGACTCGTGGGCACCCCGACACGGACAGGTTAGGTTCGAAGGGGATGGCGGGGTCTGAAAGACCCCGCCATCCCCTTCGTGTTAGGTTACTTTAAACCATGTAAGCAGAAATAGAAGCCCCGCGAAGCGGGGCTTCGTTGAACTTCCTTTTTAGGTAATCTTCACCTATACTTGTTTTAAGTATCATCAGAGCATTTTAACATGTTTTTATGCCATTGGCTTTTAATTTACATCCCTGACTGTACTTGTTCACCAAACTCGACATAAAGGTAATAGAAAGCGTAAAATATCAATACTTTGGAGAACAATAGACTTTCAGACTCGACGTAACGGGACTCGACGTAAAGGGAATAAATCAAATTAAGACGTCAACCAATCAGAGACGATCTCTTATTGAACGCGCTGACCGACCAATCAGCGTTCTTATTTCATAACAGCCAGCGTTTCGTTTCGCAATATTGCTATACTAGCTGACCCGTGCCCACTTCGTTGGGCATTAATATTTTAACTTGTGATGAATTAATGATGACTGTGGTTCAGTTAGTACTTTTTTTTTTATTGTTAAAATCATCAATTGAGTCCTCCCGAGCCCTGGGTGGGGCGGAAGGGACTGTCAGACTCTTACTGACTAAAATCCACCTGTGTTCTTTCGGATGCCCTTTACGTTCTGGGGCCACGGTAACCTGGGTTAAGAAAAAACCCGCGCCCCAGCAGGCATTTGGCGAGAAACGCGACGCGCCGCCGACCCAGGCTTGGTCCCTGGTCGGACGGCGAGCTACCCATCACTCACCGTCCGCAAGCCCGCTCCGCCGCTATGCCCTCTGCTGATCAGAGGGACACGCGTTGGAGCGTCCACACGACAGGCTATTCGCATACGGGCAAAGACCCCGTAGACACACATTGCCTAAGGAAGAGCTTTGCCCGCATCCCAGGGTGCACCGGGCCGAAAAACTGGTCTTCCCCCCGGACGTATCCGAGAGGGAACTCCAGTCCACGGGCGCACGTGGAGGTTTCCTGTCTTAAGAGACCGCTTAAGAGGCACACAGTGCCTAAGGGGTCTCTTTGCCCGTATGCGAATAGCCTGTCGTGTGGACGCTCCCACGCGTGTCCCTCTGATAAGCAGAGGGCATAGCGGCGGAGCGGGCTTGTGGACGGTGAGTGATGGGTAGCTCGCCATCCGTCCAAGGACCAAGCCTGGGTCGGTGGCAAGTCGTGTTTCGCGCCAAATGCCTGCTGGGGTCGCGGGTTTTTTCTTCCGGCCCACCCAGGGCGAGATGACTCATTTGATGTTTTTACCACCAAAAAAAAAAAGAAAAAAAAAGACCAACACGTATTTGCACAACGCCATCTATAGGTAAATAGATAAAACGTCCGTACAAAGCGTGTTCTAATGCGGTTCGTGAATGGACGGCGGCATTTTGCGATTTAATAATTTTATGTTATCTTCGAAACTATTTAACCAATTGACATACTATTTTTGGAAAATCGTATCTCTATGATGTTATTGTGATCATAATAATATTTTTTTCGATAAGGTTTAATGTTTTATTGTGTAAAAAATCGTCCTAAGGCAAGTACATCGAAAATAACTTTTTTTAACTCATAAAAGCTGCTATATCTGCTAAAATATAAAAGATAAAAATATGGTGTCGCGGACTTTATTGTAGAACTATTCAAAGCGGACATTTTTGCCATACATTGTTTTCAATTATATACAACTGTTAAGGCAGCGCATGCTAATAACTGTGTTGGAAGAGCAATTTTTTTCCACCCGGCTTGACAAAAAATGACATATTTCGGCTAATATACATGATATCTTTATAATTTATAGCCTATAGCAGTCACGGATAATGTAGCTATCTACCAGTGAAACAATTTTTAAAATCGGTTCATTACTTCCGGAGATTACCCCCTACATACAAACTTACAAACTTACAAACAAATGTTACCTCTTTATAATATTATTATAGATTATAGATTATAGATTAACGAGTATTTTCGCAAAAATCCTGACTTTGTCCAGTAAGATTTGATAATTTTTCGCCTATGTCTAATTATCCGCGTTATCGCAAAACCCCTAGGATTTCCGCGAAGATTCGAAGTATCAAATTATCCTACGACATATAGAAACAGTATTGCAAGTAACTATCCCAGTGTTTTTAAAAAAATGTGAAATGTTTACGACTAAAGTATAATGTCAACCAATAAACTGGCAAAGCCGTGCAGCTTTTTTGTAAATATTGTTTTTCTGTAATTGCAATATTGTATAAATTGTCTAGTCCATTTACGTATTGTTTTTTTTTATAGTATATGTGAATAAATGAGTGTTATTTTTAATATTTTGTTTTGTTTTAAAAGTCGAATAGACACCGACATTGCATTATAAAAATAAAATACAAAACGTTGCAGGCGCTCATTTTGCAATTAAATAATACTAGGTATCTGCAAAACAAAGGTGTTTTCCCGTTCCTGCGTTATTGTGTATTTACAGAAACATATTTTGTTAAGGCGTTACAGCCTGGATTATTTTCAAATTGTACCTATACAAAACACAGTTTGTACAGTGTAACAACGATTACAAAAATACAGGGTGGAATTTTGTAATGCCACCTGGAGGGAAAGTACTCTTAATACTGCAGATAGAAAATTTTACTTAAAGGAAACATTCCTTTATTTTTGAATAGAAAGCAAACTGCATTCAAAGATTTTCGAAAATTCTCTTCTCCCACACCCGGGAATCGAACCGGTTAAAATCTGAAAAAATTATACCCTGTTTTTTATTGCATCGATCGTTAGGGTCAATTATAAGGATGAAATCTCTCTAACAAACATGATAAATTAAATGAAAGGAAAACCAGGAAATCTTAAATCATCTGCCTAGCCTTTTCCCAACTATATTGGGGTCGGCTTCCAGTCAAACCAGATTCAGCTGGATATCAGTATTTTACATGGAGCGACTGCCTATCGGACCTCCACAACCCACTAACTGGGTAATACGATACCCCATGGTAAGACTGGTTGTCAGACTTTAGAGCTTCTGACTAACAGTAACGACTGTCAAAGATCTACAAATGACAGCCGGGACCAACGGCTTTACGTGCTTTCCGAGGCACGGAGGAAACTCGCTATGACAGATGGTCACCCATCCACAGACCAACCTTGGCAAGCGCAGCTTAACCCGGAAGATCTGCCTGTGCGGCTGTAATTATTATGCCACGAGCTCCTCCAGGAAATCTTAAATAAATTTAATTATTTACAAAAAATGGTTCGATTCCCGGGTGTGGGAGAAGAGAATTTTCGAAAATCTTTGAATGCAGTTTGCTTTCTATTCAAAAATAAAGGAATGTTTCCTTTAAGTAAAATGTTCTATCTGCAATATTAAGAGTACTTTCCCTCCAGGTGGCATTACAAAATTCCACCCTGTATATGAGAAATTAATATATTATGTGGGCTTGAATTTTTTTGTCACTTTTTAATAAATTTACCCTTACCAAACCTAACGATAAATTTTATAATAATATACTTACCTAGCTTGATAAAAAGACTTCCACGTCACTTTGCTAGATTTCTGTTGAATCAAGAATCCAGAAAACAAATAAACGGTGGAGTTTATTGCTTGTTTTGTAATTTATCAAGTTAAACCTTGAAGATGTGCGTAAGTAGTAGGTTTCTAACAGTTTTGACAAACAATCATCATAACTATTATAAAACTTAAAAAGAGATATTTAGTGTTTTATTATTAGGGGTTGCAGAACCGGTACTTTTTAAAGCCCGGTACCGAAGTTTCGGTACTGGGACATGGAACCGTAATTTCCCGGGAAATTCGATACATTCGGTACTCACGTCGTACGTTTTAATGTCGCTTTTAACTAATGGTATGAAAGGCACGAGTGCGTGCACACTACATAAAATTGTCTAAATCAGTTGAAAAATTAACTCAAAACAAATGTGGGTGGGATGGAGTACTTCATAAAAGTTTGTTTTATTCGTAAATCTATAATTGACAATAAGTATCAGAACATAATCTCAAAGAACCGAATTTAAATGTTTTTTTAAACTATTGCATAGCTTTTCAACTTCAAATCAAGTCAACAGTCCCAATAAAAACCTAACGAAAATACCCGACACCACCCATCGTCTAACGTCGTTTCAGTTCGGGAGACTTCAGTAATCATAAAAATATCCGTCATAAAAACAATTACCTTTATCTTACTAATTTTAAACGGCTAGCTACAAAAGGAGTTTTCACAATGAACCTACTTATGAAATTCCCCTGCAACAAAGAAGTTCTATATTACAGTCGTGCATCACAAACATATTAATTTTCTTTTAAAATAAAATAGTTATGTGTTAAAATAGTTAAAATTTCGCGCCAAATACCTACTTTGCAGCCTTGTATAAAGGCTGCAAAGTAGGTATTTGGCGCGAAATTTTCGCTACGCTCAGTTTTCAATCCAAGTAGGATTGAAAACTGAGCGTGGCGAACTTTTCAAAGGTACGAGATGCAGAAAAACATTGCTTCCGAATGCAACACACAACTTTTCACCTCACTACAAGATATTTTGTCCGAATTTTGAACAAATCCTTGCGCTCTAGCGCAGAAAATGGAGTTCTGCGTGTTTTGCGTGCACATAATTGGTCACTTTTTTCCTTCTACTATAAATATCACTAAACAAACTGTAGCAAAACAAAACTAGTATAAGGCTGCTTTTCCACCAGAGATGCGCTATGCTACGTTGCTAAGGATGCGTTTGATATCCACCAATCATTTTCATTTGTTTACATAACACACACACTTATAATGAATGTGATTGGTGGATATCAAACGCATCCTTAGCAACGTAGCATAGCGCATCCCTGGTGGAAAAGCAGCCTAATGCTTTTTGAGATGAAAAAAATATAAAACTCAAGAAAATAATGTAACAAACGCTATATAAATATAAAATACACAAAATCTGAGCATGATTAAAGTTATTCTCTTCAAAATGAAAGTGATGCAATAAATGAATCACAATCATCATCATAACTGACCCCTTACTTACATTGCTGATTAGTTTTTGTTTATGAAATTCTCATTATTTTCAAATAAAATGTTTTATATCAACAACATTGTAAAATAATAGTTTATTGGATATGATTTGTAACATTATATTGAAAAAAAAAGGAAAATAATAAAATACCGAAAGTATCGAAAGTACCGGGACTACGGGACGAAGAACCGGTACAGGATTGCTTTAAAAATTCCCGGGATTTCCCGGTACTTTCGGTACCGGGATTTCCCGGTTGCATGCCCTATTTATTATCATAATACAAAACATTTGACTTCAAATCAATAGAGCATGTAGCTTTGGTCTAGTAGTTGCAAAAATATCTGATAAGCGTGTGGTCTTGTGTTCAATGCTCTGGTTCTGGTCTGCTATGTATCTACATATTTAATGTCTTTTGTTTTTCACATCAGCAATTTCCCTCTATTTTTGAGACGAAAAAAGCTTTTAAATTAACAGTCCAAAACTTGAAAAAACCTCAAGTTTAAAAAAAATCCAATCGACAAAATGAATATTTTTTATGTTTTAAGTAAATCTTTTAAGTAAAGTTCAACCTGGCTTTGGTGGTTACGTAAGCACCTAATTAGCGGACTCCAAAAATATTAAGCATAAAAAAATATATCTTTCACAATGTTTCATGCATTGTTCAACATGTCAACCGAGTTGAGTTTTTAAGTGGGAGGTTTCTAATCAGTGGCGGCCTTAGGGGGGGGCGAACCGGGCAACCGCCCGGGGCCTCGCGCTTGCAGGGGGCCTCGCGCAACTAACCAAGCAAAAGAAAAAACTAGTAATTTTTAATTAAAAACTTTTGATTTTGATTAATCAATTATATTATAGCAAAATCAAATAACATTTCAGTTTTAGAAAAAATAAAACATCCATTTTTTAATTTATCATCTCAGAGTTGATTAATTTTGTAAATCTTTTATTTAGTACAATAATTTTGTCGTCTGAACGTACGGCTAGTTTAGGTTAAATCCGGTGGTTCAGATTTGTTTATGATGTTGACCCAATCAGTGACTTAGCAACTGCGTAGCAAGACCAAATCATGGAGGGCAAGACGCATCTGCGAGGCCCTTTTCTTTGATGGAGGATGAAAAATATCGCGCAGATTTGTGATTTTTTTTAAGCCCGTCGTGTTGGTCACCGCGTGCGAGGCCCCTTTTTTGATGAATTGATGATAAGATTTTGCGAGGCCTTTTTGCCCTTTTTCTGTTCACAGTTAGAAATAAAAAGTAACCAAATTATCATACAACTAAGGGGCCTCGCGAGAAGCGGAATTGCTAGACCTAAATATGATCGTCGGCGCCATCAGCTTTGGCTTTATCAGTTGTCAGTTAGAAATAGTAGTAGAAGTTAAATTATACTGCTTTACTGAGTTGTAGCAAAGTTGAGATTGCCGTTTGAGACGCACACACCCGTAGTTTGAAAATGGATTTCAAGGTAGTAGTGCGTGTTGTTGCTCTGATAATAAAAAATAGAAAAGAAGACGTCAACGCAAATTTCGAAAATATTGGATCCAGCCACTTATAGGGCGTAAATCTGAGAAAGGTTTACTTAATAAGAATTCTCAAAACTTAAGAGTTCATCCTAATAAATTCGTATTCTGGTTCGTTTAAAACAAACTCCGACTCGGTGGAAGACGTGGTTGAAATTGTGCGCCAGGGCTCTGCTCTGCTCTGCAAGGCGGTCTACCCAAAAACCGCGGGCGGTTTTTCTGTAGACCGCCTTGCAGAGCAGACCGTCGGCATCCGCGGCGCGCCAGTGCGTACGCGTCAACTAAGTTCTATTGATTTGATTACAGTTTTGCCGCGGCTTTAACCCGCGAACATTTTGTAGCAAATCACGGTTTTAAAATCAGTCGCGGGCCGCTTGTATTACTTTTCTAGGGGTACAAATTCACGCCATTAAAAACTACAGCGGTTTAACCGTAGTGCGGCCTAGGCCTAAACCCCTTCAAAGTTCTTTTTCGAAAAAAGTTATACTTAAAGTTGGAAAATATTCCAACTGAAGACATGATATCAGATGCCGCCACATTTGTTGTAAAAAAAACGTTGATTTGAGATACTTTTGAAAAGCGCTAACTCGGAAGCTTTTGGGTCTACAGAAACTATTTTAGTCTCTTATTGTAGTAAATTTATTCTAATTCAAAACGTCGTGCTTAAGTTTCATCAAAGTAGTAAACTAGTTCTTTATGGTAATAATCGCCAAAAAGGCAAACAAAGTCTGCAAAAATCAGAGTTCTACTCCATTTTGCGCAAACCCGGATGTACAAAGTTCCTGTATGAACTGTAAATGTTTTAAAAGTTAAAACTCAAATTACATTTATTAAATTGTATAACATTTGTCCTCAAACATGACAATCAAACCAACTTTCGCATCACATACTTTTTATGAAGGGCAAGGGGCCTCGCAAAGACTTGCCGCCCGGGGCCTCGCAATGGGTAAGGCCGCCTCTGTTTCTAATTAACTTAACCTTAAAAAAACAGGAAGCTTGTCCATTACAGCCAGCCAGCGGCTTCTTTGCACGACCTTTAACCAAATGAAACTGTTTAATTTATATTTGACAACATTTACTTTCATACCTACATTATTTAGTTATGTAAACGATGTAATTGAATGTTGTTTCCGTGTGTATGAAACGTCGTCGGCATCGTAAATTGCTTAGTTAAAAATTAACACCTTCCTTGTTAGTTTTAAGTGCATACCAAGCAATGTAGATATTTCGTTCATACCTAATTATGGTAGTCGTAACAAAGCGCCATGGTGTCTATAGCTTTCTCTCATTGCGTGCCTACGAAGCCGACGACGCGACGGCTTGTTGACCCGACCGAATGCTGCGGGACGCTGAATAACCAACCAACTGAAAAGAGGTCATGAGGCTGGACTGTTATATTCAGAGAAATTGAATTATTAAGTCTTGTTCTAATTATGCGAAATAAAAATAGAAGCGCATTAGGTGTAGTACTACATTGGTAAAATGTGGGCCAATTTTGTATATGTATAAATCTAGTAAATAAGTAGGTACCTAAGTACATAGATAAATCTCAAACTATATCATAATTTGGCTGATGATTTATCTTAAATTATAACTAAAATAAATAGATGATGACGGATATATGTTACTAGTTAATGAATGAAACTCGTTTATCTCACTAGTCACTAAATTATTGGCGTCATCTTTCTTTTGGAATTTCACAAATATCATTTTTATCAAAACTTTAAGAAAAACCCATTAGACAAACATATTATTGTGAACTTATTAACTGACCTTAGCTCTAAGATAATTAAAACATAAACATTGTATAGTATTTCACAAGTTGAGCCACACAGTATCAATTTCATATAAGTAATTAATTATTGATATTAAATGTATTAAGAAGTTAATGCTGATTTTGCATAAAGTAGGTAGGTACATTATCTTTTAGTCTTTTATATGCTCATCAAAACAAGAAACTTATGTTTTCTTTACGGTTAGGTATAAGAATGCTGTATTCTAGAAAATAAAGCCACCTAGTTAAACAGCACAAATGAATTACCATCTTTTGGTAAATAGCTGATGAATAGCAGTTCAAATGAAAGAAAAAAAAAACATAATTTATGTTCAATTGTTTATATGGGTGGCTGGTCTAAATATTCAAGAATGATAACAATTGCATCCTGTTGTAGTTTATTATTCTTAATCTGTACTTGAGCTAGAATATTGTGATTTATTATAATCTTCGGAAACGATTAAGTATAATCCTGGCACTACGGGAACCACACTGAATTGCGCCAACGATTCAATAAGACTCGGTGTCCGTTATCTTTATAGTTAAGTATTATTTTTACTCTCGACAAATTATCAATATTCTCCTTTTACTAAACGTCTTTAGTTTTTGGTCGTCAGCATAATATGACAGTGTTTTATATTGTTCTTGACTAATAGAAGGTACGGATGTTATATGTTTAACTTAGACGAAACATAACCCTCTAAGTTAAACATTTTATCATGAATAACAACTTATACAAGCTATTGTTACTACGGACAGTGTTTAGAACATTATTGTGATTACACTGAATCATTTTTGTGCAAATAACGCATGTCTAATCAATTGAACCTTCCATAGCGGATATAATAAATAATGGTATCAAAAAGACAACTAGCGACATTTAGGGTGCAATAGAATAACTAAAAATCAAATTCCTGTTTTACGCAATAAGAAGCTTATTCCTACAAATCCTACAATAATTCATTTTGGTCAGAAAGTCTCTAGATAGATACTGAAAGAAAGAAAGTTTCTGGAAGTCACTAGATACTGTCTTGTTGGAGATATCCTCTCCGGGGCGGCGGCAACGGCGGTAGTTTGACCTTTTCTACCTTCCTCAATTATACTGTTTTCCACTTATGTGAAAAAAGAAAGGTGGGTAAAATAAAACGGGTAAGCAGTTCGCATTGATGTAAGTGTACCATTATGGGCCTCGATGCCTGATAATAAAGACATTTTTTTTTTATTTTAGTTCGATCTACCTTTTACGTCCCGAAGCACTCAATCTCTGTTCCCGGAATTTCGGTGGCTAAGCTGCAGGAGATCTCTTTTCTTCTCTCTTTCTGTCTCTCTCTCTCTCTCTCATACATATTATACATCTAGCCACCGCGATCGCCATTGGTGATTGGCTAGAAGTCACGTGTAGCATCAATACCGAATGCCATTTTCTTACGTAATTTTTTAACTGTAGGCCCTACTAGCCTAGCTTTTCTTCGCGGTTTCAGCCCTACTGCTCGACTCCTATTGGTCGTAGCGTGATGTTATACACATAGCCTTCCTCGATAAATGGACTAGGTACTTATCCAACACAATAACAATTTTTCAATTCGAACCACCAGTACTTATGAGATAGGCGCGTTTTACCAAACGAACATCCCTTAAGTTCGTTTGGTAATCTTCTCTTTCGCTTTAAAATGTTTACTAAGTAGTATATGCCTATTATTATGTGTATACTAATTTTCATTGTAGATTCGTGAATTACGGTGCCATGGTAGGTAAGTTTACGTTGTAACACGTAACATTAGTTATAAAAATTAATCATGTTCTCATTTGTTTAATTTGTGGACCGACTACTAAAAAGTTTACACAACGGACACTCGCATTTTCTTTGTTGTTTTTCTAATGACCGTTCAAGAAACAGAAATGAAAATTTATAATACGAATTCATAATTTTATTAAATATGAGAATATCACCAGCCTTCTAGAACAAGTTATTGGGAAGTTTATTCACGAAAGTCGTGTCTGCTCATAGCTTAATTGCTGAGAGCCTCAACCAACACCTGAGCAGGCTCTCGGGTTTTTGGGCAGCTGGTTCAAACGCTTGATCCGGAAGGCAGTTACGCAGTAATCATGGACACGGCGCGAATTGTTAGGAAGTTGCTGTCTCAAGAACCCTGACCACCGATAGCCCAGACCCCGTTCGCCGGGTTGGAGGACTACCATTTTTTATTTTTAAATATTTTTTGTGGAAATATTATGGAACGAATAATTAGGTAATAAAATGACTAAAAGAGATAAAAACAAAATACATGTTGTATTAAAAAACTTCTCCCTTTTTTCGTCCAAAAACTGGTAGACATCGTAAAATCAGAGGCCATAAAGAAGTAGGAAAATGAAAAAGCGCCTCTAGTGAACGAACGTTTGCTAAATCGTGAAAACTCCTGACATGGCCTTTGTTTGTCAAAACAAATGAAGGAAGTACTCTGCTAGGTAAAGACTTAACATCTTGCTGCAATACACCACAATCACATACAATACAGAGCGTGTCGAGCGTGATAAAAAATTGCCCTAAAATAATACAACGATATTTCTCAATGCAAAATTTTAAAATTGGCGCACTGTTTGCTTGGATTACGAATTACAAATATCGAGGGTATAGTGCTCAAACCCAATAAGTACGAAATTTATACTTTTGAGATATTCAATATTTAAGTTTAAAGGACATAAATACCTATGTTATTCAAATAATGTCGGTATAATGAGTATTTGTGGTAAAAGTGGATACGTTGAATTAGTGTTAAATAGTACTTTTAAGTTTCTGAGGTAGTCCGTTTTGTCATAATAAAAATTTTAGTTACAAAGGGTACCGACTTATTGGGTTTTAGATCTAGACAAATCAAACATATTGTGTACTTCGAACATGTTTTTTTTAAAGAATCACAAAATAAATCAGGAGTAATCACTCGTCGTCACTTTCGAAAGCTGTCGGTTTGGTGTACGCCTTCATACCACACATTCGTCCATGAAATTCCTCTGGTATGATAAGTTTTTCGAGATATTATGTGTTTTTAGCAAGGCTAAGTTGTACGGCGACCTCCCCGATGGCGTCAGCGTAATATGTTGCGCTGACGACACGCTCGTCCTGGCATCCTCGACAGCCGGTGGAACTTCAGGGAGCACTTCCTGCGTCTGGCCCTAAAACTGAACCGGGCAGCAGCCGCCTTCAGGCGACTCCTGCCTAATCTCAGCGGGCCAAACGCCTCCTGACGTAGGCTGCACGCCGGTGTCGTGCGGTCCATGGCAATATACGGGGCCCCTGTGTGGGCCCTGAGCATCCGGACACGACCACTAAAGTTGGTCGCATGCCAGAGGGTCATGGCTATACACGAATGAGCCGGGGATTCCGCACGTTACCGGCGAATCTTTCAACCTTGCCAGATTACTGCCCTGGGATTTGGAGGCGCCCTCCAACGCGTCTATGAGTGACGCGTGGAGGCGCAGCGCCGGGGTATATCCCCGCTGCCTCGACAAGTCGAGGCGCGGCGGGAAGCGCGATCTCAGGGCAGTATGGAGGGGACAACTGTCGCGACCGACGTCCGGGCACGCCGCAATCGCGGCATTAAGATCCCTCTTTGAGGAGTTGCAGGATAGGCGTCACGGCGTCCAGACATACCGCATGACGCAGGTCCTGGACGGACACGGATGTTTCGGGAGGTACCTGTGTCTGATAGGGAAGGAGGAAACACCCTTGTGTCACCACTGCGAGGATCGCACCGTAAAGCATACAGTGCAAGACTGTCGCGCTTGGGCTGAGCAGCGACGTGCCCTCACGGCGACGATAGGCGGAGACCTCTAGCGCCCGGCATTGGTCGCGGCCATGCTGCGGGGCGAGACGGAGTGGGAAGCGGTCGCCTCCTTCTTCGAAGCAAGCGATCAATGCTACGAAAGTTCTCGGACATGTCATAATTAAATATATTTTTAATTATGACATGTCCTTCACACTTTATAACTATCAATCTCTATTGTTTCCTTCACATCCTCTTTTAAAATTGTTTTCTAGTTGCTTTAAAACCGGTGTCGTGCAGTCCATGGCCCTCACGGGGCCCCTGTGTGGGCCCTGAGCATCCGGACGCGACCACTAAAGTTGGTCGCATGCCAGAGGGTCATGGCTATCCGAATGATCCGGGGATACCGCACGATTGCCGGCAAATCGGCCAACCTCCTTGCCGGATTGCTGTCCTGGGATCTGAAGGGGACTGCCCTCGAGCGCGTCTTTAGTGGCGCGTGGAGGCGCAGCACCGGGGCGTAACCCCGCTGCCTCGAGAAATCGAGGCGCGGAAGACCTCCGGCGCGATCTCAGAGCAGTATGGAGGGGACCACTGTCGCGACCGAGGGCCGGGCACGCCGCAATTGCGGCGGTAAGACCCCTCTTTGAGGAGTGGCTGGAGAGACATCATGGCGTCCTCACATTCCGCCTGACGCAGGTCCTCGCCGGGCGCGGATGCTTCGGGAGGTACCTGTGTCTGATGGGGAAGGAGGAAACGCCCGGGTGCCACCACTGCGAAGATCGTCCGGAGGACACAGTAGATCATACGGCAAGACTGCCCCGCCTGGGCTGAGCACCGACGTGTCCTCACGGCGGCGATAGGCGGAGACCTCTCGCTCCCGGCCATGCTGCGGGGCGAGACGGAGTGGGAAGCGGTCGCCTCCTTCTGCGAAGCAGTAATGCTCGTGAAGGAAGAGGCGGGCCGCTTGAGAGAGAGGACAGCGTCCTCCCTCCGCCCCAACCGCAGTGGTAGGCGCCCGCGGCGTCAGAGGTCAGCAGACGAGCTCCGGCCACCGTAGGCTCGGGCATGCAGGCAGCGAGTAAAAGGCAACTCGCTGCCCGACCATGGACCATGCCCGGGTCGACTGCGCGTTGTGTCCCACGCGCGCCTCAAAGAGCGTCAGCATACTGACGGGGCCTCCCTCTCAGAGGGCCAAAGCCTGCCGGGGTCGCGGGACTTTTCCATCACCGTGACCCCGGAACATAAAGGGCTGTTGGGGTAGGACTAGGGCACCGTAGATTTTAGTCAATACAAGTCTGACAGTCCCTCCCGCCCTGCCCAGGGTGGGAGGACTCATCTGATGATTTTACCACGATAAAAAAAAGCTGCTTTAAAAACGATTTTCTACTCGCATTAAGCTTAGTTCGGACTACGCTTGTATATTTAACCAACTTCAAAAAACTATGCTTTAGTTTAGAGTATTATCGTACTAAATAAAAGAACTTCGATAACAATAAGCGCGATGCAAATGCGCCTCGCAAACTGACAACAGTAATGCTAGAAGTTCATAGGTCCAATTGATTTATTGGGTTCTTCTTCGAACAAAGTATCAGGAAAGTTAGTTGACGATGAGAGCTAATTACAATATAACTGAACATAACTTGTTACTTTTGAAACATAATCGAACAGTAAAACCCAACAAATACATTTGTTTTGATTTAACTTTTGGTTTCGTTTGTTTTTTTAATCCCGAAGATTGAAGGTAAAACCCGATAAATACAAATAGTGATTATTGCCTCTAAACAGTTGGGTCATTTTAGTTAAAATTGTTGAACACTCAATACCAATAAAAAGCTTTATGTGGTTTAAGCGTGAAACAAAATTATTATGTTACAAGATAACACGCTTTATAGGGTACCAGTTTTTAAGTCTTGGCCAAACGTGGTGACTTTATTGGGTTATTACCTTTAGTAACTTTCTTTCTGCTGCGAATTTAACTTATTGGATTAGACCACTGGAAAGAGCGTCAAAAATGCATTAAGATGCATTAATAAAACGATTTTTGATTTTTTGGCACTTATTGGGTTTGAACACTATACCCTCGATATAATTATTTAGAAAAATAAAAATTATTAATAATTTAACTGCAATATTATTGTATAATTTTATTGTAGTTTATATGTTAAATTTAAAATTTATTTCTTTGGAATAAAGCAAATATTTTTTCAAAATTATTATTTTCTTTCAATGCACAAAGTAATGTATGTAGAGCGTAAACTGGAACGCACTTTTTGTACTCTGGCAAGAATCAAAATGGCGTCAGCGCGCGCTTCAAGGCGCGCGCTCTCACTTGTATCGTTGTCCTTTTCTGGCGAAGGAAGAAATATACTGCTATCTCTGTTATCTCAACAGATAATCATTTTCTTTCATTCAATGCGTGTGATGTAAAACAAAATAAATTGTGAGAGCCGGGTTAGCCGTGAAACGGAGTACTTTTCTTTGACGTTGCATGGTTCCGTTTTGAGGTGCAAGTGTTTTACGTTTACTTTCGTGATTTATAAAAGAAAATATAAGTATTTATTGGAATAATTGCCGTACGGACAAAGTGGACTTTGAAATATTTAATGAGTGTGTTTAATGCGAGATTTTGTATTGCCAATTCTATGAAATTGAATTTATAAACGACTATTTCGACAACGATCTGATTTTCCGCGAAAAATATTAACAATAAACAAAGGACTGACTTGAAAGAGTCAATGGAGGCAAAGAACAATAAAAATTGGTAAGTAAACTATAACGTTAAGTCTTAATCGGGCGTGTAACAATTTTTTACGCACCACTATTTTATAATAGCCAAGCAAACACAGCTGAGTTTTCTGTGTCAAAACTGTTTGATGAAAATAATTTGGTTCCGCACCTAAATAATTTAACACAAAGGAGTTTCAATAGAACCCAGCTTCATCTATTTTTCTCCATAGCCAGTCAGTAAGTGTTGCAGTTCCATTGGAATAAATTAAAATCTAAATTGTAAGTAGGCCATACACAATATTCGATTGTCATTTTTTGTGTGATTAAAAGTTCTCACTATTTTAGAACTGACTGATCGTGTGATGATTTTTAAGCTTGAATTAAGCAGTGACCTAATATATCTAGCATGTGCATCAACCATGTAATTACCAGTACTATTTTCAGATCACAAATATCATTGTAAACAAAAAAGCATCATGATTATTAGCCAATTTATTTGACATAATAATAGATACTAAAACTAGGCCAGTTTTCTTTTACTGCCCTCTTACCAGGCAGTTATATGCAAATCTGTATAATACAACTGCAACAAACTCTTCCCCCAAAGATGCCCGCGGGCTCTAAGTTACCAATAAGTAAAACTAAGAGGCAGTCTTAATTTAATTATTGTTGTTTCTGTTGATATGGCCGATTAATTAAGTGATATCATGAAGTATTAGGTATGACATTATAACTAAAGATGACATCGGTTTTCCCTAAAGGGTTTGGTAAAGGTGTACCAGACCAAACAAATTGTTCAAACAAATATGTTTAAATACTTCTGGCCAAAGATCTTGACTTTTCCTGGTGTCAGAGGTCTTCATGTAAATTATAATATTCACGAGAAACCTGCAAAACAGCCAAAGACCTTTGCCATTTTAATCTTCTACTAACACCTAGGTTTCCTGTGCAAATCCTTGTATGCTGGGGAGCCGTGCAGCACAAACTGTTCTGTTGTCTTCGGAATAATCACCCATATTTTAATTTCATTCCAATTTATTTTCGAGATGCAATAGTTAATGGTTATTTGGTCAACAACAATAAAATTGTATTCGTTTAATTATTCCTTTCATATAACAAAGTGAGCAACTAGTGGTACACAGGAAAATAGGTAGCCATGTTACCTCTTGCATCATAAATGTATATATCTGGAATTGTGGTTTAAGCACTGCATAATCTGCCTGTAATGTTCCCACTGCAGGGATACAGACCTGCCAGACCTCTTCATGAAAGGGAGTGGACTATGATCCACCATGGGGGCCTGTGCATGGTGTTTTCAGGCATAATTGGTGTAACTGTGTTGTAAAAAAATATATATAGGTAGTTATACGCTTCTGAACCGCAATATTGAATTAAATTTTAATAATTTTCAGTAAACAGCTTGATAATAAAAAATATAGGTACTTAACATAATTAAATTATCCTGTTGGACTATTATGTTATTATTTTATTATCAGCAGTTATAATCATTCAAATAAAAGGAAACAGTTGAAATTATAATAATTTAATCAATAAAATGTGGTGATAACATTTATTATTAAATGAAAATTAATTTTTAATTAAATCAATCATTGGATATTATCAAAGGGATTTCATCAAACACAAAATATGTAATATGATGCATGATGTAATTGTTAATTTTATTAGATGTATCATAGAATTATTTAAGTCTAATATGACACAAAAAGAGGGTAAAAAATAATTAATAGTTAAAATATGTGACAACTCTTTGTAGTGTCAAACAGTGTGCTAGGTACTTTCTATACCAGTTTGAGTCTGAGGATAAAAGAGCACTGTCCATAGTGAAAGCTAGCTAGAATTGTTAGGTTCTCATGTTTATGCAAATGTCATTTTACATATCCAAAGTACTTTTTAGATGAGTATGGTTAACTTTAGCTAGCACTTAACTCAAAATGTTAAATTCAAACGGTGATTATAGTAATTACGATATTTTAGCATACAAGAGTCGATCATACGCCAGAAATGTATAATAAAATATCTTCAATAATGTAGAAAGGGTACTTTTTAAACATTTTATACACATTAACGCATGGGTCGCGAATTGTAAAGCATTTTTGCGGAAAGAAACCGCAGCGGAAGATGAATTATAGCATGCAGGACTGGATAGCTAGTCAGAAAAGCGTTTGGAGTAATTATATAGGTTCGAGTCCTGCTAGCAGTATTTTATTTTTTTTAATTTTCAAAAAGCATATTTAAATACAAACAAGAAATCACTGGCACAGTAAAAAATGCTGCCATGGATACGCAAGTGCAACCGACAGTTATTGTCCGTCATTAGTATTCGTCCACGCTTTACCTTGCGCTATCAATAATAACGTTGCCATTCCATTGAAAAATCGACCAACAAGATGAACCGATTTTTCAAAAAAATCAGATCATTCCTGTCCAGTTTTCTTTAAAAATGCCAATGTCATTTGGAGGAGGCATGTATTGTGCCCATTCCAACATGTGGCCCGGCGCACGTGCTCTCAAGCCACGCTCCATCCATCCGGGATAATGACCGCACCACATTTTTGTGGCCAACAGAGGCCAAACCGTATAATTTGGACCATCCTGCTCTCGCGCACACTTTAATCACCTTTAATGTTAGATCGCCGGGGGCGGGGCGGGGTGATTTATAGCCAAACTTGTCTAGTCTTACCGACCAGTGAGCCGAGACCGAATAACTTGGATCTTAACCCATTAAGAGCCTCGTGGAGTATGGAAGAGTAAGGAGGAAGAGAGGTCTTTCCAATTTGGTGGTTCGTGATCCCCGATGTAAGTTCGTACTGTCGAAAATGTCAGGTGTGGAATCGATCTAGAATAAATTGCCTTCGAGCAACTTCTGACCTCTGCTAGTTTTATGATACATTTTTTTATGAAGCCGAACAAAAACAGGAATGCGTGGTATTAGGAAAATTAAATACATTTGGCACTCAAACTGGATTAGTATAATTATAATAACTTACCATTGCAAGCATGTGATTTTTCGGCAAATGCCTCTTCATTTCGCTTCCCAAACCAATACATTTTACTTGACTGTTTTTGACTGTTTCGCACCAAAGTTTACCCAACATTTAGAAGTAGGTGCCGCTGGAAATAAGGGACATTTGCGTGCATTGCTCCTCGTATTTGCAAACAAGTTGACTAAAGGAAACAGCCAATTTGTGCAAGCTAGACGTAAGACATGTAAGTCTGTGGTTCTTCCTTCGGTTAAACCGTTCACAACATTTAAGATACAGAATACACTGACTTATTGTTGAGTGGCTGTCGATTGAAACGGAGCTAGGCCCACTTTAGAAATCCACCTGGATTGTTCAGAGATTCATAATAATTCAGATGTTCTTTGTTGGATGGATGGAAGGCTATACACCTTTTTGAAACCTTGAATTAATAATGATGAACTATTCTTTCTCTATTTAACATTTAATTTCTTTACCTTCGATCTAGATTCTAATTAACTCTAGGTATTCTTATCGAGTAATAGTCACGCTCACGATCTATCTTCAGCTTTCCCGCCTAAAACAGTAATTTTAGGATACACCAAAATAGAAGCAAGGTCTAAATCTGAAAACATTTGTAAGCCTTTTCGGTGTTTTCAATCAAGCAAGTTGATTAATGTCCAGTATTTTTTTGTTCTTTTAATGTTGGCTACGACACGGAAGCAAGAAAATTGTCAGTATTTCCGACAGTCAAATCTGTCTCAATACAAAATTACAAACACTTACACAACGAATTCTAAGCAAGGACAGTGGACAGTTTACCCCTCAGAGAGTAAAAGTGCCCATTCTTTGCAGTCAGGTTCCTGTAACCTATGCTAAGTGGATGCAATGCGATACTACGTTGCACCTTGCGTCTGCGCAGGTTTGCCTTGACCGCGAAACAGACCTGTTATACTGGGTGTGATATAAGCTGTTTTCCATATTAGATTGTATCTGTATGGGGGCTGTGATGTCAATGCGGTAATGAAAATACTGGGGCAGGACAACCTTGACAATCGGGTCGATTTTTGACGAAAATGCTGGTTTTCACCTGTATGCTTTCATTTGTTTTAAAATTTGGAATAAAGCTTGTTATATTTTTTTGTTGTTAATCCTATTGACGTAGACTTCAAGACGCGATTCATAAAGGGAAAAAGTGATGAGTATTCATTAAAATAATTAAGTGTTTTTATTTTTGGCGAAGTAGACCTTTGTGAGGCTTATGCAATTTTCCCACGTATAAGCACAATATTTCATTCAGTTCATAAATTATCTTGTTAAGATTCGTTTGGAAAACTCAACTTACTAATTTCCCGCCTGTAAAAATGGGATAATGGGTCAATTGTATATATACGTTTATAGACCTTCATCTCGTCCGGTGTTTAACAATTATTATCATTTAGCACACTTTTATTAAACACTGCTCCAAATAAAATGTATCAAATTATAGGCCTATTCGGTTTTTGCCCGCGGCTCTGAAGTTAAAGGAAACCATTTTTTTAACAATCTGAGGTACAAAAAAAGACGCTTTAATCTTTAGCACGCTATTTAATTTGAAAACAGAATTTAACCAACCGCTACTTTATTATAACACCTATGCGCAAACGCAACACAGAATGCCAAATCTAGATGATTAATCGCAATGATTACACAATGTCACAAAAATAATGTGAATCTACAAAAAACACACGTATCATTGAGGTCGTCTACTATCTATGACCTTACTGACATCACCCTCAATCACGGCCAGCATGGCCATGTGGCAATTGCTTCAATTATATTTTTGGGTCACAGCACTGTCATCACATCATTCATGATCATACCGTCTATCATATTCTCCTCTCCACATAATACATATTGTTACGTCGGTCGGATTGCGAGACCAATCTATAAGGTTCTCGAAAGTTCCACAAGGTTCTCGGCTATTCTAGCGAAGATTGGTCTGGAAGTTTCTAGAAAGTTCTACCCTGTTCTAGATGTTTCGAGATGGTTCTAGAATGTTCCAGAAGGTATGGGAACATGTCGAAGTCTATGGATGTTTCCAGAACATTCGACCACCTTCTAGAAACATCTAGTGGGTCCGGCCGGAGTATAAAAAGGGCGTCGATCGGCGAGCCGAGTCAGTCTGGTTTCGACTACGATCGAGGCAACTCGAAGTGAAATACAAGCGATATCTAAGTGAGTTCTACGTGTGATTAAGAGTGTGTATAAGTGTTAAAGTGTTGAGTAGTGTTTTGTGATTGTTTTAATTTGTGATTTATCTGTGAATAAAGTTGTATTTGGTTTTAATTGGTGTTAATTAATTTATCCCAATACCCAGCTCGTAACATTTGGTGTCAGAAGTGAGGGATAAAATGCCGATTTTACCAAAGGACGACACGGACGGTATTCGTACCAGGAGTCACCGCCCGCAAGACATGGACCAGAGGCGGTTAGGAGGTTCCCCGATACAGACGACGGAACCAGTCGCTGGTCCATCTGCGGTGTCTTCAGCACCAGTGGGTCCAGACCTGTCTGAGCTTATGGCGCTGCTGCAGGAGCAGTCTCGCCGCCAGGAGGAGCAGGCTCGACGCTTGGCAGAACTGCTACAAAATGATAAGGAGGAGCAGGCCCGCCGCCAGGAGGAGCAGGCTCAAAGCCAGGAGGATCAGGCTCGACGCTTGGCAGAACAGCTACAAAAGGATAAGGAGGAGCAGGCCCGCCGCCAGGAGGATCAGGCTCGACGCTTGGCAGAACAGCTACAAAAGGATAAGGAGGAGCAGGCCCGCCGCAAGGAGGAGCAAGCTCGCCGCCAGGAGGAGCCGTCTCGCCGCCTGGAAGAACAGCTACAAAAGGATAAGGAAGAGCAGGCCCGCCGTCAAGAAGAGCAGATGTTCCTGATAAAGGACCTGCACTCGACATTTGCTAAGGAGCTCAAGATGATGAAGGAACAATTTCACCAGCTAGAGAGTCGTATCTCAGAAGCTGAAGTTCAGATTGCTGAGATGAAGAAGACTTTGGGTGAAGTAAGGACTGGAGACGGGGTTGTGTGTCCAGTGGTTGCGGTACCTTCAGCACGTGGATTTAAGGCGCCACCATTCGACGGAACAGCATCATGGTCGGCTTACAAGATGCAGTTTGAGGCCGTTATGAAGGCGAATGGGTGGACCAAGGAGCAAGCTACGACCGCGCTCATCTTGGCTCTGCGAGACCAGGCTCTAACCGTACTAGAGGTACTTGGCAACGATGTGACATATAAGCAGCTGTTGGAAGCGTTGGAATCCAGGTACGGCGACGCGCACCTGGAGTACGTATTTCGCGCTAAACTAAGGGATCGTGTTCAACGAGGTGGCGAGAGCCTGCAACAGTGGGCCCTAGAAATTGAGAAGATGGTCCGGAAAGCATATCGGTCCGTCCCGGCTCTCATCGATTGCAATCTAGTACAGGCTTTCATCGACGGGATACGTGACTTGGAAGTTAGAGCAGCTGTAAGACTTGGGCATCACGAGACCTTGAAGGGCGCCTTGGCCCATGCTTTGGAAGTGGAGGCAGTGAGGCAAGACCATCGAACTCACCGTAGCAGAGAGGATGTGCCATCTCCTGTACGCGACCGTCCACGAGTATATAGCCCTAGGTGCTATACTTGCGGAGAAAAGGGTCATCTTCAGTCAAGCTGTCCAAAGCGAAGGGCAGCCGATGTGACTGCCCAGCATCGCAATTGGAGATCGCATGGTAATGCTAATACACCGTCTAGAAGACCTTGTCCTGAAGACAGTAAGCAAAGCATCAAGCAAGAGCCTAATGAAGTAGTGCTCGTGAGGACAGTTAGAGGAAAAACAGATATCGCTAATGAACGAAAGGAAACCCTACGACCTGCGCAGGAAAATGACCTGGACAATTGTGTAAAAAGACCCCAGACAAACGGTAGTGGTTTTGACGTAGCGTCACTTGTTGTGCATAAACCAGTGCGCCGTACACGGAAGTCCCGTAAATCAAAAGTTAAACGGGATAGACTATGCCGAGTTGCGATCAGGAGCGATGAGGAGGAGGATGATGTTTCCTACCGCATACAGAGTGGTCAAGGTGGTGCGCCAAAGTTTGACCACGTTAAATGGTTGGCGCGATATAACGACGACTACGACGGACTGTGCATGCTCGGGAGTGATCGGGATTAACGATGCTCGGGACGAGCATGTCTAAGGAGGGGGCAGTGTTACGTCGGTCGGATTGCGAGACCAATCTATAAGGTTCTCGAAAGTTCCACAAGGTTCTCGGCTATTCTAGCGAAGATTGGTCTGGAAGTTTCTAGAAAGTTCTACCCTGTTCTAGATGTTTCGAGATGGTTCTAGAATGTTCCAGAAGGTATGGGAACATGTCGAAGTCTATGGATGTTTCCAGAACATTCGACCACCTTCTAGAAACATCTAGTGGGTCCGGCCGGAGTATAAAAAGGGCGTCGATCGGCGAGCCGAGTCAGTCTGGTTTCGACTACGATCGAGGCAACTCGAAGTGAAATACAAGCGATATCTAAGTGAGTTCTACGTGTGATTAAGAGTGTGTATAAGTGTTAAAGTGTTGAGTAGTGTTTTGTGATTGTTTTAATTTGTGATTTATCTGTGAATAAAGTTGTATTTGGTTTTAATTGGTGTTAATTAATTTATCCCAATACCCAGCTCGTAACAATATATAACTGAAAGATGTCATGTCCGAAAAAAGTAATGATTTTGTTGAAAACTTGATCGCTGTACAGACGATTTAAATGGATTGTCTGCTTCTGCTGCTGGGTTCATAGGGAAATGACCTCAGTAGTAAGTGACGCATCTGTGAAATCCTTTGTTATAATGATAGTTATGATCAAAATGAATTATTACCATTCGCTATTAACTTAGACTTAAAAGACATAGTAAATCTTTGAGTTAAAACGAACTTCTGAGGGCCTAGCTAGTGAGCAAGCACTGGAATTGTATCAGCTAGAATGCATTTGCATGCTTTCTTAGTGCATTCCGGGTTGGCAGGTTGGCTGAATTTTATTATGATTATTATAATTTCAGCCCATAGTGTCCTATTGCTGGGAAAAGTCCTTCTTTCACTCTTTCTACTTTTCGCGGCTATCACGTCAGTCGCCGTCGTCCAGTCCTTTATAAAGTGGCAAGTGATCTCGGTATCTTCGGTAAGGCCTGCCACGCATTTTGTTTTAGCTCAGATTCGTTTTGGTTTACAGACCAAAGAATTTGATATTCCAAGTATTACTCCTTAGAATTTAATTTCCTTATATCTGTAAAGTCTATATAAAATTGAGTCATAAAGAGAACTATAGACGTGTATCTTCAATCCTTTCCAGCACGTGGGAGGGTCTGAGGTCACTACTACCGTTAGTAAGTCAGACTTGGTAGTACGATGCGCAGTTCATTCAACACCGTGCCGATCTAAATTAAATATTTGGAGCTCACTGTCCTGCTTCTATTTGGTAACGCGTGCGAGTTTTTGTATAGAATTCTCCTATTTGATACTTTTGTTTTATGGTCGCCTGGTAGCTTGACTAAACTATGAAATATGGTACTACTGAATTAAACGCGCAATTTTTCGATGTCTATATCTTTCTCTTCATATTCTTATAACACCATTTGCTTTGCAAAATTGTAAAGGTAATTTATGGTAGGGTGATAACTTTTTGTTGCCAGTCTTTGGAAATTTTGTTTTGGAGATCATGTTAGGCTCGAGCTGCAATTGGCTCGGCTGGTCTTTCGTAAATCGAAAGACATGAAAACAGAGTCTTCCACAAACGATACCTATTAGTATTCATTGACATTCACTGTTCTTGAAAACCTTAAGTAGTACCTATCATTATTTAGATGATTGTAGTTCTACATCCAATCAAAGTGTTAACTACCCACAATAACAACACCATTGCTGGACATTTAGCATTGATTGCCAATCGAACAATCGTTTGTAGTATTTATTTCAATCAAGCGTTTGTTTTTGTTTACTCTTCTAGTCCAGTCATTTTAGCTTAAATTAGGTAAGAATCTCGGAATTCGAGATACCCAGCTGTAAGTTTGTAAATACTTGTATTTGGACACCCTTAAGGTTGTCTCAAAACCTACATATGGTAGGGTGTACGCAACTATAAAATTTCAAGGTCAATATATCTTATACAGGGGTCCTGGTTAAGTCGACCTAGATCCTTTGAGGGGTTATAGTAGACGTCATTCTTGACTGATTTTACTATGGGAACCCCTATCCCAATCCTTACCGTTTTTGAGTTACGGTTAAAAGAATATTGACGAGTTTGGTTAAAAAACCACCTTGTCAGTATCAATCTTTGTTTTCTGGACACTAATTAATAAAAGTGGATATTGTGGTACCATTTAAAAAAGCTAATGGACAGCAGTGTTTTTGCTGCAATCTGTCAACCTGATACTGTACATTTATTTTGAGAAATTGGGCCCGAAAGACAAGGGGAGCTCCAGTAAAAATTCAATATTTGAACTTTGCAGTCATTTATTTCCCAAGATATGAGTAATTTATCAAATATACTGATTTCAATAGAATCAGTTGTTCGTAAGCTATCAAAAAAGTATCACTTTAGCGTCCTAAACGTCGTACAATTCTAACAATAGCTAGTTTATGACGCAGAGGCGGAATATTTTTGAAATAAATCAAAAGTCTAATAACTCAAAAACGGTAAGAATTGGGATAGGGGTTCCCATAGTAAAATCAGTCAAGAATGACATCTACTATAACCCCTCAAAGGATCTAGGTCGACTTAACCAGGACCCCTGTATAAGATATATTGACCTTGAAATTTTATAGTTGCGTACACCCTACCATATGTAGGTTTTGAGACAACTTTTAGGGTATCCAAATACAAGTATTTACAGACTTACAGCTGGGTATCTCGAATTCCGAGGTGAACTTACTAATTTGACTGGACTATTCGGTGAGTAGATGTAATGCAAAATTTTATTTTCCCTAAACTTAGCAGAGGGGGTTGCGCAGGATTGGAATAAACTTAACTCAAAAAATTATTATTTAAGAAATGTGTTTAAAAAGTATTCTATACGGGGAATATGCTTGTACGTTGCACACAAATTTTAAGTTATTGATAAGCAGCGATTAAGCCCTTACTAGAATTTCCGCTTACCAAGATGGTTGCGTTAACTCAAGATAACTTACAAGCAGTCACCATCAGGGAGGGTTATTCTGGTCAAAAGCGAGCTGGTCAGCCTCACAAATTATAAGTTTTGCAGAGTATGCATCATAATGATATTGCGTGTCTTTTTTGCATTCCAATATCTTATTATTCATTATCTTTATTAATTGGGTCCATGACACTGAGGTTATCAGTGCTATCAGTCTTTGTGAACTTTTGATAGACCGTTTGAGATCGTTATTTTTTATTTTGCTCATATTTCCAGTACACTCAATAATCTGTTTTAAAAGCAATCGTGAAAACTTCTTACAGCTTTCTTTTTGCATTATGCTTTAATTGTGATTGTATACGGTTATGTGAAGCATACGCATAAGTTTACCGTCAAAGTAATCTTCGGTTAGTATGGCTAAATTGGCTGTCAGTGTGCAATGTGCATGATACAATGAAAGTCTATTGATAGGCATACACCGTCAAGTGTACTGTAGGTCGCGCCGTGTCCAGCGAGCTGCACATTTGACGGTAAACTGATAGTAGAATTCGATAAAAGAAGATTCCTGTTACATTTTCTAGTAACATCGATTCCAGGTCACTCAGATGAGTAACTTTGTTCATTATTGTTTAATTAACTTATCACAATCATCACACTGTCTGTGTTATAGTTTGCTATCGGAGCATTTGTAAATACTTCGTCTTTGTTTGTTGTTGTGACAAACAAGTGTTGTTTGTTTTGTCCATTATTGTTTACACAACAAAATTTCCTCTCATGATTGATTATACACTGGGTTATTAATCATTGGCATTCTATTCTTATCATTCGCTTTTCTCATTATTCTACTTATTAATCTAGTAGAGTGTAAGATCGAATTTCAGGTCGGATGTAAAGTGTGGTTGCGTTTTCCCAGTTTGAAGTCTTTGTCCCGGTGTTGTTGGCGAAAGGCGTAACACTAATTACATTTGTGCTTAAACGAACCTGCAGAGTAATGCGCTCTGCCTAACCGATCAAGAAAACAGGCCTGTTTTTTAAATAATAATGTCATAATTGTCAATTTTCCTCTTTAGCACATTATGCAGTTTATGACCAATGTTTCGCAATGACTTCATCAATTGAAACATCACTTAACTCAGCCTATAAACTGCACATTTCTAGAAAACCTATTAGTGTCACTGCTTTCAAAGCTATGATCTGATGTAAATCTGACCTAGACGTGTGCTTCCTTATTCAAAGATATTGGTTTACGAGCATCCAGACTTTATGAAGATTGACAATCGGATAGAGAAATCGCAAACGACGCTGTTAAACTTAACGGGGCTTCTCAAAGCTTGCTTCAAGTAGATATTTCTCTGGAATTGTTGTTGTCTTGTATTGAGACGTTGATCCGAGCTTGTCTCAATCATATTGAGGAGATAGAACATTATCTTGTAGTAGTTTCTTTCGTAAGTGGTATCTTGGGGTCGCCTACGCAAAATGTTCTCAAACTCCTGACCTATCTCGGCCAAACGTTTCCAAAACGACTTATATCGGATGATCAAACTCCTGATACTTGTTGCATTGTGTCACAAGCTGCTGCATTCATTGTCCGATGGGATCAATTGGGAGCGACACCGACAATTGGCCAATTTGGGCCGGCCTCGGCGATCGGGCCACGGACCTACAATAGGCTCGACAATCATAAATGCATACGTTTTGTACCCTTTGTTGGCATTGAGCACTTGTTGAAGAAACGCATCTTGTTATCACGTGCTGATGTGTTCTTTATTCTGCAATCTTGTAGAAGATTGGATCTGATTTTCTTTGATTGCAGGATGGTTTTTGCAACTATCCTGTTGCTTCTCAATAAGTTCATCTTCGGGACTAGGTCGGTTATTACATTAACTGTATTTTACATTGACTACAGAATAATAAATTCACTTTTGGTATGTGAAAACTTTCAGAATATAATTTGTATTGTTCTGCGCTTATTAGTGTCAGTTTGTTATAATATAGCTTTTCATTATATTCTAAAACAAAAGTAAAAGGTGAGTATTTATAATTAGAACATTAAGCTTTATTATTTTGCTGTGTTAATTGTATTTAGGTAAAAGTACTGAAATGTGGAACACGTTTATTAGGCAAAATAAAAAGTAATGCTTTTATTCTATACATAAAAATGAAATTACCTGAATAGACATCAAGGATATTTTTGCGTTCTGTCTAGATCTACTTCCTGAAAAGCCACCTTTGAAAATTTCTTTAGGCATAGTTTTAAAAATACCCTGTGTTCTTTCACTAAAACAGGCGTTTGATAAGGGTTCGACCAGAGGCATTTCAGGACTGCGGTTGAATAAACTCCTCATCCTAAATATCTTTATTGCTGACTAATTTAATAATGCTGCTCGCAGTATCACCAGTGCCACAATTGGCAGTTGACCCGTGCCCTCGCTAATGTCCGCGAATGTAATGAGATTCACTACTGCAACTGCTTTGATTACTGCTATAACAGTTTCGTTGTTCATAGTCATCTCTTTTTTTCTTTCATCAATGTTTACCTACCTTTTTAAAACATGATCAGCTTTTGCTGCGATTGTGTTAGAAGAAGTTAGCTTCTTGTGTTCTTGTTGTATTATTTAAATTGGTGGCGTTGAAGAAGCCAAAGCCATCACCATCTTCCTGCACTAATTCCAATTCACTTGGGTTCTCTTCTTTTTATCACGTTTTCTTTTTTCATTCTCCCCTATTAGTCTATTCCCTACTAGTTTTATTTTATCCCGGTTCATCATCATTTACTTCTTTTTTGTTGAAGAAATAAATATTGAAGTCCATTTTATGTAAGTACCTAGTTGCTAATAGAGCTTGTTTTGGATAAGGAAATATAATTTTATTTTCGAAGATAATATAATTATTTCCTGCTTGCTACCTTTGTGTGACATTCTTTTGATATTACATTATGTTCGAGTGCATTGTATTAAATTCGTGTGCAATCAATGCAGATATGAGAATGTATTTACTATTTAATATAGTTATTTTAAGTATTAAAAAACATTTTCAGTCATTAAATACCATCTCAGCAGGCAATTGGTTTATAGTCTCGGAATTAAAACGGTATATCAACCTCATCCTTTGCGTTCATTGAATCAGGTGGTAGATTAGCACAACCAAATTTTGCCTTTCATAGAAAAACTTAACATTCCGGATGTTTGCTCTTTTGTTGTGTGTTACCATTACCAATGTTAAATCTAAATACTCATTATTCTAAGAAGTACAGCAGTACTTATATCCCCTTTATTAGCCGGTACGGAAATAGCCCCCTCCGTCCATGGGCATGACTTTACTGGCTCGTAAAGCTACCAGCTCGCTTGCCCATTATCCTAACCAAACCCATACATTACCCAGTAATAACGCTTAAAATCTATTATTCATAGCGTTGCACTTGTTTCCGTATTAGCAACTATATTTTCTGAAGACTTCCTTGGATCTTGTCCAAGCAGTTGGTCAAAATTTGGTTTGGTTAAAAATTTACGTGTTATGAAATCAACAACCGTAAGTCTTTCCATCACTACGCAAAGAATTTTGAAAAAAGAAACTTCTTAAAAGCTTGAAGAATTTGTCAGAGCGAAAACTTAAATACCTATACGAAATTATACACCAAATTAATGACTTTGTTTAAAAAAACTTGTTAATGTATTATAATAACCGCACATGTGCTTTCGGTTGAATTAGACAGGAAGGCGATTAGCCAATCAATATAATTTGTGTTCCTTGTTTCCTGTATAGCTTTGCTCACTTAAAAGGCTACATTTTCTAGGGAGTTTCTCATTTCACTCTTTGAGTATTGAAGTTTGTAGAATCCGTATAAAATCAATGAGTTCTTTAGTATTCTAAAATCACACTGTAAATCCCCATAGTTAGAATATCATGTGATATTACTGTTGATCCCACGGTCGGCGTCGGCATCACGTTTCGTGCAGGGATGAACGTTTTAATTGAAATCTGATTCCTTTTCTCTCTCGTAAATCTGGCTTGATTTTGGGCTATCCCCTTTCAATTCATTCGTACTGCATCATCTTAATTATTCTATGTTATAGTAGTAAAACTATTTCTAACTCGTTAAGTTTCCATTCACAACTCCTACCGTTTATAAACGGTTTCGGCAATTTTCATGCCATTCAAGCGTTAATTTTCTTAACAGTTATGCGGTCATCGACGCCATTTCCAAATTGTGCGGTGGTTTGGCGCCATTGCTTTTAATTGGCTTGATGGCTTTATTTTATCATTTAGGTACGTTGAAACGTAGTGGAACCTATTATGGGCATTAATTAGCCTTTATGTAAACTTGTGAATTTGTGACAAATGTTAACTTTTTTGTGATCCCTTTCATTTGGATTTCACATAAGCTTTTGATTTGCTGAATCATGGTGAGCATTGGTGACCTTTATGTGTAATTATTGGTAAAAATAATTCTCTATCACTGTAATATTGACATCATTTACTAACATTTATTTAGAATGACGTCACAATGGTTTGTGTGTATTGAAAATATTAAATATTGTGAAACTATTTTCGCTTCAGTAAACCATGGTTGTCTTCCATAAACCAACTGTTGTTCGTTTTAATTTATTGAATATTGGGCAGTGCTTTCCTCTTCGAAAACGAGGGTCTTTTAATATTCATTTAGTTACCACACATTTTTTCTGCTCTTCGTGTTTGTTCATTACTTTCTTTTCATTTATAAACTTTGGTGTCACTTTTTTATTATAATTATGTAGTCATTTTTCGTGACATTTCAGTTTTTTTAGGATATTTATTATTTTACCAACTAGAAAGTTACGCTAAATATTCTATCACGACTGCATTTGGTGACAATTTACCATGTGTGACAGATTTTTGTCGCTAAATGGTACTAAACGAAATTATTTAGTTCAGGTTGACACTTTTTACATTACAATCTGCTAAGTTTAAAAGTAATATTGTTATCATGGTAACTTTCAGCATTTACTTTCCATATTTGGTCTAAAAGTGACAAATTACTGCAATTTACATGTACGGACTTTCTCTGCTCTGTTAAATAACCTGACATTTCGACATGAGTGACAACAATAAATGGTACATCTAACTGGACTCTGTGTGACAAGTTGCGGATTATAACTGTGAATTTAATAAATTGTTATATTTGACCACACATTGTTATAAATGACTTCAACCGTCAAATGAGTTATGTCAACTCATTTGACGGTTGAAGTCATTTTCTGGCGATATCTATATAAACATCATCATCATTTTGCACATAAGTAGGATTGGTACCTTGGTTATAATCGTTGACAAGCAGGTCTACCTGATAACAAGGTGGCTTATCACCGAAGAGGATGTCGATTGGCATGAAGCATTCGGTGTAGATTGTAACGAGCCAGGCAGCCATTTTTCAGGTGATGCCGGCCTGAACTTAGGGACGCTAGTTCGAAAAGCATCACATTCCACGCCGTCATTAGCGGCGATTCGTTCACACGCAATTCAGAGAGTTTTCAACCAAAACAAGGTAGGTACACGCTGAACAATCGACGGTTGAGCAATGCTCGTTATTTGCACAGCTGTGACCTGCGGGCCTGCGTGCTACCCGTGCCTTCAATAACTCAGTGTTTCATCACAATTATTAGAAACTGAGTGAAACGGTTAGATTGGGGAAGAAGATGAGGAAGAAAGATACACTGTTTGTTCGGACATTCAATTGACAAAATATTTTGAAGATAAAATTGAGAAAGACGAACTAAAAGATGCATTCGAAAATGAGCCCAATATCAAAATAGACTGCATTAAAATGCAGTTAGTATGTATGTGGTGAATCTTTCAAGATCAGACGAATCATATTGGTCAAATAAATGAGTAATCTTAACAAGGAAATGTGAATCACGTACATTTAGTTATGCATTGCTCATGCACTTAGGTATCTTATGTAAGCTAATTTTACTACGGCACATTGTGGTTGTAATAGATTGATCTAACAATAATGTGTGTAGAATAGAGATGTAAGGCATTTACGAAATAGACACGTAGTGGAGAATCCAATGCATTCTTACTGAGAAGTATTCAGCAAATTAAAGACAATAAATATTTGAATGATAATAATGAAGTTAAACATGAAGTGCTGGTGAGAGATCGATTTAATGAAAGGCGCTAAGCCATACAAGCTGATGAGCGACGAGATGTAAGCGATAATAAAAATGTAGAAGAAGATGCTATGAAGGCGACAAAAGCAAAACTCTGTGTCCTCGTTCTATCCCTTCCTTAGACACACCTAACGAATTTAAAACCATTATGAACATTTCATTTTTTTTATTAATAGTTAACACAGTACACTAAACGCAAAAAGTTCAGGGAAGATCACGGAGTTATTCGACCCTCAGCATTGTCCCCTCTGAAAAGACCAAGCCAAAAGCTGACGCATTAAAGCAAATCAATACGAAATCTATTGATTTTATACCCTGCATCGTTTAGTAGTCATAAATTGAATTGTTATTGCACTATTAATTTTGTTTGCAAAACACTGTATTGTACTCCAGATTGTTAATGATTTCAACTGTAGCAAAGTCAACCACGATAAAGGATTTGCGTGAGCTTTTCCTGATAACGAGTCTACTATCGCTTAGTACTTAGATTGTCCAACTGCCATTGGGTCCGGTCCGGATATTTGATGATCGCCATCATTAATGAATTCCTTGCTTTTTCCACTGCTGATTCCTTCTCCTTTTTGGTCGACATCATCTTAATCTTTGACTTCATCTCGCGAATAAGCTGTTGTAAAATCTATTCTTAACCTTCATCAAAGTGGCGAAGATAAGTTTCGATCAGAATTTAGCCTCGGGATCTTTATTGGCTATGAGTTTTGTTTGCTATCAGATTTAGCAATTCTCTTTTATCTGCAAAGGTAAAAACAGAATACACATATTACTTATTTGGACTATACACAGTCATCTTTCGTATAATAAAGTTGTAACAAAGACCCCTTCTTTGTTACAACTTTATTATACGAAAGACGACTTTATTATACGAGAGCGGCAAGTTAGGGGTTCCAAATGTCAAATGAACCATCTTTATTTTTGATACAATATGCTTTTATATCATGTGGGGTGTTGGGATGTGTGTCCATGCATCCTGCGATAGATTTAGTTGATAGCTTGAACGGTTTTGATTTGTGTCTTTTGTCAATATCTTTTTTCTTTATACGAGACAGCGCCTTTTTCCTAAATGTTACTGTTTACTTTTTTTGATAATTGTAGCACATGCCGGTTTCCTCACGAGATCTTTGACACTTTCGGGAGTAGGGGTAATACCCAAAGTTTAGTGTTGGCTGGATTAAACCTAAATGATATTCAAGTCTCATACATTTATAGTATGTGTATTCTGAAGATAACTTGTTCGCCGGCTGTTAATACAGTATCGTTAACACCTTTGCTAACCAACAGGATACTTACTCTAGAAGCTATAATTTTATTTTTACATCATACTACTAACTGCACCTGGAGCATAGCAAATTAATCGTAATCTTAACGAGGTGGCAGTTAGTTATGCGATAACAGAGGTCGTTGAACTTTCATTGTAGTTAGTGTAAACAGCTTCTGTTTTTACTGGCCGTTCCAAATACTTAGAACATGCGCATACGCAGGTACAGTGTTGCCGATTGCAGAAGTACAAGGCTTTATTCAAGTATCAATGACTTTCGAAGCTTAATATTTATTTTCTACAATGACTTTTAACGGGATTGCTTTACTTAGATGGTTTTCGGTAGCATTTGACAGTCTGATATATTTTTGACCTTTCCCTCGGCCATAGATTTGAAAGAATGACACATTGTGTGTGTAGGTCTTAACTGAATTGATGTAATAAATCACCTATTTATCATGTTAATGTTGACAGATTATTTACCGTCCATTTAGATTGTTATCTGATAAATGATCCCTCATTTATTCAGAGACACGCCTCCGCTTTATGGCGATTACAGGAAACATACGATACGATATCATCGCAGTTCTAGGTAATAAAATGTAATTACATAAGTAAGTAACTAATGAAATTGACCACTTTTGTTTTAGATGACATTTTTTTCCAAGAATTTGAACATGAATCTTACAATCACAAATAACGGTAAAAAATAAAGGAGTCCCGCGTATTGGGTATGCAGGGCTCCTTTATGCGCGGGGCCCGTAAATAAAAAAAATAAAGAAGAACCAAATTGTTCTAATAAAATTACTAATGGCTCATTTGGAATAAAACCGAAGAAAACACAAAAAAAAAAAAAAAAAAAAAATGGAAACTAAAACATAAAGAGTAAAAGAAAATTGATGTGTGTCCGACTGCGCCGAATAGGCCCAGTTCAGTTCAGCAAAATGTAGAGCAACGTGCCCGACGCTGGTTTTCAACTGGACCTGGCATAGATAATTAGTAGCGTAGCATTTCTACTTCTGCTACTGTGTTAATCCGGCACTGGTTGCATGTGCCAACCATGTCATCAGTGTAGTGTGTTACGTGCGTATATCCTGTGTTATTACCATGTGCTACTATGAAGTCGTCACGCGATGCCATTTTGTGACAAGCGTGCATTTATTATAAGTGTCGTGCTGAATGTTCCAACTGATCGATTACTTGTTCCTTGATTTATTTATAATTTGATAGGTGTATAGTTGGTATAAATAATATACCTGTCAGTCGGCTTAAAAAGACTATGACGCTCGAAAGGCTAATTAAGAAGAAGTGTTGATGATAGAACACCCACTTTACTCTAGTTATGTTTTCGGGAAGAAATTCCGCGCGAATTTCTAAATGATCTTAAGGTCCTGGTTTTTTTGTTTAATTCACAATTATTTCAGTTTCAGAACGTTACAGAAAATTCTTTGTATGATTGTAGGACAAGTATTTGCATCAGAAGGAAAAAGTTACTGTAAACAATTACGCAATAAGTGTTTATTATGGAACTCACTCTGAAAAATCATTCAGTGGTTTTTATCAAATGCCTACATTATGTCCAGGCACCTATATATTCGGTGTTTTCCTTTAAGTCAATTAGTTTGTAAGCAGTATTCCTATATTTTAAACGTTACGTGTTACGTGTTAATAAGGTTCTTAAGTGTCAAGGTATTTAGGTGTTATTGTATTTTCATAGTTTGATTAAACACAGAAAAGGCACGCCGCCATCGCGGCAATCCTCGGCAAGACCCTTCTTTGACGAGTGGCTAGAGAGGCGACTCGGCCTTATTTTTCGCCTGACGCAGGTCCTCACCGGACATGGATGTTGCGGAGCACCGCCGTGTCCTCACTGAGGCGATAGGCGGCGGTGACCTCTGGCGCCCGGCATTGGTCGTGGCTATTTGTATATGTATAAATAGCTAATATGAGATTATAAACTTGCATTTGTCATATCCAACCCAGCTCTAATCGATATCATAATTATAGCAACAATTAAAAACCGGATAAATGTCTCAAGAAATCTATTTCCATTCACCGTATTACCGTGTCTAACCTATTTTCCTTTTGTTTCAGAGGACACCGTAACCCTGACAATAACAGCGCGGTCGACTGGCGCCTCTCAATTACTAGAAGACTGATTTTCAGTAGCATCACACATTCCTATCCATGTATAGTTAGCACGAAATAAGCCAAAATGTTTAAGTTATTAGGAGGGTTAAGTGTTTACTTCAAGTTCCAGCCGATAAGGACTGACAATGCGGTGTTTCGGCTGCACAATGTGTTCACGACAGTGTTGTTACTGACTTGTTCTATGATCATTACCGCTACCCAGTACGTGGGGCAGCCCATTCAGTGCATCGTTAGTGGGCTGCCCGTCAATGTGGTTAATACTTTCTGTTGGATTACGTCGACGTTCACAATGCCTGATGCCTTTGCCAGAGAGGTGAGTTCTTTCAAATGTATTTTTTTCTATTTTGATTTGTTTTCTTTATAGGCTCATTACTAACGCCTTAGTATTATTAAATACCTGTGCTTTTACCAGAATTTTCTCCAAAAGTAATCTCTTATTAAAACAATGAAGCAGTCCATATCTATGTTATACCATGGTTGACATGGTGATTCTTCTTCGGGTTCCTAGCACGAAAATACTTATGTTTTGCTTGCCATTGTTAACCCATAACTTCACTACTTCTATGTCGTGATCGGTAGCAGTAGCAGCACAAAGCTACCACCTTGGCTGCATGCGTTATAGCTAATAAGGTACACTAAGAGCTGGGGCATAGTTAACGCGCCGCAAACTGCTGCTGCAGTTGATGTTACCATTCCAAGATTTCATATCTGCTCAGCAAACTGCACCTGTAACTTGAGAATAGTGGTATTCTTACATTTTTAGAAAAAATAATGTGTTGATTCTCATTTATCATTTCATTCCTAATAATATGTATGCGTTTCAACCCAGAACCATCCACGCGGTTGGCAAATGTTTTCGTTTTCTTCAAATTTTAAGTGACCGACACTGATATTCATCTTATCCATCTGTCTGTAGTGGTTCAGTACAGTAGCTCTGTGCCACTTAGCAGCTTGTGGCATTAGTCCTCCAACAGCTCAAACTCAGTCTGCCACTTAGACTCAAGAGCCCTTCGACTAATTGGTACCCTTTCCTTCCGCTACAAGTGCCCTAACCGGGAACTGTATCGTGACATTTATGAGAGACAGTCGCTCCCCTTTTAAATGGCCACGTTTTCAATGGGCTACTAAATGTCAATATGTTTTTGCCTTTGTACTATGAGGTTTTGGGTTCAATTCTTAAACACCATATTTTGAAGTGGTTTTGGATATACAAGAGAGTAGTTTTTGTCCATGAATTGAGTTATTTGGTATTGATGATTTATTTCTTAAATCTGCAAGTCAAATTATAAAGGATACGCACCTGAAACTCTGAATGCAACTATCATCGTTACTGTCATGCCACTATTGGGACAAATACCACTTTTTATGGTATGGAGTGGGTCGGACTGGAGGGCGCCAGTACCCACGCGCCCTTGCGCCTTGCTGCGTAATCTTTTAGTCACAATTTTACTACATATTCCATATCCTTAACTAATCGTGGGTCCAAAAATCTTTACTTGGAATTTCGCATTTGTAGGCTGATTCACATTTGCATTGGTCATATACCTAAAAAGATAGGTTCGTTGAAATCGATACACTGCACTTCAGCAAGAAACACGATTGCTTCTAGATGATGTTTTTGCACAACTTTTGGTTTTGATATTGGAACTAAAATTGCTCTAATGAAAATCAAAGTCGCGACAATCTCTCTTCATAATGCGCACAGCTGAAGAGTTGAACTCACTGCCTGCGTCGGTGCTTCTGAACGCATACAATCTGGGTAAGCTCGCTCCATTGTAGGCTTTGTCTCTGTCACCGCTGACTCAAAGAAGAGTCAAGACCAAAACCGCATCTTCATGAAGCCTACAATCAAATCTTCTATTTTCTACAAATCTTCTATTTTCTACAACTCTTTTATTTTCTACAAATCTTCTATTTTCTACAAATCTTCTATTTTCTACAAATCTACTATTTTCTAAAAATCTTCTGGATTTAAATGCTCATTTAACCCTCTCTTCCATCGTTTACCTTTCCAGGCCGCCCATGAAGGTGTCAAGTCACGTCTACCCCTCATTAATTACAATGGTAACATTAGTAACACAATATTGGCAGCCAGCCAGCACCTCCGCGAATTAGGTTGAGCTTCCGATTTCTTTGTCATTTCTCAGTTCGATGATGACTGCTATTATTATGACACCTGAATGTAGTGTTGCTTGTTCACCTGTCTAGAAAGATAAAATAATCGGATTTTTGGTCTTTGGATCGGGTTCGGAAAAAATAACTAGGTTAAAGTTTTATGAAGACTAGTTCAGCTTTGGTGAAAAAATATATGGTACACCGATTATTTTTTTTATGTAGTAGCAGTATTAATAGAGGTGGACCCCTGAAAATCGGAACGCCTAAACACGCCATGAACGCCACTTGAATGTTAATGCCATGCATTTAAAATAAATAAACGGTTGTCTCTGGTCTCTCAAGTAAAATTGAGGTCTGATTCGACTTTTTTTGTTATTTTTATTTACGTACTGTTTCAGTATCGGTAGTTAAAACTCACGTTTTCCTTGGTTTAATCGATAAGTCAAGAAAGAAATAATTTGTCAGCAAATAGTGTGATATAACAGATTTGTCATCCTACTAAGTAATACTAGGTAGTAAATCTGTAGTACTAGTTACTGTAACTAGTAATAAAGTATGATTACACGAGTGGGCCAATGTACCTGTTACGTAAACAAGCTATAAATAACACGGAAACAATCAGTTGTATTTTGTTCACTAATTGCTTCTTTTATTAGGCAAACAATGTAACGCAAATCACTTTTAGTTTCTTGAACTTTATTTTTGGGTCAAGTAATCTCGTTATGACATAATCTTGTTAGTAAACAATGCTTTTAATGTCTCCTTAAATGGCTTTTGGGCTCTTTGCGTTTAATGCGTCTTCCTACCCTTCCCCTTCTGAGCTGTTGAGGAAATCTCCCATTTTTTCGTAACTTTTCTTATATCATAAAAACAAGTTACGAACCCTTGCATAATCGTTTAAACCGACCGTCTGACTAGTCGGCTTCGAGAAAACCTTGTCACTTCTCAAGCTCTGGTTATACGTTTTATAAACGTATAGCGCCGACCTCAAGTAATTAGGGCAGGAAAATGATGATTAGTCAATATTAGTCTGAAACCACGTGGTTTCAGACTAATAATCTCTGACATCAGAGGCCTGTAGGATTTCCAGGGGTGGCTATTTAACTCTGACACCAGGGAATACTATGATTGTTGATGGAAGCCTTCCATCAACATTTAATTGGAAGGAGAGGCAGAGGTAGGCCAATAAAAAGATGGATTAAGTGTCTAAGGAATGATATGAAAGAAAAAGGAATAAATGAAACAGTGACGTCGGATAGGGTAGAATGGAAGAGGAAAGCTTATTGCGACCCCAAGTAATATGGGATAAGGGCAGGAAGATGACCAGAGAAAAATGGAAAGACTAAGCTTCGTCTTCGTCATTTTGTATTTATCTTTGTTACCAACGCCACTGCTACTTAATCTTCATTGGTGTACAAATCACCGTCTATTAGTCGGGTAGGTGCTGTCAATTGCGCGTGCGCAGATCCCCGTAACTGCCCGTTTCCTCTGTTGTGTTGAGCTGATTGGGCACGAGTAAAGTAGGGTTGGTAAGTGATGAAATAATGTTACATGGAAGAGTGAGATAATTTTATTGTTTCATGGGTAATATAAAAAAAAATCATACGTTTTGGAGTGATGGATTAAGATTAAAGGATCTCGTGACTTCATAATAGTAGCCGACTTCAAAGTTAGCCGCGCTAGTCGAGATTGGTCTGTGGATCATAAAGAGTTTCTTTCTTGCGTCGGAAACCATGTAAAGCCGTTGTTCGTGGCTGTCATTTGTTCCTTTGATAGGGGTTACTGCTGTTATTCAGAAGCTCAAAGATCTGAGAACCAGGCAAGGGGCCCATGGGGATTGTATTACTGGGTAAAAGAGGACAGACACTCTATGAAAAAAAAATCTGATATATTCAGTTTTATTCGACTGGACTGGGAGCCTTCTCCAACACAGAAAAAGGCTAAGTAGATGTTGGATAAAGTTGTTGTTTCAAGGCCCTTTGTCTTGTGTTTGTTAGTGCTGCAAAACCTCAAACTTCCATTACCAAGTTCCTTGGTTTACAGGCCAAAGGTACTCGTAGGTATTGTAAATTGGTCAAATTGTTTCCAGTTTCCAGTAGGTCTACACCGTTTAGTGACCCATAAAGGTTGGTGAGCATAATTATGTGTCATGCTCATTGTTGATGGGTTAAATTCCTGGCCAAATGTGGCCATGACGTGACCAGTTTCGTTTCGGCAATTCAAAGGATCGAGTCGGGGTCAAGTGGTACTTATTAGGCAATATTGGAAGTGGAGGGCCTAATGCTTCCATCTTTATCATGTTCCTTCTGTCATTATGTCTATTGGGTTCGTTCCTTTGGAACTAGTGTAATTACAGATGGATTTAGAAACTTGTGTTCTTCAACGCTAATCACAAATACGAGTAGTTCAAGTCTAATACTGATAATAGGATTCCTGTTAGGCTATTAGGATTCTTGTTTTCATTCACAAGAATTTTGGCATAACGTAAACGCCTGTAATCCCTAAAGTATTAGGCAGAGGAGTATCTAATAGTATACCATACCCACCATGGCGTAAAATTTTTGTATTCAAAACTCTAGATACGCTTAAAAAAAATATTTTCCTAATTTACTACAAGTTAACGACGTTAATCATTACCGTTTTCTTGGAATTTGATTTATCTAAATTGACTTTTACAAAATAATATAAAGGTTTTGTCACCTACCAGCCCTAATAGAGTTGCAGAGATTCGCAATTCGCACACAATCATACGTAATAATGTCCCAGATGGGTGTGTGTTGGTTAAGGTCAGCGTCCACTTGTCTTGCTCTTATTGTTACGTTCAACTGATAAATTGTATACAGTGTAGTTTGTTATTTTGGTCACATGAAACTTGTGTTGTGTGTAATTCGTCTAAGCTATTTGTGGCACAGTAGGTTGGATTCGAGCTATGATGCTGTTCACGTAAAAATGTGTAATGACCTCTATTTGGCCGAAAACGGTTATAAAAGCCGGCCAAGTGCGAGTCTGACTCGTGCACGATTGGTTCTGTACCACTATCTATAAAAACAGTAAAAATGTCACGTTTGTTTTGTGCCCCTAATGTTTGTTTTGCTCTCTTTTTAGTAGGTATGTATTTGTTGTTATTTACTGACAGCGGCATCAGAAATAAATCATGTGTGAAAATTTCATGAGATTCAGCCTCGTTGCAAATCAATCACACGGACACCCTGAATTTCATAATGGCTTCACATAAATCGTAAAATTATTTTCATTTTATAATACGATTCACGTGCCTACAAAACGATGAATAATTTACGAACACATTTCATCACTGAAACATGGGATGACAATCAGCATCAAATTATGTATGAGAGCTATTTTCAGAATCGATTTGATTTAATTCGAGGACTTTTGATGTTACTATAAAATAGAATATTGGAAAATTTATGGGTACGCTTAATGGTTATTGGGTACATAACATTGGAAAACCACAATTTGGCTTTCAAAACGACCATTTAAAATTTCCCATGAAACACGTTTTCATGATTTCCACATCATTAAATTTGAAATTCATATCCATTTGGTATGTGTTATTTATCGTCAAACCGAGGGGTTATATCTTTCCAACGATATGATAATTATGAATTCATGCAATATATCAGAATTCTGTATTCAAATAAAGAAGTAAGCTCTGGTGAATGATTGCTCAAATTAGAAAAAAATACTATTTCATAATTTATTGTAATTGCAATTATACGTTTGACTTGATAATCATCTAGGTTTTGTGCACGAGAATGTTTCATATTCTTCCGCTGGTCTTTTCTGACTAGCTTAATCTTAGAATCCTAGAGAGTACTTGTTTCGTCGGGACTTTATTCAATATGGAATGATTGTGATTGTGAATAGCGTGACGGATTGTCAATCTATGCAAAACCAGTGGATTTTGTTCCAAACCAGTTATCAAACAAATAGCAGAGAAGCTAAGGACTTATTTATCAAGGGTTTCAGTCGTTTCACATTGAATGCAGTTCCTTCCGACCGCGCGTTGCAAATCGCACAAATAATATTTCTGAATGGGGCTACTTACAGTATAGGCGTGATTCGAATGGCCCAAAGTATCTTTTATAACGGGTCTATTTGGCAAAATTATAGGGACTTACAAAATTACCCCAAATTTTGGGTCACAAACGAAAGTTTGCGAAACTAACCAGCGTATTGTTGATTGCAGGTTGGCAAAGAGGTGGCGCATCCAGGCATAGCGAACGAGTATGACAGTACACAAGAAAAGAAGTATTACACGTACTACCAGTGGGTGTGCTTTGTACTGTTCTTTCAAGTAAGTAATACCAGAAAATTTGATCGATATAACTAGGTTTATAAAACGAAGTAACGCCCCGTACCGGCTTCGCACAAGTGCCGAAAAATTAATAGGAAAAATATGTATAATTGTATTCCTATTTATTTCGAGGTGCACATGTGTTTGTAATTAACATCTGTATAACACACATAATTATTATGTATGTTACTCGCTAAACTAATGTGATTTCAGTAAATATCGAGTTTTTCAATAGTTTGAGGAACATTTACGACCGAAATTTAAATTATATTTATCTCAATCCAAAACTCATTCCTTTGTTTTTGACGACTGTTTCTGATAGGACATCTTAAAAGTTTGGATACACAAATTCGGTCATTCATTGGGTAGTCACTAATGTTCATACTTCCGAATCATTCGACTTCATAATGTCGGTAGCAATAAACATCTGTTCTACTATTATTTGTTTTCCTATATTTTCTCAACATAACTTTCTTTTACACTACTATTCAAAGTAATAATTATCTTTTTTGTTTAGATTTCTTTTAGATGAAGATAGGGATCACGATAACAACCGAGATAGGTTATTGATTTAAAGCATTCATTGTCTCAAGAACCATTCTCAAATTATTTATCAGGCTAAAGGTTTCCCTCATAGATATTGTGACTTCCCCCGAGTGACGCCATGGTGTCTATTAGTACGATGTAACATAAATGACCGCAACATTCATGGTTCAGAGTTCAGACTATGTAAAACACAGTTTTAATTAAATGTGTATAACAAAGTATGTGTAAAGTTAAGTGGAAGTCGACAGGTCAATGAGTACAAATAGTCTGCCATAATACTGTCATTATGGTGCATTGTTGCATTCTTTACAACTTTATCAGTTAATGTTGTCACACATTTGTTAGCAGTTAGATGGATATCTGGGAAATAAAACGTATAATACAATAGTTCTCAAAAGTAATTGCGTCAATTTTTTAATTCTGACATCATTGGGTAAAAAATTAGATGCGTATTTTGTTCAGATGGTGACAATAAAATCACCCTGACATTTTTCGCCTAGTGGCATTGATGCGGTCTGTGTATGACTACTGTTTAAGAAGTTCAATACATAAATAACTGAAAACTTTCTTTAAAAAAGAATTTATTACACTTGTTTTAACAAAGGTCCTAAAAATGACACTTCATAAAAGTTTAATAACGTAATAGCGTCAAAATCATCATCATCATCAGCCTGTAATGTTCCCACTGCTGGGACACAGGCCTCTTTTCTGTTTGAGGGAGTGGGCCATAATCCAACACGCGGGCCCAGTGCGGGTCAAAATGCTCAATGAATATGACATCTCATTTAGTTGCCTGAAGTACCTAAACGAAAAAAAAAACATACAATTCTGATAAAGTTGTCTATTTTAGGTTCCCAGAATGGTTTTCAAAAACAAGCTGTTGCGTCATGATTTCAAAGCGCCAACGACTGGGACCCATCTTTCAAGCAAGCAATTAAAGGCCACTGCCCAAATGTGTCATTTTGAGTTTAACCAACAACTGATGAAATAGACTGAATGATTGTGTATTATTATTACGCTGCATTAAGACATAATTATAATAATTACGGGTGCCACCACTGCGATCCCGGGTGCCACCACTGCGAAGATCGCCCGGAGGACACAGTAGAGCATACGGTGCAGGACTGCCCAGCTTGGGCGGAGGCCTCTCGCGCCCGGCATTGGTTGCGGCCATGCTGCGGGGCGAGACGGAGTGGGAAGCGGTCTGCTCCTTCTGCGAGGCAGTAATGCTCGTGAAGGAGGAGGCGGGCCGCGAGCGAGAGAGGACAGCGTCCTCCCTTCGCCCCAACCGCAGTGGTAGGCGCCCGCGGCGTCGGACGTCAGCAGATGATCTCCGGCAACTCGCTGCCCGACCAAGGACCATGCCCGGGGCCGGAGGACACATTTGATGATTTTACCACGCTAAAAAAAAAAGGGTATTCTTGTCTTATAAATACTCGTAAATACAAATCAGATGGCTTGTGGTTGTCGCAATGGCTGAGCATTCGACTGTTGACGCAGCGTTTTGCGGGTTGGATTCTATCACGGAACAAACATTTGTTTGTATGACCAACAAGTAGTTGTTCCTGTGTTGGGCGTTTGTGTATATGAGTTTCTGTTTGTAAATGCATCTATGACACAGATAAATTGTTAGTGTGGAGCAACATTTTTGGAACGAAGTTCCTTATCGCGCGTTGTGAAAGGGGGCTAGACGGAAAAAATTCTTACGAAAAGTTGTCACGACACTTTTTGGAACGAAGTTCCTTATCACGCGTTGCGAAAGGGTGCTAGAGCTCAAAGAGTGGAGTGGAGTGGAGCGGAGCGGAGTGGAGTGGAATCGCAACGATTATTTTTGTTGAGTGTATACACTATATATAACTTCGTTCCATGCGGGTGTCCCTTGACACCTCTCAAGTTTTTTTTTAAGAAAATAAGTAGTCATCAAGACTAGACCTTTTCTTTCATCAGATTAACAGAACGGTTCAAATGATAGATTCTGGTTTATTTTTAAACTACAGCTGTTAGAATTAAAAATAACTAAAACCTGTTTCACCTTTTAAAAATACCTTAAAACTAACTCGTTTAGTTCTTAATCATATTAATAGTGGCTTTTCCAAAAAACTAGTTTTATGATAACATAACATTAATGTCTTCTGCCGTTGTTACGTCAGGGCTACGTCCGCGTCAGACAGATGGAAGATTACAATAAAATAATTAAAAGGACGCGTGAAGTAATTGCTCGGAACCTTGATGTACAAGTAAACGTTACTTATTGTGGTGTGATGTCATTGTTTATGTGGAGACGCTGCAAACGGTAGCTAAAAACTGAGAAATTGTTGAAGTCAATATACACGCCATACATCCTGAAATCATTGAAGACCCGTGACTATAATTACAGCCTCACAGGCCGATCTTCCGGGTAAAGCCACACTTGCCGTTGGTCTGTGGAAGGGTGTGTGTGGGTCCATTTGCCATAGCGAGTTTCCTCCGTGCCTCGGAGAGTCTTAGTCAGAAGCTCATAAGTCTGACAACCAGTCTTACCATGGGGAATCATAATTATTGCCCAGTTACTGGGTTTCCGATGAGCAATTGCTCCATGTGAAATACTGATATTCAGCTGCATCTTGTACGATTGAAAGCCGCCCCCAATATAGTTGGGAAAAGGCTAGGCAGATGATGACATCCTGAAATCATTCAATCAGTAATTTCATGTGCATAAACTAACGTTTGATAGAAAGTTTAGAAGTTTTTAGTACCAAAAGAAAATGATTCTAGAAGAAGACTCATAATTAGCAGCTATGTTCCACTCCCTGTTAAGGTTAGATCCTCGCTTTTGTGCTACGCTTCCCTGCTAGTTGAAGAGTAGGGTACACCTCGTTTCTATGGCAGCTTTAATTCGTTGATATTGAATCATGAAGCCATGCAAGTAATCATCATCGATTTCCATAAAGTTCCTTCACAATTCGAATTTCATTTATTCACAAAAAGTCGTCTCTATTGTGGTCATGCTTGCCTGGTAAGGGCTTGTTGTGGATACAGAATTCCTCAAGCTCAGGAGTACTTCTAACCAAGAAGCAATCACGATAGTTATCCCTAATTAATAAATCTCTTAAAGCTATGGAATCGTCATCAATGTTCTTATCACCTCAGTCATTACCATATTTTGTAATCCACGTGCAAATAATGACTTCTATCTTCTTATTTATACAATGAATGCGTAGATTATTCATTTAGATCCAAGAGTTACTCATGCAATAAAAATAGTATCAATTTGTTTTATATTTATTTTATGACTAACTTTCTCTTAGCAGCTTCGCGTTTGTTGACATTTTTCTTTTGTTGTTTTTATTGATTGAAATGGTTGTAATATAAATAATGTAATTTTAATCGGTTTTAAAATACCTTTGCGACAACTGTTGAATCTTTGTCTCATATCTCTCTCATTGTTGATAAAATTATTATTTACTACTAACTATAGAAAGGCTATAGCAAACGTAATTCCATGTCTCAATGAAACCAAGTATCGCATAATAACTGAGTTACTTCACATTGGGCAACAGGCACCTGCTTAAATTTTGATAGGAGCCATATGTGGATTAGGTGCCATTTCAGCAGGTGTCGAATGACCGTGGAATACCTTTGTACACCAGTTGCATATAGCACAGTCAAATCTTAAATGTAAATAACAGTTTTATTTGCGTTTTCTCGTACATCGTAAGTATAAGATAAATGTTTGTAATAAAGATTAAAAAAATATTGTAAAACAGCAGAAGTTTCCCGCAACTATGACAGTTTCCTTGTGAGTAAATTCTTTAATGTAAACAATACTATTTTCACGATGCTCCATGACAATGACGTCATATCGTGTTTAAGAATCCCAATTAGTAACAAAACCGGAGCAAGGCCTATGACCGGCGGTGGCCTACTGGCTGAGTTTATGGAAACCCGCAATTCACACCCAAATATGGCTGCGGCCTGTCCGAATGTATTCTAATAGCTTAATCACGTCGTGTCAATGGAACGTCATAAAACACGTCTAGTAACGGTATCACTGATAGGTGACTGATGCTATTGTCACTTTGGCAAATAATGCTCATATTTTGCTGTCGTTGAGATAGTTAATATCATCGAATAACTTTTAGAGCCTTAATAATTATGGTTTGTTTCTTTTTACATTTAATCATAGTTAAAAAGATTGTTTTATATTAGGACCTTAATTTTTCATGCTATTGATAACTGAAAAACCTAATTAATCGGAATTAGAAGGCTTGAAGAAAAAAAATGGGTTAATTAAGTGGGGTATCTATTAAACCGGTGTACAATTTAATGTAACTGTCAGCCTGTGTCATCCCACTGCTGGGCAAATTCCTCTCCCCATGACTTCTAACTATCTAAATCTAGGGCTAATGTGAGTCAGCCAATGTCGTCATTAGCTTTGTTTCTGATCTCACCTTCTTTTGCGAGGTACAAGTAAAAGGTCTAATAAAAACTTTTTCAAAAAAAATGTGACCGCCTTCAAAAACAACCACAAAAAAGAGTAAAATAACCTACAAAACTTTTCTTTCGGAAGTCGGTGGTTTTTTATTAATTTCATTGTCTCTTTTGCCACCGACTTCCGAAAGAAAAGTTTTGTAGGTTATTTTACTCTTTTTTGTGGTTGTTTTTGAAGGCGGTCACATTTTTTTTGAAAAAGTTTTTATTTTACTCTTTTTAGTTTAAATATTCAACCAAAATTCTTGTCAAATACATCATTTTCTTACATGTGCATTAGAATTTTGTAATCTAGCACCGGTAATAACATCGTTAACATCTCTTTCATTTATTCCCTATCTCAAAAACTGCTGAACCGATTTTGATGAAATTTGCAGTATTCCCAAGTTGAACGATACCTAGTACAACAAAAAAAGAATTTCTTAAATCAGACTTATAGTTCCGGAGATATGCGAACACAAACATAATTTTCTTACTTGAGGAGTTGTACCTTCCATCATCAGCTCAGCTACATGAGATGATGATTTCTATACGCAAGTACTTGAATTACTTCATAAGATTTGCGAAAAACTAGTATGTCAGCTAATAAAATTTGAGGGTTGCCCTCGATTTCTCCAAGATCCAATCATCAGATCCTGAAATGGTGACAATGGGACCACACGGGAAGCACCAGCTTTCGAATAAAAAAAGAATCATGAAAATCGGTTCACCCAGTCGCAAGTTATGAGGTAACAAACATAAAAAAAAAAAAAAAATACAGTCGAATTGATAACCTCCTCCTTTTTTGAAGTCGGTTAAAAAACAATAAATATGACCACTGAATGAATGTTCACTGTTGGGACACGTTATTAATGTGACCGACTATTTTCCAAAATGGTATCACCAAAGCATGATATCATCACCTATCAATTAACTTCACTCAAATAATATTTTCAGTACTAGAATGCCAACTTTTAACTCTTCATTGCTCTAATCAAGGAAAATTGCATAATTTATGAGATGATTTAATTGGAGAAACAAGGTAATTCATCTTCTCAAGTGATGGCCGCGTAATTGGACTATTAACTATTGTTATCTTAATAGGAAATGCTGAGATTCTATCCAAAGTTTCTAAAAATAAATCGATCAGGTTTTGTTCAGTGACGAAAGGATTCTTTGGCGTTTGCTTGAGGGTTGGTCATTGTCAACCGATCACTAATTTATTTATTAGTGATTGATAACATAGACATAGAGTGGATAGGACTGAGCAATATCCGTAAAAAATGACATAAATAATTGACAACCCCAGAAAGAGGGGATGCTATCATACAGCCTATCCTGTCTTCTTAAACACGGAGAATCCACCCGAATTGACTTTACAGCTGGATGAGGACCGCTCAAGTTACTGCCCATGGCCATGATGAAATGTTTTGGCAAAGGTTTTGAAAAATCATAACAGTTCCTTGTAAAGGTAGTTTATCCGTAACCTACTGAAGCATGGGAAATCTTCAAAAGATTCTTTGTACTACATACATTTTATAAACACCTTTGTTCTTAAAACTAAACTAGAACTAGTGATGGGTTTTTGCCCGGGAATTTTCCCGAGTTGGGAAAATTCCCGATACATTCCCATTTCTTCCCGGGAATATTCCCAAATGACGGGAAAATATTTTTCGTATAAAATTATGCAATTTAAATTATTTTTTACAAAGTTTTGCATTTGTGTGAGTCTGTGCATGCATGTCGTGGTTAAAAAAAAAGACATTCATTGTAAAACTACGGTAACAGCATAAAAGTAAGGGAAAATAATGTTTGTTGATACGTATTTATTTAAAAAGACTTAAAATCAAAAGTATCACACCAATCTTTTTCTGATTACTCGTATTAGGTTGTTTTTTGAATATTACTTTTGCTATAAATGCGGCTTTATACCTATAATAGTAATCAGTTGACTTTGAAGATAGATTTATTACTTGGTGCGTTGAAAAGTGGGTATTGTACGTATAAACAGCCACATATTCAATTATTCATAGCTCTAATCTAACAATTTATATTTTTTTTTAGTCTTGCTTTGTAGACAAATGGTAAACGTAAACTCTCGAGTCTCTAACAGATTTTTTCAACGTAATATATATGGTCTAAAAAAGTAACTGCATGAATTTAGTGTGCTTACTCAAATACATGCAAAAAAAAAAATAAATGCTTGAAAAGGCGCGCGTGGAACACAACACGCCGTTGACCCCGGCATAGTCTATGGTCGAACAGCGAGTCGCCCATTACTCGCCGCCCGCTTGCCCGCGCCTACGGTGGCTGAAGATCCGTCTGCTGAAGTGCGGCTGGGGTGGACGGACGCTGACGTTGTCCTATCCCTCACTGCCCATGCATGACTGCTTCGCTAAAGGAGTCCACCGCATCCCACACCGTCTCGCCCCGAAGCATAGCTTCGACCAAAGCCGGGCGCGAGAAGTCTCTGCCTATTGCCGTGAGGACACGGCGGTGCTCTGCTCAAGCGGTGCAGTCCTGCACCTTATGCTCCACCGTGTCCTCCGGGCGGTCCTCGCAGTGGTGACACCCAGGCGTTTCCTGCTTCCCCGTCCGAGACATGTACTTCATGAAACTTCCGTGTCCGGCAGGGACCTGTGTCATGCGGTAGGTCAGGACGCGGAGCCGCCTATCCAGCCACTCCTCTAAGAGAGGGTGTAACCGCCGCGATTGTAGCGTACCGGACCTCTGTTGCGACCGTGGCTCCCTCCATACTGCCCTGAGATCGCGACGGAGCTCTTCCCGTAGCGCGTACATATCGCAGTGTCATATTGCCACTTTCAAGAACTGGGTCGAGCACATACCTGTAGTACGGCACTTCTGATTCCACAAGGTTGTCTTTTAGAGCAAGTTGATGGATTATTCTGGCTACAGGGTTGTGTCTATGGAAATATTCTCCGTTAGCGAGACGAGAACACCCGGAGAAATGTGATAGATTGATTCGCCCTGACACGGTGGCATGCCCGACATATGTCAGCCCTGCTATCCTTCACAATAAATCTCCGGTAGTTATATGTCATCATAACTCCATCCATTATTGTTCTGGCAAAACCTTTGGTTTCTCCAAAGGAATCTCCGGATCGTAGCCAGGCTACCGACGTAGATATGTCTACATCTGCATCAGGCCTATGTACGGCCCGGTAACGTCCGTGAAGCTCCTTGTTCTGTCATATTTCCATGCGACCATTAGTGTCAAGCACTGCAGGTTTGCGCCAGTTCTCTTTAGCCCAGGAGAGTGGGGTAAGGCCCTTGTCCACCGCTACTACATCTCGATGCATTCCCACGTCGGCTTTTAGGAAATATTCATTGAGATTGCATATCTCACGATTGTGGAAAGTCTTAACGTTTAGAAAATCTCAACCTCGAATACGAGACCGTGAGTGATGCATTCGATATGCAGTAAGCAATGTACGGACCCTCCTATCGCCTTGGATACGAGGGTCTGTACAATTAAGTTTTGTTTGAGTCCATGAGTATGTCAAAAGAGTACCTACATCCATCAATACTGGCATGACCCAGCCGTTGCAGGCCTTACTATCACCTTATTACCACCAAAAACAATAAATATTTACATATTTTTAACATTGTTATTGGATCAATATTTATTTTCCCGTCGTTTGGGAAAATTCCGGGAATTTATTTTATTTTCCCATATTTTCCCAATCTTTTTTTTCCCTCCCATTTTTTTCTTCCCTCCGGCCCATCACTAACTAGAACGTGATGTTGGACTTCGGACCTGGTTCTGTTCTGACTGCGGCTAACTGTATTTGGCAGGTGTGACAATACGAACGCTGCGTGCAGATGCCAGCTGTACCGCTTAAATGTTATTCATTGCGTGGAGAGGAATGATAATAAATTTTTTCTCTGTTTTATTCATACGTTTAATTATTTAGTTTAAAATATTTGAACTCGAAATTAGTGGCATCATCTTAAAATTTTCACGCTTGTTGACGAACGTTTTTTGGAAAGAAAATGATCACTTAATAGTATTTTAGTATCAAATAAAAACCGGCCAAGTGCGTGTCGGGCCACGCACAGTGTAGGGTTCCGTAGTTGCCCATCAAAATACTTATGCGAACTAACTAAACTGATTCGCTGAATTTAATTTTAAAAAGAAGAATTTTCAAAATCGGTCCAGGAGTCTTTGAGAAATCAGGGAAAATACATAAGAAAAAAGATTACGACGAATTTAGAACCTCCTCCATTTTTGAATTTAGTTAAAAATAGTTGACGATAAAAACCTACCTATCCCCAAAAAACATACCAATAAAAGCTGTAAAAATAAAGTTGACAAACTTACATTTGCAGTTGTCTCCGATACATTTTGTTTAAGAAAATATAATATCCAAGTACATTTTATAAGTTGGTCGACTATTACTCGTAAAGTTGTAAAGCCTACTTAGTCATGACAATTTTCTTTTAAACTTCGTTATATATACTACTATTGTGAATTTTTTCATACCCCCAAACATAACCGTTTAGCTGGTAGAGGGGGGGGACACTCGAATCGAGCAAAATTTGGCACTTTAAAGCTTAATATTTTACAAACGATTTTTTTTATCAAAAAATTGTTAATGGAAATCATTATTTTTTAAAGGCCTATTTAATGATACCTCACACTAAGGGGTACGCGAGAAAAAAAAAATCCTCACTTTATGTGTAAGTACTGGAGGTACCCTAAAAAAAAATATTTTACGAGATTTTATTTTACCACTTTTTCGGCACAACAAATCCGTATATTTACACCAAATTACAGCTCTCTAGTACTGTGCGTCTCTGAGCTAAACTGCGGACAGACGGACGGACGGACGGACGGACGGACGGACGGACATGGCGAAACTATAAGGGTTCCTTGTTGACTACGGAACCCTAAAAAACTCACACAAGTGGGACACTAGGAATTTCTCCTGTGTCGTGGCATGAGCGCGTTTTCTAGCAGAAAATCATATACACACATCTCCATGCCTCATTTAGGAGATGGTTTTTGAGAGCAGTGGTGTTATCCTTGTTATTTGGTTATATTTGCTGATTTTTTTGGGATCAAACCAGCTTTTCAGATGTTTTAGTTGGCAAACTTCAGGCTGCTCAAGATGTGCACTATCAATCTAAATGGGATACTGTCTGTGCATACAGGGTGATCCTCATAAACGACGGTAATATTTAATCACAAGTCGCGTCAATTGTTCTCACCTATAAAACCGTGACACATTTACACATTGTTGAGATTGCCGCTCTAATGTTCGTGGGAACTGCATTTTTTCTCGTCAGTATAAAAACATGTGACGTACAACAATTCATCATCATCTGCCAAGCCATTAGTGTCAATTGATATGTCAAATATTTTCATTTTAACATGTCTCACAGAATCGTGATCTACCAATATAGGGGGTGTTGCTCTTTTAGTCTACTTATGAAGTCAATAGTGGCAATGAATGACTGGGCACTGTTTTATGTAGAAAACAAAGTCTACATTGTTATTTGTGTATATCAATCATATTGTTGAATTCTTTCAAATCTTATTTGTCTCTAAGTTCTCAATACTAGATTGTCTAAGGCTCTGCATTGATCTGCAACTTTAAGTACTCCAGTGTCGAAAGCAAGAAGACCGATTGACATTCAAAATATCTGTAAATTAATGAAACTCACGGCCCAATCGATTCGAGACGCAACTGCTTTAAGGCTTTTTTTTCCTTCAATAGCCCATTCATGGTCACTGTTACCTGTCTAGACAGTCCGGCAACCCCAGACAGTCTTGCGACCCTTGGGGCTGAGAAGGGACTCCGTATAATGTACTGGAGGTTTAGCCAATAACCGACTAGCCTTTGATAATCGAGATGATCTTCATAACAGCTCCTCTCCTGAAATAAACGTATAGAATATAGTTATTGATACGAAATGAATCTGTGAGCTTTTATTCACCACCAATCAACTTATTCTGACATACATTCTCATATTCTCATTTTGTTGCAGGCAATAATGTGCTACACACCCAAGTTCCTATGGGATGCGTTTGAAGGTGGTCTGTTGCGGACCATCGTGATGGGGCTCAACATCGGCATCTGCCACCCTGACGAGAAGGAGAAGAAGAAAGACGTACTCATCGAGTACCTCATCAGGCATGAGAGGGTATGTTGTAGAATATAGATGAACAGCAGAGACTAAATCATGCGCTGTAGTTCAGTGCTGGACCATTTATCTTATTAGGTTTCTATTCAATGTGTGCGCGATGACAGCGCCTCCTAATAACCATAACTTAGGTGTCAAGTCATCCGCAAAATATTTCATCCGAGGTTGAAACGTCACCCTTAAATGAAAGGTGTCGAGTGTCGACTCATCCGCAAGTTCGGATTATCGTCGCACAGCTAATATTGATGTGGTAATTTTTCATCTAAATAGACATAGGTACAGACGACAGCACATCAAGCTACCACAATCTGTCAGATTTATTTAATAGAATTTCAACCTTATCACAAGAGTAGAAGATTAATGTTTGATTGGTAAAATCTGACAGATTCGGGTAAGTTGACCTGCTGGCGGTGCTGGCTGTACAAACAAACTACCTACGACATTGTTTCGGGACATAAAGATCTGTCAATTCTTGGCAACTATTTCGATAAACTTTTTCGGCTTATTTTTCATTAACTAAAATTAAAAAAAAAAAACTTCATAATAACCTTTTATGAAGTTTTTTTTTTTAATTTGGTGCTTATTTAACTTGATACACATAGTTCCCTAGAGTTCTGTTTATTTTACATCTCTGCCACATTGCAAATTGCGATCAATTTTGGCAGTCCCCACCACCGCGTTCGCACATAGTGAATAACCGCTAAGTCTGTTTTGGTGTCGGCACAGTCATATCACAGGGTAGTCTTTTATGCCTTGAGGTGCATCGTTCTTTGAAACGCTGGAAATTGGAAAACTCCTTAGATACGGTAAAGTAAGTATTAACCATTGCAAGATTTCGTTTCTCTTCCCACTTTTGCTTACCTTCCGTGACCTCTAAAAGACCTGCCGGTTCAACGACATCACTATGTTAAAAGTATAAAGTATTGCGCAATAACAAAATTAATACACACGAGATCAAAGTACAGGACGTCGACAACGTTCAAGGGTGTAACATTGTTTATACAACCATACTTATATTGAAATAAATGAATTCGTATGACTATGCATAAAATTATTACTTACGCAATGGTTATTTCTTCCTAGTAGCCGTATTATAATGTTTGTGGTTTAGCCAGTGATTCAGTTAGGCAAAAGTGAGTCATTGTCATTTTCTTAAATGCCCCAAATATTTTTGCTAAGTCATTGTTAACTGTAGCTTAGCGGAAGTAATCAATACAAATATTGTAAAGAGATGGAATTTGTTTGTATGTAGGGGATCATTTCCTGATCTTACGATTTAACGCGGTGGGTCGAGTGCCCGAACTTTGAACGATGTCGCGGGCAGAACTACTCTTATAGAAAAGTCAAAGAAGTGAGACGGTATGAATATGTTGTTTGGAGAAAAAAAAAAAGCAAATAAAGAAGTTTTAAATATTATTTATAAATATTGTGGCTTTGTTTGCACTGTTTTTCACCTTCAAGAAATAATGCAAGCAGATCCACGATTGTGCAACATTGATTTTCTTTTATTTTTTAATTAAAAAGTTCTTGAGATAGGTAATCGACTTCTGAAATCAAAGCAAGATATTTACTACATCCACTTCCAAATAAAGGTAAAACCAAGATTTTGTGTTCGGCCAAATCTTGGTGATAACAATTTCAAGGACACTGGTAAAATAACCACAAATCAAAACTTGCAGTTCCAAATCTTATTAATATTCACGACCAACGGCTTCTGCCCGCCTCTGGGAACCGAACCTTGTTCCTGCCGCTCCGTGGTCTGTGTACACAATGCATTCCCGGGCCACTTCTAATTGGCATGCGATGCGCGAGTGATGCGCGTGAGTCGCGCGGGACTTTCTTGTGACCATGAAGATGTAGGGAATCTACGATCAGATAGTCATCTACTGCAAAATGCGTCAATTTTATGTCAGCCCAAAATTGACCGCTATAGTTGTATAGGGTCTCCCTTACCTCTGGCATATTATTATCACTCCTAGTTCTTTCTCACACGGGCGTACTTACTGCACGTTCTGGCGGAACATTTCCAGTTCGTCCCAACATATCCATCGTGGTTTACTGCTGGGGTCGTAGTAGACCACTTTACTATCTCAGTACAACGGTTAGCTATTTTGACCCAAACTGGACACTGAGAGAGTCTCAGAGAGAGACTGAGACTGACTGAGACTGGACAGACATGTCCTGTCCAGTCTCATTTGAGTTTGAGCTACGTTCTGAGCCACGTCAGCTATTTTTTTTGGCACAGTGAGACATACTACCAATAGTTTAAATTACAGCTTTGAGGGCATCAGTATGTTAACTTAAAACGCAATCTAAATGCACACCCGATGCTTATGGCCACCCTGCTCCTAACGGCGGTCAATTATTCATTCAAGATGCGTCTTTCATCGCTCAATAACATTTTTACCGCACACTATTATGAATTGCAACTTTTTTCTTTGCTTTTGTAAAAAAATCGCATTATAGAATATATACAAATCCAAGTAACGTGTGGTGGCATACATAAACAGACGTAAAAGTGTGAACCACGATTGTATACCCGAAAATCATAAACTTATAGACATGTTGTATTTCAGCGTGTATTGCCATACTGCTCGACAAGTGGACTATGGTCTCATTCTTAGCATTCCACTCCTTGTTACGTTTTGTCCGATTAGCGTGATTACTGTAGCCGTCGGTCCCGGCTGTCATTTTTAGATCTTTGACAGTCGTTACTGTTAGTCAGAAGTTCTAAAGTCAACAGTCGGTGACAGACATCCAGTCTTAATACCATGGAGTATCGTATTACCCAGTTACTGGGTTGTGGAGGTCCGATAGGCAGTCGCTGCACGTAAAATACTGATATTCAGCTGCATCTGGTTCGACTGGAAACCGACCCCAATATTGTTGGGAAAAGGCTAGGCAGATGATGACTGGTAGGAGACTTTGCGAAAGCCCTTAAGTCACCACCACCAGCATTTTCTATCACGGACCTGGCTCGCTTAGCAACCCTCGTCTTTAACACCCGGCCACGGAGCTTAAACAAAACCAACTATTTAAATAACTTTGTTAATTGATTTATCGCTGCTGAGATTTCCTTGGACTCGTCTAGACAAATCATTAAATGAGTCATCACTACCTTCGTAACTTCGTGTATATTAACACCTACTTTTTCGGATATCATGTTTAATTCATTTATAGACGATATGTTAATGATCTTGACCTAGATCGTAATGTTTACATGTGCTGTTAACTGTGACCATTTTTTAAATTTCCGTGTACCTTATAAATCTGACCGCTATGTCAAGCTGATCCTATATTTTCAATTAGCATTTGCCGTTCTTAGAATATTGACTGTGTTCTTAGTCATTGGATTTTGAGTCTAGAGCAATAAGGAAGACGAGTTCAACATTTAAGTTTTTGGAATCTATACATTATAGTTTAGTACCAACGTCTACAAGCAAGACTTCAAATATTACGGAGACATAGACTGATTCTTTGTCATTTATGATCATAGCTTAGATCTTTTAGTCTAGATTGATGTGACGTTATAGTACCCAAAGGATTCTTGCAAAATAGTTTCCATTTCCTCTAGCGTTATTCTAATAAGTGTTTTACATAACACGAAATGTCTTTATACAGCTCAGTTTTTCTCAAGTGAACCCTTTATGCCTTCACAATTTAATTTCTTCGGCTGTTACTCGCCCTATTGTGTAGTTCTTGTCGCTTTCATATCAGCAATGGACCGTGTCGTGGCTTCAGATCGTGACAGTCGATCAGGCCAGCGACAACCAATTTTTTCTATGCGGTCATTGGCCATACTTCGTTCATTGCTCGTAGTTACGCAATCTTTACCTTCACTGTCTTCAATACATTGATGATTACGTTCGTAGTCTTAGCTTATGAGTCAGTGTGAGGCCAGTAATGGATGTCCAATACATTTTTTGCTTTTGATACCATCTCCGAAGTAACTTTTCCGGTTTGGAGTCGTGTACTTAGTTACTAAAGCGTTTAGTTTGTTGCAGTCTTGTCATAGTTTTCATTTACAGCTTCGGTAATTAATTATAGCAATTGTTTCTAAGTGTCATGCACCCAGAGTTTTTGCTTAGTTGGACTCAACACAAGCAGTTTTCTAGCTACCCTATAGCTTGGAGTGTTTAATATTGAACTGTAGTTTTCACCATCTATACATCACCATATTCGTTGGCAGCTGTTGTCCCATCTACTGCTGAATATAGGGCTCATAATATTGACTAATCGTATCGAAACCATTCTTTGTTCGGTAAGATCTGTACTCGTATGTTGAGATTGAATTACAACACTCATGGTGTAAGACCAATACGTAACACCATTAACTCTCTGCGGTTTCAAATAATTAGACCACCTCTTGGTAACATTTCCTGTTATTAATAATTGAGTGTAATAAAGCCTGACTAATAAGTTTTCATCGAAGTTATTTAAATTGAAAGCTTGAAGGCCATTTTCGGAGAAATAACTGCCACAGAATCACCTTTACTGAACCTTTTCTGACGAACTGGTATAGCAAAATTCAAAAGAATTAAAATGAGAACAGGAAAAGAAGTAGCAAAACTCGTGTATGATTGAAAATCGTTTGATAAAGGTAGTATCGCTGTACTGGGTATCCGTGCTTTATAAAAGACTAGGGAATGAGGGAAGAAGTCTTAATGCCATCAGTGGGAATATCGTACGCTTATAAATTTTACCTGGTACTATCAATTTGACAGTGTCGTAAAGATTTTGTTGAATTTTACTATAGGTACTATAAAGCTATGGTTGAGTGAAGCCGAAAGCAAAAGTAAGTATGATTAACTTTACACCTTACAAGTAACTAGGTGAAGCACGGGTCCGCACCTTTATTTTCATTAGCCTATATTTTTTTTGGTGCAGTTGAGCCCAACTCAAAAAAAAAAAAAAAAAATTTCAAGCTGTTTATTTTCAAATATGCATCATACATTTGTCATACACGATAATGCTCAATCTTATTGAGCTCCAATTACAATTTGAATATGCTTTCTCCCCATTGAATTCTCTAATAAAACAAAACCATACAAGCGCAGTACTGTACTCGGTAGGTGTCAAGTGCGACCGCTTCCTGTCATCTGGCGGATGTCCCCGCCTGCCGCAGGTCACAGGTGTGCCGGTGTAGTTAACTGCTGCCAATAAATGACGTTTGCTTGCACCTTATACTGAGGTAGTTCTTGTTGACTATCGGTTACTTTGTAACTGGCACTTTGAACCTGTTTTGTGTTTAATTTGCTTCATTCTATGTTTGCTGTATTGGGTATTTTAGCCTTAAAAAAAAAAAATAGCTAGCTCTCATAAAATACAAAACCCACAATGGTTCAGCATTTATTAAGATAAATAAACGACGAGGCACTTAATATCGTGCCCTGCAGACTTTCCGTTACAGGAGCTGATGGACATTTCGAAGAGCGCTAAAATCGTGGCCCAATTCTGGGCCGAGTCGATTTAGATTGGTATCGACACGATTTAGAAAATGATAAATAAACAATATCTTTGGTGTTAATGATGTTGAGCTGGATCCAGTGTTCCTCACTGCTTCCAATTATGTTGTTAACTTTAAGTTAACACTACGGTAGTCACAGTCAGTAACCTTATTTGTGTTTTCTTGCTTCCCTGTATGTTTGTTAGTGGCTGGCTTTCGATGTTATATCTCTTTCGTAATTAACTATGATTAATTGATAAGACCAGTTACATCATCATCATAGTCTTCTATTAGGTTTCCTAATAGTCTAATTGGAATAAATGATTTGTCGTTGACTTTATCTTGAACCTTACAAATGGATGTGGCTTCATAAAGCGTTTCTTGTTTTGCAGGCACATTGTTAATTCATTTTAAATATCTAAACTTATTGGTATTTGCAGCTTGTGCAATATCTGTGCCGCGTCTATAACTTCTTTGGAAAGCCTAAGATTGTACCTCTATGGTTACTTACTCTTTATCATTATTATGATCGATTGGTATCTAAGTAATAAAACCGAAGCCTAACAATCTCTACTGGTCTTTTGAAATGAACTGCATTACTTTAAAATTGAATCACGTTATTAATTTTATTTCCCGGAAGCTTTTTATTGGTTCAAATTAAAAATGCCTGCATTAAAAGGACTTGTTTACGACTTCAACTTAGAATGCAAATTATTAGTTACTGTATTTAATTGTCCTGGGTAACACGGATCAGCCTCATGGGGGAAAATCCAGCTTTAAATCTATATTTGCACATAAGGTTGTATAATTACATCATTTTCCACAAATTGTGACTCATAATATGGCTACTCTTCTAATTTATAATTCAGAGAAGCAAACGGTGCTTTAATATTTTTATCACATGATCCTTTCCGACTGAGCACGTAGGCACTTTGTGTGTTTTGGCTTGTTTCCTTGTATGAAGATTGGAGACTCGTCTTCTAGAAAATCATAAGAAAATTAGACTGACCTGTTGGTCTAGTGGTTAGTGACCCTGACTGCTATGCCGGAGGTCGTGGGTTCGATCATTTGTTCTGTGTCTGGGTGTAATTTATCTATAATATGTATGTATTTAGAAATATATAAGTTAAGTATGTTTATCAGACGTCTAGTACCCATAACACAAGCTCTGCTTAGCTTGGGACTAGATGGCGTTGTGTGATAGTTGTGGAATATTATTATATTATAAAGCTTCCTCACCGCGAGCAGTCACCTGTAATGTAAGCGTTACAGATTCGAACATTCGAGGACAATAGAGCATTAAATTGCGCACTTTTATGTTACATTACAGGTGAATGCTCGCGCTGAGGGAGCGCCTTTTAACCTCTATTTTTATTAAAATTTTTAGTCATATCATAATTAACTAAGCATTTCGGAAACTGACGGAATAGGTATTATTTCAAAATGAGAAAACTGAAAGTCATGTGAAACGCGCTTTTGAATTTTGCTAAAGGTAATCTTTTTGTCTTTTAAATCCGAGGATGTACTTAAACAATAGCTATGTACTTGCAGGAAGGTTTCGGGATATCCTGTAGGGATGATACTCCATCTCCATACTCTGTGTTTGGGATATGACTAAAGTGTTAACAATATAATTTAGATTGATATCTGATCTGGCAAAGGCTTCCCACAAATACTTCTATGACTCCGCAAAACAGTATTTGTTTGATTTTCTAATTCGTCAATTAACAAAGCAAAGAAAGATCATAATTATTAGTTAGTACACATAGTTGCGGAAAAACTGTAATAAGCATCAGAACAGATGTTTTAATTTGCGTATCACATCATCTGAGACTAATTTATTCTCACAGTAGTTGAACATTATTCTAACAATAATTCGATGACGAATATTTAAACATATTGTAGTTATTTACGTCTTTATTGTTTCCTTAAAGTTTTTTTCTATAATTTCGTCATAATCTTTGTATTAATTTGGACTTGTGCAACCTTGCTCAATGTTTTATGGGTACTTTTTTTGCTGAAGCTGTGTACGCATGGTTGGTTATATTATTTATTTAATTTTGGGTTATATTCAAATCTTAGTACTTATCTTTTGTGTTATTTTAGCATTTTAAAGTACCTTCGACTTCCTGTGTGTTATAATTTGCATGCAATTTTTACATTAATTTAGTAAAATCAGGCTTTGTTTTAAGAAAAGTCATGAAAGAAAAACTTAAATTTGGACAGTCGAGGTGTTGATTGTTTATCTGTTAGATCTTTTAATTTAAACATTCAAACGAGTAAATAATGAATTATAATAAAGATTAATATCTTTTTTTTTTTTTTCTAATAAGCTAACTCGTCTGATGGTTGACGGTGAAGAACACTTGCCTAAGAGTAACCAATTGACTTGAAGAACAAAAGGTAGTTTATAAATGAATTTAATCGTGGCATTTACATATTTACCTGTGTGGGACATAAATTATGTATTTAAGATTGAAGCATACGTGTGCAGTGGAGTATGAAGATTTCATTCATGACTTGCTTACCTACATAAACACATAGGTATTATGTATGTACTCCTGAATGAATGGTTCACAATGGATGCCATGTGATTGTTATTAAATTGGCGCTACGCCACTCTACGGTTTGTCCGTTTGTCTATTTGATTGTACGTAATGGTAGATGGTTTATTTTATTTGTCGAATTCGTCCACATGTGGAATAGCGCGTTTTTGCGTAAACATATTAAGTGTATAAAATACGACTATTTGTGGTTGACATCCGATGTTTATTTGTGATTTCAAAATATGTAGGTATACTGAAGGTTTAAAATAAACCTGTCTGCCGGGGTTAATGCAAAGGGTATGTGGAACTGGGTCGTATTTAGTCAATCATGAATCTGACACTGCCTTCCACCACACCGAGGTGATTTTTGCACCCCGAAACAGGGTCAAAATCAAGATAGACACTGAGGATAAACTTCCAAACAAATGAGTCAAAATCAGTGCATTTTGAGAAATTTTGACAGATTCAGTCTTAAAGCCCGCCTGAGTTTCTGGCTTTCTTGTCTCTGATTCTGCTGTTTGTATATTGTCAAGCGATTAATTACGGCATTAATGTTAAAGCATAGACTAGTCCTACCTTTATTTACTCAAATCTTAATCAAATCAGTAGCACTGCTATCCACTTCATAGCTTTCCAAAAACAACTCGTTTTTTGGTTGCTGTCAACCAAGACTGGTCTGGCGGCAGTTTTTGTGCTAACGGTACTTGAACACTGCTACCGTGCGATGCGACCGTAATTTATAATGCGCAGGAGTCGGGCTAAGAGCCCTATTTGTACGAAGATATGAAGATAATAATATGAGTAGCCACTTATCCTGATGTGATTTTAAAGAGCCCAGGCATCTTGTGAGAGTGAGTGAGAATTTTTTGTTGTACGGTAGTTACAGTAGATAGTAAGAGAATTTATTTTGCTGACAGTATTTTACGTTTTTCTCCTTCATTGAAAGATGCGACACGGTTGGCGCGGTGCAGTCGAGTGATCGTCTGCTGCGTATCTCGTCTCGTCTGTATGTATGTTGCGGGTTCAATTCCCGAAATATTTCTATGACCTGCAGGTAGAATTGTTCCAGGTCTAGGTGTGTTATGTTTATGATCGCACACATGAGACAGGAGGAACTCCTATGGAGCAATGTTTTTTAAATAAGTTATAATTTATAATGTAGGTTAGACTAATGATATGAATCATTTGAACAATATACAATATAACGGTAAAAAATAATTAAACCCGTAATAGACGTCATTCCATATAATTTTAAAACCACAATTTAATTAAACCACAATAGTTACAGTGTGATACAAAATAAACCGACATGTAGGTAATACAAGTCATAAATTATAATTTAAATGACGAGGATACGTCACGTCCTAAACGGGAGTCGTTGCAGTTGCCAGATGTCATTGCTACTGGACAACTGAGCAGTTCACCTTGAGCCTTGACATAGTGAGCAGATGACCCTAAATAATATACCACTTTATGACTTACTTAGATTAATAGGGTAGTCTAACTCCATAAACACTTTAGGTAGGTAGCAGATTAGGTTCCCTAAAACTGATCCTGCTAGTACTATTTTATTATTTAGTACCTGCTTGTCTAGTTATACTGTCCTTGATTGATTTGCCTGATGATTGCCTGATGAACAGATGACTGGCCTGTTGGTCTAGTGGTCGTGGGTTCGATTCCCACCCAGGACAAATGATTGTGTGATGAGCACGATCATTTGTACTGTGTCTGAGTGTAATTTATCCATAATATGTATGTATTTAGAAATATGTAAGTAGGTATGTTTATCAGTTGTCTAGTACCCATAACATAACACAAGCTCTGCTTAGCTTGGGATTAGATGACGTTGTGTGATAGTTGTGCAACATTATTATTATTAATAGGGTAATCTAACTCCATGAACACGCCGTGCATCCAATGCTGTCGCCGTTCTACGATAAAGCAGAAATGGAGATAACTCCCTGAAACCGCAACCAACCAAGTAGACTACCTATGGACCACGACCAGTCCGCTAGGAGTGTACGACTAAGAAAAAAAATAACTCCATGAACAGAACACGCTGGGTAGCACAGGTTCCCTAAAACTGATATATTGCTAATATTTTATTTTTTAGTACCTGCTTGTCTAGCTAGACTGTACTTGATTGATTTTCACTGTGTTTGGAGTGTTTACTACTCGCAGTCAAATTATTTTTTCTTTAAATGTAGCTTTTATGACTCGCAACGCAGGGGTGTGACAAAAAAAAAAATGGAATGTGATGGCATTTCCCTTGGTCAAAGGCCACTCTCCATTCCTCCCATTGATTATGGTATTATGCGCCATTACGTATATTCTCTGTAACTTCATGTCAAATAAGTCACGGTAGGTACTTTTTTATGTAAATTCAAAACAGCGCAGCGGGATTAATAGTCTTGCATAAGTTGAGATGTAACCAAAGCATCATGATCTATACTTCTCACCATCGTTTCATCGTGATTCTTTCACCCTAACGAAACACACTTTTGGCTATCCAGAAGTCCAAACGACCGTGCGTGTAATACTAGCAGCATTTTATTACTATAAACTCTTAATAAGAGACGGTGTGAACTTGAACTACTTGCGAAAAAGCTTCTCATTCATACTAACAAACATACGACTGCAACTTTGTTTGAACATTGTTATGTCTCACACATTCCTTTCCCCTAATTTGGGGACTCTCCCCATTTCCGCCCAAGTTCAAGGAGAGGAAACTGCAGCAATCACCGACCCCATGTTATTGGGGATATCAAACAAGTCGTAGATTCTGTTTTTGCATTCGAAATTGCACTTTACCTCTTCAGAACTGAGTGCAGTTTCCGAAAAACAAAGACTGTTTACAAATACTTTGATTGGATGAAAAAGGTACATCAAATCATTTTGAAAACCATTTCCTTTTGTAATAAAGTTAAAATAAAATGGCGCTGAACTGCGTCATTTAACACAAACTCATTTTAAAATTGATTTAAAAGGGATTGCAAAGCAAAGCTTTATTCGTGGTCCAATTTTACATCTGTAAACAAAACTGAATCTTATTCACAAGGATTTAAAGAGTTTTTGTATTTATTGTCAATTACCTAGCACGCAAAAACTTAGCTGGGGGCTAAAACATATGGCAAACAGATTTTTCGTGTCCAGTTGGGTCCATTGGCATTCGGAGAATTCGGCAATTCGTAATTTTAGAAAGAATTTAGGGTTCCTCACGACAATACAGTAAAATAAATGCAATAATAAAGTACATACCTAGTCACTTACGAATAGGTTATTTTTAATACAAAATGACTGATTAGTGGCACACGCTCAGCGCTCCATCACGAAGTACCCCTTGTATGTTCAAAGCTCAAAAATTTCAAAACAAGGTACTTACTTAGAATTCCTGAAAAGAAAACACCCAAGAGCCTCAAAATTAACTGAAAAGATAGAAACAATACTCAGTTTGCAGGATAAGTGCCTTCTTCTTATCTTAAAAAAATATGCACTGCAGTTGGATAAACCATTGGACGAGTCTATCCACACCTCAAGCACAAAGTTAACAAACATAACCCTCCTCCTGGCGCAGTCGGGTAATAAGATACGCGGGCTTCGGGCCACATGTAAAACTTTTTGCTGGATCTTTGGACTAGTTCATAATGGGCAGTTTTTTGCCAGGACCAATATTACAGATCATTGCCATGTATTCATGGTAGGTGAGGGAGCAATGACCGCTTTATGTAATATCCTATAGTTAACTTCGATATTATCCTTATAATGATTGAAAGTTTTTGCTAAGTCATGTACACCTTGCTTTTTAGTTTAGCTATTTTCCTGTTAACATGTGCTTATTTCTAAGAATTCTGAGTTATAAATGAACGATGGGCTTAATATAAATGATTGACACTGTCTGTATTATATGATCAGAAGAACTGTATTTGGTTCCTCTTTGTCTTTTTCCCTAAGTATGTTGTTATTCTTACCGGATTTATTTTTCATAGAAAGACTGCTCATCTGACCCTAACATTACTGGATATTACGATCCCATTTGGTGAAACTTTCACAATTCCGACTTTCAGAAGCAGAAGATTCTAAGCTCTGTTTAATCTTAAAAAATCTCGTGTCGCGTAGTGTTCGAACGGCTGCGAAATGACTCAACCGATTTTTTTTTTGTATATTTGGAGAAAACCTAAAACCTACTTCCACCCCCTTTTTACATATTACATAGATAGTAAGGTTTGATGTCAAGCAAAGGGGATACGGATCAGCTAGTTAAATAAATATTACTAAATTTCATTTCTTGGTTTTCTAAACTGGCAGTATTTTTTCCATCATTGAACGTTATGCAAAACTGTCAGTACCTCTAACCGCCACATTGCCCCACCATAGAAGTTATGAAAGTGTAATAATACTCTTCACTTGATTGTCGGGCTCATGTATGTCAGCCAGCAACAATGGCCCACAATGGGCTACAATGGGCCAGTGACGTGAAACCATAGTGCAGAGCCGACTAATTAGAAACACGAGTGGTACTCGATTGTTTATTATTAACTGTTATGGAGGGCTTGTAGGACTCACGTGATTATAGCCTGTGTCTTCGTTGAAGTCGTGTGTATTTTTTTGAGGTCCGGTCCTAAGTATTTGCCGTGGTAAAAGCAAAAAGACCGTGAAATTGTCTTTTGATGTAGAAAGCCTGGACAGCATGTTTAACTGGACAAAAAAACAGCATCCATTTTATTGCATGTTCCCCTTACATATTCCTGAATTATATCAATTCAGTGACGTTCAGGTTGTATCTAAAATAAAACATCTTCAAGTGTCCTCCTGTATATTGGTTTAAATAAATGAATTTGAATTAGTTGACGCCATTTGAGCCACGTGTGGTAAGCACATGGTCGGTCCAAAGGCCATGCTTTACTTTATCAATCAGCATACTAGCCTTATATTTACTGTTTATCTACGCCTCGCAAAAGCCAGCTATTATAACTTTTAATAAACGATTCATGGAGTTATTTTTGTCAATTATAACACAGTGACCACCTGTACCACCTTAATAATATGAAACTGTGCCTGTACCATCGAAAATCATCATTATAATCAATATAAGACATAATTCTCGGTTTGATGCACTAACACTACCTAAATATTAGTGCACTTTTCTAATTTCAAGTCTCGTTAAAGGTGACAAGTGATGAAACGGTCGAAGGAAGCTAAAAAAAACTTTGATATCATTTTAATGATCTGTCTATCTATCATGGTCAACACTTGTCTGACCATAGTTGGCACAAAATTACACACACATTAACAACAACTACATTTCAAACAAATGTCTGCTAAACTAGTATAGTCAGTATCATTTCCTGTGCTATATAAAAAGTGCCAGGTGCCGGCTATTCTCAAAGCATGCATCTGTCGGGCCCCGGGCCAGCCCCTCTCGACCCTTACCGGGTGTCACCCCAATAGGGCGAATCTGCTCATTGAACATTGTTCTTCTTGTTAAGAGGGGAATTTTGCACGACCAGATAATTGTAGAAAGGGTATAGGCATGTGTTTTGTGTTTATGAATTGCTTTCTTTTTTGCCCCTTTATTTGGTGTGACTGTCATTATCTTTGTCAATTATTTTGAGTTTCAAGTAAGGCTCGATCGAATTCATTGCTTCTGAATCAATGATATTATAAAGAAAGATACGCCATGTTCATACTAAATGGCGTTCAGATTTCGTTGCGTTGTTATTATAAGTACTAACTTAGATGTATACAGTAATTTAAAACTACGACAGCGATAGATAATACGGAACGTATAAGATAGAAAGAGATAGCTAGTTTTAGTGTGTTGCGCTTGAAGTACAGTCAACACTACACTAGAGTATCATAGAGTGACATGACGGATGCTATTTGTCTCTGTCACGCAGCAGATTGCCATCCTATTATCTATCCTTTTCGAACCATTACGCCAATAATACGAAATTTATTTGAAAATGAGGAATAACTCGTAAAAAAAATATAAAGTTGATATATTTTTAATAGACTTGCTTATGGTATGTCACTCCACAACTCTTATTTTTCTTGGCACCATAGTTTTTGCACTTTCTGAAGACACAACTTGGCGTTTTTGTTACGCCGCGCACTCACGTTACCTCGCTCGCTGTTGTAATCCGACTAAATCAAGGGTGCAACAATTGTGTTACATTCTCCTCAACATTTTGTGCGTGCTAGTGCGATATCTACCTCTTTTTATTTATAATATCATTGTTCTGAATAGCCATCAGGGGTACGGTTTTACTGAGTATGTTCTGTTTTTGTGCCAAATTATTTATCCAAAGTTGCATTAAATTAATGATGCATTGTCAGCAGTGATCACCAATAAAGAACAAATATAGTTTTTAGATATACATATCATAACTACACTTGTAAACTATGGTCTCTATAGACACATGAATAGTGTCATTCTAAAACACCTGAATGCGGTTATTAACAGTCATGGCTGATGAATAACGAAAGTAGATACAAATACCTTTATTTGCAAAATGGAAACAACTATTTGGTTACTTCGAATCACTGACCTCTCTGTCAGAAACTCCATTGTCTAACTAATGATAGTTGATAGGCAGCTGTCGTAAACGCCACCGGCGGCAATGAAGCAAACGTGACGCAACTTGATGCAACAGCCGGGGCTAGTGGCCACCTCGTGGAGCCATGGTACTACGTACTTTGATCTGATGAATAAAGGTTTTGTACCTACGTCCTTACGTAGGTACCTTTATTCATCAGATCAAAGTACTATTTTTACCTATATACAGGTAAAAATAGTACTTGTGGCACGTGGATCCAGCTTTATTTATTCAAGTGACCACGCATTATTCTTGAATCCTTATGTGGTTTTTTCGTCAGTAAGAACCGCGTGAGTAACACAAAAACTTAGGATTGATGTCACGTGCTTAGTGTCTGTATCGGCCAGAGGTATCTACCATAGTTCTCTCATGGTTTTCAGACCTAATTCATTAGCCATTTTTGCGTAATTACACGACAAGGGAATGATATTGTGATCGTTACGGTGGCTTAGAAGTTAACAACTCATCTCTATTATGAGTTCAAACTCTAGCCAAAGTGTCTTTTTCAATGCACTTTCTAAGGATTTTAAATTTATCTTGGAATATATTTGAAAACAATTGCGAGGATAAATCCCTAATTTAAATATGTACATTCAAAATTTCGTTGTAGGTCTTAGTAACAGTCGAAGGACAGACTGCAGTTACAACGTTCTTCTTGCATTGCATCTGTGATTGTGAAACAAAATTTTCAAGCTATGCTAATGAGCGTGGTGATTTAATGTCCGTCTGTCCATATAAACATCGACAGTTAGATGAGCAAGCTGTTTTTTATTATAGCTCACCTTGACACATCACTGATGGCAGAATATTCATCACTTCCGTCTTGTTTATGCATATCGCACCTTTTGTCAAAGTATTTAAATAAATATGGGTAGCTTTATGACGCGGTTTTATCAAACCGCGTCTCATCATAAAACTGGCAACGGTTGAGGATCAAAATTGTTAGTAAGCATTTCAGATTTCACCCTTTAGTCGTTTTTTTTTGTCATCGTAAAAACAAAGGAAAAATCGATGTCACTGGATGAATTGAAAATACTTAATATTATTTGCTGTTGCTACTAATTTTTCCGATACTTACAGTTGATATTTTTTCATGTTTCGAGGTTTTAAAAATATTATTATAAGAAATTGCTGCGGCTTTCCCTGGCAAAAGGTTGAATGCTACCGTATGGGAAAGGGATGCTACTGGAATACAAGCTATCCGCTCTTCTAAGTTTTTTAGAACGACTTGGGACACACAGACTTCTTTATGTCTAGATATCCTTACAGGCATAAGAAAAAGACCATGGGGGATTTTGTGTAGTCCTTTTTCCAACAGCCATCAGATACAATAAGTGTACGAATTAAATAATACACAATAGCACTCTAAGCTTACAATAACTCAAAAATTCCACATCAACATTCCATTTCCCTCTCATTCCTACCAAACAAAGCCCCATTTCACAAGTCTTATCTTGATATCTCCAATAACAGTTCAGTATTCGTCTCAAGAGTATCCATTGAGGAGATAATCATAACGACTCCGGTGACAAGGTTCGTTTGTAAACATCCAGCGGTTGATATACTCGTGATAACCCAAACATATGAACCACCCGCGTTGGTTGGACTATGAATACTCCTTTGATTTTGTACCGAGTGCCAACTGTTCTTGGTATTTGGCCCTGTGATAATTGGCTCAACACTGCTGAACAGGATGGTGCGATTAGGTATAGTTTGGTATAACAATGCTTTTTATGTGTTTGAGAACGGGAAGGAACTGTAGGAAGTATAATGTGATTATAACGCCTATGACTGATATTGTTGCTGGAGAGTTATTGCGCCATTTTTTTAATAGTGGAAAAGGCTGAGTGTCGAGGCCTCTCGGGGATTATCTTATGTTATTTTGACGCTCAAAGAGTAGGTACTGCTATAGTTGTTAGCTTAATTTAAAAAAAAAGCACATATAAGCAAAATGGAGAGCAGTACCTCAGTAGAGATAGCCCAGTCTTTAAGTTGTAGTTCGTGAGTTCGAAGCCAGATTATTTTGTGCACATAATTATTTATTTCATCACCACTGCTTTCAAAACAAGGCTAAAGAAATATCCTGGGCACACCGACATGTTCTAGAACCGAAAATTGCAAGATTATGTGACATACACCAACCTGCGCTGGACCCGCTTGGTAGATTACAGCTTGCGGGAGTCACAGAAAAGAGATGCTCCAGCAGTGGGAACGCTATAGGCAGATTATTATGCTAAATGGATGGTAGGAAAATTATGTTACCTACAAGCATGAATGACAATCCATCCTAAAATATAACTTTATAATGACACAATTCTCATACAGGAAAACAACAACCTTTGGCAATAAGTAACCGCAACAAATAAGTTTATTCGCGTCTAAAGGAAAAATGACTGTTACCTCCCTTTATTGTGTAAATACTTTTCACAGAAAAACATGAGTCCGCTTATACCTATCTACTTGAATGAGATAATAATTATGACATAATGATGTATTTACATGCACTCGTTTTCAAGAGCTTGTTGTATCCAAAGCCCTTGAGTGGTTTAGGAGATTATGTCACAGAAAAATGGTAATAAAACATTTAGGTTAATGTGGAGTTAAAATAAAAGAATAATCAGAAACCTACCGTACATCAGCTGATATTGAAGTGGCATTAGAAGGCTTTCTATTCAAAAGTTTGTCAGCTTTGATAAATGGAGAACCTCCATTTCACACATGCTTCCTGGGTGTCGAGTCTGCTAATTATTAGTCAGAATGGCGCCACAATGGCGTTTCGGTCAGCTAAGAGCTAGGGTAATTCAAGATCAGTCACATGCTGGTCTGTGCAGCAAAGAAATGTATCACAATTTCTTAGTTTCGGTTACGTAAGTAAGCCTGACTAAGCTTAATTTGACTTAGTTTGAGCAACTTACATTTAAGATCAGTACCCTTAGCACGAACTTTCACTCTTTACTTTACAGTATTTACAGCGTTTCTTGTATGAAAAATGGAACAGCGCCTCCGGTGTGCGAAGCAGAAACTAATGTTAATCCTTTAAAAATTGACAATTTGAAATTGTCAAAGTTACAGTTTACTTTACGTCTCAAATACTGAAAATTCATGCTAAGGGTACTGTTAAAAAGATTAATTACAAACCTCTTTAATATTAAAATTCAAATATTCTCGTATAAAATCCTCATTAAGTTCTACTCAGTGCTCAGCAATACAAATTTTCGCCGGGAGACACTGCCATCTTCATTAAACGGTTGTTCACTCCTAAGGAATGTTAATACGGACCACCGACCACCGGCGCCTTTATGTCTTCATTCAGATATCTCATACTGGCGAGTGTTGAGTGGCGAGCATTTTTAGTTGGTCGCGTTTATTAAAAATCTCTTGAGGAATGCTTTGCTTGTATGTTAGTGATAGGAAGATGTGTAAAGGGCTATGAGGTAGGTACTTTTTGTACTGAAATTATATTAGGTACACAATCTCGTGCAGAATCCTTTTTTTAGTATTAATTAATTATGGCAACTTGCACATACAATTCATAAATTCTTATTTAGTCGGCGTTTTGGAATAAGACGGAAAATAAAGGTTGACTGCTAGATAATGCCTTGTGGCATTAAGTCCGCCATAAGTACCTCAATTGTACGTGAAAGTTTAAATAAATAAAATATTTTAAGTGATGTGCAATAAAATTATATCACGAGTTTCTTTCAGTTGCGTTTAAATGATTAAATGTATAATGCAGCAGACGTTAATCATTACTTAATTTTAAGCTGCGTTTAAAAATTAACCCCACAGTTTTCAAAAAGAAAAACTTATTACTTACCTGTATAATGACGAAGTTTTGGATCAGAAAAAAAAAATTACACTGTCATGCCAATAGCGATATGAAGATGATAATTCCGTAGTTGTTTTGACCTTACACATATACAATTCAGAACACACGGATATTTCCGTAGTGTCAATCTATCTTAGTTTTCTCATGGTCATGTATCAGGTTTAACAATGTTGTTCAAGAGTAACAAACACAACAATGGGTGATTTCAGTGGAAATGGAACACTCTGGCGTGTTGGACCATTGGCTAAATGGACATTGTCATTATCACTTCCGGACCAATGTGTTATGTGAACAGATTCAGGGACAATCGTGAATAAAAGTAGGTGAAGATGGCTTGAAATATAAACATCAAAAATCACACTACATTATTTGTTTAAAAAACTCTTCCCACTGATGGGTCACACAGGCCACACTTCATAACCCATTATGTCGAAAGTCAGCTAGTTTAAGGTGATTGCGTCGATGTAGCCCGCGAAATTCAAATATTTTTACGTTTTTTGCAATTTGCAGGCCAGTGACATGTTGTAACTTTATAAATATTTGTGTTGCGCAAATAACAAGTATAATTTTAAATATAAAAATTGTCAAAAAATTCGCTCCATCAGCTCTCACATAGAAAAGGTGCATCGTAGTTAGATTTCGGAGATTTTAACATGATGCACCTTTTCTATGTGAGAGCTGATGGAGCGAGTTTTTTGATAATTTTTATATTTAAAATTATACTTGTTATTTGCGCAACACAAATATTTATAAAGTTACAACATGTCACTGGCCTGCAAATTGCAAAAAACGTAAAAAAATTTGAATTTCGCGGGCTGGTTGGAGCATCCCCCTTAAAAAGTTTTTTTTCGTTGTGAAATCATCAAATAAATCCTGCCCAGTCCGTACTCGTACCGACGCGACGTTCCCGCGACACTGATGTTGGCCTTTTATTTTGGGCGGTGAAATCATCACTGAGTTTTTCCGCCCTTGGCCTTATGCTGGATTTGGTATATGTTGCTGATCATCGCAAATAAATCCGTAGCACTAATTTGTTAGTACAAAGAATGTTATAGAATCTCTCAAAATGTTAAACCGTCTTTATCTCTTTCCAGACGCACAAACTGTACGCGCTGCGGTACTGGGGCTGCGAGTTGCTCTGCCTGGTCAACATCGTGCTGCAGCTGTGGATGATGGACAGCTTCTTCAACGGAGAGTTCTTCTCTTACGGCACCAGGGTACTAGGCTATAGTGAGGTGCCGCAGGAAGAAAGGTACTTTCGAAGAACTGCTTAAAAGCGAATTTTGTAATAAGTTAAAAATCTTTTAAGGTCAAGAGTTCCTGATTATGTCGACTGCTTAGGTCCATCATTTTTCTTTTTTTTTTTAAAGAAAAACTTTTCCTTACCCTAGGATTCCTCCAGTGTCGTGGGTGCATTTACAAACATATGATCTCACATACACAAAGGCCCAGACCCGAAACTACTACTAGTAGATTATACAAATATTTGCTCCGTGCGGGAATCGAACCCGCGACCAATCCAGCCAATGCGACCAGTCCAATCGTTCAGCCACTGCGCTATTGATTGTCGATGTGCTCAATTAATTATTTCCGATCAATACGTAAGCCACCTGCACTAGCCACAGTTTTATCGTTCGCTTTGTTCAAATCCAGGTGCAGGTGGTTAGGCAGGATGGGCAGAAAAGCAGGTGGGGCATAATTATCCTGCTTGCGATCTGCATCACATAGCTGATGAGCTTTGTAGTTGAAAACTGCTCCTGTTATACGGACCTCTACATACTTCAAGTCATTCGATGGTTTTCATGTGCTTGCGAATGCGAGCCCAGCTAACCACTTCGGAAAAAAAAAAACTCGAAACAAGTTTTCACTTTTTTTAAACATTTTGGTGAGTTTACTAAATCACCTGATGTTTTTTTTTGGTAAAATCTTCAAATGAGTCCTCCTACCCAGGGCAGGACGGAAGGAACTGTCAGACTTATACTGACTAAAATCCACGGTGTCTTTCAATAGCCTTTTATGTTCCGGGGCCACGGTCACCCAATAGTCCCTAGTAGTCTAGTCGACAGTGAAGCACGCTTCCATTGAAGTAACCTATTCACTCTTGACCATTTCTCATTTCAGATATGACCCGATGATCTACATCTTCCCTCGGATCACCAAGTGTACATTCCACAAGTTCGGTGCTTCGGGCAGCATACAGACTCACGACAGCCTGTGTATACTGCCGCTGAACATCGTCAACGAGAAGACCTACATCTTCCTGTGGTTCTGGTACATCATTCTGGCAGTTATACTGACGCTGCTTGTGATCTATCGGTAAGTAAACATTTTTTTAAATAAATGCTTTTTTGTTTACTAGTGTGGTAAAATCATCCAATGACTCCACCCACCCAGGGCAGGACAGGAGGGACTGTCAGACTTGCACTGGCCACGGGACACGGTTACTCGTCAGTCCCGCGATCCCCTTTGAGGCGCGCGAGGATCAAAGACGCGTCTTCGACCCGGGCCTGGTTCATGGTCAGACCCCAAGTCGCCCATTACTCGTTGTGCTGACCCTCTCGCATCCCACCTCCTCCTTGAAAAGATCCTTGATTGGGGTTTTCATCAAAATAACTCTTGCCTTTCGGTGGACCGGAAAAGACTATCAGTGCTCGTACTGACCAATACTCACTGTGTTCCTTCAGTTGCTCATTGTGCCCGCAATAACTTTTTCAAAACAGTCCTGCAAACTGACCGCTAAAGCTCAAAGTTATCTACATAATAGCAAAACTGAACGGAATACTGCACCGTATGTAGACCAATCACGATAACGTTTTTTTTTACGTGGTATAATTATGAAATGAGTCCTCCCACCCATTGTCATTCAATAGCCCTTTACGTTCCGGGGTCACGATTAACCCAATATTTCCGCGACGCTACCAAGATCAAAAAATCGGCAGGATGTGAAGTGTAGAAACGATAATTGTGGCTATGTTTAAAGGAGGGTAGCATCCATCCAATGGTTTATCGAGCGACATCATGATAAACCGTAGTAATTATAGTAAATAATCGTTTCCGGACCCATCGATCCCTATCACATAAAAACACTTCAAAAGCCGCGAAACGTGTCATTCCACAAATCTCCACGATTATTGTCAAAACAAACACTCAAATAGATCATAATGCGACAGTCCGTGTCCTATCAGTGTCAACAGCGCCGCATGGTACCTGCTAACGAGCTGATAGCGGCGTGTAGCCTAATTATGATAATACTACGTGGTTAAGTGGGCTGTCACTCCAAGTTTATGTCACCTGTTATTTTTAGTATGCCTGGAGTTAAATTGTTGTGGTCATTTTTTCTAATATCCACCTAAACTAAAATATCATTTCAAAATGGCATTGCTTACATGGCAACCGATGGATGCAAGTGGCGAATTGTCGTTCGGCGTGGAGGTCTAAGGGGGAGGCCTATGTTCAGCAGTGGACGTCTTCCGGCTGATGATGATGATGATTGCTTACATTGCTCATTGCTCATGGGCTGCTCTGCGTTACTTACATATTATCTATTGCCAACTTTCGTATTTGACATTATTAAGGCCAGGTTCAAGATAAGGTCAATAATGGAATCAATTTAAATGACTATACAGTTGCCGTGGAGTACCATGTGAACTAATAAGTGATGTCAATAGTCTGGACTTGTGATAAGGTCCACTAAGAATGACAAGTCGATAATAGTTGGGGTGCACTCGTATTTCGCAAACTCCCGACTCGTGGTATTAGCACCTACTTAGTAGGAACACTAAGGTTTTAGTCGATATATTGGTGCAGTCAAAGGAAGTCCTTTGAAGTCTTCCCCGCGCAAAAAACATAAAGTTTCTCGGTTATATGTAGGTAGGAATGCCGTTAAAGATGAGAAATGATGATGATGGAAACCATAGATGAATTGCTATAATTCAAGATAAAACCAATGATATATAAACTATAGATACGTTGTCCGGACTCTAAAATTTCAACAAAAAATTAAGCCAATTGGCTTGAGTTGCGTTGACATTGCGCTTAGTTGCGTCTCCCTCCCGCCGTACGGTGTCATATTTTCTTTCTCTTTCTTCCCTCGTATAAGTATTTCTAGTATTGTCGCCGGTTTCGTGTCGTATACGTGTCTATATAATTATAAAACATTTGATAAAACCCATAACCTTCTCCATTCCAGGCTGGTGATAATCTTCGTGCCATCAGTAAGGCCGCGGCTGCTGCACGCGCGCTCCCGCACGCTCGCCATGGAGACCGCCGTGCTGGTCTCCCGCCGCACCGACATCGGTGACTGGTGGCTCTTGTACATGCTGGCCCGGAACATGGACCCGCTCATTTACAGGTAACAACCGATCAATTTGATAGTAGAAGTTCTGGACCTCTTGAAAGTTTCACGAGGAAAGCGGGTAACTTGTGCAACTTTTAACTTACCGGGTGAAACTCCTTTTCGAATACTTACTCGTACAAATCCTAGAGCCTAGCGAGTCAAGTAGCAAGTAGCTTTTTTTACCGTGGTAAAATCATCAAATGAGTCCTCCCACCCAGGGCAGGGCGGGAGGAACTGCCAGACTCATACTGACTAAAATCCATGGTGTCTTTCAATAGCTTACGTTCCGGAGTCACGGTAATGAGATAAGCTCTGCGACCCCGGCAGGCTTTGGCCCTCTAGGGGGGGGCCCCGTCACAATGCTGACACTCTGACCCGGGCATGGTCCATGGTCGCACAGCGAGGCGCCCATTACTCGCCGCCCGCATTCCTGCGCCTACGGTGGCCGCAGACCGTCCTGCGACGCCAGTCGTCGTGGGCGTCTACCACTGCGAATATCGTCTACTTAGCATTTTCCAACTACATAATTATGTTGAAATTGACTTCCGTTCTAGCCGAATGCAACCGATTTACAGTGTTTTGCATGTCTATCAATCAGGCTTTCATAACCCAGTTACTGGTCTAGTAATTTTTTTTTCTAACCCCAATGATATTATAAAGAAAGATACGCCATGTTCATACTGAATGGCGTTCAGATATAGTTGCTTTGTTATTATAGTAATTTAAAACTACGACAGCGATAGATAATGCGGAACGTATTAAGATAGAAAGAGATAGCAAAGAGCAACAATTGTCTTACTTTGTCCTCAACAATTTATGCGTGCTGGTGCGATATCTACCTCTTTTATTATTTATAATATCATTGTCTAACCCATATTTTTTTCTGGTTCCACAGAGAGCTGATCACGGAGCTAGCAAAGCGTATGGGTGAGAAGCCAGGAGCGCGCGCGTGACGCCCGCCGCCCAGTGTCGCCGTGCTCGGCGTCTGACACACACCACCCTCCCCCCGCCCCCCAGCCCCTCCGGAACACCTCCCGCACCTCTCTACTGGACTACAACCGCTCAAGGATCCGTGAAGCATCAAGAACGGCAACCTCCATAGAGTTTCTATATTTGAATTCAGAATCTTACATAGTTATCATGCTCTGCAAATGTTAACTCATTCTCGTTTGTTATAGAATTCAAATTCGATTGCAACTTTATCTAGTTCTGTGTCATTGCAAAATTCGATGTAGGATGCAAATATTAGACATTAGTGACATCATGATGAAAAGGCAAAGATTCTAAATTCTAAATATAAGACGAAATGTTAACTAAAAAAGCTTTGCGTATTTTTGAACGAAACATGTTAATGTTTGTAAAAAGCATCAGTTTTAAATGGTCAACATAGCAATTGTAATTTTGAGTGAAGCTTTCAGTAAATGCATTCTGCTATAAATATTTAATGAAGCCATGAAAAGTTAGTCCAGTAGTTTCTAAATTACTTTGCCATATAAAAAGTAAAAAAAAAACCATTTCCGGGAGGTGCCTGATACAATTCCGATAATATGTAATCAGATAGCAATAGCTATAATAAAAAACAGGATCAAATTATATCAACTAGTAATGTTTCACTAGTTAATATAATTTGACCCCAAACTAATAACTAAGTAGTATCTTCTCAGCTGTAGTCGACGATAGTCAATTACTTGCCCAATGTCGCTATTTAAAAAAAAGGTTGCATTTCACTGCGACAAACATATTTATTCCTTATAACAATGGCATAAGGGTCAAATTGCAATTGTCACTGTGAAATGCAATCTAATTTAGCGTAAAATACTCTACTTAAGTATTTGCAATAGAAGCTAATTTTGAAAATAAACTAATGATTGATATCTGAAAAGTTACACTAATACGAAAATCAAAATAGAAATAGCTCTATTGGAATTTCATCTCTATGCGCTAAGCCGTGAGTTGACTTTTGTACTATCCGTATCCGCGTAGTACTTGGATATTCATTTATGTGAAACTAAATGATTAGTAGAAGAGATTAATTTAAAAGATTATGGCCATAATTGTATAGTTTCAAAAGTTCTTAAACAATTTGATAATTTTTTATAACAGTAGCGTCCGTGTAATTCTAAATATAGTATTCTCAAAATATAAAATCTCTACTAGAAATCTGAATTATTCGTATATTTTTAAGCTGACAAATAATTTTTTTATGACTTTATTATATACTAGCACTTCCCCCGCGACTTCGTCCGCGATTATTTGGAGCTTTGGTTATGTGAATTTCTTCTCCGGCCACCCTCTTTATGCAATACTTTTAGAAAATCTAAATCAATGTGCAACTAAAATTCTATTCTCTCTCATTCGACCACAAATATCCCTTTCGCAGTCGGTTTTTGCAACATCCCAGCTTAATAAGCTCCTAAATCCTAAAGATATACCCCTGGGATAATTTGAGACTCGTAGCACTTGTAGTAAAGAAGTTTCATACAAATTCTGAAGCTAAAAAGTAACCCTTAGAGGGGGAATTTCCCGTCATAATCCCGTCTTAAGTAGCACCTACGTCGTAAAAGAACCCTCTGGTGAAACACTAAAAACTCCTAGTACTTGTAGTAATGAAGTTTCATACAAACTACTAACACCAAAAAAAAACTCTTTAGGGGTTGATTTTTGCGGGCATGCGGGCAGCGAGTAAAGGGCAACTCGCTGCCCGACCAAGGACCATGCCCGGGTCGACGGCGCGTTGTGTCCCACGCGCGCCTCAAAGAGCGTCAGCATAATGACGGGGCCCCCCTCTCAGAGGGCCAAAGCCTGCCGGGGTAGCGGGATTATTCCCTTACCGTAACCCCGGAACGTAACAGGCTATGAAGGACACCGTGGATTTTAGTCAGTAGAAGTCTGACAGTCCCTCCCGCCCTGCCCGGGGTTGGAGGACTCATTTGATGATTTTAACTCGTCTGAGGTAGATCAACTCCAAAAACAACCCCTTAGGGGTAAAATTTCGCAAAATCCCGTCTTAGTGAGCACCTACGTCCTTAAAAGAATCCCCATGCAAAATTTAAAACCTGTATCTATCAACATCACAAACAACCCCTTAGAGTCCGAATTTCGAATCACCCCGTCATAGTGAGCATCTAAGTTCTAAAAATAAACCCCATGCAAAATTTTAAATTTCTAGTACTTGTAGTAACAAAGTTTCATACAACCTATCAACCCCAAAAACAACCCCTTAGAGGTGGAATTTCGAAAAATCCCGTCTTAGTGAGCACCTACGTCCCTAAAAGAATCCCCATGCAAGATTTGAAACCTGTATCTATCATCGTCAATAACAACCCCTTAGGGTTCGAATTTCGAATCACCCCATCATAGTGAGCATCTAAGTCCTAAAAACAACCCCCTATGAAAAATTTGAGACTCCTAGCACGTGTAATAACGATGTTTCAAACAAACTTTCAACACCAAAAACAGGGGTTGTTTTAGGGGTCGAATTTCGAAAAACCCTTTTCTAAAGTAGCACCGCAACCGTAACCCGCATGCAAAATTGGAAACTCCTAGTACTTGTAGCAAAAAAGTTTCATACAAACTGTCAACCCCAAAAACAACCCCTTAGGGTCGTAATATCGCAAAATCCGTTCTTAGCGGGTACCTACGTCCTAAAAAGAACCCCTATGCAAAATTTTAAACCCCTAGCACTGGTAGGTTATTAGACTTCGCGCACGACCGCTGCGTAGGGAGCCGACCACGCGATATTATATTGTAGTCTTTGACCACGCGTCTGAGCCGCGCGGGTACCTTACTCATAGATCTAAACTCCCCTCCCGCACGCGCACCCCCGCCTTGGTGACGCTCACTTCGCAACGGGCCGTGCAGCAGAAATCGTGATATTTTAATTTCGCCATAACTTCGAAACTAAACATCCAATTTTAATCATTCAAAGACCAAATATCATCTACATTAACTATACTTAATGATGAAATAAATTATTTTGATAAGGATTAATAGAATGAGTAAAATAAATGCGTTTAAAAGTAGTCCAAAAAAATTCAAGATTTTTGATTAAAAAAATGGTTGTTGTGCCTCACTCGACATAGATAGGTATAGTGTGTCGCGGAGTTTTTTGTAGATATTTATAAGATCTACAACTAATTAGAACATTTCATAGTTCTATCTTTTATAGTTTAGGCAGCGTACGCAAAATAAGTAACTTTTCTGGTTGATTTTTTACACCTTGTGTCCGAAAAACCCAAATATATTACGGAACCCTATTTATTTCCAAAATAAAATTTAGTCTATGTTACTCGTGGATAATGTAGCTTTCGAATAGTGAAAGAATTTTTGAAATCGGTCCAGTAGTTTTTGAGCCTATTCATTACAACCAAACAAACAAAGTTTTCCTCTTTATAATATTAGTATAGATAAGAGCTGTCCGTTTGAGCAACGAAATCTCTAATTTTATTTCTATTATTATTTTTAAGCTTTTTGATGTTTTAAAAAATATTCCGTTCTGTAGTCATTATTAAAATCACTGCCATTGATAATTTCTTATTAATAAAAACACAGAGATAGTAAAATTTTGAAATATATGGATTTCCTTCTACATTTATTGATGCTATAATGTGTTACGCAAATAATTATACATATTTTTCATAAATCGCTTTTAAAACGCCAATTATTGTTTATAATTTAGAGTATCTGCAGTATACTTGTTTTGGAACATTAAAAGCAGAATTTTAATTACTTTATTAAAGAAAAATCACAAATCTGTTTATGAAACTGACACAAAATGAAAATCACACTTAGTAAGATATGGATTTTACAATTATAATATTTTATTTAAAACTATAATACAAGTCTCATCACAAAATGCGCACTAATTCGTGCCAAAATATCTCTTCTCATTTTTTCTCGAAGTAATTACTGTCTCTCTGTATCTAGATCTGAAATTGGGGACATTAAAAATTGTTTTATTTTTTTTTTACTTACGGTTTTAAAGGAAAATCGCTTTGTTTATGGTCCCCAGATCTGAGTAAAAAGACATTTTTACTAAACAGTTTTAATGCATATCATGTAGTTAGTTCTTTTGTAGGTTTATTTACAATTTTTTTAATCTTTGCTCTTTTATACTCCGACAGTTGTTTATAAGGTTAGTTGAATTTTTCAATTTCTCAAGATAATCTCAAATACGTATTAGCACAAATGTCTTTAAATTGTCAATATTTTGTATTGTACCTATATAATTTACTTTTATGCAATAGCAATCGCAGATGGATTTGAAATTTTAAGGAGGATAGACAAATAAAAAAATGTAAGGAACGTTTTTGGGGCATTTTCCACTAAAAACATTGCCCCGCATGGTCCATTATGTATAAAACCATATAATAGTAGTGAAAAGCACTGACACGATCAGATGGACTGGAAATGTATGGCCTTATGTAGTGTTGTATGAAATGTATGGACTTGCATGGATATTGTGTTTTTTGACAATTTTGACTAAACTCTCTTGACTGTTAAATCTCAAAATAAGTATGTGTTGTGTGTCGGTAAATGTATATCGCCTTTGTATTTGGATATTTCCAAGTTTATATTTGAAGGTAGTCAGTGATATATTGTATCATTTAAGTATGTATTTATATTATAGAATTAGTTAATATATAACTTTATGTGAAAAGAAAGAAAAAAAAACACTTTTTTTGTATTGTGACGGTGTCGCCCCCTTGCGGCTCCTAACGTAACGTGTTGTGATCATCAGACTGTCGGTGTTCATTTTTCTAATAAAATTATAAACTCCGTTATATTGGAGTGATTTTTAGCATTTTCGCTCTTTTGCGCGTTGAAAGTTGACTTTTTAGACAAATTGTTAAGTTTTAATATTGATATCATTTTTTACTTGTTGTGGTGAAGACTTACTTCTCGAAAACTATACCTATCTTGGAATCCTGAATCCTTTCAATTTTTATTTAATGGTTGTTTTTAGAAGTTCGCCTTCCCTACAATAAAGCTATCATTTTCATCACATTACGTAGTGTTAATTAACCATTCAATCAACTTTTACAGTATAGAATCATGTTTAAAGTTAAAATAGACTTAAATGCTCTAAATAACCTCATAATGTTCCAATAGCATGTTCATCAAACTATTTGTTACAAATAGATAAGCAACGCCTATTCACAAAAAAGCGCTCAAGAAGAATGCCATAAAATATATCAAATATCTATTATAATATCACAAATCATTATTTGTATATTTAGTGATTTTAATATTCTTTAGAATTATTATTTCTTCATACGACTTGCGCACGCGCATGTTCGTAAACATTTTCCATTTTAGTGACTTTTAATTTAGTAAGTTATTTTTTTTAAAATTGTGATACACCGTTTTTACAACTTCTTGAAAATTAAAACTTATTGACATGAAATTAAAATTATTTTCATTCGAAACAGGTAAATTGGATCTGGAAGTGATGTGTTTAAACGGTGTATGACAAAGATTATTGCAATTAAAGACAGGATGTAAATAGTGAATTTAGTAGTTTATACGTATGTTCCTAACAGACGATTAATTTTAGTTCAATTTTGTAGTTGAGAGAGGAAAATTTTTGTGCGAAGCGCCGGGATTGCTGAATGTTTGAATGTCAATCTCATCAGGTGTCTGGCTCGAAGATGTGGGAAACTATAATACTAACTTTTATGATAAGGCGAAACTAACGAGGTTAATTATTATCCCATGATTCTAAAATATATTTTTTTTAATTGACTGGCCTGTTGGTCTAGTGGTTAGTGACCCTGACTGCTATGCCAGAGGTCGTGGGTTCGATTCCCACCCAGGACAAATGTTTGTGTGATGAGCATGATCATTTGTTCTGTGTCTGGGTGTAATTTATCTATAATATGTATGTATTTAGAAATATATAAGTATGTTTATCAGTTGTCTAGTACCCATAACACAAGTTCTGCTTAGCTTGGGACTAGATGGCGTTGTGTGATAGTTGTGGAATATTATATTATATATATATTATATAAAGGTTCGACAATAGGTATATTATCCAAGTTTGACTACATTGCGATATTTGTTTTATCAGCTTAATTCACTGTCCATATAATTATTACTGCAATGTAGTGAATTTCTTGCATCGTTTATATGAGCCAAAATATTTGATTCATAATCAAATACGTTTAACAAGACGGTCGAACTATAGTAGTTAAAAAGTGACAACACTTAGCATTTCCGGCGTTTTTTAATTTAAAAAATAAGTGTCATGTATAGTGATGTGATATTCAAACTGCATCACAATAGTTTCACTTTTATGATTAAATCGTAATATTATTTGTAACGATCCAGCATTTATTACACTTAGTTTAAACGTTGTGTTAATATTTATATACTCTGTATGATACGTTCTCGAATTAAGACATTATTTTATAAGATTTTAGTTTTAAACTAGTTATTTTTAATTGTCAGAAGTATCATGAAAGAGAAAAATATCACATTTTTATATAAAGATTTTTTATTTGTATTCTAAGATGTAAAACTATTGAGCAGCATTTTTTTTTTTACAAACCGTTGACTTTTTTTCATATTTTTTTATATAAGTAATACTTATGAAACGTATAATAATAAAAAAACTACCTATGAATTCTCTCCTTTTATAAATAGTTTGCTAAAACTGTACTTCCATAACTGCTCATTCTATAAAACAAAACTGCATGAAATATCGTGATTATTTTATTTTAGACCCTGTAAACTGTAATTGTTTATAAGTAGCTGTTAGAAGACGCGATGTTTCATTTTCAGATGAATTATACAAATATTATTCTTTTATTTGACTGGTTTTATTTCATTTTCCTAAAGCTACTAAAGGATGGTAAAGAACCTTATCTTATTTTAGCGAACCGTTCCAAGACATGATCTGGGGGGGTATTACAACGTCTTAAAACCAGGCTTATTCCGGCGAGTGAAAGTGACAGAGTTATTCAAGTCGTCTAGCGCCATCTCGTTCACTCACAGGAATAAGCCTGGTTTTAAGACGTAATACCCCCCGTGGTTGGAATTAATGGGTGCTTGTCCACTGACGTGCTGCTATGCTACGTTTGCTTTGGATGCGTTTGATCAATCATATTCCTTAGTTCACATAGGGTAGAACTGGTGGAAACAACCAAGCTACGTTTTTATATGGAAAGATGTAATCTATGAATGTGCTGCAGATGCCGTGTGGCCACGAGCGATATAGCTATGTAGGCTTGTCCTTACATCGCACAGCTACAGCTTAGCATAAGTGAAAATGGCCACACTGTTCGTAGTTTAGCTTTGACATTGTACGAACGTGTGGAAAAGCTCCTTAAGGGGGATGCTCCAACCAGCCCGCGAAATTCAATTTTTTTTACGTTTTTTGCAATTTGCAGGCCAGTGACATGTTGTAACTTTATAAATATTTGTGTTGCGCAAATAACAAGTATAATTTTAAATATAAAAAATATCAAAAAACTCGCTCCATCAGCTCTCACATACAAAAGGTGCATCATGTTAAAATCTCCGAAATCTAACTACGATGCACCTTTTCTATGTGAGAGCTGATGGAGCGAATTTTTTGACAATTTTTATATTTAAAATTATACTTGTTATTTGCGCAACCCAAATATTTATAAAGTTACAACATGTCACTGGCCTGCAAATTGCAAAAAACGTAAAAAAATTTGAATTTCGCGGGCTACATCGAAGCAATCACCTTAAAGAAACAGATTAACAGTTTTATTATCAACTTATCACACTAGAGCTTGAGCTTGTTACAATAAGTAGTAGTACAGTAACGTTCATTCGATTTCGAATCTCAAATTCCCAAAGAATAACTGTTCGAATTTCGAACGCAGTGTTTAGAAGGGTTGTTACACACAGGAGCTTTTACGTTCGTTCAAAATACGAAAGGGCCAATCTTCAATTTTTGAACTTCCGTTTTGGATAATGACGCCCGATACTTTTACTGCTGGTGCAACCATCCATTGACAAAAAACGAAAATATATATTATTTTAATTTCATTTTAGTTAAACGTAATTAAAATAATGTATATTTTTGTTTTTTGTCAATGGATGGTTGCACTAACAGCAAAAGTATCGGGCGTCATTATCCTAAACGGAAGTTCAAAAATTGAAGATTGACCCGAAATCGACTGAATGATATCGAATACCTAGTCTACATACTACAACCGAAAGTCATTTTTTTTTTATTAAGTCCCAGGACAACGGTAATACAGGTGCATCTATTTCTCAATAATTTAACCTCCGAGAGACTGAAGTTATAAAGCAAATTAATAGAAAACCAAAATAAATATATTCATAGTTGAATAGTATTCTCGCCCCCTTTCCTAGTAGTGGGAACTTTTAAATGCGAAATTTTGTGAGGGTGGTTGGATGGATAACACCAGTAATTTTAGTGAACAATGCACGCGTAAGATATCAATAGAATCAGTTTAACCTATAGCTTGACATAAAAATGTAGAAAACCGGAAGTCGCCACTGTCTTCGCGATACCAACACTTTGAATGATTTTTTTTTTCACTTTTAACGTTACTTTTATGGCACAATAATAAGTCTAACAAACCTGCGGTATTTGTTTACATCAATTATCAAAGGTTTTAAATCGTTGTCAGAAACTAAAAGATTAGTTCCGTTTCAATCCGTTCTGGCCAAGATGTATGTACCTACTAGCTTGACATAAAAATGTAGGAACGGAACGAAAATTTTTATTTCTGACAGCGTTTTAAAATCTTTGATAATTGATGTAAACAAAGACCGCAGGTTTGTTAGATTTATTATCGTGCCATAAAACTAACGTAATAAGTGATAAAAATTAAAATAAAATCATTCAAAGTGCTGGTAGCGCGAAGACAGTGGCGACTTCCGGTTTTCTACATTTTTATGTCGAGCTGTAAGATAAAATTAAGGAAATACTGTCTTGAATCCTATATAAACAACAATATTAAATTAAAATTTTCTTAGTCGATAAAATGTCGACTCACGACTTTTCATAGTAGACAACCCCATCACTAGTTCCACAGACTAGATAGACTATTTCTCAGTGCGCCAACTTCACAAATTTACGCTCGCAGGCGCGCGAAAAAATCGAATCTAACTTTTTGTTTTACCGTCTTTTAATGTGGAAGTTGCTATGTTTAGTGAATATTAACTAGTGCTTGTGTTCTTAAAAGACTGATTTTAGTGTTTACTATAGCGCTACCTGTGAAGTTTAATTAGTAAGTGTTTCAGTATATCCCAGTGCATCTTCCCACATTGGTTGAAAGTATAGTTTTTGTGCGTCTGGAATCATAAGGTATTTCATACTCATTACGATTTACGTAAGTCATTTTATTTAAGTCATTTTACCAGAATACTACATACATTCATCGTATTGTTAAACCAATTTCAATCACAAAGGGTACCTACGTAATTTGCTTCTGCTTGGTTTTCATACAACATGGCGGATAACTGTATTTTGTTGTTTTTATTTCGAGCAAGATTTAAAGATTCGCCGTTATTATGAAAAATTGATACTAAGTAATTACATTTGATCTTTTTGACCTAGTTATTAAGAAAGTATAAATGAAGCGATCCTTTGGTACTTATTGTGATCTGATGTCTAAATTACGATTGTCGTGCTCCTAATTCAAATGCTGGCTCGCGACTTGCTTGATTTTTACCTGGTAAAATCATCAAATGAGTCCTTCCACCCAAGGAGAACGGGAACGACTGTCAGACATGTGCTTACTAAAATCCAGGGTATCCATCAATACCCCTTTACGTTCCGGGGCCACGGTTAGCTAATAAGACAGTCCCGCGATCCCACCTGGTTTTGGCCCTCTAGAGAAAAAATAATCGCCGTATCCCCCGATACGGTGATTATTTTTTCTCGAAATTATTGGGGGTAAGTGTATCGATACAATTTTGTCATCCGTTTTTCACTTTCAACGTATTGGTTACCTGGTAAAATCATTCAATGAGTCGACTCAGGGTTCACAACAGAGTGTGTTTTATTTAATCAGTACGAGTCTGAGAGGGCTTTCCTACAATCGACCTTTGTGTTTCAGGGTCACGGTTACTTTTTAAGACAGTTCCGTGGCCGACTTTTTACAACGTAAAAAAAATACTAGTTTTAATTTCGTAAAATATTGATATTTTTAAATGATAGGTAAGTAGTAGGCACCTCATTTTATTATAGGTAATAACTACCTAACTCTATCTGGGGTCATTTGCTTTCAAGCGAAATACAAATATGAAAAAAAATTGATACCTGAAAAATTGATAGTATATTCAGTTTTTATTCGGCTTTCACTATTTTGAACCCAAGCTTAGACTTACAACAATCATGATTTTAATTTTTTATATCTAAGAAGGATCAGCCTTCGCCAATGTTACCACGTCGGAAACAAAAACGCTGTTAAACAACTCGCCGAAACGAACACGTTGGCAGCAATACGTGGGAAAACAAAGCGACCGCCCCTACGTACTACAAGTGTCCTCTGCATCGTAAGATGAATGTCTCTTTGCACGTAGGGCGGCGACTGGGAACAAACGTTGCCTGAAAACGTGGGAAACGTAAGCGATGGAAACGTAGCGATGGGAACGTAAGACGTGAAGTAGCAAAACGGCGGACTCTAGACGAGTAAAAGAGCTCTTTATTTGCCGTATTAGAGCCTATGTCAGTCATTTATACGTTGTAAGTACAAGCTCGTTAGTTGAAAAAATTAACATCAACAATTTCCATTTATTTTTTTCACAATTTTATTCATAAAGCAGCGAAACCAATGTATCTCTATAAAACAATGACAGAAATAGCGCAAAGATTATAAGGAGTTAGGATAAATAGATAATTTTGGTGGTCTATTTTTTTACATTGTAAAATCATCCTTTGATTCAATTAGAGACCCAGGGCGGAGCTGAAGGGAATTTCAGACTCGTACTGAATAAAATCCAAGGCATTTCATCGATTTCATGATATAATGAGCTAAAGTTTTCGAGCAATTGTTATTTGATCATACGTCATTCGATTTCAAGTAGGGAACCCATTTCTAATGGCCATTTATTTTTCAAGGTTACAATTACCAGATAAGACAGTCATGCGACCCTGATATACGGTAGTGGTCCTCAAACATGCTCTCAAATGTGGAGTACAGACGCGCGTAGTATACGTTATATAGTTTGTAGTTTCAGCCATAATTTATGAATTTACTCTTTCATACGAAGATTAATTTTATTTTTATCACAACAAGCCTTCACGAATGTTACGAGTAACACGTCGGAAACAAAAACGCTGTTAAACAACTCGCCGAAACACACGTTGGCAGCAATACGTAGGAAAACAAAGCGACCGGCCCTACGTATTACAAGTGTAAATCATCTGCATCAAAAGAACATGTCTCTTGGTACGTAGGGCGGGGGCTGGAAACAAACGTTGCCTGAAAACGTGGGAAACGTAAGCGATGGAAACGTAGCGATGGGAACGTAAGACGTGAGTAGCAAACATGGCGGAGGCTTGATGTGTAGATTAGATTACCTTCTGGAGATCACAAAGCATATGTGTTGTGTGTTATGTGCTGTTGTTCAGACCTCGTGCTGAAATTTAAGTCATTCATGAAATATTATGCGATGAAATTGTAACATTAACAATTCCTATTGATTCAGATTAAACCTTAGGGTACTAAAACAGGTCGCGAGACTGTCTAATCGGGTGACTAAAAGGAACGTAAAGGGCTATTAAATGCACCGTGCATTTTAGTCTGTAAAAGTGTCGTAGTAGGGTGGCAGGATTGTCTGTAAAAGTAACCATGAGATGAAAATCGGCCACAGAAGATGCCTAGGGTGTTAGAGACCTGCCCTGGGATCTGGAGGTGACTGGCCTCCAGCGTGTCAATGAGTAGCGCGTGGAGGCGCAGCGCCGGGGCGTGACCCCGCTGCCTCGGAGTCGGAGGAAGTCGAAGCGCGGCGGGAAGAGCTCCGGCGCGATCTGAGGGCAGTATGGAGGGGACGACTGTCGCGACCGAAGGCCGGGCACGCCGCAATTGCGGCGGTAAGACCCCGCTTTGAGGAGTGGCTGGAGAGACGTCATGGCGTCCTGACCTACCGCTTGACGCAGGTCCTCACCGGACACGGAAGTTTCGGGAGGTACCTGTGTCTGATGCGAAAGGAGGAAACGCATGGGTGTCACGACTGCGAAGATCGCCCGGAGGACACGGTGGAGCATTCGGTGCAAGACTGCTCCGCTTGGGCAGAGCACCGACGTGTCCTCACGGCTGCGACAGGTGGAGACCTCTCGCGCCCAGCATTGGTCGCGGCCATGCTGCGGGGCGAGACGGAGTGGGAAGCGGTCGCCTCCTTCTGCGAAGCAGAATGCTCGCTATGGAGGAGGCGGGCCGCGTGCGAGAGAGGACAGTGTCCTCCCTCCGCCCCAACCGCGGTGGTGGACGCCCACTGCGACGGACGTCGCAAGACGACCTCCGGCCACCGTAGGCGCGGGCATGCGGGCAGCGAGTAAAGGGCAACTCGCTGCCCGACCATGGACCATGCCCGGGTCGACGGCGCGTTTTGTCCCACGCGCGCCTCAAAGAGCGTCAGCATAATGACGGGGCCCCCCTCTCAGAGGGCCAAAGCCTGCCGGGGTCGCGGGACTTATTCCATCACCGTGACCCCGGAACATAAAGGGCTATTGAAGGACACCGTGGATTTTAGTCAGTACGAGTCTGACAGTAGGGGGGTGGGAGGACTCATTTGAGGATTTCACCACGTTAAAAAAAAAGGGTTAGAGACCGCGGCGATTTCCAACCTCGGTGGTAGTGGGCTTGCGGATGGCATGTAATGGGTCCAATTATGGACCAAGCCCGGCCGCAGACCCAGGTATAGGAACCCGGGCGCGGCTCAAGGAGTCGTCAGCACGGACGGTAAGACCACCCTTTGGGGAGTAACTAGAGATGAGGCGCCACGGCGTCCTCATCGACGCAGGTCTTCACCAGACACGGATGTTTCGGGAGGTTCCTGTGTCTTATCGGTCGGGAAGAAACGCCTGTGTCACCACTGTGCGGAGGACACGTTACACGGTGTAAATCTGCCGCTTGGGCAGATCACCGCCGCGCCGTTTTCCCACGGATGCGGTAGGCTGCGGCGACCTCTTGAGCCGTCATTGGTTGAGGCTATGCTGTGGGGCGAGACGGAATGGGAAGTACGTCATCTCCTTTTGCGAAGCAGCCATGCTAGCGAAGGAGGAGGTGCAATGCGTGAGGCAAAGGACAGCCTCCATTTCAAGAGGAAGCCGCCGCGGGAGGTTACGGCGGCTGTGTCTCTGGGTACCGCCGGTTAAGTCAACAAACGTCACGAGGCGATTTCTGGCCAAACGAAGGACGAGTAAATGGGTGAGTCGTCGTCGGCGGATGAACCATGTCGACGGCGCGTCGTGTTCTACAGTTCCTTTAGAGGGTCAAACGGGACTGTCTAAATAGGTAACCAAGCTGGTACGGAAGAGGGCACGGAGAGATCCGCCCCACTTGAGCAGAGCACCTCTGAATCACAGTCGTCAGACTTGTCTAGACTAAACTCTGTGGTGTCCTTCAATTGCCCTTACGTTCCGGGGTCACGGTAATTCGTTAGTCCCGCGACCCAGGCTTTGGCCCTCTACAGAGGGGCCCCGTCATACCACAGTGGTATTTAATTAACTCGTGGTCGACTTCAGGGTCAACGCTACGATTACGAGATATACAATTTTCTTTTCAGATTTGATTTGATAGTCGGTTTTATTATAATAAATAATAGTGTAGGTAAGTAAAAATACAAAATCGATTTTCAAATTATTTATTCGATATCTCCCATGGTAACTTTCATCTGTTGTAACACCTTGCTATAAATTATATCTTTTGGCACAATATTTGGCATGGTTCATTAAGTTGTTGCAGTATCGTGATGCTGTTACACCCGTATTCGGAGCTGTTCGATGAACTTGTTGCGAGACAAGTTACAATGATAACATGTACCAAGGTATTTATTTCGATAGTTTGTTATCACACATTGGCAACTTCAGAATCTTGTAACAAGATAGAATAATGTCATTATTGTTTAGATTTTACAAAAAGGAAACCCATACACGATCTAGTTTACCGTCAAGTTTGCTTTGACGTGCAGTAAATTTGACAGTGTATTGCTATGAGCTAGACTTGCCATCCACACTGATAGCCTTACATACTTACGCACGCCGTTTCTATTGCGCTGTAAACTTGACGGCAAACTGTACCCTTAGCACGAATTTTCACTCTTTTACTTTACAGTATTTACAGCGTTTCTTGTATGAAAAAATGGAACAGCGCCTCTGGTGTGCGAAGAAGGAACTATTTTTTTCCTTGAAAATTGTCAGTTTGAAATTGTCGAAGTTCCAGTTTACTTAACGTCTCAAATACTGAAAATTCGTGCTGAGGGTGGTATATGGCTGACACTAGGGGTACAGTTTTAAGATTACACATATGGAAGTCTTGAGAACCTAAACAAAGTGATTTTCATTTTTCGTTCGACGTTCAAAAGGATCGAGAAAAAAAAATCGGTAAGAACTTATGACAATATTACAATTTTTTTAGTTGACCTTTAATATCGCTGACAGACTCACTTTGTCTAGGCTTCTTACATTGTTTCCAACCGAATACGGGTGCTAGGAACTAAGTAGTATTAATATTGATGCAGCCTGAGGCTGCGAACTCATCAGCAAACATAAACCGTTACACTGTACATCTCTACATCCAGACAACCTTTACATTTACAATATTTACGTGTCATCTGAGACGTGGAAGGTGATCTCCAAAAAGTATTTAACGAGCTGATCAGTTACGTAAGGAACTTAATCATTTAATGGAAATATAATCTATAATCATTCCCAGTGTTCAAAATGTGAGCAGAATACTGATGCCAGTTAATCCTTGTTCTCTGACTTGAACATCTTCATCGCCAAACGACACTGGCTCTCGTCTTGTATGGCGATAAGCGATGTGGGTGAGTTTTTCTAATAGTAGGTATCTTGTAGGTACCTTTTTTTGAGGTTGTGAAATGAGCTAATGAGTCCCTCCTTGGGAAGTGCCTAAGGAACAGGGCCAGAGTATTATCCTTAGTCAGTCCCAAGACCCAGAGGAGATACCTGTGTTTGCACTGAGCAAGCTATAGGCTTATTACCATAGGTCGGAATTAGGTAGAGTTATTCATGTTTTCGTATGCCCGAAATCCCGGAATAGAGTAGAAAAATCAAGTACCAAAATAACTCTGCCTTTTCCGACCTATGCTTATTACAGTCAGTATCTATTATTATTTTAAACTGTTTAACAAGATCGTTACAAATGTTCACCAATGAATACTTCTGGAGATCAATCCTCCCAGCTCAGTGACGCCGACACAATTTCCTAATATCCTCACGAACACAACAATTGTTTGTAACAATAATAACTTGCAGCCTACTTCTAGGCAAATAAATTTCTCTAAACAGCTTCGTAAGCTACAGGTTCAATGCATGCTACCTGTCTCAGTACAAACATTTAAAGACAATATCATTGTCGTCTAATTTAACAATACTTACCTACCTACTTATATCAATTTTACAATGATTTCTGTACTTTCATAATTGGAGTAGCTATGCTTTGAATCTGCAAACTTACAACTAAAAGTTTCGATTGAAGAAATAAAGACAACATTTTGATTTAAGTACTACGAAATCTTTACGAATTCGTTTAAATAATTTTTCTTACTACTTATTTCAGGTTGGTTCAGTATGTCTTCATCGAACTTCTTCCGTTCTAAGAATTCTTCAAAATGTTGGCAAGATTTCTTCATCCGAAACATCAATTATATTTTCTAATAATCGAAGAAATTATAAGAATTCAGTCGCTCCATTATAAATCATTATGCTTATACAACAAACAATCTTTTCAAACACATCTTTGTGAACATTCAGATCATGTGTGTGATGTGTTTCGTTGGCAGTGTGGTTCTCGTCATAACAATGTTCCATCATTTGAGCGCTACATACATGTGCTGCTTTTAATTATTCTGGAAATTCAGCGGCACTTTTAGGAATTCATTTTACCAGTAAACTTAAATAAACTGGAAAAACATATTGGAAGTGTTCAGATAGGTGTACTTACAGTTTTCGTTAAATGAAATGGCTGTCGAAGTAGTAGTGTTTCATGTTGCTAATTTCTGAATAGGTATTAGAAACAAAAATATTACAAAATGCTCATTGCGATAAAGTGTTCAATAGGTCGTTCGTCAAATCTGCAATAAACGTAAAATGTCTTTTGACACGCAAAAGCTACGTCTGCGTCCAGTCGCGGTGATCTGTGTACACGGGTAGTTACTCGATCCTCTACAGAACTGTTCGTTCTACTAGTAATATCCTCAATTACAACTACACTATAATACTTAATTGCTTGATTAATTATTGCTTTAATTTTTTTGGTCTGTCAAATCCCTGGCGAGTGAAATGTGTAAAAATGTATATCGTGTGTGACTTGTGTGCTCACCGTGTGCTTATCTTCAGTACATTACAACAGCTAAAGTAGAAAACAAACGAAGCGTCGGTTAACAGATTACTACGAGCAGCGAAACTATGAGTAAAAATAGTTCTAAAAAGTATACTAGACTAACGGGGTAGCCGTCGATGTTAACTATTAGAAGGCCTTCGATAGGATTCGTCCTGAGATCACGTTCTTAAAGATTAAGTACAAACTATTATTGCATGTTTAGAATTGCACTGTTACGATTTCGATTAAAAAGTATCGATAAAAGTAGTCTTTACACTCGTTAGTATTGTCCAGAAGTCGAGAACATGCGTGCGGTACTGCAGGGCGAGGCCGGGCCCGCGCTCAGGCGGGCGGCAGGTCGCGCTGCAGCGACGTGAGTCACGTGTGGAACACCCACCCCGGCACCGGAGGTCACGCGTCCGGCACGCCGTGGATGTGATGCTGGTAGTTGTGATTCAGCTTGTTCGCGAACTCGTGCATGATGTCCCGGAAGATCACCGAGTCGAGGTTCTCTCCGAGGATGTACAGCAGGTACCAGTCGCCCATCTTGCTACGGCGCACGATGGTGTCGACATTGTCGCGGCGTACGAGCCGGAATCGCATGCGCATCATGTACACACGCATGCGCGGCGAGAAGATGATCACGAAGCGGTACACGAGCGTGATGAAAGTGAGGATGCCGAGGATGACGAACCAGAACCACAGGAACACGTAGATCTTCTCGTTCACCACGTTGAGCGGCAGGATGCACAGCGCGTCGTGCCGCTCCACCTCGCCCGATGACCCGAACTTGTTGAATAGTGTACACTTCACCATCCTGGAATGGACATGAAAACGATTTAGATAATGAGTTGACGGCAGATACTAGGTAAGACATACAAAGTAAACACAATACAGTGTATCTTGTTGGTCTATATGCTTTCCTATTCAATCAAAAACATAAACTTTTCTTTCGGGAACTACTGGATAGTATTCCCAGATTAGGAGCAATTTCACCGTGGCAGATGAGGTGTATTCGTGCCCGGTTAATGGAAATACGCTCTATTACACGTGGCTTAGAGATAAGTGGCTGAAACATTTACTAAGTACACTAGGTACATCTCTTCATACTTTAAGGATCAGAGAAAAAAAAAGCTGTTGTATTTACCTTGGAAATATGTAGATCATGGGGTCGATGCGATCCTCCTGGTCGGACTCCATGTACGCGATGACCTTGAGGCCGAACGTCATGAACTCTCCGTCGAAGAAACGGTTCATCAGGAACATTTGCCCTGGAAACCATAAGCAATCATCAATATTATGCAACAAACATTATCAGTCTACCAATTTTATCTGGCTTTAATCGATATTTTTCACAAAGCCTTAATATCCCCAATGTGCCAAGCTTACAAGAAATTTAAAGTTAATTAGTACGCATCATAGGAAGACCTTTTTTGATTACCGTTGATACGCTTCTCCCTATGTCGTAATGCTTAAGGGTGCTCCCACATCTATCGACGCGGAATCGGCTTTTTGCGTCGCCCTTTCTCTTTCTGTCGCTTAGAACTGCCATTTGCTAGACCGAGACAGAAAGCATAATGCGATCGCACGCGGCGGAATCCTCAACGCGGCCGCGTGCTATCGCATTGTCTCGGTCTCGCAAATGGCAGTTCTAAGCGACAGAAAGAGAAAGGGCGACGGAAAAATCCGATTCCGCGTCGATAGATGTGTGAGCACCCTAAGGATACTTTAAGGGAGAAGCCCTTAAAGTCTCCTCGCACAATTTACACAACTTACGCCTTAACTTTTCGAGTAGGTATCCCACCTTAGGTCCTTAGTCTAGTCAATTTTGTTAAATAAGCATATCCTCGACTTTGTTCGGCATCTAGGTATACCATCACCAATTAAAGTTCGGGTCGGCTTGGCACTAACTATTTCAAACCGAACGTGTGTATAGAATCCTTAAGGACCGTGTTTTTTTTGACGTGGTAAAATCATCAGAGCCAGGGTGCGACGGGAGGAACATCTACTAACTAAAATCCACGCGTGATCCTTCAATATAGTTTTCATAATATTCAATTCATAATGTCCGTTCATCAATATAGATTTGTTTAAATATTGTTTACAACGACTTATATAGTACTTCATCACATCTAAATTTCTAAACTGAGCAGAAAATCTGACGCATGATATTTTTTTATCGCATAGTTTGGGCACAGGTCAACAGTCGGGTATAAAACCCGCAGCGTGCTGTAAAACTTGGTTTATGCCCGTTTTAATTCAATATGTTATGATTTACAATCGGCGCGGTAGGACCCAACGGCATAGTGCAAACTATATAGCAGAAGAACCGTTAAGTATATAGATTTCGGTTTATTAAAATCTTATAACTAACTCACTTTTTTTTTAAAAATAACTATTTATTGGGATACCTTAGGTTTATCCAAAGCCACAAGAATACTTTTGAACATTCCCACAAACCCGGCTGTATTCTTGTATCAGCGAAAGTGATTTTTAACCGATGAAAAAAAAACCGGCCAAGAGCGTGTCGGGCCACGCACAGTGTAGGGTTCCGTAGTTGCCCATCAAAATACTTATGCGAACTAACTAAACTGATTCGCTGAATTCAATTTTAAAAAGAAGAATTTCGAAAATCGGTCCAGCCGTCTTTGAGAAATCAATGAAAATACATAAGAAAAAAGATTACGACGAATTTAGAACCTCCTCCTTTTCTTGAAGTTTGTTAAAAATATTTGACGATAAAAACCTACCTATCCCCAAAAAACATCTATCTAATATCTATATACATATAATAAAACTGTAGAAAAGTAATTTTTGTACATTCAAAAAAAAACTCAAAAAATATAGCCAGGGTTATAAAGGACAACCAATAGAACCCATTTCTAGCATTTTTAGAATTTTTGTCTGTTTGTCTGTATGTCTGTTTGTCTGTTTGTATGTTTATTTGTTCGGGCATCACGTAAAATGTACGAAAGTTATGTAGATAACTTTACACACGATACACAACGACTGACCGTAACTTGAAGTAACATTTAGTTTTTGTTTCATTGAAATCGGATCAGTCTATCAAAAGATATTTGAATTCAAAGTGTACCAGAAGTTAAATTACGGTCAGTTTACACCGAACGCGCAGTTCAGTAGCGCGATCTAGCTTGGAATAGAAAAACTACATATTCAAATATGGTGTGGACTGGAGTGGAGTGGGATGTTGTGTGATAAATTGGGATGGAGTGGGATAAAGTGGGATGGTGCGGGGTGGAGTGGGACTGAGTGGGATGGAGTGGGATGAAGTGGGATAGTGTGTGATGGAGTGGGATGTAGTGGGATGGAGCGGGATGGGGCGGGATGGAGCGGGATGGAGTGGGATGGAGCGGGATGGAGTGGGATAAAGTGGGATGGAGCGGGATGGAGTGGGACTGAGTGGGATGGAGTGGGATGAAGTGGGATAGAGAGTATTGGAGTGGGATATAGTGGGATGGAGCGGGATGGAGTGAGATAAAGTGGGATGGAGTGGGATGGAGTGGGATGTAGTGGGATAAAGTGGGATGGAGTGGGATGGAGTGGGATGTAGTGGGATGAAGTGAGATGGAGTGGAATGGAGTGGGATGGAGTGGTATGGAGTGGGATGTAGTGGGATAAAGTGGGATGGAGTGGGATGAAGTGGGATGGAGCGGGATTGAATGGGATGTAGTGGAATGGAGCGGGATGGAGCGGGATGGAGCGGGATGCAATGGGTGCTTTGAACGCTGCTAGGTGGGCTTTGAACGACAGAGGGCGTTTATCACAAACAGCTCAAATATTCTTGAAAAATCGTAATAAATTCTAATAATGATAGGGTTTATATGAAAACGATTATGATTTATAAAAAACAAGGCGAAAATTAAGCGATTCGCACTAAGAAAACATTGTTAAATTCCGACATCCACGCGAACGAAGTCGCGGGCACAGCTAGTACGTATTAAAGCTGTAAAAACAAAGTTGACAAACTTACATTTGCAGTTGAAGAGGATGTTCTCCGATACATTTTGTTTAAGAAAATATGTTATTCAAGTACATTTTATAAGTTGGTCGACTATTACTCGAATAGTTGTAAAGCCTATTTAGTCATGATAATTTTCTTTTAAACTTCGTTATATATACTACTATTGTGAATTTTTTCACATCCCCAAACATAACCGTTTAGCTGGTAGAGGGGGGGGACACTCGAGTCGAGCAAAATTTAGCACTTTAAAGCTTAATATTTCACAAACGAATTTTTTTATCAAAAAACTGTTAATGGAAATTATCATTGATTTTTAAAGGCCTATTTAATGATACCCCACACTAAGGGGTACGCGAGAAAAAAAAATCCTCACTTTACGTGTAAGTACAGGAGGTACCCTAAAAAAAAATATTTTACGAGATTTTATTTTACCACTTTTTCGGCACAACAAATCCGTATATTTACACCAAATTACAGCTCTCTAGTACTGTGCGTCTCTGAGCTAAACTGCGGACAGACGGACGGACGGACGGACGGACGGACGGACGGACATAGCGAAACTATAAGGGTTCCTTGTTGACTACGGAACCCTAAAAAGGAGGAGGTTCAAGGAGGGTCCTAATTCGACACGTATATTTTTAAAAATAATTAGATAGAAAAGTCGAGTGAAGCGGGGAAGACTATTAGACTCTCATAGACTAAAAACTATACTGTTTCTTCACATGCGCTGTGCATTCCATCAGGGATGCCAGTGGTCTTTTAACATAGTTCCGTGACCCAAACATCCATGCCAAGGGTATATATTACTCATCAGGTAACATAAATGGGAGACATAAGCTATTTATTTGCTTTCTAAAGCAAGGGCGGCTCGCTGTCCGATCACCGACCATGCCCGGGTCCACGCGCGCCTCAAATAGTGTCAGCACAATGATGAGGGCGCCCGCCTGCCGGGATCGCAGAACTAACGAATTAGCATGACCCCGGGACGTAAAGGGCTATTGAAGGACACCGTGGATTTTAGTCAGTACAAGTCTGACAGTAGGTACCTCCTGCCCTACTTTGAGTGGGAAGACTCGTTTGATGATATTACAACAACTCTAAAAAAAAAGCATGGTAATGGAATCAAACTTGTTCTTCTGCTGATATTTGTCGCTGTGACCGGTTGGTTCTCGATTCAGATCGTGCGCGCGACAGATGTGCGTCTGATATATCAGTTAGGACATGTTTAGGTCCCGCGCGGGCCACTAGCACCGCGGCTCGTGCCAAAATGCTAACACTCAACTATATTGTGGAATATAAATCTATTCGGTGTATTTGCTGTACGTGGTTAACCGGTTTAATATTATCGTGAATACTGCATCTAACTTTAAACTAATTATTATAAATGCGAAAGTTTGGATGGATGTTAGTTATATACTCATTCATGTCAGAACAGCAGCTTTATGAGTCTGAAAGGTAACACGAATCTCACCAAAGTGACCAAAGGCCATGAGCAGATTTGTGTTCAAGATTTATTAATGGTATCATGAAATTATGTCAAGTATTGAAATTGACAGCATAGTTTTACACGTACGGTCTTTGGCACCGGATCTACTTCCTTTTTATCACCTATGTACAATCGACCAAGCGGAATTATGACCCACCATAAGCTTATTTTCCCAGAGACATTCAAATACAATTAGGTCCACATTCGCGTAAGCATACATATCCATGGTAACAACTTTGATCTTTGTCAATTTGACAGATTCAAACGATTTATTGTCAAAATGGGTCATGATTCCACTTTGTCGACTGTACCTAATTTTATATATTTCCCTTGGTCACAGCTTACGTCTAGCTTCTAGCAAAAATTTTACAGGTACTGTGAATTGTTGACATGTAGAAATCTTACCGCTTATGTCGTGGCCCAACTAGGGCGAGATCGCGCGCACAGCATTATTTCCCTGGCGGCCTACTTAGTTTTTGTTATTGGAAACGCGACAGGAAGCAAAAGTATATGACCGTTATGGGTTTAGAATTACAACCGAAAGGATATTGATTTATATTTCCCGACATATTTTAATTAGCTTTTTGATGTCATCTATAAGACATAGGAGAATGTAGACAACTCCTTTTTTTGAAGTTGGTAAAAAGTGACGGTGGAAAATAGTTCAGATTGCGAGCCTAACCGCCGTAAAAAAAAATGAGTAAACAAAATACACATTGTATTAAAGATTTAGAAGTATTGTATTACTCTTTGAGAACCGCTACGACGCGATCTGAAATGTAGATAGCCAATAAAGCACTTTAATGGAAATGATTATTTCTTCCAAAAATCATTTAATCAGTCAGTTATTATCAGTAGTGACGTGCTACAAAAATATTTGACAAGGCTTTCAGGATGCTAAAATTATCGTTTTTATATAAAAAAAAACAAAGGTCATTTGCAAAGTTGAAGTGGAAGTGGCTGTATTGGATCACTACGCATCATATCGGCGATAACCAAGAGGGCACTTGACAGATTCCAAAAAGGCTTTTAGCATTCTAAGGAGGTTACCATAAATCTGTATTTATGGACAAAAGGTTGGTATCGATCCTAATTAGGCTTGACTTCTTGAAAGTATGCTAAACAGGGTTTGAAAGCACTTTTGGCAACTTTTGCGAAGAATTTCGTGAACATGTCCAAGGCAGTTTATGCTTGAGGAGGAAAAAATATCATCTAAATTGATATTTATTAAAAGACTAACAAAATAAATGAATAATGTTGCCTTTTTATATCTATGTTGATTTTCACACACTCAATCCCGTACCGTTATCTATTAGTTTCAACTGTTACAAACGATTATGTATTTTTTTATTTAACAGTTGAGTTAGCCAATGGTAGAGCTGTGTAGGCTCAACTTTTTACTTCAATATTTCTAAATTGTCTATGCTCTCGACCTCTATCAAGTCCCAAAGAAAAGTTTGATGCGAGCTGACACAGAAGGAATTAGAACTCCTGCGCACCATCAGAACATAGATATTGATTATAAGCAAGTGGAAAGTACAATTTTCTTAGTCCGCCCCTATTTTTTCTGATTTTCATTAAAGAATCCAAGTTTCTTTTCTCTATTCTCTGGGACACGCTGAGCTTCATTGTCTCGACGCTTTTGTGGTGGTCCCCACTAATTCTGGCTTTTAGGAGTTACAGTGATTTGGGAATAGTACAGTGGGATTGTCCTAATCTACACGTGTTTATGTTTGTAATGAATAGACTATAAACTAAACTACTATGTCGATTTCAAAAACTCTTTCATCAATTCAAAGCTGCATTGGTCCTGAGTGAGGGACTGGCAAAAGTTACTTAGTTAAAAACAGAATGGGCCATTAACTTACCTATAACATTGATAAGAGCAAGTCCTTCGCAGAGGTAGTACCGATAGGCCCACCAGTTGTGATACCTCAGGTTCTCCCAGAGGTAGTCGAGGATCAGCTTCTTCTTCGTCTTCTTCTCGATCTCCGTGCACACGCCCACATCCAGGTCCATCATGAGTGCCCGGATCTTGCCCCCCTCCCAGGACTTCCACAGCCAACGTGGCGCGTAGAATAACATTGCCTGGAACAAGGATTTTGGAGTTTAAATTAGGTTTTTGTTCTTTTAGCTTCGGTTACCTGTGGTGTGCTGGGGTGATAGTGGACAATGCAAGTTTCTCTCCGCACCCCAATTTAAAAGTATTTATATTTAAACAAACAGTGTCGCGAGCTAAGGGGGAAACTTTAATAAATTTTGTTTTCAACCACACCATGACGCTGTTCTTCATCATCATCAGCCTATAATGTTCCCACTACTGGGACACAGGCCCCCCCTCTGTGAGAGAGATTGGAAAATAATCCACCACGCGGGCCCAGTGCGTGTTGGTAGATGTCACATGCCTTCGAATTTTTGGTTCTATGACATGCCGGTTTCTTCACGATGTTTTCCTTCACCGTTTCAAGAGCAGGGGTTATGAAATAAATTACACAAAGTAATGCGTCTGGCGAGGTTCGTACCCACGACCTACAACTCGTAAGTCGGGACCGATACCACTGGGCCACCCCTGCTGACGCTGTTTTTACCGACAGCTAATTCCTTAAATAACTGTCAGCAAAAAATATTGTAAAGTAGGTACAAGTTTAGCAAGTAGATTTATTATAAATCTAGATTGACCAAAAGAAAGTGGGAATTTCTTAAATATTCTTTACCATTTAAATGCCTATTATAGTGATCGTTAAACTTCTGCTGCCGGAAATATAACGAGTAACAAAACGGAAATTAAACTTTTGAATTGACCTTTTCTTGACGTATGCATCACGAAAAGGTCCCTAGTTAACACGACCAAGTAGATATTTTAATATCTTATGATGTATATGTATTGATAACAAGTTGTTAGTTTGTTTGAGCTCCCTTAAATTATTGAAGTCCTGTTTATTATTAGATCTATCAACAGAATTGACACTAAAACTGTACTTAACACATAGTCGTTGACACCAACTGATACCAATTTTAATCATATTAAAACTACCCCCATTTATTTCAAACTACCACGTTTACGGCGGCATTCAAATGTTTTACAACCAACTTAATTATCTTTAACACGACTTATTTTAAACTGTATTCTTCAAGATTTAGAGTTTAAAGTATAAAAGTTAGGAAATAATAAAGTGTGAGTCACAATGAGAGTAGTCTTCAAATCTGTGGCAATAAAAATTGTATGGAATAGCTAAAAGTAGCAGACGTTTGAGCGGTCGTATTGCAACCTGTATTACGATGTAGCAATGTTTAGTGCTATTGCCAGCATATAAATGCAATTGCTAAAATACATATCGGAAGCTAGAAGCAGGGCTGCCACAGAAAAAATGGAGTCTATCACAAAAAGAAAAAATGAAGGAATACATAAATTCAGAAAATGGAACCATTAATTACTTGTCAGTATTTAGGAACTGATTGAATTATTTGTGAATTTATATTTGAATTCAAATCATTTCAAGTAGACAATAGGCCCTGTTGCATAGTCAGAAACAAAAGGATCCATGGACAAGGTCTTAATTCCAATTGACTTCTATAATGGGAAGAATAGGAGTTACCTACTTGTCTAGGTTACAACTAATGGTAACATCATTAATGGCACACGATGAGATTTGGGGAGGAACCCGAAACTGAAAAATAGACACAAATCTCTATCTTACTCAATAACAAAACATCGAAAACTCACTTATATCAATAACTTTCAATCGGCAGCCCTGCTCATACGTCATAAATTCATCTGGCTAGACACTATCGTAAATGGTTTATAGCCATCAGATATTATGGCTTTCAGCAGGCCCCGATGCGCACACACTGACAGACATCATAATACTGATAGCTTCATATAAATAACTGATTGACGTTTGTGGGGCACGCAACTAGATGGCGTTAGAGTGAGGCCACATTAGTGCGGTATCGTATCGCAAACACGACGATGCACGGTAATACAATATTAGTTGTACGAATTCAGAGATTTTAACGATGCGAAGCGATGCGCAAGGGATATTATTGTTTTGGCTTAGCCCATAAGCCACCACTGCGTAGCGTCGCTGCGTCGACGCAACGCAGGCCGTCGCAGCGAAGTATCATAGTTCGTTCCGTTCAGCCTAGCAGTGGAACGTTGTCAACGTCGCGACGCCGCACCTCACTTATATGTCCTCGGTCTTATGGTTTACTCTCCGGATCTAATGACCGCTTTAGCAACATTGCTAAAAATCTGGTTGTTTTAGACCCGGAGCTACTATTTCATTAATAGTATTACAGTTTCCTCTGCATATCGTTGTGTCACGTAAGCTGTAAATTGATTCATTCCTACCTACACGGCTTGGAGCAATGCCTTCGCTTTATTATTTATTCAAAGAGTTCGTGTTTTCAGAAATTTTGCCTGAAAATTATTTCTAGAAACAGATTTAAGTACCATATTGCTTTGACCCATTTGATTCTTAGGACATATCTTTTTTTTTAAATCCGCCGTTTTCTTTCATTTTACCGTTATGTTCCTGGGTCACGGTTACCCATATATGGACAGTTCCGCGATCCAGGCAGTCTCAAAACATCCCCAAATGATACAAAATGAGCTTTATCACCGTCTTGCACAATGGTGAAAGATTTCTTTGCGTGGAAATTCCAATTTGACGCATTAGGACAACATATTTTATGACATCCTCTGCACTAGGCTTGTTCGGTAGATAACAACCCTCACCCTCTGTAAACGACACGGTTGGTGCAGTGGCTGAGTGTTCGACTGTTGCTCAGTGTGTCATGGGTTCGATCCCCGCACGGAACAAATATTTGTATGATCTGCAATTAGTTGATTCGGATCTGGGTGTTTCTGTATGTGAGTTTCTATGTTTTGTTTCCCATGATACTGGAAGAAATCCATAGTGTGAGGCAACATTTAAAAAAAGAGAGAACTTTATGAAAAGGTTCTTCTGCCAGCTATTCTCTTTTAAGTAATGTAGGCTAATCAATAATTTACCGACAAATAAATTAATAATTCAAACGAATCCATTGCAGTCATACTGCCCTGCAAACAACTTGTGAACCGTGCAGCGTGCATAATGCAGAGCTTACGAGTGCAGTCGATGCGGCGCTAGTGTGCACGTAGCTCATAAATTGAATGTGTTCGATGCGGCTCAGTCGGGTATTATCTATTCAATGCATGCCCCGAAATAGTGCCCGTATGTGTTTGTAGTCATTTACACGAATTTTTATGTTCTGTATTTTTGGGGTTTTATTTATAATTTATGGTAATGTAGCTTAGACTTCGGTTGGTACAATGGGTGAGTGATTTACTGCTGCAGTGCTGCGTGTCGCGGGTTCAATTCCCGCATGGATCAAATATTTTTTAAATCTGCCTACAAGTATTCGCCTGCAATCCCCAAACGATAAGATAGAGGTGTATCTAATAGGACAACCGCATTTAATTAGTTACATTTAAATCTTATGTAATAGGGGGAGAGACAACTGAGAGCAAATCGAGACTCCGAGGTTGTTAATGAGAATTTCAGTGGAAAATCCATGGAAAACCCAATAGCATTTTGCCCGACCGCGACCTGAAAATCGAACCTCATGTTAATGACGCAACTTATAAAAAAAATGCACACTATTCATATTAATATACTGGCCCGTTGGTCTAGTGGTTAGTGACCCTGACTGCTATGCCGTAGGTCGTGGGTTCGATTCCCACCCAGGACAAGTGTTTGTGTGATGAGCACGATCATTTGTTCTGTGTCTGGGTGTAATTTATCATAATATGTATGTATTTTAGAAATATATAAGTATGTTTATCAGTTGTCTAGTACCCATAACACAAGCTCTGCTTAGCTTGAGACTAGATGGCGACTGGCGTTGTGTGATAGTTGTGGAATATTATATTATTATAATATTAATAGTCGGTTTAGGCACAGTTAGAGTTTGAACTGCCTGAAGTCACTTCGATCGTTCTTCTTTGAAAGAACAGTCAAGTACTCGTATTGCAGTATTATCCTAAACTAACTATAGGCACATAAAATCCAACTTACACTTATTACTGTTTCATTGTGTGTTGTTGTTACATTGTATCATTCAAAACCGGCAAAAAAAAAACAAAACAGGAAAAAAAAACTACGCTACGAGAAAAATCATTACAAACAATAAACCTTAAACCTCTGGAGCTTTAGATAACCGAAATACTTCACTGGTCCACATCAACCAACATCCGGCTTATTTACGTCCCGCATCGTCGTGATATCGTCAGTGTATTCACAGCCTAACGATTGACCGGCCATACGTTGTGCCGCGAATCGCACTGTGTGTCCCCGACTTTACACCCGTTATTAATAGAACTGCCGATTCATGTGGTTTAATTGAAAATTGCTGTGTTTTCAGTTTTCAGATGGATTTTATGTTTGGTATGGGAATGTTGTCACTGCTGTTTGCTAAGCACCAGATAACTGCTTCATGTACCAAACGTCTTTTCTTATTCGAAAGGATGTTTGACGGATTATTTTTTTAAGTTATTTATTTGGTCTAACTTATACTCAAAAACGGTTCGATTGATTTGCATGAAATATAGCTACACGAATACGCATTGAACGAACCGTGTGCTATGTTCAGACTGGTAGCGTTACGGACAAACGTTAGCTTGTAGCTCGAAGTCAATATACAATGCAGCGCCCATTGTATTATGTCCGTAATTTTCCGGAAAAAGTTTGAATAAAACTAAATGCTTTTTTTTACGATTGGGCCAATACCCATCTTGTCTCCTAAAGAGAGAACAAAATAATGCGTATGTTTACTTATGTATGAATAATTTACTCACATATTATTGTGTTTGTTTGTGAACTAATTGCATGTGTTTGTATTCTGTACCTACAACACTGACCTAAAGTTTAATGAAATAATATAACTGTAAGAATCTACAGCACATAAACTTATACACTACACATTCTGCTAAATTTCTTTATCATAAAATTAGAAGGTACGATCGGGAAAATAATAAGTTTTGGTATGGTTGGCGTGTTGGCGTTACAAACAACTTTATAAAGTTGTTTGTAACGCCAACAACTATCAAACAACGACTGCAAAGGCCAGAACGAAAACTATTTCATATTTACTGAAATCATCAGTATTTTCAAACAGGAGTCAAAATAAGTCCCTTTTTCGATGCGTTACTTAAAATACTTGGACATCTGAGACAAATCGATGCGTTAGGTAATTAAAATATTTGGACATCTACCTACATAGACAAAAGAAAGTTCTACACACGTATTTGCGATTATAAATAAGCTGAAACACGTAAAATTTTCACCAGTCAGCGAGTGTTGCCAGTTTTTCTCGAGCAGTGGTCGACCACAACAGCTGCTTATCCCGTCCACAACTACTAGATTAATAGCCCGACTGCACTTGTATCAGCATTCTGAGGTTTGGCGCGTTACGTTCGTAAATACGAATAAAATGCCGGGTGTCTTGTAGCTGAATAATGACTTTTTAAATGGCTTTTTCTGAACATGAGTTTTGTAGGATTTTACAATTGTCTACGGTTTTTGAGTTCAACTTGACATTTAGAATGAATTTCGTTTGGTTATTGTGCAAGACAATATCAAACTTTTTTTAATCAAATAATAGGTTAACCGAACAAGTAAGTTAAGGAAGGCTAAAAACGTATTAGGGAAATGTATTAAAAACGATTAATAGTCATTAATATATGCATCTAATAGTTAAATCGGTTTTTTTTTTTTTTCTTTATTTATTTTTTTATTAGGGGGTTTTTTCAATAGTGAGTATGTCACCCCCATTATTGTGTACAAACAGGAAAACTATAAATTTAACTTATTACTTATTATAAACTTACCTACCCGCAACCTTAAGCCTATGATAATAATTCTAACCAGCATCCTGGCCTCATCCGACAATGGACGGGACAGAATACTATTAAAAAAACCTACACTACTAATAATAATTCCAAAGGTTGACCGTCTTTGAGGCTCCGTTCGAACACATTCTGTTAAAATGTGATAGACGTCTTCTATAACTCCACAAACACTACAATTAGGCGAGTCGACTTTACGCATCAGAAACCCAAAATTGTTGAGGGGAACATGTCCAGATCGAAGCCTCAAAGCCGTCACGAGTTCTTGTCTTTGAATGCCAGTCACACTGAACCAAAGTGCACGAGATAGAGAGGGTTGAATTGTTTTATACCAAATTCCCTTTGTCAAAGATCTCTTATCAATAGTTAAATCGGTTATAGGCAGGTGCTTGACAGGGGAAGTGATTTTTTTTTTTTTTTTAAACATAACAAAAAGACGAGAAGATTATTTTTGAGATTAATTATCTCCTCATGCGGAATAGATATAAAGTTAAAAACAAAATCCTGTCATCTCGAATGCTAGACAGTAACTTAAACTAAGCACCTAGTGTATTACATAAAATACCTAACCTAATTACTTTGTCAAAAAAAATAACGTAGGTAACCTCTAACTCATTAGAATAGGGTAGGTAGTAATTATCATCACGCAGCTCCTACAACTATAAACCAAAATTCACTAGAGTTACGATGACACCTGACATACTGAATACCAATAATCTCGTACTACCCACTTTTACCCCACAAAAGTTTATTTTTACACCCCGACCTCCTTTGGTAGCACAAATAGAGCAGCACATTGTAGCAAGGAGGTTCTTATCTGCACAGTCGACTGGGCCCTGCGATCAGGTGTGAACCGATTGTCACATACTTGTTGCAACTGTCGGGGCTGAGAAGGTGCTAGCATATGGTTTTAAAGTGAATGGTAGCTTTGAGACTTTGAAAGACTGGTCTCGTGATAGAATTGTTTTTGATGTATTTTGTTGCGTAATCTTCTAAACCGTGTGCGACGTTCATTATTGATTTCAAACAAACGTAATTATATTCATCCTGTTATTTAGAAAAAATAATAGGGTTGTAGGCCCTTGGTGTTCTCACAGGCGGCTTAATCAAGTAACATAATTTTTATAATATGAATGATTTTTTTTATTTAATTTTTTTTAGATATATTTTATTTTTTATAATTTTAAATATTTTTTATTGTAATGTTTATTAGCATAAGGACAAATCTTATTAATTTGTGACATTTATGTATAACCTGAATATTTTGCATACAATCTATAGACATTATCTATACAGCTAAACATGTGTAGGTACTTTAAAAACAAATTGTAACACCACTGTAAACCATGTTTAAAGCAAATAAAGACTTATCTTATCTTATCTAATCATTAATGGGTGTAGAATAAATCTCATCCCATCCCATTTCCTTTAATTTTAGTATTTGACGTTTAAAAGTTTGATAGCTTTATTGAAATAAATGATTTTCAAATGATTTTGAAAAATACACCTGGGTCAATTTGGAATCTTAATTAAAATACATAAATCACATTTTCACTAAGTACGGGTAACATGGTAAGACGATAAACCTTTATATGCCAGGGAGTTAAAAAACTAAGATTATCTTTATTTCTATGATCCAGTTTTCCTTATAAATAGGACCTAAATATAATAAATATAAAATATAAAAAAAAACTGTCCTTAGATGCACAAAGAGTACAAAAAAGAGAATTTCCCACGGTTTAATGGAGTGTTACATTTTTGACCTTCGATTTTGCTGACGACGTACTTATTAGGGGATATCGGATATCGATAGATTATGGGGTCAAACAATATATAGCTAGATAATATTGTGTCTGTCGGTTGTATGTTTATCAAAGAATGAGGACTTCATAAACCGAACCAGTGTGGGGTACTCGCTGCCTTAAATTTTGCGGAGTTGTCCCTTTTTGGCAGAACCGTGTGACACACAATGCACACGATTAAGGATTGTGTCTTTTTGTAATTTTTTTGCTGTTGTATAAACCTATTTACTTGTTCCATGTTTGTAATTTTACTTTGGTGTTTGTTGTGTGCTCTCGTGGCTAAAAATAAACGTTTTTCTATCTTTCCTTTCTTAAAAAAGGTCACGAGGGTGGAAGTCAGCTGCGTATCTTTGGCCAGATGTGATGGCATTATGAATAATGTTGACTAAGCAATAAGATCTATCTAAGGATCTTCTAACACGTGGCGAGTTCTGAACTACGAGTATATGCTAGCTATAGAATAAAGGTAAGTTTATGAGATTCATTTTGTATACCTGGAGCTGGAGGGGTATTACAACGTCATAAAACCAGGCTTGTTCCAGTGAGTGAACGAGATGGCACTAGACGACTTGTAGGTATAGCTCTGTCACTTTCACTCGCAGGAATAAGTGTGGTTTTAAGACGTTGTAATACCCCCCCTGGAGAGGCTAAGTAATAACGTAGGTGCATTGTTCGATTTTCAAGGTTTAGTGACGTTTCCTAAGGTTGGATGCAGAAAAGTGGTCGTGACCATCATCAGACCCCCAAAACAGAATCTTCATAATGAACCTCTATGTTTTAGAAATCAAGAATTATTGGAGGAGATTTTTGACAGTAATCAGAAACTTTAAAATCTAAAACAGTTTTAACAAAAGATTTTAGCAATCGATACTGTATTACCCAGTAACGGTCATATTATGAAAAATACTGTTAAATGAAGATAGATTTTGTGAATTATATGAAGAATTCAATCGCATCTGATTGCACTCCAAATCGGTCTAATTATACTTGAGTAAAGGATATTTATATAACAAGATATCCGTTGTATAAATATTATGAAACATAATTATAATAAATAGATGTGTTGAGAGAGAGTGAATTTTATAAAAAAGATTATAATAACGCACGCGTAGGCGTTGTGACAACTAATTATACAGATCGGACTAACTTACCTAGTGACGTCCGATCCTTAATTATGTGAAGTAATCTCGTTCTCATTTAGTACTTGTAGTTTGCACCTTTTGCTAACTCGCTGTCACATTTTTCAAAGATGAATCGATTTCATCAGAACAAAAATGTTATCTGTGGTCCGGTTGTTCGCGCGCTCTCTCTTGACATCTGTCAACTCATTATTTCAAAGTATGGTCGGGACTTTATGATGACCGATACGGTTATCGTACAGTCCCGAAACATTAGATAACAACACAACTTTAAAAAAGGGATGTAGAAGAAAATTAAAAATGTCTATACATTTTTTATGCAGGTTGATCTTCTGGGATGGGTTGGGATACAATGAGAACGAGATTACTTCACATAATTAAGGATCGGACGTCACTAGGTAAGTTAGTCCGATCTGTATAATTATGCTCTGTAATCTCGTTCTCATTTAGTACTTGTAGATGTTCAAAGAAGAAAGTTGTGTTGGTAATAATCAACATCTTTAATCATTGAACAAATTATTTAAACGTAATGGTATGAGTATAATTGCTTAGGTACTAATTACACATTAATTTCTAATTAAAATTAGTAATACTAATAACAATAATAGTTTCTAGTGAGAAACATTGTCATAATTTTCTTTGTGGAAATCAATTACCTAATCATATCTTAATAGACAGGTATCACTAACATATAAAATATAATCAAATTTCACCCTCCATAGAACACACTGCCTGTGCAAAAGCATTAGGATCACTAGCTATAGGTCTCTTATAAAAGCGAGCAAAGGTTGAGGAATTTGTTGTCCAACCAGCTGCTTTCCTTATTACTTCAATATTAATACCTGCTTCAGATGCTTTTGAAGTCGAAGCATGCCTTGTGCTGTGTGATGTGAATTTGGAAGTATCTACTCCACTATTGGTCAAAGTTTGTTTTATCCACCTACTTATAGTTGTAGTAGTGGCAGCATGATGTGGTTTTCTAATAGTTATAATTAGTGACTTACAATCTTGTCTTATATTTTTTGTAACATCCAAATAGTACAAGAGGGTATTAGCAGGACATATTGACAAGTTCTCCTTAAAAAATGGTAGTATCAAATTAGGTTGAGACCTACCAGGAGCAGAGGTTTTAATCATATCAGGAATTTTTATGTTAATATTATTCTCATTGTAAGAAATGTTATCTATATTTATGAGAGACAAGGTTTGGATTCTGTGACCAGTTGTAAGAGCTAATAGGGTAACTAACTTTTTAGAAATTAGTTCCAAGCTAAGAGTTTCATTAGGAAATAGTTTAGACAAATAATCCAAAACAATACTAGGATCCCATACTATTTCATATTTGGGGTTCTTAGGCCTTAGTTTAAATATACCCCTGAAGAACCTTGACAGTCGGTCATCAGTGCCAATGTGGGGGCCTAGAACTAAAGAAATAGCTGATCGAATGGTATTAAGCGAGCTATATGATAATCCTTCATTAAACTTTTCAGTTAGAAAAGATATTACAGTGGGAACCGAGTCTAGGAGTGGGTCAAGATTCTGAATCTGACAATAGGAAATCCACTGGTTAAGAGCTGATTCATATTGCTTTCTTGTTTTGGTAGACAAGGAAGCTGACACTATATCAAGGGAAGAAAGTGGTATTCCTCTTCTCAGGAAGGCGGTCCTGACAATACTGCGGCAATCAGTGTGAGACTCCTGTACATTGGATGTGGATCCCTGGAAGGAGACAATAGTAAATCATGACGGGGTTCCATTACAATTTTTTCAGAAGTGACCATGGACTCAAATAAAGGAAACCATGGTTGTGAGGGCCACCATGGTACTACAACAATGCCTGTCGCCCCCTCCCTTTTTATCTTTTGTAACATCTTACTAATAAGACTAAATGGTGGGAATGCATAAAAGAAGTTCCCGAACCATTTGACAGTGAATGCATCAACGGCGCATGCATAAGAATCAGGAAGCCATGATATATAGTTCTGACATTTAGTGTTAAGTTTGCTTGCAAACAGGTCAATCTTAGGTTTACCAAGTTTAAAAGTAATGGCTTTGTATGCTACATCACATAGTGTCCATTCAACTTCTGTGTTTGGACGTCTAGATTCCAGATCTGCTATAGTGTTTTCTTTTGAACTGATGTAAGATGCATAGATCCAAATGTGTCTTTCCTCACACCATTGCCACAACTTTCTGGCTAAATTATTAAGGTGGGGGAAGCGAGTGCCACCCATTTTATTGATGTAGGCTATGGCAGTTGTGTTATCTATTCTAAGTAAAACTTCACAGTGCCTGTGTGTATTTGCATATGTTTTGAGCCCTTTAAACGCTGCTAATAGTTCAAGATAGTTAATATGGAACTTTTTATCATCTGTAGACCAGTGCCCGTGGCTTCTAATGCCATTACATACCAGACCCCAGCCAGTCTGTGAGGCATCAGAAAATATTTCCAGAGCAAAGTCAAATTGTTTTATTTTATTATGTGTAGCTGGAATGTGTGACCACCACCATTCTAGTTCTAACCTAATTTCTTTGGTGATAGGTAGTAGTGCCTTGTAATTTCCATTGTTGTTCTCTAAGGCCTCTGTTTTATAACTTTCCATGACTTTGGTGTAAAGCCAACCATATTCTACTGCTGGACATGCAGCAACAAGGATGCCTATCAGCTGAGAAAATTCTACTATTTTACATATCTTTTTACATTTAAATTTGTATATTATGTCAAGAATGGAATTTATCTTTTTCTGAGGAAGTGAGATATTAAACTGAAGTGAGTCTAACACAAATCCTAAATATTGACAGTGTTGTCTAGGTTCTAAGGCACTCTTTTTAGTGTTTATGATAAATCCTAGATTTTTTAAGACAGTTTGTGTTGTGGACACATTTTTAAAACATTCAGTGTATGAATCACCAAAGCACAAAATATCATCAAGGTATATTACAGAAAGTAACCCTAATGATCTTAAATAACACAGGACTGGCTTCATTATCTTTGTGAATACATATGGTGCTGTGTTAAGACCAAATGGAAGACATGTAAATTCATACAATGTATCTTGAAACTGAAACCGGAGAAATCTTCTATCATATTTCTTTATGGGCAACAAGTAGTAGGCGTTTTTCAAATCTATAGTTGCCATAAAACAACCTGGAGTCATGAGTTTTGTTGCTGTTCTTAAATCCTCCAGTTTAAAGTGGTGTGTAGCAATGTAATTATTAAGTTTTTTAAGATTTAATATAAATCTCCAAGTGCCATCCGATTTTGGATGCAAAAATATGCTGGATAAAAATTGGTTATCCACAGGTAAACATTTTTCTATAGCACCTAACTCAAGGAGTTTAGTAATTTCCATGGAGATGAGGTTACTTTCTTTCAGACTGAAATTATTATTTTGAGGACTGGAAGTTTGGACTGGAATATCATAAAAGGGTATTTTATAGCCCTTGATCCAATCAAGTACCGTTGGATTATTGGTAATTTTGTTCCAGGCGTTTGAGAAAAACTGTAATCTAGCAGTCTGTACCTGAGCTAGTGGCGTTCCTGACCCCGACGTCGCTGCTGGCGCCTCTGCGGTGAGTGTCTCTGGCGTGCTGCTGGTGGTTTGTTCCGCTTCAGTAATATTTTCTGCCCACCCGGACGCGGGAACTGCTGTCTGTGTGGGCCCCTGTAGTTTAAATTTCTTTTTGGTCTTGTCGGAGGTTTTGCGGGTACATTTTTCAGTTCTTGACCTGATTTCTTTACTGCTTTATTGCGTTAAACTTGTCTTGAAGTTTATCTCCAAATAGGTACTCGGATATTGGTGTCTGCTCCATTAGTTCCTTCATTTCCTTATTAAGGCCAGGTAAAATTAAGGCACGTCTAGTAACACAGTTTTCATGGTATATGTGACATAATAATCTGGCTGCGTCACTTAGGGTCAAAATCTGGTCGGTAGTATCCTGATTGGCAATAAGGGTATTTAACACTTTACCTATTGACGTTATGGCAGCACCCAGAGTAGTCTGCTGCTCCCTGATACGACTGTCCCTTTTTATAGCACTATCACTGAGAGCAGCAGCCACTTCATCATTTAGTTTTGGTGGGTTCAGTAAGCTGCAGTTCTTTGGTATTTCCTGTTTGTTTGTAATGTTCTTCTTTGTTTCTTCATTTAAGCCATGCACTATAATAGTAGACCACCGCGTGGCTAGGCTGTTGTGAAGTTCTATTGGAGTCTTAATCGGCTGTACCCCTTCATCGCCGAGAAGCTCCTCAATGCCTGGAGGGAGGGCATCAGGCAAGGTTGCCGACACCCCTTCCTGGTCTGCTTCTTCGACAGGACTCGGTGTTGTGTGGTGGCTTGGGGGGCCCTTGTCACAAGGAGTAGAGCTCCGTTCGGCACGTGACTCGCAGGTAAGGTCACTGTACTCTTTTCTTCTGGAGCGTGATCTGCTGTGGCATGACAGCGTGGAGCCTGATCGCCTGGACCGTGATCGCTTGGAGCGCAATCTCTTCGAGCACGATCGCCTGGAGCGTGAGCCACTGGAGTCTGACCGGCTGGAGTACCGTGCGTAGGCGTCTACGAAGAATAATTAAAATTAGACCTCTGAAATCCACGGCTTATCCTCTCGTGATAGCTCTAGGGATGCAGTAGGAACTAGATTTGAAGCAACTGAGCGCGTAAATACATCATCGGCTAACTTCCCGCGAAAGCTCTTGTGATGTCGCGGTCGTTGTATTGTAAGATAGTCTACATCATCGGCTGACCCCTCGTGAAAGCTCTCGTGATGTCTTACAAGATGTCACCGTTAATGTTCTCATGATTATCCTCTCGTGATAATTCTAGAGACAGGTGTATCTGATGGCGTCAGGTCATTCCAAGAAGTAAGTAAGTACTCATACAAACTGAACATGAAAGAAACTTACCGGGGGTTCGGTGACGGCTCTTATTTTGGTTGGTTAGACGATTTTCCAGCTCTCGCAGACGATCGTTGAGTTGCTTCATCTCCTCATCTCGTTTTCTTCGATGTTTTCCCATAATTATAAACTTTTTGGAAGTAAAATTGGCGGAAAACGTGACCGGCGCACTTCACAAAAAAGTACAATGAGTTGACAGATGTCAAGAGAGAGCGCGCGAACAACCGGACCACAGATAACATTTTTGTTCTGATGAAATCGATTCATCTTTGAAAAATGTGACAGCGAGTTAGCAAAAGGTGCAAACTACAAGTACTAAATGAGAACGAGATTACAGAGCATAATTATATTTTGTAGGTATCATTCATCTTAATGCAACACTACCATTAATAGAGAAGCCTTGATTATCATACATGTTGTAACTTTTAAATGTTCATAATTGCATTAAAACAAAAGGCACCTACGTATTCTAAGCTTTCTCGATAATAGCGCTGAGAGATATCAAGCTAACGGGTTTGCATTTCAACTCATTTACGAGGCAATGGGACCGATTTCACTTTGACATCACGTTTAACAAAACCTGCGTACGTTGCAAGATTTAGTTTAAACGATTGAAGTTGTCTTTTGTTTGATTGAACACTTGTCTTAATTTAATAATTGTTTTTTTTTTAATTACTGCCACTTTTTTCAACTATTTAAGTTCTAATTAAAAACGAGCAGGTTACCAGCTATTGCCATGAACTAGGCTGATAAACACATCGCAGGTATGTCCTGAACGCGTGACACTGTCTTTAAAAGGCACCGCGATTCTGGAACGCAAAGGACATGTGAAGAATAGGCTGGTTTATTCAGTAAGGGTCTGACAGTCCGTTCCTCTTTACAAATGGTGAGAGGACTCATTTGTTGATATTTACATACTCAAAATCGGAGTCATGTTGTGAATGAGGCTATTTTTTTTTTTTTTCTAAAATTCGTCAAATGAGTCCTCTCACCCAAGGCGAGACGGGAGGGATTGTCAGACTTGTAGTGACCAGAATCCAAGGTGATCCTTCAAAAACTTGATTCAGTGTCACGGTTACTTCATGTGATAGTCCCGCGACCCCGGCAGGTTTTGGCCCTCTAAGGCCGTCAGATTGCTGACAGCTGGGTGTGGAACATGACGCATCGCTGCCACGGTTATTGAGACACAGCCTTACACGAAATAAAATCAAAAATGTATTTTTTGTATAAATATAATACTGAAAGATATACGAGCTTTTTCATGTGTAATTGACAAACAATGGACACGACAACGTTATAAACTACCTCAGTGGTACGTGTCCACATCAAGAGGAACGGTCCGGTCGTAACGTATTATATCACTTCATAATTAGCTGGTGTTACAATAGATTAGAGCGACCGACGACAGACAGGTCCAAGATCACAGCTGACTCACTTGGCACACGGTAACGGTCAACGTCGCGGTAGAGGGCTGGCTGAGTTACAAGCGAGAGCGATTTTGTTGTAGCGATTTTTGTTTTAGTATTTTAATTAATCTGATTTTTTTTATATTTTAATTAAATTGTTGTTACTGTCTTGGATACTCTGTATTCATATAATTTACTTTAAAATAATTAGACTTTAAAGACAAATATGACAGAACAGTTTGATGTCGTTTCTGCTATTATGTAGAGACTCAAAGTTCTTTATATCGTCAAATAAAAAAAAACTGTTACTGATCTATTTTGGGATTGTACAGTTGCCCAGATCAACTTACCCGAATCTGTCAAATTTTAGCAATCGAATCTAGACCATATTGTGATAAGGTTGAAAATCTATTAAAGAAAGACAGCTTGTGGTAGGTTGATGTGCTGTAGGTAGATGTCTGTACAAAAACGAATACATAATTATTATTAAGTTTGGAGGGCAATTTATTTTAACGATGCTTGCGCGGTGTCAATCTGCTATTGTTGTAGTTTTATGGTACCCACATTTTTATTTGCATTATTTTAACTATTCGGAAAAAAACTACCATTCATCGTCCATAGTGACTTTTTATAACAAAACAATTTAGTTGTTGTACTCCGATTTAAATTCCAATTTCAGAATGTTAGTTTAGTACTATATAAATAACAATGTAATTCGTTACATTCTTACGCCACAATTAAGCAAACAATAGCGGAAACACAAATTATAATTACTTTTAAAACAAAATAATTTGTGTAAATTATTTCAAAAACAAAAACAACGATTGAGCTACTTGCCAAATGATTTCCGCCAACACTTCATAACTTGCGTCTATTTCTCACGGGCGGGAAAACGTAAGCGAGTCGTGACTTTTTCACGGTCACTAACAAAACGACTTATGAAATATGGAAACCATTATGAGTAAAACACTAAACTTTGTTCCAGAGCCTGTTAAACGTGTTATTTTTGAGCTTTAACCGCCAAAACTGCACGAGTTAATTACTCCACTGCTTATTCTAATGAATTGTTTATGGTCAGCCTTGACAGTTACAATATTTTGTTTTCCGAATGCAAAATATTTTATCGGGGTTCAGCCTTTTTATTAGCTCTATGGTTCTTACATGTTTTTGGGATCAAGTCTAAGATTTATCGCTCAATTTCTTCTTAATATATTATTAAAATACTCTTTGATTGTTATCTAGGATATTTAAGATTATTAACACAGTTCATAAATTATATTTAATATGTTATAAGTGTGTTGCGTGATTGTTTATGGTCAAACAAAATATATAATAGTCTCATTTATTTTAGATAATAGCCCACGTAATTTCTGTAGACACAATAAACACAATTCTTTATGTTGTAAAGATTAAAAATTGGTGGAAATTATTTGGGGGATATACCTAGTGCGGCCAAGGTTACAATTTTAGGATTAATCACAAAGAAGGAACGTTTTACTGACATTTTCGCGATGATTGGCACCACTGATTGTAACATTCAGATCTAATCTCATTAAAGAGTTCCGGACATTGAACTCCAAAATGTTAGTAGGCCAATATTCGAAACTGGTTCGCAATTTGTTTGGTTTTACCAAATATCCATCCAGCTTCCATTACAAATACCAACTGGTTTTATAGTTTACAGAATGTAAAGCCACTAATTATGCATTAAGCAAATATTAAACAAACATTTATTCGTCGAATTCTAAATACATTTCGGATGCATCGATCATCGTTCGGATACATGCACGCTATCGAGGCCGACACGCGTGATTTATGCGCTGGCTGCATGTCCAGTTGTCTTTGCCTTCCGCAATGACAGCGCGGGAAAAATATCTGAAATGGCGCCGGTTTGATTGATAATATTGGATAAAGTTTAATTGGTTTTTAAGTTCCGGTTTTTAAATGGCAAAAAATATTTACCATTTAAGAAGAAACGAATTATAATAATGGAAATAGCAAATGCTAAAAACTTAATAAGAAATAATACTGGTCTTTCGGGTGTAAAGTCCCTCACTTGTCATGTGCGTCAGAATGGCTGGTTGCCTGTGGCGTTGGTCAATGAGAGTTGATTCGAAAATTGCTACATAATTGCTTATATTTGCTACATTTAATAAATCATTGCTACATATGATATATACTTAAATATGAAATAATTTTTTTGACCAGCCATCCTGACGTCAGGATGGCTGGTCACCTCCTCGTTTAAAGTCAAGCATGTAGAGTTTCCCGAAATGTATTGCGTCAATAATTGCTTCATATTTACTTCATTTATCTCATTTATTTGTATCTTTAAAAATATGCAAAATAAAGAATGTAGCAGTAATTTAAATTATCCCAAAGAAAAGTTCCTGATAAAATAATAATGGCAAATAGTTGCAGTGCGTCTTCACTCAACGGTATTGCTACTTTAGGCGGCAGGCGTACTAAATAAAATTGTTAAATGGCATGTTATGTATGAGTAGGTAAGTGGATAATAAGCACATTAAAAGGATATCGTAAATAAAAAAAAATACGAAGAGTAAAAAGAAGCTAATTCCATATTGCATAATATATGCGAAAAAATAATACGAACCAATTTTTTAGCTTATTTTCATATTCATCATCATCTCAGCCATAGGACGTCCACTGCTGAACATAGGCCTCCCCTTTTAATCTCCTCATATACCGGTTGGAAGCGACCTGCATCCAGCGTATTCCAGCGACTTTTATAAGGTTGACTGGCCATTTGTTGGTGGACGTCCTACGCTGCGCTTGCTAGTCCGTGGTCTACACTCTAGCACTTTTCGACCGCATCGGCCATCTGCTCTGCGAGCAATAGGGCCTGCCCATTGCCACTTCAGCTTGCTAATCCGGTGGACTATATCAGTGACTCGTATGTGATCACGTAGAGAAACACCGAGCATAGCGCTCTCCATAGCTCGTTGAGGGACTTTGAGTTTTGAGATGAGGCCGATAGTGAAAGACCACGTTTCGGTGCCGTAAGTCATCACTGGTAACACACATTGGTGGAAGACTTTTGTCTTGAGGCACTGGGGTAAGTCAGATGGAAAGACATTGCGTAGTTTCCCGAACGCTGCCCAACCGAGTTGGATTTGGTGGTTGACCTATTTCTCGAAGTTGGACCTACCTAACTGGACTACTTGTCCTAAGTAGATATTATACGAGTCAACAACTTCGAGTATTTTCATATTATTTTTACGCATAATACAATGTGGATTAGCTTCTTTTTACTCTTCGTAATTTTTTTAATTTACGATATCCTTCTAATATGCTTATTGTCCACTTACCTACTCATACATAACATGCCATTTAACAATTTTATTTAGAACGCCTGCCGCCTAAAGTAGCAATACCATTGAGTGAAGACGCACTGCAACTATTTGCCTTCATTATTTTATCAGGAACTTTTCCTTGGGATAATTTAAATTACTGCTATATCCTTTATTTAGCATATTTTTAAAGATACAAATAAATGAGATAAATGAAGTAAATATGAAGCAATTATTGACGCAATACATTTCGGGAAACTCTACACGCTTGACTTTAAACGAGGAGGTGACCAGCCATCCTGACGTCAGGATGGCTGGTCAAAAAAATTATTTCATATCTAAGTATATATCATATGTAGCAATGATTTATTAAATGTAGCAAATATAAGCAATTATGTAGCAATTTTCGAATCAACTCTCATTGACCAACGCCACAGGCAACCAGCCATTCTGACGCACACTCACTTGTCCCCCACTGCAATTTCTGTTGTTCTACTGCCGCGGTTATTTTTTTATTTTTTAGCGTGGTGAAATCATCAAATGAGTCCTCTCACCGTTATCAAAATTTGAGGAACCTAATTTCCGGATTCAATAACGATTTTTTTTTCTAAAACAGTTTTTCAATTTATCAAACACGGCGAAAACAATCTTTCTTATATTGCTTTCTCGGACTAGGTATACATTTATATTCGATTGGTTCTATTCTATGGCGGAAATCCATGTCTATTGAATGCACGACTGTGTACGTAGCTAGGTACCAGGCGAGTAGGAGCACGCAAGAGGTGGTTCCCACGAACCGCTGCTAATACATAATAATTGTTTACCACTTCATTAGAACATGGCTTCATTTGTTACCACGCTACTTTGTTTATCAAGTAACCGTGGCTCTAATTGCTATCGACGAATTTATGTGGAAATTGAAACTGTTTTTTGAAATTGACGACTTGATCACGATTTATTGAATTTTCGCTTCCATAATACTTTATTAGGAAAGGCTGGCGTGAGAAACGCTGGCGTGACGACCTAGACACCTTAATGACGGATTGGCCGGAGAAAGGCGTACACAGGACAGATTGGAAGGTTATGGGGGAGACCTTTGCCCAGAAGTGGGACAAGATAGGTAAAAAAAAAACATTAATACAATGTCTTATACTTATAAGTAATTCTCATGAATCACTCCGTCCAATAAAGATCTAAGCGTACATCGGGAAGCAAGATTGTTTTTTTCCACACTACAAATTCCACCGCAACGTCAGTGACAGCCGAGGTTGATATATCTGCAGTTTTTGGGAAACACTATCATAATTTAACTTATTATTTAAAGTTTAGTTTACTTAGTTAATTAAGGTTGTAACCAAAAGAAACTAATAAGAATACTATCCGATCTTCATGCCATCCTATTAATAAGGTCAGTCTTTTCTTGAAAATATCTATAAAAATACATCAGGTAAAGTGATACTACTGATAGTTTCTTAGTATCGATGTGTCATGCGAAAGAAAAAGAAGTATGACTTGCTAGGATTACGTTAGCAGCTTTGCTTGCCTAACCAATCACATAAAATACTCTAAAATATGCACCGAAAGAAAATAAACAGAACACAGAAAAAACAAAACAAATAAAAACGTTTTGAAAAGTGCGAGTTCCGTACAATTGTATATCTATAAAAATGGCACAAAAAAAGTTTGTTGTACGGGACCCCCATTGAACTTTTTTTTTTGTAGGTATTTGTTTTTATGGCGGCAACAGACATACATCATCTGTGTAAACAACCGTCTTTATGTATGTCACGTTTCATGAAATACAGCCTGGTGAAAGACTGTCTCACAGATATTATTTGAGGGTACCATTTTACCCTGTGGGTAAGGAACCCAAAAAATGGGTTGTTGTAAAATTGATTCCCCCCCAAAAAATATACCGCCTATACCATACCCCTAAAAACAGGTACATTTTGATTCGGAAAACACATTTATTTTAAATCACGATCGACCCACATTTTTAGTCATCAATAAGTAAAATAATGTTTGAAAGTTTACACAAACCTGCTTTCGTATATTTTTATCGTAATTGTAAACAGTCTGACAATAATATAATCAAAACAATAATACCGACGTTTGAAGTAAACAGCGCGAACGCTGCACCGCCGCACCGGCCGACCGCATGCGATCATGAATAAAATAAGTATAATTTCAGCACAAGTAAGTCATATTGCATGTAGGTATTGAAATTCATGTTTTTTGTTTCGACATCATTCAATTAAGGGGGATGCTCCAACCAGCCCGCGAAATTCAAATTTTCTTACGTTTTTTGCAATTTGCAGGCCAGTGACATGTTGTAACTTTATCAAAATATGAATTGCGGTAATAACAAATATTATTTTAAATATAAAAAATATCAAAACATTCGCTCCACCAGCTCTCACATAGAAAAGCTGCATCGTTTTAAAATCTCCGAAATCTAACTTAGATTTTAACTTAGAATTTCGCGGGCTACATCGACGCAATCACCTTAAGCGGGTGTACGTTATCATTGCAAAGTTCATTACCGCTATGTACAGACGCCAGCAGGTCAACCTACCCGAATCTGTCAGATTTTACCAATCAAACATTAACCTTCTACCCTTGTGATAAGGTTGAAATTCTATTAAAGAAATCTGACAGATTGTAGTAGCTTGATGTGCTGGCGTCTGTACGTTACTGCGAAAGTTTGCTATTGCGACGTGCGTTATCGCGAAAGTTCTTTGCTGCTCGATTGCAATAATTTCAGTGTGCTTTATGTAAAATAAAAATAATAAAAAGTAATATTTTTATATTTAGTCATGTCCAACAACATAAAATAGGTGCACTCACAGGTACACCTGTGAGTGACGTATTGCGAATTTGTACAATTAATTATATTTTTGTCAGTCATATAAATCTAACAAAAAATAAACTGATTTCTGGATTAGTATGGTATCTGACTGTGCTAGCGAATTCAGGACGCATAGATTGGTCAGCGTTTATAATCTCACACGATTGGCAATTCACTTCTACGGCTTCAATTCCTGCACGAAACCAATACTGGCATAGCCTACGTGTCACTGTTCTGTGTAGAAAATTGACTAAGCTATACATCGGTGACTTGAATTAATACTGACACCTTAGATTAAAGAATGTATAGATTCCTACTAGGTCACTGAAAATTGATCCCGAAAATACTGAAGAAAGATTTCCCCCGTTGATCAATTCGTACGTAAAACAAGTGAACATCTCGAAGGAAATGATTTAAATGTGTACGTGGTGCTCACTCACACAACTATAAAATAGTGGCTTCATTATAAACGTTACGTTTTGTTTCGAACACGGAATCTGGACATTATGACATGTCATCTGACTGATAGCCTGCAAAAGTCTAATCTGTCAGAGATTGGCGAGTTCCCCCCTAAGTCCATGAAAATTAAAATGAAAAAAAAAAAATTCAACATATCTCTTTCATTTGAGGTCTTGATTTTTCTTACATAGGGTACTGTTTAAAATGCTTTACTTATTACGATTCCACAAAATGTTCTTGAACTGTACACGAATTTTCAGTAATTGAGACGTAAAGTAAACTGCAACTTTGACAATGTCAAATTGACAATTTTCAATGAAAAAGTTAGTTCCGTCTTCGCACACCGGAGACGCTGTTCCATTTTTTCATACAGAAACGCCGTAAATACTGGAATTCGTGCTAAGGGTACTGAATGAGACGTTAAATTCAAAACATGCATTAAACGCACACTGTGAATTAATAAATGTAAAAAAAATACAAACTGCGTGCTGTTTCTGATCCAAAGGAGAGGGATGAATAAATTGATAGCATAGCTGCTGAATCACACGAACACGAATGTCAAAATGCCTTTTTAGCACATCTTCAGAGCGCGAAAAACAGGTTGATAGACATCAAATGTGACATGCGAGCGACAATGATTTCGTGCCGTTTGTGAAGGCCAGCGGTGGGTGGTGAATTATAGCAGCTGCCAGCTACTACAACAAGGGGCAGTATTTATGAGCTGCAGCTAACCGCACGCATGATTTCACTATATACGCATTCTGATAACTGATTAGTCTGTAACTCGTAGCTCGGTCAATACAAATGAAATGTTGGAAAAATGAAAATGTCAGTTAAATTAAGAGCTCTTACACACGAGCGGCATGTTCTCAACGGCAGAGCTAACTGCCGGCGGCAAAAGTCGACGCGTCGACGGCAGCCGACAATACAACTGCGCGGCACACTACAACTGCAAGTGCCGCTATAGGTCGACTGCTGCTGTCGACGCGTCGACGGCAGCGGTCGACTTATAACGACACTCCTATACTAAGAGAGCAGACGACGGTCGACGGCTGCCGTCGACGCGTTAACGGAAGCCGTCGACGCGTCGACGGTTGCCGCCGACGCGCGTCGACGGCTGCAGTTACCTCTGCCGTTGGGAACATGCGCAACAAGGATTATTCTTATAATGCTCAAGTTTGGAATTTTAGATGGACGAATGGATAGTTGTTGCACACTCTGTTAGAACGGCTGAATAGATCTTTGTGAACGACTTAGAGATAGGATAATTACACGTGGGCGAAGCCAAGGCAATGGCTAGTATATCGTCTTATTCGTTTTTGATTTGATTACAAAATACAGTTTGAAATAAAACGATCATGAATCTTTTTCCTAAAGATTATTTAGCAGTGGTAGCCGAGTGGTATCGGCCCCGACTTACGAGTTGAAGACATGTGACATCCACCAACCCACACTGGGCCCGCGTGGTGGATTATGGCCTACTCCCTCTCACAGAGAGGAGACTGTGTCCCAGCAGTGGGAACATTTATAGGCTGATGATGATTTAGCAACGGGGATAATGAGCGTTGTCTTTTGCTTATATCGTAACAACTGAATACTTTATTATTGGTCTTATAATTAATCTATTAAAAAAAAAGCCGCCTGATTTGTCGCAAACATCCATCCATCCTCAATAACTTTCGCATTTATAATGTTAGTTAGATATTACTAAATTACCAGCCCAATTTATGAAAGCCTAACAAATTTTACAGCGGCCATTAGAAAAGCATCATAAATATCGATGCGGCGGTAACCGCTACAGTCTAGAATCCAATTATTATTTCCCAGCATTATCGTGATTCTCGCCAAACCTCGGAATTGGCAACTACATAGTCCATATTTCAGCCAGCCATGATCCCAGTGTGATAGTGGACCGGAGCCTGTGCCCGAGGGACGTGGGTTCTAATCAGGGTAGTGCTCATGCATTATGCGATGTATCAGACAAGGTTCCGTACATTAAAAGCTTGTTATCTTGTATAATAAACAGATGTTTTGGATTGGCTTCTGAGTTCTGTTCGTTGTAATGGACTGATTCTAGTAGTGTTTCTACGTTGAACTGATAAGTGTTAGGTTTATTATGTGCCAAGTTCGGAAAATAATCGCAAGATATATTATGAAAAGTAATTTCCTGATCAAAACAGACATTTGGATGATGAAATAATAAATCATTTCAACAATGATACATCGAGCAACAAAATACACCGAAAGCTAATGAATGGCACTTTCGAATAGCCAAAACCTCAACCAGTTATCTATTCTAGAACTAAATATAATAGAGAAGAATGTGCAATGAGCACAATGGTCTTTACATAAGAGTTAAATCAGAATAAGAACATAGTCTGGTTGTAAACAGAGTCAGACAGACATACATATATAGAGACAGACATATCTCCAATGCGTTTACCAAATTATTTTGTGATTTTCGGCAACAATAAATAAATTAATCTTCTTTCCAAGAAGAGGAGCATTGACCAACTTCTAAGGAGGCTCTCGTTAGGTAGCCGGATCAAGAGCCTGGTCAGAGAGCAGTTCTTTTGGACACGGCGCGCATTGTCAGAAGGTTGCTTTCTCTAGAGGTCTGACCGCCCGCCGATAGCTTGGACACCGTTCCCGGTATCGGTGGGCCAGTATTGTTACATGTTGAAATGTTTTTTATCCTTTTTTTTTTAATTAAAAATGTAAAGATTATGGAAAAATAATTTATAAAGGACATAATACTTCTAACTAGCAATAAACAGTAAGTATACTATTCAGAAAATCATATATTCCGACAAAACTGGTCGTACTAAATACTAAATCAAATGGAAATAACCTCCGAAAAAATTAAACCTGTAAAGATTTGTTAAACTGTCAATGATTCTTTGTGTCCTAACCCCCTATTAACAAAGCTTTGAGTAGATACAAGATTAGCTTCCTTGTCATCAACTCAACTAGCGCTAAAAACACGTGTGTTTTAATTAAAATCACAAAATGTACACGCGGTCGCCATGCTAAGACGTGACCTTACATAATACGACACTACAGCCCGTTGATAAGCTAGGAGAAACTCTCAAACAGTTAGGGGCACTATAATGTAACTATACATAGCCTTAGTTGTGGAAGTACTAAAAATAAATGGGCTAAGGCTATAAGGTATCAGCAAAAAAAAGAAAGTGAGGCAACGTTCTGCGTGCTTTCGGAAGGTCTCTAGTCGGAGGAGGATGACTTATTCGGAAGGAGTGACAAGCTCTAAAGCTATTGTCAAACAGATAGGGCGGGCGTGACTGGCTTCAAATAATTACATACATTACAATTAAAAACGCTTCGGATCGCATTCGCTTCGCCAGTCTGTTTGACAATAGCTTAAATTTTTTTTTTTGATTGTCTTGCAATTCCGCCTTTGCGGAATTGCAAGACAATCTCAGACGCAACCCGATGCCAAAATATTAGGTATATTCATAAATATAAGTAGCTGTGTATTTTACTTAAAACAATTAGTTGAAACGGGTTTACCAGTACTGTCTGTTTTAAAATCAAGATATTATTCTTCACAACTCCCAGCTCCCTTATCACTGATTACCCATAGACTGACCTGTAACGACTGTAATTTTATAATGGCAGCAAACAATAAAAGCCCCAAAATGGTATCAAAGAGAAGCTGTCGCTGTAAAGGATCAGTGTGTGCCTTCACACTTGGCCATAGAACGGCAATTGAAGGAAAAGTATGGGTTTTCAGTCAGTACGAGCCTACAGGCTCTTTTGCTCCACCTTTGGGACCAAAAAAAAAGGTCAGGGTCCATCCTCCGCCGATATTAAGAAAACCTACGATTATACCGAAAGTTAAGACGAGAAAAACTCAAGCGTGTCTAATCGTATTACTTTCTTGAAAAGTGGGTCAAAACATGATCATGTCATCATTCTGTGATAAGGAAATTATAAAGGAATCTGATGTAGACAGGTTAAATCTTTGTTTGCAGGTGATGGTCGACTTTAGTTAGGTCATCACTTGATGACATGACGCAAAATTCAAAGTAAGAGTAAACATTAGCTCATAACTTTTAACGAACAATCTAGTGTATGTTTTACCTGTGTCTTTGCCTGCGTGACATGTCAATGGTCGAAAATTATCTCATGGAAATGCCCACGGAATTGCCTGTATTTATAATTTCTCACTGTACATTTCAGCCACATTTATTATTTTGTTCAGCTATTCTGCAGTGATTGAGTAACAAACATTCGCATTTATTACATTCGCTTTGAAGTGGTTTCGGTAACCTATTCGGAAACGTCTCACTTGATTTGGATTAATTATGGTGAAACAACTCAACATTTTGTCCATAGAAACTTCGTTGGGGTTTTACTCCACTATTTGACAAGGTATATCCAAAGTTAGACGTTTAATTTGCATCATTATTAATTTTGTCTGTACGCGCCTTTTACTCTGAATGATCGTGCATCTCACTGAATAATGTTTTCCCCTGTTTTCTCCACGGGTGCGTGAACAATATGGCTCGAATTCTCGATCAAAAGAAAAAATAAACGAGCGGAACTCTATGGCCAGTACTAGCCAATAGAGTACCATGCAGTAAAGACGATGCAAGGAGGCAGTATATAAAACAAGTGTGTCACAAAAATTGTAAATGAACACAATAAAACACACTATCATTGTCAGGCTGAGAATACTGAACATCTCCAAAAGGTCCCTCTAGGTCGAGACTTACGAATTACCGTGACCCCGGAACGTAAAGGGGGTATTGCGGACACGGTGGATTTTAGTCAGTACAAGCCTGACAGTCCCTCCCGCTCTGCCCTGGGCGAGAGGACACATTTGAAGATTTTACCACGATAAAAAAAATCTTTAAATCCCAAGACAATACTAAAACCCAAAATCAATCACCACAAAACTAAAATAAACCCGGATCCTAACAACGCTTCTTCGTTTCTTATCTCGAGACATTTGTAAAATCCCTAAATAGTTCCCAGCTCGCTTCCATTCGGGTAAACATGCTATTATTTAGCTTAATAAACTGAAAATTAGGTCGCTTCTGTGTAAGGGGGTGTTGGGGGTGAAAGGACGCGGGGGGTGAGGGGTAATGTCTGTGTCGGGATGATAATCAACCGATATTAACAGCCACTTGAGTGAGCTCTTACATTTTTATTCTGATGATCTGTTTAAGGATGGGTTCTGATGTTGCGACTTTTCTGTGCGATTTTTTGAAGCTTAATGTCTGAAGAATGCAGGAAGTCTCAATATTTATGACAATAAACGGCTTGTCTTTAATTCATTTTTTACTACAACAAACTGGATTGATCTTTTCGGCAGTTTACAAACCAATAGATATAGGTCTACCATCGTTTTACCACTTTTAAGTTGTGTAGACACACACACGTTTCGTTTATTTCGTTTTCATCGTTCCATAAATGTATATTTTACCATACTTTATTATTTTATTAAAAACATTTTTTGAAACAAGTACAAGTCGTCTGTCTAAGATTTGTTTTAATAAAAGTATCATTGCTTTCATTACTGAAAACTGCGAATTAACCTACAAACCGTTTGAGCTATAGATCGACTAAGTTCAATCTAATGTATTTTAATTCCTTAAAATAAATCGATTTAATCTAAATGGACATATTTTATCGGCCTAAACAGATTTCATGGGAAACATTTTTATTTGTTTAAAAATAGTCGCATCAGTGGAACTACAAGACTGTCGCAAGTCGTCGTCGGCATTACCATGTTGTTGATATTTGCATACATTAGCCGACCACGGCCAGTGGCGCCGCCTTAATAAAACCATAGCTCTTTGCCAACGTTACACAACCGTCCCCGGACATCATGAGAAATTACAATTCAAAATAAATTTATATGAATAATAGTAGCTTTTGATACTATTGTTACCCGACTACGGCAAAGCCAAAAAAGGGAGGGTTATGATTTTGAACGGCATGTATGTATGTTTGTCTATTTCCTCATAACTTCTAAACTCCTTATCATTACATGATAAATGAGGTGTCGTTAGAAGCGGTCACGGTAGGTCACGTGACACTAAATTTAATATGGTCCCCTCTAGGGGATGTAAAGTCGTAAACATTTTTTTTTTCGCACGGTATCGACATGGGTATCAAATTAAAGGGCTTGATGAGCACATTTCAAATATATATTCATTATAAAGTTCATTACTAGGTACTTTGCCTGTTTCTAACAGGTATCAAATGAAAAGGCTTAATGAGTTTGTACATTTGAAATACACTCGCTACTTTGCTTTTGTTATTATATCAAATAATTAATAATACAACCCCAAAATATCGTAAATAAAAAATAAGTTAAAAATAACTAAAACCCGAGTAAGAAAAAAACGCGCACTGAAAAGTATAAAACAAGAACAATGTTCATTTGACCGATATTGTGCTAGCCGTGGTCGTGTGCCACTTGCGGTTGTTCTACACAATTTTTATCGGCTAGGTGGCACACTACTACGTTTAAATAACCACATTCTATTTGTTTCAAAAATCTATGAGACTCATCTAAAATTATTCTAAATCAATATTAGGGTTTGTGTCTGGTAAGTGCTACGGCGTAGCAATGTAGTAGCCACGTAGCCAGTCGTAGCATTTGAATCTAAACCAATAAATAGAAAGCTGAAGATTTTGTTTCCTTATTTGGTTCAACGCACTTATCTCAGAAATTACTGATTCAAATTGATGAAATCTTTTTGTGATGGGTAGTTTATTTATTGAAGAAGACTATAGGCTAAGAAACATCACGCTACGACCAATTATAATCGAATAGCGGGAGTGAAACCACGGGGAACAATTTTAACTTTCTACATCTCAAAATGAATGATGTAACAAAGATTTTGTGATTATTTTGGCGATTTGAAAGAGTGTCCATGGAGTTTCTTGCCCGTTCTTCTGCAAAGAGATAATCTACTTCTTGGAATGGACATCTACAGTACTTTCACAGTTATTATGTTTTGTGACTGGGACTGTAGCACCATAATTTTGTAGTATTTAATTATATTTCTTTGCCATTGACCTTTCAAAAGTATTTGTAAATGGCCTACTTGAATTATATGCTTTTTTTTTTAAACATTGCCCCCCCACTAAAAATTTCTTTCATACAGAAAGAAATTTTAAACGTTGCGTGCGTTTACAAAACTGGAAACCCACATTCACGAACACCCAGACCCGGAACATCTACTTGCAGATCATACAAATATTTTTTCCGTGTGGTGACCGAACCCGCGACACACTGCGCAGCAGCCGTTCGCTCAGCCACTGCGCCAACAGTGTCGCACGCAATATTCTATTTGAATTAGTCGAACTATTCAATAAACTGCCAGACAATATTATTAATACTAAAAATTTTAACTGTTTCAAGAGACAATACGTTCAAAAAGATTGCCTACAAAACTAGAATACATATAATTTTTTTATCTAATGTAAAACAAAAACCTTGTATATAACAATATAATAAACCCTAATTTTAATATTATGTTTCTCTACCACCGACTCACGGAGTCAATATGTCATTTATTACTGCAAGATTGTATTGTGACACAGTATAACTGGAACTGTTTGTGTTCTTTTTAGACTTAGAATAAACTCTTTAAACCGAATTCGTAGTTCTGCCAACAATAATTCATAAGGACCTACAGCGGTCTGTTTAGTTAATCTGGTAATCTTTAACATGAAGTTAAGCCGCTAATCCTTCTGTTTCTAATTACGTTGGCAGTAGGAAGATAACGTGTGGGCTGAGGCAAACATTTTATATTAATTATGAATCACATGTGACGGCTGTAGGTCTGTGGGTATTTGGTTCGAATCTCAGGCTGTGTTCGTAGTGTTAATTGGATCTTGACTTCTCTTTTACCGTTTTTAGGGTTCTGTAACTTAACCGATTCGTTGCGGATGGCACGTTTCAGTGCCATCACTTTCTTTTGCGTGTGGCGTTAGGCACGGATGTGTGTCATTTTAATATCGATGATAACTCCTTATTTTTGTTCGACGCCACAGCTAGAAGTTAGCGAAATTAAACATCGCAACGAACCGGTTAAAAGGAAAACGAAACCTTTATGTATAGAATCTGGAATGCGTGGAGGTATAAAGATGAAATAAATATCAAATATGTATGTCTACAACCCCTTGGAGAGGAGAAATCTGGGACACGCACTTGCTCAATTTTATTTATTTTGTGAGAATTTCTTATCTGTTTCTTGGCCTATAAAATGGCCTCTAAAAGTGAAATTAAAATCAATTCTAGCAGAAATCTATAAACTGAATAAGTCACACTCATTGAAAATGTACCGTTGCACCGATTCTTTAATTATAAGGACATGCCGTTCGATGCAAATTATCTAACTATGGTTAAAAAAAATGTATTTAGATTACTAATTTTTAAACTGCATATTTGCAGCCACCGGCATTCTAAACATCCCGCTGTTCAGACCGCACACACATGAATGCACTCTATAAATTACACAAAATATTTTCATTACCACATATTCCGGATTCCTGATTAACGCCCCAGTTTTATCGACCGTAAAACGGTAGAAAATAATAAAAAATAAATATTTATTGTGAGACGGGTCGCGCTGGCAACATTAACAATGTTCTGTGCTAATTATAGTTTGCTTGTTTTACTTGAGCTTTGTTTATGCGCGTGCGCATCGCATCTATGTTGCCACAGTAGTAAAACCGTTTTTACAAAATTTCAGGTACCGTGAAACTCGCCATCTTTGGCCGGTTTTTACACATAATCGGCTACAACTATGAAAAAATATATGACAAGTATTAGTTTTTTTTTATTTGCAAACCAAGTGCAACCTAAACTCTTGATATTAAACTCGAAACCTGCAAAACTTATGACTTTTTATACCCAAAAACGAATTTAAATAGTCAACCAAAATTACCTCGACTTTCTGCCAACATTAGCCACTGCTAATAACTCTTGGATTTTCGCTCTTACAGCCGTATAATTAAGAATTAAGATAGGAAACGGGTTAAAGTTGACGGTTAAAAGATAATAATAACAAAAGGTTACGAATTTAGCCGTACAGGGCAGTGGCCAAAGTTACCCAATATTTTTTCTTTAAATTCATACAAATGATTTTTAGGCATAGGGTTGTCCAAAATAAAATAAATCGATTGGATGTTTTAACAGAAAAACGTGTTTTAATATCAATCATTTTTATTAGGTACCTATAACTGTAGATACTTAACAAATTAAGGTATAAAAACATGGCAATTTTACTTATTTAATAGGTTACAAAGTGAGTAGGGGCAGCCCTAGCACATGTTTTTTGGTGGCCAAAGTTGACATCTTGTGTTCGCAGAAAGTGATTGTAACATTGGTCGCTAAATTTCTAAGTTCAAAAGACTCGTTAAGATTTAAAAAAGCTCATCATGTTATTATCATGAATTCACCCAAAAACATCAAAAAACTACTCATCTCGGCAAGTTTTCACGCTTACTAGGATCACAAAACACGATGCACAATTTGGTACCACTCGAATCGACTTTCTTTCGACGACCGTTGACAGCCAACTGAGTGAAGGTAGCAAGTGAACTTGCTATCAGTATTGCCATAAATATAACCTATTTTCCTTAACAGACTGTAAAATGTTGCCATTTGAGACAATATTGTCGTTACAACTTGTTTTGCTTATTTTTGGTAACTGGCCAATGTTAGGCTTGAAAACCAAAGTTGGCGGATTTCACGGTAATTCTTTTTTGAAACTAGCTTTTTTCGGGACTTAAATATGCTGAAACCTAGGTTAAGGTTTACAGTTGTGCCAAACATACCAAAATTATTGTTCCCGTTAAAATAATTTACTATCAATATATTTAAATTAAAAAATAAGCACTGTTTCATAAAAGGAAATATTTGGTATCAAATCTAGCCAGTAACAGTGTATCTATTATCGCCGATGTCATTTTGTAAAAGAACAAAAAAAAAAAGATAACAATTTCTCGCACGTGTTTCCAAATAGAAAAAAAACTGTCATCGACCTGTCAGAACTGAACTAAAAGTGAGTGTTAATTTCAGTAGTGACACCACACGATGTGTCAACAGAATTGTATATTAGTGAAGGGAATGTTGAACTGAAACTAAAACTCACCTGAAAAAATAGGCAAAAACACACCCATTGGTAGTATTTGTAGATCTTCCTGTCGCTCATATCTTCCTTCCCTGTCTCGCGGCTGTTCCCGATGCCGGGGTACGGCACCTCCACGCCCACCTTCTTCCCGAAGAAGCTCTTGAGCGTGTACGTGGAGTGGATCCAGCAGTAGGTGTTCAGCACATCCTCGGGGATGTCCTTCGTGTGGATGCAGTCTATGGGGTTGCCGACGTACTGGCGCGTCGTCACGATCAAGCTGAACGCGATCAGCAGGATCACCGTTATAGAGTAGTGCAACCGAAATACCGGCGAGTCGATGTGTACATAGTTCACTTTAATGAGATTCTTCAATCCACGAAAAACGTCTAACATCTTAAACGTTTGACCTTATCGTCCGTGTGTCTGTGTTCACTAACATTATTTATTGTTTCGAAGCACCAAGATTACACTATTTATAAAGTAAGGCACTATTTAGTTTGGCAGTGAGACTGTTCGGGCGTCATGTTCTCTCACGTGGGGATAACTTTTTTGGTATTTTGATGAACTTGAGCAGCGACAGCGCTTGGCTCATGTTTTCTTCGTTTCATGGTCCGGGTGGTCAGAGGCGCGCCGCCATGCTGGCGCTCGCGGCCGTCATCCAGTCTGCTGCTGACGCCGCCACGCGCCGCTGCGTAACTCTTGGGAAATTAATCTTCGAGGAATTAACGTAAACTAGATTATCAGGTCAGATGTTCTAGTACAAATTTATGAGTTCACACGTCGTCGATCCGCCGGAGCACCGCGCCCGTGTGTACTGTGTACGATAAACTAATCGGTGTAGGAAACTGATGAAAAATATTTAAATTATGATCCTAAATACAGCTAGTGTATTCCCTTCGAGTTAATTTATGCGTCGCTATGACTCAACCGTGGAGAGTGCAGGAGGGCGGAGTGACTAACCGCAATATTATGTAAACTAGTTCGACACCTGATGTGAGTTATATGAGCATTTAGATATTTACTAGCGTTGCGTTGGCAATACTCGCCGTAATCTCGTGTCGAATGCAATCGCTCCGGACTTTCAGTGAGATGGGCTCGCCATGATAATTTTATGTGTTCTACAAATACCCTCATTGTGTGATTTTAAACAACAATGACAATCTTTTGGAGAGCTCGGCGCGTTTCTAAGAAGTCTATTTCTCGAGCTGACGATTTATGGGCGAGTGCTGGTTCAAGGCCTGGTTTGTCACAAAGTGTGCCACGCGGCGCTGTTTCTGTTAAATTGTGCTAATATTTACACGTTAGATTTTAAGAGCTCCTTTGAAATATTATATTTAGTAGCCATTGTTTGAGATGATTCAGATCTTGTCTCACGGTCGCTTGGCTTTTAACCGACCGGACGTTAATGATGACAAGTATTTTTCTAATATTTTGCGAATCAAATGGTGATATGTTTTGTATTACACGAATTTCACAAGAAGCTATTTGTTATAATAAATATACAAGACGTTTCTTCTATTCTGCTTTGTTATAGTTACCTTTTCTCTAAAATCATAAACAACTGAATTTCCAGTCTAAATGTCACTTTGACAGGAAAACGCGGGCGAAATTCCATGCGCCATTTAATCGTTTCATGTCTTTAAATCTTAAGCCTCTCAAAAGCCGCATGTTTTACGATGGTTTTCTTTCCGTTTACACATATTACATTGAAAAGAATATTTTTGTTAAAAGAACAAAGCTAAATATCGTTGGATGCACTTTAAATCTTCAAGAGCACATCAAAGGATTTAGGAAGTACTGCTCAAGAGTTATTGATCGATTTGTTTCAAATGGCTATACTCTATAGTCTATTACATATTGCTTAAATCTATGGTACATTAACAATAAAAATAAATATACTTTATGGCAGTTTAAAAAATAAAATTAAGACAGTATTTGAATTTAAAAGCTTTAATAAAATAATTTCACTAATCTTTTGAGCATCATTGTTTTTTCTGCGTAACACTATTAAATTGATAGTTTATAAAGCTTACATTTATCATTTAACAAATGAAGAAACTGTATTAAAGTTATTAGTACCTTTTACAGCCTGAAATAACACGCGGAGGCGATTTGTGCGGCTTACAAATCACTTGTGCCATTGAACCAACTAAGAATCTAAGATATTGGGAACCTTCCGTCAGAGTAACGGTCCTACCACGAATTAACGAATTAATTTCGAACAGAGGCCTTATCATGAGTTATCAGTTATTCTGACGTAAAGTAAACTGGAACTTTGACATTTTCACATTTTTTTTTTATTCCACAACTATCACACAACGCCATCTAGTCCCAAGCTAAGCAGAGCTTGTGTTATGGGTACTAGACAACTGATAAACATACTTATATACGTATATTTCTAAATACATACATATTATAGATAAATCACACCCAGACACAGAACAAATGATCGTGCTCATCACACAAACATTTGTCCTGGGTGGGAATCGAACCCACGACCTGTGGCATAGCAGTCAGGGTCACTAACCACTAGATGACTAGACCAACAGGCCAGTCACATTGACAAACAAGGAAAAAATTAGTTCCTTCTTCGAACACCAGAGGCGCTGTTCCATCTTTCCATACAAGAATCGCTGTAAATACTGGAAAGACGCTGTAAAATAAAGTAGTGAAAACTCGTGATAAGGATACTGGTTATGATTAATTACAGACAGATGTGCAATTGTGCATTTAAAATTAATTTATGAGAAGCAAGTTGTATTGAAATTATTATTTATACACCGTGACTTTTTAGTCGTCTTACAAAAGCAGCCCAGTTCATGTACCCAATGACTAGAACACGTTTATAATAAAAAAATACGTATTTAAGAGATTTGAAAATTTTTAAAATAAAATTTTAATTCGTTATTATGACGTAAGGTGTAGTTAGAAACACCCTTGTCTCATAGAAAATGGAGATAGAATGATCTGCCCGACTATTGCGCTGGGTAGGTATACTTTACAGCTAGATACGTAAACATTTAACAGGGTGTTTCATATTTCTAATGCACCTATTTATTAAAAATAAAAATTATTATTAACGATTAAAAAAAAAAATAACTTGCCTAGAGGTATTTTAGGTCGGATACATTAAGTGGACCCTTTTTGTAAGACGACTAAAAAGTCACGGTGTATAGGTACATCGAAATATATCTTCATTTTGAATGATTTGTATTTAATAAGTCTTTGTTTTATAATAAGAAATATTCATCTATTTCTCTATTTAGACGTGGACGCCACATGTTTTCAAATAAATTGCTATAAGACGATTTATATCTTATTTTTGAGCATCAGCCATCACATGTCAATACAGATGGCAGCCATGAGCCAATCATTTAAAAACAAATTAATTATCATCAATAAAATGATAGGTATTACCGTCAACAGACGGATATAATAATTAAAACCTATGATTTATCGATTATTAATCTCTGTAATAAAATAATGTTGCCATAATAAATAAAAGCAGAGACAAACTATTTGTCAAAAATTAAGCGGTCGAAATCTGGCAATCTTGCAGGGTTGCCAGGTTTTTTTTGGAGATCGTAAATTATGTATCACACGCCGTATCCTTAGCTGTTTGGCAAAGAACAAGTTGCCAAGTGTTGAGAATGTGCTTAAATATTTCCCATTTCTCGTATTCCTGAGTTTTGGTTACATTTTTAGCATTAGCTACAAAAATGAAATTACTTGTGCTGACTTGTGCACATGTTTTTTAATGGTATGCGCAATTATAAGTCTTGAATATAAGTCCTGAAGCAAACTACTAGCTCCACAGTTATTTTACTAGCAATTGAGTTTTTACCACAATACAAATCAGAGGAATTTTTCTAGTTTTTGACAGTTTAAAAAAAAAGGCAGGCAGACAAAAACTGGCTGAGATCAATTTTATTCTTCGAATACAAAATATATTAGAAAAAAATGTCCTTCAAGTAACAGTTTAATGGACTGTTAAGTCCACAATGCATAGTCATTGTTTATTTAAATGATCTGTAACCATTACGTATATTCGTTGATGCGTGGTAGTACTGCACCCAGTGTCGTGGCTTTGTGTTGGGCTCTTTTCAAATTAGGAACAATGTCGGAAACAACAGTGTCTCTTTCTCAGTCAAGTTTGATATCTTTTGTTGTACATTGTCGTAGGAATTTATGAAATTCTGATAAGTTCTGTGGTCTAAATATGTCAATCGCTGTAACTGTCCTTATTCGCCTCTATTTAAAAAAAAAAAAGTCTATCGATAGGTACATTCAGATCCCTACAAGAGCTGCATGATAATAATTTTGAAATAGGTGTAAAAGTCAAAGTAAAGTCCAAATTATTTATGATCGAATTATATTGCTTGCAGCAAATAATTTATCTCCACAAGTAAGTTGATACACGCTCAATAAAATTCACTTTTCAACATTTTACAATGTGGCAACCCTAAAGCTCTCATTTAACGAGCTCCTTAATTTACAGCTCTCTTCAAAAGGGACGCTCTTCCGCTCACTAACATATATTTTTTAATTTTCCTCTGTCATACCCGCCTACTTCGTATATTTTCGTGTATAATCGGTTTCAGGTCAAGGCCGTACAGAACGGGGCAGGAAACAGGCGCGAGAGCATGGGAGTATTAGTAATTATGCGTTCGGGAAGTTTCGTAAATGTTCGGCTGTCATGTCCGTTGTTATGTCATTTTGCTACGTTGGTTTAGGGCTGCTTCTATGTAGGGTATGGGTTAAATAATGTGTATTGTAGTAAACTGCATGTATCTGTACTTAATGTTATAAAGCTGAAGAGTTTGTTTGCTTGGTTGAACTCGCTAATCCTAGGAATTATTTATTTTTTTGTCGGAAAATCAATTTAAATAAGCTATATTATGACATCAGGTTAGATGACCAAAAGGCCGAGCAGCGGAGGTGAAACTGCGGAGAACAATTAGTAATTTCAGGAGTTTTTTTTCCTATGGTGTTTTCTATTCTGTAAGTCACTGCAGATGTATGTGTAACGAGAGTCTAGTGACTCACCATCAGTGATGTGAAAGTAAATTTACCGCTGGTATTTACTATTTAGTGTAGTTTTTTTGGATAATAATCAAGTAACTATGAAAAAACGCGAATTCAGAAATTAAGACGAATAATATGACATAAAAAGAATGAAACTTGCAAGTACAGTTTCGTGCATTTGTCCCTGCCATCCACAGACTACACCGGAATAGGAAGCCGGGGTAAAAAGGTTGAAAAAGATCAGCTAATTAGTGAGACTTCACAATTTTATCTGCGAAATACAAAATGATGATGCAATAGGGGTTACAGTCACTTTTGGTACGGCTGATTAAAATGGGTTGTTGTAAATGCGCCAAAAAATGATATCCCCACGAAAAATTAAAATCCATTGAATAATTAAAATAAATTCCAGCACAAAACTACCGAAAACGAGGACACAATGTGAAATCCGAACAGGAAGTACTAGGAGAACAGGATCAATACTTTTTTTCGTAGGGATACAATTTTGTGGCGAATTTACAACAACCCATTAAAATGGTTGAAGAAATTGTGAAGCTCATGAATTCTGCGTATTTGGACGTACAGGCGTACTTGAAGTATTGTGACGTAAATAATATTATGAAAAAGCACGTCTATTAAAAATTAACGTAATAGTCTCCGTTTACATTACGTTACAAAAACGTGAAAAATCCAGATAAGCTTGGCAAATTGTTATTGTTTTGTGAATTTTTACTGACTAAAGGCAGTAAATTAAATTCTAATTATTGAACATTAACGCAAAATTTATTTTATTATGATTTATTAATAAACGTAAAAATAAACAATAAACGGATTCCCGTTAACGTTAAGTTTTATTTCAATCAACTGAAACGTTTATAAGTTGTTAGTTTCGCTGTGAGATTTAGGAGCTACGTTATTTATTGCCTAGGAGCCCATTATAAAGCACTTCGTCTTGGGAAAAAGTTTCACGTATATAGCGAGAGAAACCAACGAAATAATTCTGTTAACCAGTGATGAAGGGTTTACAGTTCTCTAAAACACGATTTTTTTTTTCTTTTACTTATAAAAAATGTTACCAACATACTTTTGATATGATCTCTACATTGCAGTGCTAGCATTCATCAATGACATTACATCTTTAACCATTCGAAAAAAATGTAAATTATTTAAAGTAATAGTTATAACTATTTATCAAACAATTAACTGGCTTTATCTAGGGACATAGGTTGTCAAAATATAGTTGTTGATTTCTGTGATTGTTACACGTGGGAGAGAAGTAAAAATCTGTTAATACTGTTTTTTTCTTTTTAATTTGAAGTCTGTTTGTGCCTTTGAACTAGATTGAAGCCAAGTGCTACTTGCACTTGTCAAATGCCCTCAGATACCTAGAGCATGGACCTGGAACTACTGCTCATCAACAGAACACATTAAAAACTGCACTGGACTACGACAGGGTGGTAATTGCGAGCCGGGTGGCCCTTTTGAGGCCTCCCAAAGTCCCAACGCCATTGGGATCGTTGACTCATCCCTGCATCTTACAAATATCATATTTAAATTGATGAGATTGCTAGCAGATCACCCTGAAGTTGGTTAATCGTGTTCCTCAAATGGCCAACGCGACAAGAAAAGAGCCGAAAAGCCGACGATTCCTGCAGTGAGTCAGATTACAAACCGACTAGCGTATTGCTACAGCTAATTTGATAGGCGATGCCTATGTCCAGCAGAAGACTGCAATAGGCTGAATGGGGATGGCAACTGGGCAACTAATGGCGCTAGTATAGCTTGTTTCAAGCATCGTCATTGGTTCAAATCCGTTCAAATCTTAAAGGTACTTCAAAATAGTACTACGTCATTGGTCGGATTAGGTCTAAGCAGTGGTAGCGCCATCTACTATTAGCTTTGACTTGCCTTCCCCATTGATTCAATTTTGACTAGTGCGAATTCAATTTAGGTTAAATCTATCATTATTCAATCTTAATACACTAAAAGTTGACCTTCTCAGTGTTCGTGTGACAACGTTGGCAGCGCACGCGCCGCCATTTATACGTGTATTATTCATTCACAAGCCGCCGTATATTTAGTGCTACGTACTGCGTATAGCTACTTCTCTACCTATTTGTCGACACGTGGGTGTGAACGCGGCGTGTGCGACGATTTATATCGTGCGTTTGTCAAATGAGCGTGCGTACGCGCATGTTTGGTGGTAGAATAATTGTGGGTATGCGATTAGGGCTTTATATTATTGGAGTCTTATTTTTTTATTAAGCTGTAATCATTTAGTTTTGTATTGGGTCCGCGTGGTTGATAAATCTACAGCATTATTGATTATGAAGTTCTTAATTGAGTTAATAAATTAAAATATAAAGGCGGTGATAATACCATTTAATAGTTATTTGTAGTTGTATAGTTCTCATTGTTAGCTAAGTATATACCAAAACATGTACCAAAGAAAACAAAACAATTTTATCAAACAGGACAAAACAACAAACATGCTATATTAAACAGATTCTTTCCAAAACTTCATAGACGGCAGTCTATCACGAGACAAAGGGTTTTAAACTGCATTTCAAAGAGCCGCAGTATTTCACCAAACAACCATACGTAGAGGTAATAATTTAACGTTTGTATAGCAATAAAAACGAGAGCTCACATTACACACGTCCGGTGTCGTCGACATCGCAACTGAAACAGGAATAAATTGGTGCGTCTATGTTTGGTTAAGTTCGATATTTGAATTGGTAACTGTTTTTTTTTCTATTTATCTTTGGTATTCTTTATTTGAATTTGACAGGACTTTTATCATGTTTGAATTATTTGACAAATCCTCCTATTATGACATGACAGGACATGGGAAAGCACAGCTTTGTAGTTTTAATCTTTAATTACGCAGCAATATTTTACAGCCAGGTAAATTAATTAAAGCTAAACAGGCATGTTAATTAATTATTGATTACCTTCATTATTTACTAACAACAAAACAAACAACACGATCGGAAACAAACAGTTCGCCGTTAGCTTTCAATTGCTCGCAAATAGCTCAGAGATTCAAACATTGCCCGCTCGAGTCTTTGCACTTTCGGTTTATTTACGTCCCAATGCAGCTCGAGCGCAGATAAAAGTGCTCCAAGCTATTATTTTGATGTTTATGGTACATTCCCATTGTTTATATCGATAACGGATGAGTTCTAAATAAATTTTGTTATGTTTTTTTCGGGCTGGCAATTTTCATTTTGAGTTTATGGTCGGCTGTTGAATTTTGACGTTTATCTGACGGTCTTGACATGAAATATGTTGCTAAAGAAGTTTTAAGTTTAAGGTATCGTCAGGAAAAGTAATTGTAAAGCAAATTCATAAATCTGTCAAAAATTACAGATTAGGATTTGGTTGATATACAGTTTAATATGTTGTTTGTAGTGATCGTCTAAACAGAATACGAGTAAATGTTCAAAGCATTGAAACCTCTATTTTTATGGCATAGACAACCAATTTTTTTTTCACCTCACCATTTGAACATTGAATATAAAAATATCAACATTCGAATGACTGCACATTTGTTACACACTCTGTCAGTCTCCGAATGTGAGTGACATGAAAATTACAATACGTTTCCAATGTCAGTTATGCGAACAGATTTTTGACAAATGGAGTCGGTATGTGCTACAGCTACAGTTTCAGTTTTGTATTTAATTTTATCTATTCATTTTAATGTGTTCGTTTGGAAACTGATGGCCTTCCGCATTCGAAAAGTTAATTAAATTTTCATTTTGGAGTTTGTTTCAGTTACTTAAAATAATTATTTAAACAAGAATAATAATTAAACAATGATTTTTAATTTAATTAATAAAATAAAATAAATAATTATTGATTAAATTCAAAGAAGAACATCTATCCATCTAAAAAGAATGGAAGAACATCTCAACGCTATCAGCTTGTAATGTGCCCAAGAGACAGGGCGTTGCCACGTTGTTGTATCGCAAACGCCTCTTCTCGTAAATTAATGATTTATTAATTGAATCGTTTTTTTTTGTTTAATTAAAAAAAGAACTAATAATTCAAATACCTATTGATTTCCGGTTTATAACTGACAGTCAGCACAAGCTGGCAGATAACAATCATGTTGAGTAGTTTTCTTTCCGTTGTGATTTTTGGAAAGATTTCGAGATTATCATTCTAATGTTCTGACAGCTGTCTCGAGAATTAACAAACTACAATTCGTGAGTCATACAATTTGTTTTGCAAACATTCGCAATATTTTAAATCTGGTATTTGTAAGCTTATTTAAATAAAGAACAATCAAAAACCGACCGGTAATTCTCGAAACGCATTCTACACGAACGGATGGAACTCATCGACAATATTTAAATAACGAAGCAGGCTGCGCTCCTTCAAAATTTAAAAAAGTAAACATAATCATAGACTAAACGCTTATTTCTTTGGCGCCATTACGCTCAATAAAACAACTTTTATTTGATATTACATCCGGAAATCTTAGTAATACTCATTGAAATGCTGCTCTTTACATTTTATAATATTTTACAACTTCCTTTTTGTGAGCGATTAAATTTTTATTAACTGGTTTCGTGTAAGTGTTTTAACAGTAATGTTTTGATGTTGATGTTAGATCAAAACAGTTGTTAATTAATTGAATTACTTTCTTTGATAGTTGAATACACTTTTGTTAAGACATCGCGACATTTTTTTGCTAAGAGTCACCGAAAATTTTAAATTGTAGCGAACTATGTGTGTGGGCTGGTTTCCTGTTTGAAAAGAGATGTGATTCAAACTTCAAAGCTGTGTTAAAATTGGTGCATTATTCAGATATGTCTATTAGTCATATCGACAAGTTTAGTGGTTAGTGACCCTGACTGCTATGCCGGAGGTCGTGGGTTCGATTCCCACCCAGGACAAATGTTTGTGTGATGAGCACGATCATTTGTTCTGTGTCTGGGTGTAATTTATCTATGATATGTATGTATTTAGAAATATATAAGTAAGTTTATCAGTTGTCTAGTACCCATAACACAAGCTCTGCTTAGCTTGGGACTAGATGGCGTTGTGTGATAGTTGTGGAATATTATTATTATTTATTGCTGGCCGGAAATAATTGCATGACAGGTAAGGTGTTCCGCAGGTAGGGCTCGAATGTGCAGTCTAAATACATAATATTTTTGTTATAAACGATTTTACAACAAAAATATTTAAATACTTATTGATATACCTACTCGTATCTTAGGTATGCTTACTTGGTTTTAGTCTTCATTTAGGCATGGATTTGAATAAACACTTAAAATTAACCAGAAAATAGTTAAAAGTCGCGTAGCGTAACGTTTGCGTCGAGTGTTCGTACTAGGACCTTCACATGCAATTCCAATTCCTCTGTCAGATGAAACAATTTATTAATGAATGAATCCAAATTCCCACAAGGAATAATCGGCAGAGCTTTGAAATATCAGTATGTTTGGTAGTTAAGTAATATTTTGCCAAACCTTTGTTTATGGGATTAATCGAGGCAGGTTTCTGTTTTATATTATGAGCATTTGCAAAGAAGTGCTAATTTTTTTTTATTAGCTCTGTATCTAATGAACTGCGAGTCTTAATAATCCACTTTAGCAACATCATAATACGATAGCGATATTCTATTGCTCGAACACAGGAGTAGATAGGTACTCTGAATATTAACAAAGACATTTTTAATAGCAGTTCTATTAACAAAATTGCATTATTTAAATTTTTTAAATGGGATTGTTTTAATTTAACACTTTCACTGTCCGCGCAGCAGACACAATAGATAAACAATGGTCGTGAGTCACATGTGATTCATCGGACAGGGAAGTGGTTAAGTTTAGGTCAGAGGCCGAAGAGTCAACGATGAATTGAAGAAACCTGTTCATTCTAACTTTGAAGATATTTGGTTTGTATGCATTCGGGAAACACACGTTATGCTGTAAAAATATCATAAATTATATGTGTGTTAAACAAAAATAGATGGTTGTGGCATCATCTGTCTGCCACATCAGAGTCATTTTGGATTTATCAATGAAAACACAATTATAACTTTACAAAAATACTTTGCTTTTAGTGGAAAGAGTGGCGAAATGTTTACAAAACAAGGAAAAAGTAGAACTATTGCAATCAGTTACCAACCAGAATGACATTCTTTCATTGTTTCAGAATTAGTTCAAGGACAAAATGAATAAATCAATCTCCCTCTATTGATGCGATCTTTATAGTCAGTATAGTGTTTTACGACGCGTCCATCGGGGGCCGGCAGTAATATAAGTGATGGTTGGATAATTAGATAAACAAAGATGGCGGCCTGTCAACAAAGTGTCATACTTATGTCAATTTGCGAGGAAGCTAAAAAAAGACCATTATATCGCTAAAAGGTTGTTTACAAAATTTAAAAGGAACACTTGTTTAAGTACCTATTAGGATTTTTATGGAAGCTGAAGTAAGGGAGACTTTAATACTAAGCTTAGAACTTAAAATTACTATAATGTACTTTGGCTCGCCCATAGAGGTCGAATATTCCACGGAGACATGACCGGGACTAAAAGTATACTGTGTACTAATCCGATTGATGGTCTACCTGTGTTCTACCTGATTAGTCATAAAATCGCGTACATAATATAATAACAGATCGATAGACATCGGATATTTTTTTCTCAATCTTTTATGACCTTTTACGAAAATACGGAAGATATTGGAATTCTTATGTAGAAACTAGCTTTATTTTGCTATAGAATAGAATATATCTTATTGGGCACTAAAATTTTAACACATTTTTTTAAAACAGTTAATACGATATTTACAAGCGCAGTGTCTAAGCGATAGACTGCTGGACACTTGGACAGTGCACAGTGCATCGCGGGATAGATTCCCGCACGGAACAAATATTTTTATGACATAGAAGTAGCACCAGGGTCTGGGCGAATTTCTATATTTGTAAACGCATCCAAGACACGGGAAATTCCGTTTAGTCCACTCTCGTCCCCTCGACCCCCAAGAATTAAAGTGTCCACTCGACCCATAACTACAGTTTTTTCTCGACCCCTGGCGGTCGAAAGTGGAGTTCATTTTGAAGCCAACTTTTGGTTTCCACTCGACCCCCAAGTACAGTTACGATGAAAAATCATCAGTCTACCCTATAGTTGCATAAATTATTTAACTAAAATACCGTCATATTTTGTCCTTATTCGTAAGAATCGACAAATCAAATCAAAACGTTTATTTCAACTAGACCAATTACAGGCACTTTTTTTTTTTTTTTTTTACCTGGCAAAATCATCAAATGAGTCCTCCAACCCCGGGCAGGGCGGGAGGGACTGTCAGACTTGTACTGACTAAAATCCACGGTGTCCTTCGGTAGCCCTTTGTGTGCCGGAGTCGCGGTATACGTATGTCCCGCAACCCCGGCAGGACTGTGGCTCTCTATAGGGGGGCCCCGTCACTATGCTGACGCTCCTTGAGGCGCGCGTGGGACACAACGTGCCGTCGACCCGGGCATGGTCCTTGGTCGGGCAGCGAGTTGCCCTTTACTCGCCGCCCGCATGCCCGCGGAAAGAAACGGGTCTGATTATATTGGTCAGGCTGATACTGAGCGCCCACTCCCGGCCGCTATCCCACTACTGCCCGATACGGGGACTTTTGGCTGCTGGGTTTCCCCCCTGGCCCGGTTCGCCCCTCCTTAGATGACCTGCATCCCCCAGACTCCTCCGGGGGATCCATATCAATACCGGGCTTAGTGTGGACGTCCAGTCAACATGGGCCACTCAGCACCAGGACCCCCGACCTCAAACCATCCTCCGCTTCCGACCTCCGAGAAGCCGGATTACAGGAGACGCCACGCTCCCAGTCAATTACAGGCACTTATGAATTGTCAAAAGACATAAAATAAAACAATTACAAAAATAGTTATGGTGCTCCAGTCCCAGTCACAAGACATAAAAACTGTGAAAGTACCGTAGGTGCTCATTCCAAAGCGTAGATCTCTATGGAGAAGAATGAGCAAAAAACTCCATGGACACTCTTTTTCAATCGCCAAAATTATTACAAAACTTTTGTTACATCATTCATCATCAGATGGTACATTACGTGAGAACGATGTGGCAAGTTAATAGTGTCCATAGTAAAATGAAAAGACAATTCAAAATAAAGTTACTAATAATTAAAATAGACCGTGGCAGCTAAGAGATGACCAGTCCCAACAGACAGCGCCCATTCACGAACATGACACATATATCAGCACCATTCAGCTCAACCATTTTGAAGGGAACTAAATGATCCGATATACACGCCACCATCAGCGAGACCTTTTAGTGAGCATGACATACTCTCAACTGCCAGAGTCATTCAAGTCAATGAAAGACGTAGGTTTCTAGTCAATAATAGATCTGAAGCACATGGTACTCACACAATGCTGGCTATGACGCTATATAATACTAGATAAATACACTCTATACAATGCAAAAGATAATTTTACAATCTTCATCCGCTCCGACAATTTTATTAAAAATCAAGAAAACCTACGACTGTCGTACTTAAAAAATACACACAAAGAGACAAGCAATAAAATGTAAAGTTGGACAAAACCAGATGACTTAACTAAGTCATAAAAATATAAACAATTATATGAACACATATAACTAGTCCGGAAGAAAGAATAGAAAAGAAAAGAAAAAAAGAACTAAAAACATCTGGGAAAGAGCATGAAAGCCGTCTTAACTTCAACAGAGTGACCAGCTGTTATTATCCACTAAGTAATCGTTTATGGAATAATATGCCTTAGAACAAAGGATGGATTTAATCTTTGATTTAAACTCATTAAACGGCAAGTCTAGCAATGACGAAGGCAATTTATTGTAGAATTTTATACCAAGGCCTACAAATGAGTTATGAACCTTATGAAGTCGGTAAAAAGGAACACGTAGGTGGTGCTTATTTCTCGTGTTATTAGTGTGAAAATCACTGTTTTTGGTATAAAGGTGTAAATTCTGCCTAATATATATAATGTTGGCAAAGATGAATTGAGATGTGGCATCTCGTCAGAATGCCGATCTCCTTAAACAAATCCCTCAAAGAAACTCAGTACCCAGCTGGTAAATTGCCCGAACAGCTCGTTTTTGTAAGACAAATATATTTTGAATATCAGCCGCTTTGCCCCACAATAAAATGCCATAGGACATAACGCTGTGAAAATAACTAAAATAAACTAGTCGAGCGGTATCAACGTCTGTGTACTGTCTTACTTTTCTGACAGCGTAGGCAGCCGAGCTTAATCTTCCCGATAAACTTGTTATATGCGGGCCCCATTGAATTCTAGAATCTACTTTAATACCCGGAAACACGGCTGAGTCAACAGTTTCAGGTTCTTCATTATTTAGAACAATGTTAGGACCCAGATTTGTAACATTTGGCAAGGCGAACTTTATACATTTCGTTTTTTTGGCATTTAGGACTAAGTTGTTAGCAGAAAACCAATCCGTGACCAATGATAATGCGGTGTTAACTTCGTCACATTCTTGTCTGTTTCTATCAACTTTAAATTTAAGAGAGGTATCATCCGCAAACAGTACAATGTCACAAATGCCCTTTAAAAGATATGGCAAGTCATTGATATACACCAAAAATAAAAAAGGACCCAAAATTGATCCTTGAGGCACACCTAGCTGAACAGGTTGACCAGAAGATTTCGAGCCATTAACATCTACGCATTGACATTTGTGTAGAAACCAAGTGATCGGTGCATGCACAAGTACTCCAACAAAGCTGTACCTTATAATTAGACCCAAAATCTAACGTAAACCTGCCCAATATTGCCATCAGCCAAGAATAATAATAAAATAATAAATCCAGACTCCGTAGTTGGTGAGAAATTCCAAAAAGAAAACCTAGAAACACTGCCTGACTCAGGAATCAGTGCTTCAGCAGTTGCGTTTGCGATCACTAGACCGACGAGGCAGTCTTTTTAAATACCAATTCCTGAATTTCGCCTTTAGTACGTCACTGTACCAAAATATTAATTATCATACTAGGGGACGAGAGTGGACTCAAAGTGCGGGTCCTTTGTATGAAAATTCATTCTCACCCCCTAGGGGTCGAGAGTGAACTATGTTTAGGGGTTGAGAGGAAACCAATGAGCAAATCTTTTTTTAGGGGTCGAGGGGTCGAGAGTGGACTAAACGGGAAATTACTGCGACGGAGAAAAACTTCTTTTTCAATTGTTGTCGTTGAAAAGCGAAATCTCCATAGTTTCTATTACTCAAGACATCCAAAATCTATCTGCATATGGTTCCCACCACCTGTCCATTCACAAATGAAGGCGTGTGCCAAAGCCAACTCTCTACTGCTGAGCGACAGTTGACACGAGCACTCGCAACTTCTCTGGTCGCTGCCAATCAATCATTTATCAATCAAGTAGTAAACGGTACAGCATCAGCTTTCTGTCTAGATTGACGTGAGGTTTCTTACCTAGGCGTTTGCTTTAAGGACTATTGAAATTGTTGAAACGTTGCAGATTTAAAAGTATCCACGCTATTATTTTTTACCACTTTTTTATTTCGGTTGTTTCTCAACCTTTTCAATGTTTAGGCTGCCTTATTTAATGAGCTTTATTTAAAAAAGGTTGCACTCCAGGAGTGCCGGTAGAAGTGAAAACTTTTTTGTTACTATGTTTTATTTTTAATTTGAATGACGTCTTACTCATTTTCGATCAGGGTCACGTGACCCTGACGCGAGTTTTGGTCACGTGACCCTGACGCGAGTTTTAAATTTTTTACCCATTACAGAAAAAGTGTACAACGCCGCTAAAGAAGTTTTCACTTCAAAAAAAAATGTATGGTGGATAACGTGAGGAACGGAATGCTAGACTGTGAAAAAGATGGATGAGAAACGATTGCATATAGCGGAGATGAGAATGTTGAGTTAGATGTGTGGAGTGACAAGAACGGATAAATTAAGGAATGAGTTTAAAAGAGGAAGTTTGAAAGTGACGCCTGACGGAAAAAATGAAAAGGAATCGTCTGCCTTGGTATGATAGACATGTGATGAAGAGGGATGACACTCATGTGACTAAGAGAGTAATAATGAGTATGAATGTTGATGGATGGAGAGGAAGTAGAAGACCAAAGGAAAGATGAATGGATTGTCTAAGGAATGACATGAATGAAAATGAACGATGGTCTGACTCTGACGTCTGATAGGGGAGAATGGAAGAAGACGTAAAACGTGTTGCGACGACCACAAGTAAAATGGGATAAAGGCAGGAAGATGATGATCTAAACAAAGAAATAATCATTCTTGAAGAAGTGATACTCCCTATTTTAGCGCTAAGCAAGTTTCTGTTTTAATCATTGATTGATTGTTTTATCTTCAATAAATAATAATTAGTTTGTCGAATTGACTCGCTTAAATAAATACATCATTCCAAAGTTGCCAAATGGCTCATATACCTACATTAATAAATGTAACATTATAATATAATAAATCTAATATTTATTTACAAACAAAAAAAGATTAAAGCCGTTTACAATTCACCAAATAAACAAGGTTAACGTTCGCGTGAGCTTAAAAGCTAGACTCCTTGACTCACAGACTGAAATAATTTTAAAATGATAGTGTTACCACAGAATAAATATAATACAGAAGGTCGGGTTCTTGCAAAACGCGAAAACAGGCGCTCGGTTATTATGTACTCCTCTCATCTCAACTTTATTTTCGTTAAAATAACTACATTTACTTTAGACTTGCTGTTATGACCAGAAATTAATATTCCATCTCAATTCAAATACCCGGTTCGGTTTTGCCTGCTGCTTCTGATTGAAAGTTTTTAAGACACGGATAGGCAGGTCTTTGATTGGTAACAGATCAGGATCAGGAAAGCAACCGAGATTGATTATTATTAATGTTCAGCATAGTCTGTCAGAATTATCAATATAGAAATAATAACCTAAAAACAGTCGTTAAGCCTGTTTTTATACTCAATCTACCAAATTAAAACCACGTTGTGATTCGATCACGACAGATAGATACAAGACTAAACGCTCATACACACGAGACGGTTTTGCACCGGAGCTAAGCCCGGAGTCAGACTGAGTCTACAGGCGGTCGTCATTCGTGTATAAAACTCTATGAAGCTAACCACACGACGCCGGCGCTAGAGCCGGCTCAAAAAACCGTGCCGTGTTACAACCGTCTCGTGTGCATGAGCGCTAAAGGTAAGCCTCTATGGTGCTTCTGTAACTACCTATTCTGTGGCGTATCGTCAGGGGCGTCAGGCGCGGCTAACGGCAGCTAAAATAAAATTTAATGTGTATCAGTATCGAGTCGATCCTGGACCCGTTCCAGACGCATCTGATATGATCGACAGGGTTTCAACTGACCGAGGTGGCCGTTATCAGGAAATGATACGATTTTAGTTGAATTTTGGTGCGAGGGGCCAGCTATGATGGAAGTAATGGGAATGGGGTATTGATACCCCATTCCCATTACTACTCTACTTAACTATATTACGACTTAACTATATTATTCTTTGCTCATAATATACCGAGGGTGCTACTGACTGTTGTAGGTCGTGATTTCGAACTCCATACGTATAACTTTCTTTATATTTTTTTATTACCACTGCTCTCAGAAAGGTAAAGGAAGACATCGCGGGGAAGCGAGCATGTTCTAGAACCTAAAATTCAAAGACGTGTGGTGTCCCTCACACCCACTCACAGAGGGGAGACCTGTGTCCCACAGAATAGGAAATATTATTATAGGCTGATGATGATGATGAGCAAAGCCCTGAGTAGGTTGATTTGGGGTCGAAAGGTATATATTAATATGGATATGCCTCCGGGATTCCGCGATTTTAATTGTAAGGAACATGTAGGATAAAGACACTTGCTGTTGCCCGCAGCTCCGCCCGCGTGCATTTCAATTAAATCCTGTGAGTAAGTACTGAAATTAAATCCCGGGAAAAAGGTATTTAAGTATCTAAGTTACGATTTCTATGACAGTTTGTGATACAAGTACATAAAATTAATCTACCTACAGCGAGCTTTAATGACGAGCATACATAAGCTGATCTTCCAAGAGTCATAAGCATAACTGTGTAACTTAGCGTTCTTCTATTTTAACTATGAAAAATGCCTGACGCACACTTTGTAACCTACACCAATCTCCAAAAGTGCAGTTTGAAACTCCAGAAGACTAATTAAGGCAGCAATGGCAGGCATCTGCAGTTACGAGTGAATCACAGGAGTATTTCCATATCAACAGACACCTCGGCTTCCGTTCCCCAGCGGTGAGTAACGGACTCCTGTACGAACATGCCATCCTGGTACTTACGAGTATTTTTGGAGAATTAATCAGACGACCAAGAGCCAATAAATTGAAAGTAAATATAGAAAAACACATGCCCTCGAAGTGGGGAATATGAAATGATTTTTACTTTGAATGACGATTTCGAAAGATGTCAGTAATTTTGAAAGTTATCATTAGTGACAGGTATGAAACAGAAAAAAATAGCCTCTGTTGCGAGATTAATTTATTTCCGCTAAAGTGGACATAATTTATTTTCCACTAAATAGTCACTATTAGTTTGAAAACAGCACTATTTATTTGACAAATTGTCAAACTTAGTTGGACTGCCACTAATTTGTGTATAACCATCAATAATGTATAAAAACAAATGTCAAAAGATTTTCCAAATAATGAATTTACCACAAACTACTGTAATAAATAGTTTTTCTTTAAAACTAAATTAATTTTAGTGACGAAATCGACGCCATTTTTCAAATAATCTGAATTTTACTGAATGGAAAAACCGTCAATTATGGTAATAATTACGAAACAGACCATAAATACGGCAAAACAAGTAACGAAATTAATCACAAAAAATAGACACAAAATATCGTTTTTATTTGAGGTCAATAAATAAGTACAATCCAACATCATTAAAGTGACAATATTGCCAGTATTGCCACAATAACAACACAAATTTGACAAGTCCAGCCACAATTTACGAGCTGAGCCAGAAAAACTGACTCACCTAATAATTGACTAAAATAAATGGCTTTACACCTAACTAATGATCTTCATAGTAATCTCGAGGAAGCAATTCTTGTAAACAAAATGTAGGAAGGTAAATGATTCATTGATTGATGGTGGAGCTTCTTAGTCATGATGCATTTTAAATAGGTCAAGTTTTCTCCGAAACACGTAAAGAAACTAATCGAAATAGTAATGTTCATGATACATCAGCAGTGAAGTGTCTTGCTAGAGTTACCGGTGCATAAGATGAAGAGCATTTCGTGAATGGTTCATCTTTGAGTGTTCTCGTGCCAGAGATTCACTTTATCTTTTGTGTGAGGATGATGAATGATGCTGATGCATTTATTGAACTATTCTAGGCTGAACTTTTCGAGTACTTCTAGTTGGAAATCTCACAGGAAATAGTGATACTATGATAACTTATGGAAGATCTGGTTTACCATTGCGTTACTAATCGAGATTAACTTTAATAGTCACGTGTGAAGTTTAGCCAGCAAAAATTCATTCTCTTCAACATGTAACATAATAATTTGCTTGGAGACGAACTTTTCTAACTAAGATTACTTTCCAGATTTTCATAGCGTCAAAAATACCTAAGCGGGTGTTTACTTTTTTTCCAGGATTCAATTTCTAACTAAGAAAAAATAGATTTCACAAATAACACGTTATAGTTCTAGTTTACATAAAAATCGGGGCTGAAACTCCTTTCAGTATTTATTGTCGAATTTGGCCATGCCCATGCGACGATCTGGAAAATTCACCCTTTACCAGAACTAATCTAGGCTCATACATGTTCCGAGCCAGAGACAATTCAACCATAAGTAGCAGGTACCATAAATAACTTAACTGGCAACATTTTTACGATTTCCCGTTGTTTATAGACAATGACAGTGAGGTGTGCAATCGATAAGGTGTTAGTCGTAAGACGCACTCGTAAGGTATCTCAGCATTACACGGAAGACGTCCGGAACACACATAAGTAGTGTGTAATGCCATTTCCGTGCTATACCGGACTGTTCTCAAATGACTGGGTATTAGTCATGAAAAGATATGTAATATGAAGAATAACGCCATAAGGTACGAGTACAATAGCTTTTTCGCAAAATAGAAATTATTAATTTTTAATACTACCTAATAATAAATGTGACACACAACGACGATATAATACTAGACTCCTAATAACAGGCGACCGATGTCTGCCAACACATTAGGCAAAAAAGTCTTATATTCGTCTCATTTCGACCAATCCTGTGAGCCGTAAACATACGTTGAGACAGCACAGACCTTGAGTTAGCCAATCACAACGCAGTACCCCGTCCCCCTCGCTTACGTAGTACCTCAGCAACTTGGCAGAATAGTTTGTGTTCTTTAGATCGTGTATGCGGAGTCTAGTATTATATCGTCGTTGGTGACACATGACCCCCTTAGAGGGCCAAAGCCTACTGGGATCGCGGGACTTCAGGTAACCATCACCCTAGAACGTAAAGGGCTATTGAAGGATCACCGTCAGTGGATTTTAGTTAGTACGAATCTGACAGTAGGGCGGGAGGACTCATTTGATGATTTAGGTACCACGACAAAAAGGTGATTTTTTTAATTAACAAGAATACATACTCTAAACGGTAAAAAAGATAACTGAAACTATCTGTAATGAAAGTTTAATGGACTATTTTACACAATCCGACTCGAAGGACAAACGTGACTAAAAATAATCCAACATTTACACAAAAAACTTTAATAGTAAATAAGTAGGCCTTACCTTTCAACAAACTTTTCACGATTCTCCTCAAACACAAACCAATACATCCAAAAACACAGAAACCTAATTATCCTTGTGTTTCTGTTAATATAGTGAAGACAGTCATAACGACTGGTACAACACTATCAAATAAACATTAGAAGTGCGTAAGGAAAAATGGCGGCGTTTAAACACATGTTTATTTGAACCTCGACGACTGACATTGTAAAGTAATTCTGATCTTGGCTGGAGTATGTCCAGGAGTTCAACGACGAAGGTCAGAGCGTCAGGTTTGTATCTTGAAGGGTTTATACTCAGATCAAAGAAATAGGCAGATAGAGCGCTCAGAACACGCGAGTGTCTCCACCAAAGTTAATGAAAAATCAAATAGAATCACATTCCATAGGTAATGTTTTCTTTGTTTTTGAGAACAACTTTTACGATGGTTAAAGACACGAGACGACATATTTTGGCAAAAAACAACAACGATGCGCAGCTTGGTACGACGCGTAGCTTGGTACTGTCGTGACTTTGTATTCGATTTTGATTTTGTATTAACTTTGGTGGGCCCACTCGCGTGTTCTGAGCGTTCTATCTGCCTATTTCTTTGATCTGAGGGTTTTCAGTACTTTTGATAATGTTTGAAGTTCCTTTTGAGCCGGAGAATTAGATATAAGTGCAAATATATCCGTATTATGCAAGATAAACTTTGTAGCGTATTGATATTGGTTAGATAGTAAACAGGTGATGTCTATTTTTAATGGACCTACATAGTTTCAGAACTATTTAGATCAGGTGTTCGATTAGGAGATTAATCGCATACCATAAAATTATTCAAATACTAGCTGTTGCCAGCGGCTTCACCCGCTACAACTCGAAAATTATCCCACGGGAACATAAAATCGGAATAAAAGCTATCCTATGTGTTAATCCAGGTTATAAACTATCTGTGTACCAAATTTTAGCCAAATCCGTTCAGAAGTTTTTGCGTGAAAGAGTAACAAACATCCATACATCCATACTTACAAACTTTCGCCTTTATAATAGTAGTAGGATAAATTGGAAACTGGGTATAGTAAAAGTGCTCATTTGTAACCATTGTTCTCAATCTCCACTTCTTAATTATATTGTTTTGTGAAAATTTTCATTAAAATTACTCTTTACTGTCGTTTAAATCTGACGACCACAACTTAAGCGTGTACAGACTTAAAATTTTGTAAAATAATCTATACTTATAATATGGAGCTGAAGAGTTTGTTTGTTTGGTTGAAAGCGCTAATATCAGGAACTACTGATTGGATATGAAAAATTCTTTAAAAAAATGTAACTTCACACTACGACTAACAGGAGCCGAGCAGCGGGTGAAACTGTGGGTAACAGCTCAGGTGGCCTATCATGAACTCTTAAACCTTGAGTCTTTAGGCTGTGGGAAAGAGACGGCACTAGACAACTTATATAGCTCTGTCTCTTACCCGCAGCCTAAACTGAATCGCGTTAAGGGCGTACGGCAAAGCGAAAGCATCGTTTGATGAGTCGGAAAAGTTGCCACGCACCGCCACCAGCAGGCGCCTGTATCGCAAAATTAACGCAATCCAAAGTTTTATGTATTTCATTTCGTCAACTTCGACATTTCATAAAGTGTTCCCTTTACGCAAAATACATGTATTACTCTAGTAGAAATATTTTAATATAAGGATGTCGAAACATTTACCAAAACAAAATGATAGAAATCTTTATTGATGTGGATTAATATTTTGTGAATATTTTTATCATTCACAGTCTTAAATTTATTTTATAACATTTTGATGTCCCGAGATTACGAACAAAACTACTATTTTGGTAGAAAATTAATGATAATTGGCATACCTTACGAAAGTGACAATACCCAATTATCGTTAAGCCCCAAACACACGCGCGCACGGGTATGGGCGTGTGCGTTGTGTTCCACGCGCGCCGGAAAATGTGACAGCACAATAACGGGGCTCCCCCTTAGAGGGTCTACCTGGGTCGCGGACAAACAAATACAATACCGTGACCCCAGAACGTAAAAGGCTATTGAAATAAATCGTAGATTTTAGTAAGTATTCCGAGTCTGACAGTCCCTCCCGCCCTGCTCTGGGTAGGAGGACTCATTCGATTATTTTAACACGCTAAATAAAGCCCCAAACACACACTCCTTTTACTATCGTGCGTTCACAAAGCTGGTTGCGTGATATCTTTATATGTTCGAGAGTGGAAAGCTAAGGATGCTTGACGCCCTGTCCTCCACCATCTGGTGTTTGTATTAATTTTTGATGCATTTCGATGTAATGACAGACACAAGCGCCGCGTAAAATGGACATTAGTCGAGCAGCGGCGTGGATTTAGTAGTTTTTTACTCATATGAGGTACAGGTATAGTAGAACAGTTTAATGTCAGAACCTCTTTATAAATAAATCTTCATTCTATAATATCTTATCCACAGTATTTTTTTGGGACAAGGTTTTAATATCACTTTTCTGATAAATGAAACCTTTAGAGATATTATCTATCGACTCCAAAAGCATGAGCCCAGTACTGATATTTTATACTCCAAAGCAATCAATAGAGCGAGAAGCAACTTGTACCGAACACGCGGTGAGACAGCAATGACCACCGATTTTTCATCATAGTCGCAGCATTATACTATAGGCGATATTTAAATCATGCAATGTGGACCATTTGGAATTGGTTCAAAAAACCGGTTTTAAACGCCCAAATGGTCGGTTCAACATTGCGCCTCAGGGTGGTGGGTGCTATGCCTTATTTGTAGTTGACAAGTAATTTTGAAGTATTCAAAATGACAACAGCAGTTTTCATTTAATTTATTTTATTCCTGTTTCTTCGAAATTGTTAAAATCTGTGACGAAACTAAATAAATAATAATAAAAGTGAAGTGCTTCTTATCCTATATCGCAGTTTGATACGATTAGAAGTTGTTTTCAGTTACATACTATCTCAAATTGTTGACTGCAAATCAGAGCATTTATCATTAGTTCATGTGAAATTGTATTTAGATGCATAAATATTAGATGGGAGGGGGATGGACACAGAGGAACCATCCGACAACAATAGTACGATATCACGATAGCATTGATATAATATCACTGTGAGTAATTTATTATATTGATAGGAACAATTCGTAATGTATAGAATCATACGTATTCTAACATTTCCCTTGTTTGCTCTGTAAGGGTCGTCAGGAATTCCTGCGATGATTTTCAGTAAGTTTGGTTTACTTTATTCTTGATTTATTAATGAAAATAATTTGTTATTGAAAAAAGAAAGTTTACGTGTCTTATTTACAGTCATGTCCGTTTACAATCACGTCCCATTGAACACATCGAAACATAGTTTTGAATAATCTATAAGCCTACGAAAATAAAGAAAATACAAACGAATGATACGTTTGTATTTTCTCGATCTTTTTATCCATTACCAATTTTATTATTACGAAAATCTGACAGCCGCGATCTGAAAAAAAGTGTCACAGGTCTAGCCTGTAAGAGCCACGCTGGCTGACTGATTCGTCAAGGAACGAAAGTGATGACACTACTTGTAAAAGGCAAAAGATGAGAGGACGATAGTGAATGAGTGCTCAGAATAAAACGGCGTATGTGCCCAAACATATTGACGTCTTTTTATGAATTAAAATTGTTATTAATTGAAAAACTGTCTTTACAGAATTTAGATAGTGGTATTCTCTACAATTTAAAGTAACATCTTTTCCATAACTCATAGTAGTTATGCCATAAAGTCCAAAAAGAAAAAATATTGACCTAACTTTGCATTTTTTTTGTATCGAGAAAATTTCAATGAATCGTGTTTTCAACTTTGTGAGAATTTATATCATATAGTCAATTACCATATTCCAAGTTTTAAGATCTGTAGTCCATATACGTACGAAGAAAAGTAAAAAATAAAAAGCGTATTTTTATTGACCCATCACCTTAAGAGACGAGCTCTTAGCGGTAAGGCCTCAGTTATAACAGGTTACTCGCGATTGAAATAACTAGATCATACGATTTGTGAACCATTTCGCAATCCCTGCATACGGAGACTATCCTTTTCACAGTTCCATATCCTTGCTAAAACATGTGTTTTATTATGAAAATGCCAACTGTGAACAATAATGGACTCCTGAACGAACATGCGATCCTGGTCGTTGGGAGTATTTTTGACAATACCTAACCGTTAAGGAGTATTAAAGTCATATAATCTGAGCGTGGTTTAAACAAAATAGCAAGTCTGGAACAATAATGGACTCTTGTGTTGTCATGGTGTCCTGGTAGTTACGAGTATTTGTAACAATAACCGTTACGGAATACTAAATCAGGATTTGTTACCAGGATAGTAACAGTGGGAGGAACTCCTTAAACAGACTCGGTACAAAACATTTAACCGTTCTTATTTTAAAGTTAGCAACTCGGTGACATAAACCGTACCTACAATTCCTGCCGCATGTTGGCTATTGTGTAGTATTTTATATTTTTTTACTGATTAAGGGAAATGTTTAGAGAAGGTTTTTTAGAAAGATTAAACTACGTACTTTTTAAGTATGCACAAGTATACTTTTTAAGTAAACACAGTTAAGGCTAGCCGGTACCAGCTGTATTTGAGTTTTAGAAATGTTGTCTGGAATCTTTTTTGATTGTTCGTCATGGTATTTTCTAGTAAAATGTAGTAATTCGTTAGATATTTATTTTAAGGGGGTTTGAGCCGTTGGTCGCGGGATTATTTCCTTACCGTGACCCCGGAACATAACAGGCTACTGAAGGACACCGTGGATTTTAGTCAGTACAAGTCTGACAGTCCCTCCCGCCCTGCCCGGGGTGGGAGGACTCATTTGATGATTTTACCAAGCTAAAAAAAAAAAAAAAGGGGGTTTGAGCCGCTGAGCCCAGAATCCATACAAACGCATGTTCTTTCTCGTAATGATCGTTGATATCCTTCTTAATTGTATTTGCCTCTCTTGCCTAAAGCCTCATTTAGACGATGCAAGAACTCGAACGCGAGTTGCGTTATATTGCGGAATTTAAAGTTAGAACAAATTCGGTCCATGAAACAAATGCCGCAATGTAGTGAAACTCGCATACGAGTTCTTGCTCCGTCTAAATGGCGCTTAATACAAGGAAACGAACTCTCATTACAATAACTAATAATCTCAATCAACAAACTAAGAGCTTACAATCGATGTAAGTGTTACATCAACAAAACCCAATTCAGTTATTTCAACAACTGGGCTAACACCAAAGAGTTCAACGACCTACAATCCCAGGGATTTTAACTCACGTATCTGTCAGAAATCCGTTAATATCTGGCAACATGGCATCACTGGCATCACTGGCAACACTGGCAATACTGTCTGGCATAGATGCGGCGTGTGATCTGATGCCAACTGGCGGCCGATAGATCAGCAATCGGCTCGATACAATGCACGCTTTACGGATTGATACGAATCGTGAAATGGTAAGTCTGTGACGTCACTTCGGCTGCTCATGGAGGAAATTGAGTAACTCTGTTTTTGTGAATTTTGTAAAAGATATATATTTTTTCAGAAATTACAACAATCTAGCTAGAAGTTCGTTAATTATTCCACGGGATCGTACTAACGAAGTAAAAAAAGTATCTCATTTGTTATTCCAGGCAAAATAATGCATTATACTCGTAATATAAGTAAGATTTGTATATTGTGCTGTATGTAACAGTATCATTTGTTTCAAAATGGTTCCAGCCTTTTAAAGACAATAACTGAGTTTTAACAGCCGACTAAAGTTTTTTTTTTAATAATTTCGTCAGTATCCTTAACAAGATAATGCACACAAAATACTTTTAACAAAATAAAATAGCAAAGGTAAATGAAAAAATAAATGTGAAAAGTCGCGTTACATAATTTCAATTTCACGCAGTCGATTTTATGATAAGTGTTCGCAAATAGTAGGTAGTGACGTCAAACGGTTTAGGTTTACACGATCACATCTGTTAGATTGATGTGTAGGCTGTAGTTATCATAAACAAACACATTTTACTGGGCAGTTACAATGCTGCTTATGGACTTATGAACCATCGTATTAGTTAGTAGAATTATGGTTTTGAACGGGAAAACTGAAATCGCGCTATAGGAAAATGGAAAATTATATTGATTTACGGTTTCGTAAACGACCTAACATGGTACTGACTAAATTTTTTAAGGATATTTATATTTCTAAGTTTAATACAAATAGACCTGATGGAATTGTAGGAAATGATTGTGAAACAAATCTATTACGAGTAATAGAAAAGTGTGGAAGAAGACAATAGGTGCAACTCAAGATCAATTAATCTATTAGGTATCATCATTTATGACTTATTAAATTTTCCCCTACTAAGCTGGTATCACCTTTCAGATTAACAAGATACCAGTATGTTACCTAAAGCCATTGCCTATCTGACCAACGGCAATCGTGCGTGATGCCTATGAAAACAGCATGAAAATAAATTGTGTAGGTAATTTAAAAGTAAAGGGTCACATACTTAGTCGTAGTGTCTTAAAAGTCTGACAGTCCCTTACTCTCCACTTAAGGTGAAAGGACCATTACATGATCATCAAATTTTAAAAAATAGCGGTTTGTGAAAACAGAAAGTCACTAAACACGAAATACACCTAGTTTCAAACCGCTACAACTTCATTTAAACCAATCTATCATACAGAACATTTTCGAATAGAAACTAATACACAAATAACTTCTCCACCTAATATTTACATAGCAGCGAATAAGGAACACATTCGCCAGTTACTGCAAATAGAACGATGCTGGCGAGACAGACGTATGGGAGAAATAGTAGGTAGGTAGGTAGATACAGGTCGACTCTTGATAGTTTCAGTCGAACAGTAGTTAATGACGCGATGATTGAGCAATGATTAACTAATTACTAGGTGCTAGACGGTGTCTAGTCATAAAATTTACAAGTTGAAGTGGCAATGGGCAGGCCACATCCCTCATAGAACTGACAACCGATGGGGAAGAAAAGTTCTCGAGTGACGACCACGGACCGGAAGACGTAGTGTAAGCAGACCTCCCACTAGGTGGACCGACGACATCGTGAGGGTCGCGGGCAACCGATGGATGCAAGTGGCGAATTGTCGTTCGTAGTGGCGGTGTAAGGCTGAACCCTATGTTCAGCAGTGGACGTCTTCCGGCTGATGATGATGATGATGAGACGATGTCTACTCTTAGCCATATGTGGCTAAAGATTGAAAAAGAGAAGAGGTCGTCTGCTGAAGACAGTAAGTGTATCTATTCTACAAATAATTTTAACTAATCAATCCAAACATACATAATTATAATAAAATGTCCCTTTGATGTCAATTGCTAATATAGGTACATAATTTCACTTAACAATAGTGACACTGAAGTCGTGGGACTTGATCTCTTTTTGATTTTCATTGATCTATTGAAATCCAGTACCCAATTTACTTTAGTCTCGTAATTATAGAGTACAAACCTTTTACTTAAAAAGTGATCTCAACAATAGCTTTTAAAAAGAAAGAAAAAGACGTATTTGTAACTGACTGGTCTGCATTTCCATTGCCATGAAATCAGGTCACTAAGACCAGTAGAACAGCCGTTACAAAAAGTTAAGACACATCTTCCAAGAACCACAAAGATCTCAACTCAAAGAAATAAACATCATATCAGTAGCAGTAACCAAAAAGCCATAGTTGTCAAATATCATCAATCATTCGTATTGACGCAGCCGGGGTCGCCCGCGCTGCGTACGCGCCGCCAGAATTAGCACACAAGTAGGTTAATACCCGCAGTTTTTAAGCCACGATTCACGAACCAGACATAGTGTTGTTATGTACATTGTTGCGGACTACACAGGTGGAAACCATGAAATACCTTTTAATGTTGATGCTAAAAGATTACGGAGAAGAGGGGAAACAAAACATGAAGGGAAAAGATGAAAGATTGGTAAGATACATTTTGAAGCAAAGACAAAAGGAGAAACAAACAAATGATCATTCGTTAAGCGGCTTTTTAAAGCAGTTTACCTTTGTGTTCAAAATGTTCTTTGATTTTGTAACCTTCTTGCTTTGGACTACGTGCTAAAGTGGTAATGAACTACATACTTTTGAATATAATAGAAACTGTAGTTAGAGATTTGAGCTTTTTGTCCACAAACAGGATTGATTACTTTTTTCTACATACGCCCGAAATAAATAAATTATGAATTAATACAGACTCGGAATTCGGAAAGGCATTGATTGGTTACGGACAAAGATCGAGCCGAAGATAGCACCCGAGATACACAAATATATCCGTTTATTTTCTACATTTCAGACATCGCACCTTACATTCTACACAATAATTTTGACCTCCATTTTTACGCTGCTCACGCGTGTAAAAGTAAACAAAACATTGTTCAACAAAGTTTTAAACCCACCATAGCGTATGCAAATAGACTTCCGCGGGAAGCGGCTCATAACCTGCCTTAACACGAATGCTACTAATCTGGCCAACGACATTATAAAACTACAATATTCCTGTTCTAACGAGGTATAAATCACCAACAAACCTCTGTGGTAGGATACCGCCGGATACATGAATGCCAATGGTTAGGCAAGAACTGTTAGTGTCGATCGTAACTTCACGTGAAATATGCTCATTTTGCTCATAATTACGGTATCTTTTCATCTGCCCACGCGAGTGACAAATTAATAGTTATAAAGTTGAGATGAAGCAATGGTTTTGAAGTATGGTGTAAAATGCATGAGGAGGAATAAAAGATTATCAATGTGACTTACATTCTGGAGTTTGTTCCGCCCCAGTATTCCCGAACTAAAACACTATTAAAGAAATGGTGACGAGAGGGTGCGTTTCGGGAAACTGCCTTATGTACAGCCAGTGTTTCTCATTGTTTTTTTTTTCGGTTCTATAGCTGATGAACTAAATATATTTGAAATTTATTGATGCTGGAAATAATTTATGGCCTTATCTTAAAATGGAAGAGTCTGCTATTAGCGGTGGTTTTTTTTTTTTTGCTTACAAGGGGGCTCCAATCATTAAATTGTGTGAATTATTGGTTATGAAATAAACATTTTTTTTATATGTGTCCATTGGCCGATCTTTTAGATGTTTTGACACTGCTGATTCACCGATTAACATAATTTTTAGTACCGTTGGATCCAAGAGGGTTGCACAAATATTGCCTATTACCGAACGATGTAAATATTATTTTTTCACCTGGTGTTCTTAAAAATGTTGTAATTTACATATGAAATAGTTGTACAAGTAAAGTCGCGATTGTTTTAACAAAACTAGGTTAATGAGTTATTAGTGTATTGATGAGTTTCATTGTTTTGGCTGTAGCACCAGTCGGCATACTGATGCTGGCCAAATTTCAACATTCATTAATAGATAAGCTATGAATGAAATGTTTCTAATTGAATAGAGTATTGGTTGTGAACGACTAAATGACGAGCCAAAAGTACTGCTGTTCACAGCTATAGGAACTAACTAGGTACATATAGGAACTAGGTAATATTTAGAAACCAATATCGACCGATCTTTGCACGATAAAAATACAGAGAATGCAAAAAAAAAGAAAAAAAAACTATAGAAAAAAAAACAAAAAACTTGTATTCTGGGATTCTAACCGAATGGTCATCGGCGTTGAAAGTCAACGCTTATACCACTAAGCTATTCGAGTAGCGAAGATCGAAACGAAATTATGAAACATTTTGTGAGTTCACAGAGATTGGCTGAAGTAAGTCACTCAAAGTGGAGAGTGGAAGGTTATGGGGGAGCACTTTGCCCAACAGTGGGGTAATGGACAACAAACTAGTTAGAAAAAAAGGGCTAGTAAAATCTTTTTGCAGATTTGTAGTGGTACGGGATAACAGCTCATAGCCAGAACTCAATATCCCAATACGTTTTCTATAATAACAAAACAAAAGTTAAACTCCAAAAAAGAATCATAGCTAGGCAGTGCTTTCAAAATTCGATTTGCACTAAAACTCCAATGCAGATACCATTCGATGATAAAAAAAATAACTATAAAACATGTAGAAACGAAAGCGAACGTTGGCGCACAACAGCCATGATAGGATTACATTATTCAGATGGGTCTGCCCACCGTGCCACCGAGTCCGCACTATAATGGAAGCTTAAAAAATTATAAGCTTTCTTTTCTTCTCCGTGATCGACAAGATTCTTTTGAAGTTTTGAAACTGTGTGCTTTTGGTTTTTATTTTATCATGGTAATATAAAAATGCAGTCCCGGCGTCCTGTCCCGGCCGTCATTTGATGATTTTACCACGTCAAAAAACACACACATATGGATCAGGCGAAAAAAAAAATTTGATTTTTAATTCAAAGTACGGGGGGTATTCCCGGTTTTTGCTTTACTTTTGTGTGAAAATCCTAATGCGGTTCACATAATGCATCTACTTACCAAGTTTCAACAGGATAGTTTTTATACTTTCGTCAAAAAGTGGCTGTTACATACAAACGTGGACGGACAAAGAGACAGACAGACATGACGAATCTATAAGGGTTCCGTTTTTCACCATTTGGCTACGGAACTCTAAAAACGTCATTAATGTCAACATAAAATTATTCTCTACGGGCGCTGTTATCGGAACAGCACCCTTAGCACGAGTTTTCACTCTTTTACTTTACAGCGTCTTTCCAGTTTTTACATAGCCTTTCTTGTATGAAAAAATTGAACAGCGCCTCTGGTGTGCGAAGAAGGAACTAATTTTTTCCTTGAAAATTGTCAATTTGAAATTGTCAAAGTTCCAGTTTTAAATACTTTACGTCTCAAATACTGAAAAATCGTGCTAAGGTTACTGTTTTTTTTTTTACTTACTTTTTACATACTAGATCTAGAATGTCACTAACTAGGCTTTTAGGTCTTAATAATACAGGGTTTTAATCGGTGCGTCTCTGGGTTACGCACTATTTTTTTTTTTTTCTATATCAAATCCAGTTATCTCGACTTACGCTTTCTTACACTGTCTGGTCGTTGTGTACTATAACGGTAATGAACTGTGTATGATAAGACTTTAGCTCAGAACACCAAAATAATTTGAGAGAAACTCAAGAAAAACTCGAGACATTTTAAGACAAGGATATTGGTTGGAGTAAACTACAAATATGAAGGACTGGAAGGTTATGGGAGAGACTTTTGTTTGATGGTGGGACCATATAATTATGTGAAAAAGTACCTAGTTTTTATTTAGGTACTTTTAAGAACTGTTTGTTGTGTGTCCTATTTTCTCAGTTATGACTAGCTTCTTTTTTTTACTTTTAAGAAATGCGTTGCTTTTGTGTGTCTTATTTTTTTTAGCTATTACTAAGTATCTCCTTCTTGAGGATCGCCCGGAGGACACGGTGGAGCATACGATGCAGGACTGCCCACTTTGACAGAGCACCGCCGTGTCCTCACGACGGCGATAGATGAAGACCTCTCGCGCCCGGCATTGGGCGAAGCCATGCTGCGGGGCGAGACGGAGTGGGAAAAGATCGCCTCCTTCTGCGAAGCAGTAATGCTCGCGAAGGAGACGGCGCGCCGCGTGAGGACGAGGACAGAGTCCTCGCTCCACCCCCGCCTTAAAAAAAAAGACAAGCTTCTTCTTAAATGTTCGCGAAAACGTTTGTCCCCGACACAGTACGTCGCTTGACATCCCATAGCCAGGCCGCGCTGCTAATTACTTCGACTTACGACTTGCTAAATAAAAATGGGTTAACTTGGCTACCATGACTTGGCACTCAAGAATAATGTTTATTTCTAGCAAAATCCACAAAACATTAATTGAATCATACGTTCTTGAGATTGCATCCAACATACAAACACATTTTATAATAAGATGATGAGTGATGAGATTTATAAAAAGAAAAAATAAAGAGCACTTCAGATAAATTACTTTAAAAAGTCGATTATAATATGTGTTCGCCATGAATTTATCAGGCGAAATCAATCAGCTATCAAAACAGTAGTAAATAGTTAATTGCTGAGTAATGCGTTATGTTGGTAACGTTGTAGTTTACGTTACGTGCGCAGGCGATGCAGCTGGCTAATGTTGACCGAGGCACAAGTTTCGTCGTTTCCACGAATTTATTTAAAAAATTGTAACTACTTAGTCTCCAAAAAAAAAAGGAGATGGGAAATCTGATGATCAATCGACAAAGTTGAATCATGACCCATTTTGACAATAAATCGTTTGAATCCTTCAAATTGACAAAGATCAGAGTCGTTACCATGGATAAGTACATTTACGCGAATGTGGACCTAATTGCATTTGAAAGTCTGTAAGAAAATAAGCTTATAGTGGGTCACGATTCAACTTTGTCGACTGTACCTACTTGAGTTCGTTATTTTATAAGAAAATTAGGTCTGATGGGTTTATGGTAACTTTCGTCCAAGTGTTAAATTGTCCACATGTCATTACGTAAAAAAGTCAAAAATTTTGTTATAAAGATCAAATGACAAAATGTCCATACGTCAAAAACTGAAAATGATTTTATATCTACAAATTAAATTTATTAACGACATTGGAAGACAAAGGCCTTTTGAAATAAAAAATAATGAAATTTGTTCTATGACCTATCTAAAAAACAAACCCAGCCGTCGTTTAATCACAAAACCTAGGATTTTGGGCCGTGAAAAATATGAATTTTGGACATTATAACACTTTTTGATTTTTGTAAAACTTCATTCTAACCAAATACAAATATGACATTAGGTTATTCTGACATGTGGACATTTTAACACTTTGACGAATATTACCATAAACCCTCAGTTGGATATGAGCGTCGGATGTACTGAATCCGAAGGCCGCAGGTTCGAATCTTGCCCGCGGATTGTATTTTTCTTTCCTAAGAAAATCTTGGAAATTCGCTACGCATGCGTTAATGCGTTTAATATTTATAAAATATTAGTCTTCTTGTATCTGTTACTATACAAATCTGATCACATGGTATATATTTTAGACACTTGCCATCTATAGTTAGATAGATGGCCTCAAACGGTTAAGTTATTAAGGCAGTAATTATAGTAAGACTACCCAAATATAACTCAAAAGGAACCACCAAAGCCAAATGGCCGTGGTAGGTTCCAAATGACATCATCTCCACACCAAAATGATGCGATCATTGACTCTGACCATTTTGGAAACAGTGTGTTTTTTCAAATAATTTATGGAAAACAAATGTTAATATTAAACAAAGAATTTTACCTGAATTTTGTTCATCGTTTCAAATCTTTTGAAGTTTGTGCTCTTGTACAGTCAGCGTGACAAGTAAGTTATTATGGAATTTGTAAAAAGCAAATTGTTTAAAGTAATACCAAACCGCTTTGTGACGGTGAGGTGGATAGATAAATATCAAATTAAGACGTCGATCTAGGAAAACCTCATGTAAATGGAGTAGAAACTTAAAATTGAACTTCTTTACTTTTTTATTTTACTTCTTATTAAGAGAACCTTATTTATAATGATTGACTAAATCGCTCTTAATTATTTGAATATTCAAAACACCCGAAAAAATGTATGTTAATGTGTATATTAATACAATTTAAGCATTATTTAGACAGTTAGTGTGTTACAAGAACTAAATCCCAAAGAAAGATTATAACAAAACTTCCATGTAGCGGTATTATTGGATGTTGTAAAACTGAAATTTACACAATTTTTGCTGATCATAAATAATAAATAGCTAAACTAATAGAAGTATCCCTCGCAGGTATACATCTGTTTACACGTTTAAATAAATTATCCAAGTCATAAATCATCGCGTTCCATTCCAAAAGAATTCATCATTCCTAACATAAACTGACCCATATACGAGCATCCAAGTTTACTGGGAAAACCACGCAACGATACAATCCAATATTTAGAAACATTAAAATATTATAAAATGGAAAATAAATATTATTGTCAGAATTAACGCTTGGCCACGACCTACGCGTTGAAGCGATACGAGTTTTGGGACTGGGATTTTTTTTCCTTTTGGCAACTGCGCCGATGACAGTGTCACTTATTGGCGACCAAGGAGCGAGTTGAACCATCAAACTTTGCACTTGCAAACAAACATATTAAGTAGGTATTGTCAGCATTACCGATAAGCCACTAATTTCTTTCTTTATTAAAGGTTCGTGTTTGACCGCTTTCTGAAGGTAAGCGAAGATGTGGTCTACGGTAATATAATTAAACGCTTAAGTAGCATGTGAGGGTCGACGGGGACAGCAAAGCAAAGCATAAATTACTAAGAGTAATCCACGACCCACTGTGAAACAACTTGACATATTGTGTTGTAAGAAGCATGTAACTTTTTGGCGTCACCATCAAAGCAAGTCGCATCGTATGAGGTTGTATACGAGGCATGCAAGATTATTACATTTAACAGATTTGATCGTTAATTCAAATAAAACAAACGTTTGTTAGAAATGAACTACTTATTATTAAATTGTTTCATCAAGTTTAACACTCGCGTGTTTTAAAATTCAAAGGAAAACTATAAAGCAGCCAGTAAAGTCTAAATTGGTATGATCTATCATAACATTTATTTATTTGAAGATTCGCGAACAAATACACAATATCTTTATTTAAAACTTGTGCTCGTTTATAATAGAGGTGTAGTCTATGGATTTAGAAGTAGGTAATCATTTCTTTATTACTAGTGTGTGCTAGCAATATTTAGGAAATGCGCAAGAGTTTAGAACAACGTTAAATACTGAAGTGTTTATAGAAAAAGTCTTTAACCTCAAATCTGTGAGAACTATGGCCGTCTGTGAAACTTTTTTATTCTTGGGTGATTTCGCATCTGGCTGGCAACGTAAACACAGCGTAGACGCTGCGTAAACGCGACGTGCTAACAAAGTCTCATGATATTATTATACGTATTTTCTACGTGACATCACGCTTAATGCAAAACCTTACGACCTGAGCAAAACAGTGTTTGGACTTTAAAAGAGACGATGACCTCTGACTTTGTTTCGGCTGTTTCTTTTCAGAGTAGTCAGGTACGAAACACCCTGATTTAGCTTTAATAATGAATTGACGTTTAAAAGTGAGATTTTTTGTAAAAGTGATGTTAACCAATTTACAAAATAAATACATATAAGTAATTAAGGTACTTAATCAATTGTGAAGCTTTAATTAGGAGTACTACTAACTTTGAAACAACCAAGTTTCATTTTCTTCATATAAATGCTAAAATATTAACCAATCGTACTAGGCAAACATAAGTACGAGTATCTGTAGTACAACTTTATTCGATGCAGTACGAAACAGCATGAAAAATAAAACAAGTAGCGGTGGAACATGCGACAATGAGCCTTAACGACGTACCAACGATGTGCCGGTACAAACTATGACCCGGTACAAATGGCCGCGATCCGGGAAATTCAATAATAGATAGTTTATGCCTCTCGCTTTATTGAGAGATTATGTCAGTTAGGTCACGAAAGAACTTTGTAAGAATGGCGGAATAAGTTGATCATTTTAACTAAAAAAGTAAAAAGTTGCTGTATCCCTGTTAAACTTCTAGGCTAGGAATTGAATTTTATACCTTTCGCAATCCTTGTTCACGACGAAAAATCATTAATAACGTCTTATTATGGTTTGTCTTGTTTCACGCGACGCTTAGTGTCGTGAGTGTACAATTTAAAAATTCTTGCGAAAAATGTCGTCAAAATTTAGAATCCTCTTCCTTTACTTAAGGAGGCAGGCTCGAGGCTGTCACAAAAGGGCACCGTGGTTCTCGAACGCGATGGACAACTGAGAGAATAGATTGGGTGTCAATTAAGTCTGATGATATCCTAATGTTAAAAGAGGTTCAAAAGTGGTACGGCACAACCAGCTGCATAATCATTAAGACTTAGACTTTACTAAAGTTCGGCCGTTTAGAGAATGCGTTCCTGACAGGTCGCGATTTTGAACTGACGACGTAACTTTGTAATGGCGTTGCAGTTACGATAACAATATTTTTGCTGGTTGTTTACCGTTTTAACAATTGATGAGCATTAAAACAACATTATTATATCAATAATCAATGAATGTTATAATTTTATGACAAATACATGTACTAACTGACAGGTGTCAGGAACGCATTCTCTGAACGGCCGAACTTTAAGTCTGGGGGCACTGGGATCTCTCCCTAACTGGCAACATTGAGCGAACGCCCTTTTCCCTCCCAACTAACACCTAACCCGGCCACGTCTTCAACTGCCACACCTAACCAAAATTCATTTAATTCTGATCGCACAACGAATGCCAAGTTCGTAACCGAAATAATTCTTTTAGACAAATAAACATTGTGCTAGCACACGTTAACCTGGCCGAGGTAATTACGATGCCGTCTTACCTATATTTACATTTATTTATTCTACGGGGGCTATTCTCCGTGCGTTAGCAAGCATGGCGCGTAAAATTGGGTGTTGCTAGTTTTAAAAATAGTATTTTGTGATGATTAAAGGTACTTTTTGGTGAGATAGTGGTGTAAATGTGTTTGTGGTTGCAACATTCATTTGTAACTATTAGCATGTATTACGTTGTGTATGTGTGTGTATGTTTGTGGTTTTGAAAATAATTAAGGTTAGATACAGTGATTTATGTAATGTTTATATCAATCGGAAGGTCGACCACTCAAAGTATCCTTAAAACATTTTTTTAGTTTGAATATAAGGTATTTACGGTCTCAACTGTACAATTTTAATACGTTTCATGCACCGTCATGTGGTAATACTTAAATCTACGTGCGGAAGAAGTGTAGTTTAGAAGCGCTTAAACAATAGTGCTCCGGGAAAGTTTAATAACTTAAGTTAAATAACTTGAAAGATGTTCTAGAAATTCGACGCGTAAAGACAGTATCAAAACTGTATTATCTTCTACACAAACGCAAACTATTCATACTTATATTGCTTTAATGCCACGGTTTTTGTATTAAAAATGAAAAACTGTTCTTCTTCATGCAAAATTTGCTGTACAAAATTTAACAAAAATTCAAAATTAATTGATAAATGACTGCTATATTTCTCGACAGATAAAACAGTTCACTTCCAACTATTAAACACTATACAAATAGCGGCTATTTAAAAAACATGAATGCCAAACTTGTGTGTGACAACATCAATAAAACATAATGTGTCGCGAGAAAACCGTTATATCTATCTCCATTCAGCCCACTATTTTTTAAACAGTTTTAAATACTTTGACACTTAAAAGGGTTATTTTATTTTCTATAGTAGCAACAGCCGTTTCAAAAATGGAAGACGAAACGTATTTATGGCCAGTTCGAAGTGAGAAAAAATACGTTTGACAGTTTTGTGGTGATACAAAAGGTGTCATGTAGAACGAATGAATGAGTGAACGATAAACATCGTTCAAAAGGGGCCATTGGCGCGAATGTTTTGGTTTTGAGTGAAAAGGGATTTTGTAGGCGAACTTCGAATGGAAACTATTCGAGGAATGAGTGGTGACACAGAAATGGTAATAGATATTATGAAACGAAACAAATAATAATTATGTGGCTAGTTCTTAATGGTGACTAATAAAAAGTTAATAAGACGTATTTTTATTTTATATTATTATAGGTACGTCCAATTCTGTCCGTCTTCAAGCAAATAATGATTCCATAAATTAGTTTCCTAAACAACTGGGAAAAGAATGATATTTTTTACCTGAAACAGGTAGCGTATCAGGTTAACCTTCTATTGGTGACGTGCCGTCAATTTGACACCTATTAACTAAAACCACTGAATATGTGTCGAACGACTGTTTCCCCTCACCTGCCCTTCTCAGTAGCTGCATTTAGCTCAGTTTGGCCTCCGATTTCACACAAATTGGTCGTTGCAAATGCACAGATGATGAGATATAGGATATCCGACGTCAATTTGACGTCACGTCACCAATAGTGTCCGTAATTTATACTATTATCAAGTTGTAGTAAATCATTAAAAATGAATCCAAATGACGAAGATTACGAAGTATTAACACTGAGATTTTAAAACAAAGTATCAGTAATGAGTTGGAACAGAATCACTGAGGGGAATCTGATCGTAACACGAAAAGTGAGCAGAAAGTCCAGAACCTGACACGGACTCCGAGGATGAATTTTTTTAGTAATTTGAAAAGTGATAGGCTTTTATTGCTCAATAGTGCCACAAAAAAGAAAAAAAAAACATCACATCTATACAAGTAGTGCAAGAATCCTGCCTTTATCGCCTTAAAAAAAACCCACTCCTCACCAAAATTTATCTTTATTTTTTTCCACTGTTGTAGTATGTCAAAACATTTTTTTTCGTTACTTATTATAGTATCAATAAGAACTGACCGTTGGATTTCATTTTGATTTATTTATTTAATTTTATCTTCATTGATTTCAATATCTACGAAAATGCAAGCTGAATATTCATACTAAGTTTGTGTGAATAATATACGTAAAATTTTCTATTGTAATAATATACAAAAAGTGTTTAATTTATGAAAGTAAGATATCTACTTGTAAATAAAGCCATTTGTTTCATCCCCATGCAGATAGTTGTCCTGAAATTTGGCTTTTCAGAAGTACGTCAAAATGACGGCACGTCACCAATACTGTTACTTAATCTGACGTCACCAGTAGAAGGTTAAAAGTTGACTGATAACACGAAACAATGCTAACTTTGTGTACCTTTAAATAAATAAATAACTTTATGAAGTACAGACGCCAGCACATCAACCTACCTCAATCTTTCAAATGTCTATAACAGATCTTCAACCTTATCACACTACTAAAAGGTTCGTATAGCATTAGTAAAATTTGTGAGATTAGGGTAAGTTCACCTGCTGGCTTCTATACATGTCCATTCATAATTGACAGATAAGAACAGCGCTCAGTACCCTTAGCTCGAATTTTCAGTATTTGAGACCTAAAGTAAACTGGAACTTTGACAATTTTCAAGGAAAAAATTACTTTCTTCGCACACCAGAGGCACTGTTCCATACAAAAATGCTGTAAATACTGGAAAGACGCTGTAAAGTAAAAGAGTGAAAATACGTGCTAAGGGTACTGATATCGTCAAAAAGAAAATCAAAAATACCAAGCAAGTAACAAACCAATACATTACATTATCCTAAAAATAAATTCGAAAGAGCTATAACGTCTGCAAATATAGTATTCTGAAAGCCGATATAAATACTTGAGGCTCACCGAACTGGGAACTGAATAGAGATATACAGTCAATTTTCTAAAACCGTTCGTCTAAAGCCACTGTAATATCTCTGGCTGTCAAAAATGAAATTTAAAGAATATATCAAACGTCAAAATTGAAGTTTTCGGCATTTATTTCGTATAATGTTCGATGCATTTATTATTTTATTGTACTTTGAATATATCAATCATAGAAACTGCAGCCTGTGTGGTATACAATTAAATACCTAGGAAGCAAAAAACTATTTTTGAGGAATCAAAGATGGTTATAATTTAATTTAATTCAGCACTGTTCAAAAATATGTGGAGTGGCCACGGACTGCTTCAGCAGTCAAATTCAACTACTAGAAGCTGTCAAAAATAAATTCTGGATTTCAAAGTTGATGCTGTACAGATCAAACTTATTGTGGACCATGCAGACTTGAGTCTGGGATGAGAATCTATCTAACTTCGTATGTTACACATTAGCCAGTAATCGTCTAGCTAAAATCCTACTAATATTATAAATGCGAAAGTTTGTGAGGATGTATGTATTGTGTATGTGTATGTAGGTATGTTTGTTACTCTTTCACGCAAAAACCACTGAGCGGATTTAGCTAAAATTTGGTACACAGATAGTTTATAACCTGGATTAACACATAGGATAGTTTTTATCCCGATTGTATGTTCCCATGGGATAATTTTGGAGTTGTAGCGGGTGAAGCCGCTGGCAACAGATAGTCTTAAATATTTTTTGGCCGACTCGACAAACTTCGTAGCACCTCAGCATCATTAAATAATTCCTATTATATTTATCAATTTTCTCACCTTTTAAACCTTCCCTAGAAATCCAAAATAAGCCAAATCAAGTTTTAGCGAGACTAACGAACAGCAATTGATTTTTATAAATACAATGACATCATGGATGTCACCACAAGATATTAAGAATTAAATGAAAAATTAGACCTCCTGTGAGCATGACTATGATGTCTAGGTTGGTACGAGCGTCTGGTGAAGATTATATCAGAAGATCAAGGAGTAAATTCTGCTCGCCATCATATTTTTCTTTCCACAAAAAAGCCTAAGTAGGCAGTGCCGAAAATAGGGTCACACAGAACCCTAAAGGGGCGCGGAAATGGCCAGACCAGAACGACTACCATAACGTCTTATAGCAGGATTAATTCTAGTGTAGGAACGAGGTGGCGCTCGATGACTTGTATAACTCTGTCTCTTTCCCACACTGGCCTACTCTCGCTATATGACTTCATACGGTAGACCAGTAGCAGGATGCAGTTTAAGAAGCTCTCATTGAGAGCATTGAAAACTGGTTACGACACTGGTAGTAAGCTTACATTAGCCAGTTAAAATGGTCTCAATTCCATAATTCCAGTCAAATCTCCGCTTGACAAGTTCTATTATTTAGTGCCATAATGTCGGATGTAAACTAGATTAGCACCGAAGTATGTCAGTCAGGTGTTGCTGTGTGGTCCCGCTAAATATAGAAGTGTAAGGAACCGTGTTCAATGGATTAGACTTTTGCGACTACTTCGGAGAGCAAAGACAAGTGACAATCGTTTTTTCTACAATGACTTGACAATTACCTTTTCGATAGCTTATGTCAGTGTCATTCAAACTTTAGTTCCTGCTCCATTTTCTGCTACTTTAATTTGTTTCCTTTTTGTCTTTTTTTTAATTAATATATTACAGGTGACAAGCAAGCATATGGCCCGCCTAGTTGAAAGCGGTTACCGTAGGCTATGGATGCCCACAACACCAGAGCCGCTGCGCAATACACTTTTGAGTCTGTGAATGAAGTTTTAGGTACTTTTATATATTCTGTGATGAAGTAAAAAGGAACGTTGTAAAGGATAGAAAGGACAATGTCTTCGATTAAAATGTATTTACAGCGTAGGTCCTTCAGCTATTGGCACAACAATCTTTCAAGAAGAAATGGCTCACCCACATCTGCAGACGAAACGCAGACTAGACACAAGAATTAAAGATCTTCTAACTCACAAAACAGAATAAGTGTACCAGGAATTGCAAGAAAACTAATGTAAGTTTCTTGTTGAGAATCTTCTCAGAAAACATTAGCACGTGATTAATAAATAATAATCATTTCACGGCCAGACTAATACATTTACTGCGAAACTACAAGACGAATGGTAACTCAGACTATTACAAACTTTTTAAATCCATCTACAATATTAATTGAACATTTAAGCCAGCTCCACCCACCGTTTGGCGCCAAAAACAACACTCGGTTTGTTTATCTGTATGTGTCACGCGCATTACTCGAGAACTGCTGGAGTGATGTTGATGCTACTTTCTCTGTTACATTTCTTTGAACACCGGAAACGGGACGGTCAATGAGATTCCTTCTGTTTTGTTTTTGACAGCTGAAGGTTAGAAATCAATGGCTGATCATTCATAATTCAAGAAATGGATAGATAGATAGAATAATGCATTATTGTACAGACGCCAGCACGACATCAACCTATTTCAATCTGTCGAATTTCTTTAAAAGATTTTCAACCTTATCTTATTAGTGGAAGGTTAATGTTCGATTGGTAAAACTTTACAGATTGGTGTAGGTTGATCTGATTGCGTCTGTATTGTTATATGACTACTTACTGTACACTGATACTAAGGTAGGATAATCTTTACATATAATAAAATCGTAGAGCTGTCATTCCTGTACATTGAATATTTTTTTCTTTTTGTATTTTTTTCGAGATAAGGGATCGATTCTGATGCCAAATCAACTTTTTTTTTCTTTCGAAATTTTTTATGTTTTTTTGATTTGATCTATCTCTTAAACTACTGTAAAGTTGTCGATCAAATTTTCCTCAAATATTCCTAATAATATGCTTCTGTTGATAGGCTATGTATCAATACGCTATTTTTCCTGGGAGATAAGCAATTTTAAATTTTGTTGTTTTTATCTGTTTGTTTTTAGTTGGAAGCTAAACCACTGGATATTATTTAGTCAATTTTTCCCGAAATATTCCTTAAACTGCTCCTCTATTAATAGGGTATGTATAATTACGCTATTACCTTTGGGGGATTAGCAATTTTATAATATGTTGATTTTCAGTCATTGTTGACATTTGTATAAGAACCGCTATTTGAAAACACTGTCAGCGTACTAGCCAGTCTGGTTGGTATCCTGCTTGACTTTCGTGCAAGGGGTCCCTGGATCAAATCTCGCTGTTTCCTTTTTTCACTTTTTGAGTTTTCTTATATTTGTCCTGAGAGTTTCAAATAATTAAAAAAAAATGTGTATACTTTTATTTCAATATTATTCGCGATTTTAAATTATTACTATTTTTTTTCAATAGTTTTCTAGGATATAAATATACACTGATTTAAATTGTAGGTAGTAAGTTGGATATTTTTTTAAATTGTAATTGTTTCGAGGTGTGGAATTTTAAAGATTAGAAAAAAATGTGTTTATTTATGTTTTGAATTGGTGTTCAAACCAGTGCATAGATTCTGTTCTAAACGCCGACAAGTTGTACTCATCGAGTCAGATAATTAGTTATTTTTTAGGTATCACGAGGAATGCAAGGGAGAAGAGCAATGCTATCGTACGTTCAATTTGCAGCGATACTGTAAATCAACCCAAAAATGATAGTCTAATGTTTAAAATAAACACGGTTCTTTGAAATGAATGTCGCTCAATTATGGACGTTTCCTATTCAAACTATGTACCTAGATATTATAACATTATTGATCTAAACTAATAATAAAAATGCAAGTATGTTTGTTTTTTACCTTTTCACGCATTACTACCTACTGAATAGATCGTCCCAAAATTTAGCATATACGTTGTCAGGAGTATAGACACGGATATAAGGTATCTTACATCCCGAATAACAGAAGAGAGCTGTTGCCGAGAAAACAATTACGTTCATATTCCAGATGGCGCCACACGATCCGTATTGTTTCTCAAATTCTAAAATAACGCAAGCGAAGCAGCGGGCAGACACTAGTAAGGTGAATAAATGTGGTGAGTAAATGCTAATAAATTAGAAGAAGCGTATTGAGATTGGTTAACTTTCACTTAAATTTTCCTTTTTATTACGAATTTATGGTTGGTAAATTATAACTTTTGGGTACAGAATTTATCAAATTTGAAAAAGTAACGATCTTATTATTTTACAAATTCCTTGTATTTTATGAAAACTTCAATAATACAAACACTTCGCGCCAGTTTTGACGAAAATTGCTCAATATTCATATCGGAGTTCAGATCGTTAACTATCAAGATAGCTGAAAATATTCGAATGCATCTATCTTATCGTGAAAAGTGTGGGATATCCGCGCCCAGACAGCTGGCGTTATGAAGTTTGCTCGGCCACTGCGGCGAGCCGCTCAAATGGACGCGTCAGGACGATAGGACGGTAATACCTTTGCGATTAATCGCTATGCCAGTTCTGTGAACTTTTTACTTTTTAAGTTATTTTTGTGGGAACGGGGAGTCCGTTTTAGGGTATAAAGCGGCCACCTTAAGTTATAGTGTACGTAATGTCTCACTTCGTGCAACTGCATTTCCATGTCATTGGCTAATCATTCACGAAGTAATTCATTTGGAATTTAGCTAAAGGGCCGTTTTAGACCCGCTTATATTAATCCTGTGGTACCACAGAATATATAATAGTACCTAAAGGCACAGAAGGCTTACTCCCAAAAAGAAAACAAATAAATGTAAAATCTATGCACGAAAGAATAGAGTCCATTTTTACTTGCACCCGCATCACCCACCTACTTTTATAATAGCCTAAACTTCCCGTGCGCAAGCAAAAATGAACTGAATAGTGACGCGCGAGAGTTCATTTTAGTTTATCTGACGCCAACGACATTAAAAGGTTACTGTCGGTCAAGCTCAATAGGGTTGCGACTCGCGAGTTTGGGCACAGTTAGGTAGGAATACGTATTTTATGCATTGTTTAATTACATTTATATTTATGTTCATTAATATTAACATAAATATATATCACTCCTCATTACCTCCTTAAGTCCCTCAAGGAATTTTGTTTTTATCTTCAGCCTATATCTTTTTCTGTTTCGTCATCGATTACTTCATATTCATATCGATTGGTAGCACAGAATGTTAACAGTAGGTACCTACGGCACCTTACGTGTGGAATAATATATACACCGTGACTTTTTAGTCGCCTTACAACGGCAGCCTAGTTTATGTATCCAATGACTAAAACACGTTTATAATATAAAATATGTATTTAAAAGATTTCAAACTTTAAAAGTAAAATTTTAATTCGTTATTATGACGCAGTCAGGTCGCAAGTCGGGTTTATAATAATTATTATCTTTTCTTCGTATTATTTTTATATTTACATATTTTCATCTTAAGAACAATATTTAAAAATAATTGAAATGTTAGGCTTTATTACCTCATCCGTGACATCCGCCAGCGCCACCCAAGTCGTGCGATGCCTCCGCCGCGCGCCTTTTTTTCTCTTATTACGTTAGTTTTGTGGCACAATAATAAATCTAACAAACCTGCGGTCTTTGTTTACATCAAATATCAAAGATTTTAAAACGTTGTCGGAAACAAAAAGATTAGTTCCGTTTCAATCCGTTCTGGCCAAGCTGTAGTCATAACTTTAAAGATCGATTGTTATCGTTTACGGAAAAATAGGTAACTAGTCCTTATCATTTCATTCATTTCATTGTCACAGGCCCCGTGTTGCGTGTCTTTGTAGGTAAGTAGGTAAAATAGTCGCGAAGAGAATTACGATCGCTGACCTTGAATGCGTAGTGTAGCCATTTTCTGAGTTTGAACGTGTCTAAACAATAACGTAAACTTCTTCCTACTTTCTACCGATCATAATTCGACCTACCTACGTATTCAGCTTAGGTGAGTGAGAGTGATGTCAGGTTTGATAATCGTCTATTTTATTTATCTTGGTCGTCTTGTAGGCCAAATTTGTAACCTACCTAATCATGCTTAACTGATCATGATTACTAGCCGGTACTTGAATGACATTAATAAGCACGCCACAAGCAGGTAGATAGTTTTTTGTTCTTTATTAAATATGTACTACATATATAAATATTCACTTTTTTTCTTACCTTTCGAAATCACGCGGTAGTGTGTGAAACGTGAGGCTCCTATCACTGTCATTATTTAAACAACCAAACGTTATGCAGTATTTTTTTTCCTCATCATATATATTTTTTTAACTCATGCGTAAATTCAACCAAACACCAAACTTTAATATTAATAAGTAAGCGCGTGCGTAGTGGGCAGCGCGCGGCAACCGACTAAATGTCCACTCCGAAGTGGTCCCCGCCAATGCTTGCAGTTTTATACCTACACTGCGGAGTGAGCCAGGCCTGGTGGTACTCCTACAATGAAAATTGGGTTATTATTGTTTTGAATAAACTATGACGTATCAATTTTATTAAAACGTTTCCGAAGTATGTTATGATAGATATTGTAAGCATTTCGATTGATTAATAAATGGCGAGTCGATTATTAATTTAACAGTTATATGTTGGATGAGAGAGATTTAATTAATACCGCTGAGCTGCAAAAACCAACTGCATCAGTAACAAAAATATAATTCAGTTTTCAAATAAAATGCAATGTTGTTTTGAAGCTTTTTCGCTCGCATGCGTCTTTCGCAGAAACCAATCGTAATTTCTTATGTGTTTGTATTTACGTCTGGCGTGCAATAATTAAGAGTTAAATCGACGAGCTGGGATGACGTGTGCGCTCCAGGGCCACAGCAGTCGTCAAACCATCCGTCTATATCAATCCAACTCACCAACCTCCTTGAAACAGACCTCGATTCAAAAACAACGAAAAAAAAAAACAAACTCGCCATATTTATTTTAAACAATTATTTGCGTAATAATTTCGAATATCGAAGCGAGTGTAAACGCTCCGCTACGCCGACTTCATTTATAAATACATAATAAACTTCCTACATGCCAAAATAGACTGGTGTACCGATACAATCTGAGTTACCTACCGATACGCCGATACGCTGGGTACGCAGACCGACTTTATCATTGACTGAAATTGAAAAAATAAACGGAATCATTCGCTAATACGATTTACGATTGTAAATAATTATAATACGCGTAAGTATCGCTCCAAGGTTTGTATCTGGTGTTCTTTTTGTTAATCATTTGTTTAGTGAGGAGTACGCAGGTGCGGTACTGGGAACTGGGAACAAATTGACAACCGCTATGGATACAGAGCAAACATTTCGTACGTCAGCTTGTAAGTTATCGATAGTTTAGTGTTCCATTGCCGGTTTTTCTCTTCCTCAATTTGCTATATAGTGGAAGAAACACAGCGATGGAGAGTGAGGTCAGCTTCCACGTTTGTTTCTCAAGTAGACAGTTGATAGCCCCGTGTTGGTAGGTACCGTCAACGTGCTAACTGTGCGTCATTGCGTAGGTTTTGTTTGCATTTAATTAATAAAGAAAAGTTGCTGGTTTTATTATGTTCTGTTGCTATGTTTGATGTTTTTGATGAGTTTTAGATTGTAGACTAATATAGCATTTGACTAAGTGATTCCATGAAGTAGAAAGTGTGTAGATTTTACGTGTGATGTGGTCTACCTACAGAATATGTTACTCGTTAGATACTTGCAGTTTTCCAGAAAAACTTTATTTTTGTGGCATTCACACTTATAATGAAAAGAATAACTGTGCTATTTAATGGTAGTTATTTGATCAATAGTACCTAAAACTTACTATTGTTAAAATCCCATGTATTTTTAACAAATGGTTTTAAAATGTTAAGGGTTTAATGCTTAACAAAGTGTTAGTTAAATTAAGAATCAAACAACACGGGGTTAATCAGTCCTTTGGTGCCTTGAATGTCATATTATAAATCTCTGTGACTCACTCACATCACCTCTCTTCAGTGATAAAAAAAGTTATTGAATTCTTTTTTTCGTACAAATAAAATGTTAATATTGTTTGCACAAAGGTCATTTCTAAAAATAACAGCCTGCCTTTAAAAGTAAAACCTCCTTGTCCCATAATTTGAACAAAGGCTTCAAACGCCCAATGTCCGATATCCTTGAAGATAAGGCCAAGTGTCTCCCGAACCTGATAGTACCTAACTGATTAGCAGGACGAGGTTACTTTGTCAACTGAAAAATAATTAGGTGACCTTCAAATATACATAAGAAGTGAAATGTCTATATTAAGCTTTTTTTAATAGAATCGGTCATTTGCACTCTTGATTATCTATTAATTGCATCAGTAAGCAGACGAAATTATAGGCCATTTTGAACTTTATTTTGTTTAAAACAAATAATTTTAAATTAAATACGTACCCAAGTAGTATATAAAAATAAGGGCTTAAACAATTTGGTTTTACAAAGAGATCAATATTTCGGTGTTTGTCCTAAAATCTCTTTCATAAATAGTTACGTAGTTTTTACTATTGAATGTTAGCAAATTCTAGAAGCGAACATTGTCGAACCATAAAGTTTTCTTTTTCAGTCTTGCTTGCAATTGAACTTTCGAACTGAAAACTTGTGTTCTGTTCGCTGAAAAGTTAGATTTATAGGACAACTAAAGTTTTGTTAGGCCTAGAGTAGGAACATTCTAATGTCACTAGACTCGCCTGCGTTTACCTCGAACAATATTATACCATAGAAACGGAATACCGGGAATAACGTTATCTAGTATAACCTAATTCCTAGCTAAATTGTATCAAGATAGATTCATCCGTTTTGACCTGATCCATCAAAGACAAAGTCAAGTAATTTAAACAGGCCATCAAGGAGGCACTTTTGAACGTCGATTATTAAAATTAAACGAAATGGGAAGTGATGGGATTGACTCTACAAATTTGGCACACAGATATTTCATAACCTAAATATTAACACATAGGATATTCTGGTACAACGTTCTCGTGGGATAATTACCGAATTTTAATTAATTTAAACTAGCTTTACTTAGATTAGATGACTGTAATCCCCAACCCCCTTATTAATAAGCGTGGATTAAGTTACAACCAGGATAATCCTCGGATTAACCATACATTTTTTAAGGATTAACCTTGGTGTAACTTTAGTCCACGTTTATTAATAAGGGGGCAAAAGATTAGGCAAAGATGCCACTTAAGAGTACACCCATACTTCACCATTCCATATTCCTCGTCTACTAGGTTTAAGTGGGTAGTGGGCAGCTCTAACATCTTAGATATTTTTCCGAATCTTGAATCTGAATGTAAGACTTTTCAGCCAAGTTTCAGCCAACACAAAGTTGCTCTGAACAAGCTAACTATAAATACAAACAAAAGAGTCTGCTCGTGAATGGCGGCACAGTTGTATTTCGAGACGGTTCCGATCAATTAAGAGGGTAGTCGTTGACCCCAAAGGTGAAGACTTGGGTATTAAGGTAACATAAAAAAAGAGGAAAATGTTTCATGGGTTTGTAAGCAGTTAAAAGATCTTGGTTGAATATGAGCAGTGAGAGCAGTGGTGGCCCAGTGGTATCGAGCCCGACTTACGAGTTGTAGGTCCTGGGTTCGAACCCAACCAGGGGCATTGCTACTTGCGCATTGTTACTATGGACACTTTAATTAAAAACTTGCTACATCGTTCTCACATAGCGTACCACCTTAAAATGAATTATGTAACAATAACAAAGGTTCTGTAATAATTCTGGCGATCTAAAAAGAGTTGGAGTTTCTTGCCCGTTCTTCTCCATAGAGATCTACTTCTTGGAACGGGCATCGACGGTACTTTCACAGTTTTTATGTCTTGTGACTGGGACTGTAGCACCATAACTTTTTAGTGTTTAAATTATTTTAATTTGTCTATAACAATTCAAAAGTGGCTGTAACTGGCCTAATCGAAATAAATGCTTTGATTTTGGTTTCATTTAGACTCCACCTAAGGTGAGAAGACTTATTGTATGATTTTTCCACGCTAATAAAAGACGACGGTTAGCTTGTAATAACATACATTGAATCTTTGCTATACAAGTATTGCAAACCCTTTTTGATCGCAGTTTTACCTCGTTTTTCATGAAAACGACTTTATCACCGGATTCAAATCTATTTAAAGTCACCTGGAAACATGTAAGTCGATTGAACGCTATAAATAGAGAAAAAACATTTCTTTTGCATTCCAAATGGGACGTTGCATTTGATTTTGCTGTTTTTCAAATCAATGTAATGATTTAAAGAGAGAGTTTATAGGTATACACAGTTTTTTGCCCGCTTCGTTCATTTTGGAAATGGTCTTTTCAAGTATCACTAATAGGTTTCTTCCCAATTCAAAAGTAGGTAGTTTTAATGCCTATCATGAAAATAATGTTCCCACTGCTGTGACTCAGGCCCTCTCTCCGTGAGAGGGCGAGCCAGTTTCCTCATTTCGATCATCGATGTTTTCTTTTACCATTTTAGGAACAAAGGACATGAAATAAAAGGTGTAGTGGCAGTCATTCGGTTGTCAGTCTGGGACACTAGTAGAGTAGTTGTACACTACAGAGTAATATGACTGCCTGGATGTGAACCCCACAGCCAACAACTCGCAAGTCGGGCCCGTTACCAATGGGCCCCCGCTACTACCCAAATGATAAAATTTAATCGAAAAAATATTTTATACAAGTGTAACGACAAAAAGCGCCAAACCTCTCGTGGGGTAACTCAGCCCATGTAGAAAAATGAGAAATTGTTCGGGCACATCTGTATGAAAAACCAATTTTATATTTGCGAACTTCCAAAATTCTTAC